>JAGSMS010000009.1:5190000-6490000 GCA_029286595.1 Bhutanitis thaidina | reverse complement strand
CCCAACCTAACCTAACCAACCTAACCTAACCTAACCTAACCTAACCCAACTCTAACCTAACCTAACCTAACTCTAACCTAACCTAACTCTAACCTAACCTAACCTAACCTAACTTAACCTAACCTAACCTAACCCAACCTAACCTAACCTAACCTAATCCCAACCTAACCTAACCTAACTCTAACCTAACCCAACCCAACCTAACTCCAACCCAACCTAACCCAATCCTAACCTAACCTTAACCTAACCTAAATCCCAACCTAACCTAACCTAACTTAACCTAACCTAACCTAACCTAACCTAACTTAACCTAACCTAACTCCAACCCAACCTAACTCTAACCCAACCTAACCTAACCCAACTCTAACCTAACCTAAATCCCAACCTAACCTAACCTAACCTAACCCAACCCAACCTAACCCAACTCTAACCTAACCTAACCCAACTCAACCTAACCCAACTCTAACCCAACCTAACCTAACCTAACCTAACCAACCTAACCTAACCTAATCCTAACCTAACCTTAACCTAACCCAACCTAACCCAATCCCAACCTAACCCAACCTAACTCTAACCCAACCTAACCTAACCCAATCCCAACCTAACCCAACCTAACCTAACCTAACCCAACCCAACCTAACTCTAACCTAACCTAACCAACCTAACCTAACTCTAACCTAACCCAATCCCAACCCAACCTAACCTAACCTAACCTAACCCAACTCAACCTAACCCAATCCCAACCTAACCTAAATCCCAACCTAACCCAATCCCAACCCAACCTAACCTAATCCCAACCTAACCTAACTCTAACCTAACCTAACCTAACCTAACTCCAACCTAACCTAAATCCCAACCTAACCCAACTCCAACCTAACCCAACTCAACCTAACCCAACCTTAACCTAACCTAACTCTAACCCAACCTAACCTAACCTTAACCCAACCTAACCCAACCTAACCTAACCTAACCTAACCTAACCCAACTCCAACCTAACCTAACTCAACCTAACCCAACCTAACCTAACCTAACCTAACCTAACCTAGCCTAACCTAACCTAACCTTACCTAACCTAACCTAACCTGAATGTGAAGTGCATCCTGCTTACAAATTTGTAAGTCCTATTTGTAAATTCCTCTGTTCTCCCTTACTACTCCTACTCTCAACTACTACTACTCAACTACTTTATTTATAAAGCATAATGATTATTATTTATTGATATTGTAGAGGTAAAGAATCATCATAGTTCACAATGTAAGTGCTTCTAACTATAATGATATTGATCCAATTACAACGATACTTTAAATTGAAATTTGATGTCAGTAATAATAAATAATACATGGCACTAAAAATAATAAATTTTGATTCTGTATCTATTTGGAAGATGGAGTAAATTACTAGAAATTTTACGTCGCTAAATAAATTACCTTCTTTCGTTTCAAGACATTCATGCTCCAAACTAAATTGAATTTACTTCTTGAATTTTTTATAAAGGCTTACCTTATATTTTGAGTAAAAAGGAAATTCCAATTGAATGATTAGGCTTGTATTCTCAGATGAATTTAATTTTCTTGCCTCTTTAAATAATTACAAATTTAGCTACGATTACTTTGGTTCATTCTACGTGAACCTTTTATGTTTTATGACACTAACCAGTACAACAAACATTTTCACGAATTTGTTTAACAGCCTTGTGTCATGAGTTCGAGTGCATCATAAAAATTCATGTATTAAGGGTATGTTAATAAGAATGGTTTTTGCATTTGGTAGAGGCGTTGGGGCAAGTCTCTGGTGCATTCATGATTACAATACTGATTCGGCCTCTGCCCAGGAAGCATTCCATTTTTGTTTTTGTAGTGAGCGGTAGTAACAGAGGCTTGGTCAACTATGGTGAACGAAGGTCTGTGTAGATCATGTGACGGGTCTGACTTAGTAGGGTGGCTCGATGTGGCCGCTCCGCGTGGTCATTATGGATTAATACCCTTTATGCATTTCTTAATTTTACTATATAAAAAATTAAAAGTAGAACTTAAAAGCCAAAATAGGAAGATCCCTCTGAATCTGCCTCTGAATCCGAAGACCTGAGTTTGATCCCCCATGTGGAAGGCATGTACCAATGAATTTTGATACGAATTTTGTGTCGTTTCTCTGAACACTAAGTGCGAAACACAAAGTGCGAAATCTCTGGCGAAAAGTTGGTTGAAACGACTTAAATGTCTGGATTCCATGAGGACCTATTTTGATTTTATTTTTCGTTAGAATATGAGTAGAGGTAAATTTAGGCAAGTATTTGTTCACGTCTTGGTCTTGGCAAGTATTTTGTTGTAAAAGCATATTCAATGCTTAATAGATCAGTAATGACATTATGGGGTCGAGAAACTAGTTTCTTCTCGTTCTTCTTCAGCACCATCTGAATGATTCGCAGTAGGTCATAAGCCTGTTTCAGTCGCTTTACTCAATAGTTATATGCCATATATGAATGCTATGTTATGTACACATACATACATTCATATTAATGTTTTTTTTGGTGGTAGTACTTCTTTGTCGCCTATGAGAGACTTCTGGGTAAGTACCACCCTTTTCATTATTTCAGTTGCTAAACAGCAGTGCAAACACACTTGTGTTCTAATTTGAAGGCTATAGAGAACCAGTATAATAACACGATGTAAGCCTTTAGTCTTAAGGATGATTCAACCTTCTTTGATCGAATTTGGTTGCAGGTTGGTCCATAAGCCGCACTTTCCACTTTCCATCGTTCGAACTTAGTTTAGTCAATGAATCATGAATTTTTGCACCAAGAATAAGCAAAAAAAAAAGCTGACATATCTTTCGTGTAAAATTTTCTTCAAATCTGGGATGATTTCACCACAAGTAGTAAAAAAAATATTGTATATTTTCTCTTACACCCGACGATAGATAATATTTAATATATATATTTACATTTGAATAAATAAATCAAAATTAATACATCCTACTTAATTATTACGCTGTTTAATCTTCTTAATTACTATTTACAGTTACTAAGTTTAACAACACCGTACCTTGTAAGTTTCATAGCTAAATAATAGATCTGATCAATTAGTTTGCGGCAGTACCAACTTCACGGAGAAACTTAATCCCAAAGTTGTGTTACTTTTCCATATACCTATTGGAAGGCAATTGCTACTGTAAGCTTATTATTATAAATAATACAAGTGAATAACGTGAGTTAGCTCTTCTCGCCTCGCGTGTTACATGGAAATATTATTGACATCTGTCAACAGCGTAGGATGTGTTATAGTGCCATAAGGTTGTGTGCAAAAAGACGTACGCTCTCGTTTTTATCTACCCCTATCCGTTGTAACACTTATTTGGTAAGATAGGTTGTTAGTTAGTGGCAGATATCGCTCAAGTCCACAATCTATATCCCGACTAGCCTATTTGGTATCAAGCAGAGCTCACCTAACACTTAGTGCTGTCCCCTGTAGTATTTTTCAAACTCTCAAGTCCAAATCTTTCCTAATGCACGTAGTCAATTCCATAGCCTTGTTTTGATTTTGTAATGAGATCTAAAATCGAGCTTAATTAGATAATGTCGAATGTCGAAACCCTTGTCATCAATTTGGGTTAAGTGTTAACACCATAGATTTATTGTATAGTGATGAGTCAATATAATATATAATGTAATAAGAGTTCTCGACGTAACGGAAAATTTAATCGTCAGTTGGAAATAATAGAGAGATCATTAGATGATTAGTTTGCGAATTTTTAATAAACATATCTTTATTTCTTGCTAGTATTTAATAACTTGACTTCATGCACCACGTGGTTTAGCCTTCTTTTTCTCTTCTTCCAAGCGGCTTTAAAAAAGTTCTTTAGTTCACTGGACATTGACCTCTCGAAATTTGTGGTTAAATCGGGTTTGTTTTGTAGCGGGAGGGTTTAGTATTATAAGCTTTATCATCCATATTGTTATTGCGATCCTCCGATAAGTGCCGATACTATTAGTGACCGAACTGTGATCGACGGCGGAGACATGGACCAGATTGCTTGCTTGATTCCCCACGGCCTGTAAGTGACGGACTCGGGGGCTCGTTACGCACGTAGGATAAGCGGCTGGCGCTGGTGGAATCGCAGGTGTGTGGGCGTTCTAGGGCCACTGACGATATGCGCCAAAAATGCACCACCGACAGGTTTTAGACAGTGTAAGTCTGACATAAAAAGAGTTTGCCCCCGCAAGGGCGCGTACGCCTCAGGTATTTTCCCAAGTTTAAAAAAGGTTCTGGTATATTCGATATGATTATTCGGTAATCAGTAGAAACCCATGAGATATTTTGCCCCAGTCGACATTGACGAAACCTACGCTATGAAATAAGGTAGCAGATTCTCTTACACTGCCACCACACGGTATTTCCCTTTTCTTTATGTAAATATATCGCGTGAATATAACAATCATGAGATTTATCTGAAGATACAATTCGCCGAAGTTAATATATAATTTTATAAAGTCTTTCAGCTTAAGGTCTACGACAGAGAACATTGATAAGGGTCAAAACCGGATTTATTATTCATTATTCTAATCTTAAAGGGCTCGTGAAGCGGGCCATTGCTTGAAAACTTTATGACCAGCATCTTAACTTTGATTTATGTATGTTTACGTTTCATCTCATATTGTTTTTAGTTATAAACAAGTAGTTGAAGTGAGAACTTCACGAACTTCGAGTAAATTATATTAACGTTTCCCGTCAATATAAATTTGTGTTATTTTTAAGAGTAGGTATAGGTAAAGGTTGAAAAAATATCAGGTTGTCAGAATTTTTTTTTATTTAAATAGAAAATTATTGTTGATGACGGCATAAATTCAGGAAATTCAATTCAAAGATTCAAAAATTCAGGATAGGGCCTTGTGTATAATCACATCTATAGTACTGTCACGACTCAGAGTAGCCGAGCGGACCGCCATAACCCATTTTTCATATCTCCGTGATACAGAACGTATGGGATGAAACACCACGTCGCAGTGTTTACTCTCGATGATTGTCATGAGATATTTTCCAAAGGCTTTCCCTTAGTCTCTTTACGATATCCATGGGAAGAAAGCGGAGTGTAAGATTCTTACACTGTTACCACACGGCTCAGAGAATAAACTGCCAGTCTAAAAGAAGAAATTGCCACAAAACGGAAAAAAATTACTACTCGTTGTTTGTTTTGTTTATATGTAGTGATTTTATATTTTATATAATTTTTTATACAAACGGTTTTTTATATTTTTACGGTTACTTACGGTTTTTTATACAAACTTTTCAGAGAGAAAAAAAACACATGACTTAAAGTTTGTTGGTAACATATCATAGTGGCATACGCGGCAACACTGACAGTTAGTATGAAGACACTTACGGTGGCCTCTGAACCGCGCAGTCTAGTCTTATTCTGTTCATATGCCTCTCCTATATGTATGTACATTTCACAGTTATTTACATTTTCAGAAGTGAAGTTCACTAAAATTATGTTTATTCATTCTTTCAGCTCACGTTCTACAAGAATGAGAACACTTAATAAGAGACAAAACTGAATTTCATATTCAATACTCTAATCTTAAAGGGTGCGGCCAGCAGGCCGTTGCATGAAAACTATATGACCAACATCCTTACTTTGATTTATACTGCATCGCATATTGCTTGATGCCTTTCAAGATTTTAGGCAATTAATTTATTTATATGTATTATAGATATAGACGATGATGAAATATAAACTTAACCTAAATAAAGTGCATCCGTTTATGTATAAATTTCTCAATTTCAATTTCAAAAAAATCAATTTTCGTTTTACTGAAGAGCGCTATAAGTACTATCATCTATAATCTTAATTATAGAAAGTCGTAGGGACAACTTTTAAGAAAAAAATATTCTAACCTAACCTGGCTTCTCATTACGTATTTGAAAAGTAATGTATTCGTATGTACATAAAAGTTAAATACATTTAACAAGAACAGCGATATTCATACGTAATGTAAATACTAGAAACAGACACAATCTTGTAATGCCTGTTACTGGGCTGCATACAGTCAGTAACTCGTTTATTGGGCAATGTATACGATTTTACAACGTAATCATACAGTTGATAATAAGATTAATCCTTGGGAATGAGTTCATCGCTCTCAAGCCATTTCTTAAAAAAATATACTAACTATTAAAACTAAAAATAAACTACTGAACTAAAAAAACTTTTTTGGTTTTGAAAAAAGTCCTAAAAAGAGGATACCTACGGAGATTATTACGAAACGGTGGTAGAATAGAACGCCATCTCATACATATTGAGATACCAATATGATAGATACTCAACACCAGATGGCACTACGATACATCGTTGGCGTGGTTGTAATAGCACTAGCAAAGGCTTGGTCGCCCAGTAATAATTATAACGAACAAATAGCAATTTTTTACTTGAGTAGTTACTGAGACAGAATCATGAAACTGGTATATCACCCTTATTAGATTAGAGACTTTTAGAATCTTAACGAAAATTTAGTTTTGTAAATTTCGTTAAACCTTTCTTCGATAACATACAACTTTATAAATCTGTGTGAAATTACACGAGATCTAATTTTGTTTTAATCTCGCAGCACGCACTCGAGACGAAGCCAAACGATATCTGTGGACGAGAAGCTAAATTGAAGCGCTTTCTCAGCTCACAAGGCAGACGGCGTGTGTTACGACAAAGCTCTGCACTGAGATTTGTAATTAGCAGCTAATTCTAGTTTTCACTGAGACAAAGGCATAACCTGGATTTACTTGAATTCTTCGAAGTAAACATATTCTGCTTAACAAAGACCTCTTTGGAAAATAAGACTGGTTTGCAATTAATTTAGTCCACACAAGCCTAATTTGAATAAATGTTTTGACTAGAATTTGACGGAAATATCTAAATGTTTACTTTTAAGAACAATGTGTCGATAAGTGTACGTTATCGCGTTGGATCATCATAAAGGTGAAGGAATTTTGATTTGCATCGTAACTTGTGGAGAAAAGTTAAATGGGTCCTGTACAATAACCGTACGTTCGAATCAGTGGTTGAATCCAGGAGTGGCAGGCCTAAAATATCCAAACCACAAGTTAACTAAGAAAAAGCTACACCGGTATCAGTTTGGTAGTCATGTGTCAATATTTTTCCCAAAAGTTAAGGAGCTGCATACAGTGATGCAAAAACTGGCAACAAAGAAATCCTATTTGGTCAACCGTTCGTCCCTCTTCTTCCTTATTATACTCTCCCCCATAACACTCCTTGTGACAGTTTTGAAACATCACAAGCACCTTTCCATCAAGCTCTTCGAACCTTGCGCCGATATACTTCCAATTCCTTTGAAACCCTTTAAAAGGATGTGCCGGGCTTATATCGTCATGAACCCAATTTTACCACCCTGTCGTTTTCAATAGAAATACATCAGGCATCCTAAATTGTATATCAACCCGTTCTAAAGCGTAGGTCAATCTCTTTAAAACGCTAATAAATGCTGGAGTACGCTTCTTAGAAGCGTTGGTGAGTACAATCCACACAAAGCGAGGTTGACCTTTATGGAAAAATTTATACATTCCGCCTTAAAAGTCATTACATATATTTTCAATATATTATAATGTAATTGTCCCTGAATTCGTATTCCTGACGTAGTTATTGGTCAGTATATATTTATATATATTTAATGAACGAACTAGTAGTTTTTCTTGTTTTATTTCAGTCGAAGAAAGTTACAGACGTTACGTTGTTACTCCTAAAAACCATTATATTTATACTGGATTTCAAAAATATTTTTTTCTATATTCTAATTAACCAGGGAATAATAAAAAAAAATAATATATGTAGAACAGAAGTAAATTTGAAGCTCTATTTTAACTCGAATGTCAGACGTCGTCTACGTCAAAGCTCTGCACTGAGATTTGTAATTAGCAGCTAATTCTAGTTTTCACTGAGACAAAGGCATAACCTGGATTTACTTGAATTCTTCGAAGTAAACATATTCTGCTTAACAAAGACCTCTTTGGAAAATAAGACTGGTTTGCAATTAATTTAGTCCACACAAGCCTAATTTGAATAAATGTTTTGACTAGAATTTGACGGAAATATCTAAATGTTTACTTTTAAGAACAATGTGTCGATAAGTGTACGTTATCGCGTTGGATCATCATAAAGGTGAAGGAATTTTGATTTGCATCGTAACTTGTGGAGAAAAGTTAAATGGGTCCTGTACAATAACCGTACGTTCGAATCAGTGGTTGAATCCAGGAGTGGCAGGCCTAAAATATCCAAACCACAAGTTAACTAAGAAAAAGCTACACCGGTATCAGTTTGGTAGTCATGTGTCAATATTTTTCCCAAAAGTTAAGGAGCTGCATACAGTGATGCAAAAACTGGCAACAAAGAAATCCTATTTGGTCAACCGTTCGTCCCTCTTCTTCCTTATTATACTCTCCCCCATAACACTCCTTGTGACAGTTTTGAAACATCACAAGCACCTTTCCATCAAGCTCTTCGAACCTTGCGCCGATATACTTCCAATTCCTTTGAAACCCTTTAAAAGGATGTGCCGGGCTTATATCGTCATGAACCCAATTTTACCACCCTGTCGTTTTCAATAGAAATACATCAGGCATCCTAAATTGTATATCAACCCCTTCTAAAGCGTAGGTCAATCTCTTTAAAACGCTAACGCAAACAAATGCTGGAGTACGCTTCTTAGAAACGTTGGTGAGTACAATCCACACAAGGCGAGGTTGACCTTTATGGAAAAATTTATACATTCCGCCTTAAAAGTCATTACATATATTTTCAATATATTATAATGTAATTGTCCCTGAATTCGTATTCCTGACGTAGTTATTGGTCAGTATATATTTATATATATTAAATGAACGAACTAGTAGTTTTTCTTGTTTTATTTCAGTCGAAGAAAGTTACAGACGTTACGTTGTTACTCCTAAAAACCATTATATTTATACTGGATTTCAAAAATATTTTTTTCTATATTCTAATTAACCAGGGAATAATAAAAAAAAAATATATGTAGAACAGAAGTAAATTTGAAGCTCTATTTTAACTCGAATGTCAGACGTCGTCTACGTCAAAGCTCTGCACCGAGAGTTGTAATTGGTCGCTAAACCTTGTTTTCAACGCCTTCTGTCGAATAACGACTAGCTTTGCTCTTATAGGATCTTTAATGGAGTTTCATCAAGTTTTCATTCCATTAAAGTTTTTGAAGGCAAGTTATATCGATTTATTCACGTATGTTTACCAGACTACTATGAGCGTTATGATTTTTGCAGTTTGTATGTATGTATTTTAGTATTTTTATGAGCTACCGATGGGAAAAAAGGCCGGTATCTTAAACTTCTATTTATTCGAACCCTTACAAAGGATGCAGAGTTCCTTTGCCGATGCGCCATCCCTCGCACGTGATATTCCACGGGTCTTCCTACCAGTACCCAATCCTTTATCTTTTCCTGTACTGGTCACCATGCTTTCACTTGTTGTCTTTTACCTCCTATCCCTCTTCTTTTACCTTTTTTTTCTTTTCCCTTTCTTCCCGATCTTCGTCATGCTTCGGAACTCACCACTGAATTTTCTGTAGCGCACTTCAGTGTTTATATAGTCCCGAATTTCGATCGTCGTTTTATTTTCTATTATTCCAGAATATTACCGAAACGATGTTTTATTTTATTGATAAAAATAGGCTCATATTTCAACCGTTGTACAGCCAATCTTATTTACCAACCAAAGAGTTAATATTGACTGCCTTTATAAAACATTTTTCTTTTGACTTGTCATTCCAAGACGTAGGAGTTTGACAAGACGTTATCGGGTATTCATGACAGTATGTTCATCTGTTCCCGTGTAGCTCCTAATCTTTAATCATGATAAATAAAGTACCGTTAGCTTTGTCTTAAGGCCCTGTGTGTCCTTGAATATGTGGTATCATTATAACCCACTTCTTATAGTAGGATTAACTTAAATTTGTGCTTTTCGATTATCGTGTGTTAGGTTTTTAAACTTATTACTAACCGTACTTGCAACAGTTATAAACTCATACTGTTGCAACCTATATTTAAAGCAAGATGAATTGGAAAAGGAAAACTGATTTTTAAATGTCAGACGTCGTCTACGTCAAAGCTCTGCACCGAGAGTTGTAATTGGTCGCTAAACCTTGTTTTCAACGCCTTCTGTCGAATAACGACTAGCTTTTGTTTTATAGGATCTTTAATGGAGTTTCATCAAGTTTTCATTCCATTAAAGTTTTTGAAGGCAAGTTATATCGATTTATTCACCTATGTTTACCAGACTACTATGAGCGTTATGATTTTTGCAGTTTGTATGTATGTATTTTAGTATTTTTATGAGCTACCGATGGGAAAAAGGCCGGTATCTTAAACTTCTATTTATTCGAACCCTTACAAAGGATGCAGAGTTCCTTTGCCGATGCGCCATCCTGCGCACGTGATATTCCACGGGTCTTCCTACCAGTACCCAATCCTTTATCTTTTCCTGTACTAGTCACCATGCTTTCACTTCTTGTCTTTTTCCTCCTATCCCTCTTCTTTTACTTTTTTTTTCTTTTCCCTTTCTTCCCGATCTTCGTCATGCTTCGGAACTCACCACTGAATTTTCTGTAGCGCACTTCAGTGTTTATATAGTCCCGAATTTCGATCGTCGTTTTATTTTCTTTTATTCCAGAATATTACCGAAACGATGTTTTATTTTATTGATAAAAATAGGCTCATATTTCAACCGTTGTACAGCCAATCTTATTTACCAACCAAAGAGTTTCGTTAATATTGACTGCCTTTATAAAACATTTTTCTTTTGACTTGTCATTCCAAGACGTAGGAGTTTGACAAGACGTTATCGGGTATTCGTGACAGTATGTTCATCTGTTCCCGTGTAGCTCCTAATCTTTTAATCATGATAAATAAAGTACCGTTAGCTTTGTCTTAAGGCCCTGTGTGTCCTTGACTATGTGGTATCATTATAACCCACTTCTTATAGTAGGATTAACTTAAATTTGTGCTTTTCGATTATCGTGTGTTAGGTTTTTAAACTTATTACTAACCGTACTTGCAACAGTTATAAACTCATACTGTTGCAACCTATATTTAAAGCAGGATGAATTGGAAAAAGGAAAACTGATTATTTAAATTTAAAAACTTGTTGGTTTCTCACAGAGTTAATTTTAGTTTGCTTTTGACTAACACTGTTCTTTTTCTTTGTCATTCTGTCGTGTGCGAGAATAGAGAGAATAGTTACACTTATGTGTATTGCCAATATCTGATAATCTGATTGCAATTAAACGTTTTATTACAACTGTTATTGGGATTATCATTTAATAATCAACTCTCGCATCATCAATCATCACAACACTCGTACCACGAAAATAACGATATCCCTGTATTTCATAAAGTACTGGATGGTAGAACTATTGCCTAGAGTGTCCTCATCGAATGGTAATCGTATACGTTAAAACCACATCAGCCTGTCAATAAGCCACTGACGAACATTTGATTTTCCCATTGGGACCATTTGATACGATAATATAAAAAAAAATTATTATCATCGACCACAGTCCACAGCTCGGCATAATTTTCGCCAAACTCACAGGAAGCGCCATAATCGCCTCACTTCGAAGACTAATTTGATAGTGGATCTTAGACGCTACTTAAGGCTTTTTCTTAGATATCGTAGGTTCAGTACATTGGTGATATGTCAAAGACGATCACGGGACGTGATAATAGGGCTCCAATACCGTCACCTCACAACATTAACCATTTTATTTAATTGTTTTCTTGCTACCAAAACTGCGATACGCAATACCTAGGCCATTACTTAATGTGTGAAACTTTGATGCAATGGCTCTGACTGTACGTAGTACATTAAAATTTAAATAAAAGTGTCATTATAATCACCTTTTTTTTCGTAGGAGGTAAACGAGCATGCGGCTTTCCTGATAGGGTTGTATGGCCTACAAATAATGTTTCTGGGTCTGGGTGTTTGTCCATGCGTAATTTATGTATGTTAACCGTCAGAACTGTTTTACAAAAAATAAAAAATTAAATTAAACAAGTGCCAAGTAAGCGAGTGCCGGCACCCTCTATCGACGCCTTATAACTTTTCAGCGGGGTTTGGGTTCAACATTGTCGTCATTTACAGATCACATTCACCATAGTTTCAGCATTGTCGTAAATCAATCGGTTGTTAAATATTCTTCTATAATATCGACTAATATATTGCTTTAATTTCGCATTTTGTCAAATATTCGAAAGACGTTCCTTTAAAAGTGATACTGCAAATTATGTTAGATAAACTTACAAGTAGTGGTAAATACTGTCGAAAACGAAGTATTAAGCAATTCTGATAAATTTCAGGTAATTTACTTTAATATTAAACGGGAGCTTGTTATGAAAAGTACAAGCTGGAGCTAAATCAATTAAGAGAAGAGACACTTGAGTAGCATTTATTAAAATCCTAAAATATGCTTTCGACTAAAATTTCAAGAATATTATGTTAAAATTTTACTAAATTTTTATTAGCTACTACCAAATTTATTTTCAACAGCTTTAAGTATAAACGATTTTCTTTAGTAATATACTAGGGCCGTTGGAACCTAATGGTCAGTGGCGTTTGCTCTAATATCATATCTCGCGAGTGACTTGGGTTCGATCCTCGGTGCCGGCCACCACTAAAATTGTTAATAGCAATTTTTAGTGAATTTTACCATGTGATTGGCGGTGAATGAAAACATCGCGAGGAAACCTGCATGTCTGAGAAATAATAAAAAGAATTATTTGAGGACGTGTGAGGCCCACCAACCCGCACTAGAGTAGCGTGGCGGACCCTCCCCGGCTCCAAGTGCTCTCAAAAAATATTTGAGAGGAGGTTTTGTGCAGCAGAGGATATTTACCGATTGCTACTTGTTTACTTTTTCATTGTAAAAACGCTTATTCATTCCATTTTAAAACTCTTAAGCCGTATGGTGACACCGTGTCTCGGTATCTCTCTCCCTTGGCTAATGGAGCGGTAGGCTTTATTATGAGCATGCTTGGCAAGTGGATGTATGATTGTTGCTTTAGATTCTTTGCACTCAGGTGCATGCATGTCACCGGACTGTATATTTACAAGTTGGTGGTTTAAGATAGTTAGTTACAAGTATTTCAGTACGAGTTTTCTTTGTATAAAGTTAAGGCCTAACTAATTTTCTTAACAGTTATTGTAGTAGTGTATATAATAACTGTTAGAAGCCTGTTCCAATTGAAAGATTGGTATAATCGCCAGTATTGATGGGTGAATTGGTGATTGTAGCTCCAGATACTTAATTTCTCACATAGAACCCTTTCGAAACATTTGAGTTACATTCATATTTCCTAATTTTTATTACAAATCCAACTTAATCGTCATCCCTAACAATCTAAAAATAAATGTAACCAATCCTATTGAATAGCATCACGGGGCTACGAATAACAGCGAAGTAATTATTTAGCGAGATTGTATTTCAGGTGATTTATTTCAAGTCTTAATGAGAGTTTGTTAAGAAAAGTACTCAGTAGAGTCAAATTTATTATAAGAGTTAACACTGGAACAACATTTATTTAAAATATTTCTGAGGTACTTACCTAGTTAATATTTGTGACATATAGAAAAGTCATAATTTTTTTAATTAATTAAAAAAAAATGTAAAAGTAATACAATAACAAACAAAGCATGACATCTGTGTTCCGTTTTTAACTTTAAAAAATATAACTGGACTAGATCTTGATGCATGATTTGACGCTTATAAAACTTGTGTGTTTGCGGTGAATTTTCACAGCAGATATCTGCCCAATTGTAATTAATTCGTGAAACTAAAAATACATCCATGAGTCATATTTACATTCTAATTACATTAATACTACATCAGCGTATTTAACTCTACGGTGAACATAGCCACGCCAAAAAAAAATCTAGCAAAACCCGGTATACATTTCTTGGAAGGCGTTCCTGATACTCACCACGCTCGTCAAGCTGGTTGGTGAGCGCAGTGCCGGTATCCACGCAGTGGTGATGTTGTTTCCAATCACTAGTCTAAACATTCGGAAAATTCCAATGTATGTTTCGCAACCATTCGATCGTCAGAACCTCGTATGTTTGCAAGCCGGGTACAGAAAATAAACAATATTTCGAGGACATCAGAAGTCCGCCAGCACCGTACTTACCTCGCCTCAATAATCCTTGTCAGAAAAGGCAACGCTACACTAAATTTACATAATAAAAACATATATATATTAATACTATTATATTCGCGTAAATTGAACTAACCAAATTTCCGGTACATTATTTACAATGTAACAAGTCGTTGAAGATACTGAAAATCATCAAAACGATAAATAAACCCGAAGCACGGTCAAGCCCGAGAAAGTTTTGGTCGTTATTCTAATCCCTCACAATCCGTCCAAATGGCCGGTTCCACAAAACTTTTATCGGTTGTACTTACTATCCGATAGTAACAGGACTGATAATATTAAAATTGTAACCAGAATAACAAAGTTTATACGACAGGTTACTCCGAGCGTAAAATATACGGCCTGGGTTCGATTCCCGGGACCTGCATCATTAAAACTCTTAACAGCAATTTTAAGTGCTGAATTTACCATGTGCTCTGCGGTGAAGGAAAACATCGCGTGGTGACCAGCATGTCCGAGATATAACAAAACGCAATGGGAGCAGCATGGAGAACTCTTCCCGGCTCCAAAAACGATCTTCTAATAAAATAAATATCTCTGGCGTTCGTATAATCAATACTGTGGTGAACAGAGGTCTAGTCCTTTCCACATTTTAGTTTTTCTATCCTGTTTTTACCAGAACTTATTTTGGAACATATTACAAATACTCCTAATCTGTTTGACGCATTCAACTTTTACAAATAATGAAATAACTTTTTACTTCGACGGCAGCCTTATTTCTATCTCTTAATCAGCACCCAGATTTTGACATTAGTTTGTCACCACCCGACACCCGCTTTGGGATGTGGATTATAGAAAAATAATTATTTAATGTCGTAAGGTATCGGCGAAAGAATCTGTCACCACATTACTTCCCTTGGATGGGTAAGAGGCGACTAGGGACAGATTGTCATCACGAAAAATACCAAACCAAAAATGAACGGACCGATGACAGGTTCTAAGGCGCTAGGTGTCTGGTAACGCGATCGCCAATCCGCTTGCCGAATGTGGCGATTATGGAAAAACCTCCTTATGGGAGTGTCCTAGTCCTGAAGTGGACAATTTAGAAAAACTTGTCGCATTGTTGTATCAAGTTTATTACCTTTTTATAAATGTATATTACTAACATGGCTGTTCAGTTCTGTTGCACATTAAAATGTTTTATTAATGTTTTTTTTTAGAAACTGTGTAAAACTTAAATGTGATTTGTTTTTGAGCTGTACTGCCTTGTAGCAGACACTAGGTAATACTCGACACGTGTTCGCTTCACAACAAGGCATTATCAAACACATTGTCAAACGATTAGACTAGGCAACGTACGTGATTCGGCGAGTGTGTAGAGCTTGTATGGGTGATTGTTGTGGTGACTGTCCACGGTGTGGAAGAAGTACTGCACGCATTTGTAAAATCATCAAACTAGATTAAATATACTATTTTATTAGTTTTGCATGCAGAATTGTGCAAAGTAACTATTTCTAACATAGCGCACCTACCGGATAGTTGGAAAAACTATTGACGTTTTCATACAAAAAGTTAACGGAAACTATGTAGTAATTGTTAACTATGTAGTAAAACTCGCACTCTGAGTTCAGGCGACAAAATGTACTCACACTTTCGGCTTGATTTTTATTCCCAAATAGCTCCTGTATCGCAATAACTACAATTTGAACCTTACGCATATTGCTCTTGTTTATGGTAAGGGAAAAATATCATCTTTTTCACCAGATGTTAATCCTATCTGCCCGCGTTATTTTCTGCGACTAATGCACTTTAGCGATCGAACGAAGGTAGATTTAGCATCTTTAGATTGTCAACGCTATCATTAAAATACCTATATTTGTGTATTGCCTTTGTAAGCAGTAAACTACCTTTGCCTTTGTAAACTGTCTGTACTTAAACGTACAGGATTATTAACTGTTAAAGGACTTCACATATCGAAGGACACACATATATATATATATATATATATATATATATATATATATATATATTTTTATTTATTTATTTATTCTTTATTGCCTTAAGCTTAAGGTTACAATGGGCGGACTTAATGCCAAGTGGCATTCTCTACCAGTCAACCCTTGTTATGGTGAAAGGTAGTTGGCAGGTATAAAACAAAGAATAAAAAAAAAAAAAAAAAAAAAAAACTCCAATAAAAATAACTTGATTAGTACATAATTAAACTATATAAACTATATAATTAAATAAATATTTATAACATAAAATACACAAATACATATACAAGTATATAAAAGGATACATAAATAAATATATAACATAAATCTAAAATAGATAAGCCGAATATTGTCAATGATCTATTATTCTGTTAGGTAATTACGAAGTAGACTCTTAAACAGTTTCTTGCTAGGAGCTGCTTTTATCTTATCAGGCAGGGCGTTCCAGAGGAGTGTAGCTTGAACAGTAAAAGAAGAGTTATAGTATCCTGTATTATGTTGTGGAACTCGAATCTTAAATTGGTTTATGGAACGAGGCTCTCTGTCATGAGCAGAATAAAGATATTGGAAATTATTCTTAAGATAAGAAGGAGAATTAGGATCAGTTAATACAGAATACAATAAACACAGAATTCTAGAGCTACGCCTTTGTCGAATAGAAAGCCAATTAAGCTTGGAACGATAAAAAGAGACGTGATCATATTTACGTAAACCAAAGATAAATCTAATGCAGTTGTTAAGAAGGCGCTCCAACTTATCGAGACGTGATTGGGATAGGTCCGGGTAACACACATCTGCATAGTCGATAATGGGTAAAATTAAGGATTGAGTGAGCAAAAGCTTAGTTTTAAAGGGTAAGAAATTTTTCAAACGATATAGACAACGTAAGGTGGCAATGACTTTCCGGCTGACTTCAGCAACCTGAGTCTCCCAACACAATGACTGGTCCAGATGAATGCCTAGATTTTTCACAGTTTTGGAGAAAGGAATTAATGTTCCATTGAAATAAACTGGAGCAAGGTTACCATAATCAATCCCGGCAAGCATCCTAGGACCACCCACTATGATTGCTTGACATTTTAATGGGTTGACAGTAACCCCAAATCTGTGCGACCAATCTCTAATAGAGACAAGATTGTTATTTAGCTTCATTATGCAGTTATTGAGGTCGTTAGTGCCTGATTGTGCATAAAGCTGAAGATCGTCTGCATACAGATGATACGAACAGTCGACAGCGGAGGTGATAGAATTAATAAATAACGAAAACATTATGGGAGAAAGTATACCGCCTTGCGGCACACCTGTACCAACGTCCGCCCAGGCAGAACACTGCTGTCCTAGACGAACTGACTGTTGGCGGCCGCGAAGATAGGATGAAAACCAGTCCAAGGCTGGGGTTGAAAATCTAAGATAAGTAAGGTAGGATATGAGGATATCGTGGTCAACTGTGTTAAAGCGTTTGAAAAGTCAACAAGCACCATCACTGTTAACTTTTGTTCATCCATACCCTTTCTTATATCATCGGTGACTTTGATAAGGGCAGTGGTGGTACTGTGACTTGGACGAAACCCAGATTGAAAAACGTTCAATAGGCTATATTTTGTTATAAACACGGAGATTTGCTTATGTACACAGGCTTCAAGAACTTTAGAAAGGAAAGGAAGTATAGAAATTGGACGAAAATGATTGGGCAAGGAGGGATTAGAGATTTTAGGAGTGGTAGAACAAAAGCCCTTTTCCACAGGGTCGGATAAATACCGGAGTCCAAGGAGAAATTAATTATGTGAGTAATTGCTGGTAAAAGGTACTGAGTATCATGGATACCATTTGCTTACTAACCTCGTCACTCCCCACAGCCTTAGATTTGATTGCTAAAACAGCATTTTTAACTTCATTGAGAGCTACCGGTGTGAATTGAAAATCGGGGATTAGAAGAGGAGACATACAACCAATAGAAGTTATTGTTTGAGAGCGGACTAAAGGGTCCATAGATGAAGTGGAAGTAAAATGCTGGTTTATGTCATTCAAAGTAAGAGATGAGGCATAGTCAAATGAAGTCGGCTTGGAAATGCCAAGAGATTTAAGAAACTTCCACACGTCAGCGGTAGAAGAGTTAATAATATTTTCATGGATATAACGGCGTTTAGTATTTCGTACCATCTGATTGCATCTGTTCCTCAGCAATTTAAAATGAGACCAGTTCTCCTCGGTACGTTCCTTTTAAATTTCCGAAAAGCCCTATCCCGTCTAGCCATTGCCACCCTTACGCCTCTAGACATCCACGGAGCAGGAGGACGCTTTACCCTCACGCTGTGTATAGGAGCATGGACATTGTACAAATCGAGGACAATATTATTAAGTAGCGACACTTTATCGTCTATTGTAGTCGCTGCTGCTAAAGGGCCAGGTCGATGATGGAAGCGTCACTTCTGAGTTTGTCCAATTCCATTCTTGAAAAATTACGCAAATTCAAAATCGTGGGAACAGGTTTGGGAGGGATCACATTATAGGAAAAATAAATCAAGTCATGATGGGAAAAGCTAGAAGCCAACAACTGACCGTGCTTTTGACACTGTCAGGAAGCCATAATAATTAGGTCAATCCATGAATCATTAGTGTCAACATTGTGATGAGTAGCCGCTAACGGCAGAATGTGGAGATCGACTGACTCAGTAATTGACCGAAGTTTATGAGAACGAAATGTATTTCTTAATAGATCAGTGTTGAAATCACCCATTATCATGCAATGTGTGTACTCCGATCCGACAGAATCAAGAGCAGCTTCAAGAGCATTGAAGTAATACACATTAGGAGGACAGTACACTACCCCTAGAATCGCCCTAATACCCATAATAAAAACTTCTAAAAATAGAAATTCTGCGGATGCTGAATTGGGAGAAGGAGAAGCTAATACAACCTTGTAAGGTATATTAGCCCGCAGATATATTGCAACCCCGCCGCCACGTTTCTCCAACCGATCATTGCGTATAAGCACAAAGTCTGTAAGTGGATACAGGCTGGATGATAAAGATGGTTTTAACCAAGTTTCGGATACTAGTATGGCATGAATATTGTCTAAAGAAAATGCATCTTCAAAGTCCGAAAAATGGCTTGGTATACTTTGCGCGTTAATGTGGCAAACATTAAACCAGTGGTCACAAGGCGAAAATATATGCGAAAGCCTATTGCGCAGCGAAGGTATACTATCATTTAAGAGGTCACAAGAAACAAACGAGGTATCTGAATCATTGACAGAATAAAAAGAATCGTTATCCGACATAAATAGATCAAAAGTATAAATATTATATATATGATTAAATAAATAAGTATTTATAACAAATAGGTTATACGAAATAAATATAAAATAGCGTAAACTAAAACTAGAAAAATCTTAAAACCTACGAACTGCTAAGTATGCACAATATGCTGGTATAATGTACCTGTACTACTATGCACCACCCCAACAGTTGACAGTTAACAGGATATCAGTATAAGCATTACAAAGTTAAGTAAAAACATAATAACATAACTAAAACAATTTATAGGTACGTAAATCTAGAAAATAGGTCACCTAAGAAATCAAATTCCTATAAAGAAAAGAAAAAAAATATATATATATATGTAAGAATAAGGTAACCTATGTACACAAGTCATAAAGACAAATACAAATCTACGATAATAGTGCTATGAAAACAAAATAAGTAACTGAAAATTATAAACTTGGCAGTATGGTTAGTGATCATCGCCTGCCTTTAGGAACCGCAGTACAGCAAAATTAAACATATATGGCAATGTCATTGTCAATGACAGCTGACAGTTAAATGGTAAAGTGACAAATAGGAACTAAAGTCTAAATAATGTAAAATTTGTTTTAAAATAGTGGTAGTGACAAGGTTATAATACTTAGATAAAAATTTTAAATGAATATTAGTAAACAAACATAGCCAAGAAGTAGTAAATAAGGACAAGAAATAGTACCTATAACTATAGAACTTTGCACAAAGAATTAATACATTACAAAAGTAATAATTATTTGTTACGTGCAATATTTAAGATAATGTTGAGAAACAACATTAATTATAGGGGAAAATTTAAGGAGGAGGATATTACCGCCACGAATTATTTTTTGGAAACCGTTCGGCGAGTTTTCATGTTGTGAACGTTCGACACTGCAGAAACAACTTGTTTACGCCTAACCACTTCTTGCTGGCAGCTAGATTTTGATGAGCTCTTAGTGGAAGGCACATCAGTGGGGCTCTTGACAACTGGCGGCGAACTAACAACAGTGTCAACGGAAGGCGAGCACACTGGAGACCATGCAGAAACAAGTTCATTAAATTCTTCTTCAGTGGAGATCTTACTAAGACTATTGTCAGGAGCTTTATGGATATCCTTCCATCGAGGGTCCACACGTTTTTCAGGCCAAAATGCTTGCGGGCCATCTTATAAATATCCTGACGCATTCTTGTAAGGAACTCACAAACAGTAAATGATGTATTCTTTAATTTTGATTTGGACATCCATACCTGCCTTTTAATGGAGTAATCACAAAAATGAACTAAAACAGCTCTGCTCCGGTTACCACCATGAGCCCCAAGCCTATGACATCGCTTTAAAGATGAGCTGTTTACATTTGTCAGGCCCAGTTTATTTTGGATGAGGTCCAAGACTTTCTGCTCGACTTTTGAATCTGGATCTTCTGGTATTCCGTTGAACAACAATATCTTTTGCCGATGCCGTGTTTCCATCTCATCAACTGCATAAGTGCAACATCTTACTTGTTGCTGCAGAAGTTTAAGCATATTGCTGACCAGCTCTTTGAAAGCATAAAAGTCCTGGCATAGCTGCAGCAACGTTGGATTTGTAGGGACTAATGCAGCCTTAAGCCGATCCTCAAACTCGGCCATCTTATCCAACCAACTAACTTCCAGATCCTTCTGCAACTGATCGACATTGGTGACATTTGCCATGGCAACTTATTATAAATTGTGTTATATAATCAATTAAGTGAAGTTTAACTTGTAATGTATAGTGCTGTAGGGGGGTGCAAGTAAGTTTTAAATCTTCTTTACATAGATGTATCTATATGTTTAAAATGTTTTGGCACTTATAAACTCACTGATTACTGTAAATTATAATGTAAATATCACTTCGGAGTATTAATAATTAAACTAATAAATCGGAGCTTATGAATCAGCTGTTACTTGTTTCACACCTACCCGCGAAAAAAAAAAAAAGCAAAAAACATTATAAAACACATTCCGTATATAGTACCGGAGAAGCTAGGTAGAATCAAAAGCCTACTAAACTACATTAATACAGATCGTAAGAACAATGAGTATTATGACCTGAGTTGTGAAAGAATAAGCTTAAATGTTTTTATATAACACGATGTCACATCAATTCTATTTGCATGGCACTTGGAAGCATCTTCTAGTCTTTCATTATACCAGATGTTTTCTACGCAACAAATCGTAAAAAAGACATTACCGCGACCCAAATATTACAACCGTACCACGGAGAATTAAAACTTCTAAGAAACATTTTAACTACCAGTGTTGGTATAATTTATTTTTTAGGGATACTGAAATCAAGATAGGTAACAGCTGGACTTTAATCATAAATTATTGTTTACTCGTTATAACTCATGGAACCGAATATTTGATGGTAAAGGTCGGTTAACGCACCTGCAACTCCTGTAGTGTTGTGGATTTTCGTAGGCTTCGGTAATCGCTTAGCCATCATTGCCGCTTCAGGTACCTGATTCTTAAGGCTATGTTGCTTACCTTGGTTCTGCTGCAGATGTCATCGTTGTAGATTCTATCAGAGATTACACTATTATAATAATTTTGTACCACAATCTGCAAGAACCTAATAAAAATTCATTTAACTTGGTGTCTAATTGAATTATATTCTAATAAGACAAAGACGAGACAACACCAAACAATGTCTGTGAAGCGGTAACGAAATTGATGCACTTTCGCAACTCGCAAGTTAGACAGTGTGTGGTACAAAAGTTTACACTAAGTTTCACGATCTCTTGTGACTTTAAAGTGTTATGTATAAATAAATTGGAATGTTCAACAAGTATAATTCTAATTATCATCACAGACCTTAATTATTCACGCCTGTCACACATTGGAGTAGGCAGAGATTAAGGATTCCCGTTTGATACCGCTCAGAGTAGCCAAAGGGGCGTCCGCAACCTACTTTTCGTAATCTCTGAGAGATGGCACGTAACAGGTGGTGAGACTGGTCGCCAGAATGCTTTCTAGAGATTACCATGAGATATCAAGATTTCTTCCTTAGTCGAGTTTTAGCAAAATAGGGGAAAAATTGGTGTCATTTTCTTACGAATTGAATCGAACTGAATATCGTGTCAGCTTATGACAATCTTCGTGTAAGAGGCTACTAATACGATTAACTAATCTCATGACGTTAGCAAAAATAGAGTATGTTCAAGATACACAAGATGGCGAAAAATACGCGGATCGTTAACGGGCAGGCGATTAAGCTGCAAAGGCTTCTAACCCATGTAACAAGCGTGGAGATAATGGTAATTGGCATTAGGAGAGGCCTAGGACCTTCAGTGGACTTTTTTATGTAAGCAAAGGTGACAAACGAACAGATCACTAAGTCCACATGACGAAGTGATTACTGTGATTATTTGATGTAACAATAGATCACTTGATGATAAACATCAGCATCCACATTGGACGAAGTATCAAGATATATATGTGTCCTGTCACCCCTGAAGGATATGGCTGCATAACTCGTTGCCAATAATTGGGTGGGTTCTTGTTTCTATCGAGCACTTCGACTTTGTGGAATCAGCTGTCGCCAGCAGTATTTCCGAACAGTTACGACTTAGGGAACTTCAAGAAAAGAGCTTGTTCCTTCCTTAAAGACCGGCAGCGCATCTGTAGCTCCTCTGGTGTTGTGGATGTTCGTGGGCGTCGGTGATCGCTTACCATCAGGTGAACCGCACGCTCGTTTGTCCCCTTCTTCTATAAATATATATATATAGATATCAGGTTGAATGCGACCTTATTGACATGTAATAAAAATATCGATCGAAATAATATCCAATATTTTTTTTAAAAGTAACAAAAATCTTTTTTCAAACAACTTATGTAGAATCATAAAATCGCGAGCGCCGTTCCTTCTGAATAATATTCTGCCTCGGCTGACCTCAGGATGTCTTTGTCGGTGCATCGGCATATTTTCATTTCGGTACATAGAGCTGTTACCTTAGTCCGGGCCTTAAACTTATTTTATTTATTCTTAGCCAATTTCGATCCCCTATGTAAAGGACTTTTCCGAAACTAAGGTACGTTTTTTATCGTCGGCTGGAACACAAAGATGACAACAAGCTATCCACCTGTCACATTGGTCAAAATAAGCGACTAAAATAAATGTTGACTTCTGACCACCCCATTATTGGGTCAACGGTCGTGAAATGAGAAAAATGTTAATTATATTTTAATATACTGTTAATTATAATTTACTATGTGAAATTGTTCCTACATTTATTTTTTTTGTGAATATTACACACCTAAATCAGTCCGTACTACTAAATTTCAGGCCCTATCCGGGTTATTTTAATTTCATGTGAAAAATATAACACAGGCAGCTTAATAAAAAAAGTCTAGAGAATTTAATTTTATTTTTGAATGTTTAAATTTTTTCCCTTAATTATATACATACTATGACTCGCCTGTATCTAAACTGAAGAGTAACGTATCTGTAATGTTTGTAAAAAAGTAAAAATTAAAAGTAGCAACATGTATATATGCCACAGTTGGGATTTCAATATTTGAGAGGGATTTGGAAACGGGATGGGTCCGGCAAGCTGCTACAGTGCGTCTTGTCTTGTCCCTTAGTCCTTGAAATATTTTGTATTATTTTTCAGATATGCAGATTTCTTCAAGATGTTTTCCTTAAGATTGCAATTTACAATTTTAGTAGTGTCCGCACTGGGATTCGGACCCAGGGTACTCATATACTTTGTAATAAAAGCAAGCGCTTTGATCACAGCTCTATAATGTTAACAAATACGTTTGGAATTTGTTGAATTTGTTACTGACAGAGATAAAAATTTTCAATTATCAATGTTGTTGAATTATTCGAAGCAATCATTGCAAACACCAATAGCATTCGATGACTGCGAACATATTTTCAGTTCAGCCGCAATGTAGTGCTGACGAACGGAAAACAAAGTGCCGAGTCGTGTTGGCAAAAGCTGGGATTAACTAGCAATTACACTGCTCAGCGCAGAGCTTTGTTGTAACACTAGAGTCAGTCTGACTTGTGAGCCTGGAACGTATTTCAATTTCGTTACTCAGCGACAGATATTGTTTGGCTTTTCCTTTTGTGCTTACCTTAGAAGATTAAAACGAAATAACGGAGACAACGTCACTAGTGATTTTTTCGCTGATCATGCTGTTTGTAGGATAGACGGAACCACCGAATACTTTATTACCGAATGATATGCAGAATTTTAATTAAATCTTCAAAAACAGTCTCTTTTTTCATCATAATATTTAAGTCTAGTTTAGTCTAACCTAACCGAGAGCTAGGTCGGCTGACATTCGAAGAAATACCTCTCCATGCTCAGGGGCTCAGGACTGTGCTCTATTTTAACAGAAGTTTTATTGGTTATTTACTAAGTGTATTCTCAATCTATGATGGCAACAAACAAATACAATACCTTTAAGCCTGTTGTGCTTTGACCGGTTGTATAAAGTAGACTGTAACGAGTAAAATAAATATTCGTCATCTCCCATATAAAACCCAGAGTGGGAATAATGTCGAGGGATGAAACGATATTTTACATATATTCCAATCTTTTTTAGATCTTAAAAATATATATTAAGAAATTTAAGGGGTACGTCTTGACTCTGGTAAGTAGGTGTATTCAGAAAGAAGCCTTTGAATAAAGTTATATACATTTTCGTTAATATAACTAATATTGTATACGTCACACTTACGTCACACTAAACATATATTTTAGGATCAACTATGACCTGTCTATACCTACCCGTTAACTAAGATATAGCATGGTTATTACAAAACAATTGAAAAATAACGCTACTCGTGGGCGTCGCCGTCTACCTCGTAAGAAATTGTTAACCCTCAGTCGTGGCATATATTTTTATTGTACTTATTTTCATTCTCGTTATTCTATTAATAAATTTGTTTTCAAACTGCATCATTTCGGTCCTTATGTAAAATCTCTTATTGGGTAAGACCTTTGATCAAAAGTGGACTATTAAGGGGCTAATAAAAATTACAACCTTCGGATTGAACTTATGTAATATTAGAACACTATTGCTGTGTAAATTTAACTTTTTCGCACTCAATAGGTACACGCCTACAGTAGGTACATCCGATGTCTGCCAAATGAGACTCTGGTGTCGGACTGGTGACGTAACTTCATCCGATAATGTCAACTTGTCTGCAGACTATTGACGTGTCACAATTACTAGTCCAAGAGATGCGGTACACCACCGGTCACCAACTTGTCGACGTGGTGTTTATAACCAAATCCTTCAACTTATGAATACTTGCTTTTTTAGTACTTTCGTTCTCCAAAACTTTTGTCTAGCGATAGACATA
Organism: Bhutanitis thaidina; assembly: GCA_029286595.1. NCBI lineage: Eukaryota > Metazoa > Arthropoda > Insecta > Lepidoptera > Papilionidae > Bhutanitis > Bhutanitis thaidina. The sequence continues at coordinate 6,464,214 of JAGSMS010000009.1, read as the reverse complement.
GTCTCGTAATTATGACTATCACTGAATAAGAGGAATTATTCCGAACTACCGAATTCCCTCAAAAAATCTAAAGCTGTAAAGTGCAAAGGAAAACCAGGATATTCAATAAATTTTTATAATAACTCGTTTGAAGTGTGGACATATATTTCTGCGAACAGCGCCGCCTCGTCTAGATCGTCTAGTATGATATGCCCACCAGTAGTGTATGGAATTTGGGTTTGGCTTATTCAGATGGGTTTTCTGCCATCAATAAGTCGATCGAGCGCCAAAGCCTAGTGGTCGTTTTCAATTTAAATAACAGTTTTATAAACTAGTATACTTCAGCTTGCTGATCTTTACTTAATTACTAACTACAATTGTCATGAAAATACACACGCAAAAAAGTCTAAGCAACATGCATGATATTACAAATTTACCATTTATATTAATTAATTTCTAAGTTTTTATTCACTCAAAGTGCTGATTTGTGTTTCAGAATGTGTTTGTTGGGACGGTCCGATTTATTAGGGTGACCTATGAGGAAAATTTCATCCGTACTGGACTTTTTTTTTTTAAGTTGTAATAACTTTTATAAGACCGCGGTAGATCAGTAATTGGGTCAGATTGCCGGTGCATGCTCAATTAAAATCAAAAAATTAAAACGTTAGTACGTGCTTGGGAGTGAAGGAAGATGCCGTGATAAAAATATAGAAACAAAATTGATGTCCACGTGGCCTATTTCGAAGGCTTACCGTCATAAATCGTTGTCTTCCGTAGAAATTAAAAAAGACATTGATTAATCAATGATTTAATGCAGCGTCAATCGCACAGAGGGACACATCAATTCCAGACCAAACCAACTTTTCGCATGTTGTTAAAACTTCTAACCGACTGAGATGGGTATTTCGAGTCAACAGGTCTAACCGAGTCAAAAACACAAATTAATACAATAATAAATAAATGCGATTATCTCTAAGTTAAGATTTTAGTAATAATGCGGATATTATCACCGTTACAATACTCATTGTTTAACACGAAGTTACACGAAGGTCCCGAAACTTTTAATAGGCGAAGACTTTGAATTGAATTTAACTTTAAAAGCTTTACGATATCAAGTTTTGCAAAGTAACATATAATTTTTATACTACAAGGGTAAGGTGACATATCAAAAAGGTATTATTTTATTATTCTACTTCCGTTATTGATTTTATGTCTTAATTTTATTTCAAATGTAATATATTATTTTCTACTTTGCGTTACCAGGATAAAAAGCCAATTCATATGTTATATTTTCGTATAATTAGCTGTTATATAATAAAAATATTCTTAAAAAAAATATTCGGTTAAACATACGACACTTTACACATCTATCAAAAATATTATAAAATAAATTTCCCAAACAATATTATAATAGATGTGTTATATTTATATAGATGACCGAGTAGCATAGTTATTAGAATATTTAATTATTGAGCCTTCTCATTTACGGTACGGTCCTGGGTTCGCATCCCAACTGAAGTAAATATTCGATAGTTAATAGTCTATAGTCTATAGTCGAGTTTGAATGTGTTGTGTTGTGTTCCTCTCACATCTCCAACACTGCGTCGAACTCTTAGAATTATTAAAAACAAAACTAAATTTAAAAGAATAAAGCTTTTTTTCTCCAGATGAAAAACTTTTAATAGGCGCAAAGTTAAACTGAATTGAGCAGAACTTTGTAATAGTTACGAAATTAACTCAACAAAATAAAATCGTTTCAGGATGAAGTGAGAAAAGTTTCTTGCATAACTTGCTATAATTTAGATTCGTTCAGGTAAGTTTTGAATTTAGATTTTTGACTTAATACCTTATAACCTAGTATGGCCATAAGTTCTGTTACACATTTCTTTTTTAAAGAAACAACGTTATAATAATAAAACTATATATATTTTTTTATCAAAGTCAAAACGAATAATCGAAAACTATTTTATTCAAAGTGGCTGCCTTTAATCTTTTTGACGATGATTCTACGGATTTTCTCCATGGGGTATTATTGGCCGCTGCTAGCTCAGATATCTTCCGAGACTCAGTCGATCGTTTGGAGCTGGCCATGTCCTCGTGTACTGACCATAATTTACGGCCAATCTGAAGCTCTTATAAAGTCCGAAACATTTTTCTCATTGAGAGGCTTCACTGAACGATCCAAGACCGAGACGGTCCATAAACTTTAAACGAAGTCCTTACTCATTTTTACAAAAGTAACCTTCGTTATTCCTTTGGTAGGGCACCCCTCACTGAACCATGAGTTATACAGATTGGTAACTTTCTCGAAGTTTCTGTGTCCACCACCAGCGTATCGTGAAAACAAGCGTTTTGTTCTATCCACTCTCTTGAGCTGCAGGGACTGATTTAGCGCATCTGTACATCGACTATAACCACCTAGCTTCAGGTTTTGTTTAATAATTCGCGACAGAGTCCTAGCGGGAATCTTCATTTCAAGGAAACCTGTGTTTTCACGCTGAATTTGTATTAAACTATACTGGCTACGGCCAGTCGCAAAAATAATTGCTAAGCGCGCCCGGCCCCGTTCTGTACGCATCGTTCTGTACGGCAAATGGTACAAATAGTCTTCTCTTAGAGATATACTATGCCATTTACCCAATTCAGCTGCCTCCCGCATGCCGCCCCGGCTCGGGTAAATGTACTCCTAGTATTCTCATCCCCTCCTGGCTACCATTGTATTTGGTCTCCATCAAGGATTTTGCCTCTCTCCTAAGAGACCAAAGTCATCTCATGGAGTCTCTTGCCATCCTCTCTAAAAATTCCATAATAATAAGCAAGGGAATATTTATAACGACAAGAGCCCCAAGATTTAGTGAATTACGACGATACAGTCTGCCGTGCACTTTTTTTGGCAAGAAAGCTAGTGGAAGCCTATAACGCCGACGTTGTTAGCACAAGACACCAATGAGATCGACAAATCGACGAACCTAGTGGGATTCTTATAGCTAATTGTAAGGAAGGTAGAGTATAAGTACATTTGAAAAAAATACATAAATCTTTTACTTATATTTGACGACCGCCTTGGTTTATGGTTGGTGTACCTGACTGGTTGACCATTTATCCTAAGTTGGAATCCCACCTGGCGTTAATTTTGCGTCACGCTTATAAATTACCCACAAATTTATAACCATGATAAATTTGTTAGTATTATGAAGTTGTGCACTCTGCTAGCCAACAAACGAGGCTCTGGGGAACGATCGATGGCGGTATAAGCATCCGAATTGGCCAAACCCAATTTACACAGGTTAGTGTGACGGGGAGCAGCATCACAAGTGCAAGAAGAGCATCTCTGCTACTACGGCCAACTTTACAAGAAATATATCTTCAGCGGTAGATTAAAATATGCAGATGTAATTAGTAATTCTTTGCGGATCATACAATAAAATGTGGCTTTTAAAGTGATAGTCTAGCAAAACTTAGGTAATCCATAACAAGCATGCATCAGTAACTATATACTACGCGTAGATTGATTAAACATTATGCATGTTAGGCATGTTAATTGATTGTTAATTCCTAGCTATTAGATACACATTATTCCCGTTAACATAATATACCTAATTATACTTGACTCACTAATGCACACGATGCCTAATTTGGTGGATGTTCTTAGATTACGGATGGGGTGTGAGGGGGAATATGCCATCCCTTTCCGAATTGGACGAACCCTAATCCTAAAGGCTAGTAATTGGGAGCAGCATCACTAGTACCGGCACTATGCATACCGTGCGTGTTAATTAGAGGCAAGCTTTCAAGAAATGCAAGCTGGAATTTGCTAGCGTTTTCTTGCAAAGGCCTATATTCAGCAGAGGTCTGAAATAGTTTGACGAAAAATATTAAGGATTATTCCTTTTAACCATTGTCTGCTAAATTAAATATATTTACAACAGTACAAGAAATACGTATATGTCGTACAGCAATACAATACACTAATTTGAGTTTTGTCTTATTTTGTGCTGTTTTATTTCATTTCATAATTTATATCTGTGTAAAGTGTCATATATCCGTTCAGCCATTTAGGCATGATCGTCCGATAAACTTTGAAATGTAGAAACTTTCACATATTAGGGGCTAAAGTATGAAATTGGTTTATTTTGAACAATTCACACTTGTTTTTCTAAGAAAAAATATTTTTATTTATGATTATCTCATTTCCACCATCTCGAGAGAAGCTCATTTATGCCTTTCCTATTGAAATCTGGGGTTCTACAAAGTCTAAGAAAGCATTTTGTACAGTTTACATTATTGTATCACTTTTAATTTTAACTATGACTATAACCCTTCAGATGAAATGTGGAAAATAACACTACCCCTGGTAGTGTTATTTTTAACGAGATAATTTCTTCATGATCTATGATGCTTCATGAATGACTATAAAGATAACGTAGGTATTGTGACGATCGTACCAACTTGAAAAGCAGGGATCGGTACTATATCTTAACGAAACTTTCTAAATCTATATGTATGTTTGTGTAAGGACACAATTCGTTTTTACTTTTGGTTATTTTGTAATTAAATTCACGCCACGATAGCCGAGTAGTTAGGGGATCTGCCTTCGAATCAAGAGACTCGAGTCCGATCCCCTGTATGGTGACTGATTTGTATTGTTACCTTGGACACACACACAGTGATAGACGCATAATCTTTCACGTGGTCCCAAATAAGCAATTGTGAAAAGTGACTATAGGTCTGAGCTTTTTTTTAATAAATCTTGTAGATATTAGATATGCGCAGTGCACGGTGCAAACGAAGCCTATCTTATGCCTAACTGGTAGACGGTGACTAACTGATGCCGGAAAATCCAACCCATGCTCCGAACTGAAATCCCATAGACTGGAGATGGGGAGCAGCATCTCTATTGCATATATTATAATATGTGTCATGAGTCATGAAAACCCCCCCTAAGATTGGAAGTTTTCTTTCGTTCTAGGGGATGCAGCGCTTCACAGCAGCAGTCATCATCGACCTTCGTTAAACTTGCGGGCCTCTGTCCCCGCAAGTCTCTTTAGACGAAGCTGTAAAGGCCTCCGGGCCAACAGCAATGTGGATGGGTTTTTAGTCGGTATGTTTCTCCTTCCGAGATCCGAGTCCGACATAACCCGTTGGGAGGCCTCCCGGCCAACAACGGGTATGATTAAATCATTTTCCCTCCACCGGAAAAAAAAAAAAAAAGAGTCATGGAATAACATACAAATATTATATGATGCGTACAGTATACAGTTGAAATGTAATTATTACATAATATTAATCCTTTAACAATACTAGTGAAACATGAAAATAGGAAAGAGCGGCATCTAGTGTCAACAACGAAGCGAAAATAGTTTAAGACCTTGATCGTAGTGTTCAAGTTGACAGGTAGATGTCACTATAAGCTTAAACAGCAAACAAGACTGAATTTTTTTTAATTTTTTTTTAAATAGTCGTACTTTTAATATTCTATTAAACATAATTTATTTTACTAGCAGTTTTTGTTGTTTAAGTGAATATTTATTTTCTTTAAGTCAATTTTCGTCGTTTTATTTCATTTGGATAAAGCAACGAAAAAGCTATATTTGAGATTTGCATTTTTATCACCACGGCAAGAGAAATAAAAAATTATCCTTAGTCGCCGTTTTCAAATTACATTTGGAAAAATTAATAGTTGACATAACGATTTGTTCTTTTTCTTTATTATGATGTTTATTATTAAATTAATACGGATCATCAGACGCATTAACACATCAGACATAAACCTTACAGAATTAATTTTATAAGATATGAGAATCGGGAGCAACATTGCCAGTCCGGTAAGTAAAACTCCTACAGGTTTTGAGGTGCAGTAGTTAACACCCTTGCAACAGAGTCGTGAAACCTAGTTATGAGACCACCAGGGCCCCATGCCCTGGTGGTCTATCACGTCATGAGATATTGATGGATCAACATTCCCACACTACGATGTTTTGCAAAATCAGCATCTTTGGGTGGCCATGCAAGACGTGGCGTTGTTTTCGAGCCCGCTGAAAATCGCTGCTGCATCGCTGAAGTCAGCAGTTATTTTTTGCATACCGGTCTCTCGCTTTGTTTTAAAACTTTTACATTCGAATTAAAAAGTTTTAAGTTATACTTATTTGATACTTTACTAAAAAATACTGTTTTAACCGCTAAGTTGTAACAGTTATCGAAATTGACCAGAAGTTATGATTTGTTTATTATATAGATAACATTTGTTATTGTGAAGCTAAGTTCCATCTACATAAAACATCGTGAAAAGACATCCTGTAAAAAGTAACTACAAAACAGGATCTGACGAAAAGTCGCACTCAATTTTTTATGATCAGCTAGCTCTCCTCGAATCACAAAAAACAAAGGCGAGGTTTAGTAATAAAACAATAATACTTACGAGTACGTATTACTTATAAGTTTTGGCAGCATGTGGCAGCCATCGGCCGCGTCAAACACAAAAGGACCCGCCACACGATGCCAAGACAAGCACAGACTGCTAAGCGAGCTTAACTTACTCAGATACCCAAAGTTTCATAGAGTGTACTCGAGTAACCAAGGTTCGATCCCTAAGACAAATTGTAAATTGAAATTTTAAAGTGCTGATTTAGCAACGATGGATCGTTGTGTGTATTAAATTAGATTACTGCAATACTATGTATGATGTTACTTTTACTACTTACACATTTCATCTAGTTTTTCTTATTTTTTTCTCTATCCAAGAAATCACTTCTTCACAACTCTACGGACTTCCCCTTCAACATTAAAGATTGAGCAGAAATAACGCATGCCGAGGTCGTAACCAGGCCACTTAGAGTGTTCGCTAATATATTATAAAAGTTCCGCCAAGTCCAGTGAGCAGCGGCTAGCACTTTATTTCCCGCAGATAACAATGCGCTGCTGACGTTGACTGATGTAGTTGTATGCTTGCAGCGCAACAGTTCCTAAGTTGTCGCCGTAGTTCAAGTACGAAAAAAATACATAAACTAAGTTACTTTATAATGAGGTAAGGGAGAAAATTTTATCTTTTTCCCCAATTGTCAATCTCACCTGCACACACCGCTGTCTCACAGATGACATTCTGTCGACTGACTGCTGGCGGATAATCTACTCTAAATTGTTGACGCATAAATATGGGGAGGCTACCGGCACTGCCTTTGACAACCGACCGGTACAGCGTGGAAAGTATAGTAATATCTTCCATATGTGGCATGCCAGGTTTTGTTAGCTCATTCATGGTAAAAACTATGTCCAGCAGTGGATTTATACACACTAAGAAAAACTGAATAAGAGGCTACCGTTATATTTCAGTTAAATCCACTGTGTGGGATTCCCAAGGTGTAGATTAGCCACGATCTGCTCCAGGCTGTCGCAGCAAATGGATGCTCAACTTAAAACTTTAAAATGTTTACCCTTTTGTCTCAAGCGGGGAAGCAAGACTAATCTAAGGATTAGGAATCCAAAACCGTACACGAGTATATCGTGTATTTTGCTGCGTTTCCATGGTAATTACAGACTATTTCTGAATAGAGATGCCGGTATCTATAGATTACAGTCACCACCTAATATCAGTTTGAATATCTGCTCGTTGGTAAGGTAATAGTTAAGGGTCATCCTTATAGATGACTACACCTTTCGACAGTTACATTATACGCTTAAACTTCATCAAATAAAGAGCTTTCATACCTACAGAAATATATGGGGGCTACACCCTAATATAAAATTCCAATCGGATCTAGTTGGAATACTTACGTGTTCGCAATCAGCTCTAGTAAATAGCGTCTTAATGTCGCCGCAAGCCGCCACGGTTACTCGCTAAACGGTTGAACTCGATTGCCTCCGACTTCCATCTTTATCTGCCACAGCCCACCCATCGTCTCTTACTACGCTTCTTCGCGTTCTTATATTTTCTATAAGTACCTTTAAATCGCAAATGTTAGCATATTTTAAATTGTCTAATTAAACCTTAAATAATACAAATCCAAACAGACCAATTATTTCTTCGGGTAAATTTTTGTTTATTTTAATTTCTGTTTATACTACAAATCTAAAATAAGTCTGTTCTTAAAATATCTATTGATATATAAATTCATACATATTTTTATTTTAATGTAAATATGGAAGTAAACGAATCTTTTAGTGAAGTAAGAAACGCTTTTTCAAAACCATCTCTTTGTTTATTCAGTTATTTCATAGTTATAAAAGAATTAACAACATACGCGTATCACTATAAACGTACTGTAACTATAGAATTCATTGATAAGTTACAATGACAATTTTTTTTAAACGTGGTAGTGCCAAGCGGCGGCTTTTGCTGCTGCTCGAATGGGCCGGCTCTACCAGGTTGGTATCGCGGCCTCGCAGAATACCAGCGCGAAATAGAGACATCTTATGCTTCTGCGTTTCGTTCGGTGAGTGAGGCATCTGGAGGACCACTCCCTCTCCCCATCCCCCTCCTCATCCTCCCTTCCATCTCCCAAATACCCTTGAAGGCCGGCTACGCACCTACCGTACCTCATCAACGCCAACGGTAATAACTTACCATCAGGTAAACCACCTGCGCATTTGCGGCCTTTCCCATAAAAAAAAATTAATTACAGTAACATACCTAATAAGGTTATCTAATAAGAATTCTAACCATTCTGGGTGAACGAAGCCAATATTTTACAAACACAAATTATTCTCCATCTGGTCTGGTTGTTTTGTTATGCGTCCCGTGTCTGACCCTTCCTTATATCTTATCACATAAGCGTTATCTCCGTAATAATAAGGTAAAGACAAATAAATGTCTCTGTGTTTGCGCGTACAGTTAGGGCACTATAATAATATCTTCTGAGCACTAGGAGATAACTCCCAGTGTAAAATAGGCCAGGAGGATTTCATCATCATCACTTTGTTTTAATACCGGCCGGAAAGCCTAGCCTGCCTTCGAAGTAGAGGATTGCGAGTTCGAATCCCGCTTGGACCCAAACATTTGTATGATGAATATAAATGCTTTTAACCGAGTCATGGATATTTATATATACATATATCAATATCTGTCTATGTAACTACATGTACATCTTTACTAGTCACCATCTATTTACTGAAACATAAAGAAACTTAGTTCGGAGCTGGTTACGTGTGTGATTATTTAATATATATTACATTTAATATACTCGTAATATTAGACGTACCATATCTATTGAATGTTAGACCACGCGTTCTCTACTGAGCTACATTGAATGCTTGAGCTTCAAATGAAGCCTACTGTTACTATTTTTAACTTGTCTTTTCATTTCTTCGAACAATACTATACTTTTAAAAACTAAAATATCTGTATTCCAGCCAGCTAGTCTACATATTTTAATCGAGTAAATGTATTTACATCGAGTTTTACTCGAGAATTCATGATAATGGCAGGACAGTTGTCTCTATGAAACTTTTCAACCGTTAGATAAGAGGCTTGAGAACAATTCACGATATTTATTTACTACCATGCGGCGAGCGAACTTACTCGTTTTGTGGACAAATGAATATTTATTATTCAATTGTTTGCTCTATAAATTCAAAGCTTTTAATAAGCTTAGTAATTTCCTGTCGCATGCATTTTGTTTATATTTTCGGTTTGTTACAGCAAGTTATTAAATCGACTCACAGAACTTTTGCGGTGAGGTCTGAAACTCTTCGCCACATAATAGAATTTTTGTAAATCCTTATTTTGAAGCATTTAGTGCACAATATTATCATGTAATTTCATGCCGTGTTATGATAGACATATATTATTTATGGAATAAATTCCATGACGAGAAGAGTCAGTAAGGATAAGGGTAATGTAACTTACCCTCCGGTATATATATGCAGACTCAGCTGTGCTGTTTCGTATTAATTAAGATGTAATTACACGGGCATTAAGATCTAAGCTCGTATGATAATCGAACCTAACCTAATGCAGTGGTAGCGTGTTGTGATGTCAACACACTATAGAGATGATGCACCTCATCTCACTTGAGGAATTAAAACGTGGTTTCGTTGCCGGGTGCTTTCGAATATTGCTTTCACTAATTTATTTAAATTAGCATATAATATTCTATTCTCATTAAGAACTGGAGTAGGCAGCCTATTCCCCGGTAAGCTTGTAACTGGAAAGAAACCACGCCACCAGCTTAATAATACAAAACCTGTAATTGCTTCTTCCAAATCTCGGATTATCATGAATAAGACGAAACTTATTTAAATATCCACCTTGAATTCTTCTTATGGGAGATAGCTATGTCTTGCAGTGTGCTGTATAGGTTGGTAATGTATGGTAAGCCATTAGAAGGCATCAAAATATGTATACATTTGATAAAAAGCATATGATTATTCATTTACTTGAGTAAGGAACATGCAGAATAGATCACGTGACTTCCGGCAAATGTCGTAATATTTTAGTAGTCTGTCATACGTCCACGTCCATCTATCTACCGATCCTATGATACAAAAGTAATTTTCCATTCTAAAGTACTTTACCTACCTACACGGAGAGTTAACAAGTTAAACCCTTTCCATCGATGATGAAAATAGAACCAAAGTTACAGTCATAGTCCAAAGAATGAATAACCTGTAGTGGCAAGGGGCGGCCATATAACTCATTCAAAACTGAGGTAGAAGAAATGATAGAATAACCTAGGTAAGTTTGAACCGGCTAGCGCGCAATTAGTAACATCAATGGCTACCGGCAGCTCCAAACGTCGAAGTACTAAAGGGATATGATTTTATTTTTTTAATATTAAAACAAATGAGTTCTTATTTCAGCCTAAAAACCCAAAGTAGTGATTTTTAGTTCTTCTTCTTCTTTTTCTGATTCTTCTGTCACTATCACTAAAGCTACTAAACCAGTTTAGATGTACAATGCTTATAAATTAAAACTGTTTATACATAAATATCATCGAGCTATCAGAAAGGCAGCAGAAGAGGAATAAAAATATTGCAAGACTGCATGGACTTGGAAAGATGAACTATTGTCAGGAAGCAGAGTGGAGGAGAAGGGGAGGTTGGTATATACCTTTAGTTTATTTAGGAAGTTTGTACTCTAAACAACATCTCCAGATCTCAACTTAAAAACTGGACAGAAGAACTGTACTAAATACTGAACTGTCATAACCAAAACAAGCATCAAATTACAACAAACATGTTTAACGTTGCTTCAGTCAAAGGTCAGCTATTTAACCCAAATTGGACAACCGGATCAATATAAATAAACTCATAATACAGAACATAAGAAGATTATAACATATTCAATTAGCATGTAATAATCTTCATAAATATAATTTAATTTTGACTAAATATTTATTTTGTTTATTCCCAAAAGACCGCGAAGCGTGAAAAGAGTGCATCTTGCCTCTTGGTTTCAGTGCATTATAATACTATCAAAATGCTTAGTAAATGAGCGACCAGTGTAATATACTTTGCTCAAATAGCATCTGTTTTCTTATTTTACATATTTCTTTACTTATGCAATAAGACCCCACTTTCAATAAAATTTCTACATTCAAGGAATTGTATCTCTAGTATAATTTTTTTTATGTAAACTAATTATAAATATTAATAATAATCAGTATATTTTTAATTACCATATATTTCACTGTAAGCTTAAAATATACTTCTTGTTAGAAAGATGGAAATTAATGTTTGTTAATTATAACAATCACACATAATCGAATAAATCATCATCACTATAATTTCAGCATGTCATATCACTCCCCTTGCTCGTGTATTTAAATATCCATTACTATCATTTTTATCAATTAATAAAATGAGTATGGAAATAACACCACCTTTTTTGGTCCTTTATGCCGGATCACAGGTGTAGTAACAGTGTTGCGTTACGGGCGTTATCAAATAAAATATTTATTGAAAGGTTTTCCCGAGAGACTTTTCTTTTAAATTTCACCTCATCGTAAAATCTTGCAGTAGGAGCACTTAAATGTCTCGCCACGTACATTTTAGGGACATTCAAGCTGTAACAAGCCGGAATCAAATGCTAATAAAACTATATGAGCTGCTTTTGTGACACGTTTCGCTTCTTGACCACAAAAAAGACAAACCTGGTTGCTGCTGTTGTGGAAAATTTAAAGCAGCCTCTTTTTAAATATTTATGACACTAACTTTGTGAACTAAGGCAAAGGAAATTTGACTGAGACATATAAATTATTGACTGTATATATATATACTTATCCAATTCAGCTGCCTCTGATGCCGACCCGGCTCGGGTCGATGTACGGATGAGCTTTTTTTTATAAATATTTATAAATTTCAAATAAATTAGGTATTTGAGATATTTCATAATTATCCATGTTTAATTTATTCATCATTAAGCAATCTGTGTTTGTTGAATAACTCCAGACTTGTATGGGGATATCAATACGGGTTTACAATATTATTTAGAAAATTTCACGGAGTAAATGTGTAATACATGATTTTATGTATAACACATTTACATTAAGTCTATAGAAGAAGGGAATTAATTTGTAACCGTTCCAAAAATTGCTTTTAGGGCGCTCAGTCAGCATAAACCATGCATAACGGTATAAATCATAACAGATACTACAAATTAAAATCCGATATAAATCATATCTTTTATTTATTTATTTATGTATTTATTTACTTATATATTTATTTATTTATTTGTTTATTTATTTATTTATTTATTTATTTATTTATTTATTTATTTATTTATTTATTTATTTATTTATTTATTTATTTATTTATTTATTTATTTATTTATTTATTTATTTATTTATTTATTTATTTATTTATTCTTTATTGCCTTAAGCTTAAGGTTACAATGGGCGGACTTAATGCCAAGTGGCATTCTCTACCAGTCAACCCTTGTTATGGTGAAAGGTAGTTGGCAGGTATAAAACAAAGAATAAAAAATAAAATAAAATAAAAAAACTCCAATAAAAATTAGTTGATAAGTACATATAAATAAACTATATAATTAAATAAATATTTATAACATAAAATACACAAATACGTATAGAAGTATATAAAAGGATACATAAATAAATATATAATAAAAATCAAAAATAGATAAGCCGAATTACGAACTAGACTCTTAAACAATTTCTTGCTAGGAGCTGCTTTTATCTTATCGGGCAGGGCGTTCCAGAGGAGTGTAGCTTGAACAGTAAAAGAAGAGTTATAGTATCCTGTATTATGTTGTGGAACGCGAATCTTAAGATGGTTTATGGAACGAGGCTCTCTGTCATGAGCAGAATAAAGATATTGGAAATTATTCTTAAGATAAGAAGGAGAATTAGGATCAGTTAATACAGAATACAATAAACACAGAATTCTAGAGCTACGCCTATGACGAATAGGAAGCCAATTAAGCTTGGAACGATAAGAAGAGACGTATCATATTTACGTAAACCAAAGATAAATCTAATGCAGTTGTTAAGAAGGCGCTCCAACTTATCGAGACGTGATTGGGATAGGTCCGGGTAACACACATCTGCATAGTCGATAATGGGTAAAATTAAGGATTGAGTGAGCAAAAGCTTAGTTTTAAAGGGTAAGAAATTTTTCAAACGATATAGTGAACGTAAGGTGGCAATGACTTTCCGGCTGACTTCAGCAACCTGAGTCTCCCAACACAATGACTGGTCCAGATGAATGCCTAGATTTTTCACAGTTTTGGAGAAAGGAATTAATGTTCCATTGAAATAAACTGGAGCAAGGTTACCATAATCAATCCCGGCATGCATCCTAGGACCACCTACTATGATTGCTTGATATTTTAATGGGTTGACAGTAACCCCAAAACTGTGCGACCAATCTCTAATAGAGACAAGATTGTCATTTAGCTTCATTATGCAGTTATTGAGGTCGTTAGTGCCTGATTGTGCATATAGCTGAAGATCGTCTGCATACAGATGATACGTACAGTCGACAGCGGAGGTGATAGAATTAATAAATAACGAAAACATTATGGGAGAAAGTATACCGCCTTGCGGCACACCTGTACCAACGTCCGCCTAGGCTGAACACTGCTGTCCTAGACGAACTGACTGTCTTTTGATGCTAAACAAAATAACTCGTGACAACTATATATACCCGTGACAGTTGCAATTATGCCTTTTACTTATATGGCACAGGGAAACAGTCCTTGCCCAACGATATCAGAAGTTGCTCCTTCAAACGAACCCTTGGTTTGTGAGAGAGAAAAAAAACATTTAATTTTCCATAAGAATATTTTATCTTATATTTTTTATTATATCTTAGTTTTCATTTAATTATTTTATTTGTTAAAGTTTAAATTAATGATTTTTTATTGTAACCTGCATACCGCACCTTCTACAATTTCTGAGCCTACCATCAAAAACCTGGGTTGACTGGTAGAAAATGCCTAACATATAAGTATTTAGTCCGACCTGTGTTGCCTTTCTTTAAGGTTGTGCTATAAAGATTATAGTAAAGTATATAAATAAATGAATATAGTAAAGTTATAATAGATATTGATATTGTGTGACCTATTCAATTTTATAGGCCCATATTGCGTAACAGATATTTCTAAGGTAAGGTAAATCTTGCTAAGGAGGCCAATACTTCTATAACTTTAAATAAACAAGGCCACGAACTTAATTATTCAAGAGCTGTAATTGCTCCTGCCAAATCTCAGTTAATCTTAAATGAATCCTCGTTCCTCTAAGTAAGGCCCTGACAAACTGAAATATAGTTGCCTAAACAAAGAATTATTTGTTGAACTCTAATATTATCTCAATTTTTTATTCTTTTCCACCGGACGTCATATCATTCTCTAACCCAAACCGCTTATAAGTGGACAACTAAGCGCTAACACTGAGCACACAGCCGCGACCTTTCAGTTTGACGTCTATGAGTGCAAAGTGTAAATTTTAGCAACGCGTACCTTTGCAGTTCCCACTGCTCAGGTAATGTGAAAAACATCGACAATCGATGTCACACCTTCATGCCTATTTAATTCAAAATATGTATGAAACATATTTTGTCAATACACCAGGACAACAGATTTTTTATTGGACGATGACAGTAAACCAGCTAACTGTCTACCTGATGGTAAGTGACTGCAGCCCATGGAAAACTGTAAACCACTTCAATAGAAGACGGTAAAAAATGTGTTTTTATTTCGGAGAATTAAGATGGAATGCCCCCAGCCTGTATAACTGGCTCTCCAAACCGCTGATTGACAGCAGAGACTACCCAGATGACTCCTAGGCAGAGGACTTGGCCACCCAGTACATGTATGAATGTTATTTAGTATGTAAGTTATATCTGTTTTGTAATGCACAAAAAGTCGCGTGTGGGTCGCAAGACCTCTCTGCAATCTGGGAAGAGAAAGAGGTATATGTCCCCCCCTATGTTTCTGCGTACACTTGCGGAACGATAATACACGTATATCTGGTGCAGGTGACAACTGCCGTAGGTCTTGAAAGTTTTCGCCGTGGTCGGAATCGGCCAGGCATCACCAATGTAGAAAATTTTAGTTGTATTAGTGTAGTTGAGCTAACCTTAACATGTTAATGATCTTCTCAATTTTTTATGCAATGAAAGACTCATTATTCTGTTAATCATTTTTTTTGTCCTATTTTCATTAAGATCAAAATTTAAAAGTACGTCGCGCTTGTACTGCTTATTTGATTCAATTTTAGCCTTTGCCTTCTGATTAGAAATCCCTACTCGCGCATCTAAATAAATTGAATGTCCTCATGAATAGACATACCAAATTAGGTTAATGTGGGTTAAGACTATGGTTGCCAGATTGAAAAATGTCGGCACAAAAAGAGAATAAAATTAGTCTTGATCCATAAAAACTATCATTAAGCAACAGATAACCGGGCAGATAATACAACAGAAATTAATTACTTTTTATCATCTTGATTTTTCTTTATTGGATTGCGGTGAAATAGGTGCATACACATACATTATGCTTTAATTGTCAATATTAATTAATAACTGGAGAATGGGGTGTAAAACGAGCTAACAGTCCACCTGATGGTAAGTGGCTACTGCAGCCAACAGACAAAACCAAACAAATTCAATCAAAGAAGGTTACATATGTGTTGTCTCCTTTGAGGACTAAGATGGCTCACAGCGCGTAATTATACTGAATCCCTATACCTTTCTAACCGGAACACGACAGTTGTTACACTGCTGTTTGACGGATACTCTGAGCGTCATATAAAATATCTGGACAATCCAGGCTGGCCCGACTGACAACCCTAATTAAGTCCCCCGGCTACTAATGGAATAATGAATATCGATTATTGCGCATCGTTTTCATTTCCACAGACGAAATAAATGATAAGCAAAGCTTTGCAATGGTGGCATTAGGAAATATCGATATGAATTATACACTTAATACATCGGTATATGATATAGGACTAATTATGGTAAATAATAAGTTTATAACTTCCCTCCCATTTCAAATGCATTTGTTTATGTGGTTTCCAGGTTAAGTATAATTGAAGATTACTTTATTATTCCTTTGCGGTAAAGTAGGAGCCTGTAAATATCCCATCGTAGGGCGAAGGCTTCCTCTAAATATTTGAGAAGGTAATGGAGCCTGGAAGGGTCCGTCATCTGAAGCTTCAGTGCGGATTACACATGCCCTCGATAAATATTCTATTATACGCAATTTTTTTCATCATCAATGTTATGTTTTTCATCACCACCGAACATGTGACAAATTTAGAATTGCAATTCTAAATTTTAGTGGAGCTGGCACTAAGACTCCAACCTAAGTCACTCGCGCATCATGAAATTAAAGTGCGCCATAACATAGACGTTAACTCACAACTCTTTGTGGTACATAATTCATAACAAAAATTATAGCAAATTAACGTTATTGCCTTCATCCAAAGAATGTATCTGACAAAGGATTTGAAAATCTTTTATAGAAAAGGTTCGTTCATTCTTTTCAACGTTTTCCATTTTTAAAGTGTTTTTATGTTTACAATGGTTATATACGATGATAGATTTAGGGTGTAACAATTAGTTTATGAAATTAATTACAGCGCACCGAAAAATGTCTAGGTAAAATTATCTTCATGACAGATGTTTTTGTTCCAATTATTTTAAAAAAATGGCATGTGTTGTGAATTCGTGCGAATCCCATGCCTCGAAAAAAGTAATATGGCGGTAGTAGTATGTTTTCAACGGTAAGTTACAATCAACTTAACTAAGAACACTAGCCTAATTCGTTTACAATACATGTACGATATTTTTTATTCGTAGTCAAGTTGAATTATTGTAACTTCGAATATGAGTTCACGATGAAATTTAAGTTGCAAATAGAAAACATGCTAATTTATTGTTTTTAGTTATGTTTATGTTAGTGGTAATTTTTATCGATATTGATAACACCAGGTGTAGTGAAATAGGTATATCGAATAAAAGTCTGTTTGAAATGAAACTATTATTTACGGATGATTTTATCGCGTTTTTACTTTTTTATCATTCCCGACGTTTCGGGTGCTGTACAGCATGATGAACGAGTGATTTACCAGCATATTCCTGATGTCATGGTTTACCCGGCAACCGTCAGGTTTCTAATTATTAATTTTTGGTCAGATTTACGCAGAATGAGCTCACAGTATCTTGAGATCAAAGTCACTCTTTCCAGAGCACACTGTACTCGTGTAGACTACTTCTACACAACTATGCGAAAGCTGTGCACATCCTTGTTGCGCGAGTCCAGCCTGCTCCAATAGCGTCTTAAGGGCATTTGCTCTCAGGCTCAGTTGTCAGTACTTCAAGTACCACTGCTGTTCATACGCTAAAAATCGGACCCGTCATAGGTTAAGAATGTTTTATTTTTACTAATATAAGTATTTTAAGCCTCTGGTCGTTATAGATAATTGTATTTCTGAAACTTATGATCATCGATGGTGCAAATTAAATGTTTTATTTATACTATACTGAATTTGCTGTATTATTGCGTTTTATTAAAATCTCGTAAATTGTGCCACCTTAAAGCCAATGTCCGAACACTGCTATAGTTATGCCACAGATGACGAAGAAAATATACATTACTTTAGTATGTACTAAAGTAATGTATATTTTCTCTTTTGGAATAAGGATGAAAAACCCTATAGTAACCCAAATGGCTACTACAGCTCATGGACCAAGTGTTTCCTTTTCGTTTTCTTTCAACTATGCCCAAATTAACAAAGGACAACTAAGAGACTGGCGTTGATAATTAAGACTATGTAACATCTCACAATAATAATTACTAAGAATATACTCCGATTACAACAACAATAATGTACAATGTAGCTAAATTTGCCGCCAATCCATAAACTGAAAGGATTTTGCCATTAGGTCCTGTGAATTAATGATGAATTCATAAGCCCGACCAAATAATGCGCCGTAAACATGAATACGAAAGTTGCGATATACATTTTTAATTAATACAGGCAGTGTTTGCGCTTATACGGCTTTATTGCCGTTTATTTATAATAATTAATATAGAAAACACAAATCTTAATTTAGACGCTTGATGTTGGGTTAATTTTAAATATGTCCGATGCATTTTTGTTCTAAATGCCCTTTTTCTGAAGTTTTCTCTATCTCATGGAGGTGTTTTGCACTACTTTTTAATACAAAGAATTAATTAGGTAGATACGTCAAAATTCCAAAGTAATGATTTCGAAAGATTGAACTATTGAATATTTTGATGCAATAGCCCACAAACCAAATTCTGCGGGAAAACAATTCGTTCATAAATTTCCAAAAATAAGTGTGTTATTTTTTAAAGCTATTATAATGGAGTTAACATATCGCTTGTAACTAATATTTAGTAACATTGACGAGATACTTATTATCCTTTTTTCGTGTCATAACGTTGAAACAAAAGAAACTTGTTTGTTTCTAAGTAAAGTCTAGTGACTCTAGGAGGGATACGAATAGTAGGCAATTAACAAGTAAACTTTCACAAAAAAGATGATTAAGCTCATTTCAATATATAATAAAGCCTATATGCCGATATATAAGCCAAAAGGACTATAAAGAGGACAGCATACACAGCATCGGTGCGGACATATTAGGGATTTTTTTATTTTTCTGTTGGAACTGTCATGGCTTACCAATTATAACTCTAAAATCGAGAGTGGCGATGGTATCTACTCTATTATATAACCTCCAGTGGAGCTCTTTCCCTTTCCATACGTTTTCCATGCTCTGTAATACTGGGTTAATCGAAATTCTTAAAAAATTCAACGCTTTAGTTCTCATTCTTACGCCCGGTTTTAAAACGTAGAAAGAAATTTCCATAACCGTGTGGTGGTGGTGTACGAAAATCTACCACCCATCTCATCACTTGATTATGTAAGAGTTGAATAAGAAAAATGGGTTTGAAATAGCTAATAAACATGGCTTCCGATGAATGCCGCAATTACTGTCCTGAATTCCAACGCAAGTGCGGAGCATCGCCGGTTGTCAATCCTGACCTGACCTGTCACTGACCGTGCTCATTACGGCGTAATTTTTCTTTCTTTTCTTATCTTTTTATTTTCGGTAAAGAACTATTTAGAGTAAAGACTATTTACAGATTGATAATGATATAACAGAATCTGTGAACTTTTTTTTACGTGGAGAAATACCTCACGCGTATTATCCCCCGCGGAGGAAAGGGATAACGGCGCATCCCAATACCGACACTCTTCACCCACCACAGTCACATTAGCGGTGCGGCCCCTGCCGGTATCACATACAATAGGGATTATGGCGTATCTCAGATCCAAAACTCCTCTGCCTCCGGGACTCCACCTTGACTGTGGAGGGCCAGGAGTGCAGTGCAAAGCAACAACGCCCGTTCCGTCCACCAACTTGCATCCGAAGTTGACTCGGCCAGCCCTCCCTGGTAAGTCAGGTGGGCCATGTAGGTAGTGAGAATAAGAGCACCAGAGTCAGCATTCCTACACAACGATGTTTTATCAAATCAGAATTCCTGGGTGCATGGCCGCAAGACGAGGTGTTGTTTTGGAGCCCGTCGGAAAATTACTCTCGGTTTAGTATCGCTGAAGTCAACAACTAGTCAAGTTTCAATTAAATTATAGTTTAAATAATTTCTTCTTCTTTAAAATGTAAATCATCGCTCCCAGAAACTTGACTAGTTTCCTCTTAGTTCACCATGGGATACCAATAGACTAATCGCCGGTTATTAAACCCCTCACCACGATAACGCAGGAACCCATTTTTGACAAATAGTGGAATAATCTTATTAAATATGCCAGACCGGTGGCAAGCAACAACATGTGAGAATATCTATTCTTAATTGAGAAATTCTCTGATCTCAGACAATTTCTCAATTAGGAAATAAAGTCTATAATAGTGATTACTAAATAAATTAATCTTATACACTTCTGATTTGTATAACTAACTTTTGACTCGTGTAGCTACTCCTAATCTAAAATTAATTCTATCACCAAATGCGCATTTCATTATTTTTAAATCGGATAAATAAAACGCCCTCGCTAACGAACTCAGGGTGGTGACACGGCTTATAAAACGACCCATAAAACATTTAACGAAAGGTATTATATGTATGTAACGTGTTTTAAATTTCCCTTCATCATAAATCTCGGCAATTGTAATGCTTTAACGTTACATCGCATTAACTTTTGGGGCAATTGCGTTGTTACAGATGTGGTTTTAATGGAACTAATACTGCCAATTTGCCTGTGCAACTGTTGTGACAGAGGAATTACGAAAGTAAAAAATAAAAACCTCTGAAAAAGAAATTTAATTTATTTTAATTTAATTAAAATAAATTAAATTTATTTAATTCAATTACTCAAGAATAGACGGATATTAGGCGTAGTTTTTAACTACGGGGGCGTATGATGAAATTTGAAATAGAACAGCGCACCAAGGAAACGGCAAGGATTGGTGTTTCACTGTGAGCAAGAATATGTAACCAGGATATCTGCAGCGTAACTAGAGTAACCGATATGACCTTGAAGATCAACTTATTCAGATGACAATAAACTAGTTATATATCTTGTAGAACCGATAATCTTTATGGGAGAAAGATTATAAAGTAGCAACCTCTTAAATACAATCGCGGTGTATGATGTGCCTTACAGTACACAGTGCTGCGGGAAATGCATAGCTGCAGTAAACTCAGGACGGTGCTTTGTAGCAACCTTGGAGAGGCTTATGTTCAGTTACAGGCTGTAATGATGATTCCACGGATTATTTTATATAATTATTCTTTCGTTCATAACTTTAAACAATGTAATTTTTATCATTATTCGAAAATTAATAATGAGAAAAAATTACATTAAATAAAATTTCAAATTAGCATTTAGTAACAAAGTACCTTGTGATCCGCCTCAGAATCAGATTCGTCTGATCTCAAAGTGTAGCGGGTAATGTGTCATCACCTACATTATTCAATTATCTCGCATTGTGCTCATTAATAATGCATGACACATACAATATCCAAAATCGATTCTCATACACAAATTGACTATTAAGTCTTCAATAGCTATTTTAATTGTTTCGCGTAATAAAGTTAAAGATACATCTAAAATTAAAATTTGCACATTTAAAAGGTTTTAAAATAATGTCCTGTTTTATAAACACGTGAATAAAGAAAGACCTATGAATGTAGCCATATGTACATTGTATGAAATAGTCTCAGTAAAGGCTCAGTACTGAATACCTTTCTTTATTAACTCTGGAACCTCACATGGCGACCCTGCCAGACACTGCGCTTCAAACGCAAACGGCACGCGCACCGTCGTGGCCTACAAATAATATCAGAATTAATAGTACAATTACTTTTCAAAATAAAGTTAAGAGATTTATATTAATATTGGAATGGATTTTTTGAAAAAGCCCTGCCCCATCCAATAAAGCAATAGAAAATTAAAGTAAAAGACAAAGGTTTTTAAAGTGTAAATATTTAATTGCATATCTCATTTATATGTATTTATTTTTTCAAAGGTTTTATTTAAAGTACGAGGGAAACGTCACATATTATCTCGGTAGATACAAGTAAAAAAATTGTACGTAATATGAATCAATTATTTTCATAATTTTAAATATTTAATTGAAAATAATTTAAAAATGTTAACCTCATGTAACTGTTTCACTTCTTAAAAGAAATGTTCCAGTTTTTAATTCATTGTCTCTTTTTATTTCAATTCGTTCAATTACACCAGTTTTATATTGGCACCTGTTTAATTTTTACGCTCCATTGTTAAAAAAAACATTAGCACATCGAATACTAGATATTCTACGAGGCGAAATGAAAAAATAATATTGCCTGTTCGTAAATGCCAGCGTATGTAACTAGCAGTGTTTTCACTGGTATAATAGCTACTTTTTATTGTTTTTAACCAAACGTTTTTATTATACCTGTCGAAATACACATATCATAATGCATAGCTATGAAGTTGCTCAAATATTGGCAAAACCTTAACAAACGTCGAAATAAACCTCTACTACGAGAACAAAACTCGATATTAACATATGATTCTAAATTCAGTTCTGAATCATACGAGACGATTCGGTAAATTTAAATGTAAAAATTACCACAATTGCAGTTTTCCTAAAACTTTAAAAACCACTCACACCATTGCACTCACCACTCCTCTATGAAACACTGGTTATCAAATCACACGCCCAGCAATTCCACTCGCATCAGTACCCTTCAAGCTTGAAACTCAATCATAATTGCACGCTATTGCTTCACGAGAGCAATAGAACTGGGATGTAACAAACCTAGTGGGACTCCTGCATAGGTAACCACTGTTGTCTTTAGGTTTGAAAAGTATTGAGAGCCAATTTATGTGACCTCAATTCAATACAACGACTTCCATTCGCAGTAAAATTACAGTCCATCGCCCGTCCACTATATCTACAATACACGATGTTACTTACTAACATTGAGGCTCGGGGTAGGGGATTCGTGTTTTCGACCTTTGTTCAACGTATCCGTTTTAATTTTCGCTACAAATCACCGAAGTGAACTGTGGACCGAACCGCTGCGGGGATATTTACCCGAGGCAAATAAACCGGCTGAACCAATTCCAGCCATTGTTAGAAATATGGCGATTGTATGTTACTCTAACACAGAGTCTGCATCGCCGAATTACAGATAATTTAATAACATTATTTTAATAAGCGAATCAATTCTATACTGTAATATAATGTAAGTAAATATAATAAGTCAGTAAAGTTAGTGAAGTTTTTAAGAGATTTGGGAGAGCTTTGGAGCCAGGAGAGCCGTGGTAGCCTAGAGGTCAGAGCGCACGTTTTAATTTCAAAGAGGGGGGTTGACCTGGGTTCAATTCCAAATGCGGTGAAGGAAAACATCGTGAGGAAATCTGCGAAATATTATTTCGAGGATATGTGAAGTACGCTAACCCGCATTGGAGCAGCGTTGAAAACCGCAGTGACTACGAAAATTAGCAGACCGACGACGGGTAGCGGTGTCTAAGGTGTAAGGTGGTACTGCGATCGCCAATCCCCATGCCGAGCTTGGCGATTATGACAATAATTTTCAGACCGATATGATGAGGATGCGTTTGGCAATCGCAGAATAAACCCAAAAACTACTGTTTATTTATTAAACCTGTTTAAATTACATTTTTAGTTAATAAATAATTGTTTTAGAGATTCAGTGCTAGATTTTCCCATAATTGATGAAAGTCTGTTTTCTCTAGATACATCCAAAATATAAAAGGGCCGGTTAACGTCGAAACATTTCAATTTGAAATAAACGAATGAAAACATGGCAGCTAAACAGGTTATTTCAACTATACATTTCAATTACGAGCTTACTTTAGGAACGCAAGTTAAATTCACAAAGCACTGAGGTGTATCGCCCCAGGGCACAGCGGTCGACTAGCCCGACTCTGCAAACTGTAGTAGGTACGAGTGTTCTATGGACTTTCTAAACTATAAAGGTACTACTAAATTCATATTTGTATAAAACAAAAATTACGCGGTTTGTAAATGAGAGATGTGAAAGAGTTGACTCCTTTTTGCTTTTCTCCCCTCCAGTTTTACTGTGATGTTTCATTAGTTTTTGATAATTTTTGATGTGCTTTTAGAACTTGTTGTTTCATAAATGAAAATTTGTTAGACTGATGGCACCAAAACGATAATAGACGATTGCCTGTCTTTAGTTGAATTTTACAATTAATGTACACATTCATAAGCAGTTGCGTAATAATACCAAAAATACAGAAATAACTAAATATTATCTAAGACCATCGATCACTTTTCGTGTTTGCGTCTGCCAAAGGTACGCGCAAACACAGAGAAACTCACTTGTCTTTACCTTACCTTACCTTTTCCGATGTAACGCTTGGGTACGCGATAAGATTGGAGAAATGTTCGACTGCTGTGTCAAAAACACCGGACACAACAACAACAACAATAACCGAAAATCAATAATTTCAACAAACATTAGCTTCGGCTGGACCCATGGCCCAGTAGTCAGATACGCTAACCACTAAGCCACGCTGTTGTCAATTAATTGAAGTAGGGTTCAACATGAAAGAATAACTATATTGCCTAGCTTATGTGATCTCTTACATAGCGAGTAAAAATTAAGGCGTAAAATTTTATAGAAATTAATAGATTCATATTATATAGTAAATTTCGTTTCATTATCATTAGGTTCTAGCTTTTACCTTTTACGTTTCATATTCATAAGTAATGATGTAAAATATCACAATCTGTTTTGTTAATTTTTTTATTATAATTTAATCGAGTAGTAGTAATTTATACTTGTTCTTGTGTTTTGGTAACTGGAGTCTCTATGCGTATGAGAGAGAAAAACGAACCTTTCATAAATATATCTCCAATACATCTCTTGCGACCATTCGTTTATAACAATTAGTCATAAAAATAAAATCAATTGAAAAAAACAATTTTAAAATGTAATAAACAAACAATGGGTACTTTTCCTTACGAAAGTGGCCAGCTAGCCTTTTGTTTTCTTACCATCAAGAAGAAATAACGAACCAGATCGTGAATATTTATACAATGCCCACACTGACCTAACCATGATCGTTGTAAGATCCTGGTTAATGGAGTGAAGCCTAAATAAGCAGAACATTAAATTAAATTCAAACTGCAAATAGCTGTAGAGTAAATAGAATGATTTATCATTGTATCCTTAAACTTTACATCGTGGATAAGAGATACACGTTTGCTCGTTAAATATACTCTCATGGGCATATTTTGAGGAACGCAAAAAAAACCTGACGTTCACATATGGTAATTAAAGATCCTCTCGTGGGCGTCTCGTGGCGTGCCGGTATTCCAGCCGCATTAAGTCTTCTTATTGTGACTTTAGTTCTTTTTAACTAATTCATAATGATTTGTCCAATTTCCAGGAGCATAGATCTTACTGGAGCTTACTTCTGATGAAGAAGTCGAAGTACGATTTCTTAGCACACTGCTGGCAATAAATTCGTCGTCCCACGCCGTGATACCTTATTTCCAGTCTATTGTCCAGTATGCGGATAACGTTAAACATTACTAAAAAATTCCAGACTTGAAAACTCGCAATGTTTGAGTCACTTAATTGTACTTAAGTGTCATCATTTGCAATTAAAGTTACAGCTTTACTTAGACTTAAGCAACGCTCTCAGCTTTCACAGAGCCTACGTAACACGACAACATTACCAGTACAATTTGACGAAAAACTAAACTAAAAAACAAAAAAAAATAAACTAAAATTTGTAAACTTTAACAAAATCAATAAACTTTCTTACGAATTGTAAGCACGCATTACGCATTAATTACCTCGGGAATGAAAGTAAGTACAAGACTTTTGTCGCGAACTCGAAGCGTGATGGCTGCCTTATATTAAATTTTGTTATTTCTGTATATTTCGAGTTTTGATATATTATATTTATAGTGTACTATGCCGCAAGTGCTTATGAATTAGTGCAGTAAAAAGAAAGTTCAAATAAAGGCCGGTAATCGTCGTTTTTTTTACTGCCATCAGTCCGGCAGATCTTCGGTAACAGTTGGCTATAGTTTTACCGTCGATATACTTGAACAAGCTGTCAAGCTCGTTTGGATAAATAATATCACTTTGACGATGGCGGATAGTTATAACACTGTTGTCGTAACAAACGGACCTTTAATTTTATAGAAAAATTTCAGCATGTCCTTGATTTTTTTTAGTTGCCCAAATAAACTGACAGATTTTCTTTATATATCTTAATTTTACGTATACTGTGTATTCTCTTTTTTTATTTTTATTAAATAGTATAAAACATATCGCAATCTATGTCAAAGTAAAGTTAAAGTAAGTGCCCACAGCTGGGAAAAGGCCTCCCTCTCATATATCTGAGAGGTCTGTGTATTCGCTCATAACTTCTGAAGTTCTATGTGGATTTCAATGCGTTTTTCACCAAGGGTATGTAAGAAGTTCACAGGTCTGACCGCGATGTTTGTACGCTACGGCGCGGTGCACTAGTACGGTAAGCCCTGGGTCACGCCTGTGACCCAGAAGGCTGGGCAGATATTACAGATTTATATTTGATATGAAGCGTAGACGAACGGGCTTTCACATGTCACTTTCTGACTCTCCTGAAGATAAAACGTCATGGGTGTCGAGGGTTCTTGCCGGAACATGGTATCTTTTATCTAAGACATGTGAAAAATAACACTATGTGATTTTATAGCGGGATAAAGTTACACGGAATTACGTGAAATATTTTCTTGCATCGCGGATAAGGTCCCAGATCAACACAGAACAAATAAAAGGTATTGCCTTTTATGGGAGTGAATAATCAAATTTATTTAGCAAGCTTTGTTTCCGTCGTTCCAGCTTTAATAAATCACAAAAAATATTTAAAGACGCGTAACTTATGTTAAATTAATAAAATTATATAATTTTTGGATACAATCTCAAAGTCAACAGCATGCAGATGCAAGAAAGTTACGAATTTCATCACAAAGGACAAAGGAATCGCACCGGAGGCCATTTGTTCAGCGTACGTATTTGTTCGCGCCTAATTAAACATGAAACAATGGAAGCAGGTACAACCGGCTGGCGATGATAGGGTCGTGCGACGATGTTTATGTCGGCAACTAATCTAAGCGAACGTCTTCATCCCTTGTCCGCTTTGATATAAAATATATGTCAGATTGTTTACAAGAAAGTTTAGAGTTCATTGTGTTTTATAAACGAATTGATCAACAATTGAATCACACGCATATTCTCATGTTCTTCACTACTCCCATAGAATTATACACAGATCTAGAAAAGTTCATATATCGCAGCTCAAGTCAAATGTATTAAGATGGAATTAGTAAAAACTATCAAGATTAGGAGTGAGTGGACATATATATTTTGATTTGCGGAAGTTTCACGTTCTGTTCTGGAATAGTGGACGGAGAATAGTGACTGCTCCACCAGGAAAGGCAACAGGAGTGTCGAGATGTTGGTGTTGTGTGTTGCGGGCAGTACCTGTGTCGCATAGCCGCATGTTTTGGGGCGCCCAACGTGTTTAGCTGAGCCAAAACCACATCACGATAAAGCGTCTTAGTCTTTGTTAAGGTCACAGCCATGGTCGATAGCGAGATATAATAAAACGCCGTAATCGTCTTCTTTGAGCAAGTGAAGCCGTAGGAAGCTGTGGAAAGGAAGAAAGAGCAAATCGCTGATATCGCAATTAGAGGCCGATGAAGAAAAGCCAATCAAACCCCATTTCACCCTCTATATTCGAGACTTCGAAGGTGGTACTCGGAGGTATTCCTGTAACGTAAGACTTTAGGGCAGATTGTTATTTCCCTGCTGATACGTTGTTTCCCTGCTGATGTAGGGTAAAGCTCCAGTCCCACGTACAAAATCAAATTAAACAAAATCAATTACACATTGATTTCTTGTATTTACCCGAACACTACACATTTGAAATGAAACTATTGTTTGTGAGGGAATAGTTTAATTTCAAAATCAATTACAATTACGAAATTATTTATGGTACAGAAGACAAACAAAAAGTCTGTGTTTATTGGGAAAGATGTAAATCTACAGTAACAATAAAGTAGCAAGAACAATAAACAGAGCAGAAGTTGTTTAATAATTCAGCGATTTATTCAATTCTCTAGTGTTTTTATATGTGTATTTCTTATTGGACGTATTGATAAACAGTTCTGGCGAAACGTCCGATCGTTACAATTAATATTAGCGACTCCATTCCAATAATGAGTGCATTGGACAAATATTTGCATTTCCACAGACTGTATTTACCTAATAACTGCAAATATTTGCCAATACTGTGAATGGTGGGCTGCGTACAGAGGTACAGTGGTTTGCATATCGAACATACCACTAACCACTTAACATCACTAACTACATTATTATATTTTAACTACCAAAAAATTAGTTAAATACTGTATTAGAATAATGATAGAATATTCTATGTGATTTAATAAAAATTATCTTTTTTATTAAACATATAAGAGGACTTGAAATTTATTTGTCATATTTGAATTAATGATTATTTGTTGAATAATTAATGACTAATGACTATTTATTTGAATAATTTCAAATAGCTTTTTGTCTAATCGGTCTACATAATCGTTGAAACCAAGATTTTTATTATAAATATAATTTTAAACGCTTCTTAGTCTTGGAGAGCAAAGTCCTACTTTTAATTATTTTGATTTAAGGATCCGAGAAGAATTCATCACATAGCAACCGTCAATCCTTCATGCGTCGCAGGAGTATTTTTTATATCCTTAAAATACACAGATTTCCTGGCGATTCCTTCAACGTACTTGGTTAGTCTTAAACATTGCTATACTTGCGTACTTTGAAGTTAAATACGATACTATCACGACTCTTACTAGAAGTGGACCCTCTAAATACATTTCTCGAGTAATTTCGTAACCCAATAAACAAAGGATGAGCGAAATAAAATATTCTACCAACAAAACCGCGAACTCATAACTCACACAGAGAGGTGCGTCATGAGGCCTGGCAGGTGGTCTAAATAAATACGAGAATGGTCTATCGCTGAGTTAGATAATAAATTCAAGAGGCAATCAACGCAACGGGGGCTGGTAAAAATATTAATAGCCGAGAAGTAATTACATATTCATGAGCTCCGCCGGTGCGGTCGGGTTGGTGCCGGCGCGAAGCAACGGGGTAATCTAAATCCTCTTGGATTGGGAGAAGTGCACCGCAAGCGACCGCGACTCTTTATTTAAATGTTTTTTGTGGAAAACTAATTACTCTTGGCACGGAAATTGTTTTAAATTTTAACTATACTCGTACGAATCATGTTTTTTTTTAATTTCAGTGGTAATTCAAGGAATGGCTCATAAACATCTTGTTTTTATTTACGAATCTAGAGACTCATTGGTTAGCTTCTTTCTCTGATCTTATCCCATAACATGTCGATGGTCATTGAGCGCTTCTTTGTTTATGCTGACACTTTTGACGCTATATCGTTATTCTAGTCGTCTCATAAGTTCTCTCGCTGTTCCGTGCCAGTCAAAGTTACTATTTTAGAGCATACTGAACAATCGTAGGTCGATTACAAGCAAAAAAAGTATAGGACCCTGCGTGTACTTATAACATTGCATTCGAGATGAAGTTGGAGCTGTCTCGATTTTGTAGTTTTCAGGCATGTTCGCAGAGGCACTCACTTTTAGACTACTTTGCGAAAGGGGTGCACCATCCATGTTGTGCAGAGTCCGGGCCCGCTCCAATGGCGTCGTAAGAGTATTTGCTGTCAGGCTCGATTGTCAGTACTTGAACCACTGCTGTACGGTACACATCGCTAACAAATCGGTCCTATATTAGTTTAAGTAGGTTATAGTTTTACTAATAAATAGTTCTAATATACTTGTATTACTTATGTTCCTAGATTGTCGTAATAAAACATTTTATTTATTTATCTTTATACGCCTTTCCATAAAAGTACCGACAATAGTTGGCATACCATGCCATACATGACTTGGCTACAGAGATTGCCGTGGCCAGGCAAATCGGTAAGGGTAGTAAGTTAAGTTAGCTACGTAATAAAGTAAAGTAAAAGCCGGCGAATATACCACTGCTGCTCAGCATATCAATTTGTATGAATTTTTACAGGCTCATCAATTAAGCAAGTATATTCATAGTACAAGTAAGCAAGGATAAAAGTTTTATTAATTTTTTAGACTGATTTTTTAATAATTTCTTCTAAAACTTTATCAACTTTACCAACAAACATAAGAAGACGAATGTTTAAAAACCTTTCAAACATTCATAACAACTTTTGTGTTACAAATGATTCGGAGTTTTTAATTTTATCAATAATTTGAAGACTTTCATTAGTCCGTAAGGGATTACTCCAATAAAGTTATGATCATACATCTTCATTTGTATGGCAACAGGTGGACTGTTTCCGGATACAAACCTCGCCCAAACAGAACAGAGTTGACGTAATCACACTTTATTGCCTGCGGTCTTTTTGTGATTATTCCCAACTATGGGTGGTTAATGGGATTTTTAAAACTTTTCACTTATTCTACTGTTAAATTAGACACAGAGACGTCACTCGTGGAAACGACATAGAAGATTTTTACAATTTGTTACAAATATTAAATTTTATTATTATACTGATGCGACACGGATTTAGTATCCCAAATTACGCACCCGTCCTCGTATAGGAACAAAACAAGCGCAACCTCCCTCATTCGGGTGCGAGTCATCAATCAATCGTTAATCCAACGCAATATCCATAAAATGTATCGCGAACTGGGCGGTCTCGAGCCGTACGTAATAGGCAGAGCGGCCTCACGACAATGCCGCAATCGGACTTGCAATCTGCATAATGGATTGCTCGGCCGAACGCGTCCTACGGTCGCCGCTCATTCAATTGTCGCGGTCGCCGATGTATGCCGATGTGTCGCCCCGGTTATTACGGAATACGGAATTAATAATTTCACGGGTGTACGTCTGACGTAGCAGGCACTGATCGACGCTTCAACCCCTCTGCCCTTTTTTCGAACTTGAACGTCTACGTTCGGAATATTAACGAATCCTTTTTGTTTATTCTCATAAGGCAAATCGACAAATTCCATGACGTTACTTTTATACTTTTCGTTTAATAGCGCTAGTGTATTTGTAAAAGTAATGAAACTCAACTTGTTTTTCGGATAATAAGATGCTTTCAATTAAGATTAAAGCGTTTTGGGTAGAAAAATCATGAGTGTTATATTCACTTTAATTTAGTTGCCTTACTTTTTCTTGCACATTTTTGGCCTTTCGCATGTTATAACTTTTATTTCTCTCCTTTTATAACAATACAAAAACGGTACGTAATTTTTTGTTGCTCTGTCATTTAATATTGAAAAATTCAAACACCTTCTAAGAATAAATGTATTTATTTAAAAGTGTATGTATTTTACCTCGTATTCGAGAATTACTCTAATTTGTGAGATCTCCATGTTTAACTCAAGTACTGAATGCAAAAACAAATTATAGTCAAACTATTAATTTCTAGTTGACAAAACAAGAATGTTATAGTTTTAATGTAAAAAAATAATTTTTTGTCATTGTCTCTGTATTGGCAGATTATTGAAGAAATAAGTGAGATTACCCTTCACTAGGTGGTATATTAGATTACTCATCTCTGCCTAGGAGCCGCCTGGGTAGGTACCACCCTCCGACTTATTTCTACCGCCAATCAGCACTGTAATAACTATTGTGTTCCACTTATAGAGGTATTGCGTGTCATTATAGTTAGAGGCAATGAAGGATTCCTTCTTAGTCCTCACGGATGTCAACGCATCTGTAACATTCTTCGATTGAAGTTGTTTGCAGGTGTCCATGGGATGCAGTAGCCACTTACCATCACGTGGACTGTCGGCTCGTTTGTCGCGTCAATCCAATAAAAAAAATAACACATCAATGTATCAGGACATATATGTACATAACTAGCAAACTTCGCACTTTTTCACTGTTCTATTTTTTTTATATCATAAAGCTTATGGCCATCCGCAGTGAAGTATCTTTTAAACAGTGAAGGAATCGTTAAATTCGATCCAATAGTTCCGGAATAGTTTGTTTTATTATTTGTGGTAATTCCCACACCTATAAAGAAACTCACACTCTGTCTTTATAATATTAGTGTAGATACAAAGACGAAAATCGTCCACACATAATAATTTCACAGAAATCTGTCACAAACGACATCCCACGTCATTTCCATCTAATTTCGATTGCCGCCTGGCACACGTGGATTCATTTCTAAATTCGACCATTTAGATCTATATTGCAAATGTGGCACCATCAAATTGTACGAGTTGTAGTTTGGAATTCAAATGTTAATATGGAGTTAGGTGACTGCACACACCGAGCGTACCGGACACGCGATTGGGGAATTCTTTGCATATTCACTTAACTAGTTTGTCAAACTCTGTTTCCTATGAATTGGTTGCTGTTGCGATATTATTTATTAACTATAGGAACACGTCTTAACAGTTATCTCATTTATTAACTCATAGCTTATAGGAATCACATCTACGTTAATATTTGTGTAAGATATTGTCGGTTAATTTCTATGAATATAAAAAGACAACAACAGTAGTGTAGTTTACTGTCAATTATTGCCCCATTAAAATATTAAAAAAAACGCATCGGATTTTTACAACAATGACGAATAAGAAGAACAATCAGAACACTTGATGATACATAATTACCGTCACCCACGGGCATCTGCAACGGCAGAGGAGCTGGCCTGCAGCTCCTCTACCGTTGCAGCTCATAGATGGGGGTTCGATAAGGAGGAAGGTTAGGGAAAGGGGAGCGGCGTTATATGGTTAGTATACTCACATTCTGCGATGCTGTGGTATTGCTCCGGTCAAACCGACCCATTCGAGCAGCAGCAAAAGCCGCCGCTTAGTTCTACCACGAATCAAAGGTGTCCATGGCAAAGAAACAAGATATATTTTTATTTATATAATATAGTCACAGTAAGGATTAATCATACTTTTGATAATAATATACTTGTGAATACCTCTGTGTCTACCCTAAGTCATGAGCACTAACAAGTTACACTTGCGGAAGTCGAAACCATTGAATCTGTGTCGGTATACAAATATATTAACAACCTGGCAGGTGGCGTGTGTGCCAGAGACACAAATCGTATATACGTTTCGATACAAGCCCTCCGTGGGGATTTCTACGAGGATCGAACTCGAGTGTTCTAATTTAAAGGCAAATGCCCTAACCACTCGGCTACTGCGGCGACCATAATCATAATAAAATAAATGTGGCAAAGTAATATTAATTTTATCAATTATATTGTAGCAATATATATCCACAACAACCGGGACTTCCCTCGGTAAGACCGTAGTAAGACATCCACTCTCTATAACGACCCTTTAACCTAAACCAGTCTTTCCATTTCCGGAGATTTATTGGCCACATATTGCACGTGTTATGAGCAGAGCAATGTTCGAGAATATGATTTTAAATAGCCACTAACTTTGATGGATGACAATGTAAGAGTTACTTTATTGCATACAACCTATAAAAGATCCCCACATGGGTGTTTTATAAAATAGATAAACTGTGCTATTTCGTCTTTAATACGCTATCAATAGGTAGTTCTAAATTTTTGTACATAACATTGCCCAGAATAGGTTATACTAACTTAATTTATACGTACCGAAAATTGACATAAGTAATTTTGTCAATTTGACAACAATTTAACAACTAAACGTATTTATCAACTGTATTGAAGTTAAATTTAGATTACTACTAATGGTGAATATAAGAAAAACTAAATGTGAACGTACATAAAAGAGGAATGAACATTGAAAAACCTTTATAGATACTGCTCTTATTAGGAATTCCAGTTACACGTACAATGTCAGTGCGTTAATTGAAATACATGAAGTGCTCTGAAATTGCTCGTATGAGCCGCGCCGGGCAATAGAAAAACACAATGGCCCCGGCACAATGGGGTCCATTCACTGGTCTTTAACGTCCGTAGCCAAATGGAAATTTTAGAGCCCGGATACCCATCGAATGAACTTCACTTTTCTGTACCCAATGTAATCGAGGAATTGGAAACTTTTAACGATAATCGTTTACATTGAATAGCGGACATTTAGCTTGGCTTGGTTTAAATTTTATTTAAAGGTAATAAATAATAATAAAATCAATTATCAATCACACCCTTCGCCCTGTTTTGCCTGCGCTTTCTTGAAGTGGCCAATTTTTAGCAGTGGGCTTAAAGTCTGATGAAAAATAATAAATATAATGTTGTTATAAGAACAAGGTAAGGAAGTAAGGTAATGATCCTAAAATAATTTATTTACATAGATTATATTTATTTACAGAGATTTACGACTAGCCAAAAGAATTTGACATCTACGGAGGACCTACGAATATTAATTATAACCATAGAAATCTAAACATACGATAAGTCTGTGCGCCAAATCTAAAACGCTCACTTTATGTAACTAACTGCCAATTTATATATAATTGTAATTACAAAGGTATAAGGACAAAAAATATTGCGCCCTCAAGCTCAAGTCTAATTCATAAACCGGGAAAATATTTGTAAGGTAAAATAATATAGATGTTGATATAGTAACGATAAAAAAAATTGTAAAATTTGAGATATGAGATAAAATAAATTTAATATTATTTCACGTAACTTTGAATTTAGAAAATTTTGTTTATAATTTCGGAGCCAGGCCTATTTTTTTTAAAAAAAATAGCATTAATCTTACATTAGTAAGTAGTAGTAGTAGTAGAAGTTAATAAGATCTATCACTAATGTGATAGATCTTATTAAAGTAGACATAAATGAACTCGAAAATCTAAGTGCGTACTTAATTTGGGAATCTGCCTATTCTGAATACTTATAGCCTCACCTCAGTGTATAGAGAGGATGAAACTCTAAAACTGATTAACTTGAACAAATACAGTTCAAATTCGAAAGTTTATGAACCGAGCTAGCTTACTCGCTAAGTTATCTTTATATTTGAAGAGGTATCAGTGGATTTTATCAAATTTCAGAGTTGTTCTTTATAAGGGACGTTTAAATTTATAGAACTTCCTTTACAAATCTGAGCTTGACTTTCCCTATGAACTTCGAAATGAATCGAAATAATATATCGCACTGTAGTAAAATATGCATTTGTGTAACGAAAGGAATAATTGCTATAAAAATGCACGTTCTATAGTCTTTTTGTGTGAGCAGGGTGTTGTTGTTTTTCGTTCCTAAGTAGTAAAATCTGTATAGCACTGAATGTCTGAACTCTCCATATTTAATTTAAATAAATTAAATAACTTATTCTTCATAAATACATTTTTTTAAATAATAATACTTTTCAGCCTATTTAAGTCTACTGTTGAACATAGGCTACCCCAAGACAGCTC
Source organism: Bhutanitis thaidina (assembly GCA_029286595.1). Lineage (NCBI taxonomy): Eukaryota > Metazoa > Arthropoda > Insecta > Lepidoptera > Papilionidae > Bhutanitis > Bhutanitis thaidina. The sequence continues at coordinate 6,428,843 of JAGSMS010000009.1, read as the reverse complement.
CAGTTCGCCGGCATTAATTTGTTGAAGAATTACCAATACCACAGTGAGCAAGCGGACGGATTTGTGGGCGGGCTCTAGTGCGTGTGATGCTCATACTCATATTTCGTATGTAATATGTACAGATTGCACTACGTGTAGGAGTCAATTTTGAGAAAAAGTTATGAAATATTTTACTTAACATTTTTACCACAGTCTGTCTATAGCAGAATATAGGCCTCTCCTTAAGTAGGATTTGCCCTAATCATCATGCTTGGGAAATGGATTGGCGACCGCAGTCCCTGATCTCTCGCACCTTAGATGCTGCTACCCGTCATTGGTCTACTTATTTTTCTACGTCATTGGTCTACTTATTTTTGATATTAATCTCTTACGACACCCAAGTAAAAAAAGTAAACCCGAGTAATTCTCACTCCGATACCTCACACACTTTCATATAAATCTTAAAACTGTTGTATTTTTCCGATGAACAAGGATATATAATTATGAAAACAAATTAGGTAAAGGATTCGGAATAAATGTGTGTTCAAGTTTTCGTTAAAAACATAACGCAACACCAAAAAAATACTTATGACTGCACATAAAATTTTCAACAATTCTTTATATTGAAAATAGAAAGCGTTCGAGCATATAATGGGGCCATTCACGAATGCTGCAAGAGGTCAAAAAGCAAGACAAAGGCGTCCAATAATCGCCTTCTTTATCGTAGCCTAGTACCCTGCAAGAGGAGACTTTAGATTTAGTGCGTTAATATTGCATTTGATCGAAACAAAGAAAAATGTATTTTATATTAAACGTTTTAGCAACACAGTAAATTTAGAGAACTTTAATAATATAGATTACTAGTTGACATTTAGATGGGATGTAGTAATGAATAACTTGACCGGTGCCACCTCTAGCGCGGTGGATCTCTCGCCTCTTCCGCTGGATGCAACGCACTTTTAGCATACCACGCGTGTGAAAAATATACACGTGAACGCAAGCAAATCTTGAAATCCGAAATCTTCTGCTGATATCGCCGGAGTACTGTTTACGACCGCAACATAGCTGCAGGAGTTGGACCGAATTTCGTTCGACGCGTTACAGGTGAAGCATACGCTATGTCCCGCTGGTCCTTCGTAATTATAATGATCCAGCCACTTCCGGGGACTTCTTTCGTATTCAACAATTAATTTCCCCCGCCGAGTGATGTTCGTCGCGAACACACCTCTGTTTTAAAACAATTTGAAATGCTTGCTGCAATTTTCGATACGATTTTCGTAGCTTTTTACCAAATATATTTTTTATTGGATTCGGGTGACAAACAAACTAATAGTGATGTTAAGTGGCTACTAAGGCATTAGCAAACAATTTTAATCAATGGAGGTTACAGATCCGTTGTCACCCCTGAGAGACTAAGAAGGAATGCCTCACAACCGGTAATTATACTGGCACTGTTGCCAGTTGTTGACAACAGAAATAGGTAAGTGGATGACCGAACCAAAGATAGGACCTACTTATATTATTTCATGGAAATCCCCTGGATCGCACTGAGGCTCGCCACCTATCACTTTCTATCTCCCTGAGATCCAAAAAGTGTTCTATGTACCGTTATGGTAAAAGTTAAAATTAAACAGTCAATAAAATAACAAGCCTTAATAAATCAATGTTTCTAAATTCACTACAATTCCATTCACGTACATACAATTAACAGTGAGTAACAGACGGTAAACAAAACTTGAATTACAATAGTATCTAGGATGGCCCAAGTCGGCAGTTGCCCTAACGAGCCTAACATATCATTTGCGTGCCAGTGTGAAATTCGAAACGTTGCCCCTCTGTGGCGAGTTAACGATGTGATTCCGCTGTTTGTAGAACTGCACCCAAACCGCATTTAAGCGATTAGACGCTCGACCTGCTCCACAAATTTATTTACTCAGTGATGAAATTTAAACAGGACAGAATTATGACGAGAAATTAAATAAGAATTGTTTCTATCTTATAAGTATGTATATGATGCCGAAAATCGTCATCAAGTCATAAAACAGTAAATAAAAATATGTAAAAAAACTGAGGAATTTATGAGTACACAAGATGTTTATCTTACAGTATAAACTAGTAGTTTTAGTTCTACGAGTATATAGAATAAATATTTTTGGTTTACGTAGGAGCTAACTTAAAATAAGTCAGACCTTAAACATCTTTACAATTCTATAAACAATATCGGTACGTAAAAATAAAAGTACTGCAGTTTTACATCAAAACAAACACTTGTAAAATTACTAACATATTTAAGCGCATATCCCGCCCGCTGCGGCCGAGGCGCCGCAAGACATACGAGCTTAATAACGATTCCTTAATCTGTGCATGGCTTTCTTAGAGACGTGCAAGATTTAGTGTGCACATTCATATCCCACGTGGTAGGAAACAGGACATTATTAATACAAAGTACATTTTTCTTCATTTAATAAGGCTTATGGAAACCGGTTACAATTTTAATAGGAGTAGACAGACGAGGACTTGGGACATGGATATGTCCGACTGGGGAGGAACTGCTCGTAAAATTTGAAACTTACGTACCTAGTTAGATAAAAGTGAATACTACCCGTCACTAGCTACGTAGCACTAGCGCCTGGCATTTATGTTGTGATTATTGGTGGGTTTCCATTTGTCACGATCCTTCAGCGTGACCAAAAGTGCAGCCTCAAACTACTTTTCGCCTTTTCGGGAGATGCAACGTGAACGGGGACGAGCTTAATCGCGGGTTGTGCACCCGGAGATTCTTCAAAATAAAACTTAAAATTAATCATGATAAGTAAATTATAGCCACGGAAGAATAGTTTACGTTCAACCTCCAAAGTACGGGTTTAAGAATGACTCATTAATCCGAGCCTGGCTTACCAGAAGACGCTCTTAATTTAATGCACATGCATGTTATGAAATTGTGAATTTGCTTTTAAAGAATGCTATTTTAAATGTCGCAGCTCAGATTGTTGAATATTTTTTCTACATACTGTATATTAAAGCTTATGTGGCATACACATTTTGCTTACATAAACTTTATTAATTTTATTTACAGTGGGAGTCGTTTTTGTTAGTAGGAGGCCCTTCTCATTGAAATCAAAAGGTATTTGAAGATTTGAAAGGCGTGTCATGAGACATGTTCATGCCAATAAACCCCAAAACTCGTAAATCCAAGAGCCCAACCATTTTAATTTAGGTTATCTAGGTCGTATCTACATAAGTAAAACTCCTCCACGGGTGCAATTACTCACATCTAAAAACTCCACCTTCACGCGTTTCCCTCTTAATGAACCTGACTAATGAACGAGAAGATCCTAGAAAATCTCTCTAATTCTTACTCGATATTTATTAAATTTGACATTCTTCCACAAATGGTCTATTCTAAACGATTGAGGTAAAATTTTGCCTGTAAACTCTTCATTTACAGTGGTTTCCAACTCGCTCAAGTACTTCTCATACTGTTGAAGCAACATACAAAATTTAAACATTTTTGTCAATAAAGCCAGCGTCAATTACATGATCCTCTTGCACCTCTTCAATATACGACTACACATGTGCTGTGTGCTGTCAGTGTTTATGCAATATTAAGGCATCACATCACCTTTTTTCCTGAAGATTAATCTAACCCGCCCGTCTTGCCTGTACCTTGTTGAAAAATGCCATACCAAAAAATCCAGACCGGGTGATAGACAGCAGCGCCTAAGATGCCACGTATCTGGAAACAAACATTTAAGTATTACAAACGACTTCTGAAATGAGGAGATGACAATATCTTCGGCGCTTGAATCGATTTTTAAGATTCTCTTTTTAATGATAGGCAGCATTAAGTTTTTAAACCGCTCGAGATATTTTAAGAAAATATAAAAAATGGTTGTTTCTCTTAAACTTTGTTTCAATTCACATATATTATAAATATTCTATCAAGCTCAAAACTTAATCAACTGGTGACAAACAATAAACTAGATAGAACTTTGTTCCAAATCGAGTTAGCGCCATCAAATTACAGTTACCTTAATGTTTGGCAAAACTACGAGCTTTCCGATCTCAACTTAACTGTTATAAATGTTGCCGTATTATTAATTTAAGTACTCCTTAAAAATACTTTGTAAATGGTACAATAATAATATGTATACATACTCACGCATAAAGGGTTTCTTACTATGATGTACTATGACTATGATTCTTCTTTATCAGCCTGCTGGATATAAACCTCTTCGAATGGATGAATTTGCAAGGCTTGACAGGCTAGCTTGCGATTGCAGTATCAGACACCTCGCACCTTAAATGCTGCTGCTCGTCATCAGTCTATGTAATTTAGTCCTGGCATTTTATAGATGGCCAAGCGGGTTGGTGGACTTTCGCACATGTGATGCTACTCTCCATTACTAGTCTGGGGGGATTCGGGTTCGCTAATTTTAGTAGGACATTCCGACATCATTCGGTTGACATCATCAGGGTGCGCTTTCTCGTGGTGCACCCATGAGCAGGTAGGCATTCGCAGAAAGAGATGGTATGTTCCCCGCTTACATTCAATATATTTGATTCTGTGTTATAATAAGATCAAACTCCAAATTGACTTAGATGAAGTGCACTTTATTTAGACCCGAGTCAGTGCACTGAAGTTAGAAGCTTACACCATATTTGTACTTGTAACTACGATCTCGAGTAAGCGCTTTTAAGGGTTTATTTTACTCAGCAATTTAAATAATATGCTTGGTTTAACTGAAATAACACTGCATTGAATAATCTGTTCTTCTTCTTAATCAGCCGGTTAAAATCCTTTTCAAGAAAGCGCCAACAAAAGCTGGCATACCTTATTTTGAATACACCGTATGGTTTAAGCGAAAGAGCGTTATCTCGTGGAAGAAGAAATTCATCTCATAATTTGGATATCGTAAAAGTCTAACCTAAAGCAAAACTAAATGCCAGGAAGATCACGTGGTCTCCGACTGATAATATCCAAGACATCTGGCAGTTACCGACGTCTTGGATATTATTCGCAGTCGCAGTAACTACTGCTGTAACGTCTGCCAACTTGGGAGAGGCGTCCACTGCACGCCCTTGATAATGATGAACGAGTGTTAGGTTTAGATTTTAATATAAGTACGTAAAGCCACAGTAATGGCCCTTTCTTACTTTCCTTCCCTAAGTCTAAGCTTACGTTATAATGTATTTAATTTATGTTTAAGACAGATGGATAAATGCATAAAAATTAATAACTAATATAATTTACGCCCGCAGTGCGCAAGCGTTATGACGCAAGACTTATGGGTTTAATAACGACTTAACCTGTTCTTAGCTTTCTGAGGCAGTAGAAATTTACTGCTTACATTTATTTATTTAATAACTTTGGAAAAATAATAACAACCACAATACAGTAAAATCGGTTTAAATTGCATGTGTATAGGTTTTAGGTATATTTTCTATATGCATTGGTTTGCTCCACTGATTCTCTCTAATTGTAACGCAAAATATCTAAAATTTGGCTTTGTTCCACAAATCTACTCTACACGATTAAGTTCAGAATTCTTGCCTGCATATTTCAATACATCCACCAACTCGTTATGACACACCCTCGTACAGTTGAAGCACAATGTACAACAAGGCAAATATAGAACAAATATTGTCATGCAACATTATAAAATTCTTATCAATAAAGCCAATGGATGCAATCACTTACATGAAGCTCCAGCACGTTTTGGATATACACAAAACTCATGTGCTGTCACTATTTAAGTGTACAAAGGCTCACCTGACAGAGGTGCCAGCAGACAAACGACCTACTAGCAATTCTGTACGGCTGGCGGAATAAAAGAATTGAGGTGGAGGAGGTTGAGGACAAAAGTGCTTAACATCTTCACATTTTATCTCACGATCGTATAGTATGTTGTATGTTGTAAATTGTTTATTGAAGCCTCAAGTAAGTGAAAATTAAGGCATCCAAAATACGGTTTTAGTTGTTTCGATTAAACTTATAACTTTAATTACATTATCGTACGGTACTATGATACCATATATATTTATATATACGAGAATCATATGTGTTCGTAAAAGTCGCGTGGGTCAACAGAAAAAAGCACAATGCAGGTGACACAATACACCCCATTTACTGTTGTGCAATGTCGGAATTTGTAGCTGAATGGTCATTTAATGCCTGGATATCTATCGAAATATTCTTTATTTTTGAATTCATTTTAAAAAGCATCAATACCGAAGTCTGGCTGTAATTTTGCAACACGTCAATATTATTTAAGACTAAATGTAGTTAAAAGAAATGAAAGTAGTATATATTATTAAGAATCACACAAGTTATTACCTAATGATAGTATAATCGTAAAATTTGTCTGTCCGTGAGGCAGTGACGCAGGAGAATCTACAATTCTAATAGTCTAACTCTTTGGATGTCTAAGTTAATTAATTGAAGTGCCAGATGTATTACTTTTGCCACAAATATAAAAACTGAAGTTGCAACCTATAAATGTATCCTTTCTGGGCAAAGGCTAACTCTCATTTGAAAGGGGTTGGGGAATAGTATGCCACGCTACTCCAGTGCGGGTTGACGTATTGAACATAACCATGTAGTAACTATAAAGTCCGTAACTACCAAGCTCTAAGGTGCCAAACCTTAAATATATAGACCGAAGATGGTAGCAGCGTCTGCGGTGTAAGGTGTCTGGCGACTACGGCATACCCTACCAACTTTAGAAAACATTATGTCCAATGGTGGACAAGTAAAACAAACATTTATCTTCTTTTCAATATTTTGTTTAAAACATTTTATCAACCTCAACAATTAATCAACCTGTGACTAACAATAAACTAAATGGAACTTTGTTCAAAATCGAGTTGGCGCAATCAAATTATAGTTAGCTTAATATTTGACAAAACAGCGGGCTTTACGATCTCAACTAAGCACTTCTAAATATTGCATTCACTACACAATAGAGTGGATAAGTTAAATCTGAACATAGCTGCGGATTATTAATTTGAGAATTTATATTAATATTTAATATAATACTTGTGGAATGGTGAGTTCGACTCAAGCACAGAGGATTTCTTACTACTTCTTCTTTATTCTTTATAAGTATTGGGGCATATAAGGATGGAAGAATGTATGTAATGTAAGTGAAAGGACACAAAATAATATTTAAGTAGAGCGCGAAACCTCCCTTGCACAAGTCTGCAGCAAGCAGCAGTAAGCGCCGTAAAACATATCAGTAAATATGTATTACTTAAAGAGCATAAATCGAAGATATTAACGATACGAACATAAAATTAATCTTCTTCCATCAGACCTAAATAACCTTTCTCTAAAAGTATGTTTCTTGGAGGGATAACGAAGAGCGTCTCGTACCTAACAAAGATTGTGAAGTACAAGAAAGTAGGTAAGTATTCGAAAACAAGTACATATAAGTTATAAAAAATAATAGTTACCAACAGAATATTATAAATTGGCGAAACATAAATAGAGACTTGGCTTTCATACAGTTTTAGTTATTAGTACAGAGCGATAGGAGACAATTTATTATAACCCTTACTGTTCCATTCCTATTCTATGCCTATAAGAGCAATTAGTCTGCTAAACGAGCAATTTGAACAGGTATATATATGACTATTCCGTAAGTTTAGATAATTTTAAACTATCTTCTAGTTTCTAAAAAGCAAGGATTAGTAAAGAACCAATGTATAAAAATTATATAATTACCGTCATTATGAACAATTAATAAATTTCATTGCGATGTATTCATCTGTTATTAATCAACACAAATGAAGTGGAGCGTCCAATATGTATAGTACATACATATTGGACGCTCATCAGCGCATCAGAACTTTTTATGTATTTCAATTATTGTACTGTTATTATAACTTAAATTTCCAATACAATGTGTCGATTGTGTGCTATGTTAATACAGGTAATTACAATTAATATTTTTTCGAACCATTACACAGGTTATCCAGGCCTTAACTTGATTTCCCTGTTTCTTGAAAATCTGGATGGCGATGAGATACATATACAATATAGATATCCAAATAGATTAATTATTATTTATACTTCTGTAAACATACATATATATAACATGCATGTTTATGTCTATATTTATACACGTCCTTAACAAGGATTTCCTGTGTCTTGTTGAAATGATATACCTACATGGATTAATAATATACATATAAATATTCATGACTTTGGTACAAACATTAATATCCATCATCCTAATGTTTACCCCAAGCGGAATTTGAACCCTCAGCTTTGTAGGCAAGATCACTATTAACTAGGATTTCAGGCCGCCGTTATATTGTATTCGAAATTGTTGTTTGCGGGAATATACGAAATATATATAAGAAATGAAATATTCGCTCTATATCCCTAGAAAAGTTTCATCTAAATTTCTAAGTCAGGATTTTCATACCTATGAGTATGTACCGCTGGTGGGCAATGCGATTGTCTCGTATTTTCGGACTGTAATTTTAGATAAATGATTTGAATGTCGTGAATTAACAATTATCTGATCTGCTTTAAAAATCTCATTTAATTCAGCAGTGGACTTGTGACTGTCTTTATTGATGATGATGATGATTCTCGATAGTTTCCAGGTCCACCTCGGTGATTGTCACTAAAAATCCATACTTCGGCTATGTCTATTCGCTGTTGCTATATGGGATAATAACTAATGAAACATTTATATTACAGAAACTATAGCGTGTCATATATGGTCGGGGAAGGAGAGGAAGTCTTAGGACACTTTTTGCACGAAAACGAAAGGAATAATTGCTATAAAAATGCACGTTCTATAGTCTTTTTGTGTGAGCAGGGTGTTGTTGTTTTTCGTTCCTAAGTAGTAAAATCTGTATAGCACTGAATGTCTGAACTCTCCATATTTAATTTAAATAAATTAAATAACTTATTCTTCATAAATACATTTTTTTAAATAATAATACTTTTCAGCCTATTTAAGTCTACTGTTGAACATAGGCTACCCCAAGACAGCTCCAGTTCGCCGGCATTAATTTGTTGAAGAATTACCAATACCACAGTGAGCAAGCGGACGGATTTGTGGGCGGGCTCTAGTGCGTGTGATGCTCATCCTCATATTTCGTATGTAATATGTACAGATTGCACTACGTGTAGGAGTCAATTTTGAGAAAAAGTTATGAAATATTTTACTTAACATTTTTACCACAGTCTGTCTATAGCAGAATATAGGCCTCTCCCTTAAGTAGGATTTGCCCTAATCATCATGCTTGGGAAATGGATTGGCGACCGCAGTCCCTGATCTCTCGCACCTTAGATGCTGCTACCCGTCATTGGTCTACTTATTTTTGATATTAATCTCTTACGACACCCAAGTAAAAAAAGTAAACCCGAGTAATTCTCACTCCGATACCTCACACACTTTCATATAAATCTTAAAACTGTTGTATTTTTCCGATGAACAAGGATATATAATTATGAAAACAAATTAGGTAAAGGATTCGGAATAAATGTGTGTTCAAGTTTTCGTTAAAAACATAACGCAACACCAAAAAAATACTTATGACTGCACATAAAATTTTCAACAATTCTTTATATTGAAAATAGAAAGCGTTCGAGCATATAATGGGGCCATTCACGAATGCTGCAAGAGGTCAAAAAGCAAGACAAAGGCGTCCAATAATCGCCTTCTTTATCGTAGCCTAGTACCCTGCAAGAGGAGACTTTAGATTTAGTGCGTTAATATTGCATTTGATCGAAACAAAGAAAAATGTATTTTATATTAAACGTTTTAGCAACACAGTAAATTTAGAGAACTTTAATAATATAGATTACTAGTTGACATTTAGATGGGATGTAGTAATGAATAACTTGACCGGTGCCACCTCTAGCGCGGTGGATCTCTCGCCTCTTCCGCTGGATGCAACGCACTTTTAGCATACCACGCGTGTGAAAAATATACACGTGAACGCAAGCAAATCTTGAAATCCGAAATCTTCTGCTGATATCGCCGGAGTACTGTTTACGACCGCAACATAGCTGCAGGAGTTGGACCGAATTTCGTTCGACGCGTTACAGGTGAAGCATACGCTATGTCCCGCTGGTCCTTCGTAATTATAATGATCCAGCCACTTCCGGGGACTTCTTTCGTATTCAACAATTAATTTCCCCCGCCGAGTGATGTTCGTCGCGAACACACCTCTGTTTTAAAACAATTTGAAATGCTTGCTGCAATTTTCGATACGATTTTCGTAGCTTTTTACCAAATATATTTTTTATTGGATTCGGGTGACAAACAAACTAATAGTGATGTTAAGTGGCTACTAAGGCATTAGCAAACAATTTTAATCAATGGAGGTTACAGATCCGTTGTCACCCCTGAGAGACTAAGAAGGAATGCCTCACAACCGGTAATTATACTGGCACTGTTGCCAGTTGTTGACAACAGAAATAGGTAAGTGGATGACCGAACCAAAGATAGGACCTACTTATATTATTTCATGGAAATCCCTGGATCGCACTGAGGCTCGCCACCTATCACTTTCTATCTCCTGAGATCCAAAAGTGTTCTATGTACCGTTATGGTAAAAGTTAAAATTAAACAGTCAATAAAATAACAAGCCTTAATAAATCAATGTTTCTAAATTCACTACAATTCCATTCACGTACATACAATTAACAGTGAGTAACAGACGGTAAACAAAACTTGAATTACAATAGTATCTAGGATGGCCCAAGTCGGCAGTTGCCCTAACGAGCCTAACATATCATTTGCGTGCCAGTGTGAAATTCGAAACGTTGCCCCTCTGTGGCGAGTTAACGATGTGATTCCGCTGTTTGTAGAACTGCACCCAAACCGCATTTAAGCGATTAGACGCTCGACCTGCTCCACAAATTTATTTACTCAGTGATGAAATTTAAACAGGACAGAATTATGACGAGAAATTAAATAAGAATTGTTTCTATCTTATAAGTATGTATATGATGCCGAAAATCGTCATCAAGTCATAAAACAGTAAATAAAAATATGTAAAAAAAAACTGAGGAATTTATGAGTACACAAGATGTTTATCTTACAGTATAAACTAGTAGTTTTAGTTCTACGAGTATATAGAATAAATATTTTTGGTTTACGTAGGAGCTAACTTAAAAATAAGTCAGACCTTAAACATCTTTACAATTCTATAAACAATATCGGTACGTAAAAAAATAAAAGTACTGCAGTTTTACATCAAAAACAAACACTTGTAAAAATTACTAACATATTTAAGCGCATATCCCGCCCGCTGCGGCCGAGGCGCCGCAAGACATACGAGCTTAATAACGATTCCTTAATCTGTGCATGGCTTTCTTAGAGACGTGCAAGATTTAGTGTGCACATTCATATCCCACGTGGTAGGAAACAGGACATTATTAATACAAAGTACATTTTTCTTCATTTAATAAGGCTTATGGAAACCGGTTACAATTTTAATAGGAGTAGACAGACGAGGACTTGGGACATGGATATGTCCGACTGGGGAGGAACTGCTCGTAAAATTTGAAACTTACGTACCTAGTTAGATAAAAAAGTGAATACTACCCGTCACTAGCTACGTAGCACTAGCGCCTGGCATTTATGTTGTGATTATTGGTGGGTTTCCATTTGTCACGATCCTTCAGCGTGACCAAAAGTGCAGCCTCAAACTACTTTTCGCCTTTTCGGGAGATGCAACGTGAACGGGGACGAGCTTAATCGCGGGTTGTGCACCCGGAGATTCTTCAAAATAAAACTTAAAATTAATCATGATAAGTAAATTATAGCCACGGAAGAATAGTTTACGTTCAACCTCCAAAGTACGGGTTTAAGAATGACTCATTAATCCGAGCCTGGCTTACCAGAAGACGCTCTTAATTTAATGCACATGCATGTTATGAAATTGTGAATTTGCTTTTAAAGAATGCTATTTTTAAATGTCGCAGCTCAGATTGTTGAATATTTTTTCTACATACTGTATATTAAAGCTTATGTGGCATACACATTTTGCTTACATAAACTTTATTAATTTTATTTACAGTGGGAGTCGTTTTTGTTAGTAGGAGGCCCTTCTCATTGAAATCAAAAGGTATTTGAAGATTTGAAAGGCGTGTCATGAGACATGTTCATGCCAATAAACCCCAAAACTCGTAAATCCAAGAGCCCAACCATTTTAATTTAGGTTATCTAGGTCGTATCTACATAAGTAAAACTCCTCCACGGGTGCAATTACTCACATCTAAAAACTCCACCTTCACGCGTTTCCCTCTTAATGAACCTGACTAATGAACGAGAAGATCCTAGAAAATCTCTCTAATTCTTACTCGATATTTATTAAATTTGACATTCTTCCACAAATGGTCTATTCTAAACGATTGAGGTAAAATTTTGCCTGTAAACTCTTCATTTACAGTGGTTTCCAACTCGCTCAAGTACTTCTCATACTGTTGAAGCAACATACAAAATTTAAACATTTTTGTCAATAAAGCCAGCGTCAATTACATGATCCTCTTGCACCTCTTCAATATACGACTACACATGTGCTGTGTGCTGACAGTGTTTATGCAATATTAAGGCATCACATCACCTTTTTTCCTGAAGATTAATCTAACCCGCCCGTCTTGCCTGTACCTTGTTGAAAATGCCATACCAAAAATCCAGACCGGGTGATAGACAGCAGCGCCTAAGATGCCACGTATCTGGAAACAAACATTTAAGTATTACAAACGACTTCTGAAATGAGGAGATGACAATATCTTCGGCGCTTGAATCGATTTTTAAGATTCTCTTTTTAATGATAGGCAGCATTAAGTTTTTAAACCGCTCGAGATATTTTAAGAAAATATAAAAAATGGTTGTTTCTCTTAAACTTTGTTTCAATTCACATATATTATAAATATTCTATCAAGCTCAAAACTTAATCAACTGGTGACAAACAATAAACTAGATAGAACTTTGTTCCAAATCGAGTTAGCGCCATCAAATTACAGTTACCTTAATGTTTGGCAAAACTACGAGCTTTCCGATCTCAACTTAACTGTTATAAATGTTGCCGTATTATTAATTTAAGTACTCCTTAAAATACTTTGTAAATGGTACAATAATAATATGTATACATACTCACGCATAAAGGGTTTCTTACTATGATGTACTATGACTATGATTCTTCTTTATCAGCCTGCTGGATATAAACCTCTTCGAATGGATGAATTTGCAAGGCTTGACAGGCTAGCTTGCGATTGCAGTATCAGACACCTCGCACCTTAAATGCTGCTGCTCGTCATCAGTCTATGTAATTTAGTCCTGGCATTTATGTTGTGATTATTGGTGGGTTTCCATTTGTCACGATCCTTCAGCGTGACCAAAAGTGCAGCCTCAAACTACTTTTCGCCTTTTCGGGAGATGCAACGTGAACGGGGACGAGCTTAATCGCGGGTTGTGCACCCGGAGATTCTTCAAAATAAAACTTAAAATTAATCATGATAAGTAAATTATAGCCACGGAAGAATAGTTTACGTTCAACCTCCAAAGTACGGGTTTAAGAATGACTCATTAATCCGAGCCTGGCTTACCAGAAGACGCTCTTAATTTAATGCACATGCATGTTATGAAATTGTGAATTTGCTTTTAAAGAATGCTATTTTTAAATGTCGCAGCTCAGATTGTTGAATATTTTTTCTACATACTGTATATTAAAGCTTATGTGGCATACACATTTTGCTTACATAAACTTTATTAATTTTATTTACAGTGGGAGTCGTTTTTGTTAGTAGGAGGCCCTTCTCATTGAAATCAAAAGGTATTTGAACATTTGAAAGGCGTGTCATGAGACATGTTCATGCCAATAAACCCCAAAACTCGTAAATCCAAGAGCCCAACCATTTTAATTTAGGTTATCTAGGTCGTATCTACATAAGTAAAACTCCTCCACGGGTGCAATTACTCACATCTAAAAACTCCACCTTCACGCGTTTCCTCTTAATGAACCTGACTAATGAACGAGAAGATTTATTAAATTTGACATTCTTCCACAAATGGTCTATTCTAAACGATTGAGGTAAAATTTTGCCTGTAAACTCTTCATTTACAGTGGTTTCCAACTCGCTCAAGTACTTCTCATACTGTTGAAGCAACATACAAAATTTAAACATTTTTGTCAATAAAGCCAGCGTCAATTACATGATCCTCTTGCACCTCTTCAATATACGACTACACATGTGCTGTGTGCTGACAGTGTTTATGCAATATTAAGGCATCACATCACCTTTTTCCTGAAGATTAATCTAACCCGCCCGTCTTGCCTGTACCTTGTTGAAAATGCCATACCAAAAATCCAGACCGGGTGATAGACAGCAGCGCCTAAGATGCCACGTATCTGGAAACAAACATTTAAGTATTACAAACGACTTCTGAAATGAGGAGATGACAATATCTTCGGCGCTTGAATCGATTTTTAAGATTCTCTTTTTAATGATAGGCAGCATTAAGTTTTTAAACCGCTCGAGATATTTTAAGAAAATATAAAAAATGGTTGTTTCTCTTAAACTTTGTTTCAATTCACATATATTATAAATATTCTATCAAGCTCAAAACTTAATCAACTGGTGACAAACAATAAACTAGATAGAACTTTGTTCCAAATCGAGTTAGCGCCATCAAATTACAGTTACCTTAATGTTTGGCAAAACTACGAGCTTTCCGATCTCAACTTAACTGTTATAAATGTTGCCGTATTATTAATTTAAGTACTCCTTAAAAATACTTTGTAAATGGTACAATAATAATATGTATACATACTCACGCATAAAGGGTTTCTTACTATGATGTACTATGACTATGATTCTTCTTTATCAGCCTGCTGGATATAAACCTCTTCGAATGGATGAATTTGCAAGGCTTGACAGGCTAGCTTGCGATTGCAGTATCAGACACCTCGCACCTTAAATGCTGCTGCTCGTCATCAGTCTATGTAATTTAGTCCTGGCATTTTATAGATGGCCAAGCGGGTTGGTGGACTTTCGCACATGTGATGCTACTCTCCATTACTAGTCTGGGGGATTCGGGTTCGCTAATTTTAGTAGGACATTCCGACATCATTCGGTTGACATCATCAGGGTGCGCTTTCTCGTGGTGCACCCATGAGCAGGTAGGCATTCGCAGAAAGAGATGGTATGTTCCCGCTTACATTCAATATATTTGATTCTGTGTTATAATAAGATCAAACTCCAAATTGACTTAGATGAAGTGCACTTTATTTAGACCCGAGTCAGTGCACTGAAGTTAGAAGCTTACACCATATTTGTACTTGTAACTACGATCTCGAGTAAGCGCTTTTAAGGGTTTATTTTACTCAGCAATTTAAATAATATGCTTGGTTTAACTGAAATAACACTGCATTGAATAATCTGTTCTTCTTCTTAATCAGCCGGTTAAAATCCTTTTCAAGAAAGCGCCAACAAAAGCTGGCATACCTTATTTTGAATACACCGTATGGTTTAAGCGAAAGAGCGTTATCTCGTGGAAGAAGAAATTCATCTCATAATTTGGATATCGTAAAGTCTAACCTAAAGCAAAACTAAATGCCAGGAAGATCACGTGGTCTCCGACTGATAATATCCAAGACATCTGGCAGTTACCGACGTCTTGGATATTATTCGCAGTCGCAGTAACTACTGCTGTAACGTCTGCCAACTTGGGAGAGGCGTCCACTGCACGCCCTTGATAATGATGAACGAGTGTTAGGTTTAGATTTTAATATAAGTACGTAAAGCCACAGTAATGGCCCTTTCTTACTTTCCTTCCTAAGTCTAAGCTTACGTTATAATGTATTTAATTTATGTTTAAGACAGATGGATAAATGCATAAAATTAATAACTAATATAATTTACGCCCGCAGTGCGCAAGCGTTATGACGCAAGACTTATGGGTTTAATAACGACTTAACCTGTTCTTAGCTTTCTGAGGCAGTAGAAATTTACTGCTTACATTTATTTATTTAATAACTTTGGAAAAATAATAACAACCACAATACAGTAAAATCGGTTTAAATTGCATGTGTATAGGTTTTAGGTATATTTTCTATATGCATTGGTTTGCTCCACTGATTCTCTCTAATTGTAACGCAAAATATCTAAAATTTGGCTTTGTTCCACAAATCTACTCTACACGATTAAGTTCAGAATTCTTGCCTGCATATTTCAATACATCCACCAACTCGTTATGACACACCCTCGTAGTGTTGAAGCACAATGTACAACAAGGCAAATATAGAACAAATATTGTCATGCAACATTATAAAATTCTTATCAATAAAGCCAATGGATGCAATCACTTACATGAAGCTCCAGCACGTTTTGGATATACACAAAACTCATGTGCTGTCACTATTTAAGTGTACAAAGGCTCACCTGACAGAGGTGCCAGCAGACAAACGACCTACTAGCAATTCTGTACGGCTGGCGGAATAAAAGAATTGAGGTGGAGGAGGTTGAGGACAAAAGTGCTTAACATCTTCACATTTTATCTCACGATCGTATAGTATGTTGTATGTTGTAAATTGTTTATTGAAGCCTCAAGTAAGTGAAAATTAAGGCATCCAAAAATACGGTTTTAGTTGTTTCGATTAAACTTATAACTTTAATTACATTATCGTACGGTACTATGATACCATATATATTTATATATACGAGAATCATATGTGTTCGTAAAAGTCGCGTGGGTCAACAGAAAAAAGCACAATGCAGGTGACACAATACACCCCATTTACTGTTGTGCAATGTCGGAATTTGTAGCTGAATGGTCATTTAATGCCTGGATATCTATCGAAATATTCTTTATTTTTGAATTCATTTTAAAAAGCATCAATACCGAAGTCTGGCTGTAATTTTGCAACACGTCAATATTATTTAAGACTAAATGTAGTTAAAAGAAATGAAAGTAGTATATATTATTAAGAATCACACAAGTTATTACCTAATGATAGTATAATCGTAAAATTTGTCTGTCCGTGAGGCAGTGACGCAGGAGAATCTACAATTCTAATAGTCTAACTCTTTGGATGTCTAAGTTAATTAATTGAAGTGCCAGATGTATTACTTTTGCCACAAATATAAAAACTGAAGTTGCAACCTATAAATGTATCCTTTCTGGGCAAAGGCTAACTCTCATTTGAAAGGGGTTGGGGAATAGTATGCCACGCTACTCCAGTGCGGGTTGACGTATTGAACATAACCATGTAGTAACTATAAAGTCCGTAACTACCAAGCTCTAAGGTGCCAAACCTTAAATATATAGACCGAAGATGGTAGCAGCGTCTGCGGTGTAAGGTGTCTGGCGACTACGGCATACCCTACCAACTTTAGAAAACATTATGTCCAATGGTGGACAAGTAAAACAAACATTTATCTTCTTTTCAATATTTTGTTTAAAACATTTTATCAACCTCAACAATTAATCAACCTGTGACTAACAATAAACTAAATGGAACTTTGTTCAAAATCGAGTTGGCGCAATCAAATTATAGTTAGCTTAATATTTGACAAAACAGCGGGCTTTACGATCTCAACTAAGCACTTCTAAATATTGCATTCACTACACAATAGAGTGGATAAGTTAAATCTGAACATAGCTGCGGATTATTAATTTGAGAATTTATATTAATATTTAATATAATACTTGTGGAATGGTGAGTTCGACTCAAGCACAGAGGATTTCTTACTACTTCTTCTTTATTCTTTATAAGTATTGGGGCATATAAGGATGGAAGAATGTATGTAATGTAAGTGAAAGGGACACAAAATAATATTTAAGTAGAGCGCGAAACCTCCCTTGCACAAGTCTGCAGCAAGCAGCAGTAAGCGCCGTAAAACATATCAGTAAATATGTATTACTTAAAGAGCATAAATCGAAGATATTAACGATACGAACATAAAATTAATCTTCTTCCATCAGACCTAAATAACCTTTCTCTAAAAAGTATGTTTCTTGGAGGGATAACGAAGAGCGTCTCGTACCTAACAAAGATTGTGAAGTACAAGAAAGTAGGTAAGTATTCGAAAACAAGTACATATAAGTTATAAAAAATAATAGTTACCAACAGAATATTATAAATTGGCGAAACATAAATAGAGACTTGGCTTTCATACAGTTTTAGTTATTAGTACAGAGCGATAGGAGACAATTTATTATAACCCTTACTGTTCCATTCCTATTCTATGCCTATAAGAGCAATTAGTCTGCTAAACGAGCAATTTGAACAGGTATATATATGACTATTCCGTAAGTTTAGATAATTTTAAACTATCTTCTAGTTTCTAAAAGCAAGGATTAGTAAAGAACCAATGTATAAAAATTATATAATTACCATCATTATGAACAATTAATAAATTTCATTGCGATGTATTCATCTGTTATTAATCAACACAAATGAAGTGGAGCGTCCAATATGTATAGTACATACATATTGACGCTCATCAGCGCATCAGAACTTTTATGTATTTCAATTATTGTACTGTTATTATAACTTAAATTTCCAATACAATGTATCGATTGTGTGCTATGTTAATACAGGTAATTACAATTAATATTTTTCGAACCATTACACAGGTTATCCAGGCCTTAACTTGATTTCCTGTTTCTTGAAAATCTGGATGGCGATGAGATATATATACAATATAGATATCCAAATAGATTAATTATTATTTATACTTCTGTAAACATACATATATATAACATGCATGTTATATATATGTATGTTTATGTCTATATTTATACACGTCCTTAACAAGGATTTCCTGTGTCTTGTTGAAATGATATACCTACATGGATTAATAATATACATATAAATATTCATGACTTTGGTACAAACATTAATATCCATCATCCTAATGTTTACCCCAAGCGGAATTTGAACCCTCAGCTTTGTAGGCAAGATCACTATTAACTAGGATTTCAGGCCGCCGTTATATTGTATTCGAAATTGTTGTTTGCGGGAATATACGAAATATATATAAGAAATGAAATATTCGCTCTATATCCCTAGAAAAGTTTCATCTAAATTTCTAAGTCAGGATTTTCATACCTATGAGTATGTACCGCTGGTGGGCAATGCGATTGTCTCGTATTTTCGGACTGTAATTTTTAGATAAATGATTTGAATGTCGTGAATTAACAATTATCTGATCTGCTTTAAAAATCTCATTTAATTCAGCAGTGGACTTGTGACTGTCTTTATTGATGATGATGATGATTCTCGATAGTTTCCAGGTCCACCTCGGTGATTGTCACTAAAAATCCATACTTCGGCTATGTCTATTCGCTGTTGCTATATGGGATAATAACTAATGAAACATTTATATTACAGAAACTATAGCGTGTCATATATGGTCGGGGAAGGAGAGGAAGTCTTAGGACACTTTTTGCACTAACTGGAATTTATGTTAAAGAACTGTCCCTGTTTATTAAAAATAATTGTGAATTTTTAAGAACCTAAGTCTTCAGATCATCGAAACTTATATGTCTATTATCAGATCAATTTCAAGAATTCAAAACAAAAGTGTACTTTCAAGGTGCATACGTCGCTGCAATCAGAGTATTTAATCCCTTACTCAATAACATAAAACCATTAAAAGGCCACTGTTTCAAAGAAAGTCTGAAGAACGTTTATTTTACACAATACATTTTTAGGCTTTAAATATTAAAATGTATTTCATTATACCGATGCTATGGTTTGTATTCAATGTTACACATTGCACGCCCGCTGTGGCAACACAGACGTGCAATAAATTATTATTATCATCATAAAAAATTACGAATACCTGTTTAACCATACCACAGTATTATTTTTTTATCTAGTCTTTTACTTTTACAAAATATTGAATTTACAATTCTAAAAATAGTGGATTAACTTTTAAAAAATAATAACTTTACTTTTATTGGCTTTGAAAAACCAATTGGAACTTCGTTTCGAATTGAGTCAGCGCAGTGTTTCCTACTTAGTATTCGACAAAACTGCAAGTATTCAGATTTGAGAAAACTTCATAAATGTTGGATCTACTTTACAACAGTTTCTTTAAACGAGCAGCAACTTTACTTCGGATTGTTCAACAAAAATATCATAGTATATAGGCATATTATAAATGAATAAAATGCAAAACATTCAACATTAGGTTCAACTCGCGTCGCTGGTTCTATATTTAAATTTATCCAAACAAAGTTATTTTATCTATCGGCAATAGTTTTTCATTGATTCCAATAATTTATTCCCAAAGCACAGTCGTTTACCCGTTACCCAAACATGAACTAAGTAGATTTTTTTTTATTTATTCTTTACTGTTGATCTTGAGCTAAGGGTTTACAATAGGCGGCTTCCAATCTAACTAACAAAAGAATAAAAAATCTGTGGTGGACTCCTAAAAACGGTTAATGAATAAAAATATATACTATATACTACTTATAAGTATTGAATAAATATTATAATATATAAAATACCTAATGCCTATTCTTTCCGTTTTAAGCTTAACTGGATTTTTCTTTTTTTTTTTAAACACGTCACTTTCCACTGTAGGAACTTATACATAAATTGCACGTGGACAAACACCCAGACCCGACACTTATTATTTGTAATCCGTACAAATACTAGTCCCGTGCAGGAATCAAACCCGCGTCCCTCAGCGCCGTAGCTAAACGCTTAGCCACTACGCCAC
Source organism: Bhutanitis thaidina (assembly GCA_029286595.1). NCBI lineage: Eukaryota > Metazoa > Arthropoda > Insecta > Lepidoptera > Papilionidae > Bhutanitis > Bhutanitis thaidina. Next base: position 6,408,151 of record JAGSMS010000009.1, on the reverse strand, counting down.
CGAGTCGACAAAGCATAGGTCCGGTTACCAATCGGGTATACCAACTTTTATTTTGTTATATTTCCTCATTCATAACATTATCGTATATAACGTCGAAGACCCTAAAGCCTAGTTAATAGTGACCTTATCTTCGAAGCTGAGGGTTCAAATTTCGCTAGGGGTAAACATAAGTATGATGTGTAATTGATGTCCAATTTTCTTAAAAATTATCTGTTCTGGGAAAGGCGGCAAACGCGCAAGCGGTTCACCTGATGGTTTACCATTTGCTTGTTGCTTTAGCAAGGCAAGTGCGTTGCCGGCCTTTAAGGGTATTTGGGAGATGGGAGGGAGGATAAGGAGGGGGATGGGGAGGGAGAGCCCTCCGGTTACCTCACTCTTCGAACGAAACGCAGAAGCACAAGATGCCTCTTCACTTCCTACATCATTTCTCTTCGCCCACGGGAAGAAAAGGGACAGCAAATAGCTACACTGTTACCACATAGCTTTCACTAAGTTTTTGTAATTTATCAACTTATTGAAAGGTAAAGGGGAAATATATCATGTTTTTCTCCAAATTCCAATTTCACTTGCACGTGCTGTACCCTGCTAGCTATCAAACGAGACCCTGGGACTGAATACCGAAAAATCCATGCGATTTTCGGAATCCAAATCTAATAGGCTGGTGATAGAGAGCAGCATCACTAAGGCGAGGGTACCAGATTTGCTCTGAACAACCCTTTTGCCCAGCGTGGTGAGTGTTGGCAAAGCTTGGAAGAAATTTATTCTTCCTTATACTGGCGGTTTCTTGGAGAAGCCTATGTTCAGCAGTAGGCTAAAATAAGCTGATAAGAAAGAAGAAGGTTAATGTCGTTTTACCAAATATTTATCTATTGGTTACTTTATTTACTTTATTTAAACAAAAACTTCAGTAGTTTCAACTTCAAAAAGCATTTATTAATAATTATATTATTTACTTAAAATTAATAATCACTTAAGATAATATTTGAACACGTTAGAAAGGAGGAAGCCACACTTCGAAGTGCGGCCCATAGCCGAGCTTCTTACGAAGTGAAACCTCAAAGGCCGAGTCTCGTCCGCTATCTCGCGGAGCGCACATATCGCGACCGCTTTCCTTGACCACCTCACGCGCAGCACGTAGAAACTTTGACACGTGTGCCACACTTTCTCGTGCATCTTCCATTGATAATTGCTGAAATCGAATTTGTCCAAAAATGTCTTGGTACATATTTACGTAGCCTATGAATAATCCACTGCATGATATAGGCCTCTCCCATAAAGAAGGATCTGCCATAACTGTTCTGCAAGCGGTTTGGCGATCGCAGTACCAGACACACCACTCGCACCCTAGACGCTGCTGCTCGTCATCGGTCTTCTTAATTTTGATCTGGTATTTTTCGAGACTTCCCGAGATTTCTCGAGTTATCCCGCCAACTGTAGGTACGGGGGCCATTGCGATTTTCAAGGCTTTTCCATCAGTCACCTCTTACGACACCCACAGGAATAAATAGGGTGGCAGATGCTTACGGTAGCCGATACCACACGGCTGGTACTTATTTGGGTCATAATACATTTAGTTATCTTTTAGATCTGCAGATTATTTAATAGTTACCTGAACACGCAACTGAAATAGTTAACATAACGTTTACATGTACAGGGGATGAGCAGTAAACTACATACCGAAAATGTCTATCACTCAAAATGAGACTGCTTTCATAAAGTATAATAAAAAATTTCAAATTTGTTTTTTATAAAAAATTGAGTCGTTTTTGTCATAAAAAATACTTTACTAAATGTATCTTTTTATAAATAACCTTGAGCCATAGCTACTGGATTCGAAACCCAACAAGAGCCAATATTTGTGGAATCCAATAATAATTGATTTTCGGGTCAGGTTGTACTGTGTTGCGTACCGAATACTGCATCTAACCCTTTATCAGATCTTATAGCGAAAGCTTTTTATCAAATAAAGGAAAGCAAAGACTTGAGTGTGCCTGCGTGTTTGCGCGTACACTAGCGGCATTATAATATCTCCTGCGCAATTGACAATTTCCGATAGTTTTCGAAAGCTGTCGCGATGGTCGAAATCGGGCTATAGGAAATAATCATCATTTATATATATATACGTCAACTATTTAACGAAATTCCATATCCTTACTTGATCATCATCGGGCAGCGTGTGAGGGTATATCCGCGCCCACTGTCCAACGCGCCCTATCCCGCGGTCCCACCGCACGCCGTTGCCCCAAGTGCACGCAGTGATCATTCTCTTGCGACTCGCTGCCGTTGCGTAGCCGCCCCGCCAGCTCTCGTCCACGAACTCCACTGCGGTCACGGTCGCACCGGACGTTGACTGTATTGTACATTTTATATTATTAGAAACATTTTGTTCTTCCTGTTCTAGGCGGCATGCTGTTTGTTTTTTTATTATTTTTTTAAATTTACCAAAATCGTATTAATGAAACAAGACCGAGGTTTAAGCTTAGGTCTAAGATGGTGAGCTCGGTAATCCAAAATATCTATACTTTTAAATTAACTTATACCTTGAAAAGACCCTTTATATTGAAAACCAAAGAACTTTTATGTAGACTTGATCTAGATAATGAATTAGCTAATTTCTCTGTTGGCTTTTGTGGAAATATACTCTGCCCCATAAACCATTTCAATGATTAATTGCAATTTTATGCGCTGAATTTACCATGTGGGCAACGGTGATGAAAAGCGTTGTGGGGAAACCTACACGTCAGATAAGTAATAAAAATATCTTAAACGTGCAGGACGAGGACATGTGAATGTGAAGACAGCCAACGAGTTCGGTTGTGAACTGGTGGACTATGGGTTTTTTTATTAATTATTTATTACTAATTGGTTCACTTTGCACCGCTCTCCTTACCCTCCGTAGCCGAAGTGGATTCGGAAAGGCAGAGTAGTTTCGATATTGCGATAAGCCCGACATAACATTGTCGCCGCGAGGGCGGGTATGCGTTAGACATTTTCGCATGTATGTAAAAAAGTCACTCGTGTATAAACTCCAGATCTAACGACCAGCCTCAGTTAGTACGCCTCTCTCAAATATTTATAAATTACGAATATTTAATAACGTTTGGCCGGTTTTTTAAACCAGATTTAGTGTAATTACTTCTATCTCGAATACAGCCTCTGTCACTAGTCATGATTTATTGCACAGACATTAGATAGAGTAATTGTTTAAGTTGTAATTGAAATAATACATAAATTTGTCATTTACTAAAATACTATCAAATGCTGGAATATTTTTATCTGAATTATGAAAACCATGAAAATATTATATTCTAGCCCATCGAAATCGACCAGGAGAACAGCGTGATCATCGTCAACAGCAGAAGCTCTTTGTTGTGCATCCAAGAGCACAGATGATTACTTATACAAAAGACAAAGAAATAATGTTTGTAACCTGGGAATCAGAACTCTCAGAACCTGTCTCGGATGATGGTTTATGCAGTCTTCCCATTTGAATATTCTTATCAGTAATATCCTGAAAATAAATGCTTATTTCAATCAATGGGATATAAAAAAAAACAGTTTAAATTGTACTCCTTATCTACACGCCTGCTTGTCATTTCAGTCATCATTAAGAATAACACAATTGAATTTAAAATCCATCACTGTTGGATTGTTGATAAATAAATTTATTTAATAATTAATACATGATACCCAAATGGTTAGGGTCTGAATCAGGAAATCCAATTTGAGCCCCTGTATGGAGGGCTCGTTTTTTGTATTGTACAATATAATTTCTATTGTTATATAAATCGTCATGTCATGTTATTATACAAGCATGGTTACAAAATGAACTACCTGCTTGGTCTGATTTAGGGAAATTAAAACAAAAGGAATGTGTAAAAAGAGAAATTAAACTTATTTTCTTACCGCATACTTGTCAGCCATTGGAGCCTGTAACGTGACACAGTGCATGGGCAGTGCACGACGACGTCGCCAGCGCGGCCCACGACGTGTTCCTGGAGTCGTAACACGCAACGGCACCATACGTGGAATACCACCCTCATCCTCTGAGCTGCAACTGTGATTTTAGGGTTTCGTTAAATACACTTTGTTGTCCATCCGTCTAAGTCCTTCAAACTCCTTTGAAAAGACGTGCATGCAAAATTAAGGTGTATTACCCAAAAACTTAGGGCTGCCCGCTCATTTTGAATTACACTACGCGACTGACCTGACTAATTCGATTCCAGGTGAAGACATCATAAGTGCCGACTTACCACGTGCTCGGTCGTGAAGAAAAGCTTCGTGAGGAAAGCTCCATGTCAGAGAAATAACAAAAATCTATTTCGAGTACTTAAACGTATCTCAATAATGTGCACAAGCCAACTACATCTGCCAGTGGGGTTTCTTTTCCAAATTTAAATTAGCGTAAAGCTCTGGTGCTTATTATCCATTTACCTGTTTGCTTGTGGCGTGTGTGGTCCTTGCAGTAACGAAAGACCAGTGTGACGCATTGGGAGCCCCAGTAAGTCAAAAAGCTCGTGCAACATGGGCTGTTTCACAGTCACATCAGCCTCACAATCAGCTGCTAACGCTGGCGACAGATTTACCTGAAAACTTCCTTTGCTAATACTGCACGAATAAAGCGAATATATATTTCAATCGAATATTCACACCACACAAAAAGACCGTTAAGAAATATAATTTCTTTAAGAGATATTCTTAATTCACAATATTTTCATCTAATGATGAACATAACATGTGTTCATACCACATGTAAATGTATGTCTTCATATCGTCTCTCACCTACCCAGAGGTTGCAAAGATCTCAATTTTCTAATTAGTACGAAGCAACGTAGACAAGCGGGGTTCGGCAATCCACTTTTCGCTTCTCCGGGATATAGAACGTGACGGGGGTAGATTTCAGATTTAGATTTAGATTTCAGTATTACAGATGCCAGTTGTCTGGAACTGAAATAGTTTACCTAACTAATTGGAGGTCTGTTTCCAACAGAGGGTAACTTGTGACGACTTGAAGTACAAATTACAACAAGTTACAAATTAATGTAAATACTAAATACCATACATGTTGTTGAGTCAATACCTCAAGCAGCCACGGTTTCATCGACTCGTCAAGAAGCACGTCAAATCCATAGAACTCGAAGCAGTTTCTGGCGGGAGGAGTGCCGGCGGCCTGCGCCAAAAGGGTGAGGGTCACGAGGGCTCTGATACGTTGCCACACCAGCCACTCAACCGCACCCCATCTACCGACTAACGCCCGGCGCACTTGCTTCAATGTCCATTTACAACCTGATAGCATTAATAATATGATTTATTTTTAATATTAACCTACGGGTGTCATAACAAAAATTACAGAACAATCACTTAGTACTACGATAGATGTCGGAATAACCGCTCAACCCTTTACTAGGTGGTAGATAGCTCCACTGCCTAGGAGTCATCTGGGTAGATTCCACCCTCTTTGTCTCCCCAATCCAATATCTTCTGATTCTTCTTTAACAGCCTTCACAGTCCACTGAACAAATTGAGACAAAGAAAGCCCTTTTCAAATAGAGAAATTGCTGTAATTGCCTCTCTAAGTCACTGGTTTGCCGATCGTAGTAGTAGTCTGTAGCATATTTGATAGATGGCGTAATAACTGTATTATTACGCCATCTATCGGAAGCTACAAGTATTTACTGGTATTTGCCTTAGCCGAGTTTACCGGCACCGACAGGGCGGACTGGCAGAGAGTACGAGTCTCACCGCCACCATACAGCGTCTCAAGTATACCAGACCCTAATTATTTAATCCGTTAGTCTAAATTATTCAGACTTAATTGGAAGTAACATCTTAGATTCAGTGTCACTAATTCAAGTATCGATCATTCTCCGGAAACGAGAGCGGCCTATTTCCAACAGTGGACTATTTACATATTACTACAGAATAAGAAGAGAAAAATGATTATCCTCTGATTTTATTGTTGATCTACTTACCAGATCATGTAGGATTTAGGAAGAGTCGCGGTAATGTATGCTCAAATCACCTTATTCAATAAAACAAGATGATGAAAACACTTGAAATATCGTAACTAGAGTACAGGGAAACCACGTAGGGGAGCGATGACATTACACGGTGATTTACTTGTTGAATTAAATATAAACTTGTGTACATACTAACCACTGCCTATTCTGTCTTTGCACTCGGCGTATCGGGGACCAGTTTTGTTGAGGGAAGAATTAGTCAGATGTCTATAGGGATTGTGAATATCAGAAAGCGTATATTTGTCGGTTCCTGAAAACAATGAAGAAGTGGTTTAAGGTTTGAGTTGTATAATCTTAGAAGAAACTTGCACAACAAAATTTTCTGATCGATTAGCTTAAGAATTTTTTTCTTAAGTTTATATTTTAGTAATTTTATTATTTAGAACAATTGAACACGAATACTGTTTTTTTCACTATAATAAAGGTGCTGACAGGTAAACCTTTTCTTTCCAGTTTTATTCAAGAACTGTATTCAGCAAAATTATGTTAATCTAAAAGAACTGGATTTTCATGCATTTCAATAACGGAAAACAGCGTAATGAACCAAAAAAAAATGCATAATTTAAATTTTCATACCAAATCTAGCCAACCCCTCGGCGTACATATACGCTGTCAAAGGTCGGTACCCCGGCACGCACACGTAAAGTCTGAGGTCGAACTTGTAGCCGGCTATCAACAGCGGTCGTTCAATGTACCGCTGCACCACGGCCGCACTACCGCATCGCATCTCACACACACTCTGAAACAATACGATATAACATTTACAATTCAATGCAAATGTGTCGAAATCGCACCAAGGGTACTTGATTAATGTAACCTCACGATCTAAAATCGCAATACAGTTGTAAATTAGAATCTGTTACCTATCGTCGAAAAGTTATTTTTCCTTGATAATTATAGAGAACGGTCTAGGGAAAGGTACAGGAAACTATAAAGACACACAAAGAAAAAAATAATAAAAACTCTGCGTGTATTCTGAGGTTCCAGGAGAACGCATGGCAGAGCCACTCTTTCTCTTAATATCAGGGTAAATATAACACTGCTGCGTAGCCCATAGTGAGTGATGCGAAACCCCAATTACTTTCGTTGTCTTGGGGGTAAGGACAGGCTTACACCGATAAAAACCCCTTTGCCGCATGTCAGCAGGGTCGCGGGAACGCTTTTGCACACATCACAAACTTCATGGGCATCAGGAAGAGCATAGCGCTTCTAAGCATCAGAACTCCCGGCAACTCGCGGCAGATCTGGTCTATAGAAACAAGTCCGAATAACTCGCTCCGGCTAAATCCAGCAATAGAGATACGCAGAACCAGGCGACTCTTACTATGACTATTTATATAATTATTAACAATCCGATACGATACAACAATACAAATGTAAAGTATTGCTCCGTTATCTCTTAAACTGTAAAAGACAGCTGTTGGGATAGCGTGTTTAACCATACTTAAATTATAGTCACTAAACCACTAAATTGTGCACTCTAAGCCATTTACGATAGCATTAAATATGAGCATTCAGTCATATAATATTTAGTATATTTCCTAATACAAATCCTTTTATTAAATTATATATATATATATATATATATATAATTGAAAAACACTATGGTCAATTACATCTGCTACTTTACTTTTACTTTACATTAATGTACCGCCCAATATATCCCGTGATTTTATAAAAGAATTAAATACTGTACCCGGAATAGAAATATTCCACGACCTTGGCTCTGTGCAACTGGCTTGTGTATCCAGACGACATTAGGCCCTGAACCATCTTCAGCTCGCCGAAGTCGAGAGCATTCCGAAACCAACTTGGCATATTCCAATGGTAAATGGAAACACGGTGGGCTGAAAAATAATGAAAACTAAACGAACTTTTAAAATAATATAGAGTTTCCTGCATGCTAAATTTCTTGGTCCAGGTACAAATCAAAACCGAAGTGAATATTCAGCGCAAATTATTAGTTATTGGTGTTCAGGTCTGAGTGTATTGCATTTGTGGAAAATGACAAATCCAAACGGACTATGACTATATGAGAATTTATCAAATAATATACACGACATCTAGTTTCTAACTAGTATTACGTGTCTTAGTAACTGTATGGTGGTAAGTTAAATATATATATATTGATTCGAATTTGTCTCGAATGGTTGTTGCCATTTCAAAAAAAGTTGTCATGTTATGCACGGAAGATTGACCTCTACTTTCCACGTTGGGTAGATTGGTAACCGGAGTACTGGTACTAGTAGAGATGCTGCTCCCCATAGCTAGTCTGGAGAATTCGACGTATTAGAATGGATTTTCCAACATCATTCGGTCACCACAGCCTCGTTCGTTAGTCACCAGGATGCGACGCGTTGGGGTGAGATTGAAAATAGTTTGAATATCCTTATTTCCCTACTTAAAACTCTTAATAGGAGGCCAAACTGTTAATCCTAGGCTGCGATTTGGCCAAAATTTCTAGGGTTTCATATTTACAAAGTTATATTAATAATGTTATATAAATTAAGTAAGTGGAAACTCCGTAGAGGGCTTTGGTCTTTGAGAATCAGTGCGGACTTGTGTTCATATTTGATGATGATAAGAGCTTTAAAATGGAAACCTAAATTGAAATGAATGTTTTTGTGTCTTCAAATTTTACAACGGAATAATTATGGAATATTTTTGAGTCGGGCATTACAAACGTCATTCCTGAAAAGCAAGAACAACTGAAAATCCGAGCAACGTAATAGCACCATCACGTTAATGTCTCAAACACGCTAAAACAACGGCATCGAATCTTTCTTTCGGGAACGGCACGCGATCGCCGCGGTACCACTTGGAGTAATTGCTACGAAAGCACGATTCATTAATATTCCAAATGATAATTTAATATTACCATGAACTTTCACCTCTCACTTGGTCGGGAAGAGTTTTTAATGTGACCTTTAAACGTCGCAGACAAAGTTTGCTAATTTAATTTCAACGAAGCTTCTATTGCAGTTAGGTTTTAGTTAACGAAATTGTTTCAAATCGTTTCTATTAATGACAGTTTTAGCAGATTTAAGTTTAGTAGCTTTATTATGTTTTGAAAAATTTATTAACGGCAACATTAAGGTTTATTCATTGGTTTTCTGAAATAATATGTAGAGATAATGTGCATAATACGGCATGCTGCAACACGATGCGAAAGGCCGAGTATCTGGATAAGTGGTGCTCCTTGGATAGTCATAGCAGTGGACTTCCGTAGACAGATGATTCCGTAGACTCTTATGACAGAATTTACAACTTATCTTGCAAAGACAATGCAATATTTTATTTATCATCTGTTTAAAGTCGACTAGTTCATGCTTATCCATACCATAGCGATAAAACAATCATTTTGGAGGAAGGAAGTCGCATATCATCTCGTTGTAAAGTAAAACAAACACCAATAACTATACAAATACCACATTTGAATTACACAAATCGAGAAAGTTGACAAACATCGACGCCTATAAAACTTTAATTGACTCTTGTCGTGGGCGCAAGGTAAGGTATGATGATGTCTTCCTGGTCGATATCAATGGTTTCTGGCTTTGGCTGGAATTCGAACCCAGAAACCATGATAGTCGGTACCCTAACTTCCATGCCACCCGCTCACACATACACAGTATCTAGTGGATGAATTAAATGTCGACTAAAGTAATTGCCAGAAAAAAATGATGGTCTTTAACAGGTAGAATAACCAATGCAAATATGCCAAATGCAATTTCTCAGCAATTTCCAGAGATCTTAAGCATGTGATTTATAAAAGAAGAAGCACCATAAGGATTCTTTATGATAAATATAACCCTTACAGAAATTACAGTATGCATTAGGTTTTATCTTTCATGTTATAATGTAACAAGGTTGTTATAGAAATGAAGAATGCGCATATTGCGAGCATATTTGTACTTTCCCTTACTTGGCCTTCGTCAAGAAAACTTTTACAATAAAACTTTATTTGTAAGAATAGTCTTCTGTACACATATTACGTTATAAATACACATTCTTGTGTTCGTATTATTCAAAGGCCTATATTTAACAATACTTTATGAAAAAAATAAAAAATTTTCTTATTTTAAATTATATTTTAATACAAATCAAACATTAATTCAAAATCATACTTATTAGTTATCATATTGTCTAAACATTTATTGCACATAAGTGTAGTGTAAGCATTAATAAAATCTATACGGATATTATAAAAGCGTTCTATGATGTTTACCATGTACTGATGGAATGTGCTCAAAATGAAAATACAAGGAGACCTCTTATTCATTTGATTTCGGAACTGGGCGATTGTAATATTATTTTGGCGAAGCCCTTGTCAGACGTGGCTGCACTGTTATATAGACTGGTTACTTCTAGGCAGTAAGTAATTAATATATTAAAACTTACGGGGCGACATAATCGCATATGTGATTAAAAAAAAACGTTCAGGACACTAGAGAAAAAGAAAACGGAAGACCGAAGGAAGCTTTCAAACTTTATGATTGATCTAACAGATAGTGCTCCATTATTAGCTATGATGTTTGATCTTTGTATTGACATGTGTGTTTCCTAATCTCATGCAACTTAGCGACGTTGTACTCGTATTTAAACAGACAGTAGGTTAAATCTTACAAATTACCGTCCTATTTCTGGGTTGCAGATGCTTGTTCACTTTAATGTAAATATAATTTTTAATTAAAAGTAATTCGGCTTTATTAAAGTAAGATCAACGGTATAAAGCTAGTATTGTTGTGTGTGTGTGTTTCACAGGACTGAAAAAAGTACCATGACACTGTCGATGTCTTTTGTGATCTCTCGAAGGCATTGGATTGTATGGACGTAAACTTATTCGCATCTTCCTTCATCCCTCTCAAACCGAAAGCAAAAGATTGCAATCAATGGTGTAGTGTCATTTGGTAGTATGATAAGAATGGGTATCCCTCAAAGTGGTCTATTCTAGTTCTTTAGGTCTACATAAATGATCTTCATTCTCTTGTCAGACATTTTTGATATATATTCATAGATATATATACTCGTATATATAGATTTGTTAGATGATTTTGTAGTAATTTAAAAAAAGAAACGATTGTATACTGGAATGGTTCAACCAAATACTTGATATTGTTTCCAAATAGTTTGCTGCAAACAATTTACTTCTAAATACAGAAAAACAAAATATTTACAGTTTGCATTGTCACGGTCGTCGCAGAAATTAACTTAGAGAATACAAATCTAGAACCTCTATTGATTCCAAGCATCAGTGGGGTACGCATATTGATAAATAAGTTCTGCAATTTTCAATATAAGAAGGATGAGATGAGACAGATTAAGTTACAGCCAAATTAGTTTACTTTGCATACTTCTACGGTATCATGACCTATTGTGTGATACTGTATGGATCTGCAGCATGATAGGTAATAATAATAAACAATAACTTGCCGATTCTGCTCTGAGAAGATCTTGTTTTGCGAATCGGTGTAGATTTTGACATCCATAAGAGCTTTAAACAAGTGTTAACTGAATAGAAAAGTTTTGACTTTGGCTTCGATAAGATAACCGGAGTCTAGCACGCATCCTGAATGCAGTAGACGTTACAGTTTAATGAAATGCTAACTTCGGTAATATTTTAAGAAAAATTTAATTTCATTCTTCATTTATATATTTCTCAAACAAATTGCTGATTTAAAAAGGTTGATAGTTTTGTGATAAAGAAATGAAATTTACTACAACGTAAAGTTGCTGCTTAAAGTTATTTTTCGCTACATAAGTAACCTTGAAATTTGTCTCCTTTGCCCTCTCAGTATTAACATGCAGTTGCCCAATATTAAAGTAAAAGTAGTTAGTCTTTGTTTTATAAATATATTTTGTGTACCTATCGCTACAAACGCGAAGCTAGATAATGCCGTGCGCCACGCAATGGGTCGCGTAGCTTCATTCAAATGGCCGATGACGTGGGCCGATTGACTTGTGCCCCTTCACTACACGCCAGGACAATCAACAAATGTTTCTATATATGCTTGGTGACTGGTCGTTATCGCTGGTGATAAAAGGGCAGATTCAAATGAAAAGGGGGTATGTATAGCCATCCAACTACGAACTAGCGTTCTTTGTCATGTCGAAAGCAGTTGGAGTTTATGACTGGTTGGCTATTCCACTTCTTCTTTATCATCATCAATATCTCTTAGTTCACTACTCGACGTATGCCTAAGAAGGCGCCAACAAAAGGTATAATAAAGGCAGCATTAAGGTATGTTTTCAATAAATAGAAGATTTGCAGGCTAAGGGTAACCGCTGAGAGCACTGCGCTCACAAAACCTGCTGGAGTGGGAGAGGCAGTGCTGGTACACGCACTAGTAACGCTTCTCCTTATTACTATTGTGAGCAATTTAGCTTTGGCATATCCTGATGGTTCCCGCTATCAGTAAATCGCACGAGCCTTGTTTGACAGCAAGGCACAGTGCTTGCAGTTGAGTTTGACAGGAAAATTGCAATTCATCTTTTTTTTCTTTTTTTTTAATTAGGGTCTTTTACTAATTTGTTGTTGATGTTATTATTTGTAAATACTGTTTGGTTGTTAAATAAACGATGATTGGTGTGATATTATTTTGACTTAATTTAATCAGCAGTAATCATTCTCATTTGTGCAGGGAATAATTAACTTACATAATTATTAGCGCAAATACCGAGGTACTCTCCCGCTCGCATCCCCGATGTTTTTAAGTGAACCCTTTGATACCAGTGCTTCATATTTTATTATTACAATCACGCCTGTTACCCATGCAGGTGGACAGAGATTATGTATTTTATTCGGCACGACTCTGTGTAGCGAAACAAGGTTTGAGCAACACACATTCCACCTTTCCGGGTGATAGAACGTGATGAATCGCGAGCCTCGTCACCGAGCTTGCACCCGGACATTGCTATGAAATTTTCAAAGATTTACCCATAGACGTCTCTTATGACGCCCAATAACACATAGAAGATGTCATCTGCGTCGCATATATTACAGTGGACTTAGTAATAGACAGTTACTCGTCTTCTCCTCTTACATATGTATCTATCTGATGGGACCTATACAATAAGATTAGAAGAAGGTTCCGATGCATTGTCAGAGACACAATGGCATTCGTAAACACAGTTTCAAGTATTATATCCATACTTGAAACCGTGACAAAACAATAATCTATAACTCATGTGTTATACAAATATTAATTTTACTTTTACTGAAAAGGGGTGGGTTTCAGGGAAAAGCCTTGAAAATCTCATAGCGCTTTCCAGGAGTAAACACGGCTTGGCTCGCCACCAGGCACGTTTTATTATTTTGAGAAGCGGAAGTCCGTTTGGATACATTAAGTCGTGCCACCAAATGGAAATCTCTGCTTAGCCCTATAGGTAAGTAAGGTTTGAGTGCTTATATATATAAATATTGACTTTAGCTGGGATTTGAATCCAGATATCGCAACTCAGCAGGTAGGTTCGCTGACTGCAGAGACACGCGCCTGTAACAGGGCATGTGTAATGGGCAGAATAAGCACAAGCTTTTAACTACAACTGCGTGCGTGTCTTAGTGGTTAACTTACTTGACTGCTGACTCATTGGTCCTAGGTTCGCATTACAGCCGTAGCCAACGTTGGTGCGACGCACGAATTGTAGACTTCCGATTTTAGTAGTATTGTGTTGCGTCCGGTGTCTCTAACACTACATCTCACCCTACCACAGATCTTATCACATAAGCATTACATCAGGTATGGGAACGTAAAGGAGAGTGCGTAAGTCATTAATGTATCTACACATTTAACTAGAGCTGGTAATATTTTAAAGTTGTCGCCGTTGTGAAATCGGCGGGATTCTGATTAATTTATGCCCTCTAAAAGTTTATCAAATCCTTCATTCATGATCCTTGTATAATAAACTCTTGCCTCTTGTTATTTGCAAAATATATTAAATGTTTAATTCGAACCCTACCGCAATGAGTAGCCATGAAACAGCAGTAAAATCTTCAAAATTGGTGTATTTTTTCTGTTCTTTGCATTAAAATACAGCACCGCTAATCTTTCAAGTAAATTACAGCCTGCAGTATTTTATGATCGCGCATAAATCAAATTTATTCATTTGTATACAAAACAAAGCAAGCTCAACCGATTCAATCCATAATTACAATTTGCAGTCCCTATTCCAATTCATGCATTTGCGTGTCCGTGTTTGTTTTTTTGTTCATGTTTATAGCTTTAAATTATTAAAACATCCGACTTTGATATCCGTCAAAAAACATTACCTTTGGCTTGATCATTATTTACAATCTAATCACCATCGTAACGTTCAAAAAACATTAAAGCAGTTCCAGGCAAATTTTATTGTTCTGGCGGAAGGGAAATTGGGCCCTGAAACAGTAACTCCGAACAACAATAAGTAACTGAGCCGTAAATAAACTTTACGCATTTCATGAATGAACGTACGAAAACAATTTCCAAAAGGCTAAAGCATTTAATTAGTTTAATTTTTTAGTATTATCTTATGTTGTTGTGCTATTAAAATTATTTTAAGTCATTACTTGTTAAATAGGGTTTATACGGTTACTGTTGTATACAGTAGACAACATCTCCATTGTGCACCTATTTCTTATATTAAGAAAATTCTTTTGCTGCATCGGTTATCCTTAAAATTTTAGAAAAAGTTCTAGCCTCTTCAATCTTATGTTATAAATCTTTCACCTATCATATTGTGCTAAGTGTTATTAGATTTTGGCTGCATCAGTGAAATATAACTATAATAATAGACCAGAATGACTTGTTTTCATTTTCGTCGTTTATATGGATTACAATTTCAATTTTTCAGGACTACCACTTTTCCTTAGGCTCAGGTTAAGTTACTAGATAAAAGAAAAAGGTAAGTTGATTCCCCAATATATCATAGGACACTGTGCAACTAAGTGAACCATCACAACGCTTCTATATTTGATACGATACAAAAGCACACAAAAAAGTGTTTTTGATAGTCTAATTCTAGTTCTGATCAGGCTTTATTCGATTTTCTGTCTCTTCGATAACAATGAGCTCACTATATCATCATATAGATTATTGATCTCGATCTTATATCAAAATCGAAGGACTTTCTAATGCTAGTGAAATAAACTAAAAATCTTTCATCTCTCAAAGAAAAATTTTGTCTATTTCGTACCTGAAATCGTAAATGGATCCGTATATTCTTCTCATACATCGCAAGAGTCGCGACAAGCTGTCCTTCCGGCATATCGATCCACCTTTTGGAATGTGGTTCATGAACTGAAATCGGAATAAACATAAACATAAATAAAAAATACTTGTCAGACACGAGCGCCTTCTATAAAACTATCAATATCTACCAGAGCACCATAACTTTTGATTAGGTATAGGCACGAGAGATCCTTATTCTCGGTGTAGTCTTCACAGGCAAATATTAGTTGCATTAGATGTAATTCAAATTAATGATAACGCACTGTTTGTTGATTAATATCAGAAAGGATATGTAATAGGATTCTCATTTGGTGTACATATACAATCCGAAATAACATACATTTTATACTTATTTTTAATACTCGTAGATATGAAATGTAATTGCTAAAATATGGGAAAGCCAGACAAGAAATGCATTGGAATATAATGAATGTGTGTGTGTGTGTATGTCTGAATGTGAAGCATGTCAGGCCCAAAAAACCAGACAGTAATTACTGCCCACAAACACCGTCTCCCACACTCGTAGCCGTTTCTGCCGCCAAACAGCATTGTAATTACTGTTGCGTTCCGGTTTGAAAGGTATAGAGAGTCTGTATAATTACGGGCTGTGAGACATTCCATCTTGATCTGAAGGGGTGACAATGCACATTGAGTGAAAATACTATGGGTCATAAATATCCTCTGAAAAGAGCCCAATCGTTTAGAGATAATAAAAAAGCAAAAAAATACGCATCAATACCCATAGACAATATTGAATTTTTAAAAAAATATTGATTTTTATGAAACTTTTATAAAAATATTTCTTAAGATTCCAGGAGTTTTATGTATGTTTAATGCTAATTATTACGTTACTTACGTTATAAATCGCTCACTAAAACGCTTGTCCTGTTTGGGAATTTGGGCACAGGCCAACTTTCTAAGAAGAATATGCTGGATTTTGCCGGCAATTTCTAGAGGCCTAGTGTTCAGCAGTGGACGTTATGTAAAATATTACAAATGTGAAAGTGTATGGTTCAATAACGTTACAAGGACTGAATGGATATGTACGAAATATGACAGATTGACTGATATTTTTAATCTCAATTAAGAGTTCTCATGGGATAAAATTTATGAAAACACGGTCGAAACCGCGTGCAGCTGCTATTTACTTAAAAAACTTTAACGTTTACTTGTCTTGTCGAGTTAGTGAATAACAATATGGTCTTAAAATAAATATTTCTGTATATATATATATATATATGGAGCCTAGTGGTCAGGGTCTCACTTTAGTTTCAAAGAGCGCGAGTGACCTGGGTAGTGACCTGGCGAGTGACCCCACTAAAATTGTTTATAGTAATTTTAAGTGCTGTATTTACCACGTGCTTCACGGTGAAGGAAAACATCGTGAGAAAACCTGCATGTCTGAGAAGTAATAAAAATATTATTTCGAGGATATGTGAAGCCCGCCAACCCTCTCTGATACTCGTATTTGAGAAGGAAGCCTTTGCCCAGCCGTGGGCATTTACAGGCTGCTACTTTACTTTTTTTTATAATATTAATGGATATGTTATCGAATTGAGATGTACTAAAAAACGAGTCGAGTGACAGTTTTACTCAGAAGCACAGTATAAGTAGTTTCCGATAGTAAAGATTAGAAAAAGACTGGAGATGTCGGTTTCGGATTTTCGAGTTTAAAAGTTCTATATAAAATACAAAAAAGGTTTGAGAATCTAACTTTCAACTCCTTTAATTATTATGTGAATATTACAAACTGCGAAATAATCCGAAAAAGGTTTCTATGGCACCTCACTTACAACACTTCAAATTGATATCTCTCTCTGACCGGTAACTACTGCTAGACGGCATGTTTTTGCATAAAATTGCAAATGGTACTGTAGACTGTTCAGAATTGATCAGTTTATTAGACATAGCTGCACTATATAAAGTACCTCGAAGTAGTAGAGACAACTTCTTTGTAAAAAAAAATCTAAATCTAACTTTGGTCAATTCACTTGCATTAACAGAATGATTAGAACATATAACTTTTTATCCAAAGTCCTCCCGATGCTATCTTATTTGCGTATATGTCAATACACAAATAAGATAGCATTGTATAAAATCACCTCGTGGCTCACTTTATGTCAAGAGTATAATTTTAACATCATTATTTTTTTGTCTAAATTGTTTGTGTTAATTTGTTTTCGCGATGCTATATTTTCTGTTATTTCTAGTATCATTTTTTATCATCTTAATGCAAACATTAGACATTTTAAGATTCCACCTTTTAACTTCCCATCTTCATTTACTTTTTGTGGTAATTTTGTTATTAATTTTTGTTGTTAGCATTTTTTGTTAAAATTTAAAACATTATATTCTTTATGTTACGCCGTCATCGCCAATAAGTACACTAAGTTTATTATTATATATATTATAATTTATCTCATTTTACTCAAAAGTCATAAAATATATAAATAAATAGAAATTGATCTTTTAAGGATTCCGTTAATGGTTTGAAAGTAAAAAATAAAAAATATTCGACCTAAAAAGCTGCCATCTCTAAATTCTTCTTATTATTTATAACATGTTATAATTGCTAATCTTTAATGCTTAATATTTGCTGTTTCCTACGATACCCATGGTCAGATAAAGGTAGTGTGATTCAACAACTGCCAGATCAATTTATATTAAATATTATTAATATAGAGTACTTCTATAAAATGACACCGTGTAGGTTTTTTGTGTTAAAGATTTTATTTCTGTCAGGTACAAGTACTACATATAATGAAGACCAAAAGTATGAATTTAAAATAGCGATTTCGTAACTCATCCGAAAGCACTTACACAATTCACAATGTCTATTGATGAATGGGCAGTGGGCACGAGAGCTACTAGGCGGCAACCGATCACAACTTTCCTAATATAATATTCCACGTCCACGTGGCAAAAATATATTGTTTACTCGGGGAACCCAAAAAGTTATTCGATGTCAAGAAAAATAGTTTGGATTAAAGTTTTATTACTAGGTATACTACGAATATAAAACTTCAATCCATACAAATTTATTTCAGAAAAACTTCAGGACCATACAATATCCCGTATATTTTAAATAAATAATTGTAAGGTCAATTTTAAACTGCATTCTCAAACTCAAAAGCTTCATTCTATAAAAATATTTCTTAGTTAGAACAGAGCTTAATATCTTTAGAACATTTTTTAACGTGGCTTCTTTTTTTCTAGACATGGGTTACTAATAAACGACACCATGCCTTGGATGTGAAAATAATACGGACTTCTTTGTGGCATAGCGGACAAAGCCCCAGATCTGTAACATATAAACTAAATATGGTTGTGTTATATATATAAACCATCCACATTAGAGTTTTAAATAATGGTGAAAACCGCATTGAAATTCACTTAGAAGTTTAGAAGTTGTGAAACGATCACGCGGAAGAATGCGGCATGCGACTTTTTTTATAATACTTAAAGATTTAAACAGATAAGAATAACTTGTGTCAAAGCAATAATTTCTGAATTATAAATTAATTTCATTAAATTTACATTAGGACTCGGCGATGAATTAGGACTCGGCAAAGAATTAGACCTGCACTGTATTCTATGATTAATTTAATATTCTCGTACCTGCCAATCGCCGAGAGCCTTGTAACACGCAGCCGGGAAGGCACTCGTCCTCCACCAGAGGTTCCACCTTTCCTCACCGCCACTGTAGCCTTGGTACATCCGCCAACCGCGCTCGGCACAAACCTTTCATTTCAATAAATATTTCATTTTAATTTCCTTGTTTTAATCTTTTCTATTCACTATTAATGACCACGTATATAATTACGTATACAATTAACAAATGTCTTTTACTTTGTTAAAGTTAATTGGAAAATAAAAGTAAGGGTCTAACTTACGCAGATTTTAAAATTAATGTGTTTTTGGTCTGACCAATACACTATAATATTATAATAAATTGTAATATTACAATAATAAAAAACTTAGATTTTCCCATCATAACCATATAATATTATATGGTGTAAAGTACATTTTATTGCCCATATTACCGCTTAAATTGATCTAATATTAGATGATTTAGATAATGGTAGACAGAGGTTTAGATAATTATAAAGATAAATTATTTAATACTTTACAGGGTGCTACCACTTGCTCGGGATCCGGTAATTAATAAAATTAAATCCAAGAGCAACCATACCTATGCACGAGTTCAAGATACCGTGAGCTCATTGTGCGTAGATCGGGCCAAAATTTGTAAATTGTAAGCACCAGCTTACACCAGCGGTAGCCGGGTTAACTATGACAGCAGGACGTCAAACACTTCTCTCACGGGGTTGACCATGGGTGACATAACCACCCAAAACGATGGTTAAAAAAGTAAATTAAACGTGTTAAAATCCGTTAATAATAGTTTCATATCCAAAAAAAAATAATTAAAAATGTAATTAAAAATTTTA
Organism: Bhutanitis thaidina; assembly: GCA_029286595.1. Classification (NCBI taxonomy): domain Eukaryota; kingdom Metazoa; phylum Arthropoda; class Insecta; order Lepidoptera; family Papilionidae; genus Bhutanitis; species Bhutanitis thaidina. Next base: position 6,388,474 of record JAGSMS010000009.1, on the reverse strand, counting down.
GATTTGACCTTTTAGAATAGATTGTAATACCTTTGGCCCCATACAATTTGATGTTTTAATAAAAAGTATGCCCCGTCTAATGCAGGAAGTGTTGACAGCAAGAGGAGGTAACACTAAATGCTGAGTGTACCAAACATTAAAAAAACTTTAACGTAACAAAACTAAAAATTTTACCCGTGTGCCATTACTCTTTGTTTGTGAAAAAAATACATCAAAGGCAATTGATAACGGTTTAATTCAATAATTTATAATGTAAACAAATAAAAAGAATACTTACCGACAGTTAACCTCAAATCTATAAACCTACTTAAAAAAGTTTATAATGTAAAAAACCACTATTATCACGAGTGCTCACAATAAATTATCATTCACCACCATAAATAATTTAAGAATAACACACAAATACTAATGTATTGATCCAATGATATATAACACGTGTTGTAGATTCACATATATTTGTATAACGACCTTGAATATAGTTATCAGTTCTCACAAAAACTTGAGAGACAATTGCGAACCAACTTCATGGTGTCGCTTTTAGGTGTCTCTGTGGGCGCGCATCGTAAAAATGCATACTCATAATTTTTCCCAAACGCGCCAAAAGAAGTATAACTTTGGAAAAAATTCGCCGTTTACAAAAATTTTAACTAGATAGTTAAAATTGGAGATCCACGAAAGTTCAAAAGTGACGATTTTCCTTAAAACTACGGGTTTTTTAATATTTAATATTTCTTAATTTTTACTTATGTTTTGTTCAACAAAGTCCATTTTACTAAGAGAATCCAATTAATCCCACAGTAAACACGATTATAGCTTTTTTATGCTAATTTGTCGCATTTTTTTCGTTCATCTGAATTTGTCCCTGAGTGTATATTGCTTAGGTCCATTTGGAATATTGCTAGTGCTTATAGCACAACAAATTATTTTTCCTATTACAACTACTTGCTGTTTGTAACTTAAGTAAAATACTAGTATATAACCAAACATGTACAATCAATTTTACGCGCTTCGAATTAATAATTTCTTGATTTGATCAGGGCACCTATAATGTAAGAGTGGCTTTGATATTGGACACATACCTTAACAAGGAGGCTGGGTCCAGACCCATTATCGTTCAGTCTATAAATAAAATGCTCGTCTGTTTCTTCATCCATTTTTTCTAAATCTGCAAAGAAATAAAATGTTCATCGCACTTACCAATAAATAAGGCAAAACAAACTTACCACTGAATTAAAAACATACATCAACTTATCATCCTCTCCACCAATGTTAAAACAAAAACCCGCAAACGATAACAGCAAAGTTGCTCATGAAAAGCGCTATCAATGTCTGTACAGCAGCGGGTTACAAATTTCCCGCTCTTTGATACATTTACGTCGAAATCGAAACTAGATAACGTGATCCAGTCGACGTGACACGACCGACTATGCCGCTCGCCCGCCCGCCCAACACTGTCCCGCCAACTCGGCAACTTACAGGCATCAAACAGAAGTAACCGAAGTGATTTATTACCGCGCATTCATGACACGTCCGCTTTCTGTAAAAAGCGACGTAACTACGTGAATGCCTTCAAGTAATATTTGTATCACTGGGAAATTTGTATCCCCCCTTATTTCTTCTTATCAAATCGGATGACATTTGATTTGTAATGAAGAATTTTCTTAACAAAACTTTTCTTACCCAACTTAATTTCTTCCATTTCTACTTGTGTTCATAAATACTTTCAAGCTAATTAGCTTTCGAGTGACGATAAATGAGTGTAAGATGACCCTCAAGAAGATGGAGTGACTGCACAATTAAGCGGGAAGTCGAAGGATGCAGGTGGTCCTGGATGCGCTTTGTGACTATGCCTATGATGTAACGATGGATAAATCGAGAGACGTGCACCACTAAACCGGTCAACCGGGCACCACAAAGTGCTTATGCAATATTAACTATTCATTATTGCACCACCAGATAAACGGTGAAAACCTCGCGTGGAAAAAAATCGATGTTATGCCAATTTATTTTTTTCAAAAAATTGCTTAGTATGTTATGTAAACCTTTGCATAACATAGATATAACTATAAAGAAATTACTCGACTAATGGGAAGTTTTACTTAACTCGTATTCTGTTAATAACTACTACGATTTACAGTACCGTGGCAACGGAGCTTTGTACGGATTGGATTTGGAACTTTCATTTTCACTTTGTAAATTGTTCAGCTAATTTATGTTTATTAAGTTAACATGTGCGATTATTACGCATGATTATACTTAATAAAATTCTGTAAAAAAGAATTAATTTTTCTGCATATTTCACCTGTGTTGACTAAAGAGACTTTGGCGACTGACTATTTACAGAAAATCAACTAACTTGTAGCCACTAAAATGGACAAGAAGCTAAGCAGTATCATGAATGGTATGGTTAACGTTTAAATTTACAGTTACCTAATTATACGCAATATTAGAGTTGGATCAGTTACTAAGTTGTATAGGTTCGATTCTCACCACTATCATAGTACTTTCAAAGCTAGAAATAATTGTTCATATTCTGTCAATGTTTAGCCCAACTGTAATTTATTTTTTATCTGTAAAACGCCTTTGGAGGCAAAAGATGAATTTACATGAAATTTTCTATTTGCAATTTTATGACAGTGTATGGTGTATTCGAACGCATCCGTTAAATCATTCAATGAAATTTCAAATGGTGTCATTCAAATTAATTTAAGAAAGGAAATTTCGAACAACGTGATGGCACTCATACGATTACAGAATGACAAACACGGCGAGGCTTTCTTTTAGATTCTAACGTGCCCCTTTCCTTGCAACGGCCTCTTATACAGTTTTTACAGGGCCTCTAAAATTAATACATATTGCTAAACCAAATTTGATGCGTGCAAATCCCGAGGGAAAAAGCTGAAATATTTTTTTTTAATTAAAGGGTATGTTATAAAATGGTCGATAAAATGTCATATTCGTTGCTGTTGCAGTACCTAGCGCACAAAGTTCCGATTGACCTCTAAACAAAGATAAAAAAAATCCTTTTGGCCTATTCCATGGCATAATTTACATCTCTGCGAAATCTGGTTCATATTTCCATCCATCCATCCATTCATCCATTCAGTCCTTTAAGCGCGATTGAATGACTAGCATAAAAATATTCCCATTTGTATGTTTGTTGTACAATTAGTAAGAAAAAAGACAACCTGTGACATTTCTGAGATCATAAAGAAAATTTAACAAAAAGTTTCCTCAAAATCCGTGAAATTGATTTTAAGTTAAATCCGTTCAAGCATAAATATAGGTACATATTCGTACATACATACAGAAATCATAAGAATTTTTTATATATTAGTATATACTACTCTCGCCTGTCACCTATAGGCTGCGCAGAGATTACGAGTATTCATTATGCACAACTCAACGCAAAAAGTGGGTTGCGAAAGCAGCATAAACGGACCTACTTTTCCCCTCGTTGCCGAATTTCTCGCGGGTGATTCGCATTTGCCATGACATTTTCAAGATTTTTTCTTTTGACATTTACACTGCTACCATACCATCAACGTCTTTGCCAACGATAGATTAATACACAAAAAATTAACATAAATTTGTAGTTCCAGGCCGTCCGTCAAACCTCCACACCATAAATGCTCAGCTCAGATTGCGTGTGCGCGGTCTGTTTTAGCCTGACCGAGCCGATTATCGTAAAAACACCCCCCGCGAATGCCGACGTGACTATGTATAGTAAACATTCCCCCGGGAACATTTGCAATAAAAAAGGTAAACATTCACCGTTTGAATTATTTATCTTGGCGTTGCCACTAGAAGCAACCTATTGTTTCGTTGTTTACAAATATAATATTGTAAAGCGAAATATAATTTAAATATGATTTAAATAGCAATGGGAAAAGAAAATTAAGTCATAAAATTTTAAATAAATTTTTATGGTGGTAATATTCCAGTGATCATCCGCAGATTTAAAAACAAAATTTGCCACATGAAAATGTCCTACCCAAGGGTACAAGGTATTTCCATACTAAATTCCAGTAAAATTGGAAGAATAAAAAAAATCCAATAAGAAGAGTTGAAGCCTAATAAATACGGAACAAACAGACAGAATTTCAATTCAATTTGTAATTTTAGTATGGGCTATCGTCACAAAACATCGCAAATCTATAATAATGACTTTGTCCGTCTTGGGAATTTTTTTTCGTGAATACACTAAATAGTAAATTCCTAAAGAACATGTTGACTAATACTATTTGTTAAGTTATAGAACTACGTATAAAATATTTCAGCTACGGTTACAATGTAACTAAAGTAATGTCTATAATGTAGCCAATCAATTTCAGGTCATTCGCGTGCCGCTATTAGGAAAAAAAATATCGTATTCTATGTAACCCTAAAAATAAATTTGGATAGTTTGACTATTTGTCGTTAGCCTTAATATGCTTTCAAGGCGATTGAAACAACAAATGCACTAGGTAATGTACAGGTTGGATAGCGACGTAACGTCATTAAATTTACCCCCATATTCTAAAGGGCATTTCTAGGACATACACACAAAATACTTTCAAATAACTTACTAATAAACTATGGGTATTATTGTATTCGTATCCTTGCTGAAGCCAATATTCGAATAACACACAAGTGGTTACCTTTCTCCAATCTTAGCACATAAGTATTTCATTACATACGAGAAAGCATAAGACGAGAATATACGTCTTTATTTGTGCGTACACTTGAATTGTATGTTATGTACATACATACATACATATATTCACGCCTTGTTCCCAACGGGGTAGGCAGAGACAATCTTCTTCCACTTGCTACGGTCCTGACATAAGTCTTTCGCTTCTTCCACTTTCATCGAACGTCTTACCGACTTGATTGTGAAATTTACACTCGCTTTATCAACCTACTTTCATTCATCCTCTCCACTTGTCCAAACCAGCTCACCATGCCTTTCTTAATTCGTGTCACTATATCGTCTATCACGCCACTCATCATTCACTTGCTCTAAACTGTCTTGACTTCCGCCATCCTCTCCTCTCTTTCACACCATAACCTTTGTCTTATTAACGTTTACTTTCATTTCCTTTATTTCCAGTGCCCCATTCATTATTGTCTCCATTGCCCACACTTCCTCAGCCGATGACGCAAGTAATACTTGATCGTCGGCATAGAGCAAACATTTAATAAGCAACTCATTCATTCTTAGTCCACAATCACCCTCCTTCAAATTAGATGCAGCAGTATCCATGAATAAATTGAACAGCCATGGGGATGCTACACACCCATGTCTCACACCTTTATGGATATCAAACTAGTCCGTGTACGCCCCGTTTATTCTGATACAAGCTTTGGCTCATATAGGGATTTCAGTGCTCGTATCAGATCACTGCTCACTCCATCCAACTGAGTGTCATACACACACTTTGTCATAGGCCTTCTCCAAATCTATGAAATCTAAGAAAAATAGACTTTTTGGTTCTTAGCAAAATACTTTTCAACTATGCACCTTAAAGAGAATACCTGATCCGTGCATCCCATCCCCTTTCAAAATCCTGCTTCCACGGCCCATATATTTTCATCAGTTTCATCCATGACTCTCTCTATCAAAACTTTAGCATACAATTTGCCGACGACACTGAGTAGGCTAATACCTCGGTAATTTTTACAATCTTGTTGCGACCCTTTTCCTTTGTACAGTGGCACGATTACAGCCTTGCACCAGTCTCCCGGTACTCGGCCTAATGTCCAACACCAGTTGAAAAGACGCTACAACTGACTAGCTACCACGCCCTGTCCAGTTCTCAGCATTTCGACCGCCACCCTATCATATCCCGCTGCTTTACCTGCTTTCATGCTCTTCAGTGCTTTCATAATCTCGTCCATACTTATGTCTCAGTCTGATTCACTTTTATTCGTTTCTTGAGGAGGGGTTCCTGCATCTGCTGATGCCTCAACTCTTTCAAATAGACTTTCAAAATATTTTTTCCATCTCTTTAGTACACATTTTTCTCCTTTTATAATATTACCACCCTGACTTCTAATTTTAGAGAGCTCTGAACTTGCTGACTTTCTTCGGGCTAATCTAATGTTATGTAGGTATATATAATATATAAGCAGACTACAGAGGTTTCATTACATAGCCATGAACTTTGAATGTTGAATTGACCAATAACAGCGAAATCTCTGTTTTAGTTTTCCCTTTGATTTCAATGTGCTTGTTGCTCATATTTAGTATAACTACAGCTGCAATTTTCTTTAATTAAAACGGTTGAGCACCAGGGAAAGAATCACAAGAAAATAACGTCCTACTTTAGTTTAAAGTATTTTAAACACATATGATAAAATGTTCATGTTCACAAAATTGCCTTCGTGGCTGTTATACATACACAGGTATAACCATAGAATAATAAATATAAGTTCTTATTTTTATGTATATAACAATGCCGAAAATAATAGTTTTAATAGTTAAAAGATATTATTGACTTACATTATGATATTATTAAGCTATTATTCATAAAAAGTTAATTTATGTTTATCGTCAAACAAAGAGAAAGTGACCACAAATGTTTTACAATAGAGTAATTACTAACATACGGGAAGTTTTAAATGTCAACGTAAACATCCAAAGAGTATATAACCAATATCATAAGAATAACCAATCCGTACTACAAGTACATAACAATTATTTCTCATCTTATGCCACTACGATAGAATACGAACTTGCTGCCAAACTTGCTGTTATATACTCATTAATAAAAATTAATGAGTATATAACAATGCGTTTGATATTTCAACAAGCATTTTAATATAGAAAAAGTATATGGATATTATTGGATAAGTAGATCTCAGTTTTCAGCTCGAATTGCATAATCGCTTTCAGTGCCTAGACGATTGCGTTACAGTGGACGATACGAATAGCAGGCTAGTGGAAACTGACCATGCGGTAGGAGCTAAGTTTTGCAGGACCCGCCGCACGAACAAACCCCAAAAGCTCTCCGATCACACTCTTAAACTCATGAAAGCCAGGCGTGAGATAAAGCTGCAGTCTACAACGGATGCGTCAGCGTATCGGCAACTGAATAGACAGATCTCCAAATGTATGAGGCAAGACTTACGCAAATTGAATACAGCCTGTATTGAAAAAGCGATAGAGCGGAACCAAGGCTCAAAAGTCTTCGCCAGAGATCTATCTATCGGAAAGAGCCAACTGACCAAGCTGAAGACCAAAAGCGGCGCAGTTATTTCCGCTGGAGCCGAGATTTTGAGTGAGATCGAGAAATTTTACGGACACCTGTAAACAACGTCGTTGAAACCACACACTGATGTGAGTAACAACCCAAGAGCCAAGCTTATCCGTCATTATTCCGATAGCATCCCGGACGTCAGTCTGAACGAGATTAGGATGGCTCTCAAACAGCTTAAAAACGGCAAGGCGCCGGGTAAGGACGTAATTACAGCTGAGCTTCTGAATGCGGGTGGAAAACCGATACTTGTTGTTGTCCTTCAGAAGCTGTTTAATTCCGTCATTCATGGCGGTGTTACGCCGAAAGCGTGGTGTAGAAGCGTGGTTGTCCTATTTTTCAAGAAAGGGGATAACTGCCTTTTGAAGAATTATAGACCGATATCGCTTATAAGCCGCCTCTACGTGCTGTTTTCGAGAGTCATCTCAAATCGTTTAGTGAACAGACTTGACGACTTCCAGCCTCCCAACGTCTCCCAACAGGTTGGTCTTAAGATGAACATCGACAAGACGAAGGTCATGTCAAACGTCCATGTCACACCAATACCGATTGTTGTTGGGAAATATAGGCTCGAAGTTGTAGACGAGTACGTATACCTGGGACAAATTGTCCGATTAGGTAAGTCCAACTTCGACTGAGAGGTCAATCGACGAATCCAACTCGGCTGGGCTGCGTTCGGGAAACTACGTCATATCTTCTCATCGAGTATACCGCGAAGCCTCAAGACCAAAGTATACAACCAGTGCGTGTTGCCAGTGATGACATACGGATCCGAGACTTGGTCCTTCACTGCAGGCCTTATGAGGAAGCTCAAAGTTGCTCAGCGCGCTATGGAAAGGGCTATGCTCGGTGTTTCTCTGCGTGATAGAGTCTGCAACGATGATATCCGCAGCAGAACTAAGGTAACCGACATAGCCGTAAAGATCAGCAAGCTGAAGTGGCAATGGGTCGGCCACATAGCTCGTAGAACTGACAACCGCTGGGGAAAAAGGTTCTCGAGTGGCAGCCACATACAGGCAAACGCAGTGTAGGACGACCCCCCACAAGATCGAGTGACGACCTGCGCAGTGTTGCGGGAAGTCGATGGATGCAGGTGGCTCAGGACCGAGCTTCGTGGCAATCTTTGGGGGAGGCCTATGATCAGCAGTGGACTTCTGATAGGCTGAAATAATGAGATCTCGGACCCTAGATGGAGGAGGACCTGGACGGAGCTATAGCTTGCTGCTCTTTTACAAAACTTTCAAACGAGGTGTAGTTGACTCTGTCAATTTCTCGGAGCGTCGGTTCAAGTAAAAGTAATAGTTCATGTAAGTTTAATTAAAATAACACTCTAGAAAAGGTCTTCCTACAGAACAGCAAAAGGATGCTTAAAATATCCATAATTATCATTTAACACAGAACAAATACTACATATAAATCGTCAACAATAAATATTTAAATGTTATATAGTCTGCGCTTATGATACTTATCAACATAAAAAAAAAACAATGCATTTGTAGCTCTTACTCCGTGCAGGGTAATGATTGGTCTGAAGTAAAGATATATAAATGCTTTTTCTATGTATCTATCGCAGGAAGAGATTATAAAACGTGGGTATGTTAATTATCAAACCACTTCAAATACAATAGACCTACGTTTACTTCTGTTATAAAATTTTTCACAGCCGACACCACTACACAAAGGCTGTTGAGTTAAAATAAGGGAATTTTGTTTAAGCATTTTTTTTTTGGGTTGCGTATTACGCATAAAATAGTCGTCTACTCCACTCGTACCCGAGCGTAGCGTTATATACGTGCTCATTACGAGAAGACGTGCCCCTTCAGTTAGTAATGTAAATCAGTATTAACATGGTTATATCTGTAGCAAATGAAAGTATATAGAATCTAGACTGTGATACAAGATGGTTATTAGTTTCATTACTCTTAACAAGAACAACTTCCGTCAGATTTAGATTAGCGTTATTTAATTATGGTCTTTATAACAAATATCCTTGTAAACATAATGCCGTCGATTTATGAAATAACTTTAAATGCACTATAAATGCATAGGGATATGGTGTAGAAATATTTAAAAACAAAGGGCAAGAAGGAGCTTGTATCCATTTATTAAGCAACGGCGCACTAGACATTTTCTTTCGTCTGTTTCTTCTCCGTCAGAGGAACATCATTAAGAATAAAAAGTAAACAGTATGTTTTAAGAGAAAGGGTGCAGACGAGAATGCTGCTCTCAAGCTGGTATGTGGTAAGTAACCATGCAAAACCAAATGAGCTGCAAGTGCGTTCCCGGCCTTGTATGACAAGAGGCCTCTACTACCGTGTATAATGACGGCCTATATCATATAGAACATTTTTACTTCTTACGTCAAATAAAGAATTTTAATTTTCATTCAATTTGAAAGCCTCAATATAAGTTCTTATTCTCTGGCCTCTGCCTTAACGTGACATAACTTTAAAACATTTATTAAAATTCTATTGTTGCAAGCCATAATACATAATAAATGCACTGAATTACGAGAAATAAGAGTTTTCAAAGGTAAACAATGAGGTTTCTTTCGCCTTAGCACCTGCGACAATTACCATCAAATAATGACTGTATTGGTTTATGTTTATAGGAAAACGTGCATCTTTTGAATAGGTAAGCGCATCATAGTAGTGGCGCGCAATAGAAATGAAATCCATAGAAACATATAATTGTTTAAACAGTTGAAATTTTTAAACAATTAGGTTTTATACAACTTAATTTAAAATAAGTTTTTTAAATTAGATTAATAAAGGGCTATTTACTTAATTTGATGTGATACGATCAAAAGATTAGTAAATATAATTATATGTTTAATTTTTGTATTTTGACGGAAATCTTTTTTTGTAATAGAGTTATTTGCTATTTGCAAACTTTTCCACAAAAAAACATCGTTTGCCTTATTTTAAGTATGTGACAAACACTACGTTTGACCTACCTTGCACGTAGCAAGGTTTTGTTAATGTTATGAAAACATTGCTTGTAAATATATTTAATATACATGTTGTCATTGGAATAAAAAAAGGAAAACTCCACACTACGTGCTTATTTAATTCATCTACTGCAAAGATATAACATAATTTATTTATGTACTCTTATCGGCATACACCATAACCGAAGAGTTTGGTTTTGGCATTCTCTACCGGGTATTTAAGTAAAAAATGTAGGGTGCCAACGAAAGCAAGAATAAAATTAAGTTAATGAAGCTCTAAAAAAGGGTTTAAATGAAACAACTGTGATGTAATTTCAAGAATTTATTGTCATTAACTGATATTTTATCTTGAATAATAAGTACAGTACATTAATCAATAATACTACAAGTACGTCTGATTGTATTCTACTTTGCAACTCTTCTTTCTAGACCTATGTTGTACTCATCGATCGCTTTCATCATGACGTTCAGTTTTGATTTTATATGAGGAACAGGACCGGGCTCCTCATCTCCTACGATTTTATATCTTCTAACAATCGCCGACAAAGCTGTCTTCACTGACATTAAAGCGTACTGGAAACCTGAAAAGTAATGAAAACATTAGTCATTAAATTTACGACTAAACGTCGACTCGGGGCAGACGGTTAATTTAAAAAAAAGGAAACAGAGATCTTTACTCAAATAAAAATGGAAAGACAGTCATGCAGATGTGTTTCACATTCATACCTTCATAAGTGTATGTGAAAAGCTGATCGCCTTTTATAAGAGACCATGTGCCATCTTTTTTAAAATACTACTAGCTACATGTGGTGCACCCTTCTAGCTTTACTAACGAGGCTCTAACGACCGTTTGATGACGAAGAATACATCCGAATAAAACGAACCTTGTTTCCCCAGACTATTAACATATCAGCGCAAAGCTGGCGGTTCAACAACACGTAACCAGTAAATCTATCAGATATGGGTAATACCACCAGTAAGTACCACCAACGCATTGGTTGGAGCTTTTTCCTTGAAGGATTTTACCCATTAGTGGACTCCTACTAACTGATGAAGAAGAAGAAGAAAAGTTACCAAAGTTGTAAGCATTTGGTCTCACAAAATCATCAAAGTTGCCGTCGAAAAATTTTTGCGTGTTTCAATTATTATTTATTTACAAGTATGAACGGTATACCGTTATGTAGGTTAGTAAAATCATATCTCATTTTCTATTTTCTGTACAGTTATTATCTCGCTTATAATTATTTGTATCATATCGTTAATCGTCGTAATTGCCACCTGATAGTATATAATTTTCCCCGAGACGATTTAAGTAAATATAACATGCTAATAATTAATAGTTCGGAAAATTACATTTAATCGTTATAATTATAAAAAGCTAATGGAAATTAATTTTAAATATTGGAAATACATGAAGGATTGAGCAAAAGGACAAAGGACTGGACAAATTTTCTTTTAGGCTGTTATATACTAGGTAGGCTCCTTCTCTGCCTACGAGGCGTCTGGGTAGGTACCACACTCTTACCGACGTCAGCCGCCAAGCGACATTACAACCACTGTTGTTGTGTTTCGGTTTGAAATGTATGATAAGCCAGTATGAGGACAGGTTCTGATGCATCCTGTATTATGCATCAGAACCTATCCTGTGTCCTACCTACCTACTTCCTATTGATGTTGTTTGCAAGCGTACATGCGCTGCAATAGCCACTTACCATCAGGTGCACTGTTAGCTAGTTTGCCACGCCTGCCCATTAATAAAAAAAATATTATTTAATAAAAACGGTATTATTACACCGTGTGGTGGTGTAAGTAATTCGACCACGCCTCTTTCTCCCCGTGTGTCAACTGAGGGAAATGCGTTGAAACTCTTACATCGTCCGACAGATGGCGTATTAATCATTTAAAAAAACTCCGAGAGTAAACCAGGTGACGAGATCGCCATCCATTATGTTCTTTCGCCAGGAAGGAAATGTGACTACGCTTTGTGCAAAATGAAAATTCGTAATATATGACTAAATCTTAAGAGTGACAGGCACGAGTGTTTATCTACTTATAAAAATAAACAGCTATAAACACGTATAAATAGAGAAATAAGGATGATTTCCTTTTGCAAATTATAAAATTGCATTTTCCTTATCTTACAGCGCGAAATACTGAATATATTGAATTAATCAACGAATATTTCTACATGTAATTCATATTGTCCATGTGGTTTGAGGCACCACTAAAATAGTGTGCCCTAAATAGTTACTATTAACTACTATTTTACTATTTTGCTGCTGAATGCTGAATTTACCACGTGCTCGCCGGTGGCGGAAAACATCGTGAGGAAACCTGCATGTCGACGAAATTGTAAAAAACATTATTTCGAAGACGTGTGAAGTCCGCCAACCCGCATTGGAGCAGCATAGCGGACCCTTCCGGCCCTTAAACCTTCTCCGATATTTGAGAATTTGCCCAGAAGTGGACATTTACAGCCTGCTACTTTTACTTTTCTATATAGATCATTGTTTTTTTACTAATCTACTGAAGTAATCAATCGTCGTTGGTATGTTACTGTATTACTGTATACTGTTAGTTGTATTGCCTCTAGCACACACGAAGCGTAACTTTTTCTTAATTGTACAAAACTCATAGCTACAATACTACAATAGTAGTGCAGTAGCGGCACAATACTTGTTTCAAGTAACGCGCAGGATAGGGTCTATTTTGGGTGAGTCGCGATTTGTTTAACTTTGAGAACCACTGATACGACTAATCGACTTTACATTACGACACCCACGAACGAGATGCGATACAGATTACAGACACCACAAGGCGTGGACTGAGCCCGCGAGTTTGTCCGCGTGAAATTTAGGAATGAAAATACATCCAAAACTATTTAAGATGTTACTAAAAACCAAGACTAAACTGAACTCAGTCTTATTATACTAAATCTGTGTAAGTTATTTAAATGTTGACGGCGACGTTGAAATTTTGTCTGTTAAGTGGTAACCTGAGTTCGAATCCCCAACGAAGCCAATATTTGTGCAAGAACATAAATGATTGATTTTCAGGTCAGGTCGTGTTGTATTGTGTCCCGTGTTCTTGATACTGCATCTGACTCTTCCTCCCTCTATGTCTTTTAACCAAACAACTTTATTTTTAATTCGTTGCAATACAATAAGAAGGAAAAACTAAATTCACTACAATAATTTCGCCTCACGTCGAATAACCCTGTTAATATGGAAAAAATGTTATTACGAGTACATTGACGAAACAAAACCATTTAACATTTGTATTTCATAATATAAGTATAATTCTCAGTATATTTAAATACTAACCAAGGCAGTTCCGTGGTCCACTGCTGAATGGCATGTAACTGCATGGGTGCTTCAGATTAAACCTTTCGGGTAGAAACCTGTCAGGGTCGAAACACTCGGCATCTGGACCCCAGTACTTCGGATCTCGGTGGATGCCCCAGATACTGACTACTATACCTGAGCCGGCAGGTAGAACATGACCAGATGCTGGTGGAAGTGAAGGTTTTTGTTTAGTTTCTGTGTCCGTAAAGAAAGGAGAATCGAACGGAGTAGTGGTCGTCGTGTCAGCGGATTTGTTAAAGCAAGGAAGGCCAATACCCTTTCTTGACTTTTACCTATATATACGAGCATATCAATGTGGTCAGATGTTATATCTATCGTACATAAATAACATAGTTTTGACAACCAATAAATTTATCATCATTATGACCATCGGCCAGTAAATATCTCACTGCAGGACATAGACCTCTCTTAAAATGGCTAGACAGAGTGTCGATCGCAGTACAATACACCTCGGACCTTAGACGCAACTGCACGTCGCTTTTGTGTATGTCTGCTTAGCGATGAGGTCCGCCACATGATAGCCAAGCATGTTTTATGACATTTCACTTAGTCAACTTTGAACATGCCCACGGAATGGGACGGTATACAATAAAATGATGCATTGTGTTCGCCCACAGTGAACCAATAAAATGTATTGCAAACAAACAAAGGCCATGATATTAAACTTTTTGTAATATGTGGCCTGGTACAGTAGTCGTCTATATGAGAAATAAAAAGATTTAAGATATACTTTAGGTCGTATTAAGAGTGTCTTAAGTACGAGTATAATACTGAAAAAGTACTGGTGTAAAACAATCAGAATCTAAGTTTCTCGTGGAGTATCCACATATAAAAATGTGATATTTGTATATAGGGACGAATGACTGAACGACTATAAGTGAAATTTGGTCGAAGGGTTGTATGTTATAAATATATACTTTTAATCTCGATTAAAAATTGTCTCAGGACAATACTTAAAATCACGCGGATTGAGCCGCGGGAAACTGTAATTATTATTTAAATTTATAAACGCTTTAATTGTTGTAGAATACTTACGCAAATCAATGTCCTCCAAAACTTTCCTAATTATGAAAGGAACGGGAGGGAACAATCTAAGTGATTCCTTCACCACCATTTCCATGTATTTTAATTGTAATACATCTTCCTTTACTAACGGTCGATCGGAATCACCAAATACTTCTCGTAACCTAAAAGAAAGCATTGACTAATAACGTGCCACTATTTCATAAATAGTTTGTTTAGAAATTAAGATCAAAGTAATTTATTTATCATGTCATAAATAAATTGGTTTATTTATACTGCATAGTTTATCGGTTACCGTAGCGGGGTGAGTGAGTGAATCCCTGCATAGGCCAATATTCGTCCGTATATATTATATCCTGCGCAAAATACAACTAACAAAACATTATAATGAAACTTCACTGTCCTTCTGTCGATATATCTTCGCCATTTATCTCAGTAATTAATAAGTGCTTTCAACGGGAAGTTTCGCTCAGTCGCAAAAGGCCACAACTACTCGTATTCTCGTAATTAAAAAGTGTCACAGAAAAGTATGTCAGAATAAGATAGGATTTGAGAAGACTAATATTTTTGTTTTTATTTTCTGTGGAGTATTTGTTGAAATAGAAAAAATAACACGAAACCCTCTTCCCATAAGTGAAATGATAGAGAACCCTCTCAGAAAAGGCAGAATTACCATCTTTAAAATTCCAAATCAAACTGGTGACGGTTACTGCGCACGGAAATCCGCCTGATAAGCGTCACGGTTAGGCATAGCCTCACTATGGGAGCGATCTGTGTCCAGCAGTGGACTATTTACAGGGTGTTGAAGAAGAACAAAAAAAAATCGTTAAATTCCAGAGCTACTTACTCTTGAAACACTCTCTCCTGTACCTTTGGATACTTTGCTAACAACTTCAACGTGTAACCAATCGCCACAGCAGAAGTGTCTGTTCCTGCTATTGCAAGAGTAAGTACTTCTTCTCTTAGCTCCGTATCCGTGTATCCTCTCTCACCACCAGAGAGACTTATCAATAGGTCTAGAAACGATCGTCTTTTGTAATTATCTAAATCTGAAAACAAGAATGATGATAAGTTTCTTCCTTTTTTCTATAGGTTTCTTTCATAAAATGTTAGTGTATTCAATTACCAAAATCATGATCTACTTCCGGCTGAAGGATTTTCTCATTTTTCAGCGCCTTTCTCTTTTTTTGTATAACCTTGAAACAAATTATGACTAATTAAACAATATAAAACCATTTAGCATTAATCACTTGCCACCAGGGAAAAAGTTAAAAAAATTAAACATAATTCAATATTCCGCCTTCTTCATCTCATTTCCGAGAGTTGTATGCTTACCTCATCCGTGAAATCATGCATCACTTTTAAATATTTCCGACTTTTAGAAGCCTGGGGAAAGAATCTGTACAGCCATTCGGGTTGTAGCCACAAGTGAAAAATCCTTTCACAAACTAAATGAAGCATAATTTGCATCGCTCTTAAAAATGGTGCCTTTGGATTGCTTTGTGCATTTATTTTTACTCCCATTGCCGTCTCTGTTAAAGATAAAGTAATGTTGTACATCAAGAATACTAATCGTAGCTCTACTCTCAGAAGATCGGCTGCCATACGTCCCGTATACAGGGACTGTGATTATTGATTAGTGACTGTGACTATCCAGACCCGTATTACTATTATCCGTTATTGTCCCAATTTTTCATACTCGCCATAAACATAGTGAAAACTTATCACGTTTCTGCATCTTCTTGAAACGTATTTTATATATTACACTTTATTGGATAAAATTGAGTAGGTAGTGGTACTATATTTTTCGATATCTTATTTATTTAGTAATTAAACGTCCAATATCAGCTCAGACCCCCTACTCAGAGGTAAAGCGTCAAAAATCCAACAAGATATTTCCAGTAGTCGAGGTCACTACTGGAAATGTCTTGAATTGGCCTTAATCGCCACGACTACTAGGCGATACCAAACGCCACGCACCAGATTTTCACGAGATTTTCTATGCTTCTCTCTTGATTGAATGAGGAATAAGCGGAGATGATGGTAAAGGCAATAGTCTCTTTGAAATAATTTCAAAACTTAAATGAAACTTACAGATAAGCCGAGTAAAAATTACTAAAGCGACGAGGCAGATTATTAGAATTTCAGCTACCTAGACAAGCGATGATTGATGTTACTAAATAGAACTAAATTACTAACTATTACTTTGCGTGTGCTTTGCATATGACATCAATCATACGAAAACGAAAATGCTGGAAATGATGACGTGCCGCACCTTATTGTTTTGGATACCGTTTATTTCCACACGCATAATCCACTGTATCTAATTTATATTCACCTATTACATTTCTGAACTAATAAGGTCTGTCAATTTTTTATTAGTTTTGATTAAATGTTAATAAGTTGAAGCTGACTTTAGTGTAGTTTAAAAAACATATTGAGAGAGTTCTTAACTTTTAAGCATATTTCTAATTTATGCTGATTCCTCATTCCAAAACGTTTTGCACACGGATATATAATCTTATCTTCTTATGTTTTATTATAAATATATCAAATATCGGTTTCAATATTATTGATTTATTTGTTACGTTGTATTGTTAAGTCTTTGTGTGCCAACAGATTTTTTTTGTTGGATAGGTTCCAGGACTATACTTTCGTTCGAGAGAGTTTTTTATCCTTCTCTTATCTCCACGGCGAAGTCCAAGTTCAAATTATAGTGAGTATAATTTGAACTTGGACTTGCAAAGCCGTCAATGCAATACACGAGTTTTTTTCCTTAAACCAACACTGCCAAATCTTCTAGATAAGAAGGCTAATTAAATTAAAACCTTTTTTTAAAACTACACCTAATTAAATGGTTTGTAAATATTGCATGGTTTCCATTAAATTTCAAAAAATGTAAGTGCACGGGGGAATATATATCAGCTTTTACTCAAAAGGCCAAACTCACTTGTACAATGTGCACCCTACTAGCTAACACGCGCCACTGGAAACCGAAGGATGGGGGAAATCCAATTATGCCATACCCAAATCCCACAGACTAGTCATGGGGAGCAGCATCACTAATGGCCCTTCCGTTGCAATCACGAACCCGCTTGCCCAGTATGGTGATTATAGGCAAGGAATATATGCTTGCATTTGCAGGCACTTTCCTGAAGAGGCCTACGTTGAGTAATGGACTTCATCATCATCATCACCATCATCATTTAAGCCTATCACAAGTTCACTACTGCGGATATGTCGGTTATAAGTAATAGTATCAAAGTAATATGGAATAATATTCAGTTATAAATCTAGCTTGAAAACTTGTTCATTAACTCGTATATCGACAGCATAGCATAGTCAGCTCCTACTGAAGATTTGTTGGACTGATAGCACTAAAACGAAAATCGACGAACAATTCAATTCAATTAAACATTCAAATTACAACCACACATTCGCAAGCACTTGCGGCATAATACACTATCAATATATCAAAACTCAAGACACAAAGTGCGTTTTCACGTTCGTAAAAGTCCGATCGTAGTTTCTTAAATAATAATCGTATTCCACGTTGGAATTCGGAAAAAATTACTTTTTAAATTGTTATATTATTTATGGCCAGACTAGTTATATGTATAAAAGCGAAATGACATAATTTAAACTCAGAAACTATAAACGAAAATTCATCCCTAAAAGACTGAAATAAGAATTGGAAGTCTTTATGAAAGTCCTATATTTTTGAAATCGACTTTATGTTAATAGTTTCGAACAATAAATTACCCGTGTAAACGCTTTTTGACAACACACCTCAGAGGTGCAGAAAAAGGAATTAAAGTTTGTATGGGAAAATTTTATTAATTTGTAACTTAGTTAAACATGCTTTTCGAAATGAATTTGATTCGATTTTCGAATAAGGAAGGATTAAGTTAAAGAAAAATTATAAAATATATATAATAAACGCGTACAAAGTCGCAACCAACAACTAGTTTTTCTATGATACTAAAGTGAGCGCCCTGACCACTAGACTTCCAAGGCACTTACAAATATTTGTTTCGTGCCTAAATGGAACCCATTACATTAAACCCTTTAGTGTAGACATCGTAAGATGGATAAAGATAAATAAAATAAATAGATTTTACTCACCACAAACGGAGTCGAGAGTGTAGGAGGTAAGAAAACGCCAAACGCTAACTTGACCACGGCCATCGCATTCAGCAAGTTTTGTAGCTAATTTCTCGCTTTGCTCTGAAAATACCTCGACAAAACTTTCCACTATTTTTGGACTAAAAGCCGGAACTAATATCTTCCGCCTTCTCCTCCAGATTGCCACTATGATAAAGAGCATTCAACAAAAACTAAATAGAAAAATATTTAATTAAGACTTAATTAGAACTAATCTCAAATGTCGCTGTAAAAATCGTAAAAAAAAGGTTTTTCCTCATCAAGTCACATTACCCTTTAAGTGCTGCACTGCTTGACTGTTGCTTGCATTGCTGAAAAATGGTAGGACTTGCCTTAATTACCGGGCATGGCAGACAGATTGGCGATCACAGTATTTGACGCCTCGCAACTGTTGAAGTCGTCACCAATCTGTGTATTTTAGGTTCGGCTTATAATATTGATCCGACATTGGACTGCGATGACGTGTTGAATGACCTTACGATGATGATCCTTAATGAAAAAATAATTAAACATTACAACGTTAACGTAGATAATATTTATAACCAAAAAATTAAGGTTGATTTTACTTAAATGCATTAAATTTTTAAACGCGTTATTAAAGTATATTCTGGCAGATTTCATACCTGGTGCAAAGATTCCTCCGTATCCGATAATCTTTCTTATAAAACGATGCAAATCGTCCTTTTCCATACAGGTTTTTAATACCATCTCCACGTCTACAGGATCTACCAGAACTAATAAAAAAAATCTAGATAAGTGCTGGTTGAAACAATTAATGGGACTCCGACCTGTTTCTTGAAATTATTTTCATTCCGAATGAATAACTAGTGTATCATGGCGCAAAAATATCTTCTTTCGTTGTTCAGCGTGCTCATAGTCGACTGCTGGACATATGCGTCCTCTGGGAGGATTCTCCTCCTCAGAGATGATCTTCCTCAGAGGACCTTTCTCAGGGGAGATTTGCCATAGTGCTAGTCTTGGCTGAATGGAAATCGCATTACTGCGGACTTTCATTTCTGCTGCCTGTCAATGTTCTTCATATTAAAAAAAAAAAACAAATACATGACATCTACTTATAGATGGTTATTTTGACATCTACCAGAAGCCACGATATTTTTCTAGCTCTAAGTCTACTTTTATAAAACCCATGGTATATGCCCATTTATAGGTCGTGGTAGATTTTCTTAGAGTGTCACCTAAATTAGCATATTTTAGGATGCAGCCCTGATGTTTGGCCATACTCATCAACCCGTTTACCCTGCGTAACTACGCATTGCCGCTAAAAAAAATAAGGTAGCAGCCTGTAAGTGTCCACTGCTGGGCAAAGGCCCCCTTCTCAAATATCTGAGAGGGATTTGAAGCCAGTAAGGGCCCGTCACGCTGCTCCTGTTTGGGTTGACGAACTTGACATGCCGTTCAAATATTATTTTTATTATTTCTCAGACATTCAGGTTTCTTCACAATATTTTTCCTTCACCGCCGATCACGTGGTAAATACATCACTTAACAATTTTAGTGGTGCCGGTCATCGTCAACCCAGGTCAACCCACTCGCGTTCTATGAAACTAAAGCGAGCGCCCGGATCACTGGGCTACCATTAACGGCTCTGGATAACTGTTAAAGGTACCCGTTACAGGTCTGTGTCAATTGAGCTCGGCAAATTAACTGTTATTTTTTGTGTTATTTTTTTGGATAATTGTCAGTAAGAACAACACTCGATCACAGTTTTCCTGATAGTATGGTAGCAAGTGACTCATAGTAATACCTTCATCCATAGTGGATGAAGAAAACGTTGGCGCCATATCACCTCAGGACTATAATAGAATGCCACGTTGCTTTTACTATGAGTATCTAGTGCACGTCGAGTGATCTTTTCGCATTCTGTGAGAACGCGGTCCTTTAACGAACCTTGTCTCTCTTCGGAACTTTGTTAATGGTGTAACGCTAACTTAGAAATAGGCCAGTCAAACTTATTTCGGTATTTTTTTAATATTTTAACTTTGTTATATTATGAAATATTAATTAGGCACAATTCAAAAATCTCTGTAATAATTGGTCAGTGCCATTCAAAACGAATAATTTGGATGGACTACCTATAAGGTGATAGAAATCCAATAATCCAAACAAAAATATATATATTATAATGATTTATGGAAATTCAATAAATCATGACAATATCAGAACAAAACACACCCGAACGATCTAAGATTATAACAGTATTAATATTGTAGACCGCAAAAATAAACAATTATTTTACTTACCAATGTATAGGATATGTCCAAGCCAACCTTTCACAAGCCCGTTTTTCTGCATAGATGTATAACTGAACTTTTGTAAAGTACACAATATATCTAAAATGTTGAAATACAAAAAGCCATATAAATCATCTAAAAAAAATGTAATTTCGAGGAGTAAACGGGATTTTTAGTAGTTTTTATTACTATGTCGGGAAAAAAAATTATCTTGCAGTAACTTCATCATCGGCATGTTAATAGTGCGCCTTTGGGTAGTGTAGAGTGCAAAGGGGAATTTACTAAACTTTTCTCAAATAACGAACGAAGCTTTGGCGAGCGACGAATGGCTGAAAATCCATCCAAATACACCGAATTCAAATTCCACAGACTGGTGATGTGGAGCACCAACCCAAGCCCGCGTGATGAATATGGACCATATCTTCCATGCATAACATACAGTCTTTTGTAAACGTTGTCATGGAAATACCTGTGTCCAGCAGCGAATTTTTATAGGCTGATAAAAAATGGGAGTAAGTGCACTTGTGGGAATAGGCCTATCGCAAGTAGGGACTTCTCGTAATGTTGTGATTAATGCTACTCCGCCGTGACTGGTGACGGCACTATCGGAAGCCTTTTAACTGACGGACTTAGTCCTTACACCCCTGTGTGTATTTTCGGTCTGGCATTTAATGATATTTTACCATATGGTAACCGCGTTTTCTAGGTCTGGTCATTGCCTAGGAGTCGTCTGTTTAAGTACCACCCTCTTGCCTGTTTCTGCCGCCAATTCAAACCATTCTTGAGTTCCGGTTTGAAATGCGGTATACTGAACCAGTATAACAATAGGTTGTGAAGTATTCCATAATTCCTCCGATTGAAGTTTGTTTGTGGGCGTCCATCGGCTTCAGTAGCCCCTTACCAGTAGGTGGACTGTTGGTTCGTTTGTCATCCCAATCCAATAAAAGAGGTCTAAGAATCTGCCACCTGGGTGTTGTAAGAGGTGACTAAGTAACAACAATTAAAAATACATCTTATCCGCTATCTGTCTTGATATTTCGCGCCGTTCTTATTTTATAATTATAATATAGAGCCGTGATAGCACAGGGGTTAGCCAGTGACCTGGATTCGAATTCAACGCAATTGAAAGTGTATTAAGTCTTAAATTATCGTGCTCGACGGTGAAGAGAAAACATCGTGAGGAAAACTGCATGTCTGAAAAATAGTAAAATTAACATTTTGAGGACATGTGGAGTTCACCAACCCACACTAGCGCAGCGTGACGCATTCTTCCCAAATAAAGGCTTTTGGTCTCAAATTAAGAGTGAAAATGCGTGGATTAGTGGTATTAAGAGCTATTATTGAGGCACATTTTTATGGATAATTAAACTAAAACTTAAGTTTATTTGGAAGACATCACGTGAAGTCACTAAATACAGGATCTTTTGGACTCGGAAACCTCAAACGAAACACCATTATGTCATATATAATCGTATGTAATTATTTGAATTCTTATTAAAAACTATAACTAAAATGCTAAATAATATTTTTTTATTAAATAATTACAGAGCTTTATCTACTCGTACCTTTTTACATTAATAAAAGGTAAATTTATTTCAATATTATTTACGTTTCAATAGGTGTTGGGTGTTATAGGACTTTTAATTATTGGATTTTGGGCTATTTAGGGTATTTCGTGTTGTTCTGAAGGGTATTTTTTTGAGGATTGGGTAACACAGGCGCAACGAACTCTCTTCACTATTTTGCCTCTTGTACTCGAGGTAAATGCGGCTCGATAAAATGTATACTTGTATTTTACACTTCTAAAAATAAGTGTTTTACAACTTCCTTGATGTATATCTAAATATATTATTATTATAACACAAGCACAAAACTGTCCTTGTTTTAAGACGTTGAAGTTATAATAATGAACATTTTAGACGAGGAAAATGCTTTAGATTCAACTTCCGCGTCATGATAATTTTACACAAAAGTTTTTTTTACTTATCCACGTGTACCACAAAATCTCTTTTGGCATGAGTGCTTATACTAGCCCACTTACGATAAAGTTGTTACTTCGCCCACGTAGTCACGTAGTCGCGCGAGAACTTCATTAAGATAGAAAGTAACCTATATCCTATTCCATGGCATACATAATCTACATCTCAGCAAAATTTCCGTTCAATTCATTTCAAATTAATATCCGTTTACTCCGTTCCGAACGACAAATATAAAACACATTTATAATTATTATTATACATTTATAATGTTAAGGTTTTATATTATAAATGTAACCTAATGTTATAAACCTTGATATTAAGGTTTTTTCGTTTTATTTAAAAAAAACATCACTCCTGTTGGATAAACATAGCCTATAGCGCTTTTGGAATCATAAGAAACATTTTAAAAAATCCCAAGAAAATCAGTGCAATGGCTATTAAGTTAAATCTGTACAAACTTACACAATTACATAAAAAATATAATAGTGCAGATAAAAGGATTTTCAAGGTTTTTCCCTTGGTGTCTCTTACAACATCAATCGACAGAAAATAGAAGGCAGATTCTGAAGGCGCGGTTACCTTTTTTGTATTTTTAATAAAGTAGAATAAGTATAGTACAAGCATTAACACTGTAACCGGTAAAGGTAGGGTGGTAGACAGAGATTACAGATTCCCAATTGACACAACTCAGCGTAGCGGGGTCCCGCAAGCCACTTTTCGCATGTTCGAGAAAAAGAAGAAGAAGGATAGCGAGGCTCGTCGCCGGTTTTGCTCCCGGTGATTTACGACACTTACGGGAAGAAAGGGTATGACAGATTCTTAGGCAAAATTCTTGCCACGCTGCAAATAAACGCTAAATCTAAATAAAAATAAATCAAATATAGATAAATTAGTTCCCTATTTATATCTAAATAGATTTTTTTTGATGACAATACGAGTACCTTTCTGGTCTGTTAACTTTTAATAAATTTGGACAAGAATTTTTACAAAATTTTAACGCAATATATTTCCTTAACAGCCTAAGAGCCTATTAAAGAAATGTAACATTTTAGTCTTTAAACTGTTCACGCATTTCGTTAAATAAATATAATATAATAATATACTTTCAATAATAATACAAAAAATATTTAAGCAAAATTTTCTCCGAAATTACGAAAAAACCCTAATGAATTAGGTTATTATTTATCAATGCTCTCCTCTATAGGTACTATACCTACCTTCAGTGTTTCCAATCAGAGTATGCGCTATCCCTATTAAAGGCAACTCCTCATCCAGCCCCGGGATTACCGAAGCTAATTGGTACATTCGTCTCCTCCTAAACCTATAAAAAACTATCCAAAGCACAAGAGCAAGGCACACCAACCACAAAAACATTATCGCAGTTTGTTAACTTTGCTTTAAAATATTTTAACGCAAACTAAAAAAATTTACCGCGACTTGTAATGGGGCGGTAAGTCGCGCGAATCTGTATTGAGAAAATGCGTCGTGTTTATATAAAGATTTTACCTACCCCGCGGATAGCAACATAGTGGTCAGAGAGTTCAGGGTCCTTCACATAGGTAGCAGCCATTATAAAACTATAAATATAGCACGAAGAGGAAAAAATGTCATTTCTTGTACTTATATAATTGAAATGTATTCAGTAGGTTCTCATATTTTTCACTCGAGATCTTCGAAATGGAGAGGAAGTAAGGTATCAAAACGTACCTTACTTCCGCAATTATAGTCTCATTATTGCTAATCTTGACGTCAATTTGTATCAAAATATTTATATGCAATTATACTTGTATTCAAATAAGTACTGTTAATTGTTTAAATTTTTCCTTTTTTTAAAAAAAAATAGTTTTAGTTATTCTACAAACCAACAATTTTTTTTCATATTAACATAATCATTACTCAATTAATTACTACCTAGTAAAAGAAACGAAAATACAGTCAAATCTACCTTTCACAACTTATAATTAAGTTATATGTTCCAACTACCTATCGTACTTCGGAAAATTTATAAATGTTAGGTTCATATTGTCTAAATATTAAAGTTTAAGCAAGAGGGAAAGAAGCGTGATGTTTGCAATGATAGATTGAGCACATCCACATTTGGGTATGCCTTAATAGTGACTACCTACTGGGTATTCTTTTTTCCCTTAGTTGATTATTTCTTTCTTTCGATGTTTTCTTGCATCGCGACCACGCCGCGAACGTATCTCTGTATTAGAATTAAAATATGTGTAGCAACTATTTTCAATGACTTTGCTATTTTTTTGTGTTCTTCAGAGCGTAGTAAGAGCGTCGTTAAACAGAGATTCATCTATGCAGTTTTGTTCGTCTATTAGTTTGTAGAAGTGCGAGGCGAGGGCACTCGGCGTCGTGGCGATGTTGCGGTCAATCGAAATCGACCAGTCGATGCTGTGGAGGAAAACAGCGTAACGAATCCTTCATGTCAGAGAAATAATAAAAGTATAAGTACCTAAACACTTAATAATGTGTGTAAGTATTATATTAATACTATGAACAATATGGGCTACCTGATATACCTGAGCTGGGTATCGGACTCTTTACGTCTCAAAACTGCTTTTAATATAACCTACGTATTTATTTTTATTTTTATAGAAAAAGAGTAATAAACAAAAACACTAACCATCTATCGTCGGCCTCTTCGCGTGTCTTAACAATACAATTGCTATTGTATCAACACGACAAGCATTAAGAATGAAAATACAGATACGTTGTCACCCCTGAGGACTAAGATCGGATCAATGTACACTGAGGATATATCTCGTTACTAGTATGTAGGTCTCCGGTCAATCACTCACATGCGTAATACTGCAGCTAATTAAGCTCTTTCGAAAACTTTACTTTTCATTTTATTACCAGTATTTTTCAAAATTAAGAAAGAGACGCTCTAGTTTCTCATATTTTTCAGTATACCTAGGTGAATGTGCAAATTTTCTATGAATTTAAAAAATTGTCACCTTACAAATCGTATATAAGTAACACACCGAACAATTAAGTAATACCATATATTGTGTGACAAACTCTGTTTATTTTAGTATTATAACTTGTTTTACAAAGCGGATGGAGGATCGGTTACAAATTGAATTAGCATCACGAGAAAAGTAACCACGGAGCGGGATCCCTGCAAATAAGAATAATCAAATTAATAACAAATAGTCCCATTATGACGCCCCACAATATGCATCATGCGTGATCGCCAGTGATGAGGCTGTACTTGCTACGGAAGCATGTACGTTCAAGAAGCGATGGGACGAGTCATTCTACGCAGAAGTCGTTATACGTGATAAAGGGCTTAGGGCTTCCTTTTCCTGGGTCATTGAGCAGTGGCAGGACCCGGCAGTACAGAGCGTAGCCATCCGAGAGACCGTATGAAAGGTCAAAGAGCTCCAAGGGAGGTTCTAAAAGTCTTCGAGAACCTTTCGTAGACCCCCTCCCTCAACTGGCTGCGTTGCAAATACTTCTCAGAAAAACCGGTTGGTTTGTCTGTACGATACAGGATCAGATTGTTAAGACGAACAACTATCGCAGATGACTACATCCTAAGGGATGGCACCGTCGGCATTAATTTAACTTGTTGCAGTCCCAGGAAGTCACTTAAGCATGTCATATCCTGTTGTTGGGCGCTTTCTAACTACTAAATATACAGGCACAACTAAGTATCCAGTTTATTCATCAGGAGCTCACTCTGAAGTACGGCCTCGTGGACTGAAGACTACTATAAGAACTTGCCGGAAGTCGTGCTCAATAATTTCCGCACCAGGCTCTACTGAGACCGGGTCATCATCACGGTCAGGACGATTCTGACGAACAAGGTGATGGGTTGGGAACAGACGGAGATATTTTTGGACGATATTACCATTTTATATGATGAGAACCTTGTGAAAGCGAAACAGGACATGAAGACAAAATATCTGGACCTGGCTCACGAGACATCCTACATGTGGGGTAGTGTACCTAGCGAAATTGTTATTATAGTCGTCACTGCGAATGGGTTAATCCCCTTTCGTAATTCGTATGTAAGACTGCTGGGACTTCTTGATGGACCGCTCCGAGATCAAATGCAGAAGACGAATGCTCTTCGATACTGCCCTAATCCTCGACCGTCGGGTCTCTCCTGTCGAGAGTCAGGTTAGGTTCTAATTATTTGTTATATTTTATGACAGCACAGTGTGTACAAACAATTGAGTAAATTCACACACTATTACACATATCCCTTACCTCTAAAAGAAACAAATAATCCAGCTTGTATAAGCCTCGCGCCGTAAACACAGGAACTTGATGCAGTATTTGCAGAGACAACTGCATTGCCTGCAAGTTGACGTTGAATTTTAAATTTTTCAGATCATTTAACTTTGCCTGATTGGCAAGTACGAATCCTACGGAAACAAGGCTTTGAAAGCTAATTACACCTACACCGAAATTAAGGCAGTTTCGTTTTAACAAACATAACGAAAACTACTGATTTGACTCAGTCACTGCACTGTACACTCCTTACAAAGAAAAGTAATGTTTCCATAGAATTAATGTTTCACGTTTCTTTCGTTTACGTATTATTACAATTGTACAGCCCTTTAAAATATATTTAAATATATATAATAATATTTAAATATAATAAATATTTTTTATTTATTTTAAAGGTCTAAACATATTGTATATAAAATGAAATGTTCTTAATTTTAGATGGCCTTAGTACGTGGCGTAAGAAATAAATTATATGCCTTATCCCCTTTAATAAATAGATATGTGTTTAATATAAAAGTAGACCGTTACTTTGTAATATACGTTCATATATACTATATATACCACATAAATACACAAACCTACTTATATTCATCTATATACACATATCACATATAGTATAAGTATTTCTGAAATGACCTATGCTACATTGTAAATACTAACTGATAACAGGAGTCATTCAAGTACCAGTCGCTTGAAGTATAATTTATTAGATACTAGTAATCGAGGCCTGTGTGCACTAGCAGCTATCATGGTCTGTCCATGTTAGCAACCTGTTTAATCTGGTTTCAGACCCGGTTTTTATTTATTTATTTTAGGTTTTCCAACAGTTGTTGAAACATTTGAATAAACAAATATAACTTAGAGGACAACCTAAATTATAGGTAAACTCAGCATGCACAGTAATATACAGAACTAGATAAAATTTAGGTTAAAACGTTAAATTTATAATAATTTTTTAGCTTAAGGTAAACTAATTACCGTTACGAGAAATTAAATTAACAATACCTTTTCTAAATTTAACCAGCGAGTCAGAGTATATGTCTATATCGGCGGGAGCACTGTAAACATTATAAAGTTGCACTCAACCGCGCTACGGGAGAGATCAAACCCAGAACAGTTTCTCGTAGGGGAGAGGAAAAAGATGCTAGCCTCTTTCTGGGGTACCTAGTTGGTGATATTCATTGGTGATATAGGAGCTGGTATGGAGAACACAAAAGTCACCGTGCTGGCTTTGGTTAACTTTTCGAACTCCTTTAATACCATAAGTCACGATCTGTTCTCTTCTTCTCTTCGAGGGCAACAGGAATCAGTCTCATTGATGAGATGGCGGTCAACATGATTAACAGGCACCTAAAATATATTAAGTGCTAGTCTTATAGGTTTTGTCTAACTGTTAACTGTTAATCCAATTGTTAATCCATAATAATCGATAGCTATCGGATACTGATACAGTAATTTTAGTACCTGCAGTGTTTAATGTCTATCTATACATTCTGAAATTGCTTTCCACAATTAACAACCTTGGTTGATATACAGATCACAATAATTAAGGGAGTCGGCATACCCTAGGTTCAGTTGCTCGAAATTAAAACACGAAATTTATCTGGTCCAGCCACTATCGGCAGCCTGTGCCATCTTTCGAATTCCGCAATAACTGATTCCCCCCTCTGCGTGACATCTACTTCCGGATACTACAAAATTCGCATTAATTAAGTGACCACACCATTTTTGGTTACTTCAAGCTAAAGAAGGCTATTACCTAACCGATTAGCCTTGTCAAAGTCATTTCATTAGGTCTTCAAACAGGGAAATCCTTATTGCTTGTCAATTGCTACATAAATGTTCACCTGTAGTACATAGATACACATTACGTAATTTTAGCATTAAATGTCGCCATATATCACCTTATATTCATTGGTTTTGCTGTTTAAAACATATTAACAATTTCATCCTGTTTTCAGATTTTATTACGAAAAAGTGTAAATTAAATAGTTGTAAGTAATATTTTGAAATTTGTTATGTAGAGGATAGTTTACAAAAAAAAATTCACAGGTGTTCGTATTTGAATTATTATTAAGTTCACATCGCGGCGTCTAAATTAGATAAACCAATAATGACAAAAATCGGTAAACAGAATGTAAAAATAAATTAAAGAACGTGCCAAAATATTTTCTACTGTATAATACTTACGAACTGTTTCTAAATATAATCTAATATTTAGTTTATATTATTATTATTTCCAAATATAAATATCGTATATTACTACTATTATTATTTGAGTTATATACAAGTATTTATTAAAGCATACCAATATAAAAATTAAAGTATTTTTGTTCTCTCACAGCGATTGTTATTAAAACTTAGTAAGAGTACTTACTTCATTTAATCTCTGCATTACCCTAGGGCAGAGTGATCTAAAATACCTCAGGCATTAAGGCATGTAATGTACATACAGTTTTATAATTGACTTAATTAATTAAAATCATGCGTTATATGTCATATCAGATATAGATAAAGAGAAAACTTACCTCTGAAGTTATAGCTGGGCTTACATTGCTATTGATAATCTGATGAGTGACAAATGCTGTGGCTTTGGCCTATAACAATATGAATGTGGTGAATAAGTACACACAATCTTTATCTTAAATTATAATAATTAATTATAGGCAAAGTTGTGAAGCACAATAGCATAATGGTTTAGGGTGTAGACTACTAAACATGACGTTGCAGGTCATTCGAATATTGTCGTGAACCAGGCTTAGTGGTTAACGAGAGCAAAATTTAGCCGCCTAAAAAGGAGCTACTTTAAAACAGTTAATAAATGCTCTTAAGCGGGATTGCTTAGTTTAGTTGTTCCATGTACAAGGTACCGATCAATTGTAAAAGAATATATGTAACGATCTTGATAATCAGTTGCCAGCAGATCCAGCTGCGGTATCAGCACAGGTTAGGAGATGTACATTTCAAAAATAACCGGGTCTATTACAAACTTTCATAGGCTATTCACTACCAACTACAAGCTATCGGGCCGTTAATAAACTTGGAGATATGAAAATCTTTTGTAAATTAAAAAACATTAATTTACTTAATTGGCCTTAAGTAATCTGAAAAACAAAAGCTATAAATATACTTATTTTAAATGTATTGCGTAATTTTACTTTATTGCTAGTCCTTTTTTGAAGGAACAATGCATTTTAAGCTAAATATATGAATCAATAACTACGAAAATTACACATACCTCAGCGGTAGTTGTTTCGCAAAAATTTACGATCCCATACGTAACCCCAATGGCTACTATAATCTGCCAGAAAACGTAAACCAAGAAATCACAAAAACGAGGAACATCGTGGAATAGCCCTGACGCCATAGCTTCCATTAAATAAAATAAATGCAAAATAATCATAACTAAGCAAAGGAACATAGTAAAAGCTACAACGAAACCAAACTTTCTGTTCACTCTGTTCGCAGTGTGGTATAACAGAGAGTAGATGTTGGCGCAAGTCTTAATTTTTTCTGAAATATATTTCTCTTGGATCTGTAACGCTTTCTGTTCGTTTAATTGACGTCTCTCACGAACTAAGATGTAGTACTCCTGTGATTTTCTATCCTTTATCGTTTGGAGAACTTTATTTATTATTTTGTATCGTTCCATTAACAGTGTCATGTACAAACAATAGTAAGACGCAACCATGAGTACTAACAATTCTATGTACACAACTTGATACATTTTACCAAACGGCAACGTCTCTTCAAAGCTTCGAAGTACCATCCATAGCGTGAACATTTTTGTTGCACTCAAACCTACCTGGGCCGTAGCTGTTATTAAAGCAATTAAGGCGTTCTTCGCATAATCCATTTGTTCGCATAGCTTTTCTATAGCTTTATCAATATGAACAAGTTCTTGAACCTTAGCCGTATATCCGCTTAAATCAAATGGTACCTTCCACATTACGTACAATACGTATAGCAAAGAAATTAGATTTTCTACGTAATCGCCATATTGTTTTAACTTTGTATCGTAAAGAATTCTTAGGATAGTTTGGTCTTCAAAATAAGAGATACACGTGCAATAAAAGTATAACAAATACCAAAATAAAAAACAAATAAGGCCAAAGTAACTGAACCGATGTTCTGTATCATCACCGATCGTTTCATTTACAGTGAAAACTCGTGCTCCCATAAATGCTTTAATAAAACTAACTAGATGCCACACTTCTTTAGCGTTTTTAAATCGCCTTATTTGTGTAGCTTTCTTAAATTTCTTTAAGTGATATGTAATATTTTCCCAAAAATTCATTTCCAACAACTACTTAGCGAAACGCACGTATTCACTGTCCCAGTTTATCTACAAACTCGCCCAATAAAACACTTGGTAATTTAATTTACTAGTCACAAAAAAGTCCAGTTTTGCGTTAACTGCCTTCATTAAATAAATAGGTAGAAGACGAGTAAGTCTATTACATGTAATTTTGGAATTGAAGGAAATAAAACACACGTAATATCGCAATTATCCAACATATATTTAGATAATTTATTTCTGAAAGTTCACATACAGTGGTAACCTACATTATTGAACATCGTAGGCATATTTATCGTCCTGAGTAACAATTAAAAAGTAGCTATTTTATGTACAAAGGATATACTTCATTGAAACTCTTTTTGCATTTATTTATAAGCGCTATACAACTTTACATAATGAGATTAGCATACATATTATATTAACAGTTCTACTATGACTCATCTCTTCGCTGAACATTGCATTATTTTAAGTGCTCGTTCGTATTTTGTTACACGCTAAATAATCAAAATAAACATGTAAAATAAATTCCTCTTAAATAATCTTTACATCGCCGCCAATGAGGTAAAGACGCAAATAATAATCTTGATTAATACTTCTTCTGGTTGTCCTTAGATCATAAAAAAAAAATATTATGGCATTGCAACTATGCAGCTATTCTGTTCTTTTAAAACTTCGAAAAACAATTCACCATAGATTATAATACGGTAGATAACATAAATTATAAATAAATAACCAGTTTCAAAAAGGGCAGCTAAATTAAATCAAAATCGATATAGGTGAAACATGTATAGATCCCAACATTTTAAACAGTTGTCGTTACGTTTTTTTTAAAATTTAAATAAATTCGAAACCTTTGTTAAATTTTGGCTTAAATGAAAACCTTGTACAGATCTAAACGTCCATATTTAGTAATAATATAGACGTTATAATTAAAATATTTCATTAATGAAAATAGGTCGATATTATTAATAAAATGCCAAACGTTTTAAACGATTAAGACTCGGTTTAAAATTTTAAACTGTGATTTCTATTAAAAACCAAAACTGTAAATCATCATCATTACAGCTTGTGACAAGTCCACTGCTGCACGTTCCCTTCTATGCTCCCCCAAAGATTGCCACCAGCAGTTCCTGGATCCAAAGACAACACTGAAAGTTGTTACTCCATTCTGTGGGGTGAAACACAGTGGCAAAAAGTCCCCTAAATGAGGGTTTTTAAAATGTAAGTGCTAAAAAATG
Organism: Bhutanitis thaidina; assembly: GCA_029286595.1. Lineage (NCBI taxonomy): Eukaryota > Metazoa > Arthropoda > Insecta > Lepidoptera > Papilionidae > Bhutanitis > Bhutanitis thaidina. Next base: position 6,355,708 of record JAGSMS010000009.1, on the reverse strand, counting down.
CGTGCAACAGAAACTAAATCTCTTCATTGCTTAATTAAGCGAAATTATTGAAATAATATGTTTTCAAATACACTACGTCTCATGATTAGAAAAAAATTCTTAAACATTTATTGACCATGTATTGCACTGATTTATGAAAATTTAGTTTACAATTGAAAATTGTGTCACGTAAATTACATTAATGATGTTTACACGATAATATTAAGAAATCTTATTTTAGATAGATATTTGTAGCATAGCAGTAACCCTACAAGAACAGGTCAGTTAATAAAATTTGGCGCATTATGTGAAAAATATCCCTTTTATAAAATATTCATGGAAAGGTTATTTTCATAAAAACGTCTCTTAAAATTCGCCCTGGTACATTTTAGACAGTGGAGGCTTTTTTCTTCTTCATCTGTCTGTTATAAGTCCACTGCCAGATAAGCCCCTCCCAAAAGCACACACTTAACCATCGAGTTTGCGATCACAGTACCAGACGCTTGCGCCTTAACCCTTCACGTGTTATAATTTAAACAATTAAAATTCTATTGCCATGAGTCATATTAGGACTGTTTCGTCATATAATGACACCAGGAAGATAACCCTGCTGCCCCTTAAAGTTATGTGTTTTGGTCAGGCATTTTTGTGATGTTGAGTTCGTTACCTGTCGGATTCCATAAAATTAACAAAGCTTTTCACTGGCACAGTGTAAGGACAGTGTAATACAGAGATACGACGAAGCAGTCTAGACAGAGACAATTGTGCTGTAAGTGCTGGACGAGGAAGCGACCTATACATGCCTCTGAAGTATGAGACTTATATTGAAGGCTTGTCGTGTAACTTACGCGTAATTCGATATTATTAATAAGAAATAATTATTGAAGTACACATTTGATCACGTAACAAAATATAAAATAAATTATGTTCCTGTCAAATTATTAATTTTAAGTGATGCGTTTATTTGTATTTTTAATCGGCACATTCCGTCACGTCTAATCTTATTAGGAAAATTTTGTACTAAATTGACAGCCCTTTAATACTATCTCTTTCTTTCATTCACGATGAGTAAAAGGTAGCGAGTTAAAAGCGATGTTGATCTAAAATAAGTAAATGAATACATATTGTTTACTTGTGATATCCATAGCCTCCGTACACTGTCGCAACGCTGTCTAGACGTTGTCGGCATGTACCAAGATATCAAAGGCGTCGATCTACTGTATCTCTATTCTATATACTGTGCCCGCGGGAATGCACATTTTATACTTTTATCTTAATTAAAGTCCATTTGGGTCGAAATTTGATCGTAAGAATTAACGTTTAATTTCGCTACATAATTGGCAATGTGTGACCTGGCATTATTTACCTGTTTGGTCTCGAATTATATATTAGACTTTTCAAGGCAGATCGCACCAGCCTCATATATGGCACATATAAATAATAGTAACATCATTGTCTCGGTAACATTGTTATATCTATTGCTTTTGTTTCATATTCGTCCTGAATATTAACTATTTCAAGTTGCAACTATATATATTCAATTAGTATTAATTATTTAATAATTATTAGCTTTCACAATTCAGCATATATGAACCTATCATGAATTCTGTGCCAATATGCTTGACATGTTTCTATACACAGATGTGTAAAGGCCTCCATTACAAAAATCTGTCATCACTGGCAGAAAGTAATGTACTATAAATAAACGGAAAATTAGAACGTAATATTTCATAAAAATAAGGCAAATCGCCTAATCAACGAATATCATATTTCTAAAGAAACAGAATATAAATATGATGTCTCAGTCAATCAATGTTTTATTTGATATCTTTTATAAATGAGGTCAAAACATTGGATTTTATTGCGAAGTACCAACACAGATCTTAAGGCGGAATGTAATGAATTAAAATACATATACATGTAAACAAAAAAGGCAGATTATAAAAAATAAAATTTGAGATTAAAGCATGACATGACAATTCAATAGAAAAATATAATGCTAATTTAAAATATATTGGATTATCTTCATATTCAAAATTAACTTTAGCTACTTTTTATCCAGCCAAGTAAACCCAGATACTTTCTAATTACTTAATAAATTAAACTATTTGAATAAAAGATAACGGATAACGGTAATGTTAATGACATTTCAAATGACAAACAGTGGCATTTAAAAAATTAATTTTGTAATCGGAAGGACTCGAATTTTCAATAACCTTAATAGGTCATTTTTTAATTTTTATATTATAAAATAAAATGAAAAATATTTGATTGCAGATTAAATTCCTCCTTGTAAAGAATTGTTTACAGTTAATATGGTTTAATAATTTTAAGTGCTGAATTTACCGTGTGCTCGGCTGTGAGGGAAAACATTGCGAGGAAATCTGTGAAGTCACACAATTAAAAACATCGTTGTTAATTGTGTGACTTCACTGTCTTGAACTAGATGAAATACAACTGAATAATAAGGCTGACTAATGAATCTTATTAAACATATAAATTAAACATTCTATTGTTACTTCCTACTACTTAAGAAATAAAAATTGCAACGGCATTTAACATTCCTATTTACGAACGCTGAATACTAATTATGTACATTTTTACACAGTAACTACAAAACTGTTTACATGAACCACTAACTCAAAAGGAATCTGTATTTAATGCGGTAACACGAAGGCAACATGTTTCGTTTATATAGTTTTACACTTAAATATTATATTAACGTAGTGACATTATTTAATATGTTCTTCTTACACAGAGATTTTAAATGTACAAACAAGAGAGTAGCTCAAGTTTTATTTTAAGAATCTGATTATGCATTGATACTATTTATTTTAGAGACATTTTTAATTATAAGTGGTTTCTTAATACTTGTATTCTATAAAACGGAAATGTACAGAAATTTTAAATAGACTATTTTGCAATACGGACAGAAAAGTTTACATACAACATTGTTATTACATTGCTTGAAACACTATATTCACGCGTAGCATCGAAGTAAACTTTTGTTTTTTTTATAACATTTTGATCTAAAAATAGCAAGAATTGCAAACTTGAAGTTAGGAATCTCGAATATATATTTATATTTCATCTATATATTATCTCAATAAGCATGTCTATGTGTAAATAGTTTTATTTATACTATTATGTAATAGTAACTTTTTATTTGACATGTTTCCAAGTCATCTATTGCTATATCCAAAGGCAAGCGTCATGTGTGATTCTGTACTTTCTACATCGACGCATCTTTTAACTTCTTTTATTACATTAATAATTAAATACATAGCTGCCATCAGTAGAATCACATTATGAGACATGAATTATTATCAGTCTAATTAACCAAGAGATCGTTAAAAAAAACCTAAGATCCGATTATAGTCTTCCTCAAAGTATATGTGTGTAAGAAAGGTATATCATCGGTCTTATTTGGATATACAGCGATATAGAAATTGCAAAACCACTTAAAATTTTAATACTGACATTAATAGCAAAAATTTATAGACGGAAAAAAAATCTTAATTATCAAAATATTAAAAATTATAAAAAATTCAAAATAAATGCATATTGTGATCTTAAAGGCAGTAAAATTGTGATATGATTGCAGAATAGCCGATATAATGTATTTTTTTTTATCGAAAGGAAAAACAAGTCGTTGTTGTTGATTTCTTTTTATAAACTCCATTGGGAATTGTAATAAACACTTAGCAATACTTGGGAAAATACTCGTAGACTCTATACCTTACATTAGCATTAAGTGTATTAATATCCTTTATTGTGACAAAGTTACGGCATTTTTTCACTTCACACAATCTTCTGGTTTCACAAACGTGTACTTATTTCATCGAAAAGAAAATACCCTTAAAATAAATTAACTCCCATTCCCACACAAACAATATCAACTAATGATAACAAACAAGTGTTCTCCATAACAACTCCGTACAAACACATTGCACATACACTTTTGTAAAGCTCAAGTTCTAAATATAATTAAAAATCACATGTTATTAAATATCTTTGGATACAACCAAGTAAAATTATGATATAGCGTACAAAAATACAAAAAATATACAAGAATGTCAAATATAATTAAGGGAAACTTTCCTACATATTATACAACAACTCACCACAGATCAATGGAAATGAGACAGACTAGACACGTCAACATGTCGATATGGTACACATTCAAAGTTTATAGATTTCAGTTGGGGGATTTCGCGTCTCCAGGCGACCGACTCGCGTTTACAACAAAGTTTGTAATGAATTACTTTCTTTGTCATTGTTTACAGTATCAGAAGTCGGTCTTTCTTACTGCAACGATGTTGTTGTTGCAATAGTTGAGATTCATCGGTCACAGCAGATCTTGAACGTGGGATGTATCGAGGTTCGTAATGAGGGTTTTTAGGAATGTCATTTCTTTGCGCGCGTTTTCTAAGATGACACGTGGGTCTAGTGAGGTGCAGCGTAAGCAGTTTGGCGCGAAAACCATCGCCAAGTTAGCGGAGTCCATTTTTGTCTGACTCACCACCTCCGGCGCGGTGAACTGTTGCAGGAAACTTATCAAATATGTGAGAACCTAAAACAAACATTTGTTACACTATATTAGTCGAAACAAGTATAGAGTGAGGGGAGTAACGTTCTTACTAAGCGATTGGCCTGATTATTAACAAAATACTCTTCGTTGTTAAGTGAGTAAGCGAGTTCATTCATTCAAGCACCATATCAAAGTACACTACCATGGTATTGGTGCAAAATCTTGTCAGCGTAAACAAGCACAACTTCATGCTCCCATAGCTTTAGATTACTCGTCGACCACATATAGACCAATTTTATAATAGATACGCAAGAAGAGAAAATTAAATTCACAACAATGCGGTCGAACAGAGCCTGAACAGTACAGCCACGGTTCGCTCCTACGCTATGGTACCTAGAAATAACAGTGCGGCGCGGCCAAGGCACGATACAATAACAATGCAACGCGACTGCTCTACGATACACTAAAACTGCGCTGCTCAACGATTACAACAATACACACCAGTCGGTTGAGCGCCGGCAGTCGCTGCAGCGCGCGGCCGCACGCCGCGAAGTCGCTGCCGGCGGCCACACACGCGCCGTACAGCGCGTCCGGAATCAACGGTTCGTACAGCTCGCGGTACCAGAGCTTCAGCAGGCTGGCCGGGGCGTGTGCGTCTGTAGCAACAAACAAATCAATGACATCTATTCTTCTTTATCAGGTTCTTGAAATCCACAATTGAACATAACGCCTGATAAAACAGAGTACTGACTAGTGATGGGGAGTACCATCACCAGTACACGAGTATCGGCACTGCGCTCACCAGCCCGCTTAATGGTGGCCCAGCGTGAGTATGGGTATTCCGGCCTTTGTTAGTGTTTTCTTGCGTATATTCTATGATGGAAATTAGCGTGGGTGGGCAAGCGGGTTGGTGCTGGTCTCAATGATTATTCGGCAAATTTTAAAGGTTTTCCGCTAATATTCGCGTCGTTTGTTAGCCAGCAGGGCCCACCACATGCAGGTGAGTTGGCATTTGGAGAAAACTATGGTATGTTATGTAACGGGGAATGCCTTTCATGCCGTATCAGTAAATAATCATTCGAAACAACTAAAATTTCTGACCCGGGTAAAAAAAATGGCAAAAACTCACAACAATATTATGCTCGAATTCACCTAAGATTCGTTCTTGAAAACTACGTACGCTGACTAATGAGCCACGCCAACAATATCATAATATTATTATGAGGTCATGTACATAGTGATAAGGAGATGCTATAATGTTTTAACATAGGAAGGTGCATTTTTAAGTTCGCGGCATGGCGGGGTAGGGGGTAGCAGGCTCGTAGAGGGTTTAACGTGTTCAATGACTCATAATTAGGGTAAAGTTTTGTCACAATTGTATCATTCGGCGGAATTCTATTTAACGATGCTGAAAACCCACTCCGCCTAGATAGAAACCCGGATGTGATCGATGTGGTGAATACCATAGATCGGCACGACCCGTGCCACACCGCGGGATTCAAAGAGGAAATAATAATATGGACATGACATGATTCGCAAAAATTAAGAATTATGTATTTGTAAATAGAAGTCAGAATATTAAATAAACTCGTAAAATGTATCATTTTTCATTTAAGCAAATATTGATAATCTATGGTTTCATTTTATACTGCGTAAAATATTACGTGCACTCATATAAAACATGTAAGTGTTAAAATATAATCATTTGAAGTGCATAACGACCCTTCATAATTAATTAATTATATTGTATTGTGCCTACCTCTTCTGTGTAACATTCTTTGTGATTAATGATTATATACACCTATTTTGAATTTCATGTTGTTTTATTTTATGGTAAAAATCATTAATCTTATCGCCGTTACGGACTTACTGTAATGAGAATATATTATTTTCGTTCGCCGATTCGAAAGCTGGAATCCCGGGGAATATCCATATTAACATAATGATTGAGGTCATTGACACCATGTGGCACGGGTCGTGCGGATCTATGGTGATTACACACGGAGTCACTGCACGGCCACATCAGGAAGTACTACTAGACGATCTCGGCTCTGACCACCTACCGGTACAGTTTCAAACGGTATCAAAAAGCCCCGGTACAGTTTCCCCGACGCCCAAAAGGCAGTCGAGAAAAGATCCGACAGTTTGTATCATTCGTTTTCGAACTATTGCCGACTATGCAACTATATTTGGAAGAGTGTTTGGAAAATGAAGAATATTGAGTATCGCGCCGTCATCATTTTTCTTACCAAGCAAGGAAAATCTGTTCAAATCATACTGGAACAGATGTCATCGGTTTACGGTGACTCCTGCCCTGGGAAAACCATGGTATATAATTGGGACAGTTTATTTAAGCAAGGCAGGGTATCACTTGAAGACGACCCACGGCCAGGACGGTCTATTGAGGTGACTACTCCGATACTGGTTGGAAAAGTCGAAAAATTAGTATTAGGAGAAGAAACAGCTTGCAGAAATGGTTGGAGTATCCGATACAACTATGTTTAAACTTCTGCACGAACATCTTGGCAAGACTAAGGTTAGCGCACGGTGGTTGCCGAGAATGCTCACGACGCCGCAAAAACGACAGTGCGTCGAATGGACTCGGACCCGGAATCGGACCTCACTGGTGAAGACAAGGATGATGTACTGAACTAAATCGTTACTGGAGATTAAACTTAGGTTCATTATTATGAACCTGAATCTAAGTAAGATTCCATGCAGTGGCATAAAAAAGGTGCAGCACCCTCCCAAGAAATTGAAGGTGTCACAATCATCCGGAAAACACATGGCGACAGTTTTTTAGGACCTCTTTCCAAAAATGAAAAAAGAGCTTCGTGGAAAGAAATTTTCCACCCATGAAAAAGTTAAGGAAGCAGTTTCCGACAAGGAAAAAAACATTTTTTTATGAGGGTATAAATAAACTAATCGAAAGATCACAAAAATATAGTCTTGCAGGAGAGTATATAGAAAAAGAAAAATAAATTAGAATTATCCCTTTGAATAAAAATTAAATTGCGTGCAATGTTTGAGAATTTACTACATTAAAATATATATGATAAGATAAGAGAATCTAGAGAAGTTGTTAAAAGTATTACAGTATTTTTATGTATTCTGTGGTAAAATAATAACATGCCGTGATACCTTCGACATTTTCACAGAGTAACCTAATAACAAAGTAACCTAGTAATAAAGTAACCTAATAATAAAAGAGTAACTCAATAATAAAGAAACGTGCATCACTAGTGTGAGAATACTGGCATTGCGCTCACCAACCCGCTTAGCCAGTGAGGTGAGTATAAGCAAGCCCTTTAATCAAAATTACAAGTAACAAGGCTTGCTGGCGCATTTTTGGCGAGGATGTGTTCAGTAGTAAACTTAAATAGGATAGAGAGGATGAAGATTGAGCCTAGGGGGAATATAAATTATGCCTAGTCATATTGCCTAAAAAGATTTAGACTTACCAGTCAATGTAGAAGCGTCAGGTAGCTCCCAGTTATCGATTTTGGCCTTGAGAGCATTAACTTCGTCTACATCGGCAGACACGCGGAAAATTCCCTCAGTCTCTCGTCCATTTAGCGCCAGTACTTGCTGGGAGAGTGCCACTTGTACCCACGGCAGTTGGCGGTTAGGAAACCGCTCCTTTTGCAAAGCCATCACCTCGGATAGTGTGTTACCGAACATGGATTGACGGAAGATTTGAATCTGTATATAGCAAAATTACACGACCTTTAAATACAAGTATAGACAAATCAACAATACCAACAATACAACGATACAATCGCACATGTCACCCACAGGAGTAGGTAGAGATAGCGGATACCTATTTAGAACTACTCAGGACAGTCAAATGAGCTTATGCAACGCACTGTTCATATTCGCATACGCACCGGTATCCGGGAGATAAATGTCACGGATGGTGAACCGCTTCGCCGGGTTGGCTATTGCCCGGAGATTGCCATGACATTTCCAATGTTTTCTCTTAGTCGCCCCTTACTACAACCCCGGGCAAAAATGAAGTGGCAGATTCTAACGCTACATTTGCCTATAAAAGCACAACACAACATTAAGGCTAAAATAATAAAGTAATTATCAACAAAGATTTCTTCACACGTTTGCAACATCATGTCTTTAATAATTTTATAGACTTTTGAATTTACCCTCGCTTGGTCGATATCTTCGGTGCTGGGTTTTCGCGGTTGCCTTTTCCCTCCAAAACCAATTCTCTCTAAACGTTTACACGCAACTCCTGCATAGTGCGACACTTGAACGTGGATTGGCCATTTGCCCACCTTTAAAGAAAAAATTGTATTGTTACATTATTTATTAATAATAATTTCAGTTCCAGAAACAGTACCAAGAAACTGCAGGAAGTGAAAAATAATTCTTGCTACATTTATCGTTATCATCGTGCCTGTACTTCAACAAGAAGGGTATTTTATAATCCTCATTTATTAAGCATTTATTAAATATTGTTTAATTACTTTATTTTAAAATAAAATTTAACAGAAATTACAAACTGAATATTGAACGTGATTAGAAATCAACATCACAACAACATCGATAACTTTGTCCCCAAAATCCCAACACCAGCAAAATCACAGAGTCGTTGTCATGGAAACTGTAACCCTACGAAATTAATTTATGATAAAAATATGTAAATATGTTTTTTATTCCACATATTCTTACGATGCAACACAGTATGGTTTTAACTAAAAATATTCATTTTTAAAACAACGAAATGACGTTGTGACCTGATGCACGACAGAGAGAGGTAAATGTTGTTACATGAAAAAGTGGACGGGGCCGCCTGTTACCATTTGTCGATGATAACATTGGAAGCCGCGGCAACCTTCCTATGCCGTGTCTATTTAGGTTAAGTCGTCTATGGGTGAAAAATATGATATACTGCCCGCTACACCTTTCATACACGGTAAAGCCAAGCAACGGCTTTTGCTGCTACTCGAATGGGCTGGCTCGATGTGAAGTAGAGGCATCTTTTGTTTCTGCGTTTCGTTCGGTAAGTGAGGTAACCGGAGGTCCACTCCCCCTCCCTATCCTCCTTCTCATCCTTTCTCCCATCTCCGAAATACCCCTAAAGGCTGGCAACGGACCAGCTGCAGCGCTTCTGGTGTTGCAGATAATGTACGTGGGTGACGTAATTACTTAACATCAGGTGAACCTTTTGCTCTTTTGTAGTCGCCTTTCCCATAAAAAAAAACCCCTACTAATCTTATAACATAAATCCAATATATATATCTGTTACAAAAACCAACAAAAATAAACAAGATAATAAATAAGAGAGGTTATGCCAAAACAAATGACAACATTGGTCACCTCAGGGAAGGCGTCCGCGAAGGCGGGGTCGCGGTGCCGGTTCACGTAGTTGGTGAGCGCGGGCTGGAAGGCGGGCGAAGGCGGTACGAAGGCCAGGCATACGGCCAGCAGCTCCCAGCCGCGCAGCAGCGAGTCGCGCAGCGGGTTCTCCGTCGTCTGCCGGCACAGCTGCACGTACAGCTCGTCGCGCAGCCTGCACACACCCACCCACCCGCCTGTACAGCCGCGCCGCGCGCACGTCCTGACGCTCTCGTACTACGATTATAGTCACGAGAACCAGAGACCCGATGACAAGGAAGAATCCTATCACTGTCCTCCGCGATGATGCAACGCCTCATTACCACACCCTGACTAAACCATTTACCATAAGGTGAACTATTTGTCCAACTTCACTTAAATAGGAGTTAACCTACCATAGTAGTACCTACTACTATGTTTCACTTTATCAGCATAAAGCGGCAACAAAAGCTGACATGCCATAAATAGAAAACTAGCCCACACTCACCACAATGGGTAGGGTGGTTGGTAGGCGCAATGCAACCAGAATTGGTTATATAGGCGAAAAGTGAGGAAATCAAATTACATTATGTTTAGTAGTTGGTAAGGCACGAAGTAGTTGGACTTAACTTAAAATACCAATATATTAAATTAGTGTTTTGACAGGACTGATTGCATAGGATAGTTATTTGTAGTAAATAGTTGATTCCATTTTCAACTTGTTCCATGTATATATTGAACGCAGGACCCACAGTTCAGTCAGACACGCTAACCACTAACCCATCAGATCGACTTCGTGCCTAGTTTACTTAAATACAATATACAAGTAATATAATACACAATTATTTTAACTTCTTGTCTTTCAACACTCGAGTGTTAGAGCGGGTTCGATTCCCGAACGGGACTAGTATATGTATGGACTACAAATAATTATTCCGGGTCTGGGTGTTTGTCTATGTGCATTTTATATATGTAAACATTTATTTTTTATAAAAAAAAAACACTGTTATTTGTTATCAACTGTTACTGTTATATATCGTCTTGTGCAAAGTAAAATATTCCAGAGCTCTAAACATATTATTCCATCAATGACTAATACTCACTTTTCATTAGTAAATGTGGCATGTAAGATATCCTGTGCGACGGAGTTAAGTGTCATTCCGGGTCTTGCTTTTCGATCGCCCATGTATATTTGCACGAGCCTGAAAAGGTCGATTGCAGCTTTTTTGTGCGCCTTGTCCCAATCGGCTCCGACCATCGGCGCGCTAATTGACGATGACGTCCACGACAGCATGTCACGGACTGAAGCCTAAAAACAAAACATTGAAGTTATATTGTTTACTTATAAAACTAATGACTAAAACCTATTTCGCATTTTAATATAATGATCATCATAAATATTTCAAAATTATAGTAGACTGTACTAGCTAATAAAATTCTTGTTCGTGTCTCATTATGTATCTTAGATTTTGTGATCCTTTGATTCAGACATACGTATATCAGCAACTACTAAATGGACCCTAAATCCTCAAAGATATATGGAGAATAATATAGAATTAGTATTTAAAAAAAAGAAGATACTGATAAATTTATAAATAGTCTTATAATAGTTGTGTATATTATAATATAGAAAATAAAAAAAATTCTACAAGCGGGTTATCCGTAATAACGTCTTACTGTTGGTTTCGGTCGAACCGATAACCGTAAACCCGATTGCAGGCAACGAGACTTTATTCTTCAACATCCTCTGTGGTGTGACTATGGGCTGCAATGAGCACACGCCTATGTGCCTGTTTGTGGCTCTTAAATGAAATAAAGTAATATCGCGTCTCACCTTCCTCCTGAAGATGCCCTTGTTGAAGTTAAGGTTGTCCTTCGCGAAGATCTCGATGTCCTGCTCCGCAGGCACATGAGCATGCGCGTGCGGCGGCGGGTGCGCACGCACCGGGCTGTAAAGTGCGCCTGCGCCGGCTCCCGCGCCGCAGCCTCCTCCTGTGCCTCCCCCATCCACCGCGCTCCCAGCGCCCGCACACGTGCCGCCACCCAGTGACGACGTCTGAAGGCATTCATACAACAATGATGTCCAGTTCTTTATAACGATGTAGAGTACTTGTCGGTTAATTGTGCTTTCAGAGTGAATTCTAGCCTAAAGTGACCAAACCCATGTCAGACACAGCATGTGAGCCTTATCGCTTAGAATACTTTATTATATACTGAACAGATGTGAGAATCCGGTTTTAGACCGGTAAATGTCGTAATCGAAAAAGATTAAAAGAATTAATCGTCAACACTATAGCAAGTAGCACCCATCGCCCAGCTAAAGATCGCATGTGTTGGCCAACCAAACAGATATACAATTTTTATTAATCAGTGCGGAGTTTTTATTAACACTAGTATTATTATTATTGGTGGAAATATATAGCACCAAGAACAAACAAAAGAACACAATACAACGGTCGCCTCACCCGATGTATCCCGGGCGACGGCTGCCGGTCCCGATCGAACCCAACGAAGGTGTTGTAGTAAGCGACGCCGTGGTTCATGTACTCGGCGTCGGTGCGGTGCGCATACACGTGGGGCAGGTACACGCCCGAGCCGTCGTCGTCGTCGGGCGTGCGCGCGCCGCCGTCCGAAGACTCGTTGTCCGGCTCGTGGCCCGACAGGGAGCGCGAGCGCGACCGCGACCCTGACCGTGACGAGCCCGACGAGCCGTCCGACTCTGAGCCTCCCGTGTAGCGTCCGCGCCCGCGACCTGCCCAGTAAACCAATGTTTCGTAAGAATGCCTGCGAGCTCAGAGCTCCGGCATCACTAAACTTGTTAATTGTCTAATATATGTCACCACGTTGTAGAGCGTAGCGGCCCATTCGAGCTGCAGCAAAAGCCATCACTTGGCTTTTGCTGCTTTTGCCGTCTCAACCGGGTTGCTACCACGGCCTCGCTGACTTTCGGCGGGAAGTGGAGGCATATTGTGCGTTTCGTTCGGTAAGTGAGGTAGCCGAAGGCCCACTCCCCCTCCCTATCCCCCCTCCACTTCCTCCCTCCCATCTCCCAAATATCCTTAAAGGCTGGCAACGCACCTGCAGCACCTATGGTGTTGCAAATTTATGTGGGCAACGGTAATCACTTACCATCAAGTGAACCGCTTGCTCGTTTGCAGATTTTCCTATAATAAAAAAAAATTAAACATATATGGTACCGCCATCCAGAATTAGAGACTTGTGGCGGATTAATCTTGGCTCCAAACCTTACAAAAACTGATAGGTAGGTTACACTCAAAAAGGGGAAGATTATTTACATACTTTAAGTTGCCTATGTGTTGACGTAAAGTATGTGTATTTCTTCCTAAAGTTTTGAGATATCGGTCATTAACTGAAAGCAGATGTGAAAATGTTTATTTGGAGTTCCAAATTTTCACAAATTTTGACATCTGCTTTGGAACATTAACAGTTTATTGTTGTAGTACTCACTCGATAGTTTAGCTTGCTGTATTATATAATCCTGCAATGGCAGGAGATGCTGCATTCCTCGCAAGTCCCAGTTGCAGTATAATGGAGAACCTCCACCTTCCTCATCTTCATCCTCGCCATCCATTTGTGAATCTTCAATTTCCACAGGTCTTTTGTGACCTGAAAATAAAATACCAATGTAATTAATCCTTACCAGTTTTCACAGTAACCAAATAAATTTTATGCATATTTATAATTATTGTTCTTATCTCAGTCAATGTTTACATTGTTGTTGATTTTAAGGTTTGGATTTATTAAGTGAAATTACTATACCCTGTCTCTAATGATATGATTTCTAATATTTATGAAACTATAATATACTCTGGCAAGGTATTGCCTTATCTGTGGTTAAAATAAATATAGCCAATAGGAATTTTTATTTTCATACAATATTGACTTAACATATAATATTTACTTTTTACTACATTACATTTAACTACCGTCAAAGCAGAGTGAATTGAACCCACTCTGCTTGCTTGAAAATTTACAACTAGGATCATTGAAAGTAGTTTTACTTACGTCGCGACTTTGTTCGATCTCTCGGAGTGGTAACTTTCTCAGTTCTCTCGAAACGTTGGTTATGCTTTTGTACATTTGGCTCTGTGAGTGGGGGCTCCAGGCTTACACACTTCAGCTTGTAATTCACTACAAAAACAGAAATTGTTATTTATTAGCCAAAAGAACAGAGAAATTAATCCTCTTCTAAAAATGTTAAAGTTAAATAACAGAAAGTTATTATGTAGTAAAGGCAAAAGAAAATGTCCCACCCCTTTTCTCCCCTTTTCCCTCTCATAATGGTCCCATATCCAATTAAAGGTTTATACTGATACAGAGTTAACCGCAGATCAAAGCAACACAACTAGATCCGAAAAACCAATATTTGTATGTTGCATAAATAATATCAAAATAAAATGCTAATTTGGAAGTAATATATATTTGTAAGCAATATTTTTTGTACTGCCATAAACCAATTAGGTATCTGAATTTATGTATTTAGGTTAACTGTAAACAACAATCATCAAATTTACTAACTACAATATTACTGTGGAATACCAGCGACACAGAAGAATCAACGTTAGCAGACACTCGGTGAAGCAAAAACTTCACAAAATATTAAAGAACTTGATGGATAAAAATTACTTTAGTACCATTATCATATTTTGTTTACCTGTGGAGGTTTAAAAGTTTAAAACCATGATGATAATGAAAGCGTCGACTCACCAGCCGCAATATTATCTTGTTCGTTAGCGGAGGAGAGCCGCATGAAGTTGAGCGGCTCGTGAGGAGGCGTGCGGTGCTTGCTGCTGCCCGACGACACGGACGTTTTGCTCGACGTATACCGCTCGGGCTCCGCCTGCTGACGCCTGCTTTATACAAATGTCTTTATAAAAATATCATGAATACTTCAACATTCACTGATAGAAAGATGACTGTAATATTCGACAATTAATAGTGGTGGGGTAGGCAGAGATTACAAATCACTATTATCTAGACCGTCACCAGTCTATATAATTCAGAAAGTAACCTAGACATAGTAAGGAGGAATACACCATCTAATAGTAATGGGGAACTACTAGTGGGAGAGTACCGGTTTAGCGCTTACCACTCCCCGTACGGGCGTGGTGATTAAGAGAAAACTTTCAAGAAATGCATGCCGATTTATGCAAACGCTTTCTTGGAGAGGCATATGTTCTGCAGTGGACTTTAATATGCTAATGAATAAGATATTTGAGAAGGTTATTCCGACATCTATCGGAAATCAAAAAACACAACCCACAAAGTAAAATGAGGTCAATAAGAGATGTAATCACATTTCATATTAACAATATGACGTAACATTAATTTTTATGACGTTAACACAACAAAGCTACAAATGAAACTGGACATACCTAGTAAATTCTCTTGGCTGGTGCCAGTTGGCAGATGCGGTGTTATGACGTAAGTCGAGACTGGTTTGTCGAAATGGCTTATCCACGCTATACACCGCCTGCTTTTCCGGGTACCGCTCCATACGTTCCAACTCCACTAAGCGATCTTTATCTAAGTGTCTGAAAAGAAGGGGTACTGCATTATAGCTAAGCTTTAAATAGTATAAAACAAAGTCACAATCCGCGCTTCTATGTGTATTCGTTTATATAAAGAAAGAAAAACTTTTCAAGTATGAGCAAGCCCCCAAAAAATTACTGCAGGTTTAAATTTAGTTCTGGACCCGAAGTAAACGGAAACGCGTGATATCGGATGTAAATAAATAATTAGTAAGAGTGAAGGATATCTGAGTTGTGATGTCACATGCGCATATAGTATAATCTCCAGTAAACTAAAGATATATAACTAAATATATATAGTGTATATAATAAAGAAATATTAAAAAAAAGTAAAGTTTCGTTAGCCCCGCTGATAGTTTAAGGGAACAGCCTGTCCATGTCCTGGGGTAGACTTACAAAGGCTGGTGATATTGGCATGATAGTGATGACAACTTCTGGTGATTGCCAGACGTTGTCACAATGGAATGGTACCAGGGGAACATGAACGTGCAGGATCGGCACCTATCGGAGAAGCGTTCGCGCGCGTGCCGCGACAGCTGCTGCGGTCGCTCCAGGCTGTGCATGAGGCGCGCACCGCCGGCCTCCGTCGCCAGCGATATCGACGACACTAGTGACGGCCGCGCTGCCGTCGTCTGTAACAAAAAAATATTATTTTAATAGACTATGAAGCTAAAGAAACCTGCAGCTTCACCCACTTGGCCTCAGATTTTGTCCCAATCGAGATCTCATTATTGAGATAAGAATGTAATATATGATACGTGTTTGTCGTTAAAGGTTAAATTAAAATTTGTGAAAATGTTTTTAAGTTGAATGCGTTCAAACATACAAGCAAATAATGTTATATATTAGTAGCTGTAGTATTTAAGAAAGAAAGATATAAACACGTTTATTCACGGTCTAAGATAAAACTCATGAAACCGAAAAATTCATAACAAACGTAACTTATAAATTAAACCTATAATATCGTGAATGAGTAAAAATGTTTAAAAAGAGTAAAACTAAGTCTGTGCTGCAGCATGAGCCCGCGAAATGGACTAGACTCAGTAATAGTCAGGATTCGAAGACTAAAGCCCGACACTGATTTTCAGTCCGGCCCATACTTCGAAGCAGCTTGGCAGGCACTTTTTTCTTTCTATCTCATGAACGAAAGCTCATAGAAAGTTATTAAACTAAGTCTTCTACTTTGGCAAAATAATCTACTTTTCAATTCAAATGCTTCATTTAAATTGAGCTATAGTTTTATTTAATATCTACTTATGGGTTTTGAAAGGATTTTTTTCTCTACACCAAAAACCATTTCACTACTCTAAGAAAAACAAGGCTACTAAAGCTGTGAACAGAAAAGATTTGCAAAGGACAACTTGTCACCAGTATTATATACAAAGCTATGACAGTTCAAATTGATCTAAGTTGAAATACAAAAATAAAAACCGCATTTAAATAAGTACCTGCAAGAAAGGTGTTGGTTGTGGCTTCTGAAGAGGGCTACTAGGACTCTGCGGAGAGGCTGAATCACATGATGACCCGCCTGCTGATTGTTGTTTAAGCTGCAAATAAATATAATCAAATAGATTGAGCAAACGAGACGACTTTTAACACTTAAAGTATATCCGTATTATATAAATATGTATAAACAAGTAAAACATAGGACACAACTTTACATGTCTGTCTTTGCTTATTTGAGAAAGTAACGTACGAATTTTTTCTGGTTTCTTACCAAATGGGATAGACTGAATCTCGGGGAAGGTATAAAGGGAGGAAGCGATAGTAAGAAATTATATTAATCCTCTAATAAAATTTATTGTGAAACTAGTACAAGAGATTATCATAATTGCCAGAATCATGAAGTTTCACTAAGTGCCAACAATCGCAAGTATAAATTATACATACAAAGTGTTTTATATATTAATATAGATGCTCCTAATATCAATTGAGTAAGCACAGTAGTTACACCGTTAGCACCGCTAATAATTATACATTAGGCCTAAGATACCCTATGTCAAAGGCATTATTGACAAACATACTTACGTACCAAATACAGCAGTGATCAGAGGTTTCTTATAGATTTATTTTAGTAATTTCAACCCACTTTTCACAAGAGCTTATTTGTAACATAACATCGTGACAGGTGGTGAGGCTATCGCTGTCCTTATGTCCCGGCTAACAATGCAAATCCAATAATGAAAATTATATGATAATGGAATATGGTTCTACCTTGCGTCTAGTTAAAGGCGTGCTTTCAACGGACTTGAAGTATTTTTCGTGCATAGAATCATCAGATGCATCTTTTCTCGGCGAAATAAAACTGCCGCTGCGATTTAATCCTGAAAAAATGCAAAAAAAATATAATACATAATGATAATAATCATAAATATTTATTAATTAATTAATAATTATAAAAATGAGGGATGATCACTACTTTTAATTTTTATGTGAAATAATTACCTGAATGTGGTGACCATTTGTCAGTTTCGTGTGGTTGGGTGACGCTGGTCCTCTTTCTCAATTGCGGGGTACAGACAGGAACACTGCATGCTACTGCAGTCAACTCCTTGAAAATAATAATAATAACTTGAAAATCTCTTGGCATTCGACAGGTGTATGCCAGCTGGACTCGCCCACCCTCCATGCGTGGCAATGATCGAAATCAGTGGACTATTGACAAACCAAAGAAGAACTATTGGTTATCGATGCCATAGCTGCAGCTTTGAAACACTATGCTTTCCGAACATAATATCCAGCGAGATTGAAATCTTTAATGAGTATGGATATTATTCCAATCTTGCTGGTCACTTTTTATATTTATAATGTTGTCACAGAGTTTTAGGTAGATTGTGTTGGTTGTTTATATATTCCTTTTTCTAACTTTTGCATATGATGTTTGTTTCTATATTGCATTGTCAATTTTCTTTAACCAAGGTAACGCTTAGTGGATACCACAATTTTTCTTGGAATAACTCTAGACGCAAAGCTTCAATCGGATCCCGATATATCCAAACTTGCTAACATACTTAGCTCTGCGGAGCTAATGCAGGAAAAAAAATTGATGTCTTACTAATATTGCAACAGCTAGGTTTATTTTAGTTATTTCCACAGCGTATTGTCTCATGGTATTTTGCTGTGGGAAATGCGACTGATATCGAAACACTTCTCGTTATATAAAAGAGGGCCATAAGAGCTATCTATAATCTTAATTCTAAATCTATAATGTCTTAGCAATCCCAGCAAGTGTGCAAAGTCTTCCGATCAATAGGTTTAAAAAAATTGTTAAGCATTTACTTGACTTTATAAAAAGGGTTATTATATATAAGAAATATTTGGATGATAATAACCTTAGGAAATGAGCTGATCGCTCCCAAACCGTTTGTAGACAAAATATTGTAATATTAGATTATTAAAACGTTTTGTTTTAAAAAAAAGGGGTACCTACGGAGTTTCTTTCGCCGGTTTTTTCTCCGTCAGAGGAACCTCATTAAAAACGGCAGATTTAAAAAAAAATTACGTTCCACAAGTGAAATGTATGTTTCTTACGTTGAATAAATGATTTTAATTGAATTGAATATTTATATCTAATACTTAGTTCACTTTTTTAAGACTTCTTTCACAAATATTGAAAACAAGGAGACAATAAATATTGCCTTTTTTATTTATACCTAGCCAATATTCTGACATGTGATGTCCATTCTTTATTCTTTGACATCCATGAATGAAACTAAAAGTAAAACCACGTCCCAAAATGTCTGTGGAATAAATAAGATAGACATATTGACAGTTTTTTAATTTGTTGTCATATACAAGACTACAAATTAATATTGTATTAACAACTAAGATCTGCGTGCTCGGGCCATAACAACATTTTTCCAAGAGAATCAGTCTTAATTAAGGTAAAAGTATCGTATGTCCTTTCCCATGGCATAATCTCTGCCAATTTCGATCATATCCGTTCAGTCCTTTGCGCAAAATTGCATGACAAACATACAAACTTTCTCATTTGTATGTTCGTCGTTCAAGTAAGTAGAATTAAACAGCCTATAGCACTTGTAGAATCAAAAGAAAGTTTAAAAAAAAACATCAAAATCCATTGATTAGTTTTAAAGTATAATCCGTACAAACATATCCTTGTATATACGTTAGTATAAGTGTGTGTAAAGAACATTAATTCAAAGAGTAAAATATACACAAGTAAAACAGATCCTGCCTTAACACTATGCAATGCAATCAATAAAAGAAAAAATAGGAAATTGACCGGTAATCAAATGTATGTTACAAGCAATAAATTAACAATCCATTTCCGTAAAAACCGTACCATGCAAATAAGTTTTCTATAAGTAGTAAGACTTCCTGTGTTAATTTTCCAGCATTGCCTTCAATTATTTTCTTGCGTAATTACCATAATTAACGTTTAAGTAGACCTCACCATGCTTCGCAGACGGATTGATCACCAGACGCCTCGCAGTCCAATGGTTCGCGTACCTCCAGCGCTACGAGTGGTTGGTTGACTCAAGTACACATCATAAATTTCAAGTTTTGGTCTGATTAGGTTGTCGAAAAAAGGACGGTGGTAAACTAAAACCTTATTTCTGTAATTAATATATTAAATGGTAAAACAAAGTTGCAATCCACGTTTGTTTGGGTAATCGCTAATAACTTCTTAACTTCGAAGCGGATTTCAATGCGGTTTTCACCATAATGTAGAACATTTCATGAGGAATGTTTATATGTATAACATTTACATTTTGTTTATATTTTACAGATCTGTCTATGCGAAATCGACGCTTCACTAGTATTGATATATAACGAATACGAAAAGCAAAAATAGTTGTAACCTTCTGACAACTAGTAGGTAAAACCTCGAACACTATGCTACTTTTTCCCTTGGAAACCCAAAAACGTGCGACAGGCGAACGAAAACATTATTTGACCCCAGTTGTAACCTTTCGCCGCCCGCTTACGCATATTGGTCATTAATTTAGAGCTACAAAATTTGGGTCGACTGATAACTTTTATCGTTTCTGCATTGACTATTGCAGGAAGTTGCATTAAAACAATGCAGTCCATTAGTACTAGCATCCTCAGAGGACGACAGCCATCCGTCAGGAAGTTACGATCTCACTTGGCTACCAAAGCAAGAATAACTTACTATTTTACAATACAATTCTTATGTTAACATACTCTATTATTCTCACTTTTTTTTAATATTTACTATGAGTGAAGACAATGGTTGATGTTTAGAGAGAAAAAAAAACAAATTTGATCGCACAATAAAAATAACATTAACATTAATGAAGTATCAATGAGTTAAGAAGCCCTTAATAAAATAATTCACCTCTACCAGGCACCAATATTCACTAACGAAAGACTTAAAGAGGATACATCTACAACCTTCTACAAATGCGTCCTAAAATTCGTGAAACAAATTCATATTGTTTATCCGAATGTTTTCTTCACAATGTACTGTAAATTCTCTATTGGAATGATATGTCAACCTTAACGCTGTTTGCTTCGGATCATTGTTGGATCGAATGTTAAGATACCTGTTAAGATGAGTACTTTTATAGTAAGCCTTCCAAACATTTTCTCTTCAACCAGGCAGCAGGCGCTGCGGATCAATCTTGCATCATTTCCTGTGTCGTTTCGAATAACATCCTTCCGAATTACATTCGAACCTTTAAAAGGGTTCTTATTGGAATAACGGATCATAAACATGTCTTCACGAGCCATAGTCTTCCTTGGCCGAACTATTCTCGGTGCTTTGTGCGATGTATCGTGTTATTATTCACAATATGCAATAACGTTAAATACCTTCTTTCCTGAACACTCTTGAAGATCGGCGATATTTCTGTTGGTACATTATTTTTCATAATATACAATAGCGTTAAATGTCTTCCTTACATCTTAATGATGGGCGATATTACTGTGAAGCACTACTATTTTTGTTGTAGATTTTTTTATTGAATTGATGTTAAAAACAACCTAACAGTCCATGTAATAGTAGCACCACCTGCAAAGAACTGCAATCGAAGAAGTTTACAGATGTTTAGTTACTGAGGACTAAGATGGAATGCCTCACAGACCGTAATTAATTAAAATATTTATCAGAATAGTTTAATTATTAACAACTGGTTTAACTCTATACCAACCCTCTTCCTTTTGTTTTTTTTTTTTTCTATAATTCTTATGCATATGCAAAGTCATTAAAATAAAAAGGCAACATCCCATAGACAACTGAAAGCATGCTACAAGAATATAGTGATCCACAAAATAAAAGCACAGCTGCACTGGACTCGATCAGACCAACCTCCACTAGCAAGACCTGTTCACAAGTATGGTGCAAATACTATGAGAAAAAATAGTAAGTATATACTTTATAGATAAACCATCATCATCAACCTCAACCCATAATAGCCACATTTGGCAAGCCCATTAATGATAGTTTAGTATTAGTAGATGCATATAATACTAAACATTGCTGCAACAGTTTTATTGCTATCAGAGATCTTTTTCTTTTTCTTTCAAAAGAATTGCTAGTAAAAACTAGCAATTCTTTTTTTTGAATTTTATGTTTTCTACAGGACTAGTTGGAATGCCTTGTTTAACAATGTAGTAGTTAAGCAAAATGTAGAAAACCAACAGCTTGAACTTTGTGCCTAATTAGAATTTATCACACAAAATTATGAACATGGTGAATTGAATGGGTACATTTTTATAGCAAACTATGGGTCACCATGTTTAAAATGTTTAAAACTCGTGGAATTTGAAAGATACCTGTTTTCGTCTTTGTTGCGCGCTGCTGATACTACTATCAGATGATCGACCAGAGTCAGTATGGCGACACAATCCAGTAGATCCATCTTCACTCAAACGCCCACGACGACTTTCACCACTATTTCTGCATAAGATTTAATAATTATAAAAAATTCATTAAAAGTGGGGTGGGTGGGTAAAAATTACATGAGTTCTAAAAATGATTGAATTGAATTGAAACATTATTCATATAACACAACATATAACATTGCAATAAAAAACTAATACTTTCAACTAGAGCAGACTTTCCAAATCTAAACATACATTAATAATTTCCCAAGTCAGTCAGTCCTCTTAATTTACTAATGGCTACAAACAATGTACTTTTCTACATATGTTAGGTCAACAACAGATGCAGAATGTTTATAAAGACATTTGTCAACATTTGCAGCAATGGAACTATTTAGCTATAGTTACAAAGGTAATTTTAAGTGCTGCTTAGTTCAGTTATTTATTGATAGACAAACAAAATGTATTAATGCAAAATCTACTGTTTTTATAAAATATATGAAATGAAACAAACAACAACTTTGTTACAAAATTAATTCTATTGTTTTACCAAGCTAGATGTTAAGCAAAATCGAAAAAAAATTGTTGGGCTACAATTAATTGCTAACAGGTATTCTATTGTTATGACTTTATTCTATTATGAAGGGTCATTATAAAATAAAGTCATAACAATTATTAAAGCTATTTTCAAGTTACCTATGATGGTAATGAGACCTCCTAGTCCTCACAGGACTGGTTTGAGTTATGGTGATGTTCTTGGCATTACTGGGCGAAAGCCTAGTGGCACTTGCAGTGGTGCTGTTTCCATTGCTGCTGATTGGGTCAAGCATTGATGGAACCTTAAACCAAATAAAATAATGATGACAATGCTATTTAATATCCTGTCTGCTTTATACAGACTCTGGTTGGCCATCCAATTGGGGTGCAGGAATTCAGGGTTGGTAAGAGTTACAATTTGTTAGGGTTGGTTCCCACTTTCAAATGGCACCTCTCTCCTGCTGAGATATGTATTTAGTAATAATGCATAAAATGATGAAATGTAAATTAAGTTAAACTTAAGTAAAAATAAATAACTTTAAGAAAAATCTCCAAAAAAAATTTTTGTTGATCATTTTATGGCTTTCTTAAATAATATTAAAAAAAACAAGACATGTTAAATTTTCATATAGTAAATTGTGTGAGTTTATGACCACACAATAGAAGTGGAAACTTATTTGATTTTCTAATATATGTAATAGGGGATAAAGTTGATATTTTAATGGAATGGCCTCTTTGAATTAAAATTCACCCTACATGGATATATGATTCAAAATTTTAACCACAAAAACTAAAACATTCTAAATTTAGAAGTTTTATGACATTCTATTGTTTGACTGTCAATTGTCCTCTTACCCCCCCAACTCTTGCACCTCGTAACTTTTCCCTTAACCTCTTCTCATTATGGGCTAATTATACAAAGTTTAAAATAAACCTATTCCACTGTGGGTTAGCAGAATCATAAAAATAATAAAAAAATATATACATCCCTTGTCTTCTCATCACAAAACAATGGTCATTTTTATATCTCGTCATAGACCATGAAAAAGTATGATTATATTATTAGAAGCTGATTAAAAACCAGTAAAACAAAAAAAAATACCTGAGGTGCTGCTTGGTTTGTTTGTGTGGATGTTTCTCTTCTCTTCTGTGGATCAGTGTTTTGTTTTAAAGTTTGTAATTTAGCTAATGGTATAATATCACAGTCTGTAGGCCTATGCCATACAGTCGTCTGAAATAAAAATGAATTACAATCATATAATTTAACATTTAATTTCATGATAACAATGAAAAATATTATGAAAGGTCTTTAAATAATTTAAAAAAATACTAACCTGTGTAGTAGCATTGTAATAATAAAATCTATGAGTATTAATATCAAATAGTTCCCACCATTGAGAAGAGTCTGTGCGTTTGACTTTAACTCCCTAAAAAATAAAAAAATTATATAAGAGGCTGTGGATAAATTTTATAAATATTATTTTTTATTACTTTGGACATGACAGTGTTTGTCATGAATGAATGAAAATGTAAATACAAATGAAAACCTTTATTTTCTTTTGTAAGATCCAATGTAATAATTATATGTAACATAATTTTACTAGTGTTATATAATTCTTAATTATATACACAGAAAGTATGAATCCATACAAACTTATAAAAAAAAGGTATGTTGTAACATATCTTTCATGAATAACATGCCTACATGTTATCCAAGCCAAGTTATCTATTATCATTTTGTTTTGAATCACAAATTTTCATATTTGTTATGAATATCTTTACCTCAGGTGGGTCCCAAACACACTCGCCTGTAGTTAGGTTAGCATACATATGTTCCTTTGTCTTGGGCTCGATTATTTCCACCCATTCCACCCTAGAATAAAACATCATAATACTTTTAACTTCACACCGCGCACTGTATGCCGCAGCAACAAATAAAATTGGGGCGTGACATTAGAGATTTTCGTTTACTTTATTGATTTTGCAACTTTTAAAATGTTATCGGTAGCGATTTAACATTAATCTGTAAGAAGTTCGAATAAAAAAATTACCTTTCCGAAGACATTTTAGCAAAATAATAATAACCGTATAGTAAATTTTATTTATTCATTATTCAAATAAGTTTATCCTAAAATTCCTAAATTACAAACGACAGAAACGGGAAATCATCCATGTTGAGTGTTTACTTCTTCACACAGATAGAAAATGAACCCATAAATTAAATCAACAAAATAAAAAACCACAGATAATTAGGAAGAAACAGGTAATAAATATTATGAATTACAATGAAACCAATAAGTACTTAGTAGCACTGAAATAAAAAGAATTGTTTATTTTATCCAAATGCATGGAAAATTTGCTCATATTCATCACGGGAAGTATACTATCTTGACTAGTCGTCGCGGGATTTATGGCGCAGTCTAAACTTATTAATTATGATTTCGTGCCAAACGCGTTTGACCGTTGGCCTTCTCCATGTCTAAAAGAACTGCAAATCAGGGCTTTCTCTGGTTACGGAGGGTTGCAACATGGTACAGTATTCTGGTCAGCTACAGGGACGTCGAGTGCTTGACCCTAAACCCGGTGGCAGATAGTGGAGAGCGGCATTTGTACAGCTGTCAGTGCCGGGCACTTTCCGGGTGTTGGTCTAGTGGAGCATTCGCTGCACCCGACCCGATGTAATGACGATGATCCCCTCTTCAGTCACAATTGGTGTTGCAAAGTAAGCGTGGAACTGTTCCTCGATTACTGTAACAAATGTTAGCTCATCTTTATCCGATCTTTTATCCATCCAGGTTGAGCCAGCCTGTGAGCCACGGAAAGAGAAATTCTATGCCTCGTGCGTATTTCCTGATTTAATGAAACAAATCAAAGTCATACCTTTACATAAATTTGAAAGCACTATATTAACCCTACCAAAGTATTATTACTGAAAAATGCATTTCAATTTAAATAAATTGTTACACCTTAATCGAATTTGTTTTATATGGGTAGCTCTACAACTGATGCTGGTTTAGAGCTTATTAAACATATATTTGGGGCCTGGTAGAGTTCACAGGATCCCTTGTGTCTTTTATAATAGCTTTGTTTGTTGGCACCTTAAAACACTTATCAGGAAACTCATTATAATGGCATAAGAAGTATAGCGATTAAGCATATTATCTATTATTTTAGTAAAATTATTAGAAAACCAATAGTGCTAGTTCTTCCGGATTGACGGTTTTAATAGGCGTTCTCCGGTGCTCGATTATCGGCCCATCGCTATTTCTTAGTTAAATTAATGATTTGCCTTATTTAGTAGGGAATAAACATGGTATAATATTATTTAAATTTGTTACACACGACGCGGTGAATAATGCTACGCACAATAGTTCTTTAGTTAAACGTTAATAATTTGCTTCTTAACAGCAATAAAACTAAACATATAAAATTTACAATACCTAATTTTAAACATTTAGATTTTACCAAAGTACTTATTGATGGGGGAAAAATATCAAAAAAGAAGATACCTTCGATGTTTCTTTCACCGGTCTCCGTCAGAGGTACCTCCTTACGAAACAGGGGTAGATTTAACATTAAAATTTTTAACAAATGTTTTTAATGTCGTTGAAAAATTATTTAATATTATATAATTATTATATTTTTTTATAAGTACCATAAGCATTTCGATATAACGTGATATTGTTTTATAGCCTTTGTGAACACGACTACTTCTCACTTCTAACGCTTGTCAATCCGTTACATTGTGATAATCATTTGTCATTTGTCATGCGTCAAACTCAACTTGTCATGTCATTGAATTGTTGAAGATTGTGTTGAAAATTGGTGAAAAATTGCGTTACGTGGAATAGTGAATTACATTGTAATAACTGTAATATATTTTTAGTAAGTACGGTCTTATAGAAATAGACATTGAATTATAATTAACCTAATAGTCGACCCAAATGTTTCGAACTCTGACTATTAACCTTAAAAAATGCCGGCATCTCTTTATTGCTGATTCATTTATTAGTAAATATAGCAGGAGTTTATCTGGAATAGCTCAAACTTATTCTAAAACTATACAGCCGGCAAAATTAGTTAATGGTCAGTATCTGACTCTTATATTGATTTAAATGTAGAAAATGATACATTTCTTATTGTATGTACACTTTCAGCAATGGAAGACAAGTCTAATTATTTGTTACCAAACAATCAGAGATTTGTAGAACTAGACAGCTCGCAAGCATTTAACAATCTGACCAATAAGGAAAAACTTTATGCTCACTATCTGAGTCAAGTAAGTATATTTGTGCTATAACATTGAATTGACCTAAAAATTAACCAATAAATCACATTGGGTAATTTTTTAATATTTACAGTATCTGGAACTATTTACAATAATACCTTAATTTAAAAAAAATAAAACATTAAAAATAAATTGCTGTTAGATTTTACACAAAACTTAATTATTAATAATTATTAAGTAAATGGTAGTTACTGTACTTATAGGTAAGACCTGTCTCTTGGTCCCAAATAAGCACTGGTGAAAAGAGGGATGAAAATCATATTTTTTTTTATTTAAATAATCTATTAATGTTTTTTCTTGTGTTACTAGGCAGCTTGGAATGGTGGGCTCATAGTTCTTCTTCAAACAAGTCCTGAATCTCCAAAGATTTTTTCACTTCTCCATAGAATTTTCCTTGGAGAGCCCTTGGATAAGCTTAAAGAGTCTGCTTTGAAAGCAGGAGTTTCAGAAGATGATTTTCAGGTAAATGTGCATTTGAATAGTATTTAATACCATCCTTCTGCTTCATTAGGGTTAATAATTAAGAATTATACCTACAGTTTAAAACCCTTAAACACACTGAAATTTTTTTGCCTTTATATTTGTTTTTTTATATTACCGTCATTTCAAATGCTTTACATCAGCCATGGTCATGGGGCACTGATGTGTTAGACGTCCAGATGTCACAGTCAACACGGGATGTCTTCAGCTTTTAATTGTAAATTTTGGTCCGATCTACTCAGAATGTGCTCATAGTATCTTGAGGTTGTGCAGTGGTATGCTTGTTTTTGGATTTAATTTTACTGGATCCCAAGCCTGGTAGATTGGTACCCAGCCATCTTCTCTATTGAAATTAGGATGTTTTCTTTCACAATTTTGTTTGAAATTTTCAATTTCGATTTTGGTCAACAAATTTCGATTTGTGGTCTATCAAACCTGATGTAATGTAATTGGGGCGATCTAGAATATGATCACAGGCTGCAGACTTCCTAGACTGTTGATGTTTCATGTCAGTCATGTGTTCTTTTACGCAGGTCCTTACAGATCTGTTAGTTTGCCCTATGTAAGAGAGACCACATTCACAATCAAGCTTGTTTTTACAGAAGCCCTCTTCAAGATATAAACAATCTTGTCCGTAACGCCTCTGAAATACGTTAATAGTGTTGAGATGCAGTCTTCAATGGGTAGGCATGTGAATAGTGACTGTACATCAAAACTGGCCATAGTTTCACTGTCACTAAGACATAGATGTTTTCTCACTGACAAAATGGTATGAAGCCTTTGTGTCAGCTCTTGTGTGCGGTGAAAGAATAGCATATAACGCATTCGAAACGTCGGGAATATAAAAAACATAATTCAAGGCGAAAAAATCTGTTCATAATAGTTTCAAATGTTTGCATAAATAAAGGTTGTCCAGGCGAAAATTTTTGGTCTTAAAATTAAATTAAAAATAAACAAGTATTTTTAGAATATTCATTTTATTTTTTACATGTTTCTTAAGGGACTGCGGATTTTTTTTTTAATTATGCCTGCCACGTGGCGTCCATTTCTTTCAATACACTCTTGCAAGCGAACTCTCATATTGGTAAATACGGGGAACAAAGCTCCGGACTGATTGTAGCGATTTCCACCAAATGATTTGTTGTAGGGTAGGTGCGAGGATTATTACAGTAACCCCACAAACAAAAATTACACGGCGTCATATTCGGTGGACATGGAATGTCTCCGTACTTGCTGATTAGTTTTCCAGGGAAAATCTCCCATGACTTCGACATTGAGATTCTGTAGGTGGAATTGCCCCATCCGGCTGAAAGTAAGTCCTATTGTTGCGCCCATGATACATTTGCAATCGCGGTACCAAAAACTCGTCAATCATACGGCAGTACACCGAAGAAGTGACAGTTTCTCCCTGATTGACAACATATGGGGCGATTATTCCTTTGAACTGAAATCGCGCTCCATACCTTCGTTTTAGGGCAGTGCAAACTCTTCTGATGCCATTCCCTTGGATTGTCTAGAGTTCAATAGCGCATATTTTGTTTATTGACGTAGCCCCCGATGTAGAAATGAGCCTTACCACAAAACAATATGTTGTACCAAGCGTTCAGGGGGTACAAAATCATTCCAACATTGTTAAATGCCTCTTAAAACATAATCGCATTTATTCCATTTTTGTACAATTTGCATTTTGTAGGGATGAAGTTTTAGTTTTTTTCATAATTACATGAACGGATGACTTTTTGATGCCTGTCGAGGCGGCAATCTTTTTCAACGTTTTTCTTGGATTTCGAATTATTTCCACACGTTCTATTGCTACTGAAGTAAACGGTCCCGGTGATGGCCCGCTCGAACCAACGATTCACTAGACTTTAGGTATTGTTCTACCGCAAATGCGCGGTGCGCTCCCGACCAATGACTCATGGTGACGCATGCGCAACAAACGCTAACACTCCCGCGCGTCTACCCCTCCTAAAAAAGGAATAGCGATAATTTAAAATTAAAATTTTTCCGCTGGACATCCTTTACAAGAAATCATTATGTTTACCTTTCTTGTTCATCCTACAAATATCCGAGCCTAACAAATGATGCCAATGAAACTGACTACAACACTTAAAATAAAACTGGCCATGTAAAACAGGAGCAAGTATAAGGTACTTCCTTTCCCTAGAGCTTTACTAAAGCTTTCTACTTGAGATATATGTAACATATACAGAATGGATGTGACATTATTGACATTTAATGGAAACTTGTTTACTATTACTACTCATAATTATTTAAACACAGTAAAAAAAATTAAAAGAAATAACAAAAACCTCTTTTCATACTTACTTTTAGTCTAATAATCAGCGATTCGAAACGCGGGCAGCGGACAAAGGCGTGGTGTGCTCTCGACGGCATAGTGAACTAATATATCTTTCGCTTAAGTAACAAATACAAAAAAAGTATCCAGTGATAGAGTATTGTATTAATTCATTTGTATCTCCTTGCTACGGCTTTTAAATTTTGTAATGTACATATCCTGTATACTTTTTGATGTAGTAATAATGTCATGCATGATGACTGCATCAGTGGCGTGCCAAGGGTTTTGACCCTGTGTAGGCGGTAGGTATAAAAAACAAATTTTTTGTATCACCAAAATACGTAGTTAGCCCGTACTTAAGAAAGATTCTGATTCAAGGTCGGCACAGCCTTTTTGCCTACATCGAATGCACGCCACTGCATGTCCATTCTTTTAGTTTTCATATAATTTTTTTAGTTGAATTGCATTGTAGTTCATAATTTTTTTAAATCTTCGAATTATTTATATCAATTCTTATCCCTTGCGCGTAACTATCAACAATGAGGTATGCTGAGAATAGTGTCAGTAAATATGAATTGAAATCTCATATCATAGTCAATTTCTTGAGTGAGGCCGAGATGAACTATATTCAGGTGTCATTGTGTTCAATACAGGTCAAAATATAATGCATAATTAAATTTAGTAGTCGCATCAATATAATATAATAAGGAGCATAAATAAATAATAGTATATACACTCGGCGTCAAAAAAATCGCACCTTTTGAAATTTTGACTTCAAGCGAATAATACTCTTAACTTATTTATAGTACCCTACCAAAATTAATATCATTTGAAAGCACAATTAATACACTTTAAAAACGCGTATCGTTCTTTTCTGTAAAAACAATAATCACGAAACGTTAGAGTCTTTAAAAAAAAAAGTGCTGAAAAGCTCATTAGAGGACTCACTACTTGTGCCTATTAATTTGTGCGATATTAATTTTGGTAGGGTACAATAAATAAGCTAAGAGTATTATTCGCTTGAAGTCAAAATTTCAAAAGGTGCTATTTTTTTGACGCCGAGTTTAGTAGTACTCGGAAACCTAAATAAATATCTCTTCTTGAACATCTTCTGAAGCATAAATATTCGGAAGTATAATTTAATAGTTTTCTTTAATTCCGAAAATAGATAAAAAATCCCAATAGAGAATCACAATACGTTCTTGTGCCTTTTGTACATGTTTGTCAAGTTAATATATCATAGATAAATAACGATAGTTTAACCACTTCCTCTATGAAGAAGATTATAGTTATGTGGTTAGTGTTGTAGCTGTAATATTAGTTTATTACAAATATTTCATGCATTAATTGTAAAAAAAATTAACGTTTGTGGTGGTGTAAGAGAATCTGCTGTCGCTACTCATCATGTGTTATGTCGTAAAAGTCAACTAAGGTAAATGCCGCACAAATCTCATATCTTCCGACAGATGGCAGAATTACCATCTAAAATATTCCATACATAATTTGTATTGATGGAATGTCTGGTACTGGGATCATCTCTCTGCTCGCCAAGCGATGGCGACCCCGGCAAATTCTCCTATAGGGGAAGTTGAATCCCTGTAGGAGTGATGTCCAACATTTTATTGGTTGAAATAATTTTAGAAGAAAAATAAGTTAATTATAGAAGATTTTATTCATGTTTTATATTAATAATACTACTAGGCAAAGTAATGAATTTAGTTAAAAGTGCATTGCTGGACATAGGCCTCTATAGATTTCGAGTCCAGGATGTATCGTATCGTCAAGATTTGTGACACACTTTTCGAGCGAAGCCGATTTTATTAATATATCTCACCAAAAATGATGTCTATTGTTACAAACATATAGTTTTTACTTATGACGAAAATCAAAAGTACGAAAATCGTCCTCCATCACATCGGATGTCGTGAGATATATTTGAGACAAATATATGCAATGAAATAGAAATAAGCCCTTAAAACCGTAAAACCAATACTAGCGTGGTCAGAGGTCCTGATGTTTATTTTATTTGTTTCAACCCAATTTCACTAGAGCTCGTTTGGGACAAGACGGCGACAGGCTCATCAACTGGATGAGTTTGTCACCGTCTTTGTGTCCAGGCCAATGTTACAAATCCTACATATGTTTCGAAAAAAAACTCATTGGTACGTGCCATCTATATAAAGGATCGAACACTAGTCTCCTGGTTCGGAAGTCAGTCCTCTAACTACTCGGATATCGTAGTCTTTTATTATCTTATTAGGTACATAAAATATCCAGATCGATAACGGGCGTCCAAGATGCGAGGTACTTGAGTACGTAAGTCCTCTTATTTGGAGAGGTCCAAATTCAGTGGTCTGTTTAGGTGCAGCATAAGATAAAGGAATGTATATTTATGATTATTTAATACTAGCAGTTTTACTCTGCGTTGAACGGGATAAAAATAAAAAAGTACATAAATTAAATATAAAAAAGTGCAAAGAAATTCTGTTACGTTTTTACGTATTAAGTATAGCTACATCTATCATAGCTACATTTATCACAACTAATATCCTATTTTCAGTTCTTTTTTTATTTATTTTATAAATGACGTGATTGCATTAACCATGTTACTGACCCTTTTAAGTGTACCTGTAATAAATGACAAAACATTGTTTTGAGTTAAAAGAATATATCTTAATAACTGGTACATTTTTTCAGGCATTCTTGGTCTATGCCGGCGGGATATTTGCCAATAGCGGAAATTACAAAGGTTTCGGCGATACAAAATTCATTCCAAATTTGTCCAAGGAAGCATTTGAACTCATTGTGAATTCCTCAAAAGCCTATGAGAGTGACAACACTCACATGACGAAGTTATGGCAAAAAGTTCAGAAGGCTATTTACAGCCTGGCACCAAGACTGACTAGTTTAGGTTTGGCTAATAAGGTATGTTTAAACAGTATCCATATTTTGCAATACTAATACAATATATGCATTTACATAATTAAATGCATATATTGTATTATTGTGTAACCTTTAGTTGAGGATGATGTGATAATTTTTTTATTTTTAAAATTCCGATTGTTATTGAAATTCACAATGAATTGATTCCTGAACGAAATTGTCGACTCGATTTTACCCAAACTACTCAATTATACAACATATTTGAATATGAAATAATTAAGATACCCCTATCTAACATAGTCGTTATTTTTTAATATTTCTCAAAGCTATTATTTTTTTACACTGTGACAATGTTTGAAGGAGAAGTGAAATATTAATAGAATATAAATAAACACAAAAAAAATCTCCAAACATGAAGAAGCGATAACTGTTGAAATAAGCGTAATTGACACTTCATTTATAGGGTGTAACAACATACTTCTCAAGTAACTGCACAGAGAAAGACTCGAACTTAGTCAATGACTGGATGAAAACTAAGCGCATTGAGGCATATATCTGCCGGACGTTCAAAACCACAGCAGACGATGGCCGTGAGTATCATGTTCTTAGTATTTTACATTTTTACAGGGAGGCCTATAATAGACATTAGAAATTTGCACAAACTCTTACCTGTGCACAGGTAATAACTAATAATTGGAAGAAGTCACAAGGGTTAAGGACAAACCATGCTGATTTATTCATCTTATAATCCCCTGCTAGACATAGTCTCCCCGAATTGTTTTGCCATAATTCCCACGCTTGGCAAGGGGATTGGCAATCGCAGTACT
Source organism: Bhutanitis thaidina (assembly GCA_029286595.1). Taxonomy (NCBI): domain Eukaryota; kingdom Metazoa; phylum Arthropoda; class Insecta; order Lepidoptera; family Papilionidae; genus Bhutanitis; species Bhutanitis thaidina. Next base: position 6,322,188 of record JAGSMS010000009.1, on the reverse strand, counting down.
TTATCATAGACCCCGATGCCCGTCTGATTCCGATCGCCGATCAGCCGGTGTATTTTCAGTTTGGCGGTTTTTGTAGTGGTTAAACGGCCATCTGTCGGACGCCATTTTTTTTTTTTATAGAAGAAGGGGGCAAACGAGCGTGCGGCTCACCCGATGGTAAGTGATCACCGACGCCCTCGAACATCCACAACACCAGAGGAGCTACAGATGCGCTGCCGGCCTTTAAGGAAGGAATAAGCTCTTTTCTTGAAGGTCCCTAAGTCGTAACTGTTCGGAAATACTGCTGGCGACAGCTGATTCCACAAAATGGAAGTGCGTGGCAGAAAATTTCGATTAAAACGCACTGTGGTGGAATGCCAACCATCTAGGTGGTATCGATGGAACTTCGAATTCTGTCGCGATGTACGATGGCGAAACTAAGCAGCTGGGATCAATCCGAAAAGTTCCTCAGAACATTCCCCGTGGAAAATTTTGTAAAAAATGCAAAGAGAAGCAACATCTCTTCGCAAGGCCAAAGGATCAAGCCGATCAGAGAGAGCTTGGTCGCCGACAATTCGAGCCGCTCGACGTTGGATGCGGTCAAATGGAAGGAGTTGCTACTGGGGTGCCCCTGCCCAGAGATGAGAACAGTATTCCATGTGGGGCCGAACTTGCGCCTTATAAAGTTGCAAACGGTGGACCGGCATGAAATACTGTCCCGCTCTTCAGAGCACACCAAGCTTTTTGGAGGCCAATTTGGCCTTTCCCTCCAAGTGACCACGGAACTGAACGTCGCTTGATATGTCAACGCCAAGGATTCTGATATTGGCTGAGCCAATAAGGGGAATGTTCTCAAAAAGAGGAGAAACGACAAAGGGATTCTTTTTAGCGGTGAACGCGCAAACCTGTGTCTTTTTGGGGTTGAATAGGACCAAATTACGTCGACCCCAATCCGAGACTTTGAATAACAAGGTCTCGACTTCAGACACAAGTTTGTTCCGGCACTCGTCGACGTGTTGCCGAGAAATATTCGCACGGCCTGTATATAGGGCATCACCCTGTCGTCTGCATAGCAATGAATGCTACTGATTTGTAGCATGTCGTTGATATGCAGAAAGAACAGAGTGGGAGATAGCACACAGCCTTGTGGAACACCAGCATTCACGGGTTTGGGGTCCGAGCATGCACCGTCGACAACAACCTTGATGCTCCGATCTGTGAGGAAGCTGGTGACCCAGTTGCACAATCTCTCAGGAACCCCGTAAAATGAAAGCTTTGAAAGAAGCGCTTTATGCCAAACCCTATCAAATGCTTTCGCTACGTCCAGACTAGCCGCCAAAGCCTCCCCCTTAGACTCAACTGCTTCTGCCCATCGGTCAGTCAGGTAAACTAGAAGATCACCAGCTGATCGTCCGCGACGGAAACCGTACTGTCGGTCACTGATCAGCTGGTGTTCCTCCAGGTACCTCAGGAGCTGGGTGTTGATGAGTGACTCCATTATTTTAGATAACAAGGGGGTGATGGCAATAGGCCTGTAGTTGGACGGATCAGAGCGGTCGCCTTTTTTGGGTATTGGATGCACAAATGCTGTCTTCCAAGATTCCGGGACGACGCCTGAAGAGTAGGAGTGCCAGAAAAGACGCGTGAGAACCGGTGCCAACTCAGGGGCACACATCCTCAGCACAATTGGAGGGATTCCGTCCGGCCCACTCGACTTATGAATGTCCAGGGAGCGGAGTGCCTTTCGCACTGAGCTCTGCAGAAACTGAATTTCCGGCATGGAGCACTTACACCACGGGATGGTAGGTGGAGAGTTTCCCCGGTCATCAAGAATCGAGTTGGATGCAAAAAGAGAGCCCAAGAGATCGGCTTTCTCTTTTGCAGTATGGGCCAGCGAATCATCCTCCTTGTGTAGAGATGGGAGAGATGGCTGACAGAAATTCCCCTGGACAGCCTTGGCGAGAGACCAGAATGCGCGGGATCCCGATGGGAGGCGAACTAATCTCTCGCCAATTCTGCCAATGTGCTTTAACTTTTCCGCAGCGATAACTCTTTTGAAGGACCTGGAGGCAGAGTTGTACTCGTTTTAAGAGCACTGGTTTTGCATCCCGAGATGCCGATGCATCGGCCCAGGCCTGGCAGCACTTCCGCTTTCGGCGTGACGCTATTTTGCAGGTGCGACCAAACCAAGGCTGGGATTTACCTCCGACAGGCACTGCAGAGAACGGAATAAAAGTTCCATTCCTGAAGTACCACATCGGTGACAGAATCTTCAACGGCGTTGGGATCATCCAGCGAGAAGCAAACCTGCCCCCATGGGTAGGAAGCAAAGAAAGACCGCATTCCATCCCAATCTGCCGACCTATAGTGTCACACACGGCGGAAGCCCGCAGATCGCGTTCGGTATCGGCGCGCGATAGGCACTACACTCCGGATCAGACAGTGGTCCGACGAGCCAAGAGGGGCATCGACTGAGACCAAATATCCGTCCGGGTGTGAGGTCAGCAAAAGGTCCAACAGGGAAGGTGTATGACCTTCCACGTCTGGGATCCGCGTCGGCGAGGTTACCAGTTGTGTCAGGCCATATGCTAATGCAAAGTCGTGAACAGATCTCCCCGCATGATCGGTTATGCGAGAACCGAGCCAATCGGTGTGGTGGGCATTAAAATCGCCGAGAATCACGATCTCTGCGGATGGGATCTGTTGTAGCACGGAATCTGTAGCCATTTGGATGTGGTCAATGAGTCGGTCAGTTACGGTATTACCGCTATGGGACCTGTAAAGGCACGCATAGACGCGCGGATGGTCGTCGCTGTCGATGCGCAGCCAAACGGTAGATAGGTCCAAACCTTCAAGACTACCGAGGCGTCGAGAACAGATATCATCTCTGACGTATACGCAAACTCCGGCACGGGGCACAAAGGAGTGTTCCAGTTTGTACCCCGGGTAATGGAGATAAGAGGTATCAGCCGGAGACGATATCAGAGTCTCTGTAAGAAAAAGCAAGGCTGGCTTCGCCGTTTCAAGATGGTAATGAAGGGCGCTAAGGTTCGAGTGGAGTCCCCTGACATTGCAGAAATCCACGGCGAGCGCGGAAGGGGATGCCACAGTTTCCTTGCTGCGTTTGCCGCGAGTAGGAAAGAAAGAGAGCGGAATATTGCCCCCCCCCAGAATACGCGGGGCAGACTGAGCATCCACGATTAGGTAGCGTAGGAAAGCCTGAACGTGGATGCTCAGTGAGGGATTCTCCAGAACCGTAGGTACTGGTACCCTCCTGGGGTAGCTCAAAATTATAAACCGCTACAATATTTGGGGGGGAGGGGGGAGAGGGCCTCCGGTTACCTCACTCACCGCACGAAACGCAGAAGCACAAGATGCCTCTACTTCACGCCGGTATTCTGCGAGGCCGTGGTACTTATCCGGACGAGCCGGCCCATTCCTGCGGCAGCAAAAGCCGCCGCTTGGCTCTACCACGTCCATAACCTACACTTACACAACATACCACGCCATTCTTACAAATATTAAAATATTTTTTGGAATATTGTTACTGATTATGATTTCGTACTTTAACTTTGTACTCAGAGTACTTATTTATTATTTACTATTAACTCAGAAATTTGTACTTATTTTGGGGCTATGACAAAAAAACTTAAATTATTGCAGTACCTTTATACACTATTCACCTTGCGGGCGTGGAATCATCACCAAAGCCGCCTCTGACTATGGATAAAGAGAAATATAAGAACGCATACTTCCAAGTGACGCGAGGGGATTACGCCGGCCTACTTAAACTTGCCAATGACAACCTTGCCAAAGCAATGGAATATGCGGCGAATGACAATGAAAAAAATATGCTCAAACACTATATCAACAGCTTCCGGGAAGGTGATCTGAATGAGCACAAAGAGGGCAGTCGATTTTGGATAAAAGACAAAGGACCTATTATTGAAACGTAAGTAGTACACCTAACAATGAATTATTAATCAAAGGGCAGGTCACAAATTGTGTGCTAAGAGAAGTCTTAATTAACATTAAAGATTAAATAATATTTTGTTGTTGTTACTAGCATTTTAGTGCTAAATTCAGAATGAAATCCTGCCTGTACGAGAAATTAAAAAAAAAAAAAAATTATTTCGGGTACATGTGAAGTCCGCAAACCCGCACTGGAGCAGCGAGGCGGATCGTTTGATGGCTCATCTCAGATGTTTGATAATCTTTTTTTTTTCACTTTTAAAGCGTCAAGAACTTTTTAAAGGAAAGGAAGGATAGTTATGAGACGGTAATCAGACAGAGTACTGCGATAATTTTTGTTAGGGAAGAGAGATAAGATTGACTTCCTTTCATGGCAGAGGAAAATATTTAGAGAGAATTAAGATGTTAAGCATAGCATCATTCAGAGGAACGATAATTTTACGGTTTATTTCATCACATCCGATGGCGCTTGATGATATGGAAAAAACATTCTTCTTGACGTCACATCCGGAAAATGTATTGAAGATGAACGGTTGTTGTATTAGACCGAGTATTTAAAGTAAATCGTTTAGAAAAGAAGATCAAGATAAATGTGTTCATTAACAACAAAAGCTAGTTTAGATTTTCAACTCTATAGGAGTTTTGAGAAACTTCCAGATTTCAGCAGAGACTTTTGAACGTGGCGTTTTTGGGCATCTCTACAAAGTATAGCAGCGATTCCGTAATATTCCTATATTTTTCCAGATTGTAATACGATTTATCCTTTGCATATTCATTATTTTGTTTAAGAGCAATTTAGTACCGTCTGTCAGAACGGAAATGTTTAAGTTTTACTGGTCTGATTGGTGCATGCGTATCTTAAAGGTTAACTTTTAGAATCAAAATGGATTATTGCCAGTAATGAGATCTCATATGCAAAACCGTATTTAGGTACCAGGGCTTCATAGAAACTTACCGTGATCCAAGCGGTCAGCGTGGCGAGTTTGAAGGATTCGTGGCGATGGTGAACAAGGAGATGTCGAAGAAGTTCGGCTCGCTTGTCGATGAAGCCGAGCGTTTCATCAAACTTTTGCCGTGGGGAGGTGATTTGGAAAAGGATACATTCCTCAGACCCGACTTCACCAGTCTGGATGTTTTAACGTTTTCCGGTAGTGGTATTCCTGCTGGCATCAATATTCCTAACTGTAAGTTACTTTAACTCACTACTATGTTCTTTTTTATGTGTAACATCTTAACTCGCGTATGCGGTACTGGTGGGCCCATTGTCGCGGATGCAACCGAAATGTCTAATAGGAAGCGCGCGCTATTAAATTTACTATAACAATATGATTTTTGTTGCTGAGCTGTAGGCCTCTCCCAACAGGAGGTTTTGAAGTAAACTCCACGCTTGGCAGATAGATATATTGATATCATAGATTCCCTTTATCGTACATCTTATAATATTATATAATCTTAAAATAATATAATCTATAATTATTAAGAATAATTTTCTGTACTCATAACAAATATGATCTTATTCGGTTTAACATCGGCAGATGACGAAATTCGTCAAAACGAGGGCTTCAAGAACGTCTCCCTCGGGAATGTGATTCCCGCTGCATACAAGGAGTCCGTCATACCGTTCTTGTCTGAAGAAGACAAGAAGTTGCTCGAGAAGTATAGGGTTGCTTCCTTTGAGGTGAGCCCATTGCTTTATTATTGTTTGAGGTTTACATCCAACGTGATACGATTCGTAAATAACTACAACACATTTTTCACCACGTTCACGCCGCTGGAATTAAATAATTGCGCCAACCTTATATGATCATGGGTCTCATAGAAGACGATTAATGACAAATAACATCCTCGTATTATATTACGTACAGAATCAGAAGAGGGGTGATGGGTTAACAACCTGTATCCACTTTTTGTGAAGATGCTTTCAACGATCATTAACCTCATCCCAGTTCATCTTCAGATATTCGGAAGTATTTTCAATTCGTGGGCGTGATATTTTACTAAAAGTGTGAAATATTGCAGTGACATTATTTGTTACAATTTTTTAATATTGAGCATACTTAAGTTGCTTGTGGGATATTTTTATTAGGGTTCCGTACGGAGTCCTATTAGTAAGCTTATCCGTCTGTTCGTCTTTAAAGGGCTGACACTTTTGTACCGTAACGAGCCTCGTTTAAATTTTGTGAAACAACAAATAATAAAAACCGGGCACGCGCTATGGATCCCGAACTGAAATAAAGAAAATAATTTTGGTACATACATAACATATATTTTGTATATCCGAATCCGACTCGCACTTAGCCGTTTTTTAAATAAATGTCCCACTGCTGGACTAAGGCTTAGGAGTCTCCTTCATCGCCGAGCACGTGATAAATTCAGCACTAACTGTAACTAAGTTTTAATGGTGCTGGATTCGAAAGCCGGTCACTTGCATACTATGAAATTGAAGAAAACACTTCTGAACCGGTTTTTGTCTTGAGTCGCGTGGATGATTTAGTATTTTAAATTGAAATGCCATTTGGAACAGGTGCAAGTAGGCTTACACGAACTCTTAGGCCACGGCAGCGGGAAACTGCTGCGCCAGAACGCCGATGGGACGTTTAACTTCGATAAGGAAAATGTAAAGAATCCGCTTACTGGTATGTTATAATTAAAAAGTTTGTTTTTATCTATCTTACAAATAGTAATTTCTTAAAATTTTTGAGCGTTACGAATTCCTCAGCCGTTTTTTATAAAATATCCTTGAACTAACTGGAACAGTTAGACGCCTATTTAATCTTGCTTAGGCTAACAGCAAATTAATGTAAAATTCTCAGATCAGTATAGATTGTGCATTGTCTTGTTTTTCGCTGTTTGCTATTGTGTCTTCTTCTTCATCAGCCTACTTAAGCTCACTGCTAAACATAGACATTATGACTTGTTTGTCTCAGGCAAGCACATCAAGTTGTGGTACACGGACGGAGAGACGTACGACAGTAAGTTCACTACGTTAGGCTCGGCCTTTGAGGAATGCCGCGCAGAGGCAGTGGGACTCTATCTGTCCTTGGAACCCGAGATACTTAAGTGAGTAAATTGTGTTTTACTTTTAATTTTCTTTACAAGAATAAATAATAATGGGCACACAGTTTACCCAACTGTAGGGGGTTGTTGTGACCTTGCTATGATACTTACTGTGTAGTTACAAGTTAAACCCTGAACAATCTCGACAATACAAATAGATATTATTCAAAAACGACCTTGTACTAAGGTGGTGTTAGTGCGGGACAAAAGCGCAATAAAACCCCGAATTCAATGTTTAATAAGTTGTCTAAAACCTTTCTAAAGGATATTCGGCTATGAAGGCCAGGAAGCGGAAGACGTGACCTATGTGAACTGGCTGAGCTTGCTGTGGAACGGAGCCGCTAAGGCCACTGAGATGTATCAACCGTCAACTAAAACATGGTTACAGGTACATTCTGAGTGTGAATATTTATTTTTAATAATATTTTTTTATAACTAGAATGCTAATGGACAGTCAAGTATGCTGCCTTTACTTCAAAACTGGCACTTTTTGGCCCTGGATTTATTTTTGGAGTTCCGTGTTCGGTCCCCTCTTCTGATTTGATCTATTAATATAATATAACGCATATTGGAGTCAGGAAGTAAAGCATATAATACTTACGGCACCATGTATTCAAATACTGTATATTCAAGTATTATATGAGGTAAATAAATTATCTAATACTAGCATATCAGCCATTCTCTGCTCGGCACCTGTAGTATGAGCTATGTATGTACATTAAAAATCGGTTACAATGATGATAATCTACCTTAATTTTTACATTGTGTCATTAAAACTGCTTAAAGTGGAGTCAACTAACTTTGTTCGATACACAAACGCGAGCACGTTTTGTAAAATTGACTTTTATATTATTGACCTCGCTATGTCCTACTCATAGATTATAGGCGGATGACATCGCGGGCAAAAGCTAGTTTAATATAAGGCAATCACCATTTATCGAAATGGCACAAAGTCTTTACACACTGGGTTTATTTCCCGCCAGGCGCATGCGCGCGCGCGCTTTGTGCTGTTGCGGCTGCTCCAGCTGGAGGGCGACGGCTTGCTGCAGCTTAGCGAGCCCGAGCCCGCGCGCAACCTGCTGCTCACGCTCGACCGGCAGCGCCTCGCCACCGACGGCAAGAGGATCGTCGGTATGTATCCCCCGCTCCGTTCACGTCCTTGTATTTCAAGTTACGTAAAAATAATATACTCTCACGACTGTATACCCAATACTGGGGTGGTCAGAGAGGCCCAGACATTTATTTGTTTAATACTACCAATTTTTTTTTCATATTTGTTTTTTGGGAAAACACAGCGTTATCCGGGTTATCACAATATCCACTCATAAAACATCTTCGTATAAGATGCTCCCTCGCGCGCGACCGGCATCATTACTCCCCTTAATATTTACAGGCCTCCTTCTGCCAATAATCTGGATCACACTATGGGCGTTAAGAACATGGTGAGATCATAAAGATCCATCAATTTGCCATCAATTTTAATCCGTATAAATTGTGGATATAATAATTAATAACATACATTTTATGAAGTACTATTATATAACAAACGCGCTATCAGTCCACCTGATGATAAAGTGGCTACTGCAGCGTTGCCACTCCCGAAGACAAGAATGGAACGCCACACATCCTGTAATTATTCTGGTACCTCTGTACCTTTCAAACCGAAACACAAAGGTGGTTGCACTGCTGCTTAGTGACAGAAATGGGTAAGAGGGTGGTAACCCACCGGGACGGCGCCTAGGCAAGTAAAAGGGAGTCCTAGCACCTAGAGTGATAACGAAAGGTTTTGCTTGCTTCGTCCACAGGAGAGTTCCTAGTGAAGCTGCAAACCTTGAAGGCGACGGGCGACGCTGCGGGCGCGGAGCAACTGTTCGAGCGCTACAGCCGCCTCGACGAGCCGTGGCCGCACTGGCGCGACATCGTCATGCTGCACAAGCAGCCGCGCAACATATTCGTGCAGCCCAACACTGTGCTCAAAGGTACATATCCCATATACTTAATTTTCCCCTAACTTCGAGATTCTAGCAAACATGGCGAGCGATTGATGAGCGGAAAATGTGTTTCAATATGCCAAACTCAAACCCTATAACCCGGTAATGGAAAGTAGCATCTATAGTGCCTCGCACTACCGTTACTCTCAATGGAAAGGCTATCTAATAATCTAAGATCTAATCTAAGAAAGGATCTCTATTTCCAAAAGGATTGCTCAAAAGAATGTTACACATATTTTGATTTGTTAGTGGTTCCTCAAACTCATCTTCTGTTAATGTCTTTATAGTTAAGGAGCGACTAAGGGAAAAGGATAACATGAGTGAGGGTGTCAAATATGAACCCACCCAAATACTTAGCATCCGTTCAAGTAAACATTATTGTTTTTTTGAACAACAGGATAAATAATGGGCATGTACCCCACAAAATACTTTTTAGCTGCATAAAAGGTAGGGTTACGAAGGTAAAATATTCACAAATTACCCATACAACAGTTACTAGATGCTGTATTTTGTTTTTCAAACGTAGGTAACGAAGTGGAACTGAAGCGTTACCCGGCCAGTGCGGAAGGCATGGTGACCTCGTGGGTCGACCGCTTCCCGGGCACCGCAGTCGTCGATATCCTCGAACAACTGGCCGAAGCCGACGGCAAATACTTTGAAGAACTGGAACCTCTCACTGCTGCTTAATTTAACTGTGTGAACGTGAATGAAAACTTTCCATCACGGCAAATATTATTTGTATACTAAATATGTATTAAATTTTAAATAAATTATATTTCTACCATGATTTAATTGGTTTAATTTCGTAAAAAACATCCTCAATAAATAAGTTTACTTAACTTCGGCTCTTTAAGAGTTAGCGTTAACGATCTCGACTCGTGTGCTATTTCTAATCCATACATACAATTATATAGATTGGATGTAATCTTATTGACATTTAGAGTGATTCCAAGCGCCGAGGTCATTAAACATGACGAATAGCGCTTGCGTTTTATTTGAATTATCTACAGGAAATGAGACGAAATTGTTATAATAGTTTGCTAGGTACAACTCACCAAGGGCCTTGTCCGCAATGCTAGAAAAAATTCGTGTCATCATTCCTAGATAAAATCAGTTTCTTTACCATGGTTTCGTTGATCTTTGAAACCTTATCTTGGATATGAAATTTCTATTTATGATATATTTTTGTAGCATAGCATAATCATAAAAGTTTATTTGCGGAATATAGGTATGTTACAGATGTGAATTATACATTAATTCGCTATATTCTACTCTATTCAACAAATGCTGCAAATATTTAATTGTTCGCTAAAAGTCTGTCACATTATTCAATTAATGATTGAATAATGTAACAGACTTACTTACTTACTATTACAAGTCAAGAAATTAAAAGATTGATATTAAAATGTCAATATTAGAAAACAGAAGTCCAATGATAAATAAAAGTAACAGAAATATTGCTCCAAGTTATCAACAGCAAATCACACATAAATAATTGAAACTGTACAGAACTTACTATAATATATTTACTCAATATAAATATATTTCCACATTAAAAGTATCCGTTAATATAAGTTATTATATTACGCAATAGTGAAAACAATAAAAGAAACGGCAGTAAGGAATGAAATAAAATAAAAACGAATACATGCTTTCAACTATATAATTTATTCACATTCAATACAAAACGCGTGTGATAGTAATTTTAATATTTATCTTTTAAAAATCACAGTATTGCTTGACCATGACTAACAGAAGAAATATTAACAATCACCACACACTAATAAATAGATTCAATCTAATAATAAAATCAATAAATAGATTCGAGGTGAAAAATAAACATGGAGCGAATGTCTGTAAAAAAATTATTGCTTTGTCAATAAATAATTAACTAGCCGTTCACCGATGGACTATTGATATGACAATAAGTGGACACAATTCAATAAAAATAGTAAAATTGAAATTAGATTCAATATTCAAACTAACAATTTTAAAGGAAACAAAACGTTCGTTGATATAGGCAATTCCTACATGTAATTCTATAAATACAAATTAGGTTCTAAGAAAATCTTCAACTAAGCACCATTCTATTCGATTACACTTACGACGTGACTTAGTGTTGAATACTATATATGAATATTACAAACTTTTAAATTGACTTAGGGTAGCAATTAAAAAATTCATTTCTGATAGCTAAAAAGTTAAACATAATGAGTAAAACATATTTGTGCAAACACACAAAAATCGTGTCAACTTTTCTATTTTAATACATCGGACTTTATCAAATCCAGTCGCTTATTTTGTATAAAGGCACATAAAATTAAATATACATAAACATTTTAACAAAGAATGTTAATTTCGCAAAAAAATTGTCATTTCGGTTTTATAAAGATTATATTACAAATAAGCCGTATAACAAAGATACAATTCCTCGGTTATCAAATATTTAAAACAAATTCACGTTTCTTATCCACTAGATGCGATTTTCAGACACTGTATTTACGCTATTCTAGACAGGTTCGTTGTTTTTTCTTGCTTCTAAATTGAGAAAGACAGTCATTTCTACATTTTATATTGACGGTCTTGAATGTTTCTTTAGGTTTGTTTTGAATTTTACTGTAAAATGCATACTGTTAAGCGGCAAGAATAACATCACTAACATTCAGCAAGAAGCGCATTACTTGATTCTAGAACGGAAAACGTGATGGAAGATTCTGAACAACATTACCACTAAAAACAATAAATAAATTATGGTAAATTCTGTTGAAAATGCGAGTATTAATCACAAACGATTGATTTTTAAAATCGATAGATATTCAGTAGCGCCGCTCAGTCAATTTTCTCAGAGCATTCTGCACCGTCGCCTTCGCCTTTAGATGGGACATTGGATCTGAAATTGCATATTATCAAGTGATTGTCGGTCAATAAATAAATAAAAATGTTTCATTGAGATTTTTTTACAATAATTATTATTACTATCTGAATATGTTTTAATCGTTAATAATTACTGCAACTGTAAACATTGAATAAATGTGATGTCATTGCATAAATCTAATATTATATAGCAAATCTGGATCAATATCTCTTCACATTTAAAAATTAAACATATTTTATTTTCGTGTCGAAAACGCCGAACTGTAATTTTCTCTAAATCTATTTTATACATTCTAATACATTATGAAAACCCTTCAAAGTATTAGTGCAATAAAATTTTTATCGAAAGCGTGAAGCGTGCAAAGAGTATAATATTTAATTTTGGGAAAGTTATTTCGATTATTTACGTAACATGTATTATGAAATATACACACCTTGGCAGAGGAGAGTCCTCAGAATCTGGTTTTCTGGTCACACTAATTGAGATCTTTCTGTTCCTTATTTTCTCAAGGATGTTTTCAGGGCTAGGTTCTTTTTCACTCTCTTTTAATATTATAGCAGAATTCCGCGTTCTTTTCGGCCTATATGTAGCATAGTTACCAGGAGTGAATAAAGAATAGGTCCTGTTGTATTTCTGCGTATCTCTCAACTGACTAAGACTGTGGTCTTCATTGCTATCCGTACTGTCTAAAAGAGAATTTGTTCTTGAGTACCTGCGTGTGCCAAATGTTGGTTGATCATAATCTAAGTAGCTCCTGCCGCTTGAAAACTTTCTGAAATCATTCCGATCAAGAGATCGGTATGTATCAACTTTGTCATTAAGTCCCTCGTATCTTAAGCTATTTCTTGTACTCGGAAGGTCAGTTATTAGTGATCTGTAGCGGTCTGTAGACGGTGATAAGTCTGATGCAACGGAAAAACCCGGCGATAAATCATAGTTAATAGGAGAATTGGGTGAAACGTCAAATTTTGAATCTGCCGGTTGTGAATGAAGCCTCGCGACTGGGTCGTATTCGGTGGCCCCTGGGCCTACTAAATTACTCTTACGTCTATGTTTTTTTTCATTGAACCTAGAATAAAAACTTTTTCTTCGTATTCTGTCAACTAAATCTTCATTCTCGGGAGTAAAGGAATCGTTATTACGTAAAGATTTAAGTACAGAGTTTCCTGAATGCGTATCAGAATTTTTTTCTGGAACTTTAATAGCCGCACTGTGTTCAGATTTAATATCTGAATTAGAATAAATAGATCTGCTTCTTGAGCGACTACGAGAATGTGTGTACACATTCGTATCAATTTTAGTAGTAATATCGGATACTGTTCCATTTTTTTCAAAATCTTTCTTGTCAATATCTTTGTCACCTGAAGAAACATTCATAACTTGCGGTTCTATCACAGGATTTGTAGGAACTATTTTTTTTACTCTTGGCAACCTGGAGAAGTCTAATTTTAAAGTATTTTTAAATTTTTTTGATTCGTTTTCTTTCCTAAGTACTGACTGCTCGTCGGTTTCCAATGAATTAACAGAAACACTATCACTTGCGGCTTTATTATATTTATTTTTACGTCCTAAACCATTTAGTAATAACGATGTAGGTCTTTTGGGTTTTTCTTTATCGCTTTCTAAATTTGATTCATGTTGAAGGTCATGTTTATTATTTTTATCAACGTTTACGTCAATACTTTGACCATGAGAGTTTTCAACTATAGACTTTATATTCTTTTCTTTCGGCTCAAATTTTTTGAATAGACCTAAAACCTTAGAAACAGTTGTTTTATTATGATTTGTGTTTTGACTTTCTAAAGCTGCAACATCTGTTAAAGTAACGGCTCTTTTAATAAGATTAGATTCGGTGGGTGGATCGGTGCTTACGGGAACAGATTTCTCCCGTTGCGTCCTGCTAAATTTTGAAGAGTCCTTAGATTCATTCGAAACCAAACTACTTTGAGATGCTTTCTCTGGTGAACTTGACTTTGTTGATGCTAATTTTTCTAATTTATGACCTATAGATTGTAACATAGATTTCTTTTTTATAACAATAGTAGCTTTACCGTTATCATTCATAATTTTTTCTTTAAGTTTTTTAGCCACTTTCTTTTTGTCTATCGAATTATTACCCTCAGTTGCTTCTTGAGTACCAGTCAAATCAGTCTTTGATTTTGAAGATACTTTTTTGACGATTTTCTTTTTAACGGTTTTTTTATTACTTTGATCAACATCAGACTTTTTAATTTCTACGGGTGTACTAGCACTTTCTACTACTATACAATCATTGGTTTTAATATTTTCTACAATTTTATTGTGTCCTGTATAAGAATTTTTTTCACATTTGGTGTCATTTACTTCGTGCTCTGTAATCACTTTATATTTTTTTAGTACAAGACTAGGGATAATTTCTGTTTTAAGCTCTGTCTTCTTCTCTGACCGATCTGGATTCCGTACTAAGTCTGATTTCGATATTGAATTTGACTTTTTCTTGGGCAAAGTAATGCTGAAACTTACTTCCACGTCTGTTTTATTTTCATCATTTATACTTTCTGCTTTTGTAATAGAAGAATTGTCTAATACATCCTTATTACCGTTTCGATTTACATAAACTTTTTCAGGCGACGGGCTGCTTGCGGGATAACTCTTTGGTCGTATTAATTTTGATTCTTTTTGTAACTTTCTTTCTTCGCTTTCGCATTCTTTCAAATCATTTCTTTCGGATAGAGTTTTGTTTGTTTGTTCAAAGGCATTAAAATTTTTAACTGGGTAGCTTTTTGGTCTAGTCATTTTTGATTCTTTATTTTGAAGTTTTTCATCACTACCACGCGTGTTATGTTCTTTGTTCCGAGTATCAATAGCATCAGTTTTTTTCTTTAAATCTGTTATAGCCAATGAAGTGTCCAAGTTAGTCTCCTTAATATTGTCTAAAATTGGGAAGTACGGTGTATTAGATCTGCTACGTTCTTTGCCTAATAAACTTATATTATTCACTGGAGAAAGACATTTACGAAGATAAACTGATTCATCCTTGCATAATAAAGGTCCCTCATTTATATCAGTTGGACTTTTAGGGGAATCCAGTGACTTATTCTTCTTTTCTCTAATTTCTTTAAGAATTTTTTGTGTTTCTAACTCCTTTTCTTTCTTGTGTTTACTATAAAGGCTCTCGTCGGGAGGTGTGTCGAAAAAGTCCGATCTAAGGAACCTTGAAACGCGTTTTCTTGGTTGATCGCCTGCCAATCTCATTGAATGGCGTCTGAAATTCAGACCGGATGTATTACCTAATGAAGACGTTCCATATGCTGCTATGTAGCTCGGTTCAGATAATATACTGCCACTATCAGAAGAATATGATTCGTCTAAAGACAAATTTCGCTCGGGAATTAAATATTTGCTAAGCAGGGGACGGTCTGGGGTGTTGCGAAGACTGCCTCTAGATTGGCTCGGTTCCTTTCCTAGAGAAATTTTAGATGAAAGATCGTGGCCGGTTGATTCTGTCATAGAAATAGGAGACGTAGAGTCACGAGATAAGGTATTCGTCGAATTTCGTTTAAGACGCGGTAACGTACAGAACTGTGATACTTGCGAAGCGGATAATTCCATTCTATCATCTTTGTAGACTACATCCCTTTCGATTTCCTTTTTGGAAACGCCGTCAGTTATATTACAAGTTCTATCGGTATCTACTTTTTCCGGTGTATTTTCAGTAGAGGTTTCGTCGTCAATGGATTTAATCGAGTGGCTACGTAAGTAACGGCGGTGCACTCCTTTGATTTCATCAGCGTTCAAAGTATTTTCCTGAATTTCGCCATTACTACGTTTATTTACGTTGGTGGAATCGTTTTTCAAGACGTTTTCAGTGCTGTCTTGTTTGGGTGCAGGATCGAGCGGGTGGTCAGCGAATGAAGTAAGTTGATGGAGGATGTTATCCGTGTTTTGCGTTCCGTCGGTGGACTTGGAGGCGGAGTGGCTGCGGGCGGGCATCGGAGGTGTCGCGACGGGCGCTTGGGGCGCGGCGTGCAGTGACAGCGTGCGGCGCAACGAGCGCGCGGCGGCGGGCGGCAGGTGCGCGAGCAGCTGCTGTTGTAGGCGCCGCGACAGCCCCGGCGTCAGCCCCGATAGCGCCCGCATCTCCCTCTCCGAGAACTCTATCGAGCTCAAGTCCAAATCCGAGAGATCTAACCCGTGTTCGGTTTCCGTTTGTTGTGCCTTTGACGTTTGGTGCTTCTTGCCGATTCGCTTACAACTACCTGCAACGGAACGCAAAAGGACACACGGTTTCGATCATGCATTACGCTCGCACGTTATGGTGTATGTACAGTGATCGTTTATGTCATTCTATGAAATCGACTCCGCAATTTCGAATACAAAAGAAATTCATTAAAATGTCGTTTCGAGCGGATTTATAATCGTGTAAATTAAGATTTAAGTTAAGTATAGAATTCATAAAGTCATTTGTAATTAGATAAAACATTGATGCAAAAGGTTAAAAGTTAATTTTAGAGGCTAAAGATGACTAATTGATTTAGATCAAACGAAAAGCTTAGATATGCAAAACAAAAACACAAGAATATGCATTAAAATGTTGCTTATTGATAAAATTCAATTTACCAGAATTCAAATCAACTGCTTCAGCGATGTATACCGCGTTAAAAAGGCATCTCTATTCTGGTAAACAGCCGCAGCGCGCGGTGCGCAACACAAAACACATAAATGAAGAAATAAACATGGTTTAGTACCTATTCCTGTGTGGCGTTTGTGGCGGGTTTGTGGTTGGCGCTGTTGCCGCTGTGATGTGAAGATTTGGTCGGAGCATGCAGTGTAACGCGTAACCCAACTGCAACCACACCAACACAACCTCACTACCGCT
This sequence comes from Bhutanitis thaidina, assembly GCA_029286595.1. NCBI lineage: Eukaryota > Metazoa > Arthropoda > Insecta > Lepidoptera > Papilionidae > Bhutanitis > Bhutanitis thaidina. The sequence goes on along the minus strand of JAGSMS010000009.1, from coordinate 6,305,456 downwards.
GCTCAGCCGCCCACGGAACCTTCCCTCCCCCTCCGGTCTGGCTGCAGGTATGTTGTCCCCAGAGCCCACGGGTCATATGTGCATGTGTCACATACACAATATGACTCTTAACACTTACAAAGGTGTCCCTGGCGTACATTAATGAATACATCGAGTGCTACCACATCCACTATCTACACACTTATGCCATGTCTCACTTTGCAAACAAATTAACTGTCACTTTGTAAATTATACTTCCCAAATTCTAAAACTTTAAACGAAAAATTAATGATCTCAAGTAAGTTTCTATTGAACAATACTGAATTGCCACAGACAATACGATAAATGAAATGCCTTTTGTTTCCAATTCATGCATTTTGCTACATAAAAAAAATCTATTATAATGGACAGCAACGCAACATTTTCCTGCTAATGTTAGCTGGTAGGAGAAAGTCAACACCTGCACAAATAATGCAATTTGAAAACAGTGTAAAAACTACAATGCAAAAAAATGTTAAAAATATTAATATTGTTAATGAACTCTGAGAAAAAATACGAACACATAAAGTAGATAATAGACTATACACCGAAAAACATTTTCGATAGTCTATTAAATATGTTCAGGAAGTTAGAAAAGATAAAACCGTCGGTGACCGTGGAAAACGTCACTGATATCGATGCGCTAACGTTTGATAATACGCGGCGGATGGTTTTACGCGCAATATGAATGGATTGATAGTTAATTCATTTGTTTAGTGGAAGCCAGCTGTGTTGTGAGTGACGGAGGCCGTGCTCGGCGCTAACTACTGCAGTGTGGGTGAAGTCAAATATGATTTTTGTTCATTTACGACTGTTGGTTTTTAATGTTTCTAAATATTTTTTTACTATTTTTTCAGACATTAATTAGCAGATAAGACAATTTATGAAGACGAGGCAGCCACAGATTAAAACAACAATCATGCTAGTCGCTATATTTTTGTAGAAAATTACAATATTTAATTTTATTCATTATCTATTTTATGTTATATTATTTACTCATAATTTTAGGAATAACGAAATGTCGAATTATATTTTTCAATCTAGTATTAACTTTATATTATTAATAAGTTTTTTTTAATAAATTGAAATTCTTGCCTTAGCATTACTAAGAATTATTATTTAGTGATATCTATATTTAGCAATTCGGTAAATATTTAATGTCTCTGTTAAAATCAATTCGTAAAATAAAATAATTGACCGATTTATGAATGAATTGTATGCATGAATTGTAACCTAAAAATAAGAATTTCAACAAACAATAATCGTTTTCTGTATTTTGAAAAATATTTTTAATTTTATCAACCGAAACTCTCACATTTTTTGAACATGTCTTTGTTTGACGTTATCTTGCACTCGCGTCATATAATAATAACCAAAATAAAACATTCAAATATCAAGTCTGGAATTACTAGTAGAATAGTCACGTGCTCTGTTCTTTTTCATATTGTCAGAAGTTTAAAATACATACATACAAATAAAGAAAGGTCTAGTTATATTTCTAAGTATTATATAAAATTCCTCATAATTCTTCTCATTTGGGAAAGACCAATGACCAGCAGCGGTCTAACTTAAAAGCTGCCTCAGTGGCATATATTATTTGCTGAATGTCACTATATTTTCTGTCGTATATTTGAATTAAAAGCGTATTCGACAAGTCAACAATTACAACGAGCTCATATTTATCTCACAAGGAACATTATTTGTGCCACAGCAGTTCTAACTAAATCTAAACACTAGGTTTATCAAATCAAAAACGATAACTTCTACCATGTACTATAGATAACTAATACCAATATCCACATAAGCAGCAACACGAAATTTTGACAATACGAAAATAGTTACAAGAAACAAGGTATTTAATATTTATTTTATATCTTTATATTTATATAGCACTAGGTTCTCTGCGACTTCGTCTACTAAGGAAAATTTTCCTGCGGCTTTTGCGGGATAAGTGTCCTTGCCCGGAATTGAAGTTATCTTTACACTTTCTTTCGCATTTAAAATATTTAATCATATATTTCAATTAATTTTACGTGAATTTTTTTTTTTTTATAAAAACAGGCTTACGTTTGACCTCAATCTTGCCCGATGATTTAAGGATAAAATAATTATAATATTTTAAATAAATAAGCAGTAAATGGAAATCTTTTATACTTAGTATGGCCATAATTTTTTTAATTTTTTAACGATTAATGATTTTTTTTTTTGAAATGAAACTGATATTTACGGATTTTATCGCGTTTAATTTTTTTGTTTATATATTTCCAACTTTTCGTAATATAAAAATAAATATAGTGTTCACGTAAATACAAGAAATAATTATATATTTTTTTTAATTTTGCCTCCTTTTGATTTTGGTACAAGGGTTTTATTTCTATGGCCACGAATCTATGGATTTACGCACGGTCTCCATGGTGAATTAAGCAACAGCTATTAATTCTCTCTCACTTCTTACGAGACTCAATGTTGGTTTACTCCTTTTTCACAAAAATGGAGTTTCGTGACTTCTTGATAAGACACCTCCCATCAAACCAAATCCCACTGAACCGAACCAAGTTGCTTTGACCTTTAATGATATGCGACAGAGGATTTGTTGATGCACTTGTCGATAGTGCGACAGACAAACATACGACTCATGCTTTTGAAGCGTCTTGAAAATACTGCACTAACAATCACGTTGAAAATTAATATGTGAAATGGTGGCGAAATTATCAGTTTCTAACATAATAAATGCATTCCAAATTTGAATAAAAAAAATATAATAAAGAACTTTTAAAATTGTAACATTTATTTTATACATTTGTAAAAGATTTTTATAGTACCAATGATTAATTAAAGAAAGTGAAGATAGGTCAGAAGTGCTCCACGAGAGGCACGTTAAAACTCTGCTAATTAGCTAACCCTCATATTATCCACGGAAGCTTGTCGTGTACAGTGTTCGATCAAGTGTCTCAAAACAACCGAAAGTACGAGTGTTATGTGATATTGCACACAAATCATCCGTAAAAGTATGATTTCCAAGAATTATTTACACATCAAACATGGGATCCGAAAAAAAAACCATGTTGTTTATAAATAAATTATATAAACTAACAAAAGAAAAACAATGTTAAAATTTAGTCATCCATTTTAATTAGTTTGTCGTTTTATTTGTAATGTAACCTGATTTTGTTTATTCCGCATAAACTTTAAACAATATATATTTTGAATATTATTACGAATTTTTCGAATTATGATGTTATTTGTTTATTATGGTACAATAGGATTATTATGATTTTAAATTATATGTAGAAACTTATTGAAGGTAGGTCTTTTAGTTAAAAAATATTCACTATATAATTATTAGAGAGACACCAAGTTCATCATTTGCATTTATATTACATTAATGGATTGAACTAAAAATTGTTTATTTATTATTTTACTCTAATAAATTATTATTTAGAGAGAGAGAGTGTTGGCGATTTTTCAACAAATCCCAATATCGGATCAGATTCGATTAAAGCAACGTATGATTGTTACGAGTTCTTGATAAATTGCGCGGTAAGCAGTTCACGTGCGTGCTGCAAACGTGTGCGTATGCGAGTGCGTGTGCGTGTGCGATACCGGCAACGTTTTCCCCGTGCGACGCGGCATAAGCGACGCAAGCCTCACTCACCTCGCGGCATCGGCTGCCGGCTCTTGTTGAACATCGACTCCCAGTCAGAATGCAGGTCGCGCGAACCCCAACCTTCGCGTCTGTGTAAAAAAGTACAATTAGTTAAAGAAACGTTCTACAAGAACTAAGAATATTCATAATGTTTAAAGTTCAAATGTATGAGTGACAGTTAATACATTTGAACTTTAAACATTACAAAAACTTTATAACAGATTCTTGATTTAGGTTTTTTTCATCTTCATCAGATATAATGTCATTGAACTTTTCAAGAAGACCAATGTTGGCAATAGCTGACATGACATGCATGGAGGATTTGTCCATACTAACCACGCCGGGTTGTCGGTACCTTCGCACTAGGGATGCGTCTCTATATCGCTATGTGGGATTAGGGTTCGGTAAATTCGGATGCATTTTCAGCTATCAGTCAGTCGATAGTGCCTCATTCGTTAGTCAGAAGGGTGCACCATATGCAAGTGAGGTGGACCTTTGGAGAAATGGCTATATAAATATACATAAATAGCTATAACCACAAGGCAACCTTATACTTTTCTTGATAATTATTCACAAAATTAAGTCTTAATATTAAATAAGTATTGAAAAAATTTAACAATTTGTATATACTACGTACAGCGAAACAAAGATTTTTTTTACCTATACTAAATTTAACTTTATGTCTAAATAAATATTTTTTTGGAATATATGAAAGAGCTCTTGAAATAGCTTCTATACTCTTGAAATTGATATGTATTACACCTGTAGATAAAAATATAATAATAATTTTAAACTGCGGACTAAAGTATGAAGTAACTTTTAATGGCGTGCCCACTTTGAATTAAAATTAAGCCTGCGTGGTTTAAAGTATGTGTTTTTGTATACAAAAATAATAACACTCTAAATGTACAAATGTGTAATACAACATGTATGGCATGCCATTGTTTGACTTCTAATTGTTTTTATGTTCAGTGCTAGTGCTAAACATGGGAGAACTCAAAAATGTTGAGTTATTTTTGAGTACCCGGCGTGGTTCTAACGCGGCAGAGACAGCTCGCAATATCAATATTGCCTTTGGAGAGGATACGGCTAAGGAACGCACTGTGCGTTTTTGGTTTAATCGTTTTCGTAGAGGAAAGCTCGATTTAAAGAATGAACCACGAGGAAGATCAGACGCAAAGGCAAATAACGATGAATTAAAAGTAATGTAAGTAGTAAGAGGAAGCCGGTCCTTTTTGATATAAAACGACAACTCATACTTCAACCCCTAATTTTATTCAAAATAAACTCACGTTTCTGACACACTTCGTTTGCTTTCCATAAATTTATGAGTGCTGCATGTAAATAAGCAAAAATAAATTTACATTACACCACAAGAAGCTAATATTTTATAATGTCTACAATAGTAGAAAAAAACTTAAGAGAAGCAAACTTGTATACGATACTTACATTAGATGTCTCCTGGGTAAGTGAGGGCTGCATGCGGAAAATTAACGTCGAATTATTAGTTGGAATAGAAAAGTATAACACAGTAAAAGCAAAGTAAATGTTTTATTAATATGAAAAGTGACAGCCAGTCTACATTTTATGGTGTCTCACTTAATTTAGTGCTGACTGATTGAAACTTAATGAGACACTGTGTCAAATTTGACATGTATGTACATTAAAAGCTCAAAGTACTTTAGATTTTGCTTCAATAGGTGTATTGCTGTACCATAATTTCATTGAAATTATCTTGAAGGATTGGTAGTCCGTTCGTTCGTATAGAATAATTACTGAATTACATGTAACATATTTAAATGAAAACTGAAATGATGAAGTAAAGTTATGATGACCTCAAAGTTTATACGTATTTTTCATCTGCAACGTACTTAGAACATTTAAATATAAATACTTAGTACAGAAAACATGTTGGTGGTCCTATACAACTTGACTTACTAATTAATTATTCAATCAAATATAAACATTTCTTAATCGAGTCTTTTTGGTCTTTTATTAATTATTATCTTAACCAATATATTATTTTTATAAAGTGTTTTTCTAAAGCGAATACAAACTTTAAGGTATGTAAAGAATTATAATATGTAAAGTGACCCAAGCCACACATTCAGAGATGATCTAGTGCGTACCTGTTAAAGAACGGTGACTGTAGGTTGTTGAAGAGCGAATGCGGATGCTGCGAGAAGCCGGGACCCTCCTCGCCGTTAAGCCGCTGAGTTAGCGCACGTACCTGGAAAATATAGCGACATGTGCGTATTGACACCAGTTAGAGTAAAATTACAAAGAGGTGTATGCCATAGAAGTAATGAAACTGCATTGAATATCCATTGCGGATTTATCATTGCAGTTAGCGAATTCTTCAATAGACCGCTGAGGAACAAGTAAGGTAGCACATAGAAATTTACTTTTTTTCCAGCGCGCCGCCAGGAGATCCACGGTTGTACGCCAGCAAAAGAATTTAAGAGCAATGCTCGTTGAGCTACCTTGTTTCATCTTCTTCATCAGCCTATTTAAGTCCACAGCAGAACAGTGGTCACTCCGAGACAGCGCCCGTAAAAACTAGCATGCATTTCTTGAAAGGTTTGCCTGTCTGTACACATCACACTGAACAAGTAGGTTGATAAGCTCAGCGCCGATACTCTCGCACTAGTGATTCTTCTCTCCATCACTAGTCTGTGGGAATTGGGTTCGGCAAATTTGAATGGATTTTCCCTCATCAAAAAAAAGATTGCGCATACCGAAAATGTTTAGGTACAATGGCACTTGATCATTTCAGTCGCATGATATGACATGCCAGAGTAACAGTAAAGTTTACATAGAGGACGTATTAAACGACACTGCGCTATTACCAATAGCAAACAATTTAAGGCTTGATAGACGAAAGTTAGACAAACATATTATATCATTAAACTACTGTTTTAACACACTAGCATGGACAAAAAGTGTAATAAACAAAATATTAGTAGATTTACCCTGTGTAAGAGCGTGGAGAACAAGTTCTCGGCGGTAAGTAGATGGAAGCCCTCATCTTCTTCGTCTTCTTCGCCTGAACTAACAGACTCCGCGCGAGCCGCTCGAGTCGATCTAAATACAACATAAAATAATTATGATTTTTTTTATCCTAGCTTCATCAGTTCTCTATGCCAAAAATTGTCTGGAAGAGATCGCTTTTTAGTGATAAGACCATATTTTTAATCTGTACTTTTGGTTACTTTAACTAGTTGTGTAATATAAAAAATACATAAATAAATTAACAGTTATCTACTGTGCACGATATATTATAGCGCGGCAAGTGTATGGGCAAACACACAGGGTCAGGTATTTTGTCGTCTTTCCCTTCCAGTATCCGATGTAACGCACATGCAATGAGATTGGACGCAACACAACCCAACCAGACCCAATATCGAAATATTAATGCATATTAATATCGAAATTAATTTATTGCAGCTATCATTAAGACGTAAAGGTCCGATATTCTTCATTCGAGGATTCGGTTATATAGGTTTTGGCGATCTAAGGTCACAAAATGCTCATCATTGGATATAAAATGTAATAAATAAATGCAAACTGAAGTAACCGAAGTTGCCCGGACTTCATGTGTTCGTTAAAACAACTGTTTTGTAAGATAAAAATATATCCACACACTATTATAGCACTACACATTGTTTGATTTCATACACAAATTACATAAAAAATTTAAAAATCATGATAGCTAAATATTAAGTATGTACTTTGTAAAAGACAACAGAATAATAAGTTCTTTGTAAAATAATTCATCAATACCATACAAATATTTATCATAGAAGTAGTATTTATTTACGGTGTGATATTGGTATTTGAATTCAAATCTAAATTATTCATTTATACTATCTAATAAATATTAGATTTAACAAAACGCATTATCTCTCAACAAAAAAAAATTGATGATGATGTCTTAAAATGTTTAAATTAACATTATACATACCTCAGCCTATGCATATGAGTGTCATCTTCTTCCTCAGATTCACCACCGCTGACAAGGCTACTACAAGATAAAAAATAATATTTATAATTGTTTGTCTATACGAAATAATTTTTTCACTGAGGAAGAAAATAATAAATGATTTAAGAAGGTCAAGATTCCGTAAATAATGATTTAATTGGATACTCGACAAATTTTTTCAAAGTGTTTATTACATTGCCTTGAGAGTCACGGTCAACCGCGGGTGACCCAGGTTCGATCCCCAGGCCGGCACCACTAAAATTGTTAATAGCAATTTTAAGCGCTGCATTTACTACATGGCGATGAAGGAAAACACCGTGAGGAAACCTGCATGTCTGAGAAATATTTTGAGGATATGTGAAGACTGCCAACTTGCACTCCAACAGCGTGGCGGGCTTCCCGGCTCCAAAAACCCTCCTAGACATTTGAGCAGAAGTTCTTTGCCCAGCAGTGGGCACTTACAGTCTGCTACTTTAATTTACTTTACTAACACTGCATTAGAGTAACAATTACAATAAAAAAAAATTAAATTTTAAGAAAACAATTATTTACTTAATGTAATTTGCATTTTATAAATTATAAATAAATGATAACTACGGTTATCGTACTACAAGTCGTGTGACTAGCGGAGACACAGTCGCAACGTCTAGACGCCGTAGACGTTTGCGCCGGCGAGTGCTGTAGCGGGAAATGAAAGTGCGTGCAAATGCGTGCCTCTAACTGGCAGTTGTGGTCGCGGGAGTAGTCGAAGAGGCAATACGTTCTGTTTAATAAATTATTAAACATTATCTGTTCTGAGATCAAGGATCTTAGGTCCTCGGGGGGACAACGTATTTGTGACCTTCGATTAAAGGTGGTTGTTGATTGCTGGTGCCCATGGGCTGCAGAAGCCACATGTGGAATGATAACTCGTTTTTCACACCATTACATTATAAAAACCTTGTACTCCAATGTTATTATAAGTGTACATAAGTATACAAGCTAAAGTTCTAAAAGTCAAGGAAAAACATATATTCAGAAGTATTATTCCCTCGATCTATATAATATAACATTTTTGTGTGCAACAAAAAATTATCTGGATTATTAGATGGATATTATTACCAAACAGCAACATATACTTTAACGTGTTCCCGATAACTAAGACGTGCCCCTTCTACTTCGACAGTTCATCTAATATAATGTGACAATAATACATTTTTTGTGTGAGTTAGTATGTATTTTGTGAACCTACCTGCAACTTTTCACTTAAAATATCATTAGCTTTACTACTTGCGAATAAAGTCATGAATTGTTTGTGTCACAAAGGCAAATGTTCTATTTTATAAGGTCGAACAAACTTTCGACGCCAGGGGTGGCGTTAACGAAAGTTTCTTGCAAGTACGGGGTGTCCAGCAGTAGGAAGTGAGCAGTAGAGTTGGGAGATGTGAGACCTGATGCGGCGCGGCTTATGAGCGCGCGCGAGGCGTGGTGCGTGCGCAACGTCGGGCTCGAGGCTGCGCTGGCGCGGTGTCACGTAACCCTTGCCCTCCACCGCGATGGGGATGATGAACTCGCGCGCCGACTTCTTGATTGGCTCGCCCGGGCTGCTGCACGTCTCGCTGCTGGGAGACTCCGTCGATGTCAGCCGTCTGAAACCCACCAGTTCCCTTCAATCTTCTTTATTTTTATTACATTACTAACTGCTACTGATGTAGAATTTAAAAAGAGACAAGTTTTTTTTTGGCCAAACGGCTTTTTGAATTTTGGTATCGTGCAAAAAGGCACGAGACCTTAAGAAAAGGCGGTTGTTACGAAATCACGGACAGATCTTGTAGCATGCAGACACGGCACATTGTAGCGTCAGACGCCATGAGCAAACTAGACAGAACGATAATGATGCAATGCGTTGTCAATCCGTATCTTGGCAGAAATGCTTTGATCTATTGCTCATATATGAATACGCCTGTAGATAATGTAAGTAACTATAAGTGTTTATGCTGGTGTGTGACTTCCAAGCACGACACATATAAGCGTAGTTTTATACTGCATGCCGACTCTGGACTTCTTTTATAATGCAATAGTATCCATCCGCGCCTCCGCCTCATTGCGATTGTGAGTTGTTGTGCTATTATGAGTTTGCGACATTGTTTGGAACGAGTAACGGGAAGGCTTAGTTCTCTAGATAATTATTGAAAACACTAAGGGGTAAGACGGTGTGGTTGTTTGTAATTACATAAAACGAAATTCATACCTGAGCGGCGTGTGGGAGCGCGGAGCGGCGGGGGGCGTATGCAAGGAGGGAGGCGGCACCGACTTGTGCGGAGGTGACGAGGGCGTGTCCTCCGCCGCCACGTGGATCGGGATGATGCGCTCCACAGATACGCCTCTGCACACGATACGAACGTTCAAAAGACGTGTGACATTTAAGTCACAGAGCTTTTCTTACCTCGAAAACATTCGTAAATAAAATAAAAATTATATTAAAATCTGTCTTTCCCTTGATAATAAAATTTGAGACTTATGAGATATTTTTATTATATTTCGCGTACATTCAGACTGGGTAGTACCATACCGGAACTGAGGCACACGACATGCTATCTTCTCGTCAACAGTAGAGTCGGCGACAGTGTTATCGTTGTGTGTAATAATTATCTTATTAAAACAATGTCGTCGTATAAGTACAATATACTAGCATATTAGCATTATTCTACGCAAATAATATATAATAATTTTTAATAATGAAGATTTAAGAAATTTTATTTTATATCTTAAACAACACTTTTTTTATTGTGTCAATTATGTAATTTTCAGTTTACTTCGATGAGGCTTCCCATTCTGAACGCGCGGGGAATATACTATATAACATCTCTAACCTGTACCCAAAAATCGATTAATTATATATACACGTACTTTTGTTGTACAAACGGACTAAAAAGCGTAATTAAACAGAGTAGTACATGGACAAAGATATCTTAGTCCTCTACATGGTAACGTACCTGTTCCGGTGGTCGTCGACACGGTGCTGGGCCTCGGTGCGGAAAAGGCGCGGCGCGGGAGTTGCGGGGGCCACTGCGGAGGGTGGTGTGCCGGGCGGGGACGCCAGTGACGTCACGCCCGCAGACGACGACCGCCCGTACGGCACAGGCGGCTTACCTGACGGACCATGCCCATTTACTTTTAAACCATTGTTAATGTGTAAATTGCCTACACACATCTCAACTGTAGAGCCAAACAGAGATACAAAACTATACGAATGAACGGTAAACTGCCACACGTCATGAGTTAACCAAATTTTGGTTGTCGCTTCTCTATCTTGCGCAATATTTTTTTTTTTTTTTTTATAGAAGAAGAGGCCAAACAGGCGTGCGGCTCACCTGATGGTAAGTGATCACCGACGCCCACGAACATCCACAACACCAGAGGAGCTACAGATGCGCTGCCGGCCTTTAAGGAAGGAATAAGCTCTTTTCTTGAAGGTCCCTAAGTCGTAACTATTCGGAAATACTGCTGGCGACAGCTGATTCCACAAAGTCGAAGTGCGTGGCAGAAAACTTCGATTAAAACGCACTGTGGTGGAATGCCAACCATCTAGGTGGTATCGATGGAACTTCGAATTCGGTCGCGATGTACGATGGTGAAACTCAGCAGCTGGGATCAATCCGAACAGTTCCTCAGAACATTCCCCGTGGAAAATTTTGTAAAAATGCAAAGAGAAGCAACATCTCTTCGCAAGGCCAAAGGATCAAGCCGATCAGAGAGAGCTTGGTCGCCGACAATTCGAGCCGCTCGACGTTGGATGCGGTCAAATGGAAGGAGTTCTCAGACATGCATATTTCTTTGCAGGTTAAATTCAGTACTTAAAATTTTTATTTTTGTGGTGCAGGCACCGAGGATGAAACCCAGGTTACTCTCGCTCTATGAAACTGAAGCGAGCACTCGGCCCACTAGGCTACGACGGCCCCAATACAAGCTAAACTATGCATCAAATAAAAATATGTTATAACCAGCGATGATCTGTTGTATTATCCATCACATGATCATTATAATATACATGAAATTATGGTAAACAATGTTTAATGTAATTTCATTTTACTAAACTCTATGATATGTGCTTTCAAAAATAATAATACACCAATATAATAGTTTTTTGATAATATTGATCTCAGAATATTTATGAAGAATCATTATAGGCCCACTTTGATCATTCGTTTTGTTCTAAATAAAATTGTATAAAGAATTACTTGTGAGTTTGTTTGTAGAAGGTAATCACAGAATCTACTGAAATAATTAATAAAAATCCTTTCACTGTAGTAAAGCAATAATTTTATCATCATTTGCTAGGTTTTAAAAAAGAAGATGTTTTACAGACTTCTACTGAAAAGTCTTCTCATTATATCTATTTATTGTCAGACAGGTTCAAAATTACACATTGTCTATATTATACAAGAATTAAAGTCTGTATAAAGGAGAGTTTAATTCTAAATAGAACACTAGTACATTATTGTGGTCTCCTTTTTTTTATTTGGTTTCTAGTGAATTGAGTGTTAAGCGTCTGATCTTAGATTACTAAGATATTCCTATTGTTGAAGGCTGTTAACAGAAAATTATTTGCTGGAAATGATTTAATTGGATGATAATGTATTTGAAGCTTTTAAGCATCATGGTGTCTGATGGGATCAGTGGTTAACATTAGAACAACACACATAGTTCCTTGTTTTAGTGAAAAGTCAGATGGAAAGGAAGTTTTAAAATGCAAGCATCGCTTCCATACCAGTGCGAATGGCAGATGAGATAATATCGCGTGCGGCACGCCTGCGGCTTTCCTCACCCGCTTTCTCCTCCACCAGCTTGGCCATGGAGTTCTGGAGACTTCTAGAATTGAAAATATATTGTAGTAATTAGTACAAAAAAAATATAGAGGGTGTAGTTCAGTGTAGGAAGTATTCTTATTTCTCAGACATGCATATTTCTTTGCAGGTTAAATTCAGTACTTAAAATTTTTATTTTTGTGGTGCAGGCACCGAGGATGAAACCCAGGTTACTCTCGCTCTATGAAACTGAAGCGAGCACTCGGCCCACTAGGCTACGACGGCCCCAATACAAGCTAAACTATGCATCAAATAAAAATATGTTATAACCAGCGATGATCTGTTGTATTATCCATCACATGATCATTATAATATACATGAAATTATGGTAAACAATGTTTAATGTAATTTCATTTTACTAAACTCTATGATATGTGCTTTCAAAAATAATAATACACCAATATAATAGTTTTTTGATAATATTGATCTCAGAATATTTATGAAGAATCATTATAGGCCCACTTTGATCATTCGTTTTGTTCTAAATAAAATTGTATAAAGAATTACTTGTGAGTTTGTTTGTAGAAGGTAATCACAGAATCTACTGAAATAATTAATAAAAATCCTTTCACTGTAGTAAAGCAATAATTTTATCATCATTTGCTAGGTTTTAAAAAAGAAGATGTTTTACAGACTTCTACTGAAAAGTCTTCTCATTATATCTATTTATTGTCAGACAGGTTCAAAATTACACATTGTCTATATTATACAAGAATTAAAGTCTGTATAAAGGAGAGTTTAATTCTAAATAGAACACTAGTACATTATTGTGGTCTCCTTTTTTTTATTTGGTTTCTAGTGAATTGAGTGTTAAGCGTCTGATCTTAGATTACTAAGATATTCCTATTGTTGAAGGCTGTTAACAGAAAATTATTTGCTGGAAATGATTTAATTGGATGATAATGTATTTGAAGCTTTTAAGCATCATGGTGTCTGATGGGATCAGTGGTTAACATTAGAACAACACACATAGTTCCTTGTTTTAGTGAAAAGTCAGATGGAAAGGAAGTTTTAAAATGCAAGCATCGCTTCCATACCAGTGCGAATGGCAGATGAGATAATATCGCGTGCGGCACGCCTGCGGCTTTCCTCACCCGCTTTCTCCTCCACCAGCTTGGCCATGGAGTTCTGGAGACTTCTAGAATTGAAAATATATTGTAGTAATTAGTACAAAAAAAATATAGAGGGTGTAGTTCAGTGTAGGAAGTATTCTTATTTCTCAGACATGCATATTTCTTTGCAGGTTAAATTCAGTACTTAAAATTTTTATTTTTGTGGTGCAGGCACCGAGGATGAAACCCAGGTTACTCTCGCTCTATGAAACTGAAGCGAGCACTCGGCCCACTAGGCTACGACGGCCCCAATACAAGCTAAACTATGCATCAAATAAAAATATGTTATAACCAGCGATGATCTGTTGTATTATCCATCACATGATCATTATAATATACATGAAATTATGGTAAACAATGTTTAATGTAATTTCATTTTACTAAACTCTATGATATGTGCTTTCAAAAATAATAATACTACGGGTGTACCTTCTAGCATCTTGTAGTAAGACTGATGGGTCGACCTGAGTAGTGTTATGCATAGGCTCACTTTCCGTCTTCTTCACGCCGCTGCGACTCATTTCCCTTACTTCTTCCACTGGAGTCTAAAATAATAATTATAACAATGTATTTTGTCTAAAATAAAATAAAATATACTTTTACTTAGTCCACGCGCAGGACTGTCTAAACAATAATTGTTTTTTTTTTTTTATAGAAGAAGAGGCCAAACAGGCGTGCGGCTCACCTGATGGTAAGTGATCACCGACGCCCACGAACATCCACAACACCAGAGGAGCTACAGATGCGCTGCCGGCCTTTAAGGAAGGAATAAGCTCTTTTCTTGAAGGTCCCTAAGTCGTAACTATTCGGAAATACTGCTGGCGACAGCTGATTCCACAAAGTCGAAGTGCGTGGCAGAAAACTTCGATTAAAACGCACTGTGGTGGAATGCCAACCATCTAGGTGGTATCGATGGAACTTCGAATTCAGTCGCGATGTACGATGGTGAAACTCAGCAGCTGGGATCAATCCGAACAGTTCCTCAGAACATTCCCCGTGGAAAATTTTGTAAAAATGCAAAGAGAAGCAACATCTCTTCGCAAGGCCAAAGGATCAAGCCGATCAGAGAGAGCTTGGTCGCCGACAATTCGAGCCGCTCGACGTTGGATGCGGTCAAATGGAAGGAGTTGGTACTGGGTGCCCCTGCCCAGAGATGAGAACAGTATTCCATGGGGCCGAACTTGCGCCTTATAAAGTTGCAAACGGTGGACCGGCATGAAATACTGTCCCGCTCAGGCACCACTTTTGGAGGTGATTTGCGGCACCCTCCAAGTGACCACGGAACTGAACGTCGCTCGATATGTCAACGCCAAGGATTCTGATACTGGCTGAGGCAATAAGGGAATGTTCTCAAAAGAGGAGAAACGACAAAGGATTCTTTTAGCGGTGAACGCGCAAACCTGTGTCTTTGGGGTTGAATAGGACCAAATTACGTCGACCCCAATCCGAGACTTTGAATAACAAGGTCTCGACTTCAGACACAAGTTTGTTCCGGCACTCGTCGACGTGTTCCCGAGAAATATTCACGGCCTGTATATAGGGCATCACCCGTGCTGTCGTCTGCATAGCAATGAATGCTACTGATTTGTAGCATGTCGTTGATATGCAGAAGGAACAGAGTGGGAGATAGCACAGCCTTGTGGAACACCAGCATTCACGGGTTTGGGGTCCGAGCATGCACCGTCGACAACAACCTTGATGTCTGATCCGTGAGGAAGCTGGTGACCCAGTTGCACAATCTCTCAGGAACCCCGTAAGATGAAAGCTTTGAAAGAAGCGCTTTATGCCAAACCCTATCAAATGCTTTCGCTACGTCCAGACTAACCGCCAAAGCCTCCCCTTAGACTCAACTGCTTCGCCCATCGGTGAGTCAGGTAAACTAGAAGATCACCAGCTGATCGTCCGCGACGGAAACCGTACTGTCGGTCACTAATCAGCTGGTGTTCCTCCAGGCACACCTCAGAGCTGGGTGCTGATGAGTGACCCATTATTTTAGATAACAAGGGGTGATGGCAATAGGCCTGTAGTTGGACGGATCAGAGCGGTCGCCTTTTTCGGTATTGGATGCACAAATGCTGTCTTCCAAGATTCGGGACGACGCCTGAAGAGTAGGAGTGCCGGAAAAGACGCGTGAGAACCGGTGCCAACTCAGGGCACACATCCTCAGCACAATTGAGGGATTCCGTCCGGCCCACTCGACTTATGAATGTCCAGGAGCGGAGGCCTTTCGCACTGAGCTCTGCAGAAACTGAATTTCCGGCATGGAGCACTTACACCACGGGATGGTAGGTGGAGAGTTTCCCCGGTCAACAAGAGTCGAGTTGATGCAAAAAGAGAGCCCAAGAGATCGGCTTTCTCTTTTGCAGTATGGGCCAGCGAATCATCCTCCTTGTGTAGAGATGGGAGAGATGGCTGACAGAAATTCCCTGACAGCCTTGGCGAGAGACCAGAAACGGTGATCCCGATGGAGGCGAACTAGTCTCTCGCCAATTCTGCCAATGTGCTTTAACTTTGCCGCAGCGATAACTCTTTGAAGGACCTGGAGGCAGAGTTGTACTGTTTTTAAGAGCACTGGTTTTGCATCCCGAGACGCCGATGCATAGGCCCAGGCCTGGTAGCACTTCCGCTTTCGGCGTGACGCTATTTTGCAGGTGCGACCAAACCAAGGCTGGGATTTACCTCCGACAGGCACCGCAGAGAACGGAATAAAAGTTCCATTCCCTGAAGTACCACATCGGTGACAGAATCTGCAACGACGTTGGGATCATCCAGCGAGAAGCAAACCTGCCCCCATGGGTAGGAACCAAAGAAAGACCGCATTCCATCCCACCTGCCGACCTATAAGTGCCACACACGGCGGAACCCCGCAGATCGCGTTCGGGATCGGCGCGCGATAGGCTAATTACACCTTGATCAGATAGGTCCGACGAGCCAAGAGGGGCATCGACTGAGACCAAATATCCGTCCGGGTTTGGGGTCCGAGCATGCACCGTCGACAACAACCTTGATGTCTGATCCGTGAGGAAGCTGGTGACCCAGTTGCACAATCTCTCAGGAACCCCGTAAGATGAAAGCTTTGAAAGAAGCGCTTTATGCCAAACCCTATCAAATGCTTTCGCTACGTCCAGACTAACCGCCAAAGCCTCCCCTTAGACTCAACTGCTTCGCCCATCGGTGAGTCAGGTAACCAGAAGATCACCAGCTGATCGTCCGCGACGGAAACCGTACTGTCGGTCACTAATCAGCTGGTGTTCCTCCAGGTACCTCAGAGCTGGGTGTTGATGAGTGACCCATTATTTTAGATAACAAGGGGTGATGGCAATAGGCCTGTAGTTGGACGGATCAGAGCGGTCGCCTTTTTTCGGTATTGATGCACAAATGCTGTCTCCAAGATTCCGGGACGACGCCTGAAGAGTAGGAGTGCCGGAAAAGACGCGTGAGAACCGGTGCCAACTCAGGGCACACATCTCAACTGTAGAGCCAAACAGAGATACAAAACTATACGAATGAACGGTAAACTGCCTGTTATACTCTGTTGGCTCTAAAATTAGATGTACAAAGGCTGTTTAAGCTGTTCATTATGAATAGTGCGATGATCCCAAATTTTGCTATGATGGACGTCATGAAAATGAATAACAGGAACACATAATAATGTTTAAGTGAACTGATTTGCTTGTCGCTGACCATGATGGTGCATCTTTATAAAGGTGCATCTTTATAAATATGCATAACACGTCCGCAATAGATCGAACGTGGTTGAAAGCTCTACAGCTATATAAGTAATCGGGAGGTAAAAATAATAATACACCAATATAATAGTTTTTTGATAATATTGATCTCAGAATATTTATGAAGAATCATTATAGGCCCACTTTGATCATTCGTTTTGTTCTAAATAAAATTGTATAAAGAATTACTTGTGAGTTTGTTTGTAGAAGGTAATCACAGAATCTACTGAAATAATTAATAAAAATCCTTTCACTGTAGTAAAGCAATAATTTTATCATCATTTGCTAGGTTTTAAAAAAGAAGATGTTTTACAGACTTCTACTGAAAAGTCTTCTCATTATATCTATTTATTGTCAGACAGGTTCAAAATTACACATTGTCTATATTATACAAGAATTAAAGTCTGTATAAAGGAGAGTTTAATTCTAAATAGAACACTAGTACATTATTGTGGTCTCCTTTTTTTTATTTGGTTTCTAGTGAATTGAGTGTTAAGCGTCTGATCTTAGATTACTAAGATATTCCTATTGTTGAAGGCTGTTAACAGAAAATTATTTGCTGGAAATGATTTAATTGGATGATAATGTATTTGAAGCTTTTAAGCATCATGGTGTCTGATGGGATCAGTGGTTAACATTAGAACAACACACATAGTTCCTTGTTTTAGTGAAAAGTCAGATGGAAAGGAAGTTTTAAAATGCAAGCATCGCCCATACCAGTGCGAATGGCAGATGAGATAATATCGCGTGCGGCACGCCTGCGGCTTTCTCACCCGCTTTCTCCTCCACCAGCTTGGCCATGGAGTTCTGGAGACTTCTAGAATTGAAAATATATTGTAGTAATTAGTACAAAAAAAATATAGAGGGTGTAGTTCAGTGTAGGAAGTATTCTTATTTCTCAGACATGCATATTTCTTTGCAGGTTAAATTCAGTACTTAAAATTTTTATTTTTGTGGTGCAGGCACCGAGGATGAAACCCAGGTTACTCTCGCTCTATGAAACTGAAGCGAGCACTCGGCCCACTAGGCTACGACGGCCCCAATACAAGCTAAACTATGCATCAAATAAAAATATGTTATAACCAGCGATGATCTGTTGTATTATCCATCACATGATCATTATAATATACATGAAATTATGGTAAACAATGTTTAATGTAATTTCATTTTACTAAACTCTATGATATGTGCTTTCAAAAATAATAATACTACGGGTGTACCTTCTAGCATCTTGTAGTAAGACTGATGGGTCGACCTGAGTAGTGTTATGCATAGGCTCACTTTCCGTCTTCTTCACGCCGCTGCGACTCATTTCCCTTACTTCTTCCACTGGAGTCTAAAATAATAATTATAACAATGTATTTTGTCTAAAATAAAATAAAATATACTTTTTACTTAGTCCACGCGCAGGACTGTCTAAACAATTATTGATTTTTTTTGTTTTTGAGATTTTTAAAAATTACAACATTCGGTATCAGAGTTCCAGTTACCATACCACAGTTCCCTTTCAATCACACTTTGTATTTCATTTCACACCTCTGACAATACAATTTCTTATATACTACATAAGAAATTGTATTGTCTTGCTACATAAAAGGGCCAATGATTAAGTTTATGTAGAATGAGTATCATGAGATAAGGTGACTTGTCGTTTAAACAGATGCTCTTTTAACCCTTACCGTGTCATAAGAATAGAATTTCTATTGATGCCACACGTCATGAGTTAACCAAATTTTGGTTTAGTAAACTACTCTATCTTGCGCAATATTTGCGAGAATAATCCGCATCGCGTAGGCAATGTTATTCAGTTGATTTCTGATTTCTCCCCATTCTTCGAGACACGAAGAGGAGACAACAATAATTACCTGCAAGGGTTCGATTCCAATTTGTTGCAATCGTACAGTGCCATTATCCGGAGACTTTGCTGACAATTCCCTGTCCTCGCTTTGTGCCTTAGGTTTGGCAATCTTTGAAACAACTGAAAAGATAGTTGAAAAAGATGAGACTTTTTAAAACAAAGAAAATAGAGATCATTGTAATCCAGCGCATAATTTTACTTTAAAAAATAAAAAGTTTAAAATGTGCGCACTTACTTGGTTTAGAGACATTTCGTTTGATTTCCGGAGCCGCAGTCAACGATGCGCGTCTCTCGAACTGCTCCTTGAAACTACCCACGTGACCTCCTGGACAGAAAATTAATACAGAATAATGCATAATCCACAAAACCTAATTTTATATAATATACAAGCAATTGCCATGTACCAATTGATAGTTTCTTCGGCTTTGCTGGTGATGACGTTGCGGCGGTGGGAGTTTGTTGCGTCAAAGATAGCGAAGTCAGTTTATCAGTAGCAGTCGCCACCGATGTCGGTCTTGTTTCCTCCACCTGAAATAATAAAATCATTTAATCACGGAGGCTGTAGTTCGTTAAAATCATAGACGACTAAGGTTAGGACGAAATTACTTTTATCCCTTAACGTGTCATAATATTAGAATTTATATTGTTGCATGAGTTAAAAAAAAAACATGCCAATCTTGAGTAGGACTCACCATACGGGCTTTTTTCTTACTCTTGTATCATTAATAATCATAATTTTTTATATATGGGTAAAGGGGAAAAGGAGCAAGCGGCTTATCTGATGGTAAGTGATAACCCTCTCCCACATACATCTGCAACACCAGAGAAGCTGCAGGCCCTTTAAGGATATTTGGGAGATGGGAGAGAGGATGGGGAGAGGGAGTAGGCCTCCGGTTTCCTCACTCACCACCGAAACGCAGGAAACACAGATGCCTCTACTTCACGCCGGTATTCTGCGAGGTCATGGTACTACCCTGGTCGAGCCGGCTCATTCGAACAGCAGCTTAAGCCCCTGTTTGGCCCTATCACATTTAAATTAAACTGTAAGTAAAATATATTATTACTGTACGAAAGAAAAGACGAAGGACTCATTTTTTACTTATTACTTTAGTTAGATTATTATTATAACAGCAAGAAATATTTGAGTAAAATTGTCTTCACAGATAGACAAATATAAAAATACTACCATCAATGGAAAAAAATATTACACTACCTTCGCCTCCTCCTGTTTCTCTGGAGGTGACTTCTCTTCTAGTTTAGGCGAAGTGACCTTTTTCTTAACAGTGACACGGGGTTGGGCCATCTCTTTAACTTCCTCTTCTTTAGGCATTTGTTTGAAGATGTCCACAGTAGCATCTTTGGCCAGCTCGTGTAACGCGGGCGCTATGGTGATAGTAGCTGATGATTTCAGACATGGCTCCGGCTGCAAAATCGTAATAAAAATATAACTAAATTTATATTATTTGATAAATACATAAAAATATTTAATAAATGGAATCACCACTAACGCTTTTACTTTCAGTTATAACTTTCACTACCATGTATACAATTAAACAATTTAAACATTAAACCGTTGTGATAAGGTTCAAAGGTTTCAAAGGTCACATAGGTAAGTGCGTCTGACTGTAAATAATAAATATCATCATGTTAAGCGAATGTACATGGGAGTAAATAATATATATAAACAACCGGTACCGGTTCTGTGGACTGCGAGTCGTCTGCGGGCGACGAATCCAGGGCTGCCTCCTCGGGCAGTGCGGCCGGCAGCTGCGCCACGCTCGCGCAACTGTCGAGCCACAGAATAATTACTCAGTCAAGTCTGTTCAGTAATTTGACTCAATTGGCTTCTTTTAGACGTTTTTATCCACCGCTTCGGAAAAGACCATCATTATTGTGAAGAAATTGAATAGAAAGTAATTTTTTAAATGTCAACTATATAAACAAACTACAATTCAAATACAACAACAAATAAACATTATGACTACTTATTTCTTTTATTTACGCGAATACTACACATTTGAAATTAAACTATTATTTACGGATATTATCGCGTTCAATTATGATTTTTTAATTCTCACGGATTTTTTAAATCGGTAACATTCAATAACGCTTAATCGATTACCATTACGACGTAAAATATACTGTAGGTAATGCTTAAGGTCCTTGCAAATATGGCCAGGTGCCAGTCTCCACAAACAGAACCCGAGTATGACAAGTATTAATGATGAATATTATACACCAGTATCATCTGGATGGAGTGTTACAATACTTATTATAACGTATCGTTTATGAATGGAAATCAGCACTACAGTTATCATACATACAGCATATAGCATACAGCAAAATAAGAGGCTCGTTTCGACACTTAACATCGCAATCCAAATAAGGATCTGAACCAAACATTTCGGTAAACCAAGTAACCGATTCTCACGAGAAATCGATTTAAAATTCTTAGAGTTTGTAATAGTTTAAATTATGTTTAGTTTTATATTGGTTTTAAGTTCTAGACTGACTATTTAAAAATTGTAGAGTAAATAAAGGTTTTTTGTAATGATTTCGGATTATTAACAAATTGTATTCCTGTCCCTTTTAATAAAAAAATAATTTCTTCAATAACTTAAAATTTAACCTAATATTTAGGAGATTAACTGTTTTAATATGAACATAAACAAACATCGAACCCCAGAATAATTGAGAAGTCATTTATTTATATACAAAAATTATGAATACCAACCATGCCATATCACAGGTACGTGTTAAAAAAAAGTGCAAATTTAAATATCACTGGTCAATTATATTGCGTCAGTATTATTGTCCTAAGGACGTCGCGTTTCTCTATTAGCGTTTCAAGTTACCTGACATGTAGATCAATAAACACACATTTGTTTATTAAATAAAATTATTGAGTTATTTTCTATATATCAGGCTACCATATTTACCCAATACTGTAATTTATTTTTGACAGTATCAAATACTCTTTGAAAGATGCTCGTGCACCAGGCTTGCCAGTCGTGAAAATTCTTAAAATTATTATTTTTTATATTAATTATCTTTTGTTATTAATTCAATTATTATTTTAGGCCTCAATATCTGAGTGAATTTGATACGTGATGTCTCGTATCAAGCTTTTGCAAAAAGTGAGTTATAACGGCAAACTGCCCAGGCCTCCGATCACCGTCATTATCCCGTCACGTGTCATAACTTTGAGGCAACTGAAATGCTATTATTATGAGTCATATCAGGACTAGTGATACTATTGTCACAGGGTTTTAATATATTTTTTTTACTTGTAATTTTTATTATTCTTTGGTATCCTATGTATCGCCGAAAAGTTTACAAACGATAGGTATTGTTGTACTGTGCACGCGGCCGGTTCGCCTCACAATAAAATTAAACTACATACGTGCTGATACATTTACTCCTGCGCAGCTTACGGCACGCTCGTCTTAACGCCTGAATTTGAAACTAGTCTTAAAACTTATTTCGATATGTATGATTGACAACAATTTTAAGTTTTAAGTACCTTGCTACTTTTTCCTTCTTCCTCTGCAACCCGCTGGCAGACATGGCGAGCTCTAGTTTACGCTTGTTGTCGCCCGCAGATACTATAGTGCGAGTTGGCGATGGCTTTATCGCGTCTTCTCCACCCTCTTAAAATATGAAAATATCTAAATTAACAAAATTTAAATTACAAGTTCGTAAGGAGACTATGATTAGGCTTACCGAGTTTTCCACAGAAGTTACTTTATTCTATATAATTTAAATAAGGTTAACTGACATCTTTATTTAATTACGGCCCAAGATGACATATATCTTTGTGTTACATACTGTCTTCTCTTTGATAAGTATTAACTTTGAAAAATCTCGAGTATTCTAATGCATAGCAAATTCTAAAGTTCTCCGAGCCACAAGCTGTAATTATGAAAACAAGTTAGGCTATGAACACTCCAAACATAGAGTTTAATAAGTACTCACGATTTCACATAAGTTACTAGAATCTTTCGTAATACATTATTTGAGTTGGCAAATTTAAATTCTCAAATGTCTAAGCAGACTTAAGTTAGTTTAATACGGTTATGTATGAAAGTGTTTATCGAATGTACTGTTACCGGCGACAAGATCGAGGATTCTCTTCTCCGCAGAGTTGCTTGGCTCAACGGGCAACGATGTGGAACTTGTGAGGTCAGCGCAAGTCTCTTCTGGCCCCATTTCAGACTGTCAAATCGAAACAAACATGTCTTTTATTTGTATAACTTATCTGAGAGTGGTGGCATAAGAGTATCCCTTAATTCATTTCATCCCTTAACGTCGCAATACAAGCTAAAATAACTTGCTGCAGCACACTGCCGCTCGGATCCCATTTCGTTAATGTTTAATGTTTTATATTATTTGCTATTTCTTGTCAAATTTAAGTCTAATTGGTAGGATCTAAAATTTTTAATTATAAAATATAATTTACTCAGTAAACATTCATTAATTTATTTCTCCTAAATGCCATGCCCTATAATGTTTCCTTTTACCGTCAAACTTGCGGTAAATTAGAAAAATAAAATATAACTTACAGTTTACGCGACGACTGCACGGAATATGAGCCTTGAAGAATGTATCTAACACAATTAGCCATATATCTTCTTTACCAGTTTTTTCAAGTCCACTGCTGGCCTCCCAGAGGAAGGGACAGCTAAAACCGACATGCATTTCTTGAAAGGTTTATCATTACTCATCACGCTGGGTTGGTGAGCCTGTGGTGCTGCTCCCTATTACTACGCTGTGGGATTTGGGTTCCGCAAATTGTTATGGATTTTCCGCTATTCAGCAGAGCGTCGTTTGTTAGCTAGGAGGTTACTTTACGTGTAGGTGAGTTTGCCATTATATACCTCGGGCGGCACCACGACGGAGTTGCAGTGCGAGGGCGCGGCGGGTGCCAGCGACAGCAGCAGGTCGAGCCGCACCGGCGTCTCCGCAGCCAGGGCTTCGGCTACTTCGAGGCACGATGCCGAGCAGCCCGAATTCACCCAACTGCAACATATTTACAAGAATGGCATATAAATAGTGAAAGAAAAAATTACGACCTCAAGACACTTACAAATTTAAATCCATGGCTATAAAAGAAAAAATCAAATACTACTATCTAATCAATACTATTAATAACTTAGCTAGCTTTGAAACCAGACTTTTCGTGTTGTCACGGTGTCCCACTTCGTGGTTACCCAACTACATATGCGTCGTACTTAACTACTGTGACGCCGCCATACGTCGCAAACTTCGCACAGTTAAAATACTCATACTGTATTATAAAAGAGGACAGGCAGGATCGATGACATATTTTTGATTATACTAAGTATTATACAATTACCTATCAAAATTACTTAAAAAGACATGCACTTACGGGTGATCACAAATGTAAGCTATGTCTGCCCGCTTCAACGGGTCCACTGTAAGCATGTCTCGAATGAGCGGCGATGCAGCTAGAACAAACATTTTTATTACATCTTCATCGAGTCGATAATCAATATGATTCGATAAATGTTAAGAACTCTACGAACACTTGTTTGACCTCACTTAGCCGCTGACTGTCGGAGTGTATATTCACATAAAACTGCCTCGTTGGCAGGCAAAATTGGTTCTACGCACCAAGTCAATTTAAAAAAATATATAACTTCGACAAGTTGGTCATTGTGGGCAATGTTGAAGGTTAAATATCACGCAGCAGATCGCCCACAAATTGGACTGACCAGCTACATGAAAATTCCAAGCCAATTCTAAGACGTGATGAAAAAGACTTCGAAACGGAACCGCTGGAGACAATCCGTTCCGTTTGTATTATCATGAAGTACCGGCTACAAGATACTAATACTGAATAAATTTATTTTTCTTCCTGATAAATTTTTACGCTTTTTCAATTAATCATTGGCTAATCATACTTTGACAGACATTAATAGAGTAATGCTTGAATCTGTTACTACTACTGAAATAATTTCGTCGACAAGGCAAGTAAAGCGCACTTACTTGATGGATTCTTAGGTTCGTAATAATCGCCATTGCTGATCTGTCGGACTAAACGCTTGAAATTGGAACCGTCGAACGGCATGGCTCCGTAGACTAGAGTGTACAGCAGCACACCCAGTGACCAGCAGTCAACCTGTCGGTAAAATTATTGTCATTATTAATTATCTGTCTCTAGTGATGGTTAGCACCTGACATTATTTGTACCACAAATCGATGATGATTAATAAATGAAAATTATAAGTAATATAAAAACAATTGTCCAATTAGCTTGTACGATTTTTTTTATGATAAAAGGTGCAAACTCGCCTGCTGCTCACCTGATAGTAATTGATTACCGACGCCAACATAGATGCTGCAACAAATAGGAGCTGCAGATGCGTTGCCGGCCTTTGAGGTTATTTGGGGACGGAGAGGGGAAGAGGGGAGGAGTGGGTCTTCTGTGACCTCTCTCACGAACGAAACGCAGAAGCACAAGTTGCCTCTACTTCACGTCTGTATTCTACGAGGCCGTGGTACTACCTCTGTCGAGCCGACACATTGGAGCAAAAACCGCCGCTTGGCTCTACTACGTATAGCGGACAAGGCCGCAGGTGGGATGGATAAGAGATGAACAGATTTTTTTTCTGTGATTGTATTGTAGTAGGCAACTTTCTCCACCCTCATTTTCAGCTCCTACCAATAATTTCTCGCGTTCGATTAGTTACGTAGAAGATCCCCGACCCACACGGATCTAATCAATCGACCTGACCACGACCAGAGGGCGTTGGTAAAGGAGAGCCGCTTTCACATCTTGCACTCTTACAACAAAATGTCCCAAAAACATTTCATAAAAATTCCGTGTGAAGTTATTCCTTGACATAGTCATACTGTGTTATTTTTCTCATCCAAGACATGGTTTCGTTTAATGGTAAACATGTCTCGGATAAACGAAACCATGTAGGCCTCAAATAGCGTCATTGACATCTCTTTTCATCTCTCGTCTTACATAAAATGATTAGCATTTTCCAAAATTTTACAATCCAACTAGACATTTCAAAACAAAAGGCCGAAGGATTTTTGGATACGACAAGTCGTCGTTACTTTATTGATCCGTTTGTATATTACACACTCATTAGTCCCGAGCGTATCAAATTATGCTGTCACTTGCTGCTTTTAGGGTACTAATTATACCGTCGGGAGATGTTGCTATAAATTCCTAGAGTAAAAGGCACCTTAAGTAATGATACGAATACTGAATAATGTTTACAGTACTATCGGCCTGCGACAAGTGTACTGACCATCTGAAACCAGTCAAACTTAAATAGCGTAGCTCGGTTAAGAACAGCAGCGTCTTAACGGAGAGAAATCTGTCACTGGCGATTGCAAATTCACTGGCCCTGCATGGTGATAACGAAATTTTTTAGACCTATGTATTTGTAGCAATTATTACTTTTGTTTCAGAGACTATTTTTCAATTTCATAATCCCTAAAAGGTGTTGACGCGTATAACTTAACGTGGTAGAGCCAAGCGGCGGGTTTTGCTGCTGCTGGAATGGGCCGGCTCGACCAGATTGGTACCACTACCCCGCAGATTATCGGCGTGAAGTAGAGGCATCTTATGGTTCTGCGTTTCGTTCGGTGAGTGAGGTATTCGGAGGCCCACTCCCCCTCCCCATCCCCCTTCTCATTCTCCCTTCCATATACCCATAGTGGCCGGTAACGCACCTGCAGCACCTCTGGTGTTGCATATGTACGTGGCCAACGGTAATCACTTACCATGAGGTGAACCGCTTGCTCGTTTGCTGCCTTTCCAATAAAAAAAAAATCACTAAAATATATTCAATAAAAATTAATAATTTACCACCAGTACCAGCACTACTGCTTACCAATTGATTCAGCAAATAAAAATATTATTTAAAGGCATTGTGTACGCATTTCCGAAATAAATAAACCCCGCTGCTACTGTGCAGTTTTTATGTTATTTATTTTGGATGACTTGTTTAAAATGTCCTTGAAATGTTTTTTTTTTATTTCACTGATATTTATTACCGCCAAGCACGTGATTAATCAGTACTTAACATTGCAAAGAACAATTTCAGTGGTGCCAGTATCGGGGTCACTCGCGTTCTATGAAAAAAAACTATTAAACAATTGCTATGAAAACTTTTAGTGGTAAAGGCATCGGGGTCACTCACGTACCTACTACAAAAAAAAATCTGCAATGAACAATTTCAGTAGTGGCGGCATTGAGGTCACACGCGTAATATGGAAAATATACAATGAAATTCGAAAACCCACATGTTTTGAAGAATACTTAAACAACTATTTTATTAATTGAATAATGTAACTTACCTCCGGCCCGATGTATGGCGTGCCTTTTACTATCTCAGGAGATGCGTAGAGTGGCGAACCGCAGAACGTCGACAGTAGTGAAGTCTCTTTGAAAACGTTCGATAGACCGAAATCTGCAATCTGTGAAATTAATAATGATCGATAATCATTGACTTTATCTACTTAACAAAAAACTAAAGGAACAAGTGTAATGGTACTTGAAATTAAGACAAAGACTACATTTCCAATAACAAAAAGATGCGAAAGGCGGACTCTTATCGATAACCACTTTTAAACTTAGTTAACTTTTAAGCTTAGTTGTCAGAAATATTAACAATTTAATTTTCTATTGTTGCAACATGGCACGAATTAATAATGTTAGCAGCGATGGTTTTTCTTTCAAATTAATTCTAAATGTTTAAAAAGTATACCACTATCTATCGGACGATTGAGAGTCCACGGTACTACCAAGATGGTGCCGGCTCATTCGAGCGGCAGCAAAAGCCGCCTATTGGCTCTACCACATATACAATTCATACAGATTTATTTTAGTAGTCTTTCATTCAGTCGATTTTTACGACACCATCGGCAAGAAAAGAGGCGGTAGGCTTTCTTATGTCGCCATCACACGAATACTAATGCGTTATTAGGAAATCATGACATAATTATCAATGCTAAATAAGTCCTTGAGTCCGTGACACGTCTTCATCAAAGATTTACGTTAGCGTTTACTCGTTAGCACAACGACAATGTGGACACTTTGAAATTTATTGGTCGGATTGTCATGGACAGATTCAGCAGTGGCGTGACAACCGCGAGGTGCAGCGGCTCGCTTTTCATGTGGCGAGCCATAAATATCCTGAGAATATTCTTCATCCCAGTGCACGTGGTAAATCAGCACTTACACTGCAATTGACAATTCAGCGGTGACGGCACCCGGGATTGAACCCAGGCCATTCGCTTACTACGACCTACGGATATCAAAAACAGAAGACATTTTAACAAACCTTGGCACTACCAGTGTCGTCGAGTAAAACGTTTTCCAATTTTAAATCCCTGTGACAGATCTTGTGTATATGACAGTAGTAAACAGCTGTCGCGATCTGTCGAAATAACCTGAAACAACATAGAATCTTTTAGACATTAGATAAAAATGCGGATAAACAGCAATAAATACAAAGGCTAAAGTCCTGTAGTGTATACAGTTTCGATAAAAATTGGATACAGGAACTAAATATTCTTTTAGTATTCGAGTCGATGGATCTAGGTGCCTCAGGACCGTGCTTTGTGCTATAGGGACATTATTTGATAAAATCAATGAATGTCTCGACCGTGTACGGTATACGCTATTAAAGAATAATAAATATCAGCAAAACGGTTTGGTGGCTTACGAGAACCGAAGATTCAATTACTGACAACGAAGCATTCCGCCTTACTCCTCTTTGGAAGATGACCAAAACTACACATTGACTCATCACCAATATTGTTAAAACAGATAACGAATATTGTCAATACATTTATCAACATGTCATACGGCGGGCTGTGCTTTATGTCATATAAATTTTGGTCAATATTATTATATATTTATGTCATACAAAATATTATGACTTGTATGCAAGGTATATTTATAGTAAGTTATCTATACAACATAAGATTTTCTTTTTTTTTTATTTAAAATACTTTATTGCATACACCCCAATTTGAGGTTACAAAGGGCGGACTTAATGCCTATTGGCATTCTCTCCCAGTCAACCCATGGGTTGGTGAGATAGCCGTAGCAGGTGTATTCATTTATTAAATTAATTAAGTAATAAAATGATTTTAAAATAACTATGAACAAATATAAATAGATATAATAAAGTTAATGTATAAAAATATGATAAATAATATACATAACAATATACTATTACATATGTAGATAGATAAATAAACATAAATAAGAAACACAATAATAACTAAATAAGTCCATTTAAATTTAAATAATGTTCTTTAACTCATTTTTTAAAAGAGTTCCTGCTTGCCGATTTCTTAACTTCGTCGAGCAGGGAGTTCCAGAGCAGAATAGCCTGAACCTTAAAAGAGTTGCCGACAAAACCGGTGAAGTATAAGATGAAGAGTAACTTTAAATTTGAGTTTTACCTCCTGGCTTCTTCTTCTTCTAATACTTTTTTCTGACTGAGGTAATCGTACAATTCCCCACCGGAACAGTACTCCATAACGAGAATCATTTTCTCACTGTTTTCAAATACTGAAAATTAAAAAAAAAACATTATAATCAATACTTAACATCTACATATCTATAGTGAAATTTCATTCAAATTCAATGAAATGTATTCAGATTTAATCGATTGGGGTAAAAAGATATGACATTTACCATCGTTAAAATTAAAACGCGTAAAAAGGGTCTCGTATTAATAAACCAAATTTAATAACCTATCAAATGAACTATTAAAATTGTAACTACTTAATAATTTTGGATATGGCGATGTAAGAGGTTACAAGTCTAACTCCGGTTGTTCGCGTACTATAAAATTTGAGGAGAGTGTCTCACTCCTCGTTAGTAATATTATCTTTGTAACAGTCCTTACCTTCATAAATGTGGACTATGTTGGGATGCCTCACGGAAGACATAATCTGTACCTCGCGGCGGATGCGCACGAGATCGGCCTCCGATTCTATTTTGCATTTTTTGATTGTTTTGATAGCGACCTCCTGCCCTGTCTTTTTGTTTATGCCGAGCTGCACCTTGCCGTATGTGCCTTGTCCTAATTTTCTAACTATGTCGAATCTAAAAAGAAAGAAAGTTTGGTTAATGATTAGCATACCTTAGTGTTGAGCAGGGGTCCTCCCAGCCTCCTATACCGATACCGCATCCGATCCTACCTTAGATAAGTTCAAGCCGATTATTACACTTGCGACATTATAAAATAATATCCCGCGCAATTTTAACTTACTATAGTAACAGGGATTTGTCGGCATGTTCTAAATCGACCAGGGACCAGGAAAACACTATTATTATTATTACAAACAAAGGCACGTGTTGATAACCTCATGTTAATACATTATAAATAATTAGAAGTAGAGAACAAACTTCTTAGTGTACTGTGTAAACCGCGGTTGGGGTACGGAACATATAGCAGCTAACATGAGTTCAGTCCCTGGTACTGCTGAGCTTTCCCCATATATTTTAATGTATCAAATCTACCCATAACTTGGCTTATTCTCTTTGTCGCCAACTTAGGACTCCAACAGTACACAGTGGGATTGTAGTTTCATAAATTTACTCACAATAATTTACATTCCGATAATATATATATAACACAAAGAGAAAACTATGAGGAACTTTAACAACACAACTTTGCAACAATTACAGTTGTAAAAAGTAACACACGATAGTAAATAATTAAATAAACCAAGCTTGCATACAGCACAGATTAACGATGGTTTAGCACGCAACTCTCCACAACAAACCGTTTATGTGATAATTTGATGTCAATGCTACATGTTAAGCCGGTAGTGTTAGAGCGTTTGCCAATGTAAACACATCCGCGTGTATGCTGTTTATGTTATGCTTCATGCTTTATATTTTGATTAACAGCATAGTGTTAAAGGGTGCTAGTTAATAACCGTTTTAATGATACAATTATTAACAATAGGTTTTTCATTCAATTTCATTAAGATTTTTTCGATAACCACAGGATGAAATAGGGTGTCAAATTCTGTTACCGCAGTGCATGCCAGTGAATATAATTGTACATTATTTCTATTAATTAAATCTTAATACATTAAAAAATAAATACTTGCAACCATTTCCCTATATACTAAGAGAATTTTATACTGAATCATAATCCTGAATTAATTTTGTTTAGGTTTGAATGGTTGGTTGATAGCTGCTCAGCCACGTCTAAAGGACGGAACGGATTTAAGTAAATCGATTATGTCATCGTATAAGTATTACTTTTTACATCTAGTTCTTAGGGAAAATTTAGAACTTTAGTAATAAACAGCTGAAACGATAAACCAGAATGTTTATAAATGCTATTTTTCCTATAATGGCTTCTAACCTTCAATTAAAGAATCATTTTTATACTAATACCAAAGATGCTACTATTGACAAACACCGAGTAACATCGATGTATTACCGACTGGTATGGTATGCGGTATGCGCCATACTGCAAATAGGAAATGTTATAGCTCACAAAGCGATACCTGCGTCCAATCTACACCCGTGTTATCTGCCAAGAAATAACATACGCTACATTTCCTGTCAGTTTGTCTACACTAAATAATTAAAGTCATTGTAAGATGATGCATGTGCGCTGCATTCTCTATGTTTGTTTCTGATCTTCAAAGGAATGGCAATTGACAACTGTATCTTAAAAAAATTGATTAATTTAATAACTTCCTATAACTTATTTTTCAAATATTACTCATATAAATATCACAATTTTAAACAGGGCCCTACTTCTTTCGTAAGAAAACATAAACATTGACTGACAAAAATAGAATATTCTTAATGATTCCGATTTACTTTTTTTGGAATTATGCCTTTTATTAATTAAGTATATGACCATCTGGTGTAATGTAGCTTACAAAAAAATAAAGGTTTTATTTTAAATTGGGCCAAGATATTTCACATACATACAAACAAACTCACATACTTTATCTTCATAATATTGGTTCATTTTAAACAACATTAACACTAATAACTAGGGTCATTAGTGATTTCATCATTTATCAATGATGACAAAAAAAGAAAGAAAATGTTAGAAAAATAAAATGTAGAAATAATTATCTAACGCGTTTACTCGCCTGTCCTACTCCTACTCGCTGTATTTACAACATTTTAGTATCGGAAAGCTTGCAACGGACAGGGTGACGTCATCGCCAACCTTTACGCCAGCGGGCGTACAAGATATGCCGAGGGTCTTATCCTTTATTGGCTTTTGCCCAGACCACTTCTGCCGGTTATTACTTCCGTAACTTTTTTTTACTCTTACTTAAGTGTTTTTTTTTTTGTGACTAGTTATACATTAACATCAATGATCCGATCGTTAAAATTTATATTAACCCATTACTAATTGTTTTGCCATACTTATAGTATTGTGCTATTTGGATATTTTTACACCAACTAAAGTACACTTTTACAAGTATAAATACAAACATTTCGTAGTATTATGTATTTCGGTATAGTAAATAGGCTGTAATGTTTTAATAGATTCCTAAATAAGCACTTAGTTACTAGATTATAAAAGTTGAGGGAAAGAAGATCGTTAATAAATTCAACAGCTTATTCGTTTAGTTCTATTTGAACTATTAGCGATAACTATATCTTTTTTCTTGATCTTTTTAAGACAAGCGATGATTTTTTTTTTTTTATGAAAAAATAGGCCTGCGTTTGACCTCAATCTTGCCCGATGGAAAGCGAAGATGAGGCCTAGGATGGTACACGCTTGCCTAGATGTCTGTTCACTTTGGCCTTGAAGATATCCAGGTTATAGGCCTCCGGAAAAACCGACCTCGGCAGAGAGTTCCACTCCTTAGCCGTCCGCACAAAGAAAGAAGAGGCAAACCGCCTCGTGCGTAATGGAGGAATGTCTACAACATAAGGGTGGAACAGGAGATGTGGTTTTTCAGTCTCAAGGTGGTGATGGACTGGAACGAGATTGGAGTGCAGACCTCGGATGTTGGAGAGGTGCACTCCCTTGCACTAAAAGTGTTTAACCAGTTTCTTATTTTTAACTTTTTCCATTGTTATTTTTGGTGAACAGACAGACAGAAAGGGGACAGTTAGGCGAGGCATAGCTAAAACGAATACCAAGCGGTACAATCATAGTGCTGCACTGATGGGAGACTGGTCTGGAGCGCGCGGGGACGCCCTAACCCCCCCAAAGATGTTCACCGGGCCCTTGCATCTGGTCGCCAACCAGCACGATGACGCATCCTGGGATTTTTCGCGAGTTGGCGGGGCAGCCTTTCATAGGTGGCTAACCTACTAGTTGGGCCCCCTACTACCTGCGGTCGGCCAGCGGAAGACCGTGCTTAGGATCCCGCTACCCTCCTCGAACAGTCACCCAGTACAGACACCACGCAGTACCGGAACCGGTTCGCTCCACCATGCAACTGCCTAGACTCCCCTTCCAAGATGGCTACTCATGGCATCATGCCGAAACGCGATAAAAATCACTTGGCGGCAAGGCTTTGCCAAGAGGGTGGTAACAAGCCGCGGCCGAAACCTACCACCAGATGGTGCCGTTCATTTGGCGCTACCCAAGGGACACGTGTGGGTATCTAGAGCTATAGCCCACGGACGCGAACAGCATTATCCCTCAAAAATGATGATGCTTGATAATTCATTCATTTTGAAGACGAAAAGGAATTAGAGGTTCTACGCAAAATATTAATAGGAAGAATATCGTAACTAGGTAATTTTGGCTTTGGTCCAAAAATAATAGTTGTCAACTAACACTCTTTAAAAACACAAACGTGAAGTTCCAGGCAAATAAATCATATCTGCCGTGTCAAAACACCTACACGAGAGCCGCTGCATTTGCCAAAGACGCTATCCCATTCAGCCTATTCTCCAAATTACCACTGTATCACATGTCCCAGTTATAAACACATTATTTTGACAACAACTGTACTGTTTGCATCGACAAAATTTAAGCATAGCTACGAGCATAATACGATTTGTGAATTCAATATGGAAAGACAGAAAATAATTGTTTAATCGTATTTAAATTCTAGTTTAGGCATATGTAGTATTGAGTACTGCATATATCAATTTTCAACTGCATTCATAATTTTGACCCCTTTATTGTCTTATTTAGTTAAGTACCAAACCCTCAAATATTGAGAGCAGTGCCCAATAGTGGGACATGAACAAGCTGTTACTTCATTTTACTTTTTTAACTAGGCATCAGTGGCGTGCATTCCATGTAGGCACAAGGGCAGTGCCGAACCTAGTAATTTTTTTGAGAAAGAATAACCAAATTACAATTATACCCAGGATCAAAACCATTTTCGGCCTGGCACCTAAGCCGCTGATGCTTAGCTGATGGACATCACCATTCTGTCAGGAATTTATCTTAGACGACTCATACGTTACCTATATGAAATCAGATGTGATAGTCGTTTGATTAACATGCCATAACGCATAATAAAATTTAATGCATACTATTTACTGAATACACGAGGTTTTAAAAATACAACCTTGAAGGTACGCACCTCTGTTTGAGACGCAGTCGATGATCGTGAAGCCGTACATCGCCAGTGTTTTCTATGCCATCCATAATGTTGGTGGTACGCTTCGTTTCCCCCACCACCATTTTGACTGAAACAAAATAATATCCTTTGTTTAGACTAATAAAGCAACAAAGCCAATAATATTCCATACTACATCTTCTAAAGTCCGTAGGCGAAAAGTCAGCTTTACGCTTTCAGTTCTTAACGCGCTAATTGTATTTATTTGTAAGGAGTTGGAAAGGAAAATATATAAATACTAAGTTTTATTATAAAACGATAAAAATAAACGAAATAAATATCACCCAATTTTTTTGGGATACTGAATATTATGAATTGTCTGACTTAATACACGTAGGTATTTTAAACTAATTTTGGCGATCCGATCCACACACATCACATGTTTTAAAATTTTTTAAGGCTCTAAAAACTCTTGTTCGATGAAGTAGAAAAGTCGACATAGAGAAACAAATGCAATCTTGGCGACTGTAGCCCACATTTATTCGAAATTATTTATAAATTTGGGGAATCACCCGGCGCATTGGCAAGAGGCGAACATATGGACCAATTAGATGTGTCTCCGTATAGTGAGGTGTCGACGCATCTGCCTAGCTCGTTTATAACCTGCCTGTGCTCACGTTGTACACGACGACCGGGACGCGATGATTTATTTGAGCTGTTTGACGTTGAACGCTAATAAGATAAGGTGGATAGGGTTCTGGAATTGCTTCAAATTTAACCTCAAAGTTATAAATACGTAAGCTGTAATTTTAGAACACATGATTTTTTACCGCCTCTATTTAAACAGAAAGTTTACACTACTAATGTATATACACTTTAGTCAGTCGAAAAACGCACTTTATTGTTACTGAATACCGCATGAAAGAGGGATCAATTGTTTGGTATGAGCCCATAAACCTTTAAAACTCCAATAAGTAATTTGTGTGTGTGTGAGGA
Organism: Bhutanitis thaidina; assembly: GCA_029286595.1. Taxonomy (NCBI): domain Eukaryota; kingdom Metazoa; phylum Arthropoda; class Insecta; order Lepidoptera; family Papilionidae; genus Bhutanitis; species Bhutanitis thaidina. Next base: position 6,269,747 of record JAGSMS010000009.1, on the reverse strand, counting down.
TTGAAATATATAAAATAAATAATTTTCATTTCAGTCCATCTTGACCAAAAACCACTGCTGCTTATCTAGACCTCTGTAACTGCTGCTTAACTGTTCCCCGCACGTACAAATTATGTTGCTACGACTTTCCAAATGAAGCAGGCGAGAAAGTAACGCTGCTTCGTGCAATTGTTATGATAACAGCGTACACAAAATGAAATTAATTTATTTTTACAGTACATAAGTACTACGTAAAATAAATACTAGATAATACATACCTATCTACATTAAAAATACGTACAAGGAACTTGTTGGTATGGGAGATAATCGACTCACGTAAAAATTACAAAAATAAAGGTTAAAGAAATATTTTCACAGGTTCAAATACCAAAAAACGAATGTTAAATTTACTTCAAATGGTTACCTCATAATAATTCATAAATCTATAACCTTACCAATTATCATAAAACCACCTAAAGATTCCTTCAATGACAAAAATATCCGAACACGTACACGTAGTGATGCACAAACCGCAGTTTAAACGATGACGCAAACTTCTCGTACTCCAAAGGGCTCATGTTATTGAGATTTGATGAGTCAGTAAAGCAATAAACGTAGCAATAAGGCAGACATGGTAAGTATCGTATATATTAAAGTGTATGAGTTATAGATATTTTGATGTATACGTTGTTATTTGATAACATTACTTTACCAAGAAAGATAATTCTAGTTTGTCGTAAGCATCTCAAATTTTTGACCAGATCTAAATTATCCAGACGGGCGAAGGTTTAAAAGAAATATCTCGCCGTTTGGATCTGTGGTGGCCAATCCGCTTGCCATATGTGGCGCTTATGGCAACGTTATAATAATTGTATTCAATAAACTGGTTAGTACCGAAAACCAACAAAGGCTACCATAGTCCCGATAAAGAAATTTGTAATAAACAGGTTATATCCTAAGAGATTTATCACACAAACAAAATTGGGACAAAGTTTTAGATCCTGCAAGCTACGAGGAGTTGCTAGTAAATCATATATTTTACAACCGTCTACTCGTACTTGACGACTGATATTGATAACGTAACAACAACAGCAATAGAAATTCTATTGCGATGGAACATAAGGGTCAAGAAAGTATAGGACGAAATATGTTGAAAGAAAGAAAGAAAGAGAGAAACTTTATTTTTTACACCACAATTAGTTGAAAAGTTATTAATAAAACAATAAAAAAAAAACTACAAAAAAATAACAAGATTTTAGATTTTTTTTCTGCGCTAGTGTGATGCAACAAATGGGTCTACGCTCAGTTTATGTTACGGATTCCCGCAACACTGATTTTCGGCGCAGCCTTATAACACTATTAAGCCGGTAGTGTCTGCAATAGATACAGCTCTTCTATATATTAATAAATAAAAAAAGAAAAAAAATAGAAAGATAAAGACATCTTAAACCACCTGAAATAAAATCATTGGCTTAAATGTTGCTGATGGTGACTGTCGTGGCAGGCAGACTATGTACAGCGACAAAAAACAGTTATTGACGAAGCATAACGATTCGCACTCACACGTGTTTAGTGTAAAGTTTATAAGACAGCAAGAGTCGGATGCAGTTTCAGCGTCACGGGATAAAAAATCAAACAGATAAGTGACTTGATACTAATACATAAAAAAAGCACTTGGTAAAACATAACTAATGACATCACGGAGAAGACGGAAACCATGAATCTGTCAACACTAGCTTGCAACCGGAGTCCGGCAACGGTTCCAATTTGTATACACAGACCGAGATAACATAATATAAACTACCTACAGAGATGTACAAAGTCAAAATTAATATTTCTCCGCGAACATACAGATAAAGGTACATCTAAATTATTTGAATATGATCAAAAAATCCTTTTACTTACGAAATTATGCCTTAATGTACGAATAAATTAATTTGAAGATTTATTCTTCAGTTATTATGTCCTATTTCGTTTCACCCATTTCCGTCTGACCTAAATAATGAACATAGGTAGGTCTGTAACCCACATATGCACGTCACGAAATAAGCAAATGTCTTAAGAGATCTTTCTACACTCTCTGCAATGACCTAAAAACTCATGTCAGATACGTTGTAATTTGTACTATCTAAACAACTAACGGCTCTTTAATATTTACAGTGGCTGTGCGATTGGGCTTTACTACCACGGAACGAGGTGCAACTCTGAAAAAAAAACATTATATTTCAAATATTTCACCCGATTCTTTCGGGGTTGGACGGCCGTCGGAGCAATATGTGAATATCGCACCATCTCATTAGGGAGCGAGTTAGCGATTTCCTTTCTCCTCGAGATCAGGAGGTGGAGTTCCTAGCTTCCATGTCATGAGATTTTTCTCACATTTCCCTAAGTCAACTTTTAAAGTCACCTCACCAAAATTGGCTTTGCATGGAAAAATAAATTGCGTCTACGGTGGATGAATTGCTCGACAGGATTTTATTTAGCAGTTTATAAAAAACAGAGAAGACTACGGCAGGTATATCGTGTAGAAATAAAGAAAACGCGAGACTCCTAACTCAATTGATCGTTTGCGATAATGATAAAAATATAATTTAAATTTTTTTATTTTTTTTACAGAACACGGAAGCATAGGACGGACGATCTGTTTATTTTAATTAATCCACGATTACATTCGGGATCAGAAGAATAAGTATTCGGAAATATGATCCACCGTATACCATTTAAGTATGCCTTGGTACATAGAAAATTTACTTGTTATAGTTCTAAATACCCTTGAATCTAATACACAGTGTTTTCAAACTTTTTAGGATATATCCTGATGAAGAGATCATTGATTTTCATTACAACTGAGATATTTTTGCATGTTTCACCTTCGCATCAATGAACAACAACCACAGGTAGGATAAAGGTTATCGTAGGATCTCTGTGATGTACGGTTTTGTTTACTACAGTACCGATTATAGTAATTACAATAATATTTACAGTGTTTTTTTACATGATTACACCATGTAAAAAAACATTACATGAATAAACAATGTCAGAGAAGCTGACCATTTCTTATAAAGAAATATTTAAATAAAAAAAATAGAAAAATACTTTATATCTAAAGACTAAAGACACACAACACACAAAGACGCAACAACTATGTATTGTTTGCAATATTAAAGCGACGAACTATATATTATAAATATTGTAAATAAAACACGGAATTTCTGAAAAATAAGTTTGATGTAGAGCAAAGTTTTAACCATTGCAACTGACGCATTCACCTAAATCGGTTAAATTATGACCACGAGTGAAGCTACTATTTTAAGAAAGAAGTTAAATTTCTAATAACCATGCTCTAATTATCTCTCTACAAGCTCTATAACAATACAACAGTTGCTTTCATTTAACAAATGCCTTGTCTATTCGTCTGCAGAATCATTCATTTATAATCAAAACTTAAAGTGTCTGAAGCAGAGTAAAGAGTGATACCTAATAGGCAAGATATGTTGTACGGTGTGGTATGTTCGCCCTTATTCCATCGGAATTTGCCGAGCGCAAATCTTACAGACTAATGTTCGGTGACTATGGGCAAACCTTTCAAGATATAGAAAGAAAGGCACTGTTATATAAGTCAGTGGGTTACGTTTTAGGTCTAAGGCGATAGCTATATGTTTAACGATACCAAGTACAGTACCACAGTAGTTCTTAATTCACTCAGTATTAAATTACTCACTCCCCGATGCCGGGGTGGTCAGAAGTCTAAACATTTTAGCCCTTTCTACCCATTTCACCCATCTTTTCGGGGTTGGACGGTCGGATATATGTGAATATCGCACCATCTCATTAGGGAGCGAGTTAGCGATTTCCTTTCTCCTCGAGATCAGGAGGTGGAGTTCCTAGCTTCCATGTCATGAGATTTTTCTCACATTTCCTAAGTCAACTTTAAAGTCACCTCACCAAAATTGGCTTTGCATGGAAAAATAAATTGCGTCTACGGTGGATGAATTGCTCGACAGGATTTTATTTAGCAGTTTATAAAAAACAGAGAAGACTACGGCAGGTATATCGTGTAGAAATAAAGAAAACGCGAGACTCCTAACTCAATTGATCGTTTGCGATAATGATAAAAATATAATTTAATTTTTTTTATTTTTTTTACAGAACACGGAAGCATAGGACGGACGATCTGTTTATTTTAATTAATCCACGATTACATTCGGGATCAGAAGAATAAGTATTCGGAAATATGATCCACCGTATACCATTTAAGTATGCCTTGGTACATAGAAAATTTACTTGTTATAGTTCTAAATACCCTTGAATCTAATACACAGTGTTTTCAAACTTTTTAGGATATATCCTGATGAAGAGATCATTGATTTTCATTACAACTGAGATATTTTTGCATGTTTCACCTTCGCATCAATCAACAACAACCACAGGTAGGATAAAGGTTATCGTAGGATCTCTGTGATGTACGGTTTTGTTTACTACAGTACCGATTATAGTAATTACAATAATATTTACAGTGTTTTTTTACATGATTACACCATGTAAAAAAACATTACATGAATAAACAATGTCAGAGAAGCTGACCATTTCTTATAAAGAAATATTTAAATAAAAAAAATAGAAAAATACTTTATATCTAAAGACTAAAGACACACAACACACAAAGACGCAACAACTATGTATTGTTTGCAATATTAAAGCGACGAACTATATATTATAAATATTGTAAATAAAACACGGAATTTCTGAAAAATAAGTTTGATGTAGAGCAAAGTTTTAACCATTGCAACTGACGCATTCACCTAAATCGGTTAAATTATGACCACGAGTGAAGCTACTATTTTAAGAAAGAAGTTAAATTTCTAATAACCATGCTCTAATTATCTCTCTACAAGCTCTATAACAATACAACAGTTGCTTTCATTTAACAAATGCCTTGTCTATTCGTCTGCAGAATCATTCATTTATAATCAAAACTTAAAGTGTCTGAAGCAGAGTAAAGAGTGATACCTAATAGGCAAGATATGTTGTACGGTGTGGTATGTTCGCCCTTATTCCATCGGAATTTGCCGAGCGCAAATCTTACAGACTAATGTTCGGTGACTATGGGCAAACCTTTCAAGATATAGAAAGAAAGGCACTGTTATATAAGTCAGTGGGTTACGTTTTAGGTCTAAGGCGATAGCTATATGTTTAACGATACCAAGTACAGTACCACAGTAGTTCTTAATTCACTCAGTATTAAATTACTCACTCCCCGATGCCGGGGTGGTCAGAAGTCTAAACATTTTAGCCCTTTCTACCCATTTCACCTACATCTTTTCACCAGAGCTTATGTGGGATAACGTGACTGGTGGCCACCCTGTAGCCGTCTTAGTGTCCAAGCCATCGATACAAATCGTATATATTTTTTGAAAAATTTGGTACGGTCGAACGGTAGGGTATCGAACACCAGTCTACTGATTTGGAGGCATAACCACTCAGCTATCGTGGCTATTTGCTTAATCCATATATATGATTAAAATCAGAAAATCAGTAACATTCCTTGTAACTATAGAAAATTAACAAAAAACATCTAGTGCAAATATTATTTAAACAGTTTTACTTAGCGTGAGAACCGCGTCTACGTAAAATTGATTCGCTATGGATCGTCCGTTGGTTAACGTAACGTAGATTTTCACAGTCGATAGAAATACCAATTTATAATTAACATTAAAATCTATTTTTTCAACGTTATCTGTATTTGCTAATATTTTAATAATATTTAGACCGTTTCATAAGTAATGAACTAAATTTCGTAAGCGGATAAAACAGACGCCATATTTGAACTTAGAAAAAAAATATATGAAAAATGTATTTGTGTACGTATGTTTGGACGAATTTCACTTAAAAGTGAATTGACGGATTTTGATGAAACTTTTTTTGACATGTCCCAAATGTTTCCAGAATTTCATGTTTAGTAGAGAATATTTTAATGTGTAAGTTGGTATATTTGTCATTCCATCACACTTAAAGGTCGGTACGGGTATGAAGAAAATTTAGCATAGATGTAGATTATGGCCGGTAGCATGGACAGCCGCTAGTATACATAGGTACATAAGTTCGATATAACGAGATAGAAAATTCTAAGTTTATACTTATTAACTCTCTATTTCAAATCTTACCACCATAATTAGGCACAAAAATATCTATCAAGCACCTTATATTACAGCTCCCCATTTTCAATGTCATAAATTGATTTAATAAGAATAGATTTAAGTACCTTTTATTTTATATATTATATTACAGTGTTGTTTTGACAATTTAATTAAAATTTTTAATTGGTAATTTAACTTACAAAGTTCAACATAATAACTGATGTAAGTATAATTATATTCTAATCATAACAATTGGATTTAGGAAGGTCTTTGTCATTTAATAAAATGATCTACACAGTAATAACCATTTGTAATTAATAAGTAATAAACTAACTTCTTATGTAACAATGAGCTTATTTGCCATTAAGTTCAACCTAGTTTGTTATATATTCTTATCGACAAAACAGATACGTTCGATGTGCTGGTGTGTGTAACTTTTTTTTGTATCTACCTTTACATGCAGTTATTTCACAATTACGTTACGTAGAAACAAGTGAAGATGTTTTTGTACCTACATGCACATTTCAAATATGTATAATGAAGGCAAACGTAGAATATTATTATCTTTGAACAAAGGTTTACAACTAACAAGAAGAACAACATCACACATTTTGGATTTTGTATTGGGAGATATAAGTATACTTTTGCATACACTAAAATTAACTGGAGATAATGCAAGATTTGCAGTAATGCGTCGAATCCATAAAAATAAACTCAATCGAGAGAGTGTTTTGCATGTCTCTAAGGGACAAACAATGTAACATGATTTTTTACATACAGAAGATATGCTTACGTTGTTAATATATTTATGAATAGAATCATATCGATTATTTAAGCGTGAGTTTAATTGGAGAATGTACTTAAACCTGTCGTCACCTAACTGCCCTGCTAATAATAGTCGGACAAAATAGAAACAGAGGTTGAGACAGTCGTTCACTCCCGCCCACTGACTGGTATCGTCACGAGCCAAGTATTCTACAAAATGCTATTGATACAGTAAAATAAAGAGCAAGTGTATTCCGATACCGATATTTGGGTTACAAATACGTAACAATAACAACATGATTGATATAACCTTGAAACATATTTGGGTTAGCAACGAAGCTGCTGACCAACTTCTTTGCCTTCCATTTTTGTTTTGTACTGATTAAGTTATCGGTTAAGTCGTAGACTTTTACCTGAATATTGCCTAGAAAATAAACTGAAATTTAAATGTGATCTAAGTAAACATTTAAGGTTAAACTGACATTAATAGAACCATAAAATATATATCATTATAATTCTTGAAACCTTGTAATACTTGTAAGTGTAAAAAATTCGGTTTAATTATTTCCGGGAATCCGTAAACGTTCGGTTTGAAATATTAATAGCGCTGTTGTATCCTGAGATATTTCTGTTTTTCCTTACAACATTAAGACATAGAAGCATTTTTAGGTTTAGAATATTATAGGTTTAGTAAGGAACTGACGAGGGGGTTCCCGACCATTCTAACGGAACTTGTTGTGGAAGTCGGTTTGGCTACGCTGAATCGAACCAAATGCAGTTCGTAATGTTTGCTAACCCGACATGGGTCCGAGGTCAGAGTTCTTATATAAAAATAGAAGAGAATTACGTCACATTCTTCACGCTAGCATACAGCACAAACTGCGACATTGCTGACTAAAACATAGCTAAAACCCGGTTTTAAACCTTAATTTTATAAAGAAAGCACGCAAAATAATGTAGTTTAATTTTAGTCACAGGATATGCGAAAACATTTTCAATAAGTTCTCTAAAATGATAAATTTTAAGTCACTATTGCCCACGAATGTTGGAGATTATAAGTCTCTCATTAACTTTAACAGTTTAGTCATTTAACAGCTTCAGTGAGCGCAAACGGCATGGACTAGACAGGAAAAATGGCGCAGTTATGAGCTTGTAAGAATTCAGTTCCTAATCAAGACATTAAAACCTGTATGCGAGTGCTTACCACGATGTTAATCAATGCGATGATGATGATTTCGCTAGTTTACATTAAACTGCTTAAGCAGTCCTTACCGGACTGAAACTGGTGCATCTGCAATATTTAAAATATTGTTTAAGATCAGTCTTCTGAAGTCTGTAATAAGCATATGAATTTAATCGTACGGGAATCTCTTTATTCGATATACTTGGAATCGCATACATTATTTTGGTTTTACAAGAAATCTCAGTTTTCCAATTAAGAGGTGATAGATACATGTATTGACAAGGACTTATACATTTTTCCTATTTGCATCGTTGCCAACGATTGGGTGTCCGATTTCTCTGGCCCCTCCTCCCTCATTGGTTGATCCGGCAAAAGAGCGCTAAAAATAATTTTAATGCGTACAATAAATGAATTAAATGAATTATAAAAGCATTAAGCCCATGTGTGGACATGATGCTATTTCTGTTTCTTTTTATTTAATTAAATAATTATTTGAAGGTATGAAAGAGAAGCGCCTCAAGTATATAAGTAGATTAGAGTTTACATAATCCAGTACAATAATAGATTAACAAGCAGAACCCTGAAACGATTCACAAAGGAATTTTTTTTTTATTCTAAACATTTTCTAGTTAAGTCGTAGTTGGTTTTGCTCGTAGTCAAGCTATACGTTTTACCATCAAGTAATATTGGTACATTACTTGATGGCGAATGCTTACATATAGCCGTAGGAATCCGACTAGGAGTGCCGATCTGTCAACCACATCGATGTCCCTGTTGTAGCGACTTCGAGTTGGGCCGAGGATTGACCATCACAGGCCCGTGCCATTTACCATCACGTGAACTGTTAAATCCTCTTTACCCCAATCCAATAAAATTGTTTTAAGGAGGACGGCACGACACCTAACGACATATCACGACTTGCGTAGATACATTGGAGACCTCTCATATCAGAAGTACATCGTACAGACTCAGGTTCACATTAGAGGTAGCTGAATTGGGTAAGTGGCGCAAATATGAGTCTTTGAGGGAAGATTATACATTTGTACTGTTTGCATTAGAGACGATCGTTGACAAAGAATTCTTGAATTACATTGTGAAAGTTCTCCCTTGAATAAAAGGAGTGGACCTGGATATGAAATAAGGCCCCTACAGCACAGATGACCTCATCGTCTCCGTTAAATTTTAAACAAAGCAATTGTTTTTACAAATTGGTAAAAACGTGAAAATCACTAGGAGCTCCGGAGAACTTGGCGGTTGCAGCCCTTGGGATGGCAACACCTACAACATGAGACCGATGTGCAGTTGCCAACCGAAAGATTGACAAAGTATGATTCGGTTCACTTTTCTATCGAATATATCATATATTTTGAAAAAAAAATTAAAGATTTAATTGATTTATTCATCATATTAAAAATTTTATAATTTTTTCTTTTTATTTCATCAAATCAAATTTGTAATATCAAATTAAGTATTAAACGCTTTTAATTTTTTATACTTATTCTTACAGGATGAACTGTTGTGGCTCTTGGACGTGCATAACATTTATTATAGTGACATAAGCACTTCTTATTATCATATTGCTTATTGCGCCTACATTTCAATTTGCCTGTCGATTGTAAATTTCCAATGGAAGGGAGTAATATTTCTATTCTTTTAACTGGCAACGGCCAGTTAATAATAGAAATGACGGATATATAATTATTAATAACACTTAACTTTGTTCTAAGCGGTTAAAGCTCTTCAACAGTCTTTCTGTTAAAATTATACTTGCATCTCCGCAATTTCTGGCACAGGAATCTTTATGACCGAGAATTTTTTTTCGGAGCATTTCAGCATTGCCTGTGCTTGATCTTGTAACTTTTTTTAGGGATTATGGCATTATTTTCGATGGCAGATATGTTTCTGGCACACAGAGTCCATAATACTTTAGAGTCATGACCTCTGAATTTTTTTTTTCTGAGCACAGAATGAAGGAATGAACAGATCGGTTTTTTTTACACGAGTGCATCTCTGTTGTCTTATTAATTCAAATACGCGTGGCAATTAAGCGTGGTGGAGCCTAGCGGCGGCTTAAGCTGATGCTCGAATGGGCCGGCTCGACCGGATTGATACCACGGCCTCGCAGAATACCGGCGTGAAGAGGCATCTTGTGCTTCTGCGTTTCGCTCGGTGAGTGAGGTAACCGGAGGCCCACATCCCCTCCCTATTCCTCTCCTCTTCCCTCCCATCTCCCAAATATCCTTAAAGACCGGCAACGCACCTGCAGCATCTATGGTGTTGCAGGTGTATGTGGGCGACGGTAATCACTTACCATCAGGTGAACCGCTTGCTCGTTTGCCGTCTTTTCCATAAAAAAAATACAGCACAGAAGCAAGAAGTTCAGAGATAACGTGGCCTCAGGCTTTGAGACATCGATATGCAGATTCGAACCACATCCAAGAGTCCCGAGCGTGACAGATCTCCAACGTGACAAGACTTAACAAGAGTCTCAGTGCTCTTGGTTGTTTAGATGATTTTTGGTCTATAACGCTTGATAACTTATCGTGTATCTCTGTAGTCTGAACAAGCATTTCATTTATGATTTGAATACTCATTATAGCGTTCGGGACTTTTTGTGGGCAGCTTGATTGGGTTTGGAAAATTCGAATTCGATTCATGTGTACTCATCATTGCAGTACTTGTCGTGCTACGTATTGAGTTTGAAAAATTTTATGATGTTTTTGTGTTTCAAGATTCTTGAAGTAGAGCTGGATTAATCTGTGATGTGTTGATTAATTGTTAATCTTTAATATAAGTTAACTAAATTTGCTAAATCTTAATGAACAACTCTATTCTTCATGAGCTGTATAAATTGAAAACCATCACTCAATCGCTACCTTGTATTCATGTTGTCTGCATATTTTCGACTTCATGGTTGGCTCTTTCGACACTGCTTTGACTTTAGTAGTGAGTGGCCTTGCCAAGTACAATTTCAAGTGTTGGCCAATGTGTTTTCAAATCGTTAACAAATTGGTTTACGAATTGTCTACCGTTATCAGATTGCAGGATTACTGGTGCAACAATTAATACCAAAATATCTAATTAAATATACGCGTTGAATTTTTCTGATACAGCAGTTTAAATTTATAAAATCACAGTCTGGAAGTGATTGATAAACGATTAAATAAATATGACAGCGTAAGTTAATTTCTGATGAAAGAATGAGCTTAACAACAAGTTTTTTGTTTTTGCCGGCACTGTTCACGAAGATGCAGACAGTTCAATATCATGTCGAGGTATAATATTCCCCTGGGGATCGAAGGGAATAGAAGAAATCACATAACTAAACGTCATTTGTTATTTCCTTCGATAGTAGTTGTTTACAGATGTTCATGGGCCACAGAAGCCACTTACCATTAGGTGATACTCGTATGTCACTGTAATAAAAAAAAATGGATATAAGTTATAATAGGATGTAGTTTACAAATATTTCGAATAAAAGTAAATAAATATGTATTATCGTTGCATTAACGTGCAACCACTAAATTAATCATTACTCAGTTTTTTTTTTTATTCGAAAGGGAGCAAGCGACCATGCGGCTCACCTGATGGTAACTGATTACCGACGTCCACTTACATCTACAACAGCGGAAGAGCTGCAGATGGGTTTCCGGCCATAAAGGATTTTTGGGAAGGCGTAAGGAGGAGTATTATGGGATGGAGAAGAAGTGGGGATGAGCACAAACACAAGTTGCCTCTTCTCCACGTCTGTATTCTGTGAGGCCGTGGTACTACCCCTATTGAACTGGCCGATTCGAGCAGCAGCAAAAGTCGCCTCTTGACTCTACTGCGCATAGAAGTTCAGTACTACAGAAGTGGCTAATTGAAAGTAAACGAAACGTTTAAAGTTTAAACGTTCTTAAAATGTATGAAGCAATTCTTGCTAGCACGAATCAATGTAGTTTTTTCTAATACATTTGAGACATACCATCACATTCCGTGTCCATGTATTAATAAGTAGGACAGTACATAGGTGGCAATGTTTATCGTTCGGTAGCGCCGGGGCCGCTACTACGACATTGGCGTCGTTCGAACAGTCACATCAAGAAAAATATACCGCAAGCAGTCAAAAACATGCGGGATAGTGTGGGGCCGGCGTCGCAGCTCTATAAATATCACGACCTAAGCCTCCCCCCGCCCTCCATACAGCAACATCTCGTCTCGTCCCACTGTATCCCGCACGTCACCGGCGATCGCAATCATACAAAGACAAAGTAAATCTCTAAATGGAAATTCTGACGTCACGTCTACATAATCCCACGTCCAGTTTAATTATTGCAACTTCAGATGTACTAAACATTAGAGAGCGATCACGAATTAACACTTTGCGAGACTACATAATTTTGCGCCTTTTTTAGGGTTGCGAGAAACGAATGTCCGGATTTTTAAAGATACATAACTTTTGTGCGAGAGCGTGGCAATATATGTGTATTGCCGCGCTCTGGCGGAACTTATAATCGCAGTAAGTACTACAGACACCACGCACCTTAGACACTGTTACTGCATTACGTTACAAGAATACTGTTTCGACGAATAAATAAGAGAAGTAGGTAAGCAAGAAAAAAAAGTATGCCCAAGTGAAGTCGCATGCCCCACAAACTTATGGACAAAATCGTTACTAAGCCGAAGCTATGTTCTTAACGATCTAATAGTGAGCCATTCGCGTTCGTATCCCGGAAGCTAGACCCGGATAGTGATGTGCGTCGACGACCCCATTTAAAATATAGGTAAGTACCTACGAGTAGGTACTTATTTAATTTATTTTATTCATATTTCTATATTTTACGTATTTGTACGTGGAAGTTTACTTAAAAAATCCTATATAAAATCATGAAAAATGGTTGCAAAAACTTAAAATAAATCAGTAAGCTTACTGAAAACATTTAACAAAAAATGCGCAAATAATAATAAGTTATCGGACAAGCACACACGTCAAATAAACTCATTTGTATAAAATATAGCACACATAGAAATACAATTTGTTGAAGTTAATTTCCTGATATTAGGGAACATATAAATAAAAGGAACCCAGACTTGAAACGGTCCAAAAGATAATATTGATAGCCACGTCATAACTATTAAAAATCACGATCGGTACACAGCAACCGTGCGATGAGCTGTCATCCCTGAAGCGTCATCAGAGCGCTAGCGAGGAGTGGCGAGCGAGAGATGCCACGCGTGATCGCGCTATTTCTGTCCACAGCAGTTGAATAACCTCCAATCAACTATTCGCACTTAGTTCTCCTACGAATCCCGCAGACATGGGCTACAAAACAGGTGCTTGAAACGTACCTCTTGCACTTCGCAGATTTTATAATAATAATAATATATCAGGTACACGCGTTAACTGGATGATAATAAGATAATACTACATATAATTTCATAGAAAAATAAACATCCATGACTCAGGTACTAAAAACACTAATATTCATTATACAAAATTTGAGCCGAGCGGGATTCGAACCCGCAACCCCTAAACTTCGAAGGCAGGGTCACTACCAACTAGGCTATCAGACCACCTTTATGAAACAAACACTTTCCTATATGCGTAACCAATATTAATTATACGGCAATACTTAACGATCGCACTTGGTCAATTTAACACCGATCTGTTGGTTGGATAAGTAGAATTACTAGAATGTAGAGACGTGATGGCGGAGCTGTAATGTAACCAGGAATTAAAATTACAAAAAGGTGTGATTCGATTCGTGCTTTGCTCTGTTATAAGTCGTTAACATGGATATTTAATGATGCCGACACTTCCTAAAACCGATGGAAAGCAAATTAGGTTAACTGTACTTGTGCACGAACAGTCGATATTTCAGTGCTATAACAAAAATTGCTTTACATGATAATAGCTCATGTCACAATACAGGTCATGATAAATAGACCAGACATAATGGTAAGATGCTTACATGTTAACAGATACGTATTTACTCTAGATTTGACGATATCCATATTACATCGGTCTGGGAAAACTGAAACTAGCGAAAACTCTTTGGTTGTGCGAATAAACAACAATGGCGTGTGCGTTCGGAGCTCAAGCGGATGAAATATATACGTGTGAGTAGTCGTCGATACGGGTTTAGTTAGCTTTAGTTTCAGCGCACACTCCAAAATGTAACAAAAGACAGGCTACAGTTTGTCGTTGGTGTTCGAGACTTTGCAAGTTTGTCCCAAAAGTAAGCGTCACCTACGTTTTTGTCTATCTCGACAGTTCTAGCATTGGATAATCCAAAAAGCGAGGAGAATGACAATGCAGATTTATCCAGACAGACATTTGAGGTTCCAACAGTGATAATATTAGAAGCGTCATATCTGTGCGGATCAGTAGTGAAACCACTGCCTTTGTGACCAATAACATACGCGGCACACGTGTTTATTTACCCACTGACCGATTTACGTTTAGCTAGCTGTTGCACGCAGTTTCACTAGCGTCCAGAGGAATTACTACTGGGATAAAACAATCATAAGATTCCAATCAAAGGTTTGTATTACATGCATTGATTGATGAGAGATACATCTCGTGAAAACTAACTACCCCCTACAGTAGGGTACAAAGCGTGATACTCAATGTTCAATGTTTCTTTGAATTCAGTATTTAAGTTAAACATGGATACTCCCCTCGCACTCGCACTGCTCGACAAATTGTTATAACACTACAAGACATGCATTTAGGAAACATGCGTAATACTCCGTACCCGCCAGACCTAGCCCCTTCCGATCACCATTTTTCTGCAATTTGAACCATTTCCTGCAAGGAAAACTTTTATGTTCTCAGGTAGTAGTACAAAATGCCTTCATACAGTTTGTTGAGTTCTATAGAATATGTGGTTTCCAACTGATACGTATCTTAACTAAACCGAATATTATTGTACAATTTCACCTAAATCGATATAGTATTATTGGCGTGAAGTATGGACTTATCAATTACCATTATTTGTTTTGTTACGATATTATTATTAGTATAAATATAAATTTTACTAGTACTTGCATCCTTACACATTTGCATATGCTTTCAGTTTGGACCTACAGATCAGATGATACGCCGAATTACTTGTTTAATAATAATCTTGTTAAATATTTAAATAAAAATAAGATTAAATGATTACATAATTATTGAAATTTTTTATTAAATAAATATTATTATGATACATATGATAACGCAGTGTAGAACGAAAGCCCACAAGAGTGACGAACTGCAGCGTTGCAGGAAATCGGTGATGGAGGTGGTTAAGGATCGTGCGTTGTAGCAATCTTTGGGATATTTAAAAAAAAACAATATTTTAACTATTTTTACAGCTCTGTATTTCTTTGGTTGGCAAAGGAACTCTTTCTTTCGCAACTTAATTTTGCGTCGAGAATCGATGCTATAATAGGTTTCTCTGTGTATTCTTTTGGACGGAACCCTTGGTGTGTCGGTCTAACTTGCACGTGACGAATCTTGATTCAAATAAAATTATACTACACTTTATTATATTAAATCAATAGTAACAAAGCGTTATAACGTATTTCCATGCTTCAGGCTAGTAACATAAACAACGACGGCATGACGCAGTTGCATATTTTTGTCGTAAAACTTTATAATTTGGCAAAGAGTCTAGAGCTTGGAAACGATGGATGTATCAGAAATAGAACATAATTCCATGCTGCTGACTCAACTATGCATTTTGCCCTAATTCATATTTAAATATAACATGTAGGATTTTAACAGAACACTAACTATAAAATAAGGATTTACACCAGTAATTGTGTTTATTTATTACATAAAATCAATCACCCCGTGGGAATAAGAGTCAAAGGCAGGCCTTAAAAGACTCATATTTAATTCGTTTATTTGTACCAAAGTATAAACGCAATTAGATATACATTAAACTTCACGTTCCGGTATCCGATGTTAACTATGTAATATGATAGGACGAATGGTCTCCATTCAAAAAGCAAAATACAATCTAAATAAATACAATGAAAATCTATAATCTGCTTATCGTATCTCCCATCATATATCCATATCGCCGACCACTACAGTCGTCTAAAGTAAAAAAAATCACAGATTTTAAGCTTTTGTCGGTGAAGTAATTTCCAGCTTTATTTAAATTACACTTCTTACTACTACTTGATTTCTTGGTACGACACGACATTTACTTGTAGTTATTGTTAAGTTCTTCTCGGCCTTAATCTCATACCTTTAGTAAAGTACTCATATATTTAGTTACAATTCTTTTGAATTATAATTTAGAAAATGGATAAATAGTACATTATATTATAGAAAATAAAATGACTATATTTTGTAAAGATTTAGTACAAAAGAATAACCATTATAATGCATTGAACGCAATCACTACTACCGGCGCTTCAGTGACCACTTTAGGTTGGAAGCTGGCCAGGACAACAGACAAGTTTGGCAGGCAAGTAACGAAGGTTATTGAAATTAAAATTTGAGATATTTAAATATCTTCATTATAATTATTTATTCAATTATTATATGCACCATTATCTACAACCCAGCGTCAAAGCTTTGGTAAAACATGGACACCATTCTCGTAAAAACTATAAGCAGCGTTTCAAAAAAGAACTTGATTGCTGAGGAACTGTAAAAACTGCTCTCGATCATCGATGTTTTTTCTTAAATATGATTATTAAATGAACAAAATGAATGAAATTCTGACGGCGCTAGGTCTGACGATAATGCTGGTTGTGGTAGTAACTCACAACAAAAATCTAATATATTTTTACGAATTGCAATATGAGGAGGAGCGTTTTCAGTAGTAGTTGGTTAATTTGTAGTGAAAATGCTACAGTATCTTGTGTCACTGATTGTGTAGTTGTGTGTCAGTAACTCCCAGTACAGTGCTCCTTACGCATCCCACAAAACCCACAGCACAGCTTTCCTTTGGTTAAGATTTTCTTTCGGCATTGATTTTGATGTTTCTTGAGACCCTAGCCACTGATATTTCCGTGTATGATTAACAAATATAGCACCCACTTTTCATCTCACTTAACAAGTTTGTAGGGTCAGTGATAAATACATCGTAATAAGAAAAAAATCATACAAAAGCTTATATGTTCCTCTAATTGAGTACCGATGAACTCGAGTCGGACCTTACTCCCAGTTTCTAATTCTTTCCCGATATATAGGGGTTTTATATTATTTACGCATGACTGCAGCCTAGTTCACTTGCTAAACATCGTGAAGTCAGAGATGGATATCTATCAATTAAATTTAATATTAGAGAAGAAGTTGATTAAGTCAATTTTGGTCTGTTTGTCTATCTGTCTGTGGAGTCGCGAAGGACGACTGATTTTAGTATGCGATGTATGGTGACGCAATTTCCTACTCTCCCAAGCCTCTGCGTGGTCTGGTCGTTGTGAGGTTTGTAGGACGAGAGAGTTGTCGACATTATAATGCATCGGAGCAGATTCACAGTTGGGAGCTATAAGGGATGCTGCTTCCAAGTGCTCCCGATAGAGGACACGGCGGGCTACGAGGTCCACATGAGATTCAAGATCATGAAAGTAGCCAATACGTAGCGAAGGTGGACTCCGTGGGTTTTTAGTCGGTACAACAAGTGACTACCAACTTTTGCTGTGAATTGAAATGAATCTTCATGGTTACAGCTTCAGTTCTGCAAAATTTTGTATAGATCCATCGGATAGTTTTCGTATGATTAACAAAAAACAACGAATAAACAAATAGAAATAAATATTTAAAGAAATTAATAGTCTCCTATCCTTAACATTAAAAATTCAAATATCACGTCAGCGAAGTTGCGGGCTTTCGCTAGTAGTAAATACATTAATAAAATAAAACTAGAATAATTGAGATTCATCTAAATCATCTACGAAAATGACAGAAGTCCACAGCTGCTTCATGGTCTTTACGTCATTATTATGGTCGCAGCTGTAAATTTTTACTTTCTCTTGAATACATTTTGTGATTATGTGCCAGAAATTCTTATTGTCAATATTCTTTTCAATGAGACACAATTTTTAAGTATTAAAAAAGGCCTATAAAATAGATCAATACATCAAGGACAAAGACGTGTGGAAATACTGTTTGTTTTGGAACTGGTGTTTGATGTTGGCGGCTGATTTTGACGTTTTATAAGATCTTTAAACAACTTTAAAACAACGTATATTTTTAACATATTTGAAAGTTCAATGGCTTTACCTACATGCCTATAAGGATGATATTAAATGAAGGATACATCATGTATTTAGTTAAAATATTATTCAGTTACGAAATTTTAAAATCCGTGTCAGACTGAAGCTAAGTATTGTATTTTTTCTTTGCAGTGCCCTGAACGGGGTAGAATATTTGTACCCGCAGGCTTAACTTGAATAATTACAGACCTAATCATTCGTTATCATTATATTATATGTGGAGGTATAAAAATGCTAAAAATACAAATTGATGATAAGATTAAGATCCGACAACTAAATAAATATAGGTCTATTACGATTTGTAAACCATAATTAGGCAAAAATATTTACCACTTTGCATCCAATTGTTTTAAGGAAGCATATGAATAAAGCTCAACAGGAGCAATTGTTTTGGAACATGACTAATACTATTTGCGTTAGGTTTGTAACTGAGTTTCCTCATCTGCTACATAAATTCGACGTATTCAATATTTAGCGGTGCGATGGTAAATCGTAATTAAAACAAACATTCTGAACTTATGAATCATAAAACATTTATGCATTCGTACTACAAATAATAATAATTTATTTTAATGATTTTTATTTAACGATTAAAGAAGGAAATTTCTGTGATGACTACATTCGAAAGTTTAATACTATATCACCTGTGAGTGTAAGTTAACTATACAGCGATAGTGATTATAGTGTATCCAAAAAGAGTGCGGCAACCTACAATTTATATCCAAAATACACATTACAGAGAGTAACAAAGAAAAAACTGCATAGTAAAAATAAACAGAAAAGTAATCGCCATCCATTACAGAAAACGCTATTTGGCAATAGCATTGTCACACTCGTCTCATCTCAGATACTGCTTCCCGTCTCTAGTATGTGTATTTTAAAAGCTGCCGTTGCTTCAATAAGATTAAATTAGAGAAATAATCTTTAGGTTGGATTTCCAAATGGAAAAGAGTTATTGAAGGTAACGGCTATTCGTAAACATCAAACAGAAACAAAAGCAGCAATATTTGCCAAATAAGCTATAATACCTACGTAGAAGTGTTACTTATGTTGATGGAGCTTTTTATTCGACCGTAAGACCGTAAGGCAGCAGTTTTAACATGCCACATATTTTTATTACACTTTGAGTCTAATATAATCATATAATAAAATAAAAAAGAACTCTATAGTTTTGCGAAGTAATTAGTATCTGTTAATTAAAAGCATTTCTATTAGGCCAAATAAATAAAATAAAGTATTTTTGTTTATTCGTTATTTAGATACGTTTTTAGTGTGTTAAGAAAACTCCCAAATTATTTTATGTAACACATGCCACCCACGGATGAGAAAAGGTGGCAGATCCTCACGCCGTCATCGAACGGCGGCGATGAAGGCGATGGCCATTAGTCATCCCAAAAACAATCAATTGTAGAATTGTACCAACACTTCCTTCGTCATGGTATTCAATCTACTATAATAGCAAGCCCCAATTAGTCACATTTTAAGGTTTATTTTTACAATACTACTCCTGCCTCCTTATATATAAATTTTTATTTTTTGACGTTCGTATTAGACGTAAATAAAGGATTTAACGGATATAAATGAAATCGGGCAAAGATATTGGCTAGCATCATGATTAAATCTGGCAAAATGCTTCATGACTTTCCTAACAATAAACAAAAAAAGGATCACAAAATAAAAACAATCACAATCAAAAATGTCAAATTTAATTTTTTTTTTTTTTTTTTTTCAATCAAAACTGAAATTGAAGAATTGTGAATTAGCTCTCACCACCGTATACTCAATTCTGGGGTGGTCGGTTAGTTCTTTCAACCCACTTTTCACCGAAGCTTATTCAGGATAACGTGATGGGTGGTGAGCTTGTCGATATTGTCCAAGCTGACGATACAAATCGTACATACGTTTTCAAAAACTCGTTGGTACGACACCTTCACATAAGGGTGCGAACTCGAGTCTCCTGATTTGGTGTCAGATCCCTAACCACTCGGCAATCGCGGCTTAATATGTGTATAAAGTTTCATTAAAATAACTTTATTCATTTCGAAGACTTTGGACTCTGAAAGTTTAATACTATATCACCTGTGAGTATAAGTTAACTATACAGCGATAGTGATTATAGTGTATCCAAAAAGAGTGCGGCAACCTACAATTTATATCCAAAATACACATTACAGAGAGTAACAAAGAAAAAACTGCATAGTAAAAATAAACAGAAAAGTAATCGCCATCCATTACAGAAAACGCTATTTGGCAATAGCATTGTCACACTCGTCTCATCTCAGATACTGCTTCCCGTCTCTAGTATGTGTATTTTAAAAGCTGCCGTTGCTTCAATAAGATTAAATTAGAGAAATAATCTTTAGGTTGGATTTCCAAAAGGAAAAGAGTTATTGAAGGTAACGGCTATTCGTAAACATCAAACAGAAACAAAAGCAGCAATATTTGCCAAATAAGCTATAATACCTACGTAGAAGTGTTACTTATGTTGATGGAGCTTTTTATTCGACCGTAAGACCGTAAGGCAGCAGTTTTAACATGCCATATATTTTTATTACACTTTGAGTCTAATATAATCATATAATAAAATAAAAAAGAACTCTATAGTTTTCCGAAGTAATTAGTATCTGTTAATTAAAAGCATTTCTATTAGGCCAAATAAATAAAATAAAGTATTTTTGTTTATTCGTTATTTAGATACGTTTTTAGTGTGTTAAGAAAACTCCCAAATTATTTTATGTAACACATGCCACCCACGGATGAGAAAAGGTGGCAGATCCTCACGCCGTCATCGAACGGCGGCGATGAAGGCGATGGCCATTAGTCATCCCAAAAACAATCAATTGTAGAATTGTACCAACACTTCCTTCGTCATGGTATTCAATCTACTATAATAGCAAGCCCCAATTAGACACATTTTAAGGTTTATTTTTACAATACTACTCCTGCCTCCTTATATATAAATTTTTATTTTTTGACGTTCGTATTAGACGTAAATAAAGGATTTAACGGATATAAATGAAATCGGGCAAAGATATTGGCTAGCATCATGATTAAATCTGGCAAAATGCTTCATGACTTTCCTAACAATAAACAAAAAGGATCACAAAATAAAACAATCACAATCAAAATGTCAAATTTAATTTTTTTTTTTTCAATCAAAACTGAAATTGAAGAATTGTGAATTAGCTCTCACCACCGTATACTCAATACTGGGGTGGTCGGTTAGTTCTTTCAGCCCACTTTTCACCGAAGCTTATTCAGGATAACGTGATGGGTGGTGAGCTTGTCGATATTGTCCAAGCTGACGATACAAATCGTACATACGTTTTCAAAAACTCGTTGGTACGACACCTTCACATAAGGGTGCGAACTCGAGTCTCCTGATTTGGTGTCAGATCCCTAACCACTCGGCAATCGCGGCTTAATATGTGTATAAAGTTTCATTAAAATAACTTTATTCATTTCGAAGACTTTGGACTTGAAAGCTTGTATGAAAAGTCATGAGGCGTAAACGCTTTAACAATTCCTATAGGCAATTTTGGCAGTGTCGCCAGGATTCGATACCAAATCTCTCCGCATACCAAGAAAGAAAGCAATTGCCCTGACTACTAAGCTACCACGTCTGGGTAAGGATTAGTAAGTCATGACCTGTTGAAACTATTTAAATTAGTTATGACACTTAATTCTACAGTTAGATCAAACGTAACATTACTTTAATATATCTTCATAGATTGGTTTCGTCAAATACCGAAATAACCATACATACATATTCGCTATATTTACACTTTAAAGGTAACCTAGTCGTCAGGGCGCTCACTTTACTATCATAGAGCGCAAGTTACATTCGATTCCCGGTGCCGGCACCACTAAAATTGTTAATAGCAATTTTAAGTGCTGTATTTACCACATGCTCGGCGGTGAAGGAAAACATCGTGAGGAAACCAGCATATCTGAGAAATAATAAAAAAAATATTATTTCGAGGATATGTTAAGCCCGCCAACACCCAATGGAGCAGCGTGTCGGGCCATTCCTGGCTTCTACACCCTCTTAGATATTTGAGGAGGAGGCCTTTGCCCAGCAGTGGGCACTTACAGGCTGTTACTTTACTTTACTTTTACGGAACACTTGGATCGGATGATTGTTCTTTTCAAGAACAAAAAGTGATCAAGAAAAAAATGTCAGATGTCGATGTTGTGTGTACAGCAACCATTTGCTTTATCGCCGCAGTAATTTTATGCAGTAAAGTATACCAACATCAAGCGGAGCCAGACTAAATAATGTTACAGTTACAATGAACTCGATGTCTGAGGTCAAAGTATAATCGATAATTTTCTAAATTCGGTATTGGGATTTAGAAATCAATGACCTGTGTAATACGCGATGAGAGAACAAAGCGATGACGTACGTATGAGTCGTTACGTTAGCCTTTTTACTTTGAGATTTGAAAATAAAAGAGAAATCGTCATTTATTAGCAGATTGCATAAGCTTGTTGGCTAGTGGTTATAATGGTTTCTAGGTCATTTTGAAGTAATGTAAAATATTGTTCATAAGAATTCAATTCTATTTAGTCAAGTCAAACGCCCATACGTAAATCACAACGAGACTAGTCATAATTTCTGTCCAGCGCTTAAAATTTGTAATATACAATTGGCCGATGATATGCTAGTGTTCAAGGAGAATTTGATCTCTTTAAACATTTGTTAAACTGGGTGTAGTTTCATGTAACTGGGTTAACCAGGCAGCTCCATCACTGATGCACTCTCTCAGTGTTGAATATGACCAACGACAAAATGACACCCAATACCTGCAGAGTTACGCGACGAACGACGACGAAAAAAGATGAAAGCGTTGGTGAAAGAGGTTGTTAGGAGAAGAAAAGAAGAGAATAAGGATGAATTTGATAGGCACTTTTCTGATAACTTTCGTTCGAACATAAAAATGTTCTGTAAATCGATTAGATTAGCCCGAGGAAAGTCAGCAATTTCAGAGCTTTCTAAAATTAGAAGTCAGGATGGTAATATTATAAAAGGAGAAGAATGTGTACTAAAGAGATGGAAGAAATATTGAAAGTCTATTTTAAAGAGTTGAGGCACCAGCAGATGCAAGAACGCCTCCTCAAGAAACAAATAAAAGTGAATCAGACAAAGACATAAGTATAGATGAGATAATGAAACCACTGAAGAGTATGAAAGCAGGTAAAGCAGCGGGATATGATAGGGTGGCGGTCGAAATGCTGAGAGCTGGACAGGGCGTGGTAGCTAGTCAGTTGTATCGCCTTTTCTACCTGTTTTGGACAATGGACCTAGTACCGGGAGACTGGTGTAAGACTGTAATCGTGCCACTGTACAAAGGAAAAGGGTCGCAGCAAGATTGTAAAAATTACCGAAGTATTAGCCTACTCAGTGTCGTCGGCAAATTCTATGCTAAAGTTTTGATAGAAACAGTCACTGAACTGGTGAAAATATATGGAATGTGCAAGCAGTATTTCGAAAGAGGATGGGATACACGGATCAGGTATTCTCCTTAAGGTGCATAGTTGAAAAGTATTTGGCTAAGAACCAAAAAGTCTATTGCGCTTTCATAGATTTGGAGAAGGCCTATGACAAAGTAGTGAGGGATGAATTGTGGTCGGCACTATCTTTGCATGGAGTGAGCAGTGATCTGATACGAGCACTGAAATCCCTATAGGAGGGTTCCCGAGCTTGTATCAGAATTAACGGGCATAAACGGACTGGTTTGATATATAGATATGTAGCATCCCCATGGCTGTTCAATTTATTCATGGATATTTGTTTGACAGATTTGAAGGAGTGATTCTGGACTAAGAATGAATCAGTTGCCGACGATCAAGTCTTACTTGCGTCATCGGCTGAGGAAGTGCAGGCAATGGCGACAATAATGAATGGGGCACTGGAAAGAAAGGGAATGAAAGTAAATGTTAATAAGACAAAGGTTATGGTTTTTGAAAGAGAGGAGAGCATGACGGAAGTATGTATCAAGATTAGGGAAGATAGTTTAGAGCAAGTGAATGAGTTTGTTTACTTGGGAACAATGTTTACGAGAGATGGAAGGTACGAATGTGACATTGAAAGGAGAGCGATGCCAGGTAATATAGTAAATGGGGAATTGCATACATTTATGAACAGCCAGACAATATCTCATAAAGGTTGTTGTGCATAGAGGGGTATGGGTATGGCAGAAGAATCATGAAAGCAGGATAAATACAGTAGAAATGAGAGTGTTAAGAAGCATGATTGATATGAAGATAACTGACAGGGTTCGAAATAATGTGATCAGAGAGCGCTGTGGCATGAAAGACGATGTAGTGATACGAATTGAGAAAGGGATGCTGAGCTGGTTTGGACATGTGGAGAGTATGAATGAAAGTAGGTTGACAAAACAAATATAAGAGGCGAGTATAAATGGTAGAGTCGGGAGAGGAAGACCTAGGCACACATTTCACGATCAAATTGGATTCGTTCTGAAAAAAGGTAAGGTCAAGAGTACTCTAAACCAACGAAGCCATGCGAAGATTGATGAAAGTGGGAGAAGCTAAAAGGCTGTCAAGACTGTAGCAAGTGGAAGAAGATTGTCTCTGCCTACCCCATTGGGAACCAGGCGTGAATATATACATACATACATAATTAATATTACTTTCTCCAAATGTGGTTGACATTCACATGGTTGACATTCACATCACATGCACATGGCATACCCCACTTGTGAACAAATAAGGCTCTTGTCACCAAAAAGCTAAAAATACCACAGAATTTACCAAACTCAAATCCTACAGTAAACTAGTGATGTGCTCATCAATCCACTTACCCAGTGTGGTAAGTATGAGCAAACTTTCCAAGAATGGTGTGCTGGCTTTTACTGGCCCTTTCTTGAAGAGCCTATGTTCAGCAGTGTAAAACTGGTTGATTTAGTAGTTGTAGTAGTAGTGTAATGTAATAAATTGTATTTGTTTTAACTAAAAAAGTATCTACTATCTTATAAGATGTTTTTTATCTTATCATAAATCTCTAAATATATTAAGAATTATTATTTATTATTTAAATATAGTTAGAGATTTGTGATTGAAAATGTAAATAAACTTATTTTTATAGACTGAACTAGATCAACTTGACCTAATCATCTATCTGTGTCACAACAGCCGTGTTCACAAATTTAGGAAGCTACTGAGAAAAACTGTAGACCTATTTAATGTTAATTTTAGAACAGAACAGAGGCCATGCAATCAACCACTAATGAAACAAAATGTTTTTATTGAAATATCTCTGGAAATTAGTATAATATATTCATATGCTACAGGAAAAGCACTTAAAATCATCCTCAAATAAATAATGATAGTGCCCAAATTTAAAAATATAACCTGATAAATACTGGAACTTATGTGTAAATAAACATTCAGTTTTTTTTACTTATAAGAATGTTTTCCTTGTTCATTGCTAATAATAAAGTAATTTGACAGTCAGTCATAAGGACCTACATTTAACATGAAACTTGTATAAATCTTCATATTTATGGGTACATAATTTGATGATTCTCCCATAGGAAAAATAGGACCTTGTTATGAACTCACATGGGTGTGTGTCTACCTGACTGAATTCTCTGACTTCGTGCAATGAAGAAACTTTAAAGGCCTTGTCTCTCTCAGGGGGAGGATTCATCATAATTGCAACGCTCGGCAGTTTGGCAAAGGAGGAAGAAAAAGTTTGGTAGAATGCAATTTTTTTTTCTTCTAACTGCATTCACAAGAAATATTTCATTAATAAAATAAGACAGTTTGAGCATTTTTTTGGAAGATGCTAACTTGATAAGTACTGCATCAATTAACAATTTTTTCTGTGCTATTCAACTTATTATTTTAAACTATATTTTTTAACAAGTAGGCAGTTTCATTTAAAAATAACAATGGTTCTGTATCTATAACAGTAAATTTAGCTGTGCGAAGCCGGGGCGGGTAGTGTTTAGCATTTTTTTTAATACTTTTATAGTACTTTTCGTTATTTGATACAGAATGAGTGCGCGATGAATCACTGCTAAATGTTTACAGCAGTTGATAGTGCCTGCACTGATGTCATGTAAGCTTGCACTAAGCACTCAATAATTCAGGCGCCCATCCCATGGCTCCAATACTGTGCCAGAAAGGACGTACTAGAATTCCACGAATCTAAAAATTCTACAGGCAGTCCACAGAGAAAAGTAACCATACCTACGTATCGAACCTATTCTTATATAATGCATCCATAAAATAATCAGAAACATGTAAGTTTCAAAAACTACGAAAGAATATTACAGTCAAATATTATTTTATGCGTAGGAGTTAAAATACCTTTATTTTATGTGTAATCCAATATCCAGAAGAAAGTCGAAGTCCTATTTACACACGAGAACACTGTCATTCATGCAAAATAACACACTATCACAAAGCTGCACTACACAAATTTTCACTTATAATTAATAAACTATGTGAAAATATCACATAATGCGCCATTTTCGTAATAAATCCGAAGGACAGCCGTCGGCAATCGCTGCCATCTTTTTTGTCAAACTTATATGTCTTTTCTTTAAACTAAATATAGCGCTTTGTACGAACTCTAGTGTTATTTTTAGAGAAATTCAGACGTCTGCAATACTTTCCACGCCATCTATTATTATTTTTAATAAACACAAAATGTTACGAGATGTCGTACTTCTAGGTTTTTCTCGAGGATTAAAATAAAAGAAAAGTATTCGCTTGTATTTGATTTAAACGCTAGATGGCGTATAAAAGTACAGGAAAAATAATGTAAGTAGGTACTCTGGTCTGGACGTAAAATAGAAAAATCTGGGATAGCCAAAGTCTGGAACGTCAATACACAAATGTTCCCAAAGATTATGTAGCCAGATTAAGATATCTCAACCCAATAAATTATTCCATCTCTGAGATTACTTCATTTTTAACTAGCTTTTCCGGAAAATAAACTGACCCAAAAACCAATAATTTGTGTTTTACAAATGGTCTGTATATCCGCCACTGCATAGATATCCACCATACCCAGAACGGTGACAATCAGAAGCGTTTATTTGTGTGTTATTTTAGATAACTTGCCTACATGTAGGTACGGAGTCAAAAGATCTTTTGAACGTGGTAGAGCCAAGCGGCGGCTTTTGCTGTTTTTCGTATGGGCCAGATCGACCGGGGTACCACGGCCTCGCAGAATACCGACGAGAAGTAGTGGCATCTTGTGCTTCTGCGTTTCGTTCGGTGAGTGAGGAAACCGGCGGCCCATTCCCCTACCCTACCCCCCTTCTCATCCTCCCTCCCATCTCCCAATCATTAAAGGCTGGCAACGCACTTCCACCACCTACGGTGTTGCAGATGTACATGGGCGACGGTAATCACTTACCATCAGGTGAACCGCTTGCTCGTGTGCCGCCTTTCCTATAAAAAAAAAACGCTGACGCTGCGAACAAGAGTCCATTTGTGTGTTTTTCATGAATTCGCTTACAACATCGAAGGTAAATAAGAATTAGGACAACTATGCAGATGGCATATAAAGTACAAAATTGGATTCTTAAAAAAAATTGAACTTCCTATTTTTAAAATAATTTATAATATTGTCGAATAGCCAACATCAAATTACTTGTGTTGTACTAGAAAATTATTTTATAATACAAAATGAGGGCTAGAGATGTGTTTGATTATTTATATTCGAGTCTGGATGTAATTACACCTTTCACTTCGATGGTAAATGCTTTACGATGTTGCAAATTAATTTTACGGGCCAAAGTACTAATCAATCCATAACATTAAATAGAAAACGCGTCACTAAGAAAATCATCCATACGCCATGCACCACATGTCGCAGAAGAATAGTGGGAGGGATGTGGCATGTGGGAAAGTATAAAGAAACTTATAAACAATTAGATTATTTAATAAGCGAAGTCGATCGAAATTTACCGCAAAGAAGTTTGAACCACAATTACGTCATAATAAACGGTTGGTCTTTCGGTGTGGTATCGGCTTAAGACTCTGCCACCCCCATTCTTACCATGGATGTCGTAAGAGGTGACTAAGGGAAAAACTTTGAAAATCACCATGGTTACTATTAGATATTAAGCAGACCGATGACTGGTAGCAATGTGGTGTAAGGTGCGAAGTGTCTGGTACAGCGATGGCTAATCCGCTTGTCAAGCGTGGTGATCTTCCTTATGGAAGAGGCCTATGTCCTGCAGTGCACTATTTACAGGTTGTTCTTTGCATTAGTGATGGATTTATGACTTACGTGCATTAGGGGAGAAATCCATGCATTGGTAATATACCGACAGTTTATAAATATTTGCATACGTTAACACTATTAGGATTTAAAAAAATAATTCTTTATTAGTTCTTGTATTTATTCGTGAAGTAATAAGATACTTAGAAATATTATTAATGCAAAGAACTGTGAGTGTGAGAAATTTACATAAAAATTTGTACATGTTATTTGAAAGGTTAATCACAAGGCAATAAATTGTCAATTTGTTACGAACGAACTCTACATCAAAATTTTGTTATAACCAGACCAGAGTTTCTTTAATTAATCAGAATGCAGATTCGAAGCCAATATAAATGTAAGTTTTAAATATTTTTAAATTCTTACAGTTTCCTAAAACAGTTTTCTGGTTGTTGTTTCTCAGGAGGAACACCGTGGGGTTTAACTCGGTGCAATTGCGACACAACCCATCCTTGCCTCCGCGGGGGCAAGTAAGCGTTAGTTATTCCTCGCGTACAAAACAAATATTTATGCAATATACAAATTATTACATTTCGTGATCCATTCTCTGATCTTATCGCAAAAGCATTAAATCGGATACATGTAGTTAAAACAGGTGTTCGCCTCTGTGTTTGTGAGGACATAGGCATGTGAAGAACCCTGTTGACTAATGTAAGAGGCTCTGGTAACCGATTGAAGGCACAAAATCCACTCGAATTGCACAAACTGATGAAACCAAAGAATATCTTGTGCGCTACCAGCCCGCGTGGTGATAGGAGATAGGTAAATCTTCCATGCCTGCTAGCTTTTGTTGTAAGTTTCATGGAAACGCCTATACTTAGAACTGGACTTATACAGGCAGATGATGAAGAACAGTAAAATTAATTAAATTTCAGAATTCTCACATAAAACTGATGTTAATAAGGAAAATAAAAATGTCTGCCTCTGATTTTTTCTGTACCTGTGTTAGCATGATCTATGTTTGCTTATCTACTTAATATTTAACTAATTTTAATATATTAGTCTGGCTTTATTATATAGCAGGCATAATATACTATATTATGCCTGCGTGTAAACGGAAATAGACTCTTTAGAACTCTGTATAGAACTGATTTTGAGTCTCATTTCATCAAACATTCGACATTTTCGAACCCAAGCGCAAACCTAAATTATGTGCTCCACAGTATACATATTTATTTCCTTATCGACATTTCAATCAAACGATGGCTGTGCTTAGGTAAAACAAAATATGATATTTGCATGTAAGGACATATTTCTATTTTTACTTCTTTTTACACAGCGGCAACGAACAGGTATAGTGTTTAATCCGGTATAATCACAACAAATACAGGTATAATCCGCAACCACGAAAGTCACCTACTTACAAAAATACTAGCCATTAAACACACAATGCCCCCAATATTAATTAACTGCTGAATTCAACATTGTCATGATCTTTGATGCTTGATATAATTATTAACACTAAAACTACAGTTGGGACGCTACTTGCGTAGTACTTGTCAATTTAACAACCTCTAATATTAGGAGTACAGCGACGAGAGCCTTGGCGGCATCAAAGGCATCTTAATTGGTTTAATGGCGCAAATATGGATATTATTAGCAAGACTAAATTAAGGAATACAGAAAGGAAGACTATTTGTGTCGTTAGTCGTAACTTGCAAGCCTTCTGCTCGCGAGTTTCTAATACCGAAGCTGTAAAGGCCGCAGGGCCAACAGCGTATCTACCGTGGGGATTTTAGTCAGTGCTGCTCGCACTTCCCTCACGTAAAACTACAAAAAAAAAAGAAAGCAGCAGAGACGATCGGTCCGCTGTGAACCTGCGCGGTGCAATTTGTAAAAGAAAACAAATACGTATAATATAATAATAGCCGCCGTTGACAACATTCAAAGGGGAAATGCAGCCAGCGTCCCTGGAACAATGACACAAGGAGACAAGGCCTCTGATCATTTTAATTACATGATTGTAAATTAATTGTTCCATTTTTTGATGGGAAAGGGGGTAAAAGAGCAAGCGACTCATCTGATGGTAAGCGATTACCGTCGCCCATGTACATCTGCAACACCAGAGGGGCTGGAGGTACGTTGCCAGCTTTTTAGGATATTTGGAAGTTCAGAGGAAGGATGAGGATGGGGGATGGTGAAGAGGAGCGGGCCTCCGGCTACCTCACTCACCGTACAAAACGCGAGATGTCTCTACATCACGCTGGTATTCTGCGAGGTCGTGATATTCTGTAAATAAATTATTATTATTATTTTTAATAGAAATAATAAATTGAATTTCATTTTAATGTACAAAACCGACTAACAAAATGTAACAAAGAATATTTATTATATATCAATGAAAGGATTCATTTTATCTACGATTCATGTTTTAAGATTCGCTTTTTCAGTGCACTAAATCCTGGGACGGTTTTAGTTAAGAAATGATTTTAGTTCAGAACGGGTCGTTACAACACACAATAACGACCATTTTACATTACATACTTTTTCATTTGCGCAGTGAAGTAAAAACAGAAACATATTTTATGAACATGAAGTATTGTCACCTTTGCCAACTGAATGACCGACTATACGCCTATTTGGAGGGTGTGCTAAAATTGTGTATATACTATTAAATATAACTAAAATATCATTGGTGTACAATCGGAGATGTTCCTCTATTTAATTTATAAGTATTGATACAAAAACATATTTATAAGTAAGAAAATTACTTTCACAAAACAAGGTATCTATTGACTGCTGAATAATTGTCGAATATAGATGTCACAAAACATTCCGCGTGAATGTCTGTTAGTAAAAGTAAAATGGCTCCAATTTTTAAAGTGGCTAAGCGTTTTGTAATACAAAGTATTCATATTATTTGGCTGTGACATACTATGATTGCGACTTTGATGATTTTGACAACGATGACAACGACGACAACTTGTAAATACTATTGGCGGTTATCAACTCTGCGGGATGTACCCGCAAACACAGTAGCTCTCACTCGTCTTTAACTTCCCGTCGACGATGGAATGCTTATGAATCCGGGTGAGATTTGAATCCAGGAAACATGTCACTGTAGCCAGATGCGCACGCTAACCAAAGAAAGTCTGTTCTGTGAAGTCATATTCCAGAGACTAATTTCGCAGATGAACAGTAGAATCTCGACTGGGAGAGTAGCGAATCAACTCTGTGCAGCCTGATAAGTTTAGACGAAATATTTATAGACATATCTATAATTTGGTTCAGACTGTATGTTCCTGGATTTGCAATTTCAAAGAAAATAAAGGAGTAAATTTTCTTCGTTCTGTGTTTGAGTCAAAACGCTTCGATTCCTTATTGGTAAAGGAAATAAATGGTAAGTGGGGAGTATGACGACACGACATATACTCGAAATCCGGGTGATATCATCCTTATAGGCAGATAATTGGAATAACTTTCGCGTCTTAGTGACTTTGGTAATCGTCGACCTTTGGACATGGATGGTGGTATACTTAATAATCCTGTTTTATTGTGTAACAAAACGCATATTTCGAGCGTACTTACAATAATAAAGTGTAAATATTCAAAATTTAAAGCTTAACTTCGACTTTTTAAACGTGGTAGAGCCAAGCGGCGGCTTTTGCTGCTATTCGGATGGACCGGGTTGGTACCACGGCCTCGCAGAATATCGGCGTGAAGTAGAGGGATCTTTTACTTCTGCGTTTCGTTCGGTAAGTGAGGTAACCGGAGACCCTCTCCCCTCCCCATCTCCCACCTCATCCTCCATCCCATCTCCCAAATACCCTTAAAGGCCGGCAACGCACCTGGACCACCTCTGGTGTTGCAGATGTATCATCAGGTGAACCGCTTGCTACTTTCCCGCCTTTCCTATAAAAAAAGACTTTTCGCTGCACTCCGTCTTCTGTAGAGTCACTCTATCTTGTGAAGGGTCTTCCTACACTGCGTTTGCCTCTACAAAGTTTTCTAATAGCGTATCTCTAAAACGTGTGGGTTTTAGTCGGTCCAGTTATTATTAATGCTGAACCTGACATAACCGGTCACTGCCTTCAGTGACTAGAAGGTATTTACAGCATTTTAAACAAAAAAAATTGTGTATTTAGTTGATGTCGACCTCCTGGCCGATTTAAATCATAGTGCCAACTTCCGAATACTATCGGCAGTAGTCAGCTGCAGTGCCTCAATTATATGCGAAAACACTGAAACACTTACTCTTTTTATAACTTTCTGAATCCGTTGTAAATTTTAGGCGATAAGATCAGAGGAAGTACTAAAATCAGTATCTGCAGTGTT
Source organism: Bhutanitis thaidina (assembly GCA_029286595.1). Classification (NCBI taxonomy): domain Eukaryota; kingdom Metazoa; phylum Arthropoda; class Insecta; order Lepidoptera; family Papilionidae; genus Bhutanitis; species Bhutanitis thaidina. The sequence continues at coordinate 6,236,938 of JAGSMS010000009.1, read as the reverse complement.
TTCTGTTAACTTTTTAGACCTAGGTATTCTGCTTACATTCGACGACAAACGACAAACATTCGACTTCAAAGTTTGTATTAAAAGCCGTGAGGCGTAAAGGCTCTTAAATATTAACTTGTAAACCACGCGTGTGACCGTGATATTACTGTATCTTCTTCTTCATCATCATCAGCCTGTGAATAGTCCACTGATGGCCATAGAACTCTCCCATTCAGAATATTTTTCATAACCGCGCAATTCATACGCGTTGGCGATGCCTATAGACGCTGCTGCCTTTTACAGGTCTGTGTATTTTCGGCCTGCCACTGTTGCCATGAGTTAAGTCGTCATTAAGTCGGCTCTTTCGACTCGTACGTAATGAAATATCCGTCGATATAGAGGATCCGGAATTACATAAACTCGAACAAGCAATGTCGTGAGTGCACACGAAAATCTCTTTTAATATTTTAGGGTCAGGGAAAAGAATAGGAATCATTATCACTCAAGAATTAAAATATCACGATTTAAACGTATGGTAATTATATGTCAGACAAAACATATTATTAGGTATCTCCCTTAATAAATCTTAAGAGCTATTAACGAATTATACAAAGAGTTATGTAAAATGTTATTTCAGTATGACATGCAGACCTTTCTAGTTTCCAGTAATTTATCTTATTGTCATAATTCTTAGTTCCTCATACCAGACAATACTACACAGTTGAAGTCAAACATCAATATGTGTTGTGATACATAACGCAGACGTCATGTTTTAGACTTATTTGCGCTCGTTAGCAGGCGTGGAGCGGTGAAAGTATTTGCGCAATGATGCGAACAGCCTGCATCTGCTCATGGAAACCGCTAAACCGACGACTCGCAGTGATGCAGTCAAGCTGTCAGATATTTGCACCCACAAAGTTCAAGTTCCTAAAATAGATTGTGTTTCTTATTATATCAATCGAAATTCAAAAGAAACAAAAAATACTAGTACAATAATTTCTTTTGTTTTCTGCAATCAACTTTATTGGTTCAAAAATACACATTGTATAAAATTCTAAAGGTGTGCAAAGTTTTGAAGATATTCATAATTGCCACAAAAGTATAGTTAAGTGTTTTTTCAGAAACGAATGGCGTTCTCAGTAACAAGGTCGTCGTTGGATGTTAGAAAACACTGGGAAATAAACAACAGATACAGTAGCACCAAAAAAGATTAGGTAAATTTTAGCAATATGGATCTATAGTAAAACCGTTGGTTAGTCGTGAGCCATTGGGTTGTATGCCGTGAAAGTAGTATTAACGTAGTGGAAATAAGATAACTCGGGAAATATGAGAAGTGTCATCGGAGAAATGAAAGTGAGATTAAATGATATTGGGAATATAAAAAGAAAACGGACAAGTTGCAAGAATTCTTCACCATATTATTTACATTATATAAGAATAAAGTCGATGGACAAATAGGCCGAGGGATTTACGAGTAATTACGTTAAGAGGTAGGCTCCTTTTCTGCCTCAGAACCGTCTGGGTATGTACCACCTTCACACATATTTCTATCGCTAAGAGCAGTACAACCACTGTTGTGTTCCGGTTAGTAAGTTATACTGAGCCAGTTATGCTGTAGTGCATTCCATCTGTTACCTTCTTCGGTTGAAGTTGTTTGCTGGTGTAAGTAGGCTACAGTACCCACTTACCATCAGGACTATTAGCTCGTTTGGCCGCTCAATCCAGTAAAATAATAATAATCAAAGAATCAATGAACGTATCGTATGGTGGCTGCGAAAATCGCACATACCTTTCTTAATGGATGTGTCGAAAAAGACGCCTGAAAGAAAGTCCTTGAAAATGTCATGGCGTCGGAAAGATGGTGAATTAACCATTTCCAATACGTCATAACGAAAAAACAGAGACCGATGACAATCAGCAGCGTCTAAGGTGCGAGGCGTCTGGTACTGCGATCGCCAACCTAAAAGAAACTGTCATCTGCCCATAATAGGAGTATATGGGTGGTTATTTCACCATTTGTCGGATATAATGAAATCTTTAATTTGACTATTCCGACACCCTAGGGTTGAGATGGGAATTCAGAATTACTTATGCAGCCATGACTCGACAAACACCATCGCCACTACAAAGATATTATCTTAATGTCTTAAATACAGATATTTTAATAAAAGTATTTAAAATATTTGTAAGTAAACAGGTAATTTTTTGTTAATATATTGTATTAAAGAGGAATTGTTAAATACATTTTATGAGATAAATGTAATATTACGTATTATATAAAGAGGCCTATCTTCAGCAGTGGACTTCTGATAGGCTGAAATGATGATGATATCAAGAGGGTAAATGGTAACGCTGTTGTTATTCTCACACCGATCTCAAGTTTAATGAGTAGGTATGAGACAGTCCAGAGAGCAGTTGGTGAACGATTTAGGAAGGTAACAATTGGCATAGCTTTTCTTAATAAAATATAATTGAAAATCTTGTCTACAAAAGGTTCTGTTCAACAATGTGTTACACTTTCTCCTATAATCGCATTTTTACACTGCGATTAAGCATTCAAACTGTTATAGAACAATTAACAGCAATATCCACTTTCTTTTTCACAGTAAATTATGGACTAATATAACCACTAAAAATAATTTGAAAAAAATGAGAATGTACGTGCCATTTAATTAATTTGCCAATAAAACCACGCAACCCATAAGCACAGTATTGTTAGCTCAGGTAACGACTTTGGCGAATTCAACTTACGCTCGGGACAATGGAATATGGAGCATGGCCTACGGATAATAGTTCCGGGTACCATCAAGACACTCGAGAACCCTATAGTGCGAGCAAAGTTCTACTTTTGTAGACCTCCGCATTGAACATAACCAAATACCTTAAATACTTTTCAGATTGATTAATTAAGTATAGAGGTGATGATCTATCTATGTTCCCATTCAGATTCTATGTGTAAGATGGTATCTGAATAATACGTGTGTCAAAACTACAAGGCTACGAGCACGTGGTTAATTCAGCATTTAAAATTGCAATTAACAATTCAAGTGATGCCGGCACCAGAAATCGAACCTGGATCACTCCAATACTATAAAATTAAAGCGAGCACCGGCCTCTGACCTACCACAGTTTTTATAAATGGTAAATCATTTAATTTCATAATAATCAGGCTTATAACACCAATTAAGTTAAATGAGTCTCTGCATACAAATTATGTAATTCATTCTAAAACTGATTTTCCGTTTTAAAAGTGCTAAAATCATAGCTACCTCGACAATTCGCAGCTTACGCAGCTGGTTTAGATTAGTGGTTACGCCGTGGCTAACCAGCGGAAAGCGGAAGTAAGTATGTAACGAACTTCCCAACTTCACACTAAACATAAGTGTTTTACACACAGTCCAACAGCAATTTTTCCATAACCTTGGTTCTTAAGACGTATTTACATTACCTATGTTATGCATAACAGATTATAAAATAATGTTCCCATTTTCTCATTAATAGAACATTATCACAGACTTTGATAAATCAATGATTGTATTTTTTATTTTTAAGCACTCTATTTTTTTCTATGTATGTTTCTTTGTTACTTTCTATTTAACTCCTGCGTTACGAATCGGCCACAAGGACATCATACTTCACCTTTATTATCGGTACAAGTCAATTGCTGGAAATTCTATGCCATTCGGTGAAAGCGTTGACACATTAGCATTTCTTGCGAAAAAAAGGTTTTAAATAGGAGTATGGGTCTCATTAAACAGATGGTGGATGGTGGTTGGTGAACGTAACTCTACTATTCTCGCACTGATGATGATACTGCTCCCAATTATTAATCTATGCGGTTTGGGTATTGAAAAATTTAAGGGATAAATATTATCTATCGATCTTCTGATACTGTTTATTATTTGTTCTAAAGAGATTATGAGTTGCTTTAGCAGCATAAGAGAATTTACCAACCTACGAACCATTTTCACTAGTGTCATTACGCAAATTGACAAAGGGACAAGAAAATCTAATTGCCTATGAGAGATTCATCATCATCATCATTTCAGCCTATTACAAGTCCACTGCTGAACATAGGCCTCCCTCAAAGATTTTAGAGAGATTGCGCAAATATAATTGGCGAATATGACAGCCATGTATTTTTAAGGCAGGCAGCAGGGTCATGCGCGATGTCTGGTACTGCAATCTTCAATAAACCTACTGAGTGTGGCGATTACGATAAATCCTGCAAACTTGGGAGAACCCTCTGTCCTTCAGTGGTCTGTCCTTTATAAAGGTTAATGATATAATTTATATACTTGTAATAATTGTAAGAACTCCGACCTAACACAATTTCTTACTGAAATAAATGAGCGTCACTAAATAACGAAGTAAGCCAGGTTACGTTAATAATGTAAATGTAGAGTTTACATCCGGCTTTACCTTTCGTTAATACGATAATATTTTAGCAATCTTATTGCAATGTGGACGCTTGTATAAGGCTTATAGTTCCAAAATGTATTGTACTATAGCAGCACTATGCACAAAACAGTACTGATGTAACCGACTGCTGCTGCCCGCGCAGGGGGAAGCAACATTTCTCTTAAGTTTCTCCACTGCGCAAGCGCAGTCTACCGCACGACGCTGAGAGTCGCACGCGTTTGTAATACACGTCGTTGCAATTTTTTACCTTTCCGCAGTCGTAACAGGACACAGTATTAGTTTTTATGCAAACTTGTGAAGTTGTTGTTAGCATTGTGTTGGTGAAGTTTAGTAGAAAGTTAACTTGTTACCGGCGCTTGTGTGAATGAACGTTTGAATCGTTTATAATACTTACAGGCTGTTCCCCAATAAAGTTCTAGTAAGTGTAAGTTTATTATGTACTTTAATTACTTAACGTTTCGATTTTTAATAATTTAAGTGTAATCGAAAAAATTAAAAGTATTTCTCAAATTATTATACAAAATTTTAAAAATTACCATACCGTAAAACAAAATTGACAACTTTAAATATAAAAAAACTACGATATAACTAGTAGAAATAACAAATCATAACAAGGTAACTTCGCAAATTATTACAAGAATCATGAATTTTTTCAAATAAAACAGTACTTATGTTTTTGAGCTGCGATTGTGACAAGAATAGCAAAACTATATCTACAATTGAAAACAATCACGAATTATTGTTTCTTAATACGCCTCTGCATGGTTTTCTTTTAAAACAATGGAAACTAGTTCATTTTGCCTATTCGATAAAATAATAAACAATTTACAGCTGTAATTGTCCTTATTTTTTTATAACTGTTGTGATTATATTGTGAGAACAATGGATATCTCACGGCGCGTAAACCTAGATCCCATTTATTGACATAGGTTATATTGGTAACATAGGTTGATATTGATCGCACAGTGTAATACGATTCCGCAACACCACTGCAAGAAAATAATTATATTCGAATTCACAACGTGAAGCGATTGCTGGCCCCCACACCGAACGCCGATAATGATGAAATGTCGTTTACGTGATCTATTTATCAATCGGTTTGCCTTTACGAAAGTCGTCTGGAAGAAACACTGTAACGGTTGGCGAACGCCAAGTGCGGCTCACATTATAATATTAGACAACGCTATGTACGTTATAACGGCATATTAATTGCATTTTATCGTAGCCATTCTTTTGTTTATCGCAGCGCGTATTGAACACGTGGTAATCTGGGAACTAATAATAAATAATAAACTAAATATGCATACGATTAAATTTACTATTACTTACTTACTTATACTATAACTGATCTTAAAGATATGATAGCTATTGTGGAATCCTGCGTGTTTTACAATAGGTATCATCATAGTAAGCATACGAGTATAATATTTAAAAAAAAAATACTAAATTAATCAAAAACTAATTCTTTTTATCAATCGGTCTAGATATACCGCTGGTCCTGGGCCTTTTCAATTAAGTTGCACATAATCACCCGCCTGGAATTGGTGAACGTAATTTCGGTACCGCACTAGTGTTGCTGAAATGCAGTAAGTCCACAGAATAACATCTTTTACTCAGCAGGATCCATCGCGTGCTGATGGAGTTGACATTTAGAGAAAGTTGGAATCCAAAGAATAAGTAATGTAACCTACTAAATGTGTAAATAATCACCCATTGTTTATGACTATACATATAACCGTAGCATTGCTAAAATATGACATCAAATAAACTAAATTACACATGTGATTTTATATTAATAAATGATGGTGAAAATCACATTGAAATCAACTAAGAAGTTTTAAGCGAATACAAATACAAACGCGGCTTGTGACTTTGTTTTATACTACTTAATGAAGAATCCATTTTCTAATACGACCAACGCACACTTATTCATTTGACGATACCGAGGCGTTAAGTGCATTCATGAGCTTTAACGGGAGACCTTAGTCACAGACTAAAGAACAAGTAAACCTCTGATCACATGGAACTGTTTTTGTCTCTGTAGCTAACCCTTTGCAGAACAGCACAGCTGTGCTCGTTAATTTAAGAGGATGTATCACGTGTACGTTCGTGGTCAAAAGTTTAATTTACATTTCCATGTCCGAGTTAAACTAATTTATGTAATTGATACACCTTTCTGAATATTGACGTTACTTACCGTGATTACTACTAATTAATTTACAAACGGATCAGAAAAGTGTGCTGTAAATTTAATAGCTGAATTGTGCTGCTTGAATGATATATTTTTCGCAATGTTTAAGCAATAATTTCTTGCCTTGGCAAAATCTGACACAATAAAAAGGCCATTGGATTACTATAATACATTACAAACCTTTATTGCAGAACAGTAGTTTCTTAAAAACTATGCGTGATTCATTAGTTAATTCGATGGACTTGGGTACTTCAACATGTAGAACGCTGCATTAATTACAGAAGTACAGTTTTACGTAAATATTTACTGTACGTTTATTTTAGAATTAGAAGATACATACGCAATAAAAAAATTCTGGTTATGAATCAGTGTAATATAGATAAGTGTTCTAAAAATATTAACCATAAAATGAGAATGGATTTTTAGCGTGAGTACGCTCCGCGAAGCTTTTTCTTCAAAGCAGCAGAAACGACGTATATAGTACACCTAAATCAGTAGAATCCAGTAATATATACGGTGTTTTTATTCCTTTGTCCGCACCGGTATTGTATATAACAGTATCCGGTATCCGGTATTGAACCCGTATTAGATTTTTTCAGAAAATAAATGACGCAGAAAATTCTACAAGAGAAGAGTGTATACAATTAACAAGAAAAAATAACAAAATGGCTACAATCAATATTTTTACTATTACACAATATCACCACTACCATAGGCTTATGAATTATTCCTATAATGTATATATATCTGTATATATTATCTATGGTGTGCAACTACATTAATTGTATCGGCGCAGGAGCTAATGTTATTGATTTTACGTTTTAAAATTAAATATATCGTCGAAATACTCGTATCATGACTTGACTTCAACTATGAATTTGTTTTTCTTCTTCTTCTGCAGCCTCTGAATAATCCACTGCTGAACGTAGGCCTTTCCCAATTGAGCCTTTATTATAATCGCCACATATTGTACTGCATCAACGGTCTAAATAATTATAGTCATTCCGCCTTCAGTCGCAAAGAAACCTCAAAAATTTTTCTGCGACTTAGTCAAATATACATGGTTGAAGATGATGTGGCAGTCTCTTACACAGGTGACAATGATATTTCATAATTAAATTATGTATACAATGAAATGTCAAACGTTCCTTTTACGAACCTTCTTACTTAATCTTTTCATTTATACCATATCCTCCAAAAATATTAGCCATTTATGTATTTAGAAAAAAAATAACTGTGTGAGACTAAATAATCTCATTGAAAAATAATTAAAATTAAACAATAATTCATTAATAAATTACTATTCTTGATATATTGCGATGAATAACAAGCCATATGTATTGAGTATAATAAAGTTATGCTCGTTGATGGCAAGCGATGTTCAATATTTTAGTATTTAATTTCATCAACGTTATGTGGATTTGTTACGAAACAACTTTCTGTCCACTTCGGTACTGAAGCTAACAACGCTTTCTACTGTAACCGTATTCGAATTTACACAGTTCTAAGTTATTAGCACTATTTTTATTATTTTATTACTGGTTTCTTCGTTTTAAAGTCTTCATGTAAATATAAATTTTTCACAATTAAAATGACAGAAAATATCATTTCTTTATTACGTAAATGATATTATTTATGCAGAAGAAACGAGAGACCGTCGATTTTATAAAACATTAAAAATATTGTACACTAAGCCGTGAACTATTGTTTTCCAATCATTTTACTTAATTAAATTTTAAAATGTTCCATTCATTGAATATATGCGTACCGTGTGTGGTTAATACGTTTGTTAATGACATATTTACTATTTGTAACAACCCAGAGAATTTGACTTTTAAACAAATAAATATTTATGTTAAGATTTAACTAATTACTTACATATCGTGTTTAAGACAGTAAATTAAAACCAAACATGCGATATTAATATTATTTTTTATAAATTGCGTTTATAGATCGGATATTCTAAAAAAAAATATTTATATCTAATTTATAATAAATAATTTATATCAGCTTAGTTGAAATACAAATTGTAAAGTAACTCAGATGAGTTATGTATATTAAACGAGCTACGTAACATAAGTTAAAACTAAATATTTAAATACTATGTTTAAAACAGCTTAAAGGAATACTGTATAGTGCGCGTTTAAGTCTTTTGTAAGGCAACATAGTTATTAACGCCTTCTCTATGCGCATACTTAATTATTGTACCATAAAAATTCCTAGATAGCTGTTTACGTAATGGAATATCGATTTTAATATTATGGCTCTTTTAAAATCTTCAACGTAATTAATTACTAACTACATAGAAATGGATTTTCAGTCGTAAATTAAAAACAATTTTTATTATATTTGATACATAACATTGAATTTACGAGTAAGTTTGAATTTTTGTAAATTCTATAGTAGATAAAGTTGTACAGTACAGTTGTAGTAGATAAATACAGGAGTCTAAAATATTTTATCGTTAAAGAAATGAACAAATTGTATTTTGTTTAATTTGTTTTTATAATCGACTATACTTTTGAATTTCATAACTAGATTTCTAATTAGTTTAACATGGGAACATCAATCAATAAAATAATTGTTCTGTTATTCTTGTATTAGTATTGTAAAGAAGAGAAGTGAATTGTAAAGGATATGAACTGTCCCCTAAGTGCCAGGATAAAATACTAAAAGTTAATACATTTTAATAAATGTCATTGAAAGCAATACATTTAATGTGCATTAAAATATTTTTTTTTACATTACGCCCAAATTCACACAGCTGACAGTGACGTAATAGAAACGCAGCTATTGCACTTGAGTAAGTTACACAGCAGGACTGCACTACGCACACAGCTTTCACTCAGCACAACGCCGAGGACACCTGGTGAGCCATACGCGCTGTATGTAGGGCTACCGACTCCAATGCTTACAACTGCTAAAATTCATAATATCTTCCGACAGTTTAGAAGTCTACATGTATTTCCGTAGTTAATCCAAATAGTGTCAATAACCTAATGATTTAAGGATCTGAATGCGAATGCGAAATATGATTACGTAATTTTAGGCCCGCATTTCCACATGATCCAAATTCTCTCACTAGCTTTTAAGGTTAATCGTGTATAACAGGAACTAATAAATTAATTTACACTAATGTGGAATGAACTTCGAATTGTTTTGTGTGTTTAATAAATATCCCACCACCGTATTCGAGCTATAATTAAGCCCGTCAATATTGGTTCTTATTTTGAATTGGAATCGTTTAGCAGATTATATTAACTTTTTTTTATTGATTATAATGGAATTTTATTTTGCGATCGCGATTAACCGAAACTTACTTTTACTCAAAATAAATATTTTTTTATAAGCAATTTATTATTGACATGAAGGTTTTTGCAAAATCCACAGTAACTTAGATTTCCTATACACAATACGACCAAATCTTCATCAACGCCTTAAACTAAACCTATTTTTAATATCATTGTGGTTATGACAGTAATATAAAGAATTCCGTAATGTAAAAATTGTGGCTGACTCATGACGTCTTAGTTTGATGCGCACATGAAGATTTGGACGTGTCACATTTTTGATTAATTTTACTCTAGTTAATACAGCATAAGATAGTGGCAAATTGTTATTTTCTTTAAGTTCTAAAATTGTACTGGACTAATTAATGACTTTTTATTAATTTGAGGTCAAACGTCTTTTGTTTATAACAGGAAATATGTTATAAAAAAGATTGAACACCGGTAACCCTAACTTAGGTCGCATACAGATGTGTTCGGGTATCGAAGTGAAAGTTAAAAGGCCCCCACCCCCCTACCTACCTTCACCTCCAAACACCCGTGTCCAAATTCTGTTATCAATGCTATATCCGAATATTTTAAATTAAATTACAGACGGAGGCACTGATGAATTAAAACCATACAAATAGTAATCAGAAAAGTGAAATTCAATATTGGCGTTTAGAATACAGTTCTAATAATTTTTAATTGTACAATTCTACACATATGTATTATACGTGCTATTATGCACGTCGAAATGTTAAATTTTACACGTGCGTATATTGTACAAAATATGGTTATACGGGAGGAATATACTAACTTTTTCTCAACAGCAGTTTCAACACTTCTCACATATTCTTTTAACCGCGGCGGCTTTTGATCCTGCTCGAATGGGCCGGCTCAACCGGGTTGGTACTACGGCCTCGCAGAATACCGGCGTGAAGTAGAGGCATCTTATGATTCTTCACCCCTTTCTCATCCTCCTTCCCATCTCCCAAATACCCTTAAAGGCCGGCCGTTGCCGTATGTGGGCGACGGTAATCACTTACCATCAGGGGAACCGCTTGCTCGTTTGCCGCAGTTCCAATAAAAAAAAATTATTCATTCTGTAATTGTGACAGATATTTGTCAAAATATTATACATTAGACCACAACCTTTTAAGTTCTGTGTACAGAGTTCAATTCGAGCCGTAGTATTAATCCAAATGCATAGTGGATTCCTAATGATAGAAATACCCCACATAATAAAATTAGTGCAACAGCATTAGCATAAGAATAAAAATAACAATTAACTATAGCAGCAGTCTGTAAACTTTCATTTAATAGGGAGAATTTTTGAAGTCAGTAAGGGTCCACCACGTTGCTCCGGTGCAGGTTAGTTGGACTTCACTGCCCCTGAAAACCATTATTTTTTTATTTTTCAGACATGGAGGTTTTGTTGCGATGTTTTCCTTCTCCGCCGAGCACGTGATAAATTCTGCACTTTAAATTACAATTAACAATGATGCTCTCGACACCGTGATTGAAACTCAAGTCACTCGCTTACTACGGCCCAAGTGGCGGAGTATTAAAATTATAAAGTACCAGAAAATATATACACGGAGTAAGTAAATTTGGTAATTGCAAGCTCACTTGCACGCCTGAGGGCTAACGTAGGAGGCTTTAGCGATCAACTGATATGGGAGAAATCGTCTGAATATTCCAAACAATCGTTATGAGCAAAGACAAGTCTTCTATGCTCGGCATGCCAGCTTTAGATGGTGCATTCAAGAAAGGTCCATATTAGCAGCAAATAATGACTAAGTAGAAGTGATTTTACGATATAAAGGATCCTCATCCCGTGGGTTCCGTATAACAGGACTAACGAAAATGCCAGACAAGTCTTGTGGCCCCCGAAAGATGACAGAATTATCACATCTTATGGCAGATATCCATGATGGGCAGCAGCATCTAAGGTTCATTACTTTTTGATCTAGAACACTAATATACAAGTTCATTTAAAATTCTATACGGGAATCAGGCAGATTAATTACATTAGGTCAGATGATGTCTTATATTACGCGAACACTACACATTTGAATATTTACGGATTTTATCTTAGGACAATCGGCTGCTGTAAAGCACTTGAAACGTCGGGAATATAGAAACAAAAATTAGCGCGATTAAATTCGTAAATAATACTTTCATTTCAAATTAGAAGAGAAATTAAGAATATTTGCTGCCATAATTTTCCTGACCCCCTCAATGATCATAATATATTCACATTTCTTTATTTATTTCGGCCAATGCTTTACTCTCACACTTACATCTATTAGCAAACTTGTAAACATAGAAAAGCGAACAATAAATCGAAGAGAAAGTATTGTGAACACTCCTCGCATCGCTTTGTGATTGTATTCATTAGCCTAGAGATTTAATGAAACGTTAAGCTTGAAGTAACATTGACTCTTTCTCTCTCTTTCATTAACCAATTGTTGCCAACAAAATTCAGTGTAGTTTACTCTTTATTATATTGTTACATTAATTGAACATTAATTAATAAATTAAATTTGTTAATACATTTATGTTTTAAGGCATTTATTTTGTACTTACCATTTCGTAAACATTTATTTAATGAAAAAAAGATTTTTATTGTATTTATAATATGATTTTACTACTAATATGGTAAAATTAAAAGTAGCGGGAGTATCTCTCGTGTTCAATTTTCATTTACTATACAGTACTTAAGGATATCAAGCTATGTACTAATATTATATACTAATATTGCTTAATTAGTTCTTTTAAGAACTTTAGCCCATAATAGAATTGCCTAGACTAGAATGCCTTAATTGTTTTAAACGATCATAGTGTCCTGGAAAAGTTGTTGACCTCGTATAATTTTGTAGTTTTGACAGAGTTTAGAATTATCTACATTTTAAGTAGTTATTTGTTAATGCGGTTACTATGGAGCACTTACTATGTACTATAAGTACTATCTTTATATTAATATTACAGTATTTCATACATTTAAAATATGTTGTAATCATTGAGATATAAACATCGCACACTATACCCTCATGAGAACATCAAAGATTCAAATTACACTTGAAATAAATCGAACATTCTAACAAATTATAAAACATTCGAGTAACTTTACAAGTTCCACAATATGTTATAAATGTCACGTAATTATTAATTACTATTTAACACTTTCTATTGAGTTGCAATAGCGCTGATCAACATATTGTAAAACCAATATTCTATTCGAAGAAACTTTCTATTGTCGCCCTCGTAATTTTATTTTTAAGTGTTTCTGCGACACTGAGTTTTGTTGAACAAATAAAATAACTATTTATTGAAACTTTAATATCTGTATTATCGCTAGTTTTAAATGTTGGTAATTACTTATTCAAGCTTTTTTTCTTAATAATTTATTTAGATGTTTGAGTCAAAATCTATCCCGAAAAATACAATGAACAAAAATTAAAATGTTGAAATTAATATTATTTCAAATTGTATGAACATTTGTTGGGATACTTAAAACAGAGACCTAATTCAACCTCTTAGCGCGCGTTTAATTTCAATTTCAAATAGTAAGAATTTTATTTACTTGTGCGATAACCACTGTTGTGGTATGATCGCCGTGTTTAATATATAATTTACACAAATTATGAAGGTAGACTACATTAAAGTATTAGTAATTAGTTAATTAGGTTTCTAATGTGGTCAACCTTTGTATATGAAACTATTTCGTGCGAATGGCTAGAAATACTAAGAAAAAACTTTAAATCATAATGATCGTACTCATTATCGGATACAGAATTCATTCCCGTTTTCAAAATTTTTATAATTATATAAAATAAAAAATTAATGTGCATATTACATATATTCTGCGTTTCGTTCGGTGAGTGTGGATTAAAGGATATGTCCCTCAATCAGATTTCCTCTGGGCGCGGTACCAACAACGCTAGCTGCATTTCCACCGCTGAATGGTTAAACATAACATTTGGGCGAGAAAAGAGTCAGCCCTCTTTGTCACCGGGGGTTGCGACGAGTCAGGGTATAATTCTTTTAGAAATTGCACCACGCGTCAAACCCACGGACCTATCGTTTTTTACCGAAAATGGCACAAATACATAGTCTTCCCACATAAACACATACCACCCAATGTAGCTGTCTCTAATGACGATCTTGGTCGATGCATACTTGATATGAGATGTCGCCAATGTACTCTCGCAGGAGCTTTGCCTTTCTCCCAAGGGTCCAAAATCATTCCGTCAAGTATCTTACCGTTCTCCCTAAAAATTCCGCAAGTCGCCAAAATAGCAGTAATGTTTACGGAGACAGGAACCTTACGGATGACGTCATTTAATGAGCCGTGAGAGACCATATTTTCTTTGTAAAGTTCCTATATTTAAGTTATAAAATAAATTAAAAAATAATTTATACGATTACAATTTTTTGATCACTCTCATATTAATATCGCAATTTCTTACAGAATCCTATTATTTTGTAAGAAAACAGTTATCAGTGCCTGGACAGAAAGTAGCGAAGTAACAAATTTTTTCACAACTCGCACAAATACAATTATTATTATAAAAATAATTTCTCACGGAATCCATTTTTTGGAAATATACAGCCTATCTGGAATAATGTAGCGAATATTATAAATAATGTATAGATTATTCCAGTAAGCATAACTACCTATTGCAAACAGTAGTCACGATTATTCTGAATTTCTTCCACCAAAGGTTGTTAAAGTTTTAAGTACATAGGTGCAACATTATTTCTTAAACTGGTTAAACTGAACAAGAACGACAAAGTATGAATTTAGTCTGGCGCAAGCAAGTTTTAAGTATGCTCGAAAATACTCGACCTTAGAGCACTTGTTTTTTAAACGATATCGTAATAAAACTTGTTATTTTACATTATAATTATTATATGAAGGTTAATTTACAAAGTGTACTAAATTGCTACAACTATAATTTACACTAACAAGTGAACATTTTAAGTATGACTATTAAATGAATACAATACGGGTTACACGTAGCAAAGTGTTTTAAAGTTCCATTGAATTTACAGACTTTTTTTAAAATGAAATCATGATTATTTATAGTAAATAACGAAATAGAAAAAGGATAAGTTTTTTCCATTACGAATATTAGTTTTTATTTTTACATACATAAAATAATTAATGTAATAAATCAACTAAGGATTAAAGATAAATCTCGAAGCTAAAAAATCAATAAAAATTAAATATAAATTATATGGCAATTTACCATCGGAGATATGAATAATATTCTCATTTAGATCAACATACAGAGTCAGGTTGTTGCAAATAACGATTTATATTCTTACAATGAACATTTTGTTATGTTTGATTAAAATAATATATATTGTTGTATTATAACATGACTTATGCCTAAGCAGCATAAGCAAATATTGTTTATTGGGATTAGTTTTAGCTTCGAGTCTTAAAGGTTTGAAATTCTAATCTAATTTTCGAACGTTGTTAGGTACAGTACTGTTCGGTGAGGGGTTACCAGGAAAGTTGTTAACCTTTCATGACTCATAAATACAGTAAGGTAATGGAGGCTAATTTATTAATAATAGTACAGGTACAACTGTCGTTTATTAAATATTAACATTTGTGATTTTTTTTTATTTCTGCCGATATTCGGTTGTCAATGAAAAATCTTATGTCATTTATTTCGTTATTATTTTTTATCTCCATTGCACCAAAAAAAAAATATACAAAATACATAATTTTACATTCAGTTTTAGTATTCAAGGTTAGGGTTATTTTCATTCAGTCAGCAACCTCAGCAAATTCGAGTTCCGCAGCTGTCAATAATGTCATTATATTAAAGGACATACGTTCTGGGTTATATGTAGATATAAAATTTGGATACAATTTTGTCAACTAACGCTTCCGGCCAAACCGGAGATTAGCGATTCGAAATATCTCCGACTCTCCGAACATTATGATTCAATTCAAACAGCGTAACGAATTACCTAATAACCGTTTATGTATGTGGGTTTTGGTTTATTATGAACGCTTTATATAATACAAGTTTTAAAGGTTCAAATCATTGTTACACTTTATAATATCAACATAGTTTCTTTTTCTCATAATCCGAAAAATTCGCTCAAACAGGTTTTGAGAAACTATTAGAAGAACTATTTGAAATTAGAAGTCGATCTATTCCTGATATCTCTCCCTTATATTCTGCTCCTTTATCAGCCTGTATTAATCCACAAGTGGACATTGACAAGTAAGAACTTTAAAGACTATGTGAAAAAAGATACATGGCATGGCGTTAATAAAACCCTTTGCGAGTTAGCCCTACAGTAATTTCTTTCAATTATTATTGGCCTATTTCGCGCATAAGGATACATTCCGGTTATTACCAGAAGTTATTTGCATAGCCTATTTAAAGTGTGTAGTCATGCGGAAAGGCTGACTTTGGTTGGTTTGGGTTGCTTTTTTTCAAATAAACTATTTTAATTTATCACGGTGGGGTAAGTATAAATTAACATCTAATAATCAAATTTTTTTCATAGCTAAAGCTTTAATTTATTAAAATAATAAATTGTATAAAGTGTGTCGGATTTTTAGTAACATTATTGGATATTATTCGTTCCATTCATAAAATTATTGGGAATGTTGTCCGTTCATCCAGATTTTTTTTAATATTATAGTACATTTTACTAGTTTAATATAGGGATTGTTATAAAATATATTATAATATTATGCCCCAATATAAAGAATTTCAGTATTATTTATATACAAACGCAAAATAAAATATGAAAAATTTATAATATTGTCCATTCATGTTTTAATTCAATGTTATGTAGTTTAAATACAAGTTTTCCTTTGATGTTCAGGCTCAAAAAGAGAGAAAATAACACTTAATTTAAGCCACAAGTGATTGTTTCGGCATTGAATAGGAATTATTCAAGAGCCTTGACTCAGAAATCAGTAATGTAAAATTATTTGATATTCGAGGTTATAACAATCAAAACTAACAAATAAATTAAATATGTGGTATACTTATGTATGTTACGAGTACTTCTGAGATCAAAACATTTTAAAAGCACGTGACAGCTAGTGGCATCAGGCATGCAATATTCCGCGCGTAACAATAATAGCAATTTCTTTGTATTAATTATTAGATAGTAGTATAGTAGATAGTAGTAATATATAGATAGATATATTACATGTAGTTTTAATGATCAACGCTTTACTGATCAATTATTTATTTTATTATTTACTACATACTTCATCAGCCTATTTTAGTCCACTACTGTAAAAATAGGCCTCTCTAAGAAAACACTAGCAAAATCCTGCAAACGTTTCTTGGAAGGTTTGCTTCTACTGATCACGCTGGGTATGGTGAGCGCGTGCAGCTCCCCATAACTAGTTTGTGGGATTTGTGTTTTCAAATTCGGATGGATATTCCGCCATGATTCGCATTAGCCTCGTTTATTTGCTAGCAAGGCGGTCGGTGAAAAGGGATGCACATGGTGCGTGCGCCTGAGGTTGGGATCTGAAGGAAATTATATACGATTTTTGGTATAAAACATTATTTACGATTTTCATACATTACTCTGTTTACGCATTACGGTAAGATTATTTTTATTTTATAACCAACAATAACATTTATACAAAAAGACAAAGGACAATCATTCGCGCTGAATTTGGCACGAGGAAAATCGAATTTAATGATGCAGACATTGGTCATATGCCGGGCATTACACCATTTTTAACGCCTTAACAATGTAATGGAAACAGGCTAATGGTGGATTAACTGTTTCAAAAAATGCCATGAACTGAACATGAAAAATGAACATACATAAATACATAGATCGATGTAGCGTCTAGTACCGTGACCGCAAACCTGCTTGCCAAGTGAGGTGATTGTTGCGTATCCTCCCATTGAAAAAGGCTGTCCCGCAGTGGTCTGTTAAAATCCTAAATGTAGAAGAAGATGGCGTGCATGCATCAGCGATGCGGTAACGAAGTTAAAATCTGGCACCAGCGTTTTTTACTTGGGTGACGTAAGAGTTGACTATTACCTAAGTAAAAAGTAACGCGAGGTTTTTATATTTCCCTTTTTTATGGCGAACGATATTCTTTGATTGAGTTGCATTGTAGTATCGTAACTGCGATTGTTCATATAGCAATTTGGTGAAAAGGAAAATCAAATATTGATAAGCGACGTCCTTTGATACTTAGTATTCGAATCATAAAAATAATTATATATGCTTACCTCTGCTTATTTAACAAGCATATATTCAGGGAACAATGTATAGAAAAAAATTCCCTGAATCTATTATCAAGCCCTAATAATTTGTTAAACTTTAAAATATGAGTTTGAGTTATAAGTGAAACTTAATATTCACCTTTAAAATTATAATTGGTAAATCATATTCACGTAGAGCCTAATTCTAAGCTAAAGCATGGGAAAACTTATCAGAACGCTGAGTCATCTTACTAGGTGAAGCCTCAAAAGTCGACCTTGTGTATACTGTCATAGATTATGCGATTAATACTAACGTAATATCGTTGTTTGTCCTGTCGTGTCGTATTTTTGGTAAAAAATTATCAATAGTATGCGTTATATGCCTGTTCTATACAATATACCAGCAACACTTGATTCTACAGTATAAGTAAGAAAGCTGAAATACTAGTAAACACAAGTTATAAGAGCTGAAAATTATTTATTTATCCTGTCAGTCAACCATTTCATTCTTCAGAGTAACACACTTTGTAGTAGTATTTTCCTGTCTAAAATGTCCTACATCGTATCAAATCTTTCCTTTTTCACTATTCCTTCCCCTGCCCTCTATCAATCCTCCTAATCCAGGCGACGATTTGACAGTCTCAGGTTTTGACACTTAATACGATTTTTGTCAAGAGTTGGTTTAACTTTGAACTTATAAAACTTCAATTCAATTAACAATCTGTGTATTGATAATTGAAAAGTTTTGGTATTTCTGTATACCCAGCTAGGGATTACAGGCGTGAGGTTTCCTTTGTTATGTTTGTCCATAATCTCGTAAATTTCGAGTAAAAAGTTTATTGTGTCAAATTTTAATAAATATATCCGTAATATTTCACTGCTGTACATGGGCTCCTCGCAACTCGTCAGTTTTAACAGTAATCATTGTGTTTGGCAGGCAAATTTTGCGATAAAAATACCTTGTGAGTTCCAGCTCTCCGCTATCTGATAGATTGGATTACATCAATCAGAAAAGAGATTTTCATGGTATTTCTCGTTGGTGACTTTTGCCCAGTCTTATTTATCTCAGATACTTTAACAAATTGTTGATTGTCAACAATTTTCCTTTTAGTCTTCTCTTGGCAATCCGGGACCAAAATTGACGATGAAGCTCGTCATCCTGTCATAGGCACGATGAAAACTAATAGAGTTGCGGTCCCGGATCGCAATGACATGCTTTTTGTACTGAACATATAAATTGTTCGAAACGGCGATAAGGTGTGTGTTAGAGACAATATGAAACCTTATTTGGTTTTAAGTGCATTGATCTTTTTAACTTTTTTTTTAAATTAAAAGGTTTCTTGATAATAAATAAATGAAAATATAAAAAGTGTGACACTAATTGTTCTTATTTTTGCAGGTGGTCGTGAATGACGGGCCGTATGGATGGCGCAAGTCTGGCGGTCGCTCGTGCTGCTCATCTTTACCACATCACTTGTTATAGCTAGATGTACGTAAAACAAAATTTTTATATGCAAAATATGCGCTTTGTCTAGAAGTCTCGGAGAAGAGGCCGAAGCAGTTAAATCAATATTAGTGTTTAAATATTTTATAGATAACCTACAAAATCCTTTATATACCCTATAATCAGTCAGTATAATCCTTATGACTTACGGTATTTTCGCACGGTTGGCATTTACAGAAAGATTAGAGATTATTGACAATTGATTATGTTTCTAATCCTTTCTTTTCATAAGCTATTTCAGTGAATCTCTTCTTCTGGGTTGGCGATTGCAAGACCCAATATTTTGCACTTTACAAGCTTATGTCCGTCACCGGTCTGATTAATTTAGCTTACTGCGCAATCTGCTTCTACGTCGACTTTTACGACACCCACAGAATAAGATTTTATGCACCACTATTTTATGTTTTTTTTGCACCACTATTTTATGTTTTTTTCTGCTCTAGGTAACCTATAGATTTTTAATGTTTTTCTGGTAATAATTGTACCTTCACTCCTAAGTTTATATAATTAGACAAAGATTTACTTGGAAAGTGGGCTCTTACTGTCCTAGTGCGTGGCCATCTAGAGCTTTATCGCCACTTTACCCCACATGGAATTTCAATAAAGCACTCGGGCTCTTGCCAGAAAACAAATACTGTAAACAATGCTAAATACAGTCTCTTCCTGCGACCTTATTGAATACGAAGAAGGGTATAATAGGGAGTGGCAAATTATACTGATTTCCAATTGGCCCGACTTAAAGAATGGTAAGATGAAACGGAGATAATCGAGCTCTCGTTACCCACTTTTCATCTCTCCGGGAGATATAACGTGGCTTTGGACATAAATAGGCTGATAAATATAATGTTTTAAATTACTATAATATATTCTTTTATTTAATTTAAAAAGTATCACTTTAATATTCTGTACTTTTTCACAATCAATATAAAACGCATCAAAATACAAAACAAACAATCACCAATGTATAAAGATTTGTACAATAAATGTAAATAAACAACCACTTTGTACCAGTATGAATGTCAATTGATCCCTTAAAGGGTTAAGAGCATAACGAAATGAGATCCGCAGTCTTAAACAATATAAATCACCATTAAGTAGCTCTTTAGTTTCCCACCATGTTGCACGGCTTGGGAGCGGCCTGCTTTTGTCCATAGAAGGCGACCACTGGTTCACTGTCGTCGCTCTACAATGCGGATCAAGGTCATTCGGAACAGTAAAAAGCGACAAACCCGGAGACGTCTGATGACATTTAGGTTACCCAGTCTCCACAAAGACGTGCCATACACAATGTCCGTTATTTGCGATATTTTTTCACTCTTTCGCTTTTACTTGTAAACTATCCATGTCACATAGGACTTGGCGAATTTCTATTACACAATCCATGATAAAATACTAATCACACAATTTATTTAAATGGCATCGATACATCAATACAGTACAATAACTGTGTACAAATATTACGAAAGTTTGTTTTTATGGATGCTTCTCTTTCTATATTGCATAACCAACTGAACCAATTTTGATGAAATTTGGTACAGATACTATAATAATAATATAGAATATATATTAAAGAACATATATTTACCTTGAACCCAAGGGAAGACTACTTTTATCCCAGAAAAAGCAAGACAATAAACTAGTTTTATTATATTATGTAAACTCGCGACTTTCCGCGGCATCGCTCGCATGGTCACACATTTTATGATAAGAGAACTCTTAAATGAGAAACAAAGAATCCTATGTCCTATTCTATGACGTATCTACTTTAAGCTTGATTTAACGAAAAACAAAACATTTGTCTTAAATAATGTAGAATTAAACGGCCAATAGCAGTTCTGGAATCATGATCAGCAAGATGCACGCTCACCTATCAGCCTAAGCCTAGCCTAGCTCAGTTCACTACTGGCAGTAGCGTGCATATAAGCACAAAATGGACTTTGGCTATGCCGTGCATGGAAACTTTGCGCTTACTCACCATTTGGTGTTTTATAATTTTTTTAATTTAAAACTAATAAGAAACAGTACTTAGCAATATTGTTTGACAAAGTTGTATTTTCTTTTAAGTTCTTCTAGTACAATGAAACCTCTAATCTATAGAAAACATGTTCCCCTGGGCAAATTTGATACGAGGCGGATGGATTCTAATAATGTGGACTAGAGATATATTAAATCGGCCGAGTGGCTTAGTAAATGGCTTAAGTAAATCTTTTAAGCTACGCCACTGGTCCTCGGTTCGGTACCCAGCCGAAGGCAATAATGGTGCAAAGCAAAATTATAAAAATAGTCTTTTTAAAAAAAGTTGTGTTGTGTCCCATGTCAATGACACTAGATCTTACGATTCCTCCGATCCTATCCCATCAACCTCAAATAGGATACGGGTGCAAAAACAAGTGAGTGCTCCTGTGTTTGCGCATACACTTGCGGCTCTAAAATACCTCTTGCGCAATTGCCAACTGCTAATCAAATTTGGAACCTTAAGCTGGGGTGGAAATTGGACAAGATAAAATAATTTTAAATAGTCTGCAAGTTAAAAAAATCTTTATATAATAAGCGTGATGCTAGAACTTGACACTCCACCAAACAACAATGCCGCAATTACGAAATCGTTAAATTAAATTAGTTATGTAATAGATTTATTCCAGTTTAAACCTTACATTAAAAACAATTATTGCCGATACATATATTTATACATTCCCTGTTAAACTTTTACGACCACAGACAATACGTATATTGGCAACCGCAACATGTTACGCAAGGGATAAACTGTTAATTTGCGCATGTTACTTTCTCTCGACCTCTTGCTTGCCTTGTGTATTATCATTATATGTTCTTACGCGCCCGAAGTTGTGAAATGTTTGTTTTTAACAATTTACAATTTCGTGAAAACATAGCAAAATGATTGAAATTAATATCACAGTTGATGCAAGAAATAATCATAAAGTAATTCACTCTCATGCAGAAAATACATCTATTATAGTCAGTCAGAACGAACCGTAGCAAAACCCAGCGTGGGTATCCCTGTAGCACATTCCTTTTAATTTGTTGTTGCCATTTGTCATACGTAAAATAAAAATAAAATGAAATAATTCATAATCATAGATTGTAAACAATGTGACATTTACATTGTAAATAATAAGAATGTAAAATGATTCAAGATAGATATTTGCAGATAAAATTACAGTATTTTCGCGTACAATCCTGACATTGCGATATAAAGCAGATGAAGTAAAGTAGTATAGCTAGGTATATATATATATATATATATATTAGCTATGACTAGCATGCGGTTATTTATTACTAAATGAATGCAAGAAAACATTATTTTTTGGTAAATACTTAAAACAGATATCTTGTGGTTGTACGGAACCCTCGGTGCGCAAGTCCGACTCGCACAGTGCCAGTTTTTTAAGAATACAATGATATTTTGTTAAATAAGTTGCAGGACGTAGTGATTTTTTAAATGATTTCAGAAATATCAAACAGAGCTTTCCTGGTTCAATAGATTGAAGGAGGCTAGAAGTTTTAGTAATAGAAGAGATAGTTTAACAAAATATTTCTAAATAAAATTCTTTTTATTCAAAAGGCATTGACAAAAAAAATCACCTTTGATTTAAAAATAATTACGATTCACTAAAACGCGCATAAATATTTTCCTTGCATTGGTTCTGCACCTATGCTTCTTTGTACGTTTTGGTAAGTAACCTTCTTGTTATATTATACAAAATATATTTTTTTGTGAACAGACGCAGAGTTAGACGCATGGCGAGCAGGACGGCCGGCTACGCCTGCGCAGGAAGCGGAGGATGAACGCCGCGATGCTGAGTTGCTGGCCGCCGTCCGCAACTCAATGCAAGAGTGGGAGCTAAAGAAGTCTCGGACTAGGTGTTTCATTTAGTTTAAGACCTAATTTTCTTATGTCTCATGATGTACCTTTCATTGTAAAGTGCAGATCAGCATTATACATTAATTAATTAGTATTAGGGGGAATATGATGACAAATGCCACATTTGTACATGCTGCGTGTAGAAGAGGAAATTAAGGAATTCTACAAATAAATTATTTCATTCATTCAAGCATTGCATATACATGACCACGGAAGTCGTAAAAGATGATATTTGACTATAATTTTTAGTCTTTGTATATTGAGTACATCATTAGAATCGTGGTGATTAACTGAGTTTATTGTCAAAAATAAACGCTTTCAATTAATAAAACTTTTTTTGCTGCCTGTTGGATGTGCCAATACTTCTTTCACTTCTTTATTTCCCTCAGATGACTAAGCTATGTACATCTAACCTATGAGGGATACAGGCGACCGTATGTTGTTGTTGTTCTTTTAGTTCCTTTTACCATCCGGAAATAGAAAACCTGGTTTCAAAGATTTTTAATTTTCAAAAAATTCTTTTACTGTTATGCATTTCTATGGAGGCGTACACAAAAACAAATATATTCCGAGGGCATGTGAAGTCCAGCATCGCACTCGGCTTCAGAACTCTGAAATATAAAGAAGGCTTTGCTCTGCAGTGGAACACTTGCGGGCCGCTACTTTACTTTAGAGTCTGACTCAAAAACTTACAGTGCGCAATCATCAAGTTTACATACTCAGTATTTTTCTTTAGTCAGTTATATGACACATTGCAGTCATCATGCGGAAACCGAAGAACAATTTAGTACAATGACTGGGCCACACATCTTGTACATAAAATATCATTCTCATTTCCGCAAATAACAATCCATAAATTCAAGTAGTGATATGCTCAGCACGACCACAATATCAGGAGAATATTAAAACTAGCGGTTCCTTATTGCTAATTGTAAATATGTCGCCTTGTATGAATATAATACTCGTATATAAAGTTAGTACGTACTTCTTATTATATAATTTTGGACCTTGAACCTAATAACATTTATTATTATAGCTTTACGGCCATAATAAAATAAATGTTGAAGAATATAGAATTACCAACTACTTTTCACTAGCAATTCAGTCTTAGTTTATCACAATAGCAATTTGACGTAGCTGCTAAACAGGTACTTCCTACAATAAAACCGTTTTTTATGTTATAACATGACCTTAGATTAGACCAAATATATTAAACGTTTGTTAAGTAGATATAAACTAATTTAGTTCTATATAAGCACTCACCGGAGTGAGTGCTTCTGTAACCTACTTTCGCAACTCCGGGAGACTAACCATATGTAGCCGGGTTTGCTCCCGGTCATTTTCAATACACGTAAGACTTAACACTTACAAATTCCTCTGTTGATGTGATAGTGGCTGAGTTGGCTAATATGAATATTTCGCCAATGAATGCAAACTGCAATCTGTGCACTAACATACTCGGACGTTTTTCTGGTGAATAGACGACATTTCCCACGAAATAATAAAAAGAAAACACATTACGTTGCTTTCACTTGAATTTACACATTTCTAGATAAACTAGAGATGTTATCAGAAGTTTTCTTGTTATAATATTCTGAAGGAAAATAAACGCATTGTTCTAACAGGAATAACAATTGCACCAGATCTACCTACTGATTGTTTAACTAATGATGTAAATGCATTGAAATTTATCAAAATAAAGGTTCTCAGTGTCTGCAGTTATTAAAACAAAATAACTTCCTTATTTTAAGCAAGCAGATGAGAATAATTTTTTCGTAGCATTTTGAAAAAATTTAAGTAAATCCAGGTCCATTTAAGTTTCTTTGGTAAGTGTAAATGGTAGAGTTGGGAGAGGAAGACCTAGGCGAACATTTCACGATCAAATCGGAGACGTTCTGAAAAAAGGCCAGGTCAAGAGTACTCTAAACCAACGAGCATGCATGGTAAGATTGATGAAAGTGGAAGAAGCGAAAGACGTATGTCAGGACCGTAGCAAGTGGAAGAAGATTGTCTCTGCCTACCCCGTTGGGAACAAGGCGTGAATATATACATTTAAGTTTTTTTACAATTATAAGACGAATTTTGACTTCTTATCCACAAATTTCATGATCATGCGTTATAAATCCTTCCTTACATGTTTATAAGTGTGCCTTAATTTGGTATATACATATATAATAATGCATAATATAATAAATATGCGGAAAGGCGATTTCTGTAATTCAATTTTTTTTTTAATTTATGTAAGAGGGATTAGTGTAATATATCCTATATTTGAGATACCAATGCAGTGATGTTTAAAATTGATGCCTATCTCTCTGTGTTCGTGTTTCACACAAAATCTACTATACGGATTTACAGGAAATTTGGTATGCAGGTACTTTATGATCCTGACCAACATATAGGCTGCTTTTAAGCTGCTACTACTAAGCGGATGTTAACAGTAGAGTTATGATTTTTTTTCTTTAGTAACTGCTAATTCAGTAACAGTAACAATGACAGTTTGCAAAAATTATGGCCATGCGACTGTAATGAGGGTTCCTATCATAATATTATAAGATTGTTACAAAGCCTAGCAAAACAGGTCCGGTATATGTGCGACTTAAGTTGAGTCTTTACTCAATAATATTTTTATTCTAGGATTATAATAGCAGCTTCACTCGGAAAACCATCCTAACTGGCATGTGGTGCTAGAAGCACCACAGCTGGCAGGTAAACGGGGTTCTGACGATTCCATGTGGCTGACGAAATTAAAGAATTGCGTCACCTTACTGACCTAGAATCTTGAATTTGGTATAATAACAACAATACTTGTTTATTTTCTCCCCATAAAAACATATATGATTATCTAATGAAAAATTAATATCCATTTAAATATAGTTGTGTTCATAGTCTAGGATGTGTGAGGAGCTGGTGTCTGAGATAGGCATAAAAAGCCTGTATTAGATCAACAGGTCGCCACCCCACCGAAAAACAAGAGGATTGTTTAGTATTAGTGTGGTACTGGTATTTAAACTTAATGTATAAAGAGTCAATTAATTTTTATATTTTTGCATATATTGTGTTAAGAGAAACAGAGATCATTACAGTGGTTCAAACTCTTGTTTATAACAAGAGAGGAGAGAAAAGATTAATACTATAAAAATAAAAGATAAAAGGACTCCTCGGTAAGATTGTAAATATGTTGTGTATCTTTATGTTGTGTAGTCTAATGTCATGTGAAGTGTGAATGTGCGTACCTACACACGTGTTTGTGTTGTGTTTTTGTTTGTTTTGTAAATATAACTGGTAATGTGATATGAGTGTGTACCTAGTTTATTTATGAAGTAGATTTTCTGTAAAGTTATAGTCTAATTTTTGCAACCATTCCTTAACTATTGGTTTGCATTTTAATTTTGGAAGGGAATATATTGTTAGTATCTTATTTACCTAATTATACCAATTAGTGCTTTGGTAATAGAAAAGTCTCATCAAGACTAGAACTGTACAAAGTTGTTGTGCAAACTCTGTCCTTGTGGCGCTGGTACCTGCATTTATTTGGTTGATATTTTAATAAGGAATGCAGTTTAAGTACCATCTATAAAATGTAAAGCTGTCGTACGGTCAATACTTCCCATTTTTTATAAAGATGGAAAGTTGGGTGATAAAATGGCAGGAATAAGCTTACTTTTAAAAGTGCTCTTTGCGTTTTTCTATTTTGAATAAATATGTTTTACAGGAACCTCCCCGAGAGGTGTGCAGGACATAAGTTGAGATTGACAAAGAGCGAAATAAACAGTTTTTAAGATCTTTTTTGGGCCACATGTCGCCTTAAATATTACCATTATTTTCGTATTCTCGCAGCAAGAAGATTAATATGATGGTGAAAGTTCAATTTGCTGTTGATCATTACCCCTAGATATATAATTGCTGCTGTGTTCACGAGTTTGGGGCATAGACACGTGGTGTTAGTGTTATTGGCACACGAGTGTGAAATAATACAGTACAAAAGGGCAGGCCTTTTAGTGGATTTAATAGAAAAGGTGATAAGTTGGTAAGGATGTTTTTGTACAACCAATTAGTTACAATGTTTATTCCTGTCTGTGCTTTGAAAAAACTTCATCCCAAGAGTTACCACTGAAAAGCAGGACTGTATCCGCAAAGGTTATAATCTTTCCATTGGAATCTTTTCATCTGACAGAGATTATTGATGCACGCAAGTAAGAGCGTTGGACCCAGGATGCTTCCTTGAGGAACTCCAAAAGTCACGGGTACCTCCTCGCTGATGATATGAAGTAAGTAGTCAAAATCAAAAGTAGATGATTGAACAAGTACAAAACAACTATCAAAAACGTTTTAATAATGAAAACTTGCCTAGATCAAAATGGACAATTTTCCTTGATTGTTTTTGAAAAGTTCTATACTGCACTTTACATTGGTTCAAAATAACATTAATAAAACGCTTTTCAAAACTTCTTCAATGATCATCTGCTTTTGATATTGACAGTTGAACAAAAACAAAGCATTTCGCGCCTGTTATCCCTCATGGGGTAGACAGAGCTGCCATGTGTCAACGTAGAGAGCTATTGTTCATCAGCTGGAGATCCCACACTTGGTCAAAAAAAGATCTATGTAATTTCGAAATGTAACACGGCTGCTTTTCTGTAAGTGGGTAGAATAAAACAGTATATACAAAAACGGCCGAGGGGCTTATTTTTTATTTATTTATTTATTCTTTATTGTGTCACTAAAAATAAGGTATACAATGGGCGGACTTAATGCCTTTTCGCATTCTCTACCAGTCAACCCTGGGTGAGAAAGAAAACATGTTGGCAGGTTAAAATTTAAATAATAAACATAAATTAAACATTCGTATTAAATACATAACCTTAGTGGTTAGCGTAACTAAAACATACGAATTAATTATTTTCGGTCTCGCTGTGCTGTCTTTAGTTCTCTGTATCTAACACTTATTTTACCATTCCTCCTATCCAATCGCATAAGTATTACATCGGATATAGGAAGGTAAAATGAGAGTGTCCCTTTCTTTGCGCACACACTTGCGGAACTACTAAGCCCTGCACAGTTGACAGTACTGATAGTATTGTGGAATTGTCGCCATGATCGAAATGGAGCACTTTAGACAACTACGTCACGCATTACGTACTTTAGACGCTCTTATTTCCAAACGATGAAACTTTCTTTTAGATTTTAAAGTGTTCCATTCAGTATTTTACACGGGGCAATAAAAATATAATAAAATTTGAATTGAAATCCAAATTTATCGCGTGAGAGGTCACGAGACAAAATATTATATCGAAGACATGTGAAGTCTGCCAATCCGCACTGGAGCAGCGAGGCGGCCCCCTGGCACTAAAACTCTCTCACATATTCAGAAGAGAGAAAGGCCTCCCTATGACCAGCAGGCGGACTTTGCTTTACTACGTTATTTATATTAACAATTATAAAGTTTTAAATCATCATTACTTTTTCGAATCAGGATTAAGAGGTCTCAAGGCAGCGTGTGCTACGGCCAGTTTGGATGCTTCGAAGACACAGGGCCCTTCGCCTACCTCGAGACGCTGCCCAGTTCACCGCAGGAGGTTGGCACGAACTTCCTCATGTACTCTACTATCAACAGGTATGTTCCGCCACATTGAAATGTATATTAATAGTGATTAGAAGTGTTGAAATATGAACACTATTCGACTTGGGCCTCTCCCAGAGCTGGTGGATTAAAGATCATGGCAGATGCCTTGTTGTAAGGTTAGTCTCCTTTTCGCTATTACGCTATTGTACTAAGCAAAACTATTATATATTTTAAATACTAAATCTATCAAAACTAACGCGAGAAAGATTTAAACACTACTAATCTCCATACAAGAAATTAAATTGAAAATATAAAAAAGTAAAATCATATTTCCTCCGTCCTCCCTCCTCATCCTCTAAATATCTTCAAAGACCGACAACGCACCTGCAGCTCCTCTGTTGTTTGATGATTTGATGCAGATGTACGTCAGCGTCGATTATCATTTACCATCAGGTGAGCCACTTGCCTGTTTGCCCCTTTTCCCATAAAAAAGGTTAACGAATCGTGTTTAAAAATTTTCTAAGTTTATGGTTCAAAAATAATAAACCCTAAAAGCTGAAGCCACAATTGACTCGTTTGCGTGAAAAGAGCAAATGAAAAGTGAAATTTCAGGAACATTTTGTAAATTAGCTAATAAATAAAGTGTGAAAAGAATGTTTACTTAAGTAATTAGACTATAGTTCACACGCGTCTTTCGTCTGTCTGTCACTTATTAACTACTGAGTAGGTAGGTATACAGTACAGTACAAATAAGTATATACAGATATGCCCAGCAAATATGTTTATTTTGGAAGGTCCAATATATCAGCTTTTTCTTCAAATACCAATATCACCAATTCAAATATATATAGAACAGCGGTACGGGACAGTCGCAATATAACCAAGACTTCGAATACCAATAATGTAGAATTGGTACACAACATTGGATTGGGTGGAAATTCGAATTATGCTTTCGGCGACTACTGAACTAATAACTCATGACATTAGTGACATGTCCCGTGTCTCTGACTTTTCGTCTAAAGTTGTTACTGTAGGCAGTAGGACATAATAACAGTACTCCGACGTTATATCCTATCTTCAATTTAAACCAGGAATAAATAAAAAATGTTTCAGAGGCGACCAGCCTCTCATGTCGGTGTCGGCGGCCAACATGTCAGCGGCGTGGACTTGGGCTGCGCGCGCCTTTGACTCAACTAAACCTACGCGCATCATTGTGCATGGTTTTGGGTCCAACTGCGACAATGTCTGGGTGTACGAGATGAGATCAGCTTTGATGGCTGTTGTGAGTAACTTGTTATCTTCTGGCGATAAATGTTCAACTAATAGACATTTCGAATCTATATAGACATTTCGAATCATTGTTACAGTACGAACGTGCGCACGAACTCTTGAAAGTAATAATTTGCAAAAAAACACTTTCTTCGTAGAGATGCTCTAAGCACTTGCTAAAGACTGTTTTGTGTGAATTTTTGAAAGCTTAATAATGTAGTTGTAGGGTAAAAGGCTATCCTAAAAATAAATACTGTAATTATTAAAAAAAAATCCGCTAAAAATATTTAATCCACTTCTATTTTTTGATTCACAAACGCCATATTTAAATATTAGGTGCCCTATGCTCCATGTTATTGTCACTTCCACAATGAAGATGAAACTAGCAACATCTCGTACGTGTAAATCCATCAACACATACATATATAAGCTCGAAAAACATTGGCGACCTTCTGAGGCAGTCGGGTAAGAACAACAGACTTAGTAAAATAATTTTGTCAAACAGGAAGAATGCAATGTAGTGTGCGTGGACTGGGAGGGAGGAGCGACGATGCCGAACTACCTCCGCGCAGCGGCAAACACAAGGCTTGTGGGGAAACAGCTTGCAATGCTCTTGCAAGGTAATGTGTTAAAATTAATACAATAGCATTAAGTATTAAATTGGGCCAAGTGCGAATCGGACCGCTCCACCGTACGTACAAAAATATTTCAAAAAATAAAATAGTTCTGTTTGAAATTAAAAAAATATTTACGGATTTTATCGCGTTTAATTTTGTTTTATATTCCCGACATTTTATGTAGTTTGTCTTTGTAGTCTAATCTGATGTAATGGTTGGGGCGATAAAGAATATGATCACAGACTGCACACTTCCTAGAGCGTCGGTGTTTCACGTCAGCAATGTGATCTTTTACGCGGGTCCTTACAGATATTTTAGTTTGCCCTATGTCAGAGAGAACGAATTCACAATCAAGTTTGTACACTCCTGCATCTTGTAGAGCGATATTGCACTTGGCAGACGGTAAAAACTTATCTTTTTCGCCGGCTTGAATAACGTTTCTATAGAAGCCCTCTTCAAGATATAGCCTTATCCGTAACGCTTCTGACATACGGTAATACAGCAGATACTCGCTCGACTGACCGGCTTCACTCGGTCACTGTGACGGAGGCGCGGAACCTGAAGCTCGTTACAGTGCAGGACTTGCTTGACATGTTGAAGCTCGGTGGCCAAGTACTGTCACAGATCCCTCGTGCTTTCTGAAACAAAGAATTAACAACAGTAGCTAACTGATGGTGGTGCGATTCATCGTTTTAATATCAGTTTGTATGGGTCTTTTTCCTATACACAGTGTGGTCCCGCCTTGACCACGGCTGCACTCGAAACGTCCGGAATATAAAAACAAGATTAAACTCGATAAAATACGTAAATAATAGTTTCATTTCAAATATGTAGTGTTCACACAAATACAAGAAATCAAAATAGTTCCATGATAATGTATTAATCAATCCCCTTATTTCCTAAATACTTCGTTTATTAACCTTTTTTTGTATAACTACACTCAAGCTGTAAGAAATTGTGATAAGTTAAAATATAAGCTTCAACTTCTTCATACATTGTCTTAAGATATACTTAAACGTGAATTACGTTTAAAGTAAATTTGTGGTCGTCTATCTCATGACTGGAACATTCACTACATAAACAGAAAAAAATTTACAAATTTTTATGTGTAGTATCAGTAGTATAGCCTAGCCGCACGATAGCAAAATCAATAGAGGATGTGCCAACTAAAACATCTTGTCATGCATGTCATATTTCAAGGATGCTTATTTATCTATAATAAAAAGTAAAGTAGTAAGCAGCAGCCTACAAACATCGCTCTGCTGGTCAAAAATCTCCTCTCTATATTTGAGAAATCGTGGTAGTCAGGGTGCTCGCTTTAATCGCTCGCTCCGGGTTCGACTCCCGGAGCCGACACCAATAAAATGAGTAATAGCATTTTACTCGCTGAGTTGACCCTTCCCGGCTCCAAAAACCCTCTCAAAATTGACATTTCCTTGATGTCTAGTCCATGAGGGTGACAATAACGAGTTATTTGTAAATTTTACAGGTTTGGCTGAATACATTGATTTGAGATTTGAGGATGTTCACCTAATTGGATTTAGTCTGGGCGCACACGTTGCCGGTTTCGCCGGCTCAGAATTGAGGAACATTAGTCGAATAACAGGTAACGAACACAGACAGTTTAGAGTAAACAATAAATGTTAATTTATAACAATGGACATAAACTAAATAAATAAAGCCTCGTCGCCATGGTAAAAACCGTAGAGAAGGACCAAAATAAAACTTATATATACATTAACTTAACATTTTCAGGACTAGACCCAGCCGGTCCGCTATTCGACTTTCAAGACCCACGAGTCCGACTAGACCGTACGGACGCTAAATTCGTGGACGTCATACACTCCAACGGAGAGACGCTCATCCTTGGCGGACTTGGTGCTGCCCAGCCGCTGGGCCACGTCGACTTCTATCCTAATGGTGGACGTGTTCAGCATGGCTGCTCCAACTTGTAAGCTCAAACTTAATACTTTATAAGTGGCTTAGTGGTTAGCGTATCTGAATGCCGAGCCATGGGTCCTGGGTTCGAAACCCAATATACAAACATTACATCGGATATGTTTGCGCGGACACTTATTCAATTCAACTCCCGTTATTATTCTGAATTTTTATTAGTCGAAATCGGCAAGCAAAGGCATCATAACTATTGTTTTTTTTTTATATTAGACTAAATTATTATGAACTGAGCAATTCTAAATTAATACTAGGAACGTGTTACTACCTCATAACCCATTCTCAGTGTAAATGTAAAGGATCGTGAGGAAATCTGTTGCCCTGGAACAACGCAGCAGACTTCTCTGACTACATAAACAACTAAACGACTAAATAAAACGACAAACAACTAAATAAAAAAAGTAGAAACTTATGCAGAGTAAGAATTTAAATTTATTATTTCTGTTACATGTTCGATGTCACTGTATGAACCACGTAGGTTTTTAAATAAGACTAGAGTTACAATCGCGCTAACATTCCATCTGCAAACATCTTCAATCAAAGAAGGTTACATGTATGCGTTGTCATCCCAGAGGACTACGATGGAATGCCACACAGTCTATATTACACTGGTTCTCTACTCCCTTTAAACCTGAACAACAACAGTGTACTGCTAATTGGTGTGATGGTAGAAATATGAAAGAGGCTGGCACCTACCCAGACTGCTATTCTATAAGAAGAGGACCCATACCATCTAGAAAGACTGACTATTAAGTACTGAAATAAGACTGTGTCAGATTCGTGGGCGCGGTGTCGGATCTAGTGCTGCCCTGGGCGGCGGCGTCCGCGGAAGGCCGCTCGCTGTGCAACCACCGGCGCGCATACAAGTTCTTTACGGACTCCGTCTCGCCCAAGTGCCACTTCCCCGCCTTCCCATGCACCGACTACGACACATTCCTTGAGGTAGGTATTTATTAAGATCGATATAAAACTTTAGTCACCATGTTTATTTTATTCCTTGACAGTCTAAGTCTCGTTGGTCATCCTTAAATCCTTAATATGAAAGCATAATAAACAGCTTTACTTTGAATAAGTGCAAATAGGTATAAAAGTTTTATCGTCTAAGCATTCCGCTGATAAATTTCACCATCAACATTTTGTCGCCTAGATTTATTTTAGTTCGTCACCAAGGTAAGATATTTCTCCCTAGAACTGTCTGGAAGGGTCTACCTCAAGGCTCTGTTCTCAGCCCTCTTTTATATAACATTTATACCTATGACCTAGAACAATCAGTAAATTGTTTTTGTAATATCTTACAATATGCAGATGACATTGCACTGTACACTGCAGATTCATTCATCCCTAATGCTATCTGTCGTTTAAATACAGCACTTAGCTACCTCCAAGACTGGAATACCACTCATGGCTTATCGTTATCAGCTGCTAAAAGTAATGTCGTTGTGTTTACTAGAAAAATATTAATAGCCGAAGAGTCGCTTTTTATTGATAGTCTGATAATACCTACTTTCAGCCAAGTAAAATTTCTAGGTGTCTATTTAGATTCAAAAATGACTGGTATCCCCCATATAAATTATATCGCCAAGAAATGCGAAAATAATCTTAACGTTCTTCGTTCACTTTCCGGAGTATGGTGGGGATCTCATCCCTACACCCAAAAACTATTATACAATGCTATAATACGCAGTCACTTTGACTATGGATCATTCCTACTGGCCTCATGCAATAAGGTCTCTCTTTATCTTTGGGATAAAATCCAGTACAAATGCCTCCGTATGACATGCGGAGCTACGAAGTCGTCTTCCACTAATTGCTTACAAATTGAATGTATGGACCCCCCCCTATCTTTACGTCCTTACAACGCTTTGATTTTCAATTCCAAAATCTACATTTCCTTTGGTATAACAAAGGACTGTTTAAATCCCCAGAAAAAATTAAGAGATATTTTATCACGCGATTGGGTTGACTGGCCAATAATATTCACAGATGCATCGAAGTTGTCTGATGAAAGCTGCGTAGGTGCTGCAGTATGGTTCCCAAAGTACAAAATTATTCTAAGTTACAAGTGCCCTCCTGCTTCTTCTGTCTTTTCCGGAGAGGCAGTTGCCACTTTAGAAGCTGTATTGTTTGCAGAATCCCATAAATTGGATAAACTTCTTATTCTCACTGATTCACTCAGCTGTCTTCAGGCCCTCCAATACAATCCATTTAAAAGAAATTGTCGCCACCCTATTATTTTGGAAATTAAAAAGGCTCTCTGTAACTGCCAAACACAAGGTATTAATATAGCGTTAGCCTGGATACCAAGCCATACTGGTATTCAAGGAAATGAAGTCGCGGATTTTCTAGCTAAAGAGGCAACTCGTTTAGGCTGCCTTACTCACTTCCACACTTTCCCCTTGATCTACTGCTGACACTGATTTAAAATTTAGATTAGGAGAAACAATGGCAAAAAACAAGAACAATAAAGGGTAAATATTATAGTGAAATACAAGACTTCATTCCTGACAAACCCTGGTTTTTTAAATTTCGTGCTGTCAATAAACAGGTCTATCTGCCGAATGCGTTTAGGTCATGCATGCTACCCAGTACATCTAGCAAAGCTTAGGATCAGGGACAATTCGTTGTGTGAGTGTGGATTAGAGGAAGGTACTCTGGAACATCTATTTTTGTTGCTCCAGATTATCTTTCTCTCTATATGATGTTCTCCCAAAATATATTCCCCGACCTACTAACTTTAAGTATTTAAGTAACTATTGTCTTATGTCTGCTCTCCTTTTATACATGTATTGTCCGAATTTATAAACTATAAAAAGATTAAATTATAATATTAGTATATATATTTGTTTTGTGGTGATAGTTAAAATACAGTAGTTTAGTTAAGTTAGTATATAGTAGTGTATATATGACAATAGTCTTATGTTCATTGATAAGGTAGACATCTCAACAAGTGTTTTGTTAATAATCTAAAAACGTTTGTGTTACTTCCATGACTGACTTGACATTGGCAAAATTCGTAATAAGGAGATTGCCACTAAATAAAAAAAAACTGTGCTTTTTTGCCATTGGTTAGCATCAACGCCTCCTGTGGTCAGATAGAGGTATCACTGTTACCAAAATTTACCATACCAAAAAATTATTGCACATGGAAACACTTATTTTCTTCGACCGAGTTGGATTCTGGCTAACAATATAATTTTTAGTGTCCCGTGTAAACAATGACCTTTAGAGTCTAAAAGAAAATCCGCGGCGTCGTAAAATTAGAATCTGCCATTCCCGTCACTTTCTAATTGTCTCAACCTGAATGACCTGCTATAATTAATTCACAAAAATATTAAAGTTAAAGTTAAATCGCTTTTCTACAGATTTATTATATATGTATATATATAGACATTTTTTCTACCGACCTTCGATTTTCTTTGAAGTTGTAGTTGAAATCATCTAATAAACAAAAAAGTTATTACACCTTTAACTTTTTATTTTCTCACAATTCAAATCTGATCTCTATAACAGGGGCGATGCTTCCCCTGCAGCGAGGACCGGAGATGTGGTAACATGGGATATTACGCGGATCGCTCAATGGGTCGAGGACAGCTGTACTTATTGACTAGAGAAGAGGAGCCCTTCTGTGGTGAGCACTTAGCAAACATAATAAACAGTTTATGCGTATGTCTTGCCGAAAGGAAATAACTTAAATCACCTTATATCCATCCATTGTACCTCATCTTATATCCACTGTATGAGATGGGGTAGTTAGTCGTAAAAGTATAGTAGCGTTCAAGGCGACAGAGGTGTCTAATACTTTTGCCTGTGCTTGGCGTACTAACTGCTTAGCCTGCCGATTTTTGTAATCCTTCCATATTGGGAGGACTATAACGATGCAAGACAGTTTAAAGGAACCGAATTCGTTTTATTTTAACGTAACTTCTTAAATTTTCTAGATTATAGGAATTCTAAAATTAACGTGAACTAGCGCATTCCATAAATAATTTACTGTATTAATATCACATAAGTGTATTTCCAGCTCATCAATATCACGTATCAGTGTGGGGCGGCAGCGAGCCAGGGGAGAAGGCGAATTATGGCAGAGTCACGTTAACGTTGCATGGCGATTCCGGCCTCAACGAGTCCTTTCCAATGAATAAGTAGGTCTCAAAAGAACAATTTCAATTATCTTAAACGTTTAAAAAAAAATCATCATTCGAAGCTACCATGTTTAGGGGACCTGCCTTTGAATCAGAAGAAACCCGAATACGATCCTCTATATAAAGAATTCGTACCAATGAGTTTTTCGAAATTTTGGTTTCTAATTCTTTATTTTTATTATCTGCCTTTGTAAGTCCACTGCTGGATAAAGAACTTTCTATGAAAGCGACAAAAAAATGCGCGCAATAAGAGAGATGCACATGCTTGAAGATTTGCCCATACACAGCACGTAGAGGAGTGTGATTGTTGAGCGTTGGAAACCTCGTAATAGAGCTGCTCCTCTCCATCACTAGTATGTCGGATGTAAGTGCGGCAAAATTAAATGGATTTTCCACTATTAGTCGGGCATCAGAGCGTCGCCAGTTTTTCAGTAAGGCGCACCGTTTTCACATGAGGGAAATCCTCATTTGGATAAAGGTTTGTATATTCTCTCTTAATTTCTTGGTTGTTGTTTCTGATACCATTATTATTATTCGTTATTGTAAGGTACATCGTAACTGTTATTACATTGTTTTACATTTTTATGATATTGTTACTTCTTTTTAATATTAATGACATTAGATATATTACGTACTCTATTACTTTTTTATGTCATTGTACTTGCGCGACCGCTCCGAAAGCCTGTATTCAAAGCGAAAAATTGGTAATATTTGTACTATAATGTTTTGCAGTGAAATGCAGTTCGGTTTGATAGCGGTGTAAAAGAATCCGGTATCCATAAAGTCCTGTGGGTGAGGCAATATTAAAGGAAGTGCCAGAAAAAAATTATGGCCTTCCATTTCAAATATGCCATGCTTTAAAAATCCAGACTCTCCAGTCTGGATGAAGATGGCTCAGTGATGGGCGGTGGCATCATAAGTGCTAGGTCAACAATACCTTAGTTACGTAGTGCGATAGCCAATCCATTTAAGCAAACTTTCCAACTCGAGAGATTTCTAAGTTGCATGTACGTCTCCAACTATTTTTTTATATATGGCTCTGCCACTAGTTTGATCGTGCGTAGACAGATAAGTCCATTAGACGACCTACGAGTACTTAAAGGGCGGTGATGATAATGAGTTGAGCATGGAGTGACGTTGAGCGTTCGAGCAGGCGCGAGGGCAAGTCCGCGGGCGGGCTGCGGTTCACGCGCGTGGTGGTGCCGCACCCGGCGCTGGGCGTGCCGCTAAGTGCCACGCTGCACTACGCCGCGTACTCCAGCTGGCTCTCCGCCGGTGCCCGCGTTGTGCGCCTCCACAAGCTGCTCATTGCCGACAGCTTCGGCAAGACGTGAGTAACTCTTATGGTGAAACTTCGGTGCCATATCGACTTACCCCGAACGTGAATCTTTATTTTGTTTTTTTTACTTTATTGTATTTACTAGCAATGTGTATTAAATAGTTTTCCACGTGATTTTCTCGAAGATGACCCCAGGTCGGGACGCCCAAACACTGACGTTACAGAAGAAAACATTGAAAAAACTTGTTCTTGAATATTGACGAATCAAGTTGTGGCAAATAGCTGAAGCAATGAGCATGTGCCGAAAATGCTCACGCAGCTGGCCAAGCAGCGTCGAGGAGGTCACAGCTTCGCAGGAGTTTTCAGATCTGTTGCGATAATCCTGTCGTTTTTTCTCGCCTTGTCAATGTTGAAACATGCAGTGGATAGAAAAGGGAGAAAAGCCGCCACGGAAATTCAAAGTAGAAAAATCGGCGTCCAAGCCGCTGTTTTTTGGGATTGTGAAGGAATTTTATGTATACTACCTTCCCAAAAATACTACAATGAACGGAAACTATTACGCCGCATGTTTGACAAAAGTGCGTCAAGTGGTTATCGAGAAAAGGAGAGGTAACCTGGCGAAAGGAGTCCTGTTTTTACAAGACAATGCGCCCGTCCACACTGCGCGAGTTGAAAGGCGTGCCCTAGTTGAGATAGAACTTGAAGAAATCAACCACCAGCCAGCCCAGACCTGGCGCTTAGCGTTTATTTCCTCTTTTCGAATTTGAAAAAGGACCTCTTAGGACGGAGATTTTCCAGTGACGAAGAAATGAAGGAGGCAGTAAACGAGGGTAACGAAACATTTCGAGGGTAAAGACGACGAAAATTTTTTACCGGGTTATAAGCCCTTTTTAATTAATGTAAGAAGTTTATTGAAGTAGAGAGAGATTACGTTGAAAAATATATTTTTTACACATTTCTATCAGCATTTTTAATACCTTAGGCACAAAACTTATCAGCCACCCCTCGTAGATAAAAGCTATCAGATGAAAAGTCTAAAGAGTTTAAGTTTGCCAAATGAAAAACAATTATTTCGATAAATAATAGACAATTAAGTACCAAAATGCTGCGTTCATTTGATGTAATCGTTCGTAATGCGTTGTTAGAGTTAATCTTTTGAAACTTTTACTGCAAATAAGAATAGGCATTCCCAATTTATATATATATATATATATATATATATATATATACATCGATAGACATGTATTACTTTTTTTTTTTGGGTTAGTAAGAATTTTAATGTGCAGGTCGTCTTTCTGCAAAGATGTGCGGCTCATGAGTGATTCTTCAGTTCAGCTGCCGTTATACCCTGGAGATTGCCAGATGCTGCAGGTATGAAATATATTCAGTAAATAAACCTTTGCAGACAGTACATGTCTTTATATTATCATTCCTATTTCAGAATAATGAAAGCGCTAACACAACAGCACAAGAGATTTCAATTAAAGAAAATATAACCAAAGAACCTTCAATCGATCTCCTCGACAACGAACTCCCCGAAGATTCTCCAAGAATACCCTTCGTTCTAGTCGACACATACGAATGGGACAGCGATACAGATACCGGACGAGCGTTCGGCATGACGAACACTAAGACGGCCCCCAACGGCTTAGTAGAAATAGCAGAACCTGTCCTTAGACCTCGTCCACGCAAAACGCCGCGACAGAGAGCAGACATGCTGGAAGAAAATCAAGAGATATCCGAACCAATACTTCGACCTACTCACCCACCTCGCTCAACGCCACCTTTCCGTAAACCCAAAAATTACGACGTATCCACAACTCCAACATATGAGGCCATGCCTTCTATGGAGAAGGTTGAGAAAGAGGAGACCGGATTTGTGGTGCAATTCCTTCCATCGAGACTGGCATCATTCATATCAAGAGCCGAACGATACGCTAGGGACACCCTGTTACCATTAGTGTCGGCTTACGCTCCTCGACTGCCTATATTTGGTGCGAGAGAATTGCCGAAACCTACCGCGAAGTATATACCTACCGAAGATACCAAAGTCACGAGCTCGGTACCAGTGCCGATGCCTACCCTAGAGATGAAGATCGAAACCCTTCGAAACATGGGCCCACCAGGTGAACTACGTGAAATCGAGACCCCAGAAGATCCTGACATTCCAGTTGTGATATCGACAACTACGACAACATCGACGACCACGCCGAGTACGACTACGACCGAGAAGCTCCGCCCTGCACCGACGGAAATGCTCCAAGTTATTCCGGGACCAGTGGTAACGACCAGCACAGCCTTACCACCAGTCGCTTTGCAAAGCGCCGGCGAGAAAATTGTTATAGTGTACCCGAGCAACGCTAGAGAAGAGAGAAAAATAAAGTCTCATTCGGTCCCAGAAGAGATGCAATTTGAAGCTTTGTATAGACATACAGCTGAACCAGACGTGAGAGTTGACTTGCCTACATTCCTTCCACCCACTTCTACACCAGATTTGAGCCCCACTATGCAAACCAAACCCTCCGACGGAAAATACATACCAGTGAACTTTCTAAAAGAGACTGACGATAAAGATATCCCCGACCTCAATCCAACGTGAACAATGTAAACATATTTTTTTTATTACTTGAGAATATCTGCCGCGAAAGAAATATGTCTAAAATGTAAACATCAATCAGATTGACACAAAGATTTCCGAACGATCGTCGAAATTCATAGTTTGAACTTATCTAATCTTGTAAAGATTATCAATGTGTTGAAGTCTGTTGTTAAAAATGTAAAAAAATTGTTGTATGTAAATAACGTTAATATGACGCGTAGAATAA
The DNA here is from genome assembly GCA_029286595.1 of Bhutanitis thaidina. Lineage (NCBI taxonomy): Eukaryota > Metazoa > Arthropoda > Insecta > Lepidoptera > Papilionidae > Bhutanitis > Bhutanitis thaidina. Next base: position 6,195,817 of record JAGSMS010000009.1, on the reverse strand, counting down.
GAAACAAGATTTTTTATAAAAACTTATTTATTACGTTTCGTTTTTTCATAACCTACTCTTGTTGACATCACATGAAAATAAACTAGCGTCCTCGCTCTGTGAACTAAACTATAACATAAGTCATTATCATATTAAAAATAATGATATCACAGGGCTATAGTGAAATTAAAATTCTATGTAGTGAAGAAATACTAAGTGTATATGTACAACACTGTTACCGCTGATGTTTGTAAAACATTGCAGAGTTTTTTTATTTGTTAGGCAAAATTTAATTATACATCGATCCGATGCCGAAACATCGAGCCGATTTTAATAAAATATTAAAATAAAGTAAGGTGCACACTGCATACAATTCAAAAGGATAGGCAAAACTTACCATTAATGCAACATTTTTAAAACATAGAACATACAATTCCGTAGTTGAATTACATTTTCAAGATAAAAAGGTTGCGACAAAAGAATGTACTACAAAAAAATATGCAGTTGTTGCCATTTAGTAAAATTTCACACACCAGCTTAGATATTTTTTACGTACATAATACATCGAGCATATTTTTTCTATATGAATACATCATCAAGTAATACGACAAACGCCAGAACTTAGCAAAATGGGCTTATTTGTCGTGAACATATTCCGCTTAATATCAACAAACAAATCTATTTCATATATTTGTCAGAGTGCTGCGTCAGAATGCGTGCAGAGGATTTCGCGTCAAGAAACAGCGTGTGGACAGCTTGTATGTGCCCCGGGACAATCCTCTGAGCTCCATCTGCACGAGCAGCTAACGATGCGGGCGTTAGAAGTTGAGCTGCGTATCTAGAAATTCATACATATACATATAAACAAATAAACTAAATAATTACACTAGTTACACAAATGAACTAGTGATTCATTGTACGCCTCTTAATCACATTACTAAATTGCAAAATTTTCACTTAAACAGACTCAGACTGACAGAAAAACAATATGTGTTACGCATTTTCTTCTGCTTCAACAACAACATGGGCTTTCCTATGAATGCGTTGGACTTGGCATGCCTGTTAATGAAGTGTTCATACTCACCATGCTTTGCTTCGGATTTGGTATATTAAAACAGTTTCCTTAATCATAAGTTTGTGAAAGACACAGAAACAACGGATTATTAAATACCAACCTCAAGGTGCTATTAGCCCCTATTTCAGAAAGAGCTGTCAACGCCTCATCTTCGATTGCTATCCCTTCAGTAGTAGCCCGAAGTTTCAGGATCTAAGAAGAAAAACTTAATAATTACAGATCCGTCATATTAACGTTTAAAAAAGTTTTCGTAATGATTTTTTAAACATTTAAATAAATTAAATTATTAAACTAGCAATTATCCTCTAAAAAACAACAAGTGCGTTACGTAAATCAAAAGGCACAACTAATTAATTGAATTTAAAATAAAATAAATTACTTGTAATAGTTCTGCCTTATTGTATGGTAACGTGCGAATTATCAACAATCTATCCAGCAGATCCAGTGGTATTCCATGTGGAGAAATGATGTCCTCTGTCCCTCTGGAATACACACAAACACTGGTTAACTAAAACAAAACTACTGGCGACGATGTTGAAGTATTTGAAAATTTATCGCAACAAGCCAGCCACCTACCTAAGCAAACAGAAGCTGCATAGTAATATAAAGTATTAAGCAATGTTCACTGCTTGATGTGAAGCAGAGATAAGTGTACTGTAGTACACAGACCTCTCCTAAAGTATTTGACGGTGTCGCCACGATTGACAAACGAATTGGCATTGAGCGGTTGCAGTACCAGACACCTCGCCCCTGAGACACTGCTGTCCGTTACCTACCTTTTTTAGATAGTTACTCTTGACAAATACAAGTATTTTATATTATTAACCTTATTTGACAACGTCCTCTGTTAGTGGCAAAAATTACAATAGGAGCAATTGCTGACTCCAAGGCGCGATGCAGGTAGGTGAATGTTTCTATATCTAACATGTGCACCTGAAAGTATAAAAACTCTTAGATAATGTAGTCAGTTCTATCCAGCTGTTACACCCATAGATTATTTACCAAACAAGTTTCCATAGGGGCTGATACCGAAATATTAAAGTGATACTAAATAAAGATTTTTTAGCATGATATCCTAAAAATTTATTTTATTTAAACACAATTAAAGCGATAAGAAGGAAATACAAACCTCATCAATGAATAGCACTCCTGGAACTAACTCTGCAATACCTTGATCAATATATTTGTTGACTACTTTATTAATTTCTTTTCTGAGTTTGTCTATAAACAAAATATAATAAATTAAGAAAATGTATGAATCAAACGAGTATGGTTAAATTTCAAAGTTACTTCTTAATAAAATTAATGAATGAAATTAACCTTTACCATAGCAACACAAAGTATAGAATCAATCCAATCTACAGCCGATTGTGCTTTAAAAGTAATTTTTTAGTGGTAAAGCAAGTGGCTTTTACTGCTGCTCTTATGGGCTGGCTCGACCGGGTTAGTGCCACGGCCTCGCATAATACCGGCGTGAAGTAGAGTCATCTTTGCTTTGCGTTTCGTTCAGTGAGCGAGGTAACGAAGGCTCTGCTCTCCCTTTCATCTCCCCAAATATTTTTAAAGGCCGGCGACGCACCTGCAGCTCTTCTGGTGTTGTAGATGCACGTGGGCGACAGTAATCACTTACCATCAGGTGAGTCGCTTGCTTGGTTCCCTCTTCCTCATAAAAAAATATTCTGTGACTGTAGTGAATTGTGTATAGTTTCAATTAAGTAATATCTATAGTTAGCAAAACTGCGTATCCATTGACTAACTCTGGTGGTAATCGTTATAGCAGTTTCAATTTGAAGTACGTTACAGAGACTAGTTCAGTTTAATCAAATATTGTTTCAGAGTAACCTAGACAGGTCTCGACGAAGCGATTTTACAAACTATCGTATCTGGGCGTACCTTTAAATTGAAACCGATATCTAGTACGATTACCGTTACGCTATAGTAGGGCAGGTCGTAGATAGGACCATTTGCCAATGCAATTATTATTCAAATACTTTATTATTTTCTTATACAAACTAAGTTTAATTTTGATGTTTTTTATCATTCTCAAGGTTAAACAGGAGTGGTGCAATTGAATAATTCCAACAGTCCTTACAAAATAGCCAGAGCCTCGTTTGTTAACACATAGGCTGCCATGACATGTCATGAGGTGCCATTCCATGAGGTGCCATACCGTAGTGTGCCATACCATAGAGTTCCATACCATAGGGTGTCATACCATAGTGTGCCATACCATAGAGTGGTACCCATTAAAGTTAATATTTTATGAAATCAGTGCAATATCAATAGATTATTTCAAAAGGAAAGGCGGACAATATATAAATAAAAATATTAACCTTACCAGTGATTTCAGTCTTCTTTGGCTTCATAAGCTGTCCCATGACAGACATAATGTCGTGCCCACCCTGTGGCCTCGCATTTGCACAATCTAGGTCATGCAGTGTTACATCTTGGACTACCTCCTTCTTTTTATGAACATCACCTTTTGGCAAGGGCACATATTCCTCAGCCTAAAATGTCAATAAATGTAAATAAATAAACTAACTGTTGTACTCGGCGTTGCATGGATTAAAAGTTAAAAACAAAATATACAAAATTAATAAAAATAATCAGAACATAGACCTCTCTGATAAGGAGGATGATTTGCCATAATCGCCACGCACGGTAAGCGGATTGGCGATCGCAGTATCAGACACACCTTACCACCTTACTCTCACACTTTAGACGCTGCAGCCCATCATCAAATAATTTTGGTTTTTTACCTTAGTGGCCTCATCCCTGGGGAAAAACTGGGGTGGCAGATTCTTACAGCAAGGCAAGGCAAGTCTTTGACAATCAAACAATAATAAATTGAAATTAGCCTGTAAAAGTCCACTGCTGGAGATAGGCCTTTCCATGAAAGTTCCATGAAAGCCCGCATACCGTGCGTAAAATATTTCGTCATACTCACAAAGCTGGGCAAGCAGGTTGGAATCCACAGTACCTGTGCCCTTGCAACAGTGATGCTCCCCATCACTAACATGTGGTATTTGGATTCAGTATATTATTATACACGTTTGTTAATCAGCAGGGTGCACCCCTTGCAGAAGAGGTTGACATTTGACGAAAAAGACAGTTTTTTTTTTTTTTTAGAAGAAGGGGGCAAACGAGCGTGCGGCTCACCTGATGGTAAGTGATCACCGACGCCCACGAACATCCACAACACCAGAGGAGCTACAGATGCGCTGCTGGCCTTTAAGGAAGGAATAAGCTCTTTTCTTGAAGGTCCCTAAGTCGTAACTGTTCGGAAATACTGCTGGCGACAGCTGATTCCACAAAATCGAAGTGCGTGGCAGAAAACTTCGATTAAAACGCACTGTGGTGGAATGCCAACCATCTAGGTGGTATCGATGGAACTTCGCATTCTGTCGCGATGTACGATGGTGAAACTCAGCAGCTGGGATCAATCCGAAAAGTTCCTCAGAACATTCCCCGTGGAAAATTTTGTAAAAAATGCAAAGAGAAGCAACATCTCTTCGCAAGGCCAAAGGATCAAGCCGATCAGAGAGAGCTTGGTCGCCGACAATTCGAGCCGCTCGACGTTGGATGCGGTCAAATGGAAGGAGTTGGTACTGGGGTGCCCCTGCCCAGAGATGAGAACAGTATTCCATGTGGGGCCGAACTTGCGCCTTATAAAGTTGCAAACAGTGGACCGGCATGAAATACTGTCCCGCTCTACAGAGCACACCAAGCTTTTGGAGGCCAATTTGGCCTTTCCTCCAAGTGACCACGGAACTGAACGGCGCTTGATATGTCAACGCCAAGGATTCTGATACTGGCTGAGCCAATAAGGGGAATGTTCTCAAAAAGAGGAGAAACGACAAAGGGATTCTTTTTAGCGGTGAACGCGCAAACCTGTGACATTTTGGGGTTGAATAGAACCAAATTACGTCGACCCCAATCCGAGACTTTGAATAACAAGGTCTCGACTTCAGACACAAGTTTGTTCCGGCACTCGTCGACGTGTTCCCGAGAAATATTCGCACGGCCTGTATATAGGGCATCACCCGTGCTGTCATCTGCATAGCAATGAATGCCACTGATTTGTGGCATGTCGTTGATATGCAGAAGGAACAGAGTGGGAGATAGCACACAGCCTTGTGGAACACCAGCATTCACGGGTTTGGGGTCCGAGCATGCACCGTCGACAACAACCTTGATGCTCCGATCCGTGAGGAAGCTGGTGACCCAGTTGCACAATCTCTCAGGAACCCCGTAAGATGAAAGCTTTGAAAGAAGCGCTTTATGCCAAACCCTATCAAATGCTTTCGCTACGTCCAGACTAACCGCCAAAGCCTCCCCCTTAGACTCAACTGCTTCTGCCCATCGGTGAGTCAGGTAAACTAGAAGATCACCAGCTGATCGTCCGCGACGGAAACCGTACTGTCGGTCACTGATCAGCTGGTGCTCCTCCTGGTACCTCAGGAGCTGGGTGTTGATGAGTGACTCCATTATTTTAGATAACAAGGGGGTGATGGCAATAGGCTTGTAGTTGGACGGATCAGAGCGGTCGCCTTTTTTGGGTATTGGATGCACAAATGCTGTCTTCCAAGATTCCGGGACGACGCCTGAAGAGTAGGAGTGCCGGAAAAGCCGCGTGAGAACCGGTGCCAACTCAGGGGCACACATCCTCAGCACAATTGGAGGGATTCCGTCCGGCCCACTCGACTTATGAATGTCCAGGGAGCGGAGTGCCTTTCGCACTGAGCTCTGCAGAAACTGAATTTCCGGCATGGAGCACTTACACCACGGGATGGTAGTTGGAGAGTTTCCCCGGTCATCAAGAGATCGGCTTTCTCTTTTGCAGTATGGGCCAGCGAATCATCCTCCTTGTGTAGAGATGGGAGAGATGGCTGACAGAAATTCCCCTGGACAGCCTTGGCGAGAGACCAGAATGCGCGGGATCCCGATGGGAGGCGAACTAATCTCTCGCCAATTCTGCCAATGTGCTTTAACTTTGCCGCAGCGATAACTCTTTTGAAGGACCTGGAGGCAGAGTTGTACTCGTTTTTAAGAGCACTGGTTTTTGCATCCCGAGACGCCGATGCATCGGCCCAGGCCTGGTAGCACTTCCGCTTTCGGCGTGACGCTATTTTGCAGGTGCGACCAAACCAAGGCTGGGATTTACCTCCGACAGGCACTGCAGAGAACGGAATAAAAGTTCCATTCCTGAAGTACCACATCGGTGACAGAATCTGCAACGGCGTTGGGATCATCCAGCGAGAAGCAAACCTGCCCCCATGGGTAGGAAGCAAAGAAAGACCGCATTCCATCCCAATCTGCCGACCTATAGTGCCACACACGGCGGAAGCCCGCAGATCGCGTTCGGGATCGGCGCGCGATAGGCACTACACTCCGGATCAGACAGTGGTCCGACGAGCCAAGAGGGGCATCGACTGAGACCAAATATCCGTCCGGGTGTGAGGTCAGCAAAAGGTCCAACAGGGAAGGTGTATGACTTTCCACGTCTGGAATCCGCGTCGGCGAGGTTACCAGTTGTGTCAGGCCATATGCTAATGCAAAGTCGTGAACAGATCTCCCCGCATGATATTATATTCATCTTCAAAAAAACAATTATTTGGCAAAATTTACAACATAAAATAAATGGTAAACCATTGTTTATTGTACTAACTTCAAGATCAAATTCTGTTGCAAAAGTATCACTCCGTCCCTGACGTTTTACAGCACCAGAGTTAGCTTCTATGTAGATAACATCACCTACTTCCACCTTTTCTTTTTGTAATGATTCATATATGGTAGGGTCTAGTTTCAATTGCTTTGTGCCTTTAGCTGTCTTAAGTCCAATGATTACATGTGATACTGTTTTTCCATATCCTTAAATAGATAATTATTTATTGCTCAGATAGATGTAATTAAAATGTAAAATATAATTTAATAAGTATCATGAGTGCCTGAAAAACATAGTTTTTCTAAAAATATTTTTAGGTCTGTATAGACATTTGAATAGATACCTCCAGCAGGATTTTCTGTTTCTACTGGTGTAAGTTCAGTCACTTCGCCTTCGAAGACCTCTTTAGTCTCACGGATACGAAGACCAATAGCACGGCGAAAGTTCTCCATCAATACCTCGGTTTTTTTAATCTCAGTACTGTATACTTCACTACCCACCATAGGGCAAAATGGCACCTAAAATTCAAATAATGATCAAATTGACTGCATCATCTCCTGAATTGTATTCATATTTTCATCGCTTAGAAACATTTATTTCATCTATTAGTAAACACTAAGATAAATATGAATGTAAAAGTAAAAGTAAATTAGAGATATCATCAAAATTATTAGAAAAATTATATATTAACATTTGCTTGATAAATGTTGTGAAAAAAAAAAAATTAATGAAATGCTTACTTTGTTACCAAGTTCCTGGGCGATGGCTAAAGCAATAGCTGTTTTACCAGTGCCTGGGGGCCCAGCCAACAGTAAAGCTCGTCCTGCCATTTTTTTACTTCTTATCATATCCACTACTATACCAGCTGCCTAAAATTATAAAAATATAATGTCATTACATCAAATTTGTCTATTTGCTTGTCATATCATTTTTAATGATATGACATGCAAATGCTATTGAAATTCTATCATAGAAGTCATATAAAGAATTATGACATTGAAATGAATTTTTACTCTTGCAACATGTCAAGACTAATCTATGAACAAATAAGCAATCACACCCTACCCATAGGGGTAGGCTGAGGTTTATACTAAGTATATATTAAGAAAGGCAGAGGGTTATTCATATGGCTCTATGTATCTATACATATAATAATATCTGCTATTTCAGTACCAATATAATAAGTATAGTCTTGCATTTAACTTTTTTTTTAATTTTATTAACAAGCATGCATGGTAACACACTTATTCCTAAGTAGAGATTACAGATTTTCATTTGGTACAACTCAGTGTAGCCAAATGTGCATTGACTGATTTGTACACTGTTCATCATCATCAACATCATTTCTGCCTATCACAAGTCCACTGCTGAACATAGACCTCCCCCAGAGCCACAAAGCACTCTAGAACATTTTTTTCCCCAATAGTTGTCAGTTCTGCCACCTACGTGGCCGGCCCATTGCCACTTCAGCTTGCTGATCCTAACAGCTATCTCGGTTACCCTAGTTCTTCTGCGAATATCATCATTCCAGATTGTATTGTGCAGAGAAACACATAGCATAGCCCTTCCAAAGCGCGCAAGCAACATTGAGCTTACTCATTTGGCCTGCAGTGAAGGACCAAGTTGCGGTTCTGTGAGTCATCACTGGCAACATGCACTAATTGTATACTTTGCTTCTGAGGTTTTGAGGTATACTCGATAAAAAGATATGACATAATTTCCCGAATGCAGCCCAGTCAAGTTGGATTCGTCGATTGACCTCTGGGTCGCAGTTGAACTTTACCTATTCGGACAATTTGTCCTCGGTGTACGTACTCATTCACAACTTAGAGCCTATTGCTCCCAACAACAACTGGCATTGGTGTGACATGGAAAATTAAAAATGATCTTCGTCTTGTACGTGTTCATCTTAAGACCAACCTAATCAGAGACACTATTAAGGTCATTGAACATAGTGCTAAGCTCCTTCAACGACGTTGTGTACAACTGTCTGTAAAATCTGTTGATCTCACTAGAAATCTCTGCTCCAGCGGAAATATATGCGCCGCTTTATATCTGGTCTTCAACTTGTTCGGTTGGCTCTTGCCGATAGACAGATTTCTGCCGAAGTTCAGTAGAGTCTTTGTTGAGCTCGATCGCATTTTCAAAACAAGCTCTATTTAATTTGCATATGTTTTGCCTCATACATTTGGAGATCTGTCTCTTCAGTTGCCGATGTGCTCACGCAACAGTCCTAAGCTGCAGTTTCATCTCACACCTAGCTCTTGGGGCTCATTCGTACGGCGGGTCCTACAAAAATTTGCGGCTACCGCATGGACAGTTTCCAGCCTGCTATTCCTATCGTCTAGTGTAACGCCACTTCTAGGCACTGAAAGTGATTATGAAGTTCGAGCTAAAAGCTCTCGGGGTTTTGCATATGGCACGAGGTGGTCCGACTCTTTCACTGAACCGGTTCACCACATTGAACAGGATCAGGTGCTAAATAGATAGTTATTTTAGAAGCGTTCTGAGCACTATGCCATTAAGTGTAAAGGTACGTCAGATTTAAATGTGTATATTAATTACGTAGAAATTCAGAAAAAAAATGATGTTCTGATTTGACAAGCTCCATGGTAACAAAACAAACTAACCTCAAAGTTTGATCAATGTTTAAAGATATAAGTGTAGTATAATATTAAATATCATCCAAAACCAGCAAGTGAAAAGATAAATTATAGCCAAGCCAAGTAAAATAATTAAAATACCTCTCTAGCTGATTCCTGACCCACGAGACCAGCTGCCATTTGAATAGGTACACCATTTTCATCCAATCCTAATCCCTTAACATGACTATGAGCTGAAATTCTTTGAGTTTTTGCAGTACTTTTGACTTCTTCTATTTTCATTTTTAATAAAAATGTGAAAAATTAAGATTATTCAAATTTCAACCCCTTCAAAGGACCGACTAACTGACAGACTGGTTTGACTTTAGACCAAGACCAACTCTATGGTCAAAAGTCAAACCATAATTCATCTATAAAAAATAATTAAATAATCAAAAATATTTTCTACACCAATAAATTAATTTAATTGTCTGTGTCTTGAAGAAGATGTAGTGAAAAAGAAGCGTTGGTGCTTGTAGTTGTAGGTCTACCAGGATCTGATGGCAAAAAGGAAAAAAAGAAATTGACGCTAGCAATACTGGGGAAATTGGAGTAAAACGTTTTGATACTTTTTTTCCTTATAGCGGCTGATTCTGTGTACATGCAAATATAAAAATTTATCCAATGATCAAGGATAATTTTTGAAAATCTTACTGTGGCGAATGTGTATGGGTTCAAATATTTAGATTAAAACTCCAATTTCAAAACCTTCATGAGTTTATTAATTAATTATAGGCTATAAGAACTTGAAAACGGTTCAAAATAATGCACATTCATAAAAAAGTCTTCATCGGAAGAGGAAGACGAGGAAGACAAAGTATTTATGATAAACCTTTCCTCCTGCATCTCAAATAATCGATCTTGTTCTATGAACTGATTTTCAATTTTTATTACATGTTCACAAGATTTTCGCCATACATTGATCCCTATTTGAGAGAAAGCTTCTTTTGTTAAAGATTTTATATCACTTGCAGGTCTATTGACGTTTTTACCCGCAACTTTTTGTTTCATTATTCCCCAGATTAATTCTATGGGGTTTATCGTACAATGATATTGTGGGAGCCTCAAGACTTCGTGGCCGTGTGATTTAAAATCTCATCTATCTGATATTTAGGTTCAGACTTATGATTTTTCACTGCTTGCACAGTAATTTACATTTACGCCAATTATCGTCGTAAGGGATATTGTTTGATTAAAGCCATTCTTTTATAACAGCAATACGGCGGCTTGTGTAGACGGTTTGTTTAATTGTACAGAATGGTACTTGGCGTTGTCCATGACAATTAGAGAAGGTTTTGTAAGGTTGGGAATCAACTTCTCCGTAACCCATTTTGTAAAGTTATCTTTATTCATATCATGGTAGTAGTCAGCAGATGTACTCTTCGACCTATACACCAAACAACAGTTTGGCAAAAAACCATTTTCTCCACCAGCATGTACAATGATTCATCTAGGCCCTGCCGAAATACTTTTAGATGGGCCTGCAATATCTTTATTTTGCCAGCATTTGTTCACTGAATATGAACCGTGTATGTAGGTTTCATCTAAATAAACACATCTAGCTTATCATCGGTTTGTCGATTCTTTTGCATACGCTTCAAATACTTGAATCTGTGTATTTTATGTCATGTCGCTCCATTAAAATAGTCCTTTTTGATTGGCACTTCACGAATTCGAATCCGATGTCTTTCAAAATAAGTCTGAAGACAAAATAAGGTTGTTATTTTTAGATTACTATGTTTTTAGATTGTATACAAACTGAAAGAAAATGAAATTCATTTTTGTTACCTTAATGATTCTCTTCCTCCATTGAAATTGATTTCCTCCCGAAGAATTTGTAGCAATTTCATGACAGTGGGTATTTCTTTTCGTACAGTGTAAAACTCATTTATCTTGTTTCTGATCAATCCTAAATCAAAACTATCCAAGTTTACTTTTTTTTGCCACCTTTCCCTTTTTACCGGGCGTACTAAACAGGCCTCTGTTAAATCTGCCTTCAGCAACAATTCGTCTTATGGTAGTATTAGAAACCCCTGAAACAAACCAAAGTTTAGTATACATAATATAATACACACGAAAAATGCAATAAACCAAAATATCAAGACGTGTCATTCCTACTAACCAGTCAACGCTTGCACATGGCTCAATATCGATGATTGTGTTTGTTCTGCACCTTGTTCATCAAGTATTCTTTGATAAACATTGAAAACAATATTTCTTGCTTGCGATCGAAGAGGTTTCTTCGACATTTTCACCACTTTTTAAAGGAAATTTGAAGCCAAACCAAAAAAATTCCACGAAATTTCAGTTGACAGGTGACATTTTTTTTGTTGCCATATGAAAATCGCTATTTGATAAACTTTCTTTGCCATCGGATCCTGGTAGAGCTATAATTCGGTTCATCTTGCTAGGCTTCATATTAAATATTCTTCAATATGTGAATGTGGATTAGACATTGGCAACCTTAATCATATTTTCTTCTCGTGTCCTTTATATGATCATACCTCACTATATAACTCTTTAATAAAACTTAAAATAGCTCTTCCTATAGAAATATGCTCTCTTTTATTTGTTTCCGAAGGTAGTAAAAGTGTTTTAACTCTCTTGTAGAATATTTAGATACAAATAACATTAAGTTATGATATTTAGTTCATTATCTGTAGTATGACCTGTTAGTATGCAATATTTTTAATAGTAATATTTTTTTTTTCTTTATTTGTTTAAATATATTTTACATTTTTAGTACAATTCGTTTCATATTAATTCATTAGATCATAGTTATTATAATTTCGGCTTATAATCAGAATAACAGATTTTTTCGTTAATTATTTTAATGACTGGACGTTGGCAGTAATCATTAGGTTGCCATTTAAAGGGAAAAAAAATTATGGTTATAGTCATAGGTAACACGTATCAAACGAAAACAAATACTATTTTACTATTATCATATTATTTAAAACGGTTAATAACAAAATAACACACGTATGTTATTATTTATCATAAAATAGTGGCGATAGCTTTGCTACTGAATGACAATTTAGTAAGTAGTAAATTCAATTATTCTGGAAGAGATCTCTTCCACTTTCCAAATGGAGTATACACCCCAAAATTTAGAGTATGCTGTCTCTATGTTTTATAATGGAGAACAGCAGGATAGAGCTAAGGCACACGCTTGGCTTACAACAGCACAACGAGCTCCGGAAGCATGGAATTTCGTATGGGAACTACTTCAACCACACAAGGTATGTTTCACAAGTGTCTATAATTCGAATGAGACTTTTTTTATAGACATTACATTACAGGTGCTTTTTATCGTTTGTATATCTGAAATAGATCTTTTATTAAATTCTTAAAATAATTTGTTGACTAATAATCATTTAATAAACTTCTTAAACATTATTTTTGATTACGTTATATGTACCAATTACTACATTTTTTTCTAAATAGATTAATATTCTTCTTTTATCTTAAATTAAACATTTTTGCTTTAGAGAACTGAAATTCAATTTTATGCAGCAACTACATTGCACACTAAGATTCTGCGCTGCTGGAATGAGGTACCAACAGAGAGCTATGACGAGTTAAAGGAGAAGATACTTCATGCTGTGGCTTCATATTCCAAAGGTCCTAAGATTGTAACCAACAGATTGTGTATAAGTGTGAGTAGGTATTACATTTTAAGTTATTATAGATAATGTTATTTAAAAGGCTAAAATATTTCAATGAAAGTATTTAATAAAAGGAAACCCCAAGTGCAAAAATAGGGATATGTACGAATTATACGAAAGTACGAATATGAAATGAAATTAGGTATCACTATAGCAAAAATAGTAGTTAAGGCCAATTAAAATTTTATTATTTCTCAAAACAATTGTTTTCAAAACAATGTAACAATTTAACATTGCTTTGTAGGTTTTAATCTTACATAACATTTATAATATACTCCCAGTTTTGAGTTCAGGATTTTTTCTAGTACTATAAAACAGTTCAAGGTAGTGTTTGTAAGGAAGTTTTTAATTAGTTCACTAATGAATATGAAAACAAATTCCAAAACACATGAAAATGGTAGGATCAATAGATTAGATAAGACTTTTACTGTTTCATAACAGTTTAAAGCCTCATGCAAATCAAAGGTTATTGTGGAAAGTTGAAAATATTTCATGAGAATTCACTATTTATGCAGGCCCTAAAATAGCACTTTTAGTTTTTTGAACCCCCTACTCTATATAGGGTTTGAAGAACCAACTGTATCCGACCCATCCTCTGTTCTTATTGCATAAGTGTTATATGGGTAGCTGAAGACAAGTGTATGTCTCTGTTCGCATGTACATCTACATGGCACTGTAATGTATCTTGTATGTTTAATAATATGTCCAAAATATTTAAATTAACTTTTTTTTACAGTTGGCAGCTGTAATTTTACAAATGGGAGCAACAGACTTAGCAGCAACATTAAGACCTTTGTCAAATGAGGAGAACACATCATTACTGCTTGAGGTGTTGACTGTGATACCTGAAGAAGTAAATAACTTTATTAATATAATTTGTTTCCCAAACAATGTAATGCTATGTATTACAATGACTATGTATACACAAAATATGTGCACAGTCATGGAGTTGCAGTAACCAGCCCCACATAATATAACATCACATTAAATTAAAGCATCTACATTTTTAACATCTGTCATTAATAATTTTAGTAGTAATACTATTATCACTATTAGTAGTAATGCAATATGTTTGCAATGTCAGGATTTGCCAACCCCTTTCTTTTCATTATGGGAAAAGCTTTAAAAAGCATACCTGCCACCAAAGCTTGTCAGCGAGTGACAAACATACTGGGTGGCAAATTGTCATCTGAAGAGGCGTTATATAGTAGGTTTTGTCAGTCCATTCGCCTTCTTTTCGTGAATTATTTAGCTGAGAAAATTTCTGCCTACCCCTATGGGTATCATAAAATTAATGCAGGGAGTATTAATTTTATGCAATATTAAGATTTTTTTGTTTTATGAATAGTAATTTTTGCAGTTTCGTCATAACAATAGATTTTATACAGTTGCAACATTCATTAGTTATGTAATAACAATTTCATTTTATTTTAGTACAACAGTATGACAATGGGAACATCCCTGCGTTTGAAGAACCGTAATGCATTGCTCCAAGCATGTCCAGCTGTGTTGGATGACATGCATCACTACCTTCAAAGCGTTTATAAGTTAGTATTTAATAATCTCTATGTTGTACATCTATCTTCTGAATTGTGATTCTTGGGTTTTATAAACAATAGAATGAGGCATTATTTTGCGGTAATGCATTATGTTAAAGATACTAAGACTATTTTGGAAATTTACTATCATGGAGTTTTCTGGCATCACAACACTGGTTGAGTTTTAGACTAGTGATAGTGTTGGTAATTGGTGTGTTGATAGTGCTTAGTTTGGTAGAAGTAGTGCATGCATGTGTGGAAGGCAGGGTAGTGCTCTTTTTTTTATATGAACCAGGTAATTTATACCATTTTATTTAAGACTGCTGAATTGTACAAATTCATTTTGATTCTCATCCTTGGTATGTATAATTTTCCACTACTGTAAATCAAAGGAAATCATTTTACTTACTGTGAAATTTTTTTTTGTTATAGTTTTGTTATATCAGATTTGTTAGAGGAGATCATTAACTTGTTCAAAATCAATGTAATGTTTGTAAAAAAAATATTTGTAAGTCAATTAGTATAACGATAATTAATAATGTTTATAAACTGTTGCGAAAACAATAATTTCAGTTTCCTTTTTCAGTGATTACAGCAAAGGGCCACCAAGCGAAGAGACAGTTCTGACATGGCTGAGTGCGGCGACTTGTGCTGGCAGCTGGCTAGCACTGGCTTGTGATGACACTGTTGAATATACTCCAACTAATGTACCCGATTATGCACCACTATGTCGAGCTTTGCAAGCAGTGGTTCATGTTCTTTATACGTGAGTATAATGAAATTGCTTGTGGATCATAGGTGGCGTGGCTTACTGTACCTGACTGGTAAACCATGTATCCTGGGTTCGGACCACAGCCTAAGCCCATATTTGTACGAAATATTTTTCGCACAAATATGGGTTTTCTTCTTGTGTCTATGACACTGGATCAGCAGCTCTGTTCTTCTGATATTTTTGCATAAGGCATTACATCGGATATGAAAAGGCTGGAAGTCTTCCTCTTCGTGTACACTTACGGCACTATTATAACTCTTGCCCAGTTGATAGTATTCGAAAGTTGCCGCCGTGGTCGAAGTCGGCCTAAAAGACATCATGAAAAGATTACACAATGCTTACAAAACTACCTTTGTTTCGAACCTGAGATGTCGCTACTTATGTTTTCCCTTGGATGTGGAGAGGGACTATTTTTTATTATTGGATTAGGGTGACAAACAAGTTAACAGTCCACCTGATAGTTGAGTGGCTACTGTAGCATATGGATACCTCTGGCTCTTCATAGTTTACAAACCGGACCTCAAAAGTGGTTGCTCTGCTGCTTGGTGTTAGAAATGGGTAATATGGGAAAAAACGATACTACACAGACAACACCTAGGCAGAGGAGTCACCCAAAAAATGACACGGATTTTTTTAGTTGGAACGAGGCGGTAAGCGACACGGCGCTAGATGCGTGCGAGGCGGCGCTGGCGACCGTACGCGCTGCGGGCGGCGGCGCCGGTGCGCTGCGACGCCCCGCGGCCGCGCATTTGCTTCTCGCCGACCTGGCCGACTTGTCTGCCCGCGTGCTCTCCAGGGACAACGTGCCCAATTCTATTAACGAGGTCAGTTCACTGTCTAAATTTCAGCCCCTCAGCCTCTCATATGGCGCGTAGCTTCCATCAAGCCGCACTTCAATTTAGGATTACATCATTTAAATATTTGAAGTGTATTTTCATACACCTAATATCTATATCCGAAGTAGGTCGAACTCTTGACTATTTTCGTAACTGACATTTGTCAGTCTGTTAGGTTTTTTGATATGTACGCGCGCACTAAACGTTCTCTCGCAGCCTGCTGATACAGAAATTAAACTAGGCTACTTTATACGAAGCAGTTGATTTCAGCCATTTATGTACCAGTACCATTTAACAAAAAAGTGGTAGTTTCAAACAAATAAAATGTATTAAAATTAACTCATATTTAACGATAACCTTATCATATTTTTGTATTCGTACCCTCTTTTCGTTTTCATTGTTTTTCAACGCTTTTTTTTTCATTTCAGAAAATTTAATACTTTTTTAATTACTCTATGCAAGGAAGTTATACCAGCTATTTCCCCAAATAATAACCACTCGTGCACGTGGTGCTTAGTAAACAAACGGATCTCTGGCGACCAACTGACGAAAAATCCATCCGAATTTGTCGAAATAAAATGCCACAGATTAGTGATAAGAAGCAGCGTCACTAATACTGGCACTACGTTCACCAATCCACATAACCAGCATTCAGGATCATGAGCAAACATTCCAATAAATGCATTATGGCTTTTACTGGTTTTCTAGAAGAAGCAGATGCAGGAACGGATTTAAATAAGCCGATGAATAAGAAGAGCGCCTTTTAATCGATTGCAGGAACTCCTATCAGCTATCATAACGTGCCTGGTGTCGGTTTCGGACTGCCACTCGCGCGCAATCGTAGAGGGGGTGGAAAGCGACCCGCCTCTGCAGACTGCTCAGCGAATTCTCGAGCTCCTGTTGGCTGCACAGGCTGCGCCGGGATACTACCCGCTGCACGAGACTCGATCTAAACTCGTGTTCGGCTTCTGGTACACGCTGCAGGTGAATAGTATGATTAATGACATAATTAGCACATCTCTGTGCTAAATTATTTTGTAGATAAGGGTGTGAGGTGTGTATTTTTACATCCGTAACGCCATATGAAATTTGTGACATATGATCCTCGATGTTGTGCTGTGCTGCTGAGCTGAGCTGTCAACTGTGACCGTTGCACATTTCAGCAGGACGAGGGCCGCTGTTTCTTCATACTCCATACACGATCGGCACAGAGGACTGTCTGTAACACGTTCGATATACAGAAGTTTTTTAAACTATCCATTTACAGTTATGTTAGTAGTTACTATCCGAATTTGAGGTTTTTTTTATGGGAAAGGAGGCAAACGAGCAAGCGGTTCACTGCTGCAGGTGAGTCACCGGGATAATGTCCATACATTCAGCCAGGAATACGGTCTCATAGGCACCTAGTGGCGTTTCTATTTTCTAGATAAGTTTAGCCAGTGTAATTACTGAAGAGATTTTGGGTTCTTGTGCTGTGAATTTCTTATGAGTACCGTTGTTGATTTTTACGTTATTTTGCAGAAGAGGAAGTAGTCCTTATAAGAACTTAGTAATACCCAGGGGCTGGACACTTGTATAAACCTTACTGCTTATATTATACACTCTTTGATTATACGTACACATACTTTATTTTGCATGGGAAACATAAAAAATACTTTTTCTCTCCTATTAATATTTATTTATGTTAACAACATAAAACGATAGCAGCTATAATGTGTATGTACAGAAGTTTATTTTGTTATAGATGTCACGTTGAGCTTCTCTTGTTTACGTTACAAAATATCACTTTTCTTGTTCAGGACGAAATAACAAATATGGTGGACGGTACGCGAAAAATGAATCCCGTATGGCGCGAAGTATTCTCCCGCCTGCTGATGGCGCTCATAGTCAAATCTGAAACGCCAGCTGACTCAGCACTTTCACGGGACGACCTCGAACTATTGCGGTGTTATAGACAAGACATATCTGATACTGTGGTATGTATACAACACTTGGTTGAGTAGCTATAGTAGGCAAAATATTATTTGCATCGAAAGATGTTTGCTCATATAAGGTTCTCGGGGGTGACAGGGTAACAAATACTACAACGCCTCTTTTTTACAAATATGTGAGTGAAAAGGAGTGAAAAACTCGATACACTCCAATGATGTATGATAGACACGGGTATATATTACACCATCTACACTACGAATTGTATTTTTGTATTCCTACTTCACTAATAAAATAATAACTTTTATTTGTATATTTTTACACATTTGTATAGTAGTAAGAGCTACGAACTCAAAAATAAATTTTAAAATTTTTATCCATTTGTTCATCTGTTTGGTTAGGTATCACGCAAAAGCTACCTAACCGATTATGTTGCGGTTTTATCTTTACGAAAGCTTATGACTTTACTTAAAAACTGCGATACTATTAATCCCCTGGATTGAAACCAGCACGGAATTGTTACACAAAAACTATTGGTATACTTTCGAACAGTGTAAACCAAATTTTACTCGAACGACGTTCGAACTTTTACAGTTGAGTTGGAATTCTTCACGGCTCATAATAATAGAATTTCTATTGTTTCAACACGTCAAGAAGTACTTGTATGTACCGGGATTGACCGATTATTGGTCTGATCTATCTACGTAAGCAGATATGTATCTGCTATTTAATTTCAATATTATAATTTAACAATAACCTTATTTCAGGAGTCACGGGCCATTACAGTTTTACGTTCATGTTTTATTATTATTATAAAGCGTAATATGTTGTCAATACTGGGTTCTGCGGGCTGCGTTTTCAGATGTACTGCTACTGTATCCTGGGCGAGTGTTGTTGGGAGACGGTGGAGGGTGCGTGCGGTGCGGGGGAGGCGGTAAGTGGGGGGGAGGCGCGACAGGAGGCAGCGCTGCACGTGTTCGCGGCGCTGGCGGACGCGGCTCCGCCGATGAGCGCGCCCGCCGCGCTAACCGCCGCGCTGCGCCGCGCCGTGCGGGCCGCCGCCACCGCGCGTTCCAAGCGCCTGCTGAGCACGGCGCTCGACTGCCTCGGTAATATTTAAATAAATACATCACGCACAGAAACACTGTTATTAAGTTGTGTGATTATATATATGCAAATACGATATCCGCAACACATCTGGGGTAACCGCATTGGGCTGACCAAATATCCCGTATAATTGTAAATATAATTGTTAAGAAAAAAATGATCGCGAGTTGGCAACCAAAAAAAAGAGACTTGGTGACGATCTACACAGTACTGCGGAAAGTCAATGGATATAGATATTTTGCATATTGTACATTGTAAGAGGGTTGTGCTTTGTGGCAATCTTTGATTGATCAATCATTACGTACAGCGGCAGCGGCAGAAGACTTATGACAGGCTGCCATGTCAATGAAAAAAATATAAACTCTCACTCTGACGAGACTTGTTTAAATCAACATCAAATACTACATCGGCTCGTAAAACAATGTTAACAACAATTCACCAAAACAATTACAATGTCAAATGTTGATATTAATAATTAATGTCAATTATTAATGTTTTTAGATGTCATTATATCAGTAGCTATGAGACTTGCAAGAGCATAGTAAGAGCTATTTTATTGATCTACTTTATAGTAGGTAATATAATTTGTTTAACAAGTTTTTCAAATATTGCGTCTGTTTTTGCAACCATATTTCTAGTGATTTTATTCTATAATTATATATATATTCTAAAATTTTATACATTCATTCAAAAAGGACTTTCCAATTTTGGCCAATCTAAATTCAGTAACCTCAAACGTATCGCCTGGACTCGTTTTTTCAGTAGACAGTCTTTTTTTTTTTTATATATATTTTTCCGTACGTACATAATGTTTTCAAAAATAAACAACGGACATTAGTCTCCTTGAAATGGTCGTGTAGCTACTTGTGAGGTCCTAAGTTGGGGATTGCCCGTATAGCTTGCTTTTGTAAATTGGTTCGGTGCCAGCTGCGGACACGGCAATGTGAAAGTATACGAAGTAACCTAATTTGCCATTTGATTCATCAGTTAACTTGAAATTGAAGAACTACATTTCGAAGCTACTTAATCAATTTTCGCTCCCCACTGTAGCTTGGAACCAATAGATATTCTGAAAGATATGGCAGATCTTTCGAAATCTATATTGGTATTCTGTAAGTGAATTACAGCTTTCTGTAGCGACTTGAAAAGAAAGAGATGGTATATTCCCCCTTACATCCTTTATCCTTTACATTCCTGTAAATTATATTCTTTTCTTGACAGGAGAATATGCTTCATGGCTGGGCTCCATAGAAACACCTGAAGGTAGTGAGTTGGCGCGCGAGTGCATAACCGCTGCAGGTGCAGCCCTACAGCGCTGTCCAGCGCCCGCCGCGCTCGCACTGCGCAAACTATGTACAGAATGCAGCGCTCAAGCCGCTGTGTTCGCTGCCGACATAGTAAGTGCTGCACAGGTGAGTGAAACATAGTAATATTTTTATTTAAATACAATGCTACTGTCATTAAAATGATATACTGATGAAGAGCCGAACGAGTGACCTGGGTCCGAATCCCTGGAAATTACAATTCATACTAAAATTGTTAATTTTATATAATATGTTAATTTATGTGCTGAATTTACCGTGTACTTGTTGGTTAATTAAAGTAAAAACATTTCGTGGACATGTAAGGTCCGTCAACACGAGCAATTCAATATATATATATTTTTTTGGGGTTATATTTATTATTACATATTTCACTTTTCTTGAAAAACACCCTCACCCCGCTGGACAGGCGGTGGGTTGATGAACGCAATGCTGCTCCCTATAACTAGTCTGTGGGTCTGTGGTAGTTCACTGCAAGACATAGGCTTTCCTTAAGGAGATTTTGCTATAATGGAGACGCTCGGCAAGCGGATTGGCGATCGCAGTACTAGGCACTGTTCACCTTAGACGCTGCTGCCTGTTATCGGTCCGCTTCGTTTGTCTGGTATTTTTCGACATGGCTATCCCGCCATCTGTCGGTAACCATTGCTATTTTTAAGGCTTTTCCCTTAGTCACCTCTCACGACACCCACGGAAAGAGAGGGGGTGACAGATTCTTACGCCTATACCACACGGCTGTGGGATTCGAGTTCGGCAAAACAAAAGATGGATACTCCGCCATCATTCGCCAATGTTCAAATTTTGTTTGATTTCGGAATAAACTATGGGATTTGATTAGATTTATCTGTGCAGAGCGCAGAAGGGCGGTCGGAGACGTTCGTGCGGCGGCAATTGGCGGGCGCAGCGGGCGCGGCGCTAGCGGCGGCGGGGTCCGATGGCGCGCCGCTGCTGCGCGCGCTCGCGCACGACCTGCTCGCCGACATGCGTGCGCAGGTCTTAAATAATACAAGTCCTTTGACATTTATTCACATCTTTCGATTTATTTTTATGATTTTAAATCAGTATGCTTATTTTCCTCCGTTTTATATAATTTGTGTTCTACAATATTAATTCTTTACATCATTTATCAAGTTCTTTTAATGAATCTTCTATGCTTGTCTTCGTTAATAAACAATGCTAGTTCACGTAAAGTGAAGACTCTAAAAATAATAAATTTTTAGAGGAACTTTCTAATGTAATCTAACTTCTTCTTTTTTACTATCTTGACGGTATCGTTGAATGGTCTTTTGACGAAATCGACGACTTTATCATAATAATCTAAAAACATCTCGTATACGTAAAATTATATATTGCGTATATGTTCATATCGCGCGTATTTAATAATTATATTGTGATGATCTATAGCATTCCACAAAATTTACTTGTCAAGGTATTCTCTCTTCAGGCGCCATCACCGTCTATATTAACACCTATATACCTAATTATTTCGCAACGGCCGGAGCGTTATCAATTTTATCGCTCATCGACTAAAATAATAATACTAAAAATCTAATTATTAATTAAAAAAACTTTACTATCCTCTAACATACAAACCTTTGACCTAAATTGTATGTTATCAGCCATTAATTCAAAATAATCGTTGTAGGGTACGTTTTGTGTTACGTCGATATCACCAGCAATATGACGATATGCGTGCGCGAACGGCGTCCTGTAGTTGATGGCTTCACCGTTGCACTTTACACACACATATGGGGATGGATGGGATGCATATAGAGCAATGCGCCCAGCGGTATAGGCGGGTGGCGCGCCGCCGCGCGGCGACGCTGGCTCGCTGACGCTCGTGATTGCGTGCGTAACTGAGTGCGAACCTAACCTCCGTCCCTATGCCAGGCGAAGCGCAGATAAGAACATACAACTCCCGCTGGGTGTCGAATAATAAATACACAGACAGCCATTCTGGCGTGTCCATTTTCTATACTTTTTCAGATCATAATCTTTTTGTTAAATCAATATTCATCAATCGCTTAACATATTGCTTCCTTAATAAATTTAACCGATCGCTGACATATAAAATTTTGACTCTCGTCATTTCCTGCGATTACTAACAAAAAAAATTACGTTTTGTTAATATAAAAACCATGTAGGATTTCATAAATTCTCTATGATTAAATAAACTCTTACCTTTGTTTCCGGCAACTCTGTTTTGTGACAACAGCACACTGTTTCTCTATGCTACTCATATTATAGCTAGCAAGAAATATAATTTCAATAAAGTTTTTCTTTGCGTACATAAATTTTAACGAATATTCTCTAATCTATTAAATACTGAGTAGCATAGAGCATCTATGGTTGTCATTGCTATGTAATAATAATATTATACACATAGCATAATACTTATTTAAAAATAATTCATCTTTTTCTGAATTTACTGCATTACAATTATTAGAAATGCCCTATTAGTAGCATTGGTTGAATAGTTTGGTTGCTTACCTCCCGTCGTATGCGCCGGACGCATTCTGGGCCTGTGACTTCTTTGGAATAAGTAATATTCATTTTTTTTAATAATTTCGTATGGGTCTGGGAAAAATCTTGTTGGTATTATAGCTCCATGTGTGAGAGTTATCTTACGTCACTGACAATGTATCTACTATACTATAAAATATGTTGGCGTGCCATAATACAAAATTAGAAGAGTAAAATTGGAAGAGAAGATTACGTATTTGCCGTAATTTGTTTATTGGCCTAGTTCAGAAGTACGTTACGATCGTATTGGGCCAGTTAATATATATGGACCATTCAATTACTTCGTTCAAGTGATGCATTTGCGTAACTGTAGTAGTCGTATATCTTGATTAGATTGTCTTCTGTTTTTAAACCAGAAAATACCTTCTTGGCCGAAATCTGCCTAGAAGACATTATCATATTCTGAAGTGGTCGCTTCTGTTTGTTAAGCCAAAAGTTGTCAAGCCAGTGTTTACGTTAGGTTGTGTAATGGCAGGCGAGCGAGCCGACGTGCGTGTCGAGCGCTGCGGAGTGTAGCAGCGCGCTGCTGGGCGCGCTGGTGCAGGCGCCTGCGCTCGCCGCGGAGCTGTTCCGTGCGCTGCTGCCGGCGCTCGCACTTCTCCCGCAGCACACGGCTTTGCTGCCGGTATGTATGTGATATTTAGAGGTTATTAAAGATTTAATATTCATTGTACACGATAGGCCTTAGCCCTCAATATAACACGAGAAAAAGTATGCATATGAGAAATTAAAAATAGTTCCATTAAGTGCGCCAACTCGCGCTGAAGTTGTGTGATGGATACTCCCGGTTACATTGCCTCTCTATGAATGGGAATGAATCGGTGAGTCTGTACACAATAGTGGAAAACTTGATTATAATCTATTACTTAATTATAAAATGGCACGTGAATTTTTTTGAAATATTATTTCAAAAACTAAATTTGTTCCAGTCCCTGTATTATATACTGAAGCAAACACTATCGACACTGATGAACGACTGCATTCCGGTTGTCGCAGACGTCGCGCAACTCATCATCGCCGGCTTCGAAAATCAACCATGCGCGGAAGGATTGGATGTCGTAAAACTAGTCAGTCCTTGTGACCTAACTCTATGTTTTATGCCATCATAAGTAATAACAAATCTTGCGGTTGTAGTGTCAGAGTCTAGTCGTAGTACAAATGCCGAAAGAATCCATTAAAGGAAATGGCGGAAGAATGTTCTCCCCTTACGGGCGAGCGTGTCTGTAGGCGCACGTAGTCTCGTTGTCACCTCATTCCACTATAAAACATCGCGTGAACGTTGTCAGTTGGTGCTGGTGGCGGGCGACACGTGGGCGGGCACGGAGCGCGTGCTGCGGGCGAGCGTGTCTGCGGGCGCGCGCAGTCTCGCGGCCGACATCAGCGCGCAGCCCGACCTCGCCGACGGGCTGTTCTCGCTGCTGCTCGCACTCACCAAGAAGAAATCGCAATGCCTGGACTGGATCGATGATCTGCTGTCGCAGCTTATAGAACTGGGTGAGCATGTACCCTACCGCAAGTTTAGAAACAATATTATCAACGAGGTGTCAATAAAGATTTTATGTTAAAGTGAGTTTTTTTATGAGTTTATTCATTGTATAAGAATGAAATGCTGAGTAATTCATAGAACAAATTTTTTGTTGTGAAAACGTTTGACTCATTCATGGAGGATTATCTGCTTAGCTAATTGCTATTAGGGGAAATATTAAATTTTTCATTAATTGGTTTCCAAACGATGCTGGTATTATTTTTTATATAAAATAGGTTAATAAAACTAAATGAAAATTAAATATTTGTTTCAATAAATAAAATCAACTTCTGGTTTAATGCTTGATACTTTTTCTCATAAAAAGTTATTTTGTAATTATTTGCATTTTACAGTCGCAATATGATTTTTCCATCTCGTCATCGTCTTAACCAGTGTTTAAATCGCTAATTTGAACTTTTTAAAATAAATTGCACATACTCACGACTCTGGGCAGGTAGGTTATATCAGAAGCCTGTGGGATTTGGTTTGGTTAGCCACCAGGGTGTTGTGTAGGTGAGGTTGGCAATTAGAGAAAAAGATGGTACTTCCGTACTTGTGTTTATTCTGTACCTTTCAATGTGTTCATTCACTGGCGAGTGGATAAATTACTAAATTTATTAAAGTATTAACAAACTATCCCATACTTTACTTTATTATATTAAAATTGTCCATTTTATTGACTACTTAATTCGTTGAATATTTAAATTTAATATCATATTGCACCAAATATTTTTTGTAATTGCAATATTTATACTAATTTTGTTACTAAAATCAAAAGATACTACTACTGACTATTTGCATGCTATTGGAAAAAGTAAACACCCCATTTGAAGCGAATAAATTATTTTAATGGGAAAAAAGAACATTTTAAGAATATTTAGTCTCAAAATTTTAAGTCTCTTAACCATTTATTCACTTAATGGTTTACCCTATATTCCCCCTTTACCCCGATCAATGAATGATTTATGCTCTTTCATATCTTGAGCTCGGTGCCCTAAATGTTAATTGTGTTTAACTATCTGACAGTGTCAAGCATTGTGTAACGTATTGCTTTGTATGTGTGCAGCGTGCGCGTGCGTGCGGCTATGGGAGGAGGCGGCGGCGCGCGCGGCGTGCGGCTGGCTGGCCGCGCTGTCGGCGCGCCGCGCGCCCACCCTGCAGCCGCACGCCGCCGCCCTTACTGCCTCCGCGCTGCGATGCATCGGTAACTGCCTCAGCTTTTCTCCTTGTTCTAATATACTGCTGAACGTCTCTTCGAGAAAGCGGCAGCAAAAGGGCATACATTTCTTGGAAGCTTAGCCCGTACTAACCATGTTAGGCAAGCAGGTTGGTGAGTGCAGTGCCGATACTTTGGCACTAGTGACGCTGTTCCCCATGACTAGTTTGTGGGATTTGGTTTGGTTAGCCACCAGGGTGTTGTGTAGGTGAGGTTGGCAATTAGAGAAAAAGATGGTACTTCCGTACTTGTGTTTATTCTGTACCTTTCAATGTGTTCATTCACTGGCGAGTGGATAAATTACTAAATTTATTAAAGTATTAACAAACTATCCCATACTTTACTTTATTATATTAAAATTGTCCATTTTATTGACTACTTAATTCGTTGAATATTTAAATTTAATATCATATTGCACCAAATATTTTTTGTAATTGCAATATTTATACTAATTTTGTTACTAAAATCAAAAGATACTACTACTGACTATTTGCATGCTATTGGAAAAAGTAAACACCCCATTTGAAGCGAATAAATTATTTTAATGGGAAAAAAGAACATTTTAAGAATATTTAGTCTCAAAATTTTAAGTCTCTTAACCATTTATTCACTTAATGGTTTACCCTATATTCCCCCTTTACCCCGATCAATGAATGATTTATGCTCTTTCATATCTTGAGCTCGGTGCCCTAAATGTTAATTGTGTTTAACTATCTGACAGTGTCAAGCATTGTGTAACGTATTGCTTTGTATGTGTGCAGCGTGCGCGTGCGTGCGGCTATGGGAGGAGGCGGCGGCGCGCGCGGCGTGCGGCTGGCTGGCCGCGCTGTCGGCGCGCCGCGCGCCCACCCTGCAGCCGCACGCCGCCGCCCTTACTGCCTCCGCGCTGCGATGCATCGGTAACTGCCTCAGCTTTTCTCCTTGTTCTAATATACTGCTGAACGTCTCTTCGAGAAAGCGGCAGCAAAAGGGCATACATTTCTTGGAAGCTTAGCCCGTACTAACCATGTTAGGCAAGCAGGTTGGTGAGTGCAGTGCCGATACTTTGCCACTAGTGACGCTGTTCCCCATGACTAGTTTGTGGGATTTGGTTTCGGGAAATTCGGATGGATATTCCGGTCGCCGGAGCCTGCTCTATTGGGTAGCAGGGTGCAGGTGCGATTACTATTTGGGGAAAGAGTTGGTATGTTTCTCTTACACCCCGTACTTTAATTCTACCCTACACTCATTCTTTTGTTCCCTGCATTCCTTTAAAGTTTTGCAATACAAATATTCCAGTCGCATAAAAAGTGAAAATAAGTAAGTAAGATTTAGAAAAAGTAACAATAACAATAATGTAAAACCTAACGTAATAACAATAACTATAACAAAAAACTGTAACTGAAATCACCTAGAAAGATTTTTTGGAACGACTATCACGGAGCGAGCGAGACTTAAGCATAAAATATACTTGTATGTATACTTTACTATAAAAGCTTCTATATATATACGAGCGACGGAGACAGCGTATAAACTCCGCAGTTAAACTACTGAGAGGTGATTTGTTACAAACTTCGTAGATTTAATGTAAAAATATTCGTTTTTACATGTTTTCGATATAGGCTTTACTTCGGCTGTGTATGAATGAGCGAGGTTAGAGATAATAAAGAATAATAACAGTAAAGATGCTGAATGAAAAAACAAAAGCATCAGGCTCGACTCCCCTAAACATCCCTAAGTAATTAATTCTCGTATTGTGGGTGACTAGATGCCTATAGGCCTACGTGATTATTAAACATTGCAACTGATCGTTATCAAACTAGATAGAGAATGGTTGCAACGCAGCTAGATTGGTTTCTTGACCGTCGCGTAATGTAATCGCTTGATAATGTCTCGTTGGATGGCGAAACCACGGGACGACACATGTGTCGCGTTTTCGACATTGGTAATGTTTATTATCTGGTGTTGGGGTATGTAGCTGTGGATGTTATTGGCGTAATATTGGTACCAAAGGCGGTCCATGCCTTTGTGGCCCGGGCTGGGTAATGCACACCATACATGTGTTTTCGCGAAGTAATGCCTGATTTCAAAAATAGGTTTTTTATTTCTCAGACGACAAGGTTGTTTCACAATGTTTTCCTTCGCCGCAGAGCAGGTGGCAAATTCAGAACATATTTTTTTTTTTTTGATAATTTTAGTGGTACTGGCTCCGGGGTTCGGTGCACTCGCTGCTATGAAATTATAGCGTAACCTTAACCACTACATTACCACGGCTTTTAGACTGTCGCGCTTGCGGCGGCCCGCTAAACAGTACGCCGCGGCCATTGAATGAACGCTTCGTAAATGAAATGTAGACTCACTGTGACGCCGCGACATACCGCTTCGCGACGCGCTGCAAGTACGAAAGCCATTTTGGACTCGCTATTGTTTGCTTAAGATAAATCGCATTGTTGTTGACATTCGGACTTTCCGGGGCAGGTGGCGCGACGCCTCGCAACCAGATGGAGCCGCTGGCGGAGCTACTGCTGGCGCTGAATCGGGCGGCGTTCGCGGCGGGCGCGCTGGCCGCGTGGCTGCACCAAGCGCTCGACGTGGACGGCTTCCCCACGCTGCACGCCACACCGGCACACAAGCAACGCTTCATCACCGCCATCCTCAAGTGAGTGCGTTCGTGCACGACACTCGTAGTAAACGATAAAATAATTCGTCGCCATTGTTCCTGTTGTATAGGTCGGTTAAGTAAAGGTGGAACGTACAAACATTCACACATTGCGCTTGTGTAGTGTCTGTGAATGAGCGCACGGTATAACGACTCACTGCATACACATCTCCCTCTCTACTCAGTTTCTCTTTTACGCAGCCAAGCTTATGAACTTGAGAGATTATTGTTTTGTTTTTACTATCTATTCTGAAATATAGCGTGTTGTTTATTTCAAGCGACCAGTCAACGGACGCGCATTATTGTATTGGATTATTTTGTGGTAAGAATGAAATATTTTCTGAAAGAATTGGATCTGGTAAAAAGACAATCTCGTGAAAGTGTACAATTTCTTTAACTATTTCATACATTATTCAAAATCATTGATTTGTTTGTGATATACGTAAATTTTAAAATGTGTGTAGTATGCCACCAATTTACAGAAGCCATTAAACCGCCCACATCACAACCACAAAGGAAGCGGAGCCTGCATCATCCTTATCATCGTTGACTGTACGTTGAAGCCTTTAAGAACACTGGGTAAAAAGCAACCTAAGTTAACAAAAAATCTAGTGGACAACCTTCACCAACGAAACGAACGGCGAATCTACAATTTCTACGTAGTGCAACGTGCATTTCCGTCTTTGAAAAAAATATCTTTTTTTTTTTTTCAAAAAAGTTACCTCCCCCTGTAAGAATTTCTCCTGTGTCGCGGAGGCAGTTTACATACATGAATTGCACATGGACAAACACCCAGACCGGTAACTATTATCTGTAGCCCAGACAAATACTAGTCCCGTGCTGGAATCCAACCCGCGACCCAAAGCGCCGCAGCTAAACGCTTAGCCAATACGCCACCGAGGCGTACATATTGAAAGATAGTAAATTTTTAGGGTAGTTTTTCTACACTACGGAAGATTGTTCGCATGCAATACAAAAGGAGAACGACACAAAAGAATAAAGATCACAGGCCGTGGTTTATACGGAAAGATGGAGAAAACCTTCTACCAAACATACACCCCGTTAGTCTTAGTATTCGATAAGAACGTTGTATCCGAACCAGTGTCATCATTTAAAACAAGAAAAGCTGAGACGTTAGCTTGTTTGGACAAGTATAAATATCTTATTATAAAAGAAACATGAGCTAATTCATCAATTCTTGAGGGTTTGGCTCATGTTACTACACCGGACTTCATAATTTCCAGGAAGATCACGGAAATAGTGCAATGCGCCTACAACTCTAACATCCAGAACCCAATAAAGTTAATGTGGGGTATTATAAAAAGTAAAGTAGGTTCTCAAAATGTAAAGTTTAACTTAAAAGTTGTCGAATAGTTATTTAAAATGAAACAAGAGTTATTACTCTTGACATATTCAGAGGCAAAGGACGCAGTTGGAAAAGGACGCAGCAACATGAGGAATAAAACGTTTAACTCGACGCAAAAGTTGTTAATTTCACTCACAGCTTTATAAGTAGCACATTCCAACAGAGAATTATCAAATTCTTCAAGCGATGGAGATTTAAGAAGCGTCTAAGAATTAATTTGCCATTCTGAATAAAAGCAATATACTCGTAATGTATATATATACCTTGAAAATATAGCAAACATCTAAAAAAAATTCAGATATATTATATGCAGCAATGTGTAGTATGTGTCGTCTGTACGTCATAAGTACGACAATCGCGTAAGCTTGGCGATTATGACAATGCTCCCAATTAGGAAAACCCATGTCCAGAGGTAAACTTTTAATAGATAAAATTTTAATATAATGAAGATAAGTAAAAACGATGATAAAGGAGAGAGAAAGATATCAAACTGTGACATTGACTCATGGCATCTGTGACATGATTGAAACAGACAGTACAATTTAAAAATGTTGGCACTGCCACAGGGTTCAAAGCTTCCTTTGGCGTTTAAATATACTGCCAAGTATTATCTCCATACATGTTCATGCCAAAATTATCTTTTTAGGCTTTTATAGAGATATATGTTCCTAATGAGCTTCTATTTGTTTCAGAGAGAAAAATAGTAAACGAAGAATCTTGGAAACAGTTCAAGAATTCTCCCTCGTCTGCCGAGGTCTTATCGGCACGGAATACGCGCGACAGACACTCGCTTCGAAGCAGCTTGTCGCCTGAGGGTACTAAAGCAACTTTAGTTTTAATTTCTTTTGACATTTCGATGCATATGTGTTGAAACTGTGTTCTCTAACGCGATCTCGTTATATGGATACGATTGCAGATATTCTGTGATGATTGCCTTTTGGCATATTGAAGTAACATTTTGTAATGTTAAAAAGACAGGGCAAGATGCTACAGAATTGTGATTTCTACTCTTATAGTAAATTTCGTTAGTGTTCTTCTAAATCGAATGTTAATAGTAGCAAGTATTTATTTTCGTAATTGTTATATAAATAATTTCATCTGTACATATATTTAAGAATAAATTACTGTGTAAATAGTCATGACATTTGTAAAAAAAAAAGAATTAATTCATTTTTATTTTTTTTATTATAATCCTGATGAACAGACAAAATAATTAAACCTACGTACGTTCATATATTATGGTACTTTAAAATGTAAAATGGAGAGTATACAATGATAGAAATATAATAAGTTAACTCTAATAGGGTTATAAAACCTACACAAAATGGTTATAAATCCTATGTTATATGAAACATTTAAAATTCGTGTAGAGGGAACAATAGTCATAAGTGACTTAATGACTTTCAGGATTATTCTAGTTTTATATGATATGTAAAAACTATACATTATCCAAATGATGAAGACCTAAAAACCCTAAGAATATGATAAAGGCCAGCTTCCACTGGGATATGGTATTCACTAGGTTCATGCAATAGACACCTAAGAGAACTGTTTTTGTTTAATTTTATTCTGAGCCACTCAATTATAAATATAATATTTAAAATATAGTTACACAGCATATTTAAACTTTGAAGACTCGGGAAGAACCAAAACCCCAAAAAGGATGTAACTACATTTTTTTTTTGTAAATAGTAATTTCAGTCATGAAAAATTAAGAGCACCAACAAAAAAAACTTTATAAACAATATGTAAAAGGAAAATTCATTTTCAATTGTAAAAAAAAGTAAAAAGGTCATAAAATATATCAAGACAATTGTTTTTTTATATTTCGAGTCTTATCTCCAACTTCCTTTTATTGAAACATTTTAGTCATCAGTTTTTTGTTAGACTGAGAATCAGTCTTAAGTGTCTGATTCTTCCTTATTAGTTTCGCCTGTATCACGATTGTTTATTTCTACGTAAAAGTCGAGAAACTTGTCGGGCTCACAGTGCTTGTTCCTCAGTCTAAGGAAGTTGAGAGCTTGATCAAGTGTAAGATGGAAGCAGTCCTGACGTGATACATTCAGGGAAGAACTTTCTAGGTCGCTGTGGGTCACCCTCGAATAAACGAGCTTTCTCTCGTTATGCTGACCGACGACGGTTACCTGAAAAGAAAAGAACATTTAAGAAATACACTAGTAGTTGAGTGGTTAGAGGATATACCTCCTATTCGATCCGCGATGTGGAGGGCTCGTAGTAATCAATTTTTCAAGATTAACTCTTCTGCGTAAAGATATGCCATATGCACATAAATATAATACGAGGGGGCGTTAAGTTCACGGAATGGGGGCAAGGAGGGAAAATAAAAGTAAAAATTATTTTTCTTTTTTATATATTCTCCTACAAGACGAATACATTTTTGAGATCGTTCGATTAGATTATTTTTACTCTCAATTTTCTCCGTGTCGGAAAAATACGAGGAAACTGCTTCCTTAATTACTTCATCGGTGGAAAATTTCTTTCCATGAACCTCTTTTTCTCATTTTTGAAAAGTGATAATAATCAAACTGAGCCAGGTCTGGACTACAGGGTGGGTGATTTAAAATATCGAAGCCCACCTTGTGTTAAGTCGTTCTTGTGAGGGCCACTTTCCGCGCGCTTGTTGCGCAGTTCGCGTTGCTAAACAGGGCACGAATGTTTATTAGCCGTGTGCGCCTGCTTACAATTTGAGCATGTCGGTCGCTCCTCACGGGGTTGTTGGCACAACATACGCATGCTTGCGGCCGGAGGCAACAATGCGATGAGTGGCGGAAGAGCTGAAACCGATGGCATTGTCCCTTCTTGCCCCTCCGGGCATCTATATGTCATCTATCTACCCTCCCCCACCAACCCCGCCATTCCGCGAACTTAAAAACGCACAAACTCATATGTCTTCTTGGAAAGGCGAAAGAAATCAGATAGGCTGCCAAGAAAGACAAAGGATATTCATAAAATATTGTTCGCAAATGTTGAAAATATTGTAAAATTTGATAAGGTCGATTCACGAAATGGACAAACATATTTCAATCCTTTACACTAAAGCATAAAAATGAAGTAAGAATTCGTTCGAATGAATGTCTAGATATTCGATGGTGGAAAGTTGACGAGGATATCAAATCGCAAAATTCCATCGCACATTCTCTAAAATATATCGTGAAGAAGGCAAAGAGGCTAGTCACACCAGCGCTAAAAGCTCATAAGATTTTAGAAGCATGCGCCATGTTGTGGTTTGGTATATTGAATTTCACGAGATTAATATCATCCCAGTCGGATACTGCTTGCAAAGTGAGACTTAGAAAGAAATGATACAGTCCTACGGAGATTTATGCGCACGGATTTTTACGTCTAATTTAATATAGTAAATTTTCTCAAAATCACGCCTGATTGTATATAGCTAGCTACCTACCTCGTAAGTGAAATTGTTAGCATTACACTTGGGGCCGATGTATGCGACGTAGACGACGACGCCCCACGTGCGGATGTCGACGTCGACGCGTAAGTGGAACAACTCGCGGGCCGCGAGCACCAGCCACGTGTCGTGCTGCTCCGAATTCATCTTCATTGAAAACTTGTGCTTCTTGCCAGTCTTTACCATGGATGGGTGTTTGCTCTGTAATAAATTCAGGTGGCAAACTGTAAGAGCTTAAGGTACGGAAAATTTTCTCAATTCTTTACGTGTTGAACGATAAAAATTCTGTAGTTATGTCACAGGAAGATTTAAAAAAAATATCAGGTGAGTCAGCGCCGCAGCGTGAGCGGTACCTGCAGGTGCATGGACAGTTCCAGCAACGACATAAATGTGTTACCTGCAGGTGCGCGTGCAGTTCCGACAGTGGCAGCGGGGCCCGCTCGGCGCAAGGTGGCGCGGGGCATCGGTAGCGGCGCGCGCTGCAGCTGGCCTCGTGCGTGGCGCGGCGCCGCAGTCGCACCTCGCGGCCACAGCCGTGACGGCACGGATAGCGTAACATCTCCGCAACCTGTTTTTTATCACTTAAAGATTTAGATTACAAAAATGCATGTACAGTAATCTGCAGAAAATTTTCACATTCACAATTTTCACAGAGCTTCAGAAAGATAATCGGTTAGCTTAGGATTTGAAGATCGTCATCTCTGTCGCACAAAGCACTAACAGTCCGGTAAGTTAATTTTTGTAATTGAAAAACCGGGTTGGCGGACATATCCACGAAATAATATTTTTTTATTATCTATCAGACATGCAGGTTTCCTCACGATGTATTCCTACACCGCCGAGCACATGGTAAACAGAGCGCTTAAAATTGTTATTAACGATTTTAGTGGTCACTCGCGCTCTAAAAACTAAAGTGAGCGCCCTGACCATTAGGCTAGACCATGAGTATGAGCAATATACTCTGTAATTATCTTCTAAGATAATTACAGAGTATATTTGGGATTAATTAAGTAGCTATATCTCATTGTCATTCGTTTCTTTGTGATAATCGCCAGCAGTGTCCGTGAATTTAAACGTTAAGAGGCTCCGTGTACAAAACCATTTTCGTTCCCTTGACGTACTTTTCTCAAATGTTGACCTTTTGAAACTTGATGATAAGAAAAAAGAAGCCAAACAGCTATACGACTTTTGTCTTTAGTGTGGGAGGATAGATTATATTTCGTTCTGCATCGCAAAACTTAACTATTTTATCTGTTTCTTTATCAAAACTTTTCTGTTATCTTCTATTTTAGTGAACCGAAATCACATCTCTTGAAGAATTTTTCTCAACGTATTTTCAGACCCGTTATAATTAAACCTCAGATAATTTACCCTTTAATATTTTACCATCGGCAATTCATAAAATCTTAAGAGACAATCGTACACCATTCTTCAAACATCATAAACTCAGTCGTCCATATCTAAACGGAATTGCTTTTATGGTCTTCCCTTTTTTGAAGTATTGAACTTAAATGAAAGGGATGGTGTTTTAGTACAAACTTCGTTTACTATATTGTTTAAAGTTTTTCTTGAAATTCCAGAGGCATTTGCAAGTCGCTCTTGAACCTTAAAATCATTACTTCCGTCATCTTCCTATGTTTCTTAAATTAGTTTGCTTCTTCTTTTACAAAACATTTATAAGCATTGTCAACAATTTCGGGTGTAAAGATCCCTCTTTCAATAATAGATGCCGTAGTACGTAGTTGTATTTGTAGTTTTAACAGCTCGATATATATTTGAACCGACCGCACCCTAGCGAATTTGTACGACAGACAGATCAGCGGCAAAACGCCACATTAGATATGAGTGACAGAGGCGACGATCTTCGAAGTCGAAGCTAGCCGATTATGTCTCTAATGCTCGATGTGTAATATTTACTTCCAGGTAAAGTAATAAAATTTTTAACAAAATTTATGCATTGATGAACATGAGTGAACACTAAAATTAATAAATAAGACTGGAGAACAGTATTTATGATATAGTATTACATTGGGCTCGAGAAATATTAAAGAATTAAAGCATTAAGTAAGTATAGTGACCCCTTCCATGGCGCGGTTCCTGACGGAGGAGAAGGCGGTGCGGCAGACGGGGCAGGCAGAGAGGCGCGAGCGGCAGCGGCCGCACACGAGGTGGCCACGCCGGCATTGCGACATGGGCGGCTCCATCCACTCCAGGCACACCGGGCACTCCAGTAGACGCAACAGGCACTGCCGCACAAAGTTGACACTTAGTAAAAATCTCTCCAGAACCCAAGCTTCAAACTAAATCTCGGCGATTTGATTGATTATGACTTTACTATCACTAAATTTAATTTTATGTGAAGAAACTGTACATTTGTTAGTGAACCCGAGCCCTAGAACTACTGATTAGAGTGTTAGAATAAATCTCTTTTTACGATAGCCTGAAACTAAAAAAAAGTATTAGTTCACAGCATTGACATTTTAATTAAAACCAAATTTAACTATAAGCAGCAAAAACCCTGATCTGATAAATAAACACAGTGATTAAATGAATACTCACTTGATTGAATTCCTTCACTGTATATGGTTCATAGTTGCTATCTTGAGCTAAAATTAAAAACAAGTGATAAGTATGGTGAGCTCCTTACATCTACAGAATTTACGGAACGATAAATTCACTTATGATTTGCTAGTTTTTACTTTAGGACATTATGTTGAACCGCTGTCCAAATATAAGGCTTTTGAAAATATGGATTTCGTGACCTAAATTATTATTTATAATGTTGCTACTTTAACATTTAACAAAATTGACAGAATTATGTTTAATTTAAAGCAGGGATTCCCAAAGTGGCCCCGTGGGGTTATATCGGTTTCCCAGGGGTTGACACCTATTAATTAACACAATTTCTTATTACATACTTTCAAGATACAGTATAAGTTGTGTTACGTGTACCAACTTGTTATAAGAATGACTAATAGTTAAGTAGGAAGTATCATTGTTATACTTTTAAAAAAAAATTACGTAATTTATATTAATAATTATTAATTACACTAGATATTTACTGAACTTTATGTCTATTGGAAAATGATGTTAATTTTACTAACTTATCCAACCGCAAAGTTTTTAAATTGAAATTTTGTATGAATAGGAAAATCTATTAATCCTAAATCTACTAATACTAGGAAACTAAAGCGAGTGCCCTGACCACTAGGCTACCACAGCTCGGCTGCACGAGCACCCCCGAGCTGAATCCCGACAACCACTTACATTTAGCGCATACTAAAATGCTAGT
This sequence comes from Bhutanitis thaidina, assembly GCA_029286595.1. NCBI lineage: Eukaryota > Metazoa > Arthropoda > Insecta > Lepidoptera > Papilionidae > Bhutanitis > Bhutanitis thaidina. Next base: position 6,159,297 of record JAGSMS010000009.1, on the reverse strand, counting down.
GACCGATATTAAAACCCAACCCAAGGTTTTTTCCATAAAAGTTCATGACACATAAAAACAGGCAAAATATATTAGTGTTTAATAATTTTAAACAATTATCCATAGGTAAGAACAAATATCGTCGACTACCAACTGAATAGGCATTTCACATCTCTAACTACTCCAACCTATGTTACTCTTTAGTCTATCGGTAACATTATACATATAAAGCATAATACAACCTTACTGAAACGTGATATAATAACAACATGGTCATCTCTTTTTGACACATAAAATTATACCGTTTTCATAAAGAGTCTGTGCCGTATTTTGATTATATCGCTCCTCCTATGTTATGTTCTTATTCTATGCTCTAATCAAAATGTGATATCAATTAAGTCAATATAATATAAGTAAATATCTTACATTCTCTTTTCCTTTTAACTGTACGCGGCTTCGGTAGTGGTCCTGAAGTCGAGGCCGCTGCCGTATCTGAGCCCTGATTTTATCATTACTTTTAATGCTTCTGAGATGAAACCGATCACACAACAATAAAACAGTTATATGAAGTTAATAATAGGACTGGGAAAAAGTTTTTTCGTATTTTATGTACGAATTCATATTTTTTAACATTGTTTATTTACATTTGATTATAAATGTGGCATTTAGTTCGATGACTTGTTGCAAGTTTGTAGGTGACATAAAGATAGGCTGTAGAAATTTTGAGACTTCTAAAAAAAACTGCGACAAGTAGTTTCGACAGTCCTCTCTTGATGTTAACCTAACACTAGCTAAAAAATTCTAAAGAGACTGAAACAAATGAAAATCTGAGGGTACAAGATCAGGGCTATATGGTGGATGCATTAACACTTCCCAAGCTCTCTCAATATTGATCAATTCCGTTCGTTTTTTTATCTATTTCTTGCTTGAGTCTCATCAGCTGTTCGCAGTAGAAATCCGAATCGATAGTTTTGCCCGGCGGTAAAAGCTCATAATGAACGATGCCCTACCAATGCCACCATACACACACCCGGGTTAGGGTTTCGCTATATTCTGTGGAGCTTGACTGCCCTTTGACCATGATCCTTTTCCCACGTTCCAGTCGTAATTAACCCTCTTTTATCACCAATTATCATTCTTTTAAAAAAAAACATTACGTTTGAATAGAGAATCGCAAATGAGTACACGATTCATTAGGTTTCTCTCAATTAGCTCGTGTGGCAATTAAATATCGATTTTTTTTTTTTGGATATCCAGTCAAGTGTTTTGTAGTCAACCTAGCTCTTTACCTATGACGTAACTACTAATATGCCGATCTTACTCCACTTTTTCAAAAATGGCATTGACTTTATCCGTAACAGGTCGGCCACACCAAACTTCATCTTTAACATCAACATTTCCGGACTGAAAACGTTTGAACCAATTCTGTGCTACTCTTACCGATACTGCGTTAAGTCCAACGACCAAAAATTTCCCCTCTTTTGTTATAAAACTTCAAAATGTATCGAATTTCTTCGTTACATTTACTCATGTTGGCGGACAGAAAACCAATAAAAAAAATGGCGGAAATCTGTCTTTACTTTTAATTTTTCGGTTATAAAAATTTCATCTATTTAATGGTATCAAAACCAGACAGATCCAAACAGTACAACCAAAGAGATTTTATTGCAAATTTTACTTATAAATTTAATTAAAAAAACTTTTTCCCAGATCTAATAATATTAATTCAATGGACGAATAGCGTGTCATATTATATACTCGTACAATTCTTTTATAGGAAAGGGGGCTAACGATCAAGCGACTCACTTGATGGTTAGTGGTTATCGAACGAAACGTACAAGCATAAGAGGTCTCTACTTCAGGTCAGTATTCTTGGTTGGTGGGAGTCCATGGTTAAGCCGGCCCATTCAAGCAGCAGCAAAAGCCGCTGCATGCACATCTTACAGATAATCTCTGTCATACCATAGCTTTGGGCTAGTAGGTTGCGGTAGCTAAAACTCCATTTTGGGTCATAGAACTCATTTTACAGCTTAATATAAATGATATCTTCGAAAACTCCCGCATACCTCAAGTGTGTCATTGTTCTGTGTCTCGTTGGCACTGCTTTCTATCACAGCGGCACCTAACTCGGGTTCTATCTCCACTATCTCCTCATCCAAAGACACGTTGCCTGCTGAGTAATCAAATGTATAATTACACTTGGCACTAAACTAATTTTGATAAAAAAATAATGTAACACAAAGCAGACTCAAGAAATGAAGAAAGAAGTCTTCCTTACATTTAGATAATACTTTTTGGAAGAGTAGAGACACGTGGAGCTCTTTTGTATCCAGAGAAATTTTTATTTGAGCCTTAAACAAGTTTCAGATTCAGATTTTTTAATTAGAACTATTTTTCACCATATCTTAAATCGTTTCAATTTATTTTGGGGTATTCATATATATTCTCATCTGGTTGGGTTGTCTATCTATAAATATGTATAGATAAAATACCATGAAATAAATAATATTAACCAGACGAAAGCCCTCGGCAGAGGAGACTAGACGGCCCAGAATTAGGGATAAAGGGAAAGAAACTGACGGACGATGTCGGCGGTAGGAGGCAGGTCGGGGAGCACCGCCTTCTGCATTTGAGCTTGGATCGGTTCGTCACGGAGTCCGAGTCCGTTCTGCCTCAGCTGTTCCGAGAGGCTACCTGGGATTAACCCATTCAACAATTGGGACAATCGGAATTATGGTCGGCATACCTCCCCACATATCGATCACTTCGTGAGTCAGGTCCAGATATTTTGCCTTCTTGTCTGATTCGGTTTTCACGAGGTTCTCGTCATAAGGAATGGTGGAGTCGACCAGAAAGAAATGGTTACATTTTTTTGCTTAGAGATATCAGGCTTGTTCGCAAGAATCTCCCTGTCCGTGATGATGGGTCGGTCCCAATAAAGCCTGGCGCGGTCATTTTCGAGGACACCTTTCCGGCGAGTACTTACAGTAAGGCAGCCTCCTATCCACGAGACCATGTTACGGAGCGAGCTCCTGATGTAGAATCCTGGAAACTAGGTTGTCTGTGCAGATACTCAGAGTTAGAAAGCGCCGAACAACTGGAGATGATACAACGAAACGACCTCCCGGGTCGGCGACAAGCTCGACAGATGTCGACGGTGCCATCCCTTAGGATGTATCTCCGATAGTTGTTCTTCTTAATAACCTGATCCTTTATCGCACAGACAAAACCGTCGGTTTCCCCAAAGAGGAACGGATGCGACGATATGTATGAAAGGTTCATGTAGAGCTTTGTGAAGCTCTTTCTCTTTCTATAAGGTCTCCCGGTCGAAGACGCTCTGTACTGCCGGGTCCTGCCATTGCTCGGCCAAGAATAGAGGGGTAATGTAAAAAATAGGTAATAAAAAAAATTATATCTAACAGCGGCTAGAGACGAATCTTACGAAACCCACAGGTTGAAAGGGCGATTATCTTGCAACGCTACCCCAATACTTTTTAAGGATAGTAGAAAAAATTAAAATTAACATAATGCCTAAACGTACTCTCAGCGCTTCCAACTCCGCCATCTGTGACGTCCCGCAGTCCTGGTGTTGATTGCGCTCTCTGCGGCTGTTGTTCATTATCTAAATTAAAAGGTTTATTTTAGCATAGCATGAATTATTACACCTTCAAGCAAAAAATTATTTACAAAGTATGCAAATTACACACTATTTTAAAGAATACTTTTTATTTATTTACACTAATGAATAGTTCTTTATTCATTGTTTTTTTCTTTTCACCAGAACTTATTAGGAACAACATGTGACTTACTTACTGTTAGGACAACGATACAAAACGTACCACTCTTTTGGAACTGCTTTACGCAGCATTGATTACAAGTGAAGTACCAGCCTGTAAATGCCGCACAGCTGGGCAAAGGCCACCACTAAAATATTTTTTGTGAGAGATTGCAGCCTTGTTGTTTGCCACTTTGTTGACCACTCTTGTCCAGGGCAGTTTTGACTTCTTCGAAATTATTATTTTTATTTTTCAGACCAACTGGTCTTTCATTCATATTGAATTTCAATATATTCCCGCTACAGACATAAATAATATTATATGGTCACTTAAGTAATAACTATATGATCTTACCAGTGTCCGAGTGGTCCAAATTCACCGTGAGCGGCGCGCTGTTGTTGGCGGGCAAGTGTCCGCTCGGCGGCGGGGTCGGGTCTCGGATACGGCTGGTCGAAGGCTGCGGATCTTCGGCCGAGCTGCCGCTGTCTAGCACTGCTGGAATTACTGTTCTACCTGGTTAATTACATACTATAAATGACTGCCGATGCCTGATGCAGTACAAAATATTATAACGTAAAGAACGATGTTACCATAGCAAAAAAATTATAATTTCTATTCAACTAAGTTGTTGAAATAGATGTACAGCGAATCTAAATTAAATGGAAAAAAAATGTTGAGAAATAATATCTTTACGTAAACCATGTTATGGTTAATACAATGTTTAAATTAATTAATAATACTTTATGCTATAACAGTAGTGTTTATAATAAATAGTTTATATATTACCTAATTATATAGTAACTTTTATTTAAGCTTTGGGTACAACAGGAGTATGGGAAAACCTTTCAAAAAATGCTTGCTGACATTTGCTGGTGCTTTCTAGGAGGTCTATGTTCAACTTGGACTTAGGATAATTCACACTCTCTCTTCTTTTAGAATTATCGGAGACATCGGTATAATTACCCGTACATAAGGTAATATCAAGTGTCTAGCTTCGAGATTCAAAGTTAAAAATTTTGATTAAATTTAGGGTGCTTTTCAAATTATCGTAAAAGTGCTGGGGGAAAATTCTCATGAAATTACAAATGTAATTCCAGTGATGGAGACCAGCATCTCTAAAGCTATACCGATACTGCACTCTACAATGCTTCAATACCACGTGGTGCTGACGAGTACGGGAAAATCTTCCATGCATAGTAATGTTCTCACTCTTATCGGAAGGCCTATTTCTAAGCAGTGGACTAATATACAAGTAGATAAAACAGACTTATAAAGAAAAAGGAGATATACGAAAAACAGTCCATAACATTTCACGATTTATTATCCAAGCAAAAATTATATCTAAAAATATAAATATCTAAAAAATATGTAGAAATATAAAATCAGTACGTACTACTTGCCCTGCTGTATACAGGGAGGGACATGCGCGTTGGGTCCGTCCTCTTAATCCTGCTGATATTCGCTGTTAAGTCCATCGGCGTAGTCGGAAACCTGACATTATCTAGACAACAAGAACTATTATTTATTAAGACTAATTACGTTAACAACATCTTATTTTAAAAATAATTAAATATAAAATTAATCAAAAAGGTACTGATGTCTGTACATATGTATACAGACAGGATGTGACTGTTATACGATATTCAATTAAACCTCATACATCCCGTTTCTAGGCCCTTCACCAAATTTCTAGGTCAAGCGCCAATAGCCTAATGGGTTAGGGTGCGAACTGCGAAACATGACGTCGTAAGTTCGAGCCCGCCATTCTACTATTGTGGTGAGCTTTAATGCTTATTTGGAGGGTTAACAGGAATATTAATAATGTTACTTAAACAGCATTGCCAGTATTCTTTAAAAAAAAACATTTTTAATACCTTCTCACTATTTCCAAATACATTCTTCTCGTAATGATATATTGTTAGATTTATCTAATATAATGATGATATATTTAACATTCAATGTATATTTTCTGAATACTTATTTTTTTCATATAGCGATAAATCAGCATTAAATTAACTCACCACGGGTAAGACGTCTTACTAATACAGTTCGCGATGGATTCCGTATCAACTTTCATTTGACATGACGCAATCATCGGCACCATTATCAGTCCAGTTTCAAGTTTACAGGTTAACCATTGACCGACCGTTGACCGTTGCCTTGCGAAACCGAACAGTTTTCGTCACTGAATTGATGTTAATATCACTTAACACTAAATCCATATTTGCAGTAATTTACAGCACTTTGTGGAGTGACCGATCTTATTGCACGGATAGTAAGAAACATGATACGCCCGATACTCATTTCTCCCATGGACGTCAACAGAATACCAGCAGCGAGGCCATGGGCCACGAGCCTGGCTGGCAGCTGTGCCCTAACGCCACCGGCCCGTGTGTGTGCACGTTCAATTCCTACTCTATATTCTTCCAAATCTAGTTTAATAATGCTAGACCTTCCAAAACAATAAACTCAACATGGAAACTAACCGTGACGATAAGCACTGAGACCGCGTGTCAATTTCCTGAATGAGAGGATTCGCTTCATATCGAGTGCCGGGAACGGCCGGGGACATCGCTCCTGGACTTCTTCCGGCGGGGAATCAAGCACTGACCTTCTATAAAAAAAATCTAATGAGAAATATAGTTCTCTCAATTGTTTAGTTGTATGTATACAGAATGGATGCGTTGGCACTACATTAAATGGAAACACGGTTAGTAAGCAAATAACTATGAATACTTGTACTGAGAGTAAAGAACACTACAAGTGTTCAAACTTATTTGGAATGTGGAAAAAAAGATAATGAAATAGAGGAGCTATTCAAACAACTTAAGTAGGCTAATAATTCAATTGAAATCCAAGCACATTCGTCTCCTTCACAAGACAGCTGTTCCCTGGGTCAGTAAACTCTCTCAATGTTCTTGTTGAGACTTAAAGCGCGGGAAGTGAAAGACAGCATGGATGATCGATAATGCCTATGACCTGGTAGACCTCGTAGGCCTAGGAAACTAGTAAGTCGCCTCTCTCATTAATGCTGCCAATCAGCAGTGCACTGTAGTGTTTCAATTTTGAAGGTATAACTCCAGTCCAGTATAATTGTAGGTTCTGAATAATTCTATTTAAGTCCTCAGGGGTGACAGCGCATCTTTAATCTCCTTTAAATGAAGTTATTAGCAGAAATCCGTGGACTGGATGTAGCACTTACCAACGGGTGGACTGTTAGCTATTTTGTCATCCCCGGTCCAATAAAAATAATGTATACTATTATTTTAGTCACAGGATACTAAAACAGTAACCTGTGACTAAAATACTGTGCTTGTTAAATTGATATATGGTGTATGACATGTAGTCGCATCCATCTTGTACAATATATATTTTGGATATTAATATTGATCATCCCAATTTACAAATGTTATTAATATTGTCTCTGATGCTATTAGTATTATAAATATTAGTAAATATGAGTATTATAAAAATTCATGTGGCATATTTACTGCGGTGCTCCACAAGAAGGGATTCTACTTGGATTATTCATCATGGTCCAAAACTGATCCCGTTCCAACCTTGATGGAGCTCTTCGTGCTGGCCATATTGCTGAATTAGGTATCCCTGAAATTAAAAAAGAAGTAAAACATTTTAATAAAAACACAGATCTAATTAATTGATTTAATGTTTTAATGGTACATAGTTTGTCCATACAAATGGGTATCAATTAAAAATTAAGAGAATAAATAAATATGTCCGGATTTAAAAACAGAATTCTGATCCTATTGATATGTACTTCTTAGATGACAATAGTGAAGTAAAATTCTTAGGCTTTCTGTCAATGTTTGAGAGGATTTAGAGGAGGGGTCCACCATGCTGCTCCAAGGCATTGGCGGACACTTCTCTTCACTTTACATGTCTACAAATTATATGTTTTTTTTAAATATTTCTCTTATTTTAGTATTTGCTAATTTTGACAATCAGACTTTGACAATACACGACTCTAAAATCATAACAATAGAACTGTATGTATTGTAACTGTAATAGTATTTGCATTTTGCTTAATGGTATTACACTCTTCCCTGCCAAAAATTTGCGGGCTGACAATTTCTGTGGAATTGGGTGTGTCAGGCACCACATTATCGCTAGCAGGCAAGAATTTGTGCATGCGCACTTCCCACTTTCGCATCCCAGTCGTATTCGCAATCGAAACCTGATAGGCTGCCATGTGACTTAGTGTTTACCGTACCTGTGTGCTTAGCCCTGGGATCGAATCCCAGCCGAAAGCAAACTAAGCTCAAAATACAAATTATTCTTTTTCTGATCCAGATGTGTTATTTTGTGTACCTTGTCTTGGTACTTGACAGTGCATAAGCTCTTTATCCGATCGTATCGCATAAGCTTTATTTCGGATACGAGAAGGGAAAGACGAGGGAGTGTTCCTGTAGTCAAAGCATACACTTTCAATAAGATAATATTGTCTGCGCTGTTGACAACTGGTTACAGTATTCACACAATATTACCTTCATTCCTGGAAAATTATTTAGTGTATATTATTATTAAAATAAAATAAGAGTTACTTGGTTCCCCATTTGTGTAATCAGGGTGGAGATCTGGTTCATTATTTGGTCTTCTAAATACTATGCCACCTGTTTGTGAGTCATTCTCTTCCTCATCTGAAATGTAACAGACAGGGCGTTAATAAATGATAATAAGTGATATTCAAATACACACAACTAATGACTGTACTCTCTTATTGGTAAAGATATTGTTGATTAACAGTAAGAGAACCCCTCTGACAACTTTAATAAACTTGTCAAGTAGTCGAAAGGGTTTTTTTTTAATAAAACTCATTCTATATATTTTTTTATTTCTTAAGAATAACATACTCTAAGCTCTGCAGCATATGCTGTTAAAAAAATATGTGATAAGGTATTTTGCTGTGGGGACATGCAACAGATATATAAAATACATTAGTTTTGCAAAAGAGACATGTAAGGGCTATTGACAATCTTAATTCTCTCCCTTCTCTTAAAGAAATATTCTAACCTTTGCCTCTCAATATCTACATATATATAAAAATTTACTTGAATCTAAAGAATGTTTTTAATGAAACAACTAGAGTAACCATCATGTGCAAGTGTTTTTGGTTAATTATTTAAGAAAATCTGTATTATATTCAGACTATAAAAAATAAGGTATACCAACATAAGAAAAACAAACAGACACATTGTTTAGGAATAGCCATTTATATATTATATATTAATAATAATTTCAGTGTTTGTTAAATTAAGCCAAACTTTTCAAATACACATTATTGTAATGCAACTTATTTTAGTTTTTCCTATGCCACAGGTAGAAAGCCAAACAAACTGCTCATTTTATTCCCCATATTATTTGATTTGAGGATTTAGTTGATGCAGACCTTACAGTTTTAATTTTTGCATACCTTGTATGAATAAAAGTATGTCTTGGTCAATGAAGTTCCAGAAAAAGTTTCCTTGGTATTGTTCAATTTTCACATAAAAATTAGTATCACATATAAAGTATAATTATAATTACCAGTAATAAAAAAATAGAATTAACTTGGTTTAACTTGTAATACTGCTACATTAAAAACCTCTAAATAATAATAATTAGGATTGGAAAATCCCTAAGTAACTAATTTTAACTGTAGTTTTTCCACAGGAAGGAAACATTATATGTGTGGTCAGGCAGCTGTCCGAAATTGTGTCTACATTCAATCTTCTAATAAAAATACAATCTCTAATTCTACTAATCATAAAAACATCAAAATAACAATTAAGATTTAGAGTTTTACTTATCTAAAAAGGTCATCAAATTTTGGCGCTAGGAGGTATTTAGTAAAAAAAAGGTGCTATGCTCCCCAAAACGTTAGATGTATGAAAAGCTCTGAAAGCACTAAACTCAATGACTGGTAAACACCAAATTTTACAAGTACATATTTCAAATTATAATAATAATACCTAACACTTACAGTAAGACTATTTTAACAATATATAATATAACTATTTTTGAGCTCAATATACATTATTCTGGTTAATTTCTATTAAATTGACTAATTAAAATAGTTCTTTTGTTCGCCTTTAATTTATGGTCAGTTATCACTGACCATTATATTATGAATTTTAAATTATGCATGATCATATGTAACTAACATTACCTACTAAATACATTATTGAAATTATCTTACCAGAACTCCAGGGATACTCCGAAATACCCAAAGATTTTTTTAAATTTTCTTTTCTGTTACTCATGTTAACGAATGACTACATAAATTGATCCTTAAATAAATTGCAAAATATTTGAAAGATTCCAGATATTAAGTACCCAAAACAAAGGCCACCACTAAATAAAACACAATTTAACCATGATATGATACAATAACTTTACACCTATCGCAGCAGCAATCGCCTGTCACTGTCAGTGTCAAGTTTATAGAGGTCAACGTTCTAAACCATAAATAGTTTTTGTATTGGTATTGTATAGTATATTTGTATATATTCACGCCTTGTTCCCAACGGGGTAGACAGAGACAATCTTCTTCCACTTGCTACGGTCCTGACATACAACTTTCGTTTCTTCCACCTTCGTCAATCTTCGCATGCATGCTCGTTGGTTTAGAGTACTCTTGACCTGGCCTTTTTCCAGAACGTCTCCGATTTGATCGTGTTCCCACTCCCGCTCCCGACGGACCGTGTGCTGACGAAATAATACGAACACGATCTATGTAAGGCGCAGCGCCCACCTATAACAGTCAAATTGGTTACCTATTCGAAAACGTTGAACCGTTGTACGTGTGAAAAAGTTGTATTTTGTGATACTCTTACTACTCTTTTTTTTTAATAAATCAAAATCCAAAATGTATCGAATTTCTTCGTTAGATTTTCTAATTTTGACGGACAGAAAAACCATCCCCAAACGTCTGTCGCTAGAGTGTAAGCTTTCAGACGTGGCCACGAATACGTGACCAATGCAAAAGTCCGCTACGCCAGATCTTCGACAGATGTCTGAAACCCCATGGCCACGTATGTGGCTTACTACCGATATTAGCATGGTTACATTAGTACTAGTCAAGAGCCTCTTGTAACTGCCGGGTGAGCATAACGTGAAACTCCTGGCCGCTGGCATAAACTGACGCCTGTCCCAGCATACGCCAGTCTGACGATGCAGACAATGCTCGGTCTTTTATTACCCAACCAGAAAGTGATCAGCCAGCCTTGTCTTTGCGGTACAGTCCTAAATCCTTCATCTCCACGCTGGGATAGCGCAACTTTGTCTAGTAGTGCGTCGCTTGGAGCAAATAATGCGGCATACCGCTTGTGCAGCACCGCAGAGACTTGAATCCGTATCACAAAGGTTGTTTATTTTCAAAAAGATTTCCTGCATCGGGTTCAGAGTCCTCACGACAGCTCAATTATGCTTGTATAAGGCTATGCGGGAGAATCGGGGTCGCTCCTCATCTGCTCATCTTTCTTGGGATACTATTCCATTAATTAACAGAATCTACTATAGATTGATGATTCACGACGGCAGCCACAGTTGCATAATTATCTGCAATTTGTGGAGCAGTATCCTCAACTGCAGCATTTTCATCAGATAAGTCTCGTTGTAGTCACTCGAGTTCGGCCTCATCAAATATTTTCAAGCCGATAATGTACTCGATCTGCCAGGTTTTGCACAGTGGCAGTAATGGAAGGTTCAAATTCAACAAACAGATGTCGAGCTCCGGTGTCACCCAGGCAGCGGTCCTACACGCGCTCTTCATATATCCATCATCGTACCAACAAATAATAATTTGTATTTTAATCGTACTTAAAATAAAATAAAAATTCTTATTTTCTAAAAATTTTTCTCTAAAATTTTTATCAATTATTAGAACAAGTTAATACATTATATATTCTAAATTCTCATATTGCTCTTACTATTTTCATTCGACCGTCGTCACGGTTAGGAATGACGTCGTCCGAAGGACTCTTGTCTCCATAAATATTCAACTTTGCGGAATTTTAGGAAAGACGACAAAAGACCCGACATGTAGAGTTAGATCCTTGAAGAGAGGCAAAGTCCTTGTGTGGGACGCTACTCGGAAATACACATTGGTGATCTCGCTTATCAAGAATACGTCGACCATGGACAGGGCAGAATTTGGTAAGAGGTGCAAATATGAGTCTATAAGAAAAGACTATGAATCTGTCATTTTTTCCCTAGCATCCCGCTAGCCAAACAAATTTGGTCCACAGTCTTGCAGCATACTCCTTCAGATGACATGACGTATCTAGTTTGGCGCTAAATGTTTGTTGATGGTACAGAATATTATTCTTTGTTGTTTAAGCTTCTTCAAAACCGGTTCATGTCAGAAACCAAAAATCGTGTGTAAAAGAAGGATACGCTTCACTTTGTTAAATAATCGTTGTTCTTATTTTATTATTATATATTTTGTTTGTGATTACAATACGAAAAAGTAGAATTTACGAAGAAAATGACGGACTTACCATATAATGTGGAGTATGCTAAATCGTCTAGATCTTCATGTAAACTTTGTAAAAATAAAATTGATCAAGGAATGTTACGGATTGCGCTTATGGTACAGGTTGGTATTAGCCGGTCCGTTAAGGTCAAAGTTTTAGCTCATAGCTTCATACATTCCTATACAATATAACATTTCTTTGTGTTAATCTGTCTAAACTTTTTAATAATAGTTATCGCAGCACGATTGCGGGTGAAATATCATTCTCTAAAATATTTTTAAGATCCAAATAACCTTTCCGAAGATTAAACATCAATTACGAAAATATTAATGAAGTCCCAGATTTATTCTTTCGTTCGTCGTACGTCTAATTGAGAGGCCTCGAGAAATGATTTTCCACGGAATATCATGTTATAACAAACTAACACTACACACTATATTAATCTATTTATTCCCCTGCTGAATGTAGACCTTTCCAAGAAAATGCCAGCAAATATTCGGCCCATACTCACCATGATGGGCTTGTGAGTGCAGTACCAGTATCCTTGCACTGGTGATGCTGCTCCCAATTAGTTTGTGTAAATTAAGTTTAGCAAATTCAGATGATTTCTTCACATCAGTGGGTTGTTTGATGTTTGTCTGTTAGTCATGCAATAGCAGGGTGCACCATGTGCAGGTGAGGTTCGCATTTGAAGAAAAAGATTGTGTGTTTGCCATTACACATAAATGTCCATCTATGTATAATATAGAGGAAAAAGGTTAATTCGAGTTTTGAATTATGTCCATCCATATAAAACAAAAATTTATCAGTTTGTTGATCAAATAAGTGTTAATTATCTAGTGTTGTAAGTCCTAACATGACACATAATAATAGAATAATTTTTTTTCAAAGTTATGACATGTGAAGGGTTAATGAATTAATTGAGTAAAAATTGATTTCAACCCTTTTTTATATAAACCATTTGCACTTCAAATAGTGTGGAAAGGTTAATGTGAGTAAGATTGCTGAAAATCTGAAAAAAATCAACATGTTTGCAAAATAAATTTACTCTTTGATTTCACTGGATGCAAGTTTCAATACAACTTGGGTGATCAAGGCATTCCTATCTAATACCACATTTACGGCATTTTTATTTTGACCTATCATCTCATGGTGTGTTATGATAAACATATTAAAAATTAAGAATATAGTTCATGACATATCTTGTAACTCATGACATGTTGCAGAAAACAAAAAGAAATTCTATTGTTATTATGCATTAAGAGTAAAAAATAATGTATATTATGAATAAATGTTATTACAATAATAATACACCAGTAATGTCTGTTCCAATCTCAGTGGATGTATCACTAAAATTGTTATTTGAATATTTAAGTCCTAATGTATTGTATGGTTACAGTGAAGAAATCTTATTTTTTTTTCATAATGCCAGCATAGTAGATTACCTAGCTTATTTACCTTTGCTGAACTATATGGTGATATTTGCAGCTGTGCTGTGGTGGCTTTATAGGTTGTTATGATATATAAAGTATTAGTAAGAGCTCTGGTAATATTCAAATAATGCCATTTTAACTTAATGTTACATTTTCATGTACAATAATTTTAATTCAATAACCAATTAAACTTTCAGTCTCCTTTTTTTGATGGCAAACAACCAAGTTGGCATCATTTGGATTGTTTATTCTCGAAAAAACCTCCTTCAGCTATTAGTGAAATTGCAAATTTTAACAAAATCAAGCATAAGGAACAAGAAGAAATTAAAAAGAAATTGGAAGGTAAGTTGTTGCAATAAATTTTTTGCTTGTAATAAATAAAAACATAATTTTTTTTTATTATAAATTAAATTTACTGATAATATTTTTGTTTTGTGTTAAATATTTTGTTTGTCAATGGACTTTGCAACTTGCTGGGCATATTTTACAATATCATACTTAATATTACATGTAAAATCGTACTGTCCAAACAGAATTAACTCTTCAAAAGCTATTGATACGAATAAGCTTTAGCCTGTAACGATAAACTGTACACAGCCATTAAGCAATCAAAATTAATTTTGTAGTCGCAATGAATAATGCAAAAAAGAGCCATGGTAACCTAGTTGACTGGGTGCTCATTTTAGTTTCATAGAGCATGAGTGACCTGGGTTCAATCCCCAGTGCCGACACAACTAAAATTGTTAATATAAATTTTAAATGCTGTATTTACAACATGCTTGGTGAAGAAGGAAAACATCACGAGGAAACCAGTGTGTTTGAGAAATAATAAAATATTATATTTAAAATATTATTGAGGATATGTGAAGCTCGCCAACCCACACAATTACTGAATAATTATACTTTTAGGTGAAGAAAGAGGAACCAAGAGAAGTAATAATAAAAATAATGAAGCACCTATGTCTTTTACCATTGAATATTCCAAGACAAGTAAAACTATATGCTGTCACTGTGACAATAAAATTTGTAAGGTAAAGTATCAAATTGTATAAATATTACTTACATAAATCAAAAGCATTACCATCTCAATTAAATTTAGAGCTGGTTCAAATATTTACCCTTCAGGGGACCAAAATATTTTTATATAATCATTGAGTAAATTTCAATTCTTGTTAATTCAACAATTTTAAGGGTGAAATAAGAGTTGCTAAAATTGATAATGACCCAAAATTTGGAGATCATCAATCTTGGTACCATTTGAAGTGTTTTAATAAGAAGAAAGTTGATCTTCACTTCCTTGGAAGCGGAGAAGAGCTTCCTGGTTTTGAATCTCTTAAGAAGGAAGACCAAAACACTGTGAAACAAGAAATTAAGTGTGCCAGTACCAAGAAGGGCAAAAATAAAAAAAATGGGGCCCCTATGCCCTATTCAATTGAATATTCCAAGTCGAGTAGAGCTACATGCCGTCACTGCGAGATTAAAATTTGTAAGGTATAACATCAAACTGTACATTATGTTACTTACATAAATTTATGACCTTTTTAATTAAAGCCAGTTGGAAATTGCCAATATATAATTTTACTATGTATGACTAAAGTAAAAAAAAAGTTAAAAGTAGTTCAATTCTCGTTAATTGTTACAATTTTTAGGATGAAATTAGAGTTGCCAAAATTGATTATGATCCAAAATTTGGGGATCATCCCTTATGGCATCATTTGAAATGTTTTGCTGAGAAAAAAGTTGATCTTAATTTCATTGGAAGTGGAGATGAACTCCCTGGTTTTAATTCGCTTAAGAAGGAGGATCAAAAAATTGTGAAACAAGAAATTGAGTATGTAATTTTTTATTATTCATATTCGTTTTATCTGACACCAATTACTTTTTCATATTGTTTTAAATTAAAGAAGTTTTATATTATCCTGCAAATTTAAGATTTTTAAAACCGAACATTAAAGCAAACTGTTAAAGAAAGAACGAAACTTGAGTTACCAATTTTTATTTTGTATAATACTATTTACTAATATAATAATATTATACTACTATTGTGGCACAGGACCGAGCTTTATGGCAATCTTTTGGGGAGGGAGGCCTATGTTGAGCAGTGCACTTGTGATAGGCTGAAATGATGATGATGTAGTATCATAGATCAGTAGCATCTATGTTATGTGATTGCCAATCCGTCGAAAGTATGCCGATTATTGCAAATCATCTTAGAACATTTCTTTAACTCATGATGTGTTGTAAAAATAGAAACTATTGATAAGACACGTTAATGGATAAATCACGAAGACATTATTTGAAATTTTACAGGAAATCCGAAGGCGACGAGGTGCCTATAAAGAAAATCAAAAAGGAGCCAAAAGATGAAGAAGACTTAAAAGAAGAAACCAAAAAAAGGGAACAAATAAAGAAACAGAGCAAGCTGTACGATAAATGCAGGGACTCTTTAAGTCAGCTCACTAAGCACGAACTCCATGAACTCCTGCAACAGAATAATCAAGATGTGTTGTCTGGACGTGATGAGGTATGAATATGTTATCTATTTTTATGGCTCGCTTATAAAATAACTTTGAACAGAGCCGATAATTAGAGCTCATTCCCACTTGTAGGATTTCGGGTCCAACAAATTGTCGGATTTCCTGCTCAACAAAATAAATAAATAAATATCGCAAGGTGTAGGAGGACATTTGTTTGTAGCTGTACGCTTTTATCTGACTAGTACTATCGAGCCAACGTTTGTCATCGCCGTACAGCCCTAGAACCGTGTCGGATTACGATCGCATATGAGCTTGTATGGCGCTGTTCACACTTGTTGGCTGTTGGGCCCGACAAGGCATCTAAAAATAAAAAAAAACCATCAAAATTAGAGGCGTAATCTTTGAAACTACGACTACCACTACTACTGCTAACAGTATAGCTAATATTTTAGTGGGGCCTTTTTTATACGTGAGGACCTACCCTCGCAAGGGCAAGGTCGGGCTGTCGGGCTTGCACTTACTAAAATCTTACAGTGTTCCTTCCTCCTTTGCTGCACATCGGCAGGGCCACGGGTACACTGATACATGTATCCGTAGAGCTCCATCACCGACCGCTCCGTCTCAAAAGAGAAATCCCTTTTCCTCCTAGCAAAATACACCGAAACAAAGCTGGCAATCTGCCATCCGAAGGCCAAAGGGATCAAAAAGCGAGCACTTGCAAGCACTAGCCATCCTTGTCCCCAGCGGCGGATATGGTTCTGGTCGATATGAGTTGTACCGTTATTGTATTAGGGTACCGTATTGTATTGTTCCTTGTTAACAGAACAATCTTTACTTACCAGCCTGTAAATACGCCTCTCCCATTAATAATGGCTTATCATTATTAATGGCCAGGCTCGACAATCGAATTGGCGATTGCAGTACCAGACACCTCACACCTTAGAGGCTGCTCTCCGTCATCGGTCTGCTTAATTTTAGTGTGCTATTTTTCGTGATGGTTATCCCCCCATTGTTATTTTCAAGACTTTTCCAATAGTCGCCTTTTGCGATTCTCACGGGAAGAAAGGGGATGGCAGAATCTTTTATGTGATATTGTATGACATATTTTTGTGATATTGTCAATGGTATTTTGTTTTTGTTTTTAGTGCTTGAATCATTTAGCCGATTGCATGGCATTTGGTGTACCTGAGCCCTGCCCTGAATGTAAACAAGGTCAACTAGTGCTGGACACTTTTTATTATAAATGTACAGGTAAAATAATAATTTTGACAACAATTTTTACATTCACACTAATTTTACGACACAAAACGCAAACAGCAACAGGTTTGCTGAATACCTGAAATAGGTTTCTTTTAAGTTACGGGAGTAGCATGCTTCAAATATCTCATACTTTTTATAGATATTGTGTGTTACATGAACGGTTCAACATCTCTAAACATTGCTCTTAAACAATATAAGTAGCTCTGCAGAAGTTGGTATACAAAGGAACACATTATGTCTTAACAAGTTATAAAAAAATCTATTGTTATGATACTAGAAGGGTTATAAGTTGTAACTTTATAGGAAACATGAATGAATGGACTAAATGCTTATACAAAACTAAAGACCCCAAGAAAATCAAAATGGTTGTACCCACTGCGATCACAAAGCACCCCACATTTAAAAAATATAAGCCCAAAGTAACTACACGGATTTTCGAGTGCGAACCTCCACTCCCTTCTGCCATTATTAAAAAGGAAGAATCTACAGAGTAAGTTTTTTATTATGTTTTAATTAACTAATGATGTTTATATTTTTTTAACCGCCATGTACTCAGAAATTGACTTCCGAATTTAGGTTGGTTTTCAGTTTTTCAGTGCTCAAATATGTAATAAATATACACCGTGACTTGTTAATGGTTCCGGAGCCAAAAAGTCCCAACTTAAAATAGGTAGGAGTAACGATTAGTAAAGTTAAATTAATATTATAATGTAGTAGATCGACCCAAAATAAATAATTAAATTATACGGAATTTTGATTAAACGGAATGATTTCCGTAAAATTACATTAAGTTCAATGTCCAATATTCGGGAAAATCAAAGAAATAATTATTGTAGATGAAGGTGTGAAGGAAAAGAGTAAACCCCCTAGGTCGCGTGTTCGTAACCTGGGGAGGACGTATCCTTCGCCGGTTTGCTATCTGGAACTTGTAAATATAGTTTGTGTTGTGGAAACTATGGTACCCCGATATAGGCAGTTAGTATTTTTCCTGATTATAAGCCTGCCCTTTTTGAGCATATCATGTGGTGATAGATGCCGCCACACTAGAGTAATAAATAAAAAAGGTAAAGAATTTCTTTGTCTCGACTTGTATGTCATTACGACTATGCTGCAGTTACTAGATAAGTAGGCCACTAATTACCTTGTTTATTACAAGAGTTCATTTACCGCGCCCGCGCTGTCGCCGAGCCGACTACGGCGAATCACCATAGGTTGAACGTACAACGTACTTTTAATAGTTATTATGTACATAAGATATCTTTCTCCCTTTTTAATTTACTAGGACGTAGGTCTATCGAAATTAATTTATATAAGACAAAAAAGCAATTGACCGTATTTCAAACGTACTTTTAATTGGATTTTTACAACGAAAATAATCACCGCACCTATTACCTTAAAAGTTTATCAACAAATTAATTTACCTCTGTATCGGCAAGTAACTGTTAAGTAATCTGTGGTATCGGGGCAAATACCGGAAGTGGATACTACCGTGCTTGACACGCGAACGAGCCCGTTTTATTACTCTCTTTTATGCCATTTACCACGATTTATGATTGATCAAATCACTTTAAGTCACTGTAAGAAATTATTTATTTACTTAAACTTTATTTGCGGCTGTGGATCCCTAAATAACAATACTAATTACTAAAACTTAAAAAAATATGTTTTTTATACTTTTTTGTTGATGTTTCTTATTAGTTGACCATTATTGTTCATATCTTAAAACTGATTTAAATGTTTGTCCGTAATGTAATATTGAAACTGCACTTGTGTAATGGGATTGATATTGTTTTTCTAATAAATGATTAATCGTTGAACATATTGTTGTCCTATCTATTGTTTAATTTCAAAATTAAAACGATTGCGGTGAAGTATCTTTCATAATGTCAAGGACCGTTGGTAGTGTTTCTAAGTATACGACCACCACTGTATATTACATACGTAAATATAGATGATTTCAGATACTTTCTTATAACTGTCAATTAAAATTGAATCAACAAAGTAACAAATAAAAAAAAATGAAATGGTGATAATCCCAAAGCAAACGCTTGAATTGGCAGCGCGTTCCACATTCTGACAGCACACAACAGGTAAAAGAATTGTGTAAGAATTCGGTATGGCAGAAAGGTATATTAAGAGATTAATTAATTAAATTACAATTTTTTTTAGAATAAAGTCATTGTTTAAGTAAAAATACAAACCGCATCCTCAGCGCTCACGCGTACAACCGTTCAAGCGTATCTGAAATTGGTTACAATGATAATAACTAATTAACTAACATTTTTTTCAATACAACTTTTCAGTATCAGGAAAACTGCTTGAAGTGGAGTCATTTCTCAATACACAAACATGCTCGTTTTATTAAAGTCTTTATACATATTATTCAACGACATTTTAACACTTAACGAAAGGGGTCCACTATAATTTAAGTAAATCCTCAGCTTTCACGTTTATGAGAATTCTTGAACGGGGTTAACGTGCAAAGCCCTGTTTGCACCCAGAAAGCGACGGGTTCGCCCGATCCCGTTGCTTTCTTGCTGCAAAGATATGGTCAATCATCTGTAATAACATTCTTGTCTCTGTAATAGGTGCACATATTGCTAGTAAATTTCGTTGCTGAAAATAGTTATACTAATTCAGTACAACGAGCTAGTGATCTACTTATGCTGAGCGCAATACTGAATAACTGCGTTCGCGCAAGCTTGCCTTTCAGGACGACGCGGAGGACGGGGTAGACAACTTGGCGTAGAATTTTTAAGCATTATCATTGTTTGATAATTTTGTTGTTTATTTTTACTCAGTGTAAAAACTACAAAAACGTAATAATTTTTTGAAAATTCTTACTGTCTGTAAACGAAATAGCATTGGTTTTCGTCGTTTTCAGAACTATTTAAGTCTCCCGGTATATCATACTCGAAACTTCAAGTATGATAAAAACTTGAAGTAGATGTTTGAATAACAATTAGTAAGCGTACAAAACTAATTTACGTAGTACTATAAACTGTAATATAAATATCTATTTGTATAGAACTCAAATAATTATGTAAATATTTATTAAACTATTAATTTAGTGCAAATGAAACTTATATGTATATTATTATATAAACGGTATCATCCGCCTCATTGGAGAAATCATAAATCATATAAATATGACGCGCGTTGAACTATGAGCGAGGCTGGTCGAACATTCATCATACAAAATCATCCAGGGTATCAGTTACCAAGCAGAAACCTTCGTCATTCGACGGAAATTCATTAGCAGAAAAAAATAATCATCATCACCAGAATAATTAAAAATAAAATATAAATATGTATGTATGTATCTGATGGCATGTCTATGGTATCTCCGCACCTTGCCTGCTAACATAGCACAATAAATGAGATACAAAGTATAAGGCATAATAAAATATAGAAAACTCAAATCGACAATACATTCAGTTTACCCATGTTTATTGCTGAGGCTAACAGTTATGCATTGCTTTTATATTTTTTTTCAACAGAGATATTAAACCTAAACATATCCCTCCATTGAAAAACTTGCAATTTTTCATCTACGGCAAATTTAAAACAACAAAAGAGGACCTGAAACATTGCATCTTAAAATTGGGTGGTCTAGTTGTTAACAAAATTACTGATACTATTGCAGCAGTTGTGTCTACTACTAGCGAGATAAAAAAAATGTCTTCAAAAATGGAAGATGTTCGAGAAAAAGAAATTGAGGTATACAAATTTGTAGTAATAAACTTTTCTTTAAAAAAAAATTTTTTCTTTAACGATTTTATTTCTTACACGTCGAGGTCGCAGTTCAGTTTTTCAGTAAGGTAGTATCAGAGCGTCACTTCAATGTGTGTTCTTACAAGCGTGTAAGGAATTATATACATTCTCATTGTATGAGTGTGGAAGTGATTCGCTGTATGGTATTGGCGTAAGAAATTGCTATACCCTTTTTTCCCCGTAGGTGTCGTAGGAGGCGACTAAGGGAAAATTGTTAATCGCAATGGCTTCCGACAGATAGTGGGATAACCATCTCGAATATTACCAGAACTAGATGATGGGCAGAAGCGTCTGAGGTGTGTGATGTCTGGTTTTGCGATCGCCAATCCGCTGGCCGGGAGTGGTGATTATGGCAAATCCTCCTTAGTGGAGTGACCTTATGTCCTGGAGTGGATCTGAAATCGGCCTCCCTCGTCTTGTGGGCGTCTTAAGAATCGACTAACGTAGGATGTAAAAGGTGGGTTAATCATCTCAAGAATACCTGAATGAAAATTCACGAACTGATGAGCGGCAGCAGCATCTAAGGTATTGGCTCGCTTTCAGGAGTAAACCAATCCTGGCAAATGTTTAATGTTTAAGTTGTTAAAGAAAGTATAATAATAATTTCTAACATCTAAAGTATTTTATCGCCTGACAGTTATTAATGCATTTTAATGAAAATATTACAAAACTATTGCAGGTTATTGAAGAATCTTTCTTTGATTTGATTGACCCGAAAGATGGAACCATTGCAAATACACTACGGCTTATAAGAGAAAATAATATTGCTGATTGGGGCTCTGACGTAAGTTGTTTTAAATTAATTTTATTAAAAATTAAGTTGGAGTGAAGTTTTGTTGGTAACGAGGATCTAAATATTTTACATTATTTATATTTACTCATTGGGCTACTAAAATGTGTTTTATCTGTAATTTATCATTTATAATTAACAAGAACAACCAACTAAATTTAATTTGAGTCTACGAAATATTTGGTTTCCGAGCAAGACATCACAACAACCCGTAAAAGAAATAAACCCTTAAAAATAATCCGTTGTTTCGGTCACAGCTTACAAGCAACGTTATGAGTCGGTGTTTTCAATATTAGTTGGTTAAATACGTATGAATTTACTAGTTTAGTTTTTGAGATGACTTTGTATCAAAAACGGTCTGAAAGTGACAACGTTGACGGCTCCATTTTTAATCTTTTGCGTAATTTGATTTTCTTACGCCGAAGAATAAAGATTTCATGAATTCACTCATTCTTCTCCATATCTTCTAAGGTAGTGTCGTCCGAGTTTTCTGTTACCATTGTTAAAGTAATTAATTTTAATGTTTAGCTCTGTTTATTTACTCCCTATAATATAATATACAGTGCGTTTTAATCGAAGTTTTCTGCCACGCACTTCGACTTTGTGGAATCAGCTGTCGCCAGCAGTATTTCCGAACAGTTACGTCTTAGGGACCTTCAAGAAAAGAGCTTATTCCTTCCTTGAAGGCCGGCAGCGCATCTGTAGCTCCTCTGGTGTTGTGGATGTTCGTGGGCGTCGGTGATCACTTACCATCAGGTGAGCCGCGCGGTCGTTTGCCCCCTTCTTCTATAAAAAAAAATTATATAATCAAACGTTAGATAATGTTAGATATGTTACCCTTTTGACTCATTCCAAAGCTATTTATTGTTCCATTTTGAATGCGCGCTGATAATACATTATATTGTTTTGTCACTAAACGAACATGATACAAATTTTTGTCAAATATTTTGCATTCTTGTATTATCCAATGTTATGTTAATGTACTTTTTATGTTAATCTTCATGTACTCTATTATGTCATCACTGATAAGATTATTAAAAAATATATGATATTTCGCATTCCACTTAAAGTATAAATTAACTAAATAAGTAATCGTAGTTATTCAAAAATCGATATTCATATGTGGGGTCTTCGAAAACTGCACTTTCTGTAGTAACTAACATAAATTTGTTAATCATGAATAATCATGTAAATATGTACCTATAAACCGAAATCAAGAAGAAATTTCTATTATACACTGAAATAAATAGCTTCATAATCCTATAAACAAGTTAACAAGCAAATAAAACTCCGTAGTTTTTAATGCACATTTACATAAGTGTTTTAAAATTTGGTATCTTGGAATGGTTTTTAGTATGAGTAATTATGATACATAATCCTCGTATACGAAATCATAGTAAAAGTAAGGAGAAATCCCAAATTCAAAAATACCCGCGTTACTCGACTGGTTGGGGGATCTGCCTACGAATCAGGAGACTCGAGTTCGATCCCCAATGTGGAAAGCAAATTGGTACTACCGATGAGTTTTTGGAAACCAATGTATGATTTATATCATTTGTTTGGATACCAAGACAGCAACAGGCTCACCACCTCTAACGTTGTCCTAATTAAAAAAAAAAATCCAAAGTCAGAAAATTTTAAATTTTTTATCATCAAAATATCAGTTAATAATTAAAATTATTACTAATATGTTGCCGCTCTTGCCGAGGTCACTAAACTATTCATTACAGGTGGCATTTACTTTCTTTTGGATGATGGGGCTATTTAAGTTGTTTGAAAACGATTATTTTTATCTCTTTCATATATTATGCGTATACGTATTTCGTTATTTGATTAACAATTTTCTAACAGTTTGTCGTTGTCTGGTATATGGATCTACGTAACTATCGCATGTTATATGTCAATATATATATATAAATAAATTCTTTTGTTGGAATCTTTGTACGTGGTAGAGTGTGCTCCTTCTTCGTTTCGTTCGGTAAGTGAGGTAACCGGAGGCCCACTCCCTCTCCCCATCCTCGATCGTCATCCTCCCTCCCAACTCCCAAATATTCTTAAAGGCTGACAATGCATCTGCAGCAGCCCCACTGGTCTTACAGATGCACGTAGACGACGGTGATCACTTACCACGAGATGTGCCAATTTCATCATCATGTTTTCTTTATAAGTAGGAAGTAAATAAGAAAGTGTTTTATCTTACAGACCCGAAAATGTTATTTATAGTTTCTACTAAGTATACCATGAATTCTTCTAATTCGGCGATTATGTATTTTAAAAATTTGTGGAATATATTTAATTTTTTATTTATGTTTTTGTTGTGCAGCCAAGTAAAAGAATACCGCAGGATGTTATTGATGGAAAGTCGGTAAAAAAATCAGGAAGTCAATATGTAAAATCAAAATCTGGAGTTACCAAACTGAAAATCAAAGGTACTCTTATGATAATTTGCATAACTTTTCTAACACTTTTTTAACAATCCGAATAATTAACTTAAAAAAAATGCAAGTTAAGTTGGCATACAGGCAGGCATACGTAGGTTAGTCACTTAAATTGCTGACTGATTCATCTTATAAGTAAGTAGCTGTTTTTCAAGTTTTGCTCGAATGGAAAAGGTTATTTCTAACAAAAGTCTTAATGTTAAAATTTATGTTGTTAACTTTGTAAAAGATGTTACAAACAATTTCCAAAATTCCTTTCTTATTGGGTGCTTATGTTATAAAAATAACCTAGTATCGCAACTTTCATAATTCTTGCTTCAGGTTAGTCTCTGCAATGATAAATTGTGCTTTTTGTCAAGCCTGCTGTTTCATAGCTAACTAGAATATTGACAGTCTTTTACTCATTTCTGTTACAGATACCACAGAGAACTTTTGAGATTTCTTGCACAACAAACATTAATTTCTTTCAATCATTTTAATTTAAAACCATAAAAGTATACTTTTCTCTGATATGCTGAACTGCTTGCAGGTGGCACTGCTATCGACCCCGATTCGGGGCTCGAGGATGAAGCGCATGTGTACAAAGACGCTAGCGGGACTAACTACTCTGTTGTTCTGAGCAAAACTGATGTTGTTGAACAGAAGAATTCATTCTACAAGATACAGCTGTTGGAGGGCGACCAGAAGAAAAAGTAAACTTCTATGTATATTATAAATTATTTATATATCTAGTGCTTAGGGGATCTCCGAATGAGGTGACTCATGTTCGATCCCCGATTTGGACAGTTCGTACCAATGAATTTTTCGAATCTAATGTACTAATTTTATCATTGACATGGACACTAAGACGACGACATGCATCACCAGGCACTTTGCCCCTAAAAAGCTCTGGTGGAAAGTGGGTAAAAAGGGAAAAAAGTTTTGGAAATGGAGAAAATCGTGTATCGCGCCGTCGTCAAATTCAGGTAATCACTTGAAGACGCCCCACTGCCAGGACGATCTCTTTAGGTGACCACTCCGGAACTGGTTGAATAAGTCGAAAAATTTGTGTGTAAGATGCTGGATTGCGAGAAGTAAATACTGGCTACCAGATTTGAAGAGTATTTATTTATAATACTTAGAGAAACTACTTACTTAAGAGAAAACTTTCTTCTACCTACTAGCACTTTTTCTTTCTTGATTTCTTCCAGTTTTCTATGTCTCCTTCTTGTTAGTATATGTTGTTTGATCGTCGATACGGAGCGGGATTCGGTCCTGTGATACAAATTTCCTCGATTTTATGTAGGCGTCTCTGATTACTCGATGAGTTTTTACAAATTATCGAAATTACGAACGAGTTGTTTTATCAAGCTAATACATTTCAATTAATTACTTAAATATTTGTATTTGTTGTGGTTGGTATATCAAAATGTACACAAAAACATATGGATTAATTATAAAATCATTACAGAGGGCCACCTAATTTACATTTACAGTAAAAGTGGGATTTACGGTGAAAAGTTGAAATTTTCTTAATACGGCGTTGTATATTATGGCCGTCCTGCACAATTAGTTTAAGAAGATGCTCGACTAAAGAACAAACAGCTTGCAGAAATGTTGGAGTATCTGATACAACTATTTTTAAAATTCTGCACGAAGATCTTGGCATGACTAAGGTCAGCGCACAGTGGATGCCGAAAATGCTCACGCCGCCGCATAAACAATAGTGCGAATGTTCTCCAGCGTTTTTGGACCTCAGTAGTGGAGACAAGGACGATGTACTAAACCGAATTTTTACTGGAGATGAAACTTGGGTCCATCATAATGAACCTGAGTCTAAGCAAGACTCCATGCAAGAAATTGAAGGTGTCACAATCAGTCGGAAAACTCATGGTGACAGTTTTTTGTGACTCAGAAGGAATCTTGTAGCTCGATTATAAGGATTAAGGTGTCTTTATAATCGGAGAATACTACGCAATAATCCTGGAGCGGTTAAAAGAAGCTGTTAAAGAAAAAAGAAGAGGAAAATTAAGCAGAGGTGTCCTGCTCTTGCACGATAATGCGCCCGTCCAAAAGAGCTGTGTTGCACTAGGTGGTTCGATATTTTAAATCACCCACCCTATAGTCCTGACCTGGCTCAGAGTGATAATTACCTCTTTCTAACAATGAAAAAAGAGCTTTGTGGAAAGTTATTTTCCACCGATGAAGAAGTTAAGGAAGTTTTCTAGTATGTTTATGAGGGTGTAAATAACCTAATCGGAGGATCTCAAAAATGTATTCGTCTTGCAGGAGAAAATAGTAAAAAAAATATCATTTTAAACTTTTTATTTTCCTATTCCGATAAATTAAAAACGCCCCCCTCGTATATACTAACTCCGGCTCGGCAGACGTTGTTCAGCCCTTTCCAGTAGGTGGGGCGATGAGTTTGATTTCTTAATTCAACTTCAGTTCCAGACTTTGTGATTTTGTTTGGTCGCACTAAACCATCGTACATTGTGAATATAACTATCTTTTGTCTATATTTAAAGAATTTTTAATTATGTCTTCTTGTATTTACGCGAACACTACTCATTTGAAATGAATCTATTATTTACGTATTTTATCGCGTTCAATTTTGTTTTTATGTTCCTGCCGTTTCGAAGGGGTCTGAGGTCTTAGACGTCCTGATGTCATAGTCGACTCGGGCTACCTTCAGCTTTTAATTATTAATTTAGGTCCGATCTACGCAGAATGTGCTCACAGTACCTTCAGGTCGGGCAGTGGTATGCTTAGTTTTAGATTTCATTTTATTTATTACTGGATTGCACTCAGCCTTCTTCTCTGTTGAAATAAGAATGTTTTTTGATTTCGAATCATGGAAGCGAATCATCCTTGGCAGGAATCGGTGTTCTGCTGCGACGATTTGTGTTCTATCAGATCTGATGTAATGGTTGGAGCGATCAAGAATATGATCACAGGCTGCAGACGTCTTAGAGGGTCGATGTTTCACATCAGCTTTGTGTTCTTTTACGCGGGTCCTTACAGATCTTTTAGTTTGCCTTACGTAAGAGAGATTTTTTTTTCATGATCAAGCTTGTACACTCCTGCATTTCGTAGAGGGATATTGCACTTGACAGATGATAAAAAACTAAACTCGCAAAGAAATTATATTGCGTGACCGACTTGACTTTGTTCGGTTTTGGCAAAATCAGATGGCCATAGGATTTTCTATTTTTTTTATTGTGGTTTTCCCATTATAAAGTGTGAACTTTTCTTATGTATTATATTTTGTTTATCCAGGTACTGGCTATTCCGTTCATGGGGTAGAATTGGAACTCCAATAGGCGGTAACAAGCTTGAAAGTTGTTCCTCACTCTACGACGCTATCAACAAGTTTCAAGGACTGTATATGGAGAGGACACAAAATCCTTGGGACTATAGAAATCGCTTTATAAAGGTATAATTTTGCCGCTTGCTTTTATTTTATTATTCTCTAATACCAACTTATAACAAAATGTGCCAATTGAAAGTGTTTAATTTTATTAAAGTTTTATAGTGTAAAAACTCAGTATCGGCCAAAAGACAACAGATATTATCAAAATATAGGTTGGTCTAATAAAAATTGTATTGAGTAATGCCAGTCCTAATATAATCGGATTGGTGACAAGCAGCATCATCTATGATTTAAGCCTTGGTACCAGACCTCCGGTCGTGATGATTATGGAGACATAAGTTTACCTTTGCACTTCTTATGGATTGACGATGACAATCAGAATAACACACATGTCTGCCTATTACAGATGCCCGGTTCTTATTATCCAATTGATATGGACTATGGAGATGAGTCTTCCTCCACAGCACTTGAATTAGACACAAAGTGTAAGCTAGACGTTTCCGTGCAAAGGTTAATAATGCGAATATTTGACATTAATGTAATGAAGCAGACTCTTATGGAATTCGAGGTAATTTTTTCTGACATTTGTTAACTGCTCCATTAATACAGATACCAATTACATAATTTTAAAAATGTCCCAGTATGTTTGTAATACAATCGCGCGTAAGCAGCTGAACCGATTTTGATGAAATTTACCTTGTTATACCTGAAGCTCGGAAGTCTCATTTTTATCATGATGGTAGTAGTAGATAATTATAATGTAGAAACTGGTAATGAGATAATTGTTCTCCATAACAAGAAATCACTTAAATATTAACATTTACGTAGTAGCATTTCAAATGTACATAATGATGATTAGTTTTCAGTTTTGTTCTCAGTTTGAGATTTTATCTTCAAAATTCTCAAGTAAAACATATATTTTAATTTATTTTATTAGTATCACGAAAATGCACCTACAATCATGTAAAAGTATTCGAATCATGGACGTTGTGTTTTGTTTACAGCTTGACACTGACAAAATGCCACTAGGAAAGTTATCGAAAAAGCAAATCAAATCTGGATACAATGTGTTGTCTGAATTACTCAAATACCTCAACGAGGGTAAAGCCAGTGCCAGTAGGATTGTAGACGCGACAAACAGGTATAATTACGTAATCATTTGTTTTAAAGCGTAAAGAAAATGTAATGATATGTGTTTTATGGTCGAAATTTATTCATGACTATTAAAATTACATATCCGTAAATATTTTGGACGGTATGTAAAAATATGTAAATTGTTGAAATTTCTATCGATACTTCTTCACGTCAACATATCGCACGTACTACTACTAATTTCATGCATTTAGGTTCTACACATTGGTGCCTCACAACTTTGGTACTGACAATCCCCCACTGTTGGATAACGTTGAGGCGATTAAGAACAAAACCGAGATGTTGGACAACTTGCTCGAGATAGAAATCGCTTATAGTTTGTTAAAAACTGGTAAGATAATTAAAACATATTGTACTATTTTTGTGCTGCTTTTATGTTATTTAGTTCTAAAGAGTCTTCATCATTTATCTATAATTAAAAATTGAACCAAATATTTACTGTGTTATCGTTTAAGAGCTAGGAAATAAAGCAGATGGCTAATTGGGGTAAAATAAAAGTATTTGAATACTTGTATTGGTATTAACATTACAATAAATATTAATCGAAATTATGTTATTTATTGTTATTAGCTTGATAGTAGATATATTTGTTTGAAAAAAATCCTAACTGGATTATTAATTCTGCTTGCAACTCCTACAACAGATGCTGATGATTCTGTGAGTCCAATTGAAGCCCACTACATAAAGCTGAAAGCAGAGATCGCCCCGCTCGACAAGAAGTCGCCAGAGTTTGAGCTTATTCTGGAGTACGTTAAGAGTACGCACGCGGCTACACATTCTGATTACTCTTTGGAAGTTGAAGAGGTGGGTGTTGAGTGTGTGGGATTGTGCTCCTTCGGGCAGATTTAGATCTATACTATTAAATAACCAAACCTTGTCGTCTGCTCAGGATATAATAGTATATCTACACTATTATGCCCTGCTATATCTATAGCAGCGCATTACGTTACATAGCAAGATACACGTCTATTCTCGATTCGAAAATCAATCATTTGTGTTGCAAATATTTATTCTCGGTCGGACCGGGTAGAGTAAAACTACACTTATAACTATAGACACAAGTTATTTATGACAAAATGTACAACTATTGGGTGTTAATAATGGTAAAAAACTGTTAGAAACCGTTTTGTTACAATACATTGAGGTTTACAAAAGTATTTTTTTCTATATAGTTATAGCTATATAATTATAGCCTATAAATACCAACTCGCTTGTTCACTGTGGTGAGTATAGGCAAACCTTGTGAGAAATGTATATCAAGCGCTAACCGACTAAAACTTCAAGGATAAAAGAAAGATACGTTGTTGGTCCGGCGGCCTTAATATCTTCGGCGGAAAGGACTTGTGGGCAGAAAGGGCGGCAAGTAAAATAAATAAAAGAGCAACCACGACGCTGGCTGCTGTGCTGTGCTCTGACCACTGTTAAAGGACTCTCGACAACTAGAGAGGAACTCGAGGCAACCCAATGACTCTTCTTCAAGAGTTACGAGACCTCGGGTTGCGTTACCGTCGATAGGGGTGGAAATTGGCCTAATTTTTTAACACGTTCTATGCCGAGAAAAAAATCACAGTTTCCTGTCCGGGCCGTGTCGGTCAGTGATAGTTGACATATAGACTTTCAGTTCAAGCCGCGTCAGTCAGTGATGACCGCATTTTACGAGAGTTTTCATTTCGTTCTTACAAGCCGTTGGGCAGTGCTCTCAAACTAAATCGCATATTAATTGACCCGCGTGGCCCACTAGTTTCTCCATATCAAGTTGGTTTTTGAAAAATTTAAGAACTTTGAAAGAATAACAACAATTACCATACAATGCTGCCTAACGTTAATTATTTCCATAAATAGTGGCTCAAATTGACTTTTGTTATTACTAAGTAACATTTGAGTAAAACATAAAAGCATGTAAGCAAAAAAAAAACAATTTAGTAATTTTATATAGACCGCGTTGGCAGAGAACGTGTTAAACTACGTTGTACACTATACCTCGCAAACGCGAACGCTGCATGGGAGGATTGAACGAGGCAGTTTGATGATTGTAGTTAGTTATGACATGATCATTACTAGCGTTAAAATATTTTTCAGACATTTGTAACGAGTGGTCGCATCCCGCGTGGGTGTACACCGTCACTTATGGGTTAAGAGTGATCTTGTATTCGATCGAAACATCTTAACGATACGCGATAGCAATAATGTAATAAATCATTGTATGTATGTATAATGTTATAAATAATGTAATATAATTAAAATATATACAGTGACCACCCATATGATTAGAAACACTTCTTATGAATAAAGAAAGTATAACTTCAACGTACAAATGTTCGTAAAAAATATACACATTCAATAATTAATAATCATGCAATAATATAGCCACTCAAATAAAAAAAAAATCATAAAATATAAAACATATCTTACTTTTAATTACAAAATGAGTCTTACACATGTAGGAGTTTATTTTCTGTTACTGGCCGCTTGGACGCCTAGTTAGAAACATTTTAAAAAAGCATTCATAGCTAGTTCTTTCTTGGCTTTTTCTATTATTTTGGCGGCAATTCACAATTTAATCTGAATTTTATTTTGTTCAAAATGGGCAAAAATAAAAGTTGTGACGCGTCAACTAGGCAAATAATTGTTAATTTACATATAGATCATAAGTGCATACAGAATAATAGCAGAGCTTTTAAATTGTTCTGTTAAGAAGTTTTTAATGCAATTGATCATTATAAAACACATGGAACTGTTGAAAATGTTCTTAGAAAGGCTCGGCCACGAAAAACCTCTCCCAGAGAAGATACGCTAATCGTTCGTGTTGCTAAAAAAGACCCAAGTAAAGGCTCCAACCAGATTAAAAATGAAGTTTTTTCGCCTGATGACCCGAGAAACATCTCGTCAAGACTGATACGCCGAAGATTAGTGGAAGCTAAATTGTTTGGAAGAATCTCTCGAAAGGTACCGCTTCTTACCAAGCAATACCGAGAGAAGCGGTTATTATTCGCTAAAAATATGTTAATTGGACAGTACGAGAATGGAAAAAAAGTGTTATTTTCAGATGAAACAAAAAACAATATGGTAAATTCCAATGGTAAGCGCTATGTTAGACGTCCTGTAAACAATGCTTTAAATTATAAATACACAAGGAGTATGGTTAGCACGGTGGCGGTAACATTACAGTTTGGGGGTGTTTTTCCGGATGTGCAGGTGGACGATTGATTTCGGTTGACGACGGATATATCAGGCGCTCTACGATAAATCGTAGAGCGCCTGATATAACGCACGGAGTCACCCAAAGCGATGGCAGTGATTTGTATTTTGACATTTATCAAAATATTTGTAAAAGATGGCTATCACTGGGTCTCAAGGTCACAGTTTAGATAATAGTTACTCAGTAACAGATACTTCACGCGCATAACAAAAAAAAACCACAATATCTTCGCTATAATAACCTATAAAAACTGAATCGAGCGATCGCTGCGAGGTAAAATATATCTTATTTTCCCTTACCAAGAGTTGAGATTGCTCTACCTATTGCGAGATCTTCGTGCGACCGCGCCGTCAAACAAATGAACGAGATTTAAAAATAAATCAAAATATTTGGATTACAAAACTCCAATTATTTATTTGTTAATCAAAGGCTTAAGCTTCATAAAATGGTTTATTTACTATTTATTCCTTATCTAAACTGTTATTGAACCTAATATTCTGATTAGCATTAAGAATTTTAATAAATAGTCACGGGGTATTTGGTACATGAGTGAAGTGGAAGAAAACTAACGTTTTTTAATTAAATGCATATTTCCAAAACAGTACTTCCCGGCCGAGTCATTGACGTTGTCAAAATAATTATTGAAGGTCCGGCGACTTTCAGCCTGCCATCGACTCGATGAATTTTTATAATAAGTCTCGAAATCCCTACAGTATGGTTTTGTCACCATTTGTTTTCTTTTCTAATAGAGCAACGAAGCGTGGCACAGTTCTATTTATTGCTACTCTTATATAATAAATATAATAAAAAATAAAACTACGATAAAATAAAATATTCATAATGTAAATATTAACACCACAATAATTACGGATAGTTAATAATGATACAATTTAGAAAAAGAAATAATGAAGGTATTCATATTCCCTTATAAATGTACAACTATGCTTAACTGAAATCTAAAACTGTGTTATTAAAAAGAGTGTTAAAAAATTAGAGCTCAGTTACTTTTTATTACTTATATTTGCATATCTCTTGTTTATTAATTTCTTCACACTTCTTCCCACATTAAAGGCATTCGAAGTAGTTCGCGATGGTGAGGACAAACGTTATAAGCCATTTAAGAAACTTCACAACAGGCGGCTGCTGTGGCACGGATCTCGAGTCACCAATTTTGCTGGAATACTCTCACAAGGTTAGTTTCGTAGTTATTTAATGGCAAACTGGGACATGTGGTAAACGACAGAGCTTATTTAACAATATTAAATAAGCTTTTTTAACAATATTAAATAAGCTATTAAGCATAAATCTTTTGATCTTTTGAAATATTTGTTATATTACTTTGTTTTCACTTAATGGTTATTATTATTATCATTTATTACATATTTTTCATCAACAGGTCTCCGCATAGCTCCGCCTGAAGCGCCAGTGACGGGTTACATGTTCGGCAAAGGCATATATTTTGCCGACATGGTGTCCAAGTCTGCCAATTACTGTTGCGCCAACAAGGTCTTCTCCGTAGGTATTATGCTGCTGTGTGAAGTCGCACTGGGTGATATGTAAGTGTATTTTTGATAATTTGAATAAAAATGTTTTTTTCATAGTACTGAC
Source organism: Bhutanitis thaidina (assembly GCA_029286595.1). Classification (NCBI taxonomy): domain Eukaryota; kingdom Metazoa; phylum Arthropoda; class Insecta; order Lepidoptera; family Papilionidae; genus Bhutanitis; species Bhutanitis thaidina. Next base: position 6,125,585 of record JAGSMS010000009.1, on the reverse strand, counting down.
TTTACAATACTGTCATACAGGATTCTTCGCAACATTTGTGAAAGTACCTTTTGGGGTCGAGAAGACTTTGCCACGCGGCTCTAGTGCTAGACAGATTTCACATGTCATTTACTTCCATAAATCCTGAAAATATCTCGGTAGTCAAGGAGTCGACATCGTCATGGACTTTTTAGCTGAACGCCTTATAGCCAATGCAACAATAAATATATAAACAAAAGGACCGAGTCTTATTACAGTAGAATTTTCTCTTTATCCCTTTGGCGTTTTAGAAAGAAAGCGCCAACAGCTGGCTGCTACCGAAGAATCATCTTCTCTGTAATTCCTGAATTATTCGCGAATCCTGAATTGGTTTTTCGAAATTATCATGAATTAAATTAGTTCCAATACCGATAGCAAAGATGTTACATATTAAATATAAATGAGATGGACGTTGCAGGAAGAAATGCCACAAGGCGGAGTACATCACGGCGCTGCCGAGCGGCAAGCACTCAACGTGGGGCGTGGGGCGCATGCAGCCCGATCCGGCGAACGCGCGTTCGCTGCCGGACGGCACACTGGTGCCGCTCGGCCCGGCCGCGGCCGCCGTCGAAGCCGACGCAAACGCCACGCTGCTCTACAACGAGTATCCTTTCTATCTTATTAGCTTACCACCTAAACGCTCCAGAACACCTGTAAATATGAGAGGCTTTTAACGTATTCTCGGTTTCAGTTTGAAAAAAAAAATTCATGTCAAATTATATTTATTTTTTTATGTAATCCCCCATAACCTCAATGCATTTATTACATCTTGAAATTAACTTTGAATACCATACGCTGAATAAACCACCTCCTACGAGTTTATCGCGTATCCTTATTTATGGATATCCAGCTTAATTGGCAACGACTTGTTATTAACCATAAGATGTCATTGTGATGTAGCGGCCAGAAGGACATCATCATTATATAAAAATAGAATACCAATAAGCATAAACACTCTTTAACCATCAATTTCCCACGTTTAAGCTGAAAATGTAGTGTCATGCGCGTAATTTTTAGCCGATATTCTAACACTGCACACAATAACATGTTTCAGTTTTAGGTACTTGTTCATCCTGTTGCCTGTTGCGACACATGTTCTTCAATAAATTATTCATATAATCAATATTAAATAACTACTGCTACTTAATAAAACCATATCTAGAAGATTAGACTTACTTATTTTAGGGCAAATAAAAATGTTTCGATGCCCTTCTGAGATAGTCTTTTAAGCCAAAGTTTTAAGTCATTGCAATTGCGTCTTTACTTCTAACCCGTATTATATTTTCATGGCACAGTCCATAAGTTTCCTTAACACAAAATTGTTACAGATTCATTGTATATGATGTCGCTCAAGTGAAAGTCAAATATCTGCTGCAAATGAAGTTCAACTACAAGTTCTAGGTAAACAGTTCTTCAGGAATTCTTCTGGTGATGCGTTAGTGTTATTATATGCATTACAACTAAATATTCGTCGTATTGCATTTTGTCATTATGAAACAGTAAGCCGGTTTCTTTATTATAAGTGATATTAATGAAGGCAGTTTTGTTGTGTAAACGTTTATTTACTTTCTCTTTTAATCATTGCCGTAGTCGTTGTATACAGCAATTATTTTTATTTTAGTATTTTTTACTTTAATGTGGACAAAAATGTCGATGAATATTATTAAAGCTACAATAATCTGGTTGTTTAATTAGAATTGTTTTTTTTTTAATATTTTTCTTATCATTTATTATCACAAATATTAAAATTTTCTCCATGATTATTGTACCCAATAAAAATGTTACAATTAATATGTTTTTCATTATAACATTAGAGACTAATGAAAATAAGTATAAAAGTACTGTGGCATAGCACCCTCGATCTAGGTACAGTCACAGTATACAATAAGAATATGGTCCAGTAGTTAATTTAAAACCATAACACCACTTTAAACCATTGTTTTAGAGTGTTCAACAGGTCTATCCATTGAAAAAATCCTATAAAAGTTAATATTGTGAAGTTAAAATAGTTTTTTGGATTTTATGGAAATATGAGGAGATAAAAACTAACACAGTACAGGTAAATTTTTTTTTCCAAGTCAATTTAATAGCATTTATAGCTGAGCCTTTCGTATCTACACTGCTGCAGCACTTACACTATTATTGTTTCCTTGTTTAGAAGCATCTGTACATAATACCAAAATAGACCGTGATCTATGGATAATTTCATTGAAAAGCCGGTCTGCACAAAGAGAGTCCTTATCTACGCCTAAATTTAGAACAAAGTTGGAGGTTGAAAAATAAGTGAAAGTAAATCAAAAACAAACGGGATTTTTGTAAAACTGTAAAAGAGAAAAAACAAGAAATAGATTGGATTACATTGTAACTTTTAGGAGTGGGGACAGTTCTTTGTGAGCACAATAACTAGAAGTGTTAATCGAGTGAATGCAAACTGCACCATATTAAAGAAATATCTATCACAGAGAAAGTGTCTACGTAGAAATAAATGTGGTTCAAGACACAACCAGAAGTGCATTCGTTAGAGAATATCTCATAGCACAGGTGATCGAGAAGAGCAATTTTATTGCATGGTTCCAGAATGAATCCGCCATAGTCAAAATTACTTACATTTGTTGCATTATAGAGGATTTTTTAACTAAATGGGTGAGGCCCCCCAACGAACACCGGACACGGCTGGCAAGATATTTATGTTCTTTCATACTTCGCAACGACGTAGTCCAGGTGATGTAAATCTGTCACACTGGAATCGAGTATAATGCGTTGGAATTCCACTGTATCCAGAGAAGCAATAATTTCATTATTTACTGGAAGAGTAATAAGAGGATTATGTATCTTACGAGAAAACAACAGAAGCAGGTTTGGATACTGAAAGAGAGAAATCATGCTCACTGAGCCATTCTTGAAGATAATGTAGAGCAGAATTTAGTGGGGTATTTTCCAGATACTACGAGCAAGTATAGAATGTGTTGTAGGAATATAAATTATGGCAAATTTTGTTTAACTATTGTCGTGAAATTATTTTTATTTGTAACTGTTATATAACGGGTGATAAATCAAAACCAGTTATTTTTATCATGTGACTGTCATTGTCACTGAGGCTACATTTGTTTCAGCCTCTTACATATGGTTAAAGTGACTCGAGTGAGTCAGACGCTCACTAGCATCGATTTGTTGACGATAATTAGAGATTTCCCTCAAACAGGCTTGGCATGAAATGAAATGAAAACTCTTTATTCTTCAAGATAAGAACGATAATTTCATTAGTCAAATGTCAAATCTAATTATTATTGACTGTCAAGAATAATAAGAATGAGATTAAATTTTAGTAGAAGACTTTTATAACGTCAAGTCATTTATCTCCGTGCCTTAAAAAGTAAGCAAATTAAAGCCTAAAATTGTTGACGATAAGATTCAATTTCACTCAAACAGATTCTCTCTTCTAACTGGTGACACGTGTAGACGACGCTTTGCCCGCATAAATTAAAATAAAGGATGCGCGATACTACTGGCTTTTCGATTAATGTAACTGGTGGGGCACGTGTTATCATACGTTATATAATATGTGATATTTCGTAACGTGCGTGAAATATTCTGTCTGGTCTATTCTTGGTTGAAGCCATCTTTGTCATAGGTGGCGCTATAAATCAAATAAATCGAGCATACTAAGTTACGTTTCTGTGCCGACCCCTGATAAAGAAACCATACAATTTGCAAAATACTTTATTATATCATGTTAAAATATCAAGTATTGATTTGCTGAAGTTGAACTGATGGCTCCAAGCAAAAATTTACTCCTCCAGACTTGAATGGAATTTTTCGATCACTGTGCACATCCACGAAAACTTGTGGAATATTATACTATCAACGTTACACACCAAAATACGAGATACACAGACCCAGCCAGAACTACGGGTTTGCGCCCAAAGTTCTGGCGATTATACAAAAACCGATTCCATGATCGGTTCAAATACGATTTGGCTGCATAATGGACATCACTAATATTTTTGGCATATTATGTATGTTATGTGAACTAAATTAAATTTTGTGACACCATATAAACAATGTTTCGGACCGTTCTAATTCAATTCAGTTTTACTGCTAAGTTCGACTTTAAAATAGTTGTGTTAAAAGATATGTTTAGTTTACTAAACAAAGCTAAAGAATAATACAGTGCAAATAAACGGTTGTGCGTAAATATGGAAGTGGACATAATGAAATGGAACAACACAGAAATTTTAGATTTATTTAAAAAAAATAAAATTTCTGGCCATATAATTGAAATATGTAGATCACAAGATATTGACGGACAGTGCCTTTTATCATTTGTAGATCGAGACTTTTATGAACATCCATTTGATCAACTTAAACTTGGTGAAAGGAAGAGGTTCATATTGTTGGTGAAAAGATTACAAAGAAAGAATCGTGCAGCTATGTTCGAGCTTGGGCTTTGTGATGATCCGGTTTTTAATAATCCCGCTACTAATATTAATTTTCTTGGCACCAATTTATCAAATTTAAGTTATAATCTACATAATCAATTGCAAAATGAACTTGCATATAACAGAAATAATACAGACTGCATTTCACATTTTACCCCTGATGTCAAAGCATCTAAATTAAAACCAGAAGTATGGAAAACATGCATTGCTCTTGGTGTGTATCACTTTATATTGCTGTTTCCATTGTTACAGTTTAATTTACTGTTTAATAATATTAATTACATTTAGTCTATTTTGTATAATTGGAATTAAAAAGTCCTATTTTTAAAATGTCAAATCAAATAAAAATAAAAAGACCATACAATTCTCTATAAATTATAATTATCCTAATTTATTTCAAGGTTATGTGTTCCTTGTTACGTGGGTAACAGCGGTGGTTATGGTGATAGTGCATGATAAGGTACCAGACATGAAGAAATATCCTCCATTGCCAGATCTCTTCCTTGATAATGTGCCTCATATCCCATGGGCTTTTGATATGTGTGAGATTACTGGATCTCTACTGATGGCTATTTGGATGATAGTCCTGTTCTTCCATAAGCATAGGTCAGTATAACATTAAATATGTAGTATTTAGTTTACTATAAATCAAATTATTTATAATTTAATACATAATACAAATGTTGTTACAATTGAATATAGTAAATCAATACATAAATATCCCTGTATATTAATATATTATAATAAGCATGTAAGATAAAATATAGAGGTGTTGTATCAGTGCTATACTATGATTCTATTACATGGCTGTATTATGAACAAAATTAAGTATTACTTTTTTATGTTATATAGACTTAAATATTTTTAACCTCTTGAAAGTTATAACAAAGCAATTTCCTGTGTTGCACCACACTGATGAAGGATAGAGATGATTGGTGGATAGAGTATGATGTGTAAATGCCTTAAACTTTTTTATAATTAGTTATAAATAATCTAGCTGTAGCTGGCGACATTGCCAGCATTCTCATAAATTTTATCCCAAAGAAATATGAAAGTATATAATAGTACATTGTGATAAAAAGTATACTATATCCTATTACATGGTATAATCTACATCTCTGTCATGTTTTTTACTTTAAAAACATATTGTTTTAAAGTTTACATAGGTAATCTGATACTCATTTTCTCTAATTACTCAACAAATGCATATTTCTGAATTTCTATCCAGTTACAGAGATAGTATAGGTAAGCAATTTATATTTATTAGAATAATTAGTCAAACATATAAATCCTATTATTATGAATAAGGCCACAAATATACAATATGATTTTAGCTTAAATCATTAAAATATATTTGTACTGAAAAATAAAAAAGACCTTTAGGGTTGACTTTTTAATATGAGAAAATTAATTTTTATAAGAATAGCAGAATCCCAATCAATAATTGTTTACTTTTGCTAACATTGTGGGGTCTTAGCTAAATTTTTAACTGTCAGTAGACAGGAGTGTGTTTATTTCATTGTACTATACTGGATTCTAAATCATTCTCACAAATTTATTTATTTTTGATGAAGTGTACATAGACTCTCTTTGGGGTTAGTCTCTTGTTTATAAAATATAATTTTATATATATTTTTTTTAGTTAGTTCTCTAATTACAATGATCCATGATGATTTAAATACATTATAACACAAGTGGAAGGAAAGGAGCTTGAGAGAATTTCCTCCCATCTCATTCGTTGGGTGTCTTTTTTGTTTTTTATCAGCAAGGCGGCAAACAAGTAAGCAGTTCACCTGATGGTAAGTGATTCCTGTCACCCACGTACAACACCAGAGGTGCGTTGCCGGCCTTTAAGGTTATTTGGGAGATGGGGAGGGTGATGGTGAGAAGGAGAGGGAAGGGTTGTGGGCCTCCAGTCCATTCAAGCAGTAACAAAAGCCACCGCTTGGCTATACCATGTATTATGTGTGCCAAAAAACTATGGTATTTGGAAAATTGCTGCAAAACCACTTCTAATATCTTGGGGAATATAATTAATATTGCATTTAATTTGTTTTTCTTGCAGTAAAGATATTTACCTCATTAGATGAAAAACAGGTGATTTTAATTTTCAAATTACAGGAAAATGTATTTGAAAAGTTGTATCTGATAGTTTGGCTCTGATTTACTTGTTTACTTTTCTTTTTATTACTAAATAAAAATGTAGCAAATTACAGTGTAGTCACATGTGGAACAATGTAATAAGTCTATTATTGACAGATTGACATTTCCTCTAATATATTTATGATAGTAATTTGTTCTACTGAAACATTTCCTTGATTGTTAAAGAAAATGTAACCTTTATAATAACCTTCAAAATTATAGTCTTGCTCTATAAAATCTTTTGAAATGTGTTCCAATGCAACATAAGTTTACCCACCTATACAAAATATATCACTATATTTTTAAATACAAGGATTTTATGTAAACGTATATAAACGAGATTTTATGCTTAAAAGCTCGTTTGTACTTATTACCAACTGAAAATAATCATTTATAATAAAAATGAGTATAATCTTACCCGGCTTTCATTAGCATATCATTATCTTGGAACTGTAAATAAATTTCAAAGTCATAATCTCCCGTCAGGTTTATAATCCTGCGGCGCTTCTTTGCGCTAGCTGGGACTGTGTTCCTGTTACGATGCTTTACGATGCTTATAACGTCCCTCTCGGTGCCCGGCTCGCACCTGAAGTGTGAGCCTCGGTTCTACCCGCCCGCGGACGATCTCACAGTGTGGGGACGAAGACTGAGGCAGGCCTACGATATCTGGAGCGGAGCCGGAATGTCCGTAAGGGGTGTGCGGACGTGTGGCGACTATATGTTCTCGGGGCATACTGTCGCATTGACACTCCTCAATTTCTTCATCACTGAATGTGAGTACTGACATTAATATTGTTTATTGTGTCTTTTCGCTATTTTCGACTAACATCGTACGGTTTACTCTGTTCAGTCCATTAAAGCGTTGTTTAGTTCGACTCGCGACATCTTAATCGTGATCTCACGCATTTAGTAATAAATAAGTGTTTCAACTCCATTGCGACATATCAATGTAGTAGATAAAAGAAAGCCAACCTGATGTCTTACCTCATACTCGGGGCTGTTTTTTTCGACATATTCACAAAGAATCCTCATCTTGAAATAGTTTTCTCTTTTCAAGTTTCTAAACGAAATTTCCGGTGACGACACCGCTAAAATTTTGTATGATTAACAATTTTAAGTTCTGAATTTACCACATGCTCGGCAGTGAAGGAAAACATCGCAAGGGAACCCGCACTGCGTACGTAGTACCTACGTATATATATATATATACACATAACGAATGCATCTTACATATCCCTTACGTATATACATATCTAATGCATACCGGCCCACCCGACGCAAGCAAGGACGGGCTAAATCGGGCTTGCACTGACTAAACCACACGGTTTCCCACCATCTCTGGCTGGCCACGGAAACGCTTACGCACATATCTGCAGCCAACACCCGCCTTCTCTTCTTAACTTCTCCGAAAAGTAATCCCCTCGTTTTCTCTCCTGCCAAGGTGCACTGGACCTATCTCTGTATCATGTCTGCTATCCTTCCCGGAAGTTCATAGAAGCATTAGCCCTTCTGCCTAGCTACTGATCCCCTCCTTGGGTCCACCGCTGAGCCAACGTTAGCCACGGAAGGTAGAGCGGTTCAACGTATACGTAATACGGCCGGCTTAGGTATTATATAGGTCTGACCTATTTGGAATATCACCTGTTCAATGCCGCAAAGTTTAGAATGTTCTTCTTTAACGACACATGCGTTGATGAATTTTACGATAAAGTAAAATTAGAGCTTATTTGTCATTTACACTATAATTTTTTTTTAATATTTTACCTTGAATTGTACAATCAGTCAACGTAGTCGATGGCGCGAGTAACAGCTAGTTTAAAATATAATTAATCTCTACAGTTTAATAAAAATACCTTTAGTTTTTGTACAATAGAAGGATTATGTTTTATTCAGGCGACATGTACCCAAGTCAGTTTATTTGTAAAAATTAATTTGACTTAGGTGCGCTGAAACCCTTCGATAATGGAATGTCTGTGTATGTACCCTACAATGGGTTTTAAATACGCAGATATTATTAAGAGATAAAAAATGTGTGTTTTTTCTTATTAAATGAATGGTTGTTGATTTTTGTAAGATCTCGAAACAATAATTTCTTCATAACTTACCAACTACTTTTGAAATTTAACATTGCGTAAATTTAAAGGGCTGCAGTAGTATGATAGCTTTAATTAGTCTTGATTAACAGTGACGAGAGTAGGAGCGTTTGGCCGGTAGCAGTCTGGCATAACCTTTACCTGGCTTCCGTGGCGCGACTTAGCCAGTAGGAGTCTGGTATAACCTATGGTGGAGACAAATCCTATGTAGTAGATTTTCCCACTAAAAATATTTGTAATTGCAAAATGGAAAAATCGATAATTTATTATTAATGACAAACAAGTTCGATTGGAACAGATATTAATGGTGTAATTATTTACTACGTAAGGAAAAAAAACCGGGGTACTATAGATCTCTGGGAGCAAACCCGGCGAATCTCAATATTTGTTCTGGGAATTGTCCCGGAAAGGCGAAAAGTAGTCTTATGGAAGCCAGTTTGGTTACGATGAAGAATCGTGCCAAATGGATATCCGCAATCCTACACCTATTTGGTGATAGCCACGAGTACTTGTATAAACACCCTAGCATAGCCTACTTTAAATGTTTAACCCGTTCGCTAAAACATTTAACATAAGTAACATTAATTAGCTTTCGCTGATTTGATTTTGATATATACTTAGAATTCTTTTCAAAACAGTCATATAATCAGAAGACATGATAGTGGAGTGGTTAGGGGATCTGTCTTAGAATCAGGAGACTCGAGCCGTTCCCTGGAATGTCCAGGGCTCGGGATGGTTTGTATCGATGAGTATTGTATCGAAACTTATGTATGATTTTTATCGTTAGTCTGAATACTAAGACAGCGATAAGCTAACCACCATTTACATTGTCCCATATTTGGGAAAAACTCTTGTGAAAAGTGGGTGGAAAGGAGTAAAATGTCTAGACTTGTGACTACTCCAGTGTTTGGATATAACGGTCGTGAGAGCGTATTTGATTTTTTTTTATTAATATCTTTTATCCATCTGGAACAGCGGCAAACGTTTCCTAATCGCCCTTAACGTGTCATAACAAAGGAATTTCTATTTAATCTGTTTAATTTAATTCTATTTAAGCAGTTTTTGAGATTACCTCTAATAGTTCGAGATTACAGCCTAAGTTAGAGTTTGTAAATTCAACATATCTTTAAATTGTGAGATAAACTCTAAAATTTATGAAAATGGCTTAGTCAAAGTTATTACAGTAATTTGAAAATAATAATCTGTACAACCTGCAAAACTGTCAACTTCCAAGTGATTTTGTTTGCTTGGAAGAGATCACTATGCAGCGATAAGACCGCCAAATTGTATCTTCCAATTTACTTCCGCTTTTTTTTATCCAGTTGTTTTGTCATAGTACTTAAATATGTCAATCTTGCAAGAATATTATTTAACAATCATGATAATTGTAAAGACATTACATTTGATACCGCAGATACTTTTTCTTTTACTATAAACTTGTAACCTGCGAGGTAACAAACGAGGTCCTGGCGACCGAATGTTGGCGAAAAATTCATCTAAATTTTCCGCACCCAACATCCCACCGGAACCCTACGTGATGATGGGGAGCAGCATCACTGCGCTCACCAACCCGCTTGCCCCCGTGGTGAGTGTGAGCAAAGCCGTCCAATAAATACATGCTGGTGCTTCTTCTGTCTGGCCTGACTTAAACAAGCTAATGAAGAAGAAGAACTTTCCTTTTTTTATCACTATGTCATGGCTAGTCCAGCCATCAATAATATTACAAATTTTTTTCTGAAATTGTATTTAAAATGCGTTTATTATGTTTATGTAGAAACTTCGATCGATATTGTGCCATTTCATATATGTCATCCAAAAAAATATTACGGTAAGGAAAATAGAATTGCAGTGATTGCTTTGCACAAAGTGGGTATGGATGGAGTCGTCAGTTATTTTTAAGATGCTTCAAAAGCTAGGCATACCTACAATTCCTCAGTTGAAGATCATAAAAGATCGAGGCGTCCCGGTCTGTTAGGACAAAACGGGGAGTGAACGCTTTCAAACCCAGAATTTCACAAAACCCTAATAAAATGAAAAATATTATCCCTTGAAATGAAGATTCCCGCTTGGTCAATTATTTAACAAGACCTGACGCTGGGTGCGTACAGTCGATACACAGGATATGACTCAAATCAGTCCCTGCTATGCCCTAAATCTAACTCTGCAGCAGGAGAGAAATGAGATAGAAAAATACTATTTACAGTTGAAAACATTTTTACGATTGAAGAGCACTAAAACAAGCATAATTACAAAATGTATATGCTTACAGCTCTACAGAAGCCTCGCAACTTGTTGGAAAAGTTCAATCTGTAATCCTATTACGAATCTTTATTTTTGTAAAAAAGGAATAAATACTTCGGCCAAAGATGTTTTTCTTGGATCTTATGGTAAAGCCTCTCAGTGATTCACTTTCCAAAAATGTGACGTGACCTTTTCAGCTTTTTTTTTCATTGATTCAAAGATGTGGAATAAAATGGTTTTAATTAATCTCTTAGGCCAGCCGTGCGATGAATACGAATTTATATCGCACGAAAGCTTACGACACACGTTGTACGAATTGAGTGCACATACTGGCTATCCCGAAAAGACACCAGCATGCATGGCAGTGGTTGTTAATGTTGCAATCGTGATATCTCTTTCGCGCTCCAAGAATTATACGTATCTTCTAGAGTAATTACTTCGGATTTGGAGACTGCGGCGGCGTCGTAGTTGACCATGGACTATTTCATATTTAAAAAAGAAACCTTAGAATAAATTTCATTGCGATGGTGGTCACGTATGATTAAAATTTCTAGTTTTACTATGGTTTTACGAGCGCCTCTGAGAAGTCTGCAGTCTGTGATCATATTCTGGATCGACCCAACCGTTACGTTAGATTTGACAGACCACATTTTCTCGCAATGAATACAGATTCTTACCAAGAATGATTCGCGAGGCTATTGAAATTAAGAAAACATCCTAATTTCTATAGAGAAGATGGCTGGGTGCTACCACCTGCTTGGGATCAGGTAATTAATAAAATTAAATCTTTATCCAAGCATACTACTGCACGATCTCAATACACCGTGTGCTCATTGTGGATAGATCGCACCAAAAATTAATAATTATAAAGTAGTGGAGTTATCTTATCTTCTCTTAATCCGTAAAAAATAGTTTAATTTCAAATGTGTATGTAGTATTCACGTAAATACAAGAAATCATTCTTCTCCGTACATTTTGTATTTTAACCGCACGAACACATAAATAATCCGAACAAGATGGGATTCATTTCGGACGTCGGAACTATACGTTTCAGTATATATATATATATATATATGAAAAGTACTCTGTGACTATACGCGCATTTACCCACGTCTAGCTCGGACTCGGTGCTCCAGCTACCATAGTACTCGGTGGATCATGATAGTTCGAGCGTTTTTGTACGTGTTCGCATGACTCAAACGGCTTTAGACTTTATTATGTACACATCAATTCTATCGATATCGCACAGTTTTATTTTAAAGTGTAACAGAACTTATGATCATACTGGGTATAATAATTACGAAAACAACAAAGTTTTGCTCAACATAAGATTTATAAAGAAATGTCACTATTTCGGTTAAAAACAACAGACTTGAAGTTACTGCGATGTTTCACACATGGTTGAACTGTAGAATAAGTCTCTCATAAAACTAAAAATAAGCCGTAACAATATCCATATGCAATGTCCATTACCAACGAAGTAAATTACGCAATCAGTTTACTACTTAAATGTACATTTACTTGCATGTCACGCTAAGTGTAACCAATTTTGAATACACACAGTTCAATCACGTTAGTAAAAACAAGTTATACGGTTTCTTTCATAATGTACTTACTTATTTTTTAACGTGCGTAACGTCTGTCATAGCAAAATTTTCTTGGAAAATATACGACGATGTACTACTATTGAGTAATCTATGGAAACTGGAATATTGTTATAAATCTTAAAAAACAAAAATATCTTTGAGGGAAGCCTATGTTCAGCACAAAATACAATATAAACATGTGCGTGGTAGCATGGACATCCAAAAATTCTCAGAGAAAATGCGATTGTTTGGTCATGTAGAAGAGGATGCGCCTTGATTACGCACATTACGGCTCCATTGCATTACATATTTCCGCATCCGCCCTTCGTAGCAGAGGCAGTCTAGATAGCTAGATATAGTGAAATGACATGTGTGTACAATACGAAGGTAACTTCGACGATAAAGCAAAGACGAGAAAAGCTGTGAGGGAGGTGTATCCAATCCGGAAGAGAGAAAGAGAGACAGGGAGAGAAAGGTCATCGACACCTCATAACATTAGCGCTTTGTTAGTCATCTGCAGGTTGAGTTATCAACTTTAAAACAATTTTTTTTTGTTACGGTACATATCAGGACTAATGACACTAAGGGTTATATTATCTTTTGCTTTAACCATGTGCCCAGTATATAGGTTACTAAAGATTTCTATGTGTAGATACTTATTTTAATAGTTATTTCCGCTATAAATACAGATACATTCTAGTATTTATAAACAACAGATTAAACATTATCGATGTTGACGTGTGGAGTGCGTATATTATCGTTTAGTCTTCCTCTCTAGTGATCTATATCTTTAAAAACAAACAAATTATATTTAGTACAGGAAAAAGGGTTGGAATAATTAAATTTACCTAAGTACGGGAAGAAATCCTCCCATTGAAATATGCCACATGTACACTACACAAATACAACTACTCCTATAATGATGATGTCATCCTGGCCGATCCCGATCAGTGTGACAGCTTCCGAAAACAACCGGCAGTTGTCAACTGCGCAGGAGATAACATAATGCCGTAAAGGTACGCGTAAACACAGGGGTACTCACCAGTTTTTGCCATTTTGGATGTAACTCTTATGTGATAAGATCGGAGGAAGAATCAGATCCAATGACAGAGACACGAGACGAACACAACACAACTAGACCCGAAAACCAATAATTTGTGTTATTGCACAAATATAGACTTCTGCTGGGTATTCAAACCCAGGACCACTAAGCCACGCGGTTGACCTACAGCAGTAGATTATAATATAATGGTTTGATTTGATGATGATAGCACGATTCCGCTTGTGATGGCATTCAACTCCAACATTATTCTGATACGAGACAAATCAAATGCACTTTGAATCTGAATAATATAACTCACTATCACACTCGCGCTTGGCCCCTTTTCTTTTAAATATAATTAGTAACCACTACCCGCTGCTTCGTCCGCGTGGCTAAAAATGTTTAGTTCTTTAAGCCTCATTAAACGACAAACCGCCAAACTTTCACATTTTTAATATTAAGTAAAACATACTTTAGACCTTCTTAAACATTAAAACATAACTTCTATCAAAGCTGTGACTTGAATTTTTGTTAAATCAATTAAAACATGCAATCAAATTGTTTTATACATAAATTAGTATCGATACCGCAACAAACAATCCTACCTTTGATTTAAGTGCGTTGTGCCACACTAAGGGTTAGAATATAATACCTCGTTGCTAGTTATTGCCTTATTCTTGCCACTTATCATAAGGTTTTCGCAACGATGGGACGTCTAAGATAATATTTTTAAGCAGTAGACATAGAAAAAGTTCGGTTGTATCCAGAAGTATATTTTCGTGTAGTTTTGTTAAATGTTGGTAGCCTGACCAGTACTAAGTTGAATTATTAAATAGTAATTTTAATTATGATTATGAGAATATTACAAATTCGTGTAATTTTATTTCTTCAACTGTAATCCTTAAAATTGTTTGGTGATAAGTTGTATCTATTACATAAAATTATGTTGGCAGACGACATAAATGATTTAAAATATCGATTTTTTTAAATTTATTATTCCATAAGACGTTGAGTGCATATTCTCGTCGATACCGCTGTCAGAGCCTTTGTTTTTTAATTCCGATTGCCGGCGAGAATCGTCAGAATTCATGGGGTCTCTATTTAGTTCAAACTGCAATTACTACTACGGTTTTATGAGTATTAAGTTTAATTTTTTTTTATTTCATTCGATTTCAACTGTTAGTTATGACTATAATGTCGATTCATATAATCTGTGATACTACTTTCATTGAAAGATATTTATAATAGTGTAAAAATTCTAAATAAACAATATTGAACACTTTCGCTTCGCGTGTTTTATATGATTTTATAGTTAGGATATCATGTTTGCATCAATGAGTGTACGTGTACCCGTATAGGAAAATCAATATGTTCTTCTAAATCTTGAATGATGTTGCCAAAAAATGTATTTCTGCAAAACGTTCTACTTTTTTTTATTAAAAGTATAGAGATAGATTTCCGTAGTATAGAGATTCTTTAAACCGTCGGTCGGTTGGAAATGCCGTGTTTGTTAATTGTAATGACGCATTATCAGAATTCCGTTGAACTGAAATCAAAGTTCACTTACATAATATTTTGCATATATTCTTATCTCTCGCGCTGAATAAAACTATAGATAAACAACAAGGAAGCAAACAGTGTGTTACGCATTTTGTTTAATATTTACGCGCATTTATTACCTCGAATGGGATCTGCGGCGTCGATAATTTATTGATCCGGTCCAGTCCAAACAGCTGTAATATATGCTGTATATGATTATATATACGATATTCTTTGGGATTACTTAGCCGACAATGATGGCTATTCCCAGCTACGTAATGGCGATTGTGGCAGATTCAAGTGGTCTCATATTTATTAAGAGATGAATAAACAAATCAAATTGGGATCAGAACGAGTACCATTCTGCACAAAACTTTATACTGAATCTTTAAAACTGCCTACCAAGTGTGGCTACCGCGGCAGTTACAGCTCGTTTCCTAGCCGAGGTTTTATATAGTTCCTCGCTGGATAACTCTTTACTCCACAATGGCAGTACTAGTGACCACGCACCGCTTTTACCTAATTATTACAGGTAATTATAATAGTTTTTTACGACACACGTCGAGATGGAGTGATAAATTCTCTTATGCCGCTTCCACTCGCCTATGGTTTTCAGCAGTTACAAACTAAGTTTGTTTTGTTTTTATCTTGGAATAATTCACTGTTGGTAGTCGGACAATGCAAATCTGACAGTCCCGTTTTGATAAGTTAGTTCAACGCATTCTAATTAGCGTCACTCAAACTTGCCTATAAACAATGAACGATGCCGGTGATATCGACTTGTACGAGCACGTCACCAATTTATTGTTCTGTGAGTGTGCAAAGTCCTTGACTTATATACAATTGTTTAAAACCAATCGATGTTTATAGTACAGGATTATTCGTAAAAGCTAATATAATTTAATTGTTGTACATCATTTGAGAGTATTTTATTTATGTATTTCTCCAATTCAATTTCGGTTCACTGGAAGATAAAATAAAATTGTAGTAATAGTTGAAGGTTTATTTCTATGTAATCATTAAATTTTTTGTTACTTTTTGCCTTTACAAATGATTTCCACTATCACAGGTAGATAACAGAAATTAACTTTTTTTTTTTAAACAAAATTCGTTTATTCACTTTGGTGACTAATGAATCGCAATAAATATTTTGTTTTTAATGAATGTAAGCAAGCAATTGTGATAAATGTCCAAAGCCCGTACGAGGAAGGTCATCGTGACGCACAAACGATATAAGTGCGCTATCACCTTGATGAATTCTCTCGCCGCCAGAGTAAGGTCTTCGGTACATGCAGCTTTATAATATTACTACTGTACGGTGACATTTTGTGAAGACGTAATCATTTTCGGAAGGGAGGGCCAACACATTATTTAGATACTACAACCCAGCCTGCTTCGATAAATGTCCTACAAAGCGACTAAGTGGAAATCTCAGAAAGATCGAAGTCGAGATGATTACCGTAAATCCCTCTTAAAAAAGGGCAATGCCCATAGTGGACGTGTACGAGACTGTTTATGATAATTTAGAGCTCTGAAAACCCCTGCAGTGTCTTCTATTTACCATGTCATTGTTTTGTTGCAGACACGTCGCGCAACCTCTACCTACTGCACATTCTGTCGTGGGTGATGAACATGTTCGGTATCTTCTTCATCCTAGCGGCCCACGAGCATTACTCTATTGACGTGTTCATCGCGTTCTACATAACGTCGCGACTCTTCCTATACTACCACACGCTGTCCAACAATCAGGCGCTAATGCAGAATGATTCTTCAAGGTACTGCAGGCATGTTTCTGATTTAGGTTTTCTGTAGTACCTCGAGGTGTAGTGGTTTAATAAGAGTGTATAGTTCTCTGCTAAGAATTTAAGGTTATACAAGTGGTTATATAAGAAAATTTTATTGCATCGATTGTGCAATAGAAGTTCGTCAGCTTCCTCATTCTGTCGGCAGTAGTCCACTGCGCAGAATATAATTATAATCGTGTTACGTGTGTACGTGCGAAAACAGAAGCAATCCCTCACTCGTCTTTACATTCTCCTATCCGATGTAACGTTTGTACTGGTACAAGGAGATATGAGGAAGGAAATACAATGTCAGAGATTCGAAGCCAGGACCCATGCTTCAAAAGTCCCCCAGGCTAACCCCTAAGCCACTCGGTCGTCAAGTCAAGTCACAGGTTCAATAACGAGAAGTGAACGGGACTTCATTATTTCTAGCGTGTTATAATAATAGAATGTACTTTGTTGCGACACGTGTTGTATCTCAACGATGATTTTGTTGTTGAGATTTATCATCGATCGAGACGAATTCCGGCGAATTAGGACAACATAGCTAGTATCTTTTTATAAAATGCAAATATTATTGAAAAGTAGCTGGTAAGTTTTTATCATATGTGGGAAAGTTTCCATACTTGGTAATTTTGTATAGGCGGTATAGTACGAGACGGACCCTCGCTTTGCGTATTCCGGTACTACCTCGTAATATATCTGTGTTATGTATTTAACAAAATAATTATATTTTCTTTCATTCAGTTTGGGATCCATAGCGCGATCCCGACTCACACTTGGCCTTGGTTCAAAAGATACAGCCCTTAAAGGAACTGAGTGACTGACGAACGGCGTAGGCGTAGTAATAGGGCTCCGTCTGAAACCGATTTTTATTTTCTTTTACCGTTAACAATAGTTTCTTAATGATGTTCATTCTTTCGCCTGTCTCTTCTTTTGGCTAGAACAAACGAAAGCAAGTCTGCAGGTGTCTTGTATGCCATGTATATGCTGTATTTAACACATCTTTATTATTATGAATTTTTAAATAGAACAAAACGTTGACGGAATCCGCTTTTGTCTATGTATTCCCTTATAATGTCTAAATGGATTTCAATACGGTTTTTACCGTCATTTAGAACATTTCATGAAGAAGGAATAGTAAGAAATGTATAACCCATTCACGTTTAGTTTTGTATTAATAAAGATACGTCCGTGCGAAGCCGCCGACATAATTTAGTATATTTATTTCTTGTGTGATGGCGACTCAAGAAAATCCATCTTGCCTTATCCCGAAAGTGCCTGGAACATTTTGTGGCTATTGGAAAATATGTGGTGGATTGGAAATAATCATCTCGAAATATACCGGACTGAAAATACACATACCCGTGACAGCCAGGCAATCAGTGGTGTCCGGTACTGCGGTCGGCAATCATTTTGCCACGCGTGGTGATTATGCCAAATCGTGGTACAGCAGTAGGTAATCTGTTAAATAAGAAATAAATTTAAATTGAAAAATAAAAAAATTACGTATTAGATTAGTGTGCTAAAATATGATGTCGCAGACTAGTTCCGACAACCCATTTGCATTGATCACTTTTTCGTTCAAAATACATTAGAACCAAGACATATATCAGTGCTCTTATTTCTTTCAAATAATCTTACAGCGGTTACGTACATAACATTATGCAAAAATGTTTTAACTATATATGAGAAAAGATAATGCAGTATCTTTTACAATTTATATTTCTTCCTCTTACTTAGTTTTATTAATTCTTAAAAGAATATTACATATCATGCGGTTTATTATTCGTGTTTACAACATTTTAGGTAATGTTTGTCATAAATATTAATTTGGTAATTTGAGTGTTGAAGGCATTTAGCACCTGCTATTAGTTTTCCACCATCTTCCATGGTTGGCTAGCAGGGAATGTAAGAAGGCATTTTAACACTTCGTTTAAGGTGTCCACTACATAATATACTTAGAATAAATAAAGAAACTTTTTCTTAATATTAGATACTGTAATGTAGATGAATTAATGAATGACCTAATTGCGAAAGTATTTGTGTGACATATTCGGATGGGTATCCCGGCATCGGTCGGTCGCCGGTGCCTCGTTTGTTTGCTAGCTGATGTACTACGCATGTGTGATTGGCATTTGGAGAAAGAGATGGATGGTTCCGGTTCCAGCTTAAAATATAATTAACTCTGATTGCATAAGTAAGCTAATTACACACTTCGTTTTGTTGTAATTAAATAGAATTTGGTTTAGAGTAATTGAAAATAAAGCCACGATACTGGGACATCCTGTGATCGCAGTCTCCTTTTGTGACCTCCAGCAACTGGCAGTAGCGTAAATGCTAGAATATTACAGCTAAAGTGCTCGCCTGAGGAGAGACCTACGATAGCAGTGAACTACATGAAGATATTTTTAAGCTGTCGTAGTTTATATTAGTTTCCTCTAAAATGTCAACCTAACTTTACGAAAGCTTTGTAGTTGGGCAAACGACAGATGGCAGAAAATTTATCGGAACCGACATATTCGGCATCTTAATTATTTAAACTGTAGATGTAAAACAGGATACCAATTAAACTCTAAATTGAAACTGCTTCTTTACGCTTGTATTGTAAGAGCGTGAGAATTCCTTCTCGGCCGAGTGGTCATAATTTGATTTACTGCAGCCAGTGTAATAGCAGCATTTACTGGAAGATGTTACTGTAACACCATTAAAATAATATGTATTTTCGGTAACCGATTATTACGAAAATGAACAATTTTTTTTCTGAACTTTTTATTGTTTTGTCTATCTTGCTTAAATACTTATAAATTATTTCAGGACAAGAATATGGTTTCCGCTCCTATCATTCTTTGAGTCAGAAGTTGATGGCATCGTGCCTAACGAGTATGAGGGGCCCATGACGATCCTGAACAACCTCAAGTTATGGTTGATTCAAATAGTGACCGACGTCAAAACCTCCTCTATGGCGAAGATCGCCGGCACAAAGTTGCAGGAGGGCGCGGCAATGGGCGAGTATTCCGTAGTCAAATTAGTCGACGGGATAAAACGGAACCTGAGCCTCATAGAAGAATATAAAAATTCCCGCCAACGATTAGTAACTTTAGATAAGAATATCCAAGCGTGTATGCTGGACGAGCTTCCAGACAACGATCTCCGGCATCGAAATATTCCGGACTTGACTGGGGAAAGCTTGCTCCAGAATTTTAGCAGTCCACCTTCGCCGGCAATGAAAAAAAGTATATGAATGTGTACTATATAGTGTAGAGGCTACTTTTTATTTGCGCATTATTAAAGTATCTGTATAATAAAGTAAATTAGATAGCTGAATGTTTTACATTTCCATTATAGATTTTATATAATGTTATTTCATTTTTATGTTAAGTTATACATGTAATAAATTATTAAGAGAATTTGTTTGCTCAAAGTAATCTTGGAAATAAAATTTAATGCTTTAAATCAGTCTCGTTTTATTTGACACATTATTCCAATCGTTGCAATGTGTATGCGAAGATATCACTTAGTATTCTTCTCACAGCTGGCAGATCGTGGTCTGTCGTGAGAGTGTAGACGGTGGTGAGTCCGGCCAACAGATAGCCGTGCCATCTCTCGGCGGCGACGGCGGGCCAAGTACTCCGGGATGCTATTCATAAATCCTGTAGTGAATTATTTTCTACAAATACCCTAACTACAAATTCTAAGAATGGATTACGGTGTTCTTTGTTATTTTTATGCTTTTCTTTATTTACATGGGGCAATGCCTAACGCAGGCCCCTCACAGGGGCAAGGACAGGTTATGGCGGGCTTGCACCGACTAAAACCCCACGGTGTTTCGCTTTTGCCGCATGGCACAGGGCCGCTTTCGGACACATCCGCCATCCCACCAGCGCCGGCCCCTCTAGGCGGCTCTTTCTCGGGAGAGAACATGTCCTGTCCCACTCCGTCCAGGCTTGACGCGCCTACTTACTCGGCCTCCAAACCCACTAGGACAACAGACCCCACCGAGTCCGCCACCCAGAGGCCATGAAGATTAGGAAGGCTGGCGCTCTTAGGCAACAGCCTTCCCGGCAACCCACGGTGGTTATTTTTATGCCCCGGCTTAATTTCTATGATTAGGTAGTAGGTTTAACGATATTGAGGCACCTAAAGTTCGAAATGAAATCAAAGATCAAAATTTTAAACAATTTTAAAATAATTTCATGACTTATTTGTTTAGAAAAACCATTACTATATTCTTAATTTGTAATCGATGTAGCATACATATTCATAAGCTGTGACAGTACTGTTGAATAAAATAAAAGCATTATTTAAAAAAAAAATTACATAATGTAACAAGAAATATTAAAAAAAAACTAAGAGATTACTAGTGTCACGGTAGCACAATTGGTTAAGTAATGCAAATATTACGAGTGTCTAAGGGGAGACTGCGATTAGTCAACCACTGGTTACGAGATGGTAAGTATAACCATTCAGCGTAGAAACGCATGGATCTTTCGTGGTATTATGTCTCAAGGAATAGTGTATGTAGTACTCATTTTTTCTCCAAATGTCGACATTACACGCGGTGCTTATTTGCGTAATAGAAAGATATTTATATATTATATGCTTTCTTGCCCTTGCTTTTTGTTAACGTATGAGTTTGGCGACCGATTATTGTCGAAAAACCCAATACCACATTATGCTGGAGAGCAGCATTAGTGAATGCGCGTATATCGGCACTGCGCTGACTAACCTGCCTAGCGTGATGAGTATGAACAGATCTTCCATGCATGTCGAGTCGCCTTTTGTTGGCGTTTTCATGGAAATGCCCTGCAGTGGATGTTCACAGGCTGATTTTACTGGTAGACTTTTTCTCTGCTTAGGAGTGGTTTGGGCAGGTACCACACTTACCTATTTCTACCGTCAAACAATAGTGCGACTTCAGTAGTCAGTAGTATTTCGGTTTAAAAGCTATAAAGCCAGTGTAATGACTGGCTTTGAGGCATTCCATCTTAGTCCGCAGGGGTGACAACGGCTCTGACTATTTTCGATAGTAGATGTTTGCGGGTTTTCATGGGCTGTAGTAAGTATCCACTTACCATCAGGTGGACTCCAATATATACAAATAAAATTAATTAAAATATTAAGTAAAGTAAATAATTGTCAATATATATAATATAGAATCAATTCGGCTAAAATAAATTAAGTATATTTTTAAAGTTTTTTTTTATATAAATAAGACATGAAATTATTGTTTTATATTACTAATTTTGGATTTAATTTCAAAGTGTAAATACGACTTATAATTTGCAGTCTCCATGGGACTCCCCTTATTTCTAAACCACTTTTATTATTTTCTTTTAGCAATGGATTTTCTCTTAGCACTATTTAATGTATATATTGGGAATTCTACACTCTTCAAAGTAGTTCTACTTTACATAACAGTAAGCTGTAAGTTTCTACACAACTACTTTGTATTTAACTACACTATCACAAGCTTTTTAAACTTATAATTTTTTTACTAATGGCACATACTATCATTATCTAAAGATATATGATAACACCTGAAGACATGTATTTTGACACACTATTATTATTTTCACTTGTTTGTTTGTAACCGACTTCTTTGAACTCAATTTTGACCCATTTTAAACGGTCAGATTTCATTTAAACGTTGTAGGCTTAAAAAGGACCGATGGCAAAATAATTCGATAAGATTATCTCCTTATCCTGATTAGGATCGCCAGGATTAATAATTTTCTCACAGATCTTTTGTGTGAGTGAGAGAGATAGATCATGCTCGCGGTCTGTGCATGCGTTATGTTTCAGATCTACTCCCCGATTTGAGCACTGTCAAATTGAAGTAAAGAAAGAAAAATTAATATAGTTAAAAAAAACTAAAAAAACACGCTTTAGTAATAAATCGAACGAATAAGTGACAAATAATTCTTAATATAAGAATAAAAAAATTTACGAAAAATAGTAATATTATTGTGGAAAAAGCGTGGGGCGCTTTGTGACAAAAATTAGTTCTCGAAAATATTCGATCGGTACGATTAGTCCAAAAATGGTACGAAAGATATGGCACAAAGCGCCCCACGCTTTTACCACAATAACATTTATATTTTTCACTTTTTAGTTCGATCTGTTATTAAAGCGTGTTTTTTTAGTTTATTTTTAATCTATATTTTTAAATGTCTGTTTGATACAAGATTGCTGAATTCGTCACAGCAGGAGCTTTTGTTTTAAATTTTAAACAAATGAGTTAACAATACTTCACATCTGCCAACAAATATGACATTGATCTGCATTTATTACTAATTCATAATTTGTGTATCTAATGAACGAGACGATAGAAATATTTAAATTTAGTATCATTTTATATTTTTTTACTTCATGTATTTTTAAATTATAATAATCACTCCACGACTTTACTACACTTTAGAAAATTCACAGGAAGATAATATAAATTTAAGCTAATAAAATTTTTTCTTGTATCTGAATTTTGAGGAAATCAGTATCTGGGGGATGTGTATGACTTAGTTTTTATAGCAATTATAACTGTTTGGGTGTAGTTTAGCAACTTTCTTCTAATGAGTAATATTTCAGGAATAAAATGAGCACTATGCACAGCAAGAAAATAATATTTAGCAACTAGAATATCAATTACTCATTTAAGCAATGTCCTTGAAAATAAAAGAATTAAAATTATATGGCATTTTATATAATTCATATGAAAAATTAGTTAAAAAATCTGTCTTTAATAGTAATATTAATATATGATATAAAGATCAACTAATACAAAAAAAATTTTAAGCAGTGTAGTTTACTGTTAAGAATGCTCTTTCAAATTGCATTTTGAGCAGTAAAAATATAATCAGCACCTCAGATCAAGCACAATGTAAAAAAATTGGCATGATTCATATAAAATAATTGTCATGTTTTTTTTAAAATTATGTTTATAAATTAATACAGTAGAGCACTCTTAGAAGCAACTATCTTACACATAAAAAATAAATCATTTATAGACTTAAACATAACTTCATATCGCGTTTTAACACTAATTGTTTTTGCAAAATAAGAATTAAATGTTAATACTTTAAAATAATACAAAGCCTTAATGACATCTTAAACTGTTAAATAGAAATTTTAATCTGGAACTTCATAAATATTTCATTAATACTTTAAAGATAAATCTTGATAATAGGCCACTTCATAGACAGATGTAAATATACATCCAGCCACATAACGTTAATTCTCAACAAATACTTCTTCACATTATGTACAATGACTAATTATCTCAAAGAAGTGAGTGATGCAATATAAATAACAGAATGAAATCAATGAATAATAGTGCTTGCTTAGTGCTAAGGGATATTGATTTGAGCTGCAAAGCATGATATGATGACTGGTTCATTACTCAGCGGCAGCTTGCTCACTCTCAATGAGGGCTATGGATGGATCATCCTTTTTCCTTTCAGCTTTACCTGTTTGTTCTTCGTCGGATTCTTTCTCTTCCGATTGCTCGCGAGAACTTACTGCGCCATTTACCACCTCTACACTTTCAGGTGACTCTTTTGGTTCTTCATCATCTTCTCTGATAAGAGATTGATCTTTATCAACAGACTTTTGTCTCTCTGGCGATTTTTCAGGAGAGGTTTCCTTCGCCTTGGAATCTGCTTTGGCTTCAGTTTGATCTTCAGCATTTTGAACTGTTGTGGGATCATCTGATGTTTCCTCTTTAGCTGGTGTGGTGTCTCTTGTGGGTGAACTTGCTTTAGTAGTAGATTCTTCCTTAGCAGGTGAAGGTTCCTTTTCTCCTGTTTCGTTGGAAACTGTTGTTTCTTTTTCTTGGGAGTTTTCCTTTGACTCTTTACTGTCTTTGACTTCATCAACATCTCCGTTTACTGCCTTTTCCTTAAAAATAATAATTTGTTATCAATTCTTTAAATATAAACTTTACATATATAACAACAGTAACAAAGGATAGCATGAAGTAAGTACCTGGAATAAAATAAGCAACAATGTAGGTTTCCAATTCAATCACATACCATATGAAGTACTGCTGCTATTTTACGCTAATGGTCTGTGACAGTGTAGCTAGAATACATTTAGAATACAGTAGCTATATCACAATTTCTACATTGTTACTTAAAAATAAGTAGTACCTTTTCAACTTGTGGTGTATCCTCAGGCGGAAGTTCCAATTTCAGAAACTGCTCTAATGTATCAACTTCATTGGCCAAATCAAATTGATCATAGTCCTGTAACACAAAATAACTGTTTTTATTTAGTTTTGTCCATGTTCTCTCTAACAGCTAATAATATGGATTAAGATAAAAAAAAATGTTGTAATTTCTAATTATAACATTTATTTATTATTATTGAAGATTATTTATCATTACAGAAATGCACTGGTTATCAAAAGGTACTTGTTCAGACAATCTCGATTTTACAATCTGATTGACTCTTCTCTTGTAATCAGCATACAGTTGTGGGTCCTAAGTTTTAGATAACAACTAAGTACTAAAAAAGCCTAACATTTGTTAAATATAGTATTAACCCCTTAATTTGCCTAGGTATTAGAGTATGTTCCTGGGAATAATGGTACCGAAAATATCAGGATTTTCCTGGAATTTTGTAACTATCCAGCACCGGTAATGGCATAAACGATTCCTGTTAATTTCGGGATTCAAAAACAAACTAAAATAATACGGAATGTACAGTGGTGGTCGTATAATTAGAAACACTACCAACGGTCCTTGACATTATGTAAGATACTTCACCGCAATCGTTTTTAATTTTGAAATTAAACAATAAATAGGACAACAATATGTTCAACGATTTATCATTTATTAGAAAAACAATATAAATGCCATTACACAAGTGCAGTTTCAATATTACATTACAGACAAACATTTAAATCAGTTTTAAGGTATGAACAATAATGGTCAACTAATTAGAAACAACAACAAAAAGTTAAGAAACAATACTTTTTTAAGTATTAGTAATAGGTATTGTTATTTAGGAAATAGTTACTATCCACAGCCACAGCAATAGTTATAATTAATATTTAGTGGCGTATTTTCAATAACAGCACTGCAACGACGTGGCATTGATTCAATCAATTTCATAATTTTTCTAGGGGGATTGAATTCTTCATTTTTAATCTGATTGGAGTCTTTACTTGGGGCTTTTTTAGCAACACAAACGATTAGCGTATCTTCTCTGGGAGAGGTTTTTCTTGGCCGAGCCTTTCTAAGAACAATTTCAACAGTTCCATGTGTTCCATAATGATCTTTCTTAACAGAACAATTTAATTTCTCAGCTATTCTTCTGTACGCCCACTTATGATCTATATGTAAATTAACAATTATTTGCCTAGTTGACGCGTCACAACTTTTATTTTTGCCCAATTTGAACAAAATAAAATTCAGATTAAATTTTGAATTGCCGCCAAAATAAAAGAAAAAGCCAAGATAGAAATGTTATTCTCCAATTTCAAAAAAAGAATGAACTATGGAAGCTTTTTAAAATGTTTCTTATTAGGCGTCCATGCAGCCAGTAACAGAAAATAAACTCCTACATGTGTAAGACGCATTTTGTAATTAAAAGTAAGATATATTTTATATTTTATGCATTTAACGAGTTTTTTATTTGAGTGGCTACATTATTCCATGATTATTAATAATTGAATGTGTATATTTTTTACGAACATTTGTACGTTGAAGTTATACTTTCTTTATTCATAAGAAGTGTTTCTATTTATATGACCACCACTGTTTATGCCTCTTAAAGTTATTATTAAACAATCCAGAAAGCTCTAGTTTTGTACACTGTTACATACTATACAACATTCTAAGTATTTTATTAGAAAATTTAGGCCATGTATTATTTCATAGGAAAGCAATATTCTGAAGGTTTAATTACAACTGTTTATTAGAAACCTGTTCCCCTTCAGTAAAGATTGCAGAAGCACGTAAAAAAGAAATCAATCAGTATGGTCTTTGCTGAAACTATCAGATTTAATACAGTAGATGTGTTTGACAAAGAAAAAACTACAAACAAACTATTAGAAGAAAGAGAAAGAGAAAATAATAAAACATATAAGAACTCACATGCAATTTTAAAGATTATTTTAGTAACTCATTAGCTCATAAGAAAAATAGAAAGTTAGTACATAAAAGGACAATTAAGGTTAAAACTATATTTTGTTTTAATTAAGGTTTGTATCAAAAAAGTCAAGTAATTCATCAATTATTGAACATATTTTATTTACCTCGAAACCATATTACATTACTATATTGCTGTAGAAGACACAGCGAAAATTGGGGGGCATTAAGGTTAGGTTAAAAAATTTTGATAAATTATGGTTTCCTGATAGGGATTTCAGCAGTTCTATGGTTTCCATGACACTGCAAACGGATTCTTATAAAACTCATCAAGATAAGGCAAAAACTAGGACAAGCTTGAGGCTTGCTTTGCTTTGATGAGTAGTACAGAACTTAAGAGATTTTACAAAAACACATATACACAGATTGGACAAATAAAATAGACCTCACCACATCAAAGAATGATATTGTGTATTTGACAGATCAGTATAACTCCAGCCTCAGGGTGATAACTTAAACTTGATTAAAATAAAATATATTGTTGCTGCTTTACTCTGGATTTTACCCCCTCTCATGAAGATGTTTAGTTTTCAAGTTATGATTTTATTTGTAACAGTAACTTCACTTTTATGTGCCTAAATTTTGCTGCCTGACATATTAGTTAGGAATAGCTAGGATATGTATACTCGTGCCTAAACTATGATCTTTACCTATCTTTAAGGGCAGATAACTTTGTATAAAACTTAATCTATAAAACCAAAACATTAATTTATTTATTCACAAAAGAAATATGCAAAGTGAAATTTTATAAAAATCATCTACATTATGTATGTATGTATTCCATGTGATAATTAAGGTGTAATCATTATAGTGATATAAATATTAAAAGTAAAAATTTAATTTGACTTTTTCTCCAAAACTGCATACATTACGACGGGAAAAGTGATAACAGAAACAGTGTAATGAACACTAAAGATATCTTTAATCTTCATGACTCAGGATATAAAACCCAACTTCAAAATTTTTGTAATTATTCTATAATTCCATTTCATGTGTATATATTGAATATAATGTAATTGTAAGAGACAGCAAATACATAAACAAATACAATCATCTCAGGTGAATAAGTTAGTTTTTTTTTAAGATTTGTCAGTACAAAAATGTGATTGACTCACTCCGCAGTATTCTTCATCATTGAAAAGCTGTGGAGGTAGTGGAGACCGAGGGTTGGGGTCGCTGACGGTGCCGCCGTTACACTTAGAATTGTTTTGCATAAAATCCTTATCAGCTTCCCTACCAGGTTCCGTTATGTCTATGGTCTCATAGGTAATGCTTTTCGAATCCAAAATCATCAAAACACGCTGTTGTCTCTTTTTCACCTAAAAGTAGACGTTATCACGTAATCGAAAACAAAATTTTTATGACTCAGTTTAATAAAAAATACACGAAAGGCACTCGGTAGGCCCAGGAATTTTCTAATATTAAACATACCTCCTTGTTACCAGAAATGCCGCTTATATATACCTTGACAACCATGATTGAAAAGTACCTATAAGCACTAATAAAACTGTATAAAAATACATGCAAAATATCTAAAAATGAAAAATAGGCTTGGCCATTAGTCGATCTGTTACAGTAGTAATAATTACTACTATTCGGTTCCGTCAATTTAGTTTGACAGATAATGTCAATGTGTGGCCATGTAATTACATAATAAATTCTACAGTTTATTACGCTCAACGTGAAAAATTCGTCTTTAAATTTATTTCGTTTTATTTACCGTAGGACTTGTTCCTGTGTCTTGGAAACTATTTACGTATTTACATACATAAATTGAACTATTCCGTAGTTCAAATATTTATGCTAAGTTACAAATATTTATGCAAAGTGGGGAAAACGAGAGTAGAATCTCCGGGAGTGAACCCGGCAACGAGACTTGCCTTCCGTTTAATTTCCCACAGAGGCTCAAACTGATTTGTGAAAACCCGTTTAGTAGTGGTATCGTGCAAAATGTGAATCTGAAATTTTTATCTACCCCGGGTGAGAGTCGTGAGTGTTTATAAATGTATATACAAATAATTTAGCGTTTAGCCTCAGTGCCACCTATCCAGCCAACGTACAAGCTTCTTTCGGGTGTATTTAAAAACCTTTATTGTGTTGTACTTAAGCTTTAAAATAACCTATTTATGGTAACATTGTCAGGAACGTTCCATTTTCCATAATTTTATTTTAGTACTAATCAATTAAAAAAGTTATTTAAATCTTCAACATTAAGTCGCCTTAAGTCCACTTCAGATACATAGTATTATCACTTCTATCCTTACTCTGTGCTATAGGCCATCCCTTGCAAGTACTAGTAAAAACAGGTATGTATGCCGTGAAAAGATGTCCATGGCACTAGTCAAATAGAATAATGGTAAATATATTTAAATTAATTAACTAACAACACAACAACAAAGAGTTTGTGGTTGTGTTGTTAGTTTCGGTTTTTTCCTTGAGGACTGAATTTCCACAGATTCGATTAGTCGTCTGAATTTCCGTTTTTAGCCAGCAGCATTATTTAATTAATTAAAATTATTAGTCCTTTTTTAATATCGTTAGAAAACAATTATGAAACCTAGAGAAAAAACTTATTTAAGTAATTGTTCAGAATAGGTTTCTATCAGTTCTAAATTTATTTATTTACCTATAGTAAAAAAGTCTCATAGGCTAACTCTATCTGAGAGGGTTTTGGTGCTGGGAAAGATCCCCTCGCTGGTCTAGTGCGGGTTAGTGGACTTCACATGTCGAATTTAATATTTTTTATTTATTAATTATTTAAAATTAATTATATATTTACTCTTGGATCCTACGATGGATGGCATAGTCTACGTGGGGGACATGTACTACGAGCGGTCAATCTGGCAACCAAGATAAGTTATGGTGTTTTGCTGAATCGAAAATTCCACCGATTGCTGTTGTACGGCCGAGCTTTATCTTAGCACCGTAATTGCCATGCGTTTTTACATACAAGCGTGGTATATTTTCGTCATCGCTTTCTCTAATAAACGTCGATAAAAATGTTGATACCGCTAAACGCAAAAAATTATAAATTTGAATAGATATATCTCACATTATAATATATTATAGTTCCTATTCATAAATCGACAAATAACTCAACCTGTTGTAGTAAATAGTAAGGTTAGAATCTCTAAATAACAATATGCCAACGTTATTTGTGATTGTTTTAGAATATATTATATCATATTAGAAAGAATAAAAAGCTAAACAATACACTGTTCGTACTAAATTCTTGAATATTCCTAATTTAGCACTTATACCAGTTTTTTATATCTGCATTACATTGTTGCTTCCTAACAACAAGGTAATTAGATAAGAATAATTAAGGTGATTAGATAAGTGACAGGCTACACCGTAGCTTTACTCCTAACGCGCTACAATCACGTAACCCGAAACAGTGTGTTTCTTTAACAACTATGTACAGCTTTATTAGTATATTATTTTTTCATAAATATATAATATCTTTCCCTAAGACAGCTCGATAACCTTTCTCTAGACAAAGGATATCTTGGAAAAGTAGGTATAGTTATAGTATGATGGCTCGGTGGTGCAGTTTGGCAGCGATGCCGTGGGCTGCGCTTTGTTGCTTTATTTAAATGTACAAATGTAGGTTATTGTTCAGTGTTTGGCTATTTTTCTACATTCAGTTTATCTGTAAAAGGCCTCCACGACTCAGAAGACAGTACAGTGAAAGATAACGGGTTTTCTTTTAGATCTAGATAGGATCTTTGGGGGTCTAGAAATGGATTGGCTACAGTACTATTGTACCGAGTGGCGCTATCTTAAATACTTTGGCCCGTAAAATATCAGTGAAACTTATTTATATTTTAATATATCAGGTTGAAAGGGTTGCATCAGGCAGTAAACATCGCGACGATCACGAACCATTCCTGCACGATCCCCTACGCTCATCTTTCTTATAAAATAACAAAATACAGTGGTGGTCATATAATTAGAAACACTTCTTATGAATAAAAAAAGTATAACTTCAACGTACAAATGTTCGTAAAAAATATACACATTCAATAATTAATAATCATGCAATAATATAGCCACTCAAATAAAAAACTCATTAAATGCATAAAATATAAAACATATCTTACTTTTAATTACAAAATGAGTCTTACACATGTAGGAGTTTATTTTCTGTCACTGGCCGCTTGGACGCCTAATCGGCAACATTTTAAAAAAGCATCCATAGCTCGTTCTTTATTTGAAATTGGAGAATAACATTTCTTTCTTGGCTTTTTCTATTATTTTGGCGGCAATTCATAATTTTATCTGAATTTTATTTCGTTCAAAATGGACAAAAATAAAAATTGTGACGCGTCAACTAGACAAATAATTGTTAATTTACATATAGATCATAAGTGGGCGTACAGAAGAATAGCTGAGAAATTAAATTGTTTTGTTAAGAAAGATCATTATGGAACACATGGAACTGTTGAAATTGTTCTTAGAAAGGCTCGGCCAAGAAAAACCTCTCCCAGAGAAGATACGCTAATCGTTTGTGTTGCTAAAAAAGCCCCAAGTAAAGGCTCCAATCAGATTAAAAATGAAGTTTTTTCGCCTGATGACCCGAGAAACATCTCGTCAAGACTTATACGCCGAAGATTAGTGGCTAAATTATTCGGAAGAATCTCTCGAAAGGTACCGCTTCTTACCAAGCAATACCGAGAGAAGCGATTATTATTCGCAAAAAAATATGTTAATTGGATGGTACGAGAATGGAAAAGTTATTTTCAGGTAAAACAAAAATAAATATGGTAAATTCCGATTGAAAGCGCTATGTTAGACGTCCTGTAAACAATGCTTTAAATTATAAATACACAAGGAGTATGGTTAGCACGGTGGCAATTAAAACAATAACATTACAGTTTGGGGGTGTTTTTCCGGATGTGGAGTTGGACCCGTTCGGAAGATTGAAGGTACAATGGATCAATGGCAATACAAAAATATCTTAGAGCACACAATGATTCCCTACTCGGACGATCATTTGCCCGTAACCTGGATCTTTCAGCATGACAATGACCCTAAACACACGGCCAATAGCGTCAAATGTTTCCTTAGCGAACAGCGTATATCGGCTTTAGACTGGCCAGCAAATAGTCCGGATTTAAACCCGATAGAAAATCTCTGGTATATTGTTAAAAAGAAAGTCTCAACAAACGTAACACCAGTCAAAACGAACTATATGAAGCATTTGTTGAAGCATGGAATTCAATCCCCCTAGAAAAATGTATGAAATTTATTGAATCAATGCCACGTCGTTGCAGTGCTGTTATTGAAAATAAGGGCTGTGGATAGTAGCTATTTCGTCAATAACAATACTAATTATTAATACTTAAAAAAATATTGTTTTTCATAGCTTATATTTTTTGTAGCTGTTTCTAATTTTGTTGACCATTATTGTTCATACCTTAAAACAGATTTAAATGTTTGTCCGTAATGTAATATTGAAACTGCACACAAAATAAAAACGATTGCGGTGAAGTATCTTACATAATGTTAAGGACCGTTGGTAGTGTTTCTAATTATACGATCACCACTGTATATGTACGTTAATTCATCGTTATATTTCGATTTGCGTTACATGAATAATGGCTTCAGCTGAGATTTGCAATACTTTCGAAGAATTTGATTATATGTAGTGCTACACAACGGCAATCAACAAACAAATCTCCTGGCCTCTGACGGACGATGGAATAACCATTTTAAATATGACTTAAAATTAAACAGCAACTAAGATTATTCACATAAATGTAAGTTCTCTGTTAATCCCTTAAGTACTTTATTCAATAAACTATTTTCATTACATATTTCATGTACAGACAGTTAAATAAATAATGACAAAACGGATGCAACCTTATTGACATTGAATAAAACATTGCATTATATTTCACATTATTATATTTCACTAACCTTGACAAGAGCGTCAATTTCATGAAATGCGGGCAGCGGACGCTCCATAAGGTCTTTGACCTAGGTGACGATGGCGTCGTTAACTATTACGCAAATATATCTTGATTCAGAATAACAAAAATTATAAAAATCCTGTGGCTAAACTACTGTACTTCTGTAGTTGATTAAGAAATTACCTGTAGAATTAAGAAAATTTAATTTAATGTCGTAACGTCGCATACATCCCTGTATACTTTTTTGTAACTCTAGATTTAGGATTTTCTAGTGTGTTACATGATATAATTATATTGATGCTTAATATCGATGTAATTGTCTCTATTATAGGTCATCTTCTTCGTCATCAGTCTTTCATAGTCCACATAGATTAAAGCTTTTGTTGACAGAGATTAGAGAAAATGCATTTCTTAGAAGGTTTTCCCATACTTGCTTCCATCACGAGTCTGAGGGATTTGCATTCAGCAAGCAAATTTGAATGGATGGATTTTCAGATATCAATCGCTCGCCGCCAGTCTCGTTTGTCGTTTGTTAGCTAGCAATGGATGGTGCAATAACTTTTAAAAAATTAAAACGTTACCCGAATTTCTCTTGTGGGGTGAGTGCGTTTGCTGACATAAATTCAAAATAGCCCGCACATGAATAAACACCAAAATATAGAACAATTATCTGAAAGCCATTCAAATAATTGTCTAATTAAACCCGTTACACGTGGCTTTAAAGAGTTAAAACCCAATCGCTCAGACACCGCGCCAACTAAGCAGTCATTGTTCATACCAACTCTTCTTAATAAATTAAGAATCAATAAAACAACAAAATGCTTCATAAATACAAATGTAGTCCATGTAATTATTGTACAGATACATAGGCATATTGTCTTGCAAACACTGCATGGCAATAAATAAGAATACAATGAATCCCTTGGAATGTTTCACGTCCTCCTTTGGCAGTGTAAATAAATGAACAATTCACACTACTACTTTTTTAAATAATCTTATACAATAATAAAATCACATTTCTACATTTTACCTTGTTACAGAAACCTAGTGAATAGTAAAACATAATAACTACGGAATTATTACTGAGCAGCGATACAATGATGATTTTAATAGGCCTTGTCGGTTACAGATCTAATTGAAAAATTTATTTAATTTCTTTTTACACATAGGCCATCCTTAATTCTTTAAGATAATAAATTGAAAATAGGGTTTAAAACTGGTTATTGCGGTACACATATTATATGAAAGGGCTAACCGTGCAATTGCACGGTTACACAACAAAAATAAATTTTACATTATCATCCTTAATTTAAGCGGAGGAGGTAACTACTAGTAAAAGTAAAGTAGCTGTGCCATTCACAAGCTGAATTCTCTCATACTGCTCCAGTGCGTGTTGATGTACTTCATATACCGTCGAATAATAATTTAAATTTTTCATTAAAATTTTCCTTCGTCTCTTGAAACTCAGCACTTAAAATTGAAATCAACAATGTGTGTCGGCACCGGCATTTGAAGCACCTTGGTTACACGCGTACTATCAAGTTAAGCAAGTGCCCTGAACCCTGAGCTAACACGGCTCACTGTTAAGTCTATTGCTTTTTATTACGACTGTTCAATTATTGTATATTCAATAATGATCTTTGTCGTATTTAATTTAATTTTAATTAATTTAATAGATATCAATGCCAGCCACCGTAACTATGTCCGAAAACATGAGCACTAGAATCATATCCTATCATAAGTTAATTAGCAGTAGGTATACCAAACATGAATTTGTAGTTGGTTGTATAACCAGAAGGTACAGTAATACTTCCTATCGCAAATGTCAACTTACTCGGTAATTTGGATAAATATAAAAATAGTACGGTGCAAATAAAAATCCGCGTTAGGTACATCATGTATGTGTATGTGGTATTATTGTACACGACTTAGTAAAAAACCAAGCAATGAAACTTGAATCAAATACAAAGTCGTATAGGTATGTTGACATACATATTTCTTTTTGTTAAATTAATCATGTATGTTGCATTGTAAACGCAAATACATCGGTAAACAAGCCTGAAGTCGTACTACGTCGAAAATACAACTGGCAGTGATCCAAACAGCTGTTTGTTATAATCTGCAACGACACATCACTGACTGTTCTAATAATTGTCATTATTTTCCCATCAATTATCATACAATTATCTCTCTTATATAATTTTTATGGATATTTATAGAAAAATTATTATTTGAATTAGTCACTTCTTTTACAATAATTTGTTTGAAACCCAGCATTTTTCAAATAAAATTTGAAATTTTTTTTCGCTAATCGCTACTTTCGGAAAGACGAATCTCCAACTCAGACGCTGCTACCCGTCATCGGTCAGCTTATTTTTGGTCTGATATTTTTCGAGATAGTTAAACCGCCATTCGATTATCAAGACTAAATTAGTCGCTTCTTACAACACCCACGGCAAGAATGGTATATTCACGCCGATACCACACGGTTACTACGGCTCTCGACACTTAAGTGTCATAGAGCGTGAGTGACCTGGGTTCGATCCCCGGTGCCGGCATCACTAAAATTGTTAATAACAATTTTATGTGCTGAATTTACCACGATGCTCAACGGTGAAGGAAAACATTGTGTGGAAAACCTCCATGTCTGAGAAATTAAAAAAAAATATATCTTATTTCGAGGATATGTGAAGCGCGCCAACCGCCCCACTGGAGTAGCGTAGGACCCGCCTCCTTTCCGGCACCTAAACCCTCTCTGATACTAGTATTTGAGGAGGCCTTTGCCCTGCAGTGGGCACTTACAGGCTGTTACTTTACCACACGGTAAGTTTCTAGTTAGTAGTAACTAAAATAAATATCCCTATTTTGAAAACATTAAATAAATATGTACACATAAATCTTTAATTAAGTTAATCACAAATAATTAGTTTTATAGTTATTGCGTACCTTATTTAAGAAATCAGAAGGTAATAAATATCCCTTTTGCATTTTTTATTATTAAAAACCGATGAAGATGTTAAAAATATTTCTTCATCTATATTTACGATATACATAAAAAATAGATCATATACAATCCTGAAGATTACAGCCATTTTCTTTTAATACTTTTAATTTCAAATTTTAACTAAATGGACAAGAACGAGCAAAGTAATGACATTATGGAATGACGTTGTCGGGCTCGAACCCGATGCACAAAATGCTACGCCCGCATAAATAATTCAGACCTAACTACTGCTATCGGGTTGAAATTTGTTACAGTTGTTGAGGCGATATGTTGAGTCAAATGATTAGTAAATATTTTTATTAAAAAGAAATAGAAGGCAAATGGTCTCACGGTTTAGGTGCGGACTGCGAAACGAGCCTGCCATACGCGTATTATCCATCCTAAAAAATCAAACTTTTAAAAATAGGTGAAGTGGAAGAAGACAGCAATATGCTTATTAGTAATCTTGCATTTGATATGACCATCTACTTTCAACATTTTAATTTAAATTATACTTAGTATCTCCATTATCTAGTTATATTTAAGGAAGAAGGTCTAGATCAGGGATACCCAAACTATTTTGGGCAAGAGACCCTTTTTCCAAAATGAACTGATATCTCAGACCTCCATAGCCAAATTATTTTAAAAATCCTATCTATCGTTTTATCCCATTGATACAAAATACTTACCAATTTGAAAAATTGGTTAAGTGAGTAAACGTGACATTATTTTCTCATCAAAATTTAACAAAATAAATAGACATGAAATTCAGTAAATATCAAGTGTAATTATTAATACAAATTACGTAAAATGTTTTTAAACGTATAACAATGATACTTCGTACTAAAATATTAGTCATTCTTGTAACAAGTAACACAACTTATACAGTATTTTGAAAGTTTCAAATAAGAACTTGTTAATTAAAAGGGGTCGATTTTCAGACCTCGTCGACCCCCAAAAACAGTTTTCGTTTATGACGACCCCTGAGAAACCGATATTGACTACTTTGGAAATCCCTGGTCAAGACGGACAAAAAAGTGATCCAATAAGGCAATTTTTTTAGGGTTCCTAAATCGGTCAAGGAACCCTTAAAAGATCGTCCAATCCCTCCGTCTTTATTTATCACAGTGGTATAACGTCGGTATTTTAGATGTTGATCTCAGTTTTAGGATAGCAAAATATATTTTTTTTTTTATGTGGTACCAAATGGTACACCTTAAGCCCCTGGCATGAAATTCTTAAATAAGTAAACTAATAAATATCTATAAAAAAAATCCGTCAAAAGCGTTAACAATATAGCCAAATTTTTTATAAATGTTTGCCCTACAGCGAAATTGGTCGCTTATCAAATTGACGAAAATAATGAATTAATAGACAAGCATCTATTATTTATGTAACAAATTGTTAGAGAGACTACAAAGGAGTTAGGCATTTAATTAAACAGCTACAGTGTTGGCAGTAATAGACTGCCTCGACGATATGTCATCGTAAAGTCATCAGAGCGCGTTGGCGACGTTCTGCCCAGTTTACGTCACGTCAGTACCGTGTTATGTTGACCTTTCGGCCGCAAAATTACCAACCCATACAAATTAGTGAACCAGCTGTGATTATAACCTAAATACTATATAAAGGTGCTTTAGACCATTGTCATGAAATTTACAAAGATTATTATAGTGATCTTGCAATTCATTAATCGCCAACTTTTGAGATGTAACATCGTAACGTCTCAAAGTATTATGAATGACGACTAATAAGAATTCAGTTACTTATAGAATATAGCCACCGTATTCTTCAGAAGCAAAGCTCTCAAACCAGGTTCTGGCGACATCGTAGTGTGTCGTCTCTACGTATGGCCTCTGCCAACTAATGGGAAATACGCTTAAGCTCTGTATAATTGTGGGAAATTTTAAAAGAGGGGCTGCATGCCGACAATCCGTATCGTTTTTTGGGGGGGCTGGTCAGCTCTCCTCAGCTTTAGTTTTCTATATAACGACAATTCAAAAAAAGATTCCTCATTTCATTTCAACTTCAACGAACAGCAACTTGGACTAAGTTGGCAAGTAATCTCTGTCAACCCCGTGAGTCATTTAGGTCTCAGGTTTGTACACAAGCCCAAGACAACGCGAACAAAGTCGTATGCACAGCTTGTTTAGTATAAAAATGATTGTGTAACACGATGTCTCATTTAACTTCCACATCCGCAACTCATTCACGGGGCTCATTTCCCCAATGGAATAAACTGTTGTTTTGATCAGAAGTGAGGAGGGTCCGGGCGATCGGCTGCGACATATAATATGTTCGTATGTTGCTATGTTTAGTTTATATATATTTGAAAAGAAAAGATTAACGGTAACAGATAAAAAATTTAAGCTATTGAACCGGATATTTCTATATTTGCATACATATTCTCTTACTGTATTATGTATTTAAATTTATCAAATGTACAAAGGGGGCATAATAGCATATAGCGTAAGTGTTCGGGCCAAAAATAAAATTTGTACATAAGTTTCGAAAAAAATATTGTACGAGTCTTACACTTAGGGCATCGAACTCGGGTCTCCTGATTAGAAAACAGATCGCCTAACAACTGGGTTAATTTGTTGTTCTGAAAATGGGAAATAGTTAAATATCCAGATTGCAATTATGCAAATTAACTCACGACGTGTTGTAACTACAGAAATTATATAGTTGTGACACGTCAAAGGATAAGAATGTTATGGTTACTTGTTACAAACAAAGCGTTTAAACGTTTGTATAATTTAGAGTAGGTTTGACTTTAAAAACAAAGTTTTTATAATTATCTTTATAGTGTCCATTGCGGGAAGTCCATGCAACGACTTCCCGCAACGGATGGTACAACGCCAGTTATGTTGATAACTGTGTCTTCCAAGTAAATAACAATTTTAGTATATCTGACTAAAAAGCGTTAGTATGAGATTCTACTACAAACATGCTCGTACGACGTAAATGGTTAAAATTAATAGATTTGATTTGTGGTTTCATATGGACTTATCTCGTAGGTAAATTTTTGATAGACTTAGGAATGTAAAATATTGTAGAAAGTAGTGTTTTTCTTTCCTATTTTTTTTTACATCGGGGAATTAAACATCACTTATTAATGAATTTTCACAGCAGTAATGGGAATGTGTGAGAGAAAAATATTTTAAAACTTTTTAAAGCAATTAATACAAATGTTTTTTTTTTGTTTGAATGTACACTTATCACTAAACTTTGCTATACAAAGGTGGCATAAAAATTGACTTTGTCGCAATGAAGACTTTTAAATACTGTTTAAGATTTTTTAAGTTAGAACTATTGTTTAAAAAACTTACTGGTAAAGCTCGTCGTATGAAAATGTAGTTGAAAGCAATATATGCTGTTGTATATACAATATTTACTATGCTTATATAATGTCGCTTAATTTCTTAAAATCAGATTAATTATTTTCGGAAGCCAAGCACAAAAGAATTTTCAAACTAAGACCTATTAAATAAAATTCCAGGTTAATACCGCGAAAGTAATTTTGACGATTTTTCTAAATGCCATG
Organism: Bhutanitis thaidina; assembly: GCA_029286595.1. Taxonomy (NCBI): domain Eukaryota; kingdom Metazoa; phylum Arthropoda; class Insecta; order Lepidoptera; family Papilionidae; genus Bhutanitis; species Bhutanitis thaidina. The sequence goes on along the minus strand of JAGSMS010000009.1, from coordinate 6,086,108 downwards.
CGTTCACTACTGTTGGGTGTCTCTGCTTGCAGTTCAGACAGGCGTGCCAAAGTCCGGATCGCCGCGTCCGGGTAACAATCGAGCGGGCATTTTACCGCGTTCGACCGCTCCGTTCATCATTGTAGCGTTTTCTGTTATACGCCGCGCTGAACCTATCCTGTATAAAAATTCCAAACACATTACCTTTTATACACCATCGCGTTTTCGGTCGATGCTATATTGCCAAAAATCGCTGTTCAAAATTACCGGAATCCTTTAGGTTCTCTCCTTGGTTTGGTTTCACCATTAGTTTTCACGGGTTTGACGTCCACATCCACAAGCAGCGGTGCTGGGACTTCCTGCATTGGCGACTCTGGCGACGGGGGTGATTGTGGCGATGGCGGAGAAGGAGCCAAGGGCGGCAAAGGTGCTTGTTCTGATTCTGTTACTAAAAGGCGAACAGGAATTTAGTAGTGCAGTTTTTTCACAAATCTGCAACCCTGGCGAGGCCACATAGACCTAGGGCCATTAGAATTTATATACAACACAACAAAACAATTATTAAGGATATGCTCGAAACAGGTATGATAAAAAAATTTAAGTCGTTGTTGCAAGTCATGTTGATGAGGAAACTCTCTTCGCATTGGGAAAGACTGTCGAATAGAGTAAGTCCTTTTGGTTCAATATGCCATATTGTAGGTCACATTGTAGGTGTTGTCTGGACCACAGTGGCGAATCTTTCAAATAAGTTAAACACAAAAAGTTTCTAATTTTTATCATTACCACGGCGTAGACTGAGCCTGTTACCAGATTTTATACATACCAAACAATACAAAATAAAAAGCAACAAATAGTCTTACAAGCAATTAAAGAATATTCTAAGATCAAATAAAAAATTAAAAAAAAACTCTTTGCAGACCGGAGGTGGCCAACCTCTACAAGCAGCGCCTGTTCACAACCTTGATGCATGTAGTGTATCTGTAAAATTTACCGTTTTCTTTGCGCTATGACACTGCTTATTTTTGTTAATATAGCATTAATATTTTAGCATACCCATAGCATTATTCGTCGGCACTAGTGACCCTGCCACAGATTGTGGATGATTTGAAGGGTGCGAAGTCAGCGGGGTGTGCGGGGCGCGCGGAGGCGGCGCGGGCGACGCGGCGGGCGCGAGCGGCTCGTCCGATGAGTGGGCGTCGCCCGACACTGCACGGTACGCGCCCTTCGTCCGCCAGTCCTGTGGACAACTCTCGACCTTCTCAATCAAAAATGTCAGAATATCTCATTGTATTCCAAACTCTTCGTAGTATGTGAACAGTTTTTATTTCATATCAAAAATATTTACATATTACGAATAATTAATCTAAATAACACTTAATACACATTTATATTAATAATTTTGACCTTCCAAATAAGTTGTAAACTGTTAAATTTTTATATAAAATCACTTATATTCCCAATTTGACTCACGTATAGTTTATATATGACCGGTTCCTTTATTCTATATAGAACCAATAGATATTTGACATATTCAGTTAAGGTCTAACATCTATCTCCAATAAGTAAAACAGGCCGAAGATAGCACAATATAACAGTAGATCTTTAGTAAACAACCGCCGTTTCTTGAGCGGCGAGGCGAGCAAAAACAAAAACTCTTAACTAAATGACGTACCAGTGGCTTACGCCTTTTCTTGAGCGAGAGGCGGCGCGCGTGCACGGGCGTGGAGAGCGGCGAGCCGGGGGAGGCGACGGAGGCTGACGAGGCAGTGCGCGAGGCGCGCACGGGCCGCGGCGAGCCCAGCGGGGAGGCGGCCGGTGACACTCCGGGGGAGTTTTCGGCGACAGCTAAGTAGGGTCCGCGTCGCCTTTCATCGCCGTTTTCTGTGTCTAATCGTACCATCTGTAAATTGCACAAGTCGTCAACAAATTGTCTTTATACTTTCATAACCCTGTAAGTTAAAAAGCATGTCTGCAAGTAGGACAGTGAGACGAGACAGTGTGTAGCTACTAAATTATTCACAACAGTACATGAAAAAAATTTCACAGAGTGAATTTAATAAATAAGTAAATTTTAACTTTGAGTATATATTATATAGTAGTGTAAACAAGCAGAAACAATAAAGGAAAGGAAGCGCACAGGAGGATTTAGAAAGGCTCGGCCACATTTGCCTTTATGTCCCAAAATTAAAACAAAGGCAGGTGAAGTTCGCCCTCTAGCAGAACCTGGAGACTTATTGTTTAAAATATTGTAAAAAATGCGGTTCTAATGCGAATCCTCACCTCTAATCTAGCTTCGATTTTGATGGAGTCGTCGTCCATGTCGAGTATGGAGAGGTTGTTGTTGATGGAGTTGTAGTCGGGGTAGGGCGCGGCGGGCCGATACCGCGCCGACTCGCACTCGCTGCCCGAACCCGCAATCGACGGAGGCCTGAATATAATACCGCGCTTGTTCAACCTTTCCTTGTGATTTCGATCTTTATATTTCCAACTAGCACTTCAGCCGCCCGGCACTCGTAATATATGTATATTTCGAAATCTTTTTTTAGGTAACTTATGTTAGTTTTTTTTTTATTTGTTAACATTTAAAACGATAAAGATGTAGTTTATGCCAGCAAAATTTCGTAATGTTGTGACAAAGACAACATGACAATAGTGAAAAAAAAAAAATTGAAGATTTTAAAATAAATCTAAAATTAATATTGGTTGAAAAAGTTTATTACACAATAAGGAATTTATTTGCGATATTTGACTAATTACATAGATAAAATAACTTAATTTTAATTTTTTTACATTTAAATTGATTTTTTTTTTAACTGATAATGAAATTAGACATTTACATTTATTTATATTGTTATTATTTTATTTTACTTTGATAGTTTGACATCTGATCAACAATGTAATAGTGTAAAATAATATACCCTAAAAAGTTGTCTTGAAATTATAGCATATTGTAAAATTTGTATGCCAATAAGTGGTAGATCATATAGGACATAAACAAAATGTTAACATATATACAAGTATCACATATGATCAACAAATATAAATAAATAAAATAGTAAAAAGTGCAGTGCGAGTTTTTTTTTTAATGAATTTTGTTTTTTTGGATTATAATCTTTACTCCTTATAACATACAGTTCGTTTCACTAAGCTGGCTATATTTTATAAAATGTTGATATTTTTATACTAACCCTCATACTAAGTACGCGGGAGTATTTTATTAGTATGTACATGAAATTGTATTATATGATTGCATGCAGTTTTTATTATTCTAGCCTTAATTTTAACTTGTATTCTCAATGTTCTTTCTTTGTCTGAAAAAAAATGCGAAGACTATACAGTACTCCTGCAAATAAATAATTTATCTATGAGTTTATCAAAGTTTTGTATAGAGTATAAAAGTAACCTGTTATTATATTCAGGGGTGCGCGGCGCCGTGGGCGTAGCTCCAGAACCGTCAGGCTCTTCACCGTACACCTCGCCGTCTTCGGGGTATAACGGGAACCTGCCAGTAAGTAATAGGCTTAAGCTATTATATTATTGTGATCGATAATTGTCTCTTACTACTATATCAAACGTCAGTGGAACAAAATAATTATTTTATAAAATAGACTACCGTTTCGTAATGAGGTTACTCTGACTGTGAAGAAACAGGCGAAAGAAACTCCGTATGTATTCTCCTCTTTGTCACTTTAATTTTTAAAAAATTATTTGTTTTGTTTTTAATTTAACAATATAATATCACAATACAAGTTGTAAGAAACAGCCTGTGAGCGATTAACTCATTACCAAGGGTTATGTTAAAATATTCATATTTATATACATTATGCTATTGAGATAAAAAAATAAATTATTCTAGCTGTTTCGACTTTAGTCCTTTCAGCAAATACTGCAGTGCTACTAAGTCTGCTAGCAAGTTTGTATATATGGGGACCATATTGAAGCTTTGCATTAAGAGTTATTCAAAAAAAAAAGACACCAAGATCTAACTCCTCATTTATAAGTACATTGGTACCTAAATATTTACCATTAAGTGTTGATACATTACGTTTAATTTCTATTTAAAAGTAAATTATTAGCTTAAAAACAATGCACTATTTTTGACACAGCATTATTAAAGTTGTCATGTGTAACGAGTTGTGTGCGTGAATGTATGAAATTGTAACTTGCCTTCATCTCTGAATTCCTACTGTTGCCCAGTCATTAAAAGTCTTGCCACTATTAATGAAGAATGTTTACAAGGAAAAATATCATTAGATTAATTTATTAAGAGATTAAATAATGCACTATATAAAACTTCGAAGAAGATAAGAGTAGTCACTTTCCATGGCCGGCAAGCAGCTCTAAGTTTTTCATATGGCTTGCAATGAAATACCACTTGTCGGTTCCTTCAGTCATTCCACACGTAACATGTTTGTATCCTTTATTCTTGAAGTGGAATTCGTCGACGAACTCTCGATCGAAGTCGGACCTATCTAGTTGGAGAAATTCTTCCAGGTAAACGTACTCGTCGACAACTTCAAAAGTTGTGTTCCCAACAACAATAAGTATTGGTGTGACGTGGACGTTATACATGATCTCCGTCTGGTCTGATCTTAACTCTCCTTGTGAGACATTATGCATAGTGCTGAGCTTCTCTTGAGATCCTGCCGACTACGACTACGAGTATATCGTCGGTAAATCGTAGGTGAGTGATGTATTCGTCATTGATATTAATACTATATCCTTTCCAGTTTAGTAGCTTGACAGGAGAAGTGTTTCGGAGACATATATATAACACTCAGTTTTACATCTTTCTGAAATGGGTTCGATTACTCTATCTGGTTCTAAACTCGGATAGACATCCTAACAACATTTCGATCGGCAGTCTATCTGGCACCGCTGAAGAGACCTGTAGCACCACCTAAACTTCGACTGAATTTAAGGCTTACATTACTAGACATAAGGATAAATTGTATATCTCGATATGCTGTACAATCTGGCGCAGTGTATATATGTAATCTATAGCCTATGGACGGCGCTTCGAATTCCTCAGACGAGATCAACCACTGTACGTGCCTAATGTTAAGGTTAAGAGTGTCTCACCATGCAGCGACACTGTCGATATAAAGAAGTAGGTAGTAGTTCAACCAACTATATCAACACTTTTTCCAGCAACTTTTAAACAAGATGATGACAGACGATATCTCATTACTAATTGCTAAAACAGACAAAATTGTGTGTATTGGTGAAGATTTAATTTAAACGGCCATAAAAGAAGTGCTCCATAAACTAAGGGTAGATATTATCTCAAAAAATTCTCAGTTCCTTCCTAGTTCTGTGCAAAGACAAATTGATGAGATGCCTGAAAACATTGAAGAATAATTGTGCAATCATCTGCAGAAATGTCAACTTTCAATTCAGTCGAATGAGTCCACTTTAGCGACTAATGAAGCATTGTTGATGTCATACATGAAGTTTATCAAATATGTGAAAATATGACAAAACTATTATTTGCTAGAAATTCAGAAACAGATACAAAATGAGGAACCATTTCTAATACAGGCGCCGGCACGCACAGAGGTAAGCGCGATGAACGAATAGTACCTGTAGTTGTCTTCAGACAGGCGGTCGTCGTCGTCGGTGGCAATGTACTGCACGCAGAGCGCGCAGTCTCCCTTCACGCTTTGCAAGGCCTGCACTGCTTCTTTGTGGCAAGCCTGAAGATTGAAACGTTTTTCGTTAATTATATTAAAATAAAATGGAAAATTTAAAGTTCAATAACTTTCGACAGACTGGGTCTTTACCTGACCACGACTTTAATACGATGGCACTTAACTGAAGCGGAGATATGGATTCCAGTAGTGGATTGGTAAAACATAAAATAACTAGTAGGTTTATACTGATGACGGATAAATGAGTGGACATTAAAAGCAAATGTCTCGCCTCGAAAAAATAAACCTTAATGTAGGATCTTACAAAAATATAAATATATATACCCAGAGGTTACTGTATATGTAAAATATTCTCGCTTTTGTTTAGTAGTATTTAGAATGTATGGTCCATCATCCAGTTCCAGTCAGTTTGGTAAACACTATTTCCTCCCATAAAATGAATCGTCGTAACTATCCAGTCCCTCTGTTAACAAGACTATTCAGTTGTTGTCCACGGAAAAGAGGAAAAAGTAGAAAAAGTATCAATGGCTATAGCAGGTACATTTAACTTAATTCAATTATATTAGGGTTACCTGCGTGAGATCAACATCATTGATAGCGAGGATTGCGTCGCCAACGTACAATTCCCCAGTGAGTGCCGCTGGTCCTCCCGCCTCTAACTCCGAGATCAAGATCGGCACTCCATGCTCGCGGCCGCCCTGTCGAGTGTCGACGTCATTATACATACAGTTTCAATGAAAAAAAAATCTATGTGACTTGAGTTAGAGAATTCATGTTATTCCTGACTTTTTCAGATATTGCGAAGAAAAACTAAGTACATGGTAGGATAATATTTGAATATAACGCGACGTGCATAATGCATCGATAACCAATTCGATTACATTGACTGAAATTGATAAAATATTTAACTAATTTATTTCATTGTAAGTCATATATACAACTTCAATAAAATGACACGCCATTATAAAATTTACTACTGGAACTTAACTTAATTTATAATTTTGTAAGATGTTAAAGGAGATTTAGCTTGCCTTTGGATTGTCATAGCGATATATTTTAGTAAAATATTATTTATTTATTTAAAGTTATTTTCCAGTGATACAAATTTTCAGAAATATTACAATAAACAAGTATAATCAAGAGCACAGACGACTAAAGGTAACATGTACGTACATTGCGTGTACAATGTTCCGTTTGAAATATTAGCGACAGATGAAAATAATGAGTAAACAATTAAATTAACATTTTTTTTTATTCTAATGAATTTATATACCTTTGCGAAATCCGTAACTCTGTACGGAAAACAATTGGGGTGAAAATTTGATGTTTTACGTATAAGTTCAGCACACAATCAATTATTTATACAGGTAATTAAGTTAAAATAATTGATTTAATTTTGTGATATCGTTGTATATTAGTAAAGGTTAAAATACTTACGCAGATGTTAGCGTGCAGGAAGCAATATATTATTCAGATGACTCGAGTCAAACTCAACAACAATGCTATCGGCCTAGCGGAATGTACTAATCAATATCCTTTATACACAGGGTTGACATTTCTGTGAAAACTAGACTTTGGTGCGTGACCAAAGTTCGTAAGAGTGTATGAGTAAAAAAAATATAATAATACCTTTCATTAAAAAAACCTTTTTACTTGTCGATTCGAAGCACCCATTACCAATCCCATGCCTGGGTATTGCTTTCAGGGCATAGTCAATATATTTTGCAACGTAGAAATCATTGATCTGTCGGTTTGGGTGCATTGTGATTGTTCTCGTATTTTAGTTACGCCGATCTAGGATAATGCTTTGATAAGCTAGGAAGATTGTACAAAGTTATTTAATTATCTTAGGTGAGAATATATATGTTCATACTATTATAAATAACAACTGATCTTACTAAACAGTTTTAAAATAAGAAAACCTCCCTGCATCCCTTTATAACGCGAAACAGAGCAAGAAATCATAATATAAGGGAATAAAAATCAACACTCAATATCCCTTTATATCTATAGTAGACCTAGAACAGAAAGAGAGCGGGCATTTACAGTGACGGAGATGCCGAGGCCGAGGTGCGGCGAGCGGCGCACGCGCACGGTGCGCGGGCGCGACGCTGGTGCCCGCGGGCGCGGCGGCCGCGGAGACAGTCCACGACACACGCGCACCAGCGTCTTGTGCCGCTGCAGCAGGATCTCCGCCTCCACCTGCGTGATAGCAAAAAAATGCGTGGAGGTCTATAGACAGTTGTAAAGAATTGCGGTCGGATACTTGTAGTTCACTTCGTGTGCTCGTTTATCAATCTTAATCACATAAACATTAACAATTTTAATGATTCATGGCTGCCCAAGTGCTGGAAATATTATTTCGTGCGAGAATCGAACCCGTAACGATCAATTCAATTGCTTAGCCTCTGTGCAAATTAATGCAAATAATCTTAATTTTAATGCTATGGATTTTAATTAGCAGTTAGGAGATATAAAGTACACAATTAAATTTTAACATATGCGTCCTCCGCCCTCCCAAAATACGGAACTTTATTATGCAAATATTTGAAAATATTTGGCAACACGTAAAATTAACATAATATAATATGTGTGCGTCCTTGAGATTTCAACTAATGTTTAAAAATGAGTGATCTGTAAATTATCATCAACATCATTATATACATATTATCCTTATTCATGTTTAATATTGTGTAACCGTAGTAGTTGAATACCACAATTAAGAATGATACCTGAGCCCACAGCGAGTCTCTAACTTCTGAGCGCATGTCCCTCCCGAGAAGTTGTAGTTGCTGTATTCTGCCAGCCAGCTCTTTGTCTAGGTACTTTGTAGCCAATCTGAATACAGTGAAATTTAAATTGTTGATTTATGAGATTCATTATAATGGGAAAATTAATAAATATTCACCGACCCGACTTTCACAATATGTCCTGAGCACTTTATCAGATTTTCTCCAAATTCAAAAGAATCATCAAAGACGGTTTTCAGTCTACCTAATGGTAAATGGCCACTGCAGCCTATGGACAACTTCAGTCGAAGAAGGTTACAGATGCCTTGCCTCCCCTAAAGACTAAGATGGAATGCATATATTTTTTAATTATACAAGCTCTACACCTTTCAAACAGTAACATAACAATGCCTTTGCAGCGCATTGGTTAAGAGATTGAGATAAATGGGTAATAGTGTGGTACCTACCCAGACGACTCTTAGGCAGAGAAGGAGTCTACCACCTCAAATTGATGTCGGTTAATTAAATGTCTTACCAGAATAGTCAACATTTAAGTAATTTTAAAGATTTGTATGAAACTTAATTATTCGTATTATTTTAGTATATAGAGATCTAAGTATATGTTTAGTATATAGTATTTAGTAGAAAAGCATATGGAGATATGAAAAACGCAAAAAAGATACTTTCTTATCAGATGTTACTCAGATTCAAAACTTTTGTTCTCAACAGGTGAAACAATGAACTTCGTAAGTGAAGCAGTCTACATGTAAAATAATGAAGCTCTTCAGCTAATTAATAAGTCTAAGTCTGGGCAGCGAAACACAAGCATCGTTCATTTGGTATATTGCTCCTCTACCTCTGTATGCTTAGTACATTAAATAGATTTTGATTTTGTAGCGATGTTTTAAGATTAAGATACCTCCGAAATTATATTGAATAGTACAAATTCATTAAATCAAATCCATTCTTAAAACCGACCGCTCTTAGAATAATAATAAAAGCGAGCAGAAATAGAATATAATAGTAGCTAGAGTTTAGTATATATAGTTCAACCACTTTACTTTCACAGAAAGGAATTTTACGATACTGTTAGTATACATACTAACACAATATGACTAATAGTATTACGCTGACAGCTAGGTAACGTTGCTACGTTAAACCGCTACTGATTGCAAATATTTAAATTAAATAGGGCCGTAGTTGGATCTTCATTTGTTCATAGTTAATTCTTCATAAGATCATTGATTTATCGAGTCGATAGATCTTCTTTTTGCTTAAAATATAAGGCCTTCACGCCTGCCACCCATAAGGGTAGGCATAGATTAGGGATTTACACTTTTGACATCTCTGGAAGAAAGAACGTGTCGGTTATAAAGAATAGAAATAAATCTCCTTTTTCGAATATTGTTCAGAATAAACCAATGAACCAAAAGAATGTAACCAAAAGAATCACCTGGCGCCAAAGAGTTCGGAGTGCAAAGCGAGAACGGTGTCACGAAGAGCTGCGTTCTCTCGGGCCAGTTGTGCCGCCTCGGCCCGGGCCCGCGTTGCCTCAGTTACGTGACCGATTCCATCTCCGATGTCCTGGCGTCCTCCTATTCAACAGTGTTAATCGATATTATAACAGAAACAGTAAAAGGCATTGGTAGGGTCTAGTCACAATAACATTAAGCACATCACAAAACGTTTATCTGATGTACCGCTTTTGTTATGTTTTTTGCCAATGCAAAAGGAGTTAAAAGACTATGTGATTCCAAAAAAAAACCTTAACCTTTTGTCTCCACTGCAAAATTAGTCGTGGATGCAAAACATTTTAAGATAGCTTTGTCTGATTTATTTATATAAGTATTTAATACTGTACTTTCCAGTCTAAAAAACGTAGCATATGCGCGCGTCGTAATAATAACAAAGGAGCAAATGACCTCCGTATGACGCGTTTCATTTATTATTCAATAGTGAATCAGATTTAACTTTAACTCGGCGTAGACGTTACATATAATTAAGCGAAATGCGTTGCATTTGTCGCCTGCGCAGTGACTAGACGTGCCACCCGTTTAATTTAAATTAATGAATGACTTGCACAGGGCTACCAACTCTCCTGCTGCCGTTACATGTCATGACCAGAATATATAGAATAATTCCAGACTAAGAGACGGTGTAAGGGTATTTCCACCCTACTAACTATCAAACAAGGAACTGGCCACCGAATCATGGCAGAATATCCAACGGAATATGTCGAACCTAAATCCTACAGACAGTGACGGGGAGCAGCATCACTAGTGCGAGGGAATCAGTACTGCGCTCATCAATCCGCCTGCCATGCGAGAAACCTTTTAGGAAATGCAGGTTTTTGTTGGCACTTTCTTGAAGGGGCCGGTGTTCAGCAGTGGACTTAAAAAAGAGTCTTACTAAAATTACAGTTATACGCACGACGCTCACAATTGTTTCTATATTTTTGTAATTTTACTAATTATAATTAATTTTGTGATTTGCATAGTTATGATACACAAAGAATATAATATGATGACTGAGTTATTCGTAAAAGAGCAAGATGTGAAACTTAGTTTAAATTAATTTGATAATATTTAAAGATACACAAAACAGTCTAATAAATGTTTAATATTAAGTTATTGAAAAAAATGCGAATTCTTGTATGAAAAATGTTTTTGGTAACATGTATGTATACTATAATTTTTTATAATACATATACTTGATAATATGTATTATAAATACATAAACATAAGGAACTCATGTCAAATCCTTCGTTCGCGACGTTCGGACTGTGGTAGCGACGTAAGAAAATAATCTGGTTATCCGTACTTGTTATGGATGTCGTATAGGCGACTAAGAGAAATGCCTTGAAAAGCTTATGGCAATCTCCGGGAGTAGTTACAAAGATGAAGCTCCCCGTTCTTTACGTTCTATCTCCCGTAGAGGTGAAAAGTGGGTTGCAAAAGCTCATTTGACTACGATGATTCGTCTCAAATGGAAATCCGGTTTCTCTGCCTTCCCCTGCTAGAGAGCTAAGTAGGGATTGACACCTCCATGGAAACCTTTCTTACTAAATCTATCTGTACGGCCATTAAAGTCAATTTTCTCAATAAAGACAAGGCGACTTCATGGAATGAAACATCTTATAGAGTTCAAAAGAAATGTTAAGTGCATGCACTGTAAATCCCGGCATATTAACCGTAAACGTCTGTATTTTCCGTGCCAAAGTAATGAACATGAGAAACTTTTCAAATGAGTGTATTTTATAATTACAAAATGAATTTTGCGAGCCGCTCAAGAGTTCGCCACCCGGAAGTATTGGCAGTCAGGACAGCGATCACTCGGAAGTACTAGCACTTCCGACCTCCACGGTCATGGACATGGGCGTGAGAGCGACGCATCTTATTATTAACACTCCTCTCTGCCGGTGCGATGTTGCCAGTATAGGGAGAGCGGTGAACGCAATGCTTAAACTCGTCTTCCTCCGGGAGACCTAGGCAGCGGAGGACAGAGAGAGCAGTGCAACACAACAACATTAATCCTCGGTGTCTGTTACTTCGGTCGCCAATTCGTCGGTCAAGCGAGGCGTTTATGGTAAATCCTACTTTTAGAGAGGTAACCTTCGTGAGTATACTGTTACGGCTGTTAAAGAAGAAGAAATTAACATAAATTCGGCAGATTTTTACAAAAGCAAAGGTTTCGTGATAAGATGGCCAGAAGAGGTACTTTAAATATTCTACCATTAGAAATAATTGTGTTCGGAAAAAGTTTGCAATGAATCAGCGGCAACATACACTCATGCGAATGACGCAGCTGTTCTAGCCACGTTGCACTAAGGAGATACTATCTAAATGCTAATAATTCATATTTTCAGTTCATATTAAAAATTTCATTTAGTAAAATATCTAACAACTCCGATGAAGTCCATTCCCACTCCTCATTGTTCGATACTAATAGTATTGCACACAGAAGCAAACAAAAAAACAAGGCAGCCTTTTAGAACCATTTTCAGTGTTATCGTAAAACAATGCTAGCAGATCTATAATCGCACAATGAAAACCACTAAAAATCCCGAACACAAGAGATTAGCGTAATGAAAGATTGGCAGGAACCCATCTCGGCTCGTTTGGTAAAGCCGGATTAACCCAAATAAAACTACTTACCACCAGCAGCGGCCCTCGCCTGCACCAACTCCGCTCTCATATCCACGAGCTCCGCCTGCGAAAAAAAATATACCCTTAAGTAACAGTCGTTTATGGCGCCAATAGACAAACTAATCCTGTAAGATATGATCGTCAAAACATTGCGTAAAGTAGAGCTTAATATTGGTACAGTATAAAGATGAGAGATACCACTATTAATACTTACTCTGTGCTTCTGGACCGTTATTAACTATCAAACACAAGCAACGAAGAATATAATAGTTATTATATAGTTATGGTTTGGATTAAACAAGTTTTGATTTGTCAAGTTGACTTATTAATTCTGATTATCTAATTAATGATAAATTTGTCTCTTTTCATAATTTCTGGCTAATCATCATATACTTTAAACGTGCAATTATTGTAAAAATATGTATAAATTTTATATACTGCTTATAATACATAATTTTTTCATATAGATATTGGATTATCGGAAATTACTAACGTTTTGAATGAAATGTAGTATTTAATTAATTTTTACATTCCCCTCTTATTTCGATAAGTTAATCTTTGAGAAAATAAATTCGACTGGCATATGCCGATTTCACTGAACTTAAGTGACTCTTTAACAGGTACTTCATAATTATCGGTAATCTCGAAATACGCCGAGTGAAGTGTGATACGTGGACATCGAAATTGTGGTATATTTTTTTTGGTATATATTATAGAAGGAGAGTAATGTAACTTACATCATTCGAAAGGTACTATGGCGTAGGTGTGACCTAAAAGAAAATCATGTGTGTATCAACATACACAGCAGGTAAAATAAAGTGACTTCCTCCTTTCCCTTTCCCACATATTGTTTCTTACGCCTAATAAAATAATAATAATATAATGATTCGAGAGATAGGGGTAGTCTCTTCAGCATCATGACCTTACGCAATAGATAGATTCTTGTATTTTTGGTTTTGGTATGGTGTATTATTGTCAATACACGATTGGTATCTATTATACCTTAATGTTTGAACTACTACTGGTATGTACTACTTCCAAAGTTTTGGCTTTGTACAGCCAAAACGGATACAATGCAATACGGATCTTGATTTATCCATACAGATGGTTAAATCAAGATACGTAAATAAAACCTTAGGAAACAGATAATTATTTTCTTTATATATATATACGTAAATGATGTTTGATATTTTTAGTAGATATAACATTGACCAAAGTTTAACCGCAATGACATCAGCTTCATTCTACGACGCATTTCCGTACGTACACAATAAAATCGGAGCCGAAGAGTCTTAGTGTTGACTCACAGGGACAATGGGACATAATCTCGAGACGAAATCAATAGCGGCGTAAATCCAAATCAGCGGCGACAGATGGCGGGCGTGAGTCGGCGCACGCGCACATAAATCGTCTAACCTTTGACACTCTCGTACCCTACTAAGCAAGGCTCACCCTCATTGACTTGTATCTAGTCTCATTTACCGTACTCGTTAATTCGCTGGTGATTTATTACATTGCTTCGACCAATTTACTCCTAGTACACGCACACGCTTTGGCTATAAAATAAATGATTAACAACTAAGTTTCAACAATGTTTTTAAAGAATCTTTTTTGAACAGCGGAAGTTGTTGTAGATTCTTATTTTGTTGCTTTATGAGTATCGTGCATGAGTGTCTGTTTATATAAGTACGTATTGAGCTACAAGTATATTGCTCCATAAGGCAAGTTTTTTATTAAAGTTTGAAAACATATTTCTATATAATTTTTAAAAGTCGGAGGAAGAGGTTCTTAATTCGACTAAGTGTTTGTTCTCTGGCATTTCCGAATTGATTTTAAAAATTCTTGGTTCTATGATTGAATATTGATTTAAGCGCCGATAGTCTAAGGTGCGGACTGCGAAACCCGACGTATCAGGTTCGAGCCCGCTATTTCACTATTGTCGTGAACCACTCCAGATACAAGCTCTAATGCTTAGTTGGAGTGGTTAACAGGAATATTAGTGATCTTAATAGAATTACTAAAAACAAAATGAGTGTGTAACCCTTATACGCGGTAGAAGTAATACTTATTTAACGTTAAGGCCAATATTACTATTAATTAAACATAAATAAGTCATGTTACAATTTAGTAGTTAAGCTAAGCTGTGTGACAATCGACCGCCATATTCCATTTTTTACAAGATTATTTTATCAAATGTAGTAGGCATAGGTATATACGTAGGAACCTTCTGCATTTGAAAACATAAACTTACATAGGTATCTATAGCCACCTACTCAAATAATTTGTGTTGATTATCAAATGTCAATGAGTACTTTAGGCGCGACTTGAGAGAAACTCAAATCTTTCCTCGGACGTAAGTAACGGTCAGAGCTGATCCAGAAGCCGGAAAAACCTACTTAATGGATACAAAACTACTCGAAATACACTATTGTTTTAGTGAGAATAATTTGAAATTGAACATTTAGTCGATCTTAAAATTATATAGTAAGTACGAATCAAAACGATTACAAAATGTACTTCCTTGACATAGTTGTGTTTATTGATAACCATGCCTTGGATAAACGAAACCAAGTCTTGGATATAAAAATAACACGGTATGGTTTTATCGAGGAATTAAATTACACGAAATTTTTTGGAAATATTTTTCTTTCTACGTTGTCTTTCTACGCTGCTTTTACCTGCACGAGGTAGCTACTCCAGAACCTTTCAACCCAACTGTTGTTAGTTATTTATTTTCTTTAGATTGGGGAGACTAACGAACTAACTATCCAACTGATGGTAAGTGGCTACTGAAGCCCATGGGCTCCTGCAAACAAATTCAATCGAAGGTTACAGATGCGTTGTCACACCTGAGGAAAAAGATGTAATGCCTAACAGCCTGTAATTATACTGGCCTAGTATGCTTTACAAACAGTAACTAAATCGTGGTTACACTGCTGATTGACGGCAGAAACAGGTAAAAGGGTTTTTCCTTTTTTTTTTACCTTTTAAGGCTACCAACCTACCCAGATGACTCCTAGGCAAAGAAAGTAGTAATGTGGAGTTATGTGGCCGGCTTATTGCTACTTCAGCTTAATGCTCCTGAATGTTGGTTGCCCTAGTGGTCCTTATGCGGTTATCATCGTTGTAGATTATATCATATAGAGGAACACCGAACAACGCCAGCTCTGACCTCATGCAGCGTGCATTATATGTGCATATAAAATGCACTGGTTGTTCTTTACTTTGGTCAGTACCATTATTATATATTCCGTGTTTTAATCTTAAGGTTAGTTGAGTTAAACTCGACGAGAAGATATAACACATGTTAGTTTCCCAAACGCTATCATTAATTTATCATGAATTGTAATTTTTTTAGAATGAAACACAAGTTGCGTTGACCTGGAATAGTATCGCTTCATACTTATAACCCCCATATACTATCTGACACTCTCCTAATGTTACAAACGCATGTACGCTCGGGTCAGATTTTCAATTTTATTAGAGCCAAGTTCTCTTCGATCAAGATGAAAATGTGTTGAGGAAACCGGCATTTCTGTGAAATACTGAAAATAATATTTCTGAAAAGTACATGCTGACTAATGTATGTGTGCACTGTTGCACAGATTTCACTCAATCATTCAAATATCGATTTTGCAACAGTAGAAAATTCAGCACCACTTGTACACATCACATAGTATGCCATCACATTGAAAACAAATCTGTGTCGGTTCAATCAAGCGTTTAAAGACTGTTTGCGGTGGTATAGGTGTGCGTATGTACATCAATACGGAAACGCGGAGATAGGACACAGCGACGCGACGTCTCGAGTGCGCGCTACGCCCGCCGCCAATGCATCGCGGTGGTCTGACCCGCCACAAAGTTAGGCCAGCCTAAATATTCTAGGCAATAATATTCTTTGTAAAACTTTTAATTTTTTTGTAAAAAATAAAAAGCTGTCTTTGATGAAATAGCGTAGCGGCATAAGTGTCCGCCCCACAGTATAGAATTTATTACATTCATTGCCTAACAAATTGTGTGTATATGAAAATACCTAGAGACACGAAAATCAATCTATGCACTGCATAAACTCAGTAGATTATTTGCCGCAGTTTATAAGGTGCGTGGCCTAATAGAGCCTAATTATAATGTCTAATAGGGAGCTTGCCAAGTGTGGGCTTGACTTCAGTTGCGAAACTATGTACAATTGAAAACCGCGTAGTTTTATATTTAAAATTCTTGCCTGTGGTTACCCCTATTCAAAACAGCTACTATAGTACAAGCATTTAAAGATAACTGCCAGCGTAGATATCAAATAGACTCAGAAAACGATACAAACAAACTGACACTATATTAGAAGTGTTCTCTAAGGCCGCGTCTGCATTTTAGTTCCACTCCGTTTGTTTTTTTTTTAGAACTTGTGATTATCAAATGACAAATAAAAGGTTTTTAAGTTCGCTTGGATTCATAACGTTTTATTTTCTTTACTTATGTGGATAAATCAAATTTATCTTATGAGGAATTTTTAAATAAAATAGACGGTAAGCTAGATTCTAAGGTCGTATATTTATATTTAACAATGATACACGACTTTAAATGTAATTATTATTTATTTGTTTCCATCTTTCTAATTATTTGATTCGAATGAATGAACAAGAATGCCACTCCGTTAGAAATAGACCAGAACCTGCCAGAAATAACTTTGTCTAAAACAGCGGTCAGCTTAATATGTCTCACACACTAGATAAATAATGGCAAAAAAAAGTTATATTTAATGTAATTTTACCTCGGTGCACATATGTTTATTATGATAATAAGACATCCTTTTGAAATTAACATGATGCATCGGATACTCCTAGCAAGTTGTTACCTGCTAGTGATTAAGACCGCCTTTTTTTTATAGGAAAGGCGGCAAACGAGCAATGGTTCACCTGATGGTAAGTGATTACCGTCGCCCTCGTACATCTGCAACAACAGAGATGATGCAGGTCCGTTGTCGCCCTTTAATGGGAGGGAGGATGAGGAGGGGAATGGGGAGGGGGACTCCGGTTACCTCACTCACCGAACGAAACGCAGAAGCACAAGATGGTTCTACTTCACGCCGGTATTCTGCGAGGCCGTGGTACCAATCCGGTCGAGCCGGCCCATTCGAGCAGCAGCAAAAGCCGCCGCTTGGCTCTATCATGTATTAAAATAGTTTAATATACTTACAACTTTTTAATTGTTCAAGTGATCACAACGTTCGCCAACGAATTACAACAAATAATTTGCCGACTATTTTACACTACATACAACACGACACGAAATTAAGTACGTAAAGGAAGTACACCTTTTTGTTAACCCAATGTAGTTAATAGTCGTCAATATAATGTGCTCGCTAATACCAGATAATGCTTGCTCTCATCATTTACAAGTTACATTATACAGTAAGATACCACGTTAAAATGACTCATTCGGTTAAATATGAATTTAAACCAGAACAACAATAGGGATTGACGTGTTGCCAAACGAAAGGGGGCAAGGACGCTAAAAAGAAAAGAAAAAGAAATTAAAGTTGCAGAATACTTTTTCTGAAAAGAACATTAACGATAAAAATACGATGTTTTTTTAATAACTACTGGTGATGCAATTTTCGCTACTATGGTAAAATAATATTCATCATCACTTTAAAATACTACAACGATAAACTAAACCATCTGGAAACTACTGGCGCAGTTTTCAAGTATAATAAATATATAAAAAGGCTAGGAAATAGATGCTAAACATTGTAGGATTTTTTGACAGAGATGTATGTATGTATATATTCACGCCTTGTTCCAAACGGGGTAGGCAGAGACAATCTTCTTCCACTTTCATTAATCTTCGCATCCATGCTCGTTAGTTTAGAGTACTCTTGACCTGGCCTTTTTCCAGAACGTCTCCGATTTGATCGTGAAATGTTCGCCTAGATCTTCCTCTCCCGACTCTACCATTTACACTCACCTCATATATTTGTTTCGTCAACCTACTTTCATTCATCTTCTCCACATGTCCAAACCAGCTCAGCATCCCTTTCTCAATTCGTGTCACTACATCGTCTTTCACGCCCCAACACTCTCTGATCACATTATTTCGAACCCTGTCAGTTATCTTCATATCAATCATACTTCTTAACGCTCTCATTACTACTGCAAGCTTTCGTTTTAATATGTTAGTGTTGGTATCAATACCCCTATATGCACAGCCAAACGAGCTTTGTGAGATATCGTCTGGCTGTTCATAAATGTATGCAATGCCCCATTCACCATATTACGTGCCATCTCTCTCTTTTCAACGAAAATTCAATATTATATTATTCAATTCAATCTCGACCGAGATTGTTGTAATTACACACACATTATTAGTATTATTAAAACTCTATAGATAAGACTTAAATGGGTTCGACTCAACAACTAAACAAAGATAGACAATAAGAGTATTGAAATAATAAACAGAGCCTAATTAAATGATAAAGATCACCTATTCAATACGTATCGAGCTAATGTAACGACGCGGATCTTTCAGCATTTGTATCTATCGATCTGCATACTAAATGTACTTGTATAACGGGCTGTTTTTGGATTCGTTATGCCGTTGTTGGTTCGTTATATGTATAATAAAGATGTCGTAAACTTGAAAAACTAAAACACTCAAGAAAGTTTCAAATAATGCTATAAAATATACAGTACGGTGAAGAACAAAGAGTAAGAAACGTTTCTTGCTCTTTGAGAAATGTGTACACAACAGAGGAATATTATAAACACGTTTTGTGTGGTTTTTAGAAAAGAATTACTATTTTAAATTCTGTACAGATGAGACAATGCGGGTTGGCAGGTCAGAGAACTTGAATCAGCGTGAACGTGTCTACCAGAACAGGGTCGCTAGGTCTACCTCTTTCATTTGTAAAAACAAGTAACTAAAAGTATATTGAACATTAAACTTCTGAAACAGAATTGAAATGAATATGAAAAATGTCTTGGGCTTCTCTGCATCAAAACGAAATTGACGTTGTTTAGTGACTCAGCTGTAGCCCTTCCCGTCAGTCCACACGTACGTTAGTAATAATTCTTAACGTGTTGCAACAATAGAAAAAATCTATGAAATTATATGAGGGTTAATAGTTTGAGTATGTCCAAAAATGCAGACTAACACTATGAACTATTACAATGCAAATATTTGTTTATGTTTAATACTGTAATATCAAACCTGGATAGCAACGACTGTCCGGTAATTGTTGTAAGTTTATACATCTATTTATTGGTTTTCATTACAAGTGATTACGAGCATGTGATTTCCTTATTATCTATATTTACTGTTTTCATCAAGGTTTTAATGTAATATTCTGTCGTAGTAGGTATACACACAGTAGTTTCTTTTAATCTAACAAACCGCATAACCAGTTAGCAGTACCATAATTAAAAGACATAAATTGTACAAAATTAATATTTTAAACGAACTAAAACGGTATTTTATATAATGTTGAAACATTAGCTTAAAGGTATCTCGTCCTGAACTTCTAAACTTGAGTCAAGACTATTTATGTTGTAAATTAACTTTTGAAGTACCCAGTAAAATTTTATAATACCTGATGACTATGCATTAGTAATGGAGATTAGTTATGCTAAGGCAGATTTTACAAAGTTCTAACAATATTTCGAAGCACTAACCTTAGCATTTGTAATAATTTTTTTTTTTGTCTTTATACCATGTCGTTTCGGTAAGATTGTAAACATCGTACGAATGTTGCTCACGGGCGGGCTTTGTTCGCAATTACGAAGAGTTACTGGTCAACTTCGTGTCCTATCAGTAATTTACCATCAAGCGCAGACGCAGTACAGGATTTTACTTTTAGCAAAGGCAAGACCTCGTACCTTACATATATTCTTGACATACATTTGATTATTACGCACCTTGATACGGCGTGCATAGGTTGAGCTGTTTGCCATTTTATACTTTGTGTATTATATGTATTCAGACAAAGTACCTTCTATCAACACTGTTTCCAATATTTGAAAGCCGTAGAATAACGTATGTATATCATAGTTATATAAAGAATAAAGAGTCTAATAATACCAATAAGTACAAACAAGCTAAAAGCTTAACTTGATTATAGATTAATCCATATCATTTCAGTAATAGATATAGATATTACTGAAATGATATGGTAGGCATGTTTATGTGTAGACAGAAAACGTCTGTATATTGCCTTTAACTCTTTTTATTATGTGTAAGTATAGGTATAAATTTGATGTAAACTTTATGATGATATAAACTTTCATTAAAGTATAGTCCTATTTGTTATGTAAAAAATACATATAATTAAATAATTAAGTTACGTGAAGTAACACACTCCGTTACGTCACTAACATTCATCTTCATTATGTGGAAATGGGCTGAACGAAATATAAACCGCATTAAAATACAGGACTGATCTTTCGGACTTTATTTTAAATGGTTTTCCAAATACTACGCCAACTTTATTGACTGTCCACGCGGTAGAAGCTAAGTTTTGCAGGACTCGCCGCACGAACAAGCCGCCAAAGCTTTTCGATCACACTCTTAAACTCATGAAAGCCAGGCGTGAGATGAAGCTGCAGTCTACAACTTGCTTGATACTTCAGTATATCGGCAACTGAATAGATAGATCTCCAAATGTATGAAGTAAGACATACGCATATTTAATACAGCCTGTATTGAAAATGCGATAGAGCGGAACAAAGGCTCCAAAGTCTTCGCAAGAGATCTGTCTATCGGAAAGAGCCAACTAACCGATTTAACCGAACCGAGACAACTCCGAGAGCAGAGATTTTGAGTGAGATCGAGAGATTTTATGGACAGCTGTACACAACATCGTTGAAACCACACAATGATGTGAGTAACGACCCAAGAGCCAAGCTTATCCAATATTATACCGATGATATTCCGGAAGTCAGTTTGAGCGAGATTAGGATGGACATTTAAAAACGTCAAGGCGCCGAGTGAGGACGGAATTACAGCTGAGATTCTGAAAGCCGGTGGAAAATCGATACTTGTAATCCTTCAGAAGCTGTTTAATTCAGTCAGTCATGGCGGTGTTACGCCGAAAGTGTGGAGTAGAAGCGTGGTTGTTCTATTCTTCAAGAAAGGGAATAACTATCTATCTACTAACTAATAGTCTATTGAAGAATTATAGACCGATATCGCTTCTAAGCCGCGTCTACGTGCCTTTTTTGAGAGTCATCACAAATCGTCTAGTAAACAGACTTGACGACTCCAGCCTCCCGAACAAGCCGTATTCCGAAAAGGCTATAGTAACATAGACCACATACATATTCTTCGCCAGATTGTACAGAAGACCGAGGAGTCCAATTTACAAATTCAGATTCAGTCGAAATTTGAGTGGTACTACACTCTGTAGCGGTGCCAGATAGACTCCCGCTATATCGAAGTGCTGAGGTGTCTGTACAATGAGACTATAATGTCTATCCGACTACAGAACCAGAGTACGAAACCAGAAACTGAAGATAGGGTGATGTCATATCCCCGAAACTCCGTCGCCGCTTTGGAAGATGCTTTTCAGCTGCTACTGGAAAAGATATGGTATCAACATCAATAATGACCTTCGATTTGGCGACAACATAGTTCTTATGGCAGGATCGTCTGGAGGTGCTTAGTACTATGCTCAATGACCTCAATAGTGTCTCCCAACAGGTTGATCTTAAGATGAACATGGACAAGACGAAAATCATGTCGAACGTACATGTCACACCGATACCGGTTTTTGGGAAAAATAGGCTCGAAGTTGTCTTCGTATACCTGCGATAAATAGTCCAACTTCGACCCAGAGGACCATCAACGAATCCAACTCTGCTGGGCTACGTTCGGAAACTACGTCATATCTTCTCGTCGGTTACACCTCAAAACCTCAACAATAAAGTATACAACCAGTGCGAATGGAACTGAGACTTGGTCCTTCACCGCAGCGCATATGAGGAAGCTCAAAGTTGGCCAGCGCGCTATGAAAAAGGGCTATGCTCGCTGTATCTGTGCGCGATAGATTCTGCAAAGTCGATAACTGGAACTGAACTAGGTTAACCGACGTCGTCATAAGCATCAGCAAACTGAAGTGGCAATGTGTCGGCCACATAGCCCGCAGAACTGGCAAACGCAGTGTATTCACAAGATGGAAGATGGAGTAACGATCTGCGCCGTGTTGGGGGAAGTCGATGGATGCAGGTGGCCTAGGACCAAGCTTTGTGGCAATCTTTGGGGGAGGGTTTGGGGGTGTTCAGCAGTTTACTTGTGATATATTGAAATGATGATGATGATGAACCATTAAGACTCCAGTTCACTAAGAAATTATTTGAATGGCAGATTTCACGTCAGTTTTTTTGTCGGTGAACCCGCATTATTGACAAATTTATAAGTCTCAGTGGCTAAATATTTTAAATTTTCGCACAGGAAAAGTATTTATATGGCCTGCAACTGCAATTAATTGTTCAGATCCTGATCCTGCAAATGTGTGGTTATCCATGTGCAACATGTGTCTTAGAAACGCTTCCACGGCATTGGAGAAATATTTTTTATTTGATTTAAATAATGATCGTTCACGATCCTTATATTTACTTAAGTTTTATTATTGTCTTAGAGAATATTCGGCAAGTCTTACAAAAACTTTCACAAACTCCATCATGATTTCACGATTCCTATAATACCGAGAGTGCATCAAAGAATCACGCTGTTAACCATTTAAATTATCTGGAACTCAACCTACGCCGATTTCAAGATCATTTTCCTATCGAAAAATATCGCGCGGCCGTATTTTAACGAACAATGGTGAATATTGTAAACAACGTTTAGGAATCGAAACTAACTTTGCGTTACAGCACTTGTTTTCAATGAACAGTTATGTCTGATAGAGGAGAGACAATGAATGCAATTCATAAGGGCGGTAATAAAACGCGAGTGGACGGCCGTCGGCAATTCACCTAAATACCAAGACGACAAGACGTTCGTTTGCTTTCATCTCATCGCTAATTAAGTTACGATTGATTGGGATATTTAAGTGTATCTGCCGTTATTTTTACGCGATTTATAGCACTAGAGTATCATAAATTTGATGGGCAGTCTTGCCGATAAAAGAACGAAATAGTAAACAATTTTAGTAATGCCAATAACTTGGGCAAGTATAACTTAGACAGCAATCTTTTTGATGTGAAAGTGACGAATGCGTGTACCACTATTTTGTATAACGAAAATATTAATTACAGAATTGCATCCTGGTTTGCGGGCGAAGGAAAAGCAATGTTTGTGTTCGGTGCAAAATTAATGTATAATTACAAAATTAATGTATGGGACATTAGTTTTGTAATTTTACGCTACCGTGACACATTTTAGTTAGTATGCAATTAGTGAAATAATTAAATATTTGTGTCTAAACAACCAAATAAAGTAAAACCAAGAAAAAATCAATATGTTTCCCAAAAATTAATAGCGTTTAGCATATAGAAATACTTAGAATTTTGATTGTATCAAGTAATATCAAATATTATCAAGATTTATCAACCTGTACGACTAACTACCGTACAGTTTGTGAAAATCACAAATTGTTGTTTTTAGTGTCTAAAAAAAAATTTACTGTTCATCCCGCATAGACGTTACATCGGAAGCGAAAGATTGAAGCTCTGTTTTTGCACTACGACATATATTCTGCGCAAATGTCAGTTTCTGGTTATTAACCAGAACCTTTCGTAATGTTGGTGAGCGCGTGAGGAACATCGTCGTCATTATCAATTCACCTTTGACCAAAAACCAACTTATTTAACTGCCTATTTCGTAAGAAGAAAAGAAGACCTCTCTCTCTCTCTCTTTCGGCGTTCACGCTGATCGCCGATAACGTCAGGATCTGGGAAGATTGATTCACTGTTGCCTATATCGCTGTAAAAATCTAAGATATAAGAGCACTTCTGTCACGGCACGCTCTTTACCACACGTGAACTTGCGACAATTTTATTCATTGTAAGCGGCAACTATAAATCTTCCAACGCTCAGCGTTGATATTCCTAGTCGGTGATCATGTCGAGACATGAAAATTGATGCTCATTTGAATAACAGCACGACCGGGTATCACATTTTAGTAGTCAAACCGTCCACGAGTACCTCTAACTCTCGTCATATTTAATGCGACCGACCACACAGGGAGATTTATGTAAATACCTAATTTCATAGTGTCGTGTACACATTTTCACATTATCACAAATAAGTTGCTCAAACGTAGGAAAATGGAAACTTGTAAATTTAATATTAACTGTAAGCATGCATAACCTCCGTCCGTTGGTATCTCGTATCATATCCGTCTGAGTTTGTTGTATCATCCGTTTTGTAACGCCCCGCATTGTTCCGTGCGACTTACTTCAATAGTACTCAACTGTTCATTTACATGTTGCTGTCGGCCGTGCGGAGAACACCGTTGCCCTGCGCCTTTTGACTCGTTGTCACTCAGTATGCAAACACTTATCTCCGAGTTAACTGTCCGAGGATATATTTAGAGCAGTTGAGGTTAATTATTTATAGTACCGTTTATTCATCAACGAATATAGGGTAATAGGTACTTCAAGCTTCCTTCTGTGGCATCATGTGTGGGTGTATTCTTTACAATGTTGATTGCATTATGAACCCGAATTGCTTATCATAGTGAAATTGAGGAAATGTTATAAGTCGATGCCTTTCTTGTCTTGTCACTTAGATTAATAATAAAAGTCCTTAGCATAGTTTCCTCAAGTAAACTTTGATTTCATTAGCTATGCACTTGAAATAGCTTTAGTATCCGTCTGTCATTCGTTATGCAAGTCGCTCCGGCTGATAAGAAAGTTGCATTTACAAAACATGTGATGAGCGCAAGCCCTCGAGACAAAAAGCACAGAGCCGAGATCAAACAAGCTACGATTAATCTCCGGAGCCATCACCCACGGCACACTTGACGCTTGTGCAACTGCACGCCCAGCTCCCATCGGTAACTACGATTGGTACAATGTCGTTAAGTCGAATTAGACGCATTACCATAAAACTTATTTAAAAAAACGATTACGATCAACAACACGCCGAGCAATTGATTTAAGCGCTTTGTGAATGGATCGATGTGACCTAATGAGCCCGAACAATGGTGAATCTGATGTAGTACGGGCCGATAGATCGCCACCCAGAGACTTGTGGATGTTATCGCGCATAGCCGGAGGATGAGAGCAGCGGGGAGTCAGATTGTTTGATCACGTTTGTATTCAATAACTGAGAATTTTATTATCTCCATATTATATTATCTTTTGCTCACACAGCGGAGTATTGCCAGATTGCGTAATTTATTGGAAACTCGTGTAAAATGAAAATCTATAACAATATTTTTTTTTAACAAAAAACTGAACATTCTAATGCGATTAGTTACTACCTTGCATGAATTCTCTTAAAAATCAAAGAGAGAATAAGGAGTTTTTATACCTATAAGAAAAAATATAAAGTCCTCTGCACATAAGTACATAATAACAAACCATTCTAGTCTTTTAGATAGCAACTAGGATTACAATCTATGGGTGCGCCAAACAAAAGGTTCAAGGTGGACTTTTAAATTTAATAACTGTAATAATTACAAGCGTAAATGATATTCATGAGGTGCACGTTAACAACACTCGAGACGAGATGATAGTTTACGGTACTGTCATATTCCAATCCCAATCTCGGGATATAACACGCGTCACCACACACAGTTTTACAACACAACTGATTTACAGTTAATTAATTACATATTTTTAGGGTTCCGTACGCAGCCGTATTATTAAGACTGCGCCGTCTGCCCTACATTTAAAGGCTTTCGAACAGTAATATTTTTTTAACATGCCGAATATTCTAACAAATAAAAAATAGAACAAAAATTTTAAACGTTGTTAAAAAAATCCAGTCCTTTGTAAGGGGTCCCCTTACAAACGACTAGATCCAACTTTTTTGTATTTGCTCTATAGTAAAAACCGTAAAACTTGTTTTTTTATTACAGTGCAAATTTTTTTTTGGTTAGTTCATGAAACAGATATAATGTGTGGTTGTACGCAACGCTTTTTGGGCAAATGTGTGTTATATATGAAATGAGTCATTAGTAAGTACGATAAATTAATGGTTTTGTAAGTGTTAAATAATATCTTTTTCAGTTTATTTCATCATCATCATCATCATTTCAGCCTATCAGAAGTCCACTGCTGAACATAGGCCTCCCCTAAAGATTGCCACGAAGCTCGGTCCTGAGCCACCTGCATCCATCGACTTCCAGCAACACTGCGCAGGTCGTCACTCCATCTTGTGGGGGGTCGTCCTACACTGCGTTTGTGCCTGTACGTGGCTGCCACTCGAGAACCTTTTTTCCCCAACGGTTGTTAGTTCTGAGAGCTATGTGGCCGCCCCACTGCCACTTCAGCTTGCTGATCTTTACGGCTATGTCGGTTACCTTAGTTCTGCTGCGGATATCATCGTTGCAGACTCTATCACGCAGAGAAACACCGAGCAAAGCCCTTTCCATAGCGGGCTGAGCAACTTTGAGCTTCCTCATACGGCCTGCAGTGAAGGACCAAGTCTCGGATCCGTATGTCATCACTGGCAACACGCACTGGTTGTATACTTTGGTCTTGAGGCTTTGCGGTATATTAGTTATATAGTTTATTTACATTGTACATAAAAGTCAAATGAAGTTGACGACACTATTGACACAGGGACACTGCACCAATATCGACTGCGGGTCGCGGTCTTAAAAACTTTCGTGCAACGATCTAACATCCCTGTATCCATAAAGTTTTTGTAGACCTACAGACAATTGTTCCAGATCGTGGAGTTTATCTGCAATTTATGCCCGTAAAAATGTCTATACGTTTTATTTATAAAAAAACTATATTAACTAATAAAACAAAATGTAAAGTTAAATTTGGCAAAATTAATGTATAATTACAAAATTAATGTATAATTACAAAATTAATGTATAATTACAAAATTAATGTATAATTACAAAATTAATGTATAATTACAAAATTAATGTATAATTACAAAATTAATGTATAATTACAAAATTAATGTATAATTACAAAATTAATGTATAATTACAAAATTAATGTATAATTACAAAATTAATGTATAATTACAAAATTAATGTATAATTACAAAATTAATGTATGGGACATTAGTTTTGTAATTTTACGCTACCGTGACACATTTTAGTTAGTATGCAATTAGTGAAATAATTAAATATTTGTGCAAAACACAAAGTATCTATTTGTGCCTCTATAACAAAGTAATCAGTCTGATTCTGGTTTATAGTGCCCTGTGTGCTGGCACTACATCCGAATCTTTTATCCGATCTAACAGTAAAAGTGTTACATCATGCATATGTTGGCCTCTGTGTTTACGCGTTTACTTACGGCGCTCAAATACCTCCTGCATAGTTGATAATTGCCTATTGGCGAATAGTATTCCGAAATTGTCACTGTGGCTGAAATCGGTCAGGAGAATATCAAACGATACCATTGGAACGAGATGGGATGATCGCTTCTGGATACTGCAAGATCTAAGTTGTCTATTTTAAGGTTTTATCAACAAAAGATATTTTACAGATCCGAACAAAATTTGGTAACGCCTTCTCTTACCAATCAGATAAAACTTGTTTTTTATTACAGTGCAAATTTTTTTGGTTAGTTCATGAAACAGATATAATGTGTGGTTGTACGCAACGCTTTTGGGCAAATGTGTGTTATATATGAAATGAGTCATTAGTAAGTACGATAAATTAATGGTTTTGTAAGTGTTAAATAATATCTTTTCAGTTTATTTCATCATCATCATCATCATCATCATCATCATCATCATCATCATCATCATCATCATCATCATCATCATCATCATCATCATCATCATCATCATCATCATCATCATCATCATCATCATCATCATCATCATCATCATCATCATCATCATCATCATCATCATCATCATCATCATCATCATCATCATCATCATCATCATCATCATCATCATCATCATCATCATCATCATCATCATCATCATCATCATCATCATCATCATCATCATCATCATCATCATCATCATCATCATCATCATCATCATCATCATCATCATCATCATCATCATCATCATCATCATCATCATCATCATCATCATCATCATCATCATCATCATCATCATCATCATCATCATCATCATCATCATCATCATCATCATCATCATCATCATCATCATCATCATCATCATCATCATCATCATCATCATCATCATCATCATCATCATCATCATCATCATCATCATCATCATCATCATCATCATCATCATCATCATCATCATCATCATCATCATCATCATCATCATCATCATCATCATCATCATCATCATCATCATCATCATCATCATCATCATCATCATCATCATCATCATCATCATCATCATCATCATCATCATCATCATCATCATTTCAGCCTATCAGAAGTCCACTGCTGAACATAGGCCTCCCCTAAAGATTGCCACGAAGCTCGGTCCTGAGCCACCTGCATCCATCGACTTCCAGCAACACTGCGCAGGTCGTCACTCCATCTTGTGGGGGGTCGTCCTACACTGCGTTTGTGCCTGTACGTGGCTGCCACTGAGAACCTTTTTCCCCAACGGTTGTTAGTTCTGAGAGCTATGTGGCCGCCCCATTGCCACTTCAGCTTGCTGATCTTTACGGCTATGTCGGTTACCTTAGTTCTGCTGCGGATATCATCGTTGCAGACTCTATCACGCAGAGAAACACCGAGCATAGCCCTTTCCATAGCGGGCTGAGCAACTTTGAGCTTCCTCATACGGCCTGCAGTGAAGGACCAAGTCTCGGATCCGTATGTCATCACTGGCAACACGCACTGGTTGTATACTTTGGTCTTGAGGCTTTGCGGTATATTAGTTATATAGTTTATTTACATTGTACATAAAAGTCAAATGAAGTTGACGACACTATTGACACAGGGACACTGCACCAATATCGACTGCGGGTCGCGGTCTTAAAAACTTTCGTGCAACGATCTAACATCCCTGTATCCATAAAGTTTTTGTAGACCTACAGACAATTGTTCCAGATCGTGGAGTTTATCTGCAATTTATGCCCGTAAAAATGTCTATACGTTTTATTTATAAAAAAAACTATATTAACCAATAAAACAAATCAAGAGTAATATTTCAGAAAATCGTGACAATTAAAAAGAAAATTATAAAATTTTTGTTTGTTGTTTGATATCAAAGTCAAACTAAAATGTTATGGATTTTTTTTAATGTACGTCAATTATAAGTTTGACAACGAGCTCTGCCGTGTATGGCAGGGCTGATATATTTATGGCCCGAGATATTTAATGAAATCTGACATTTTCTCTGTTACGTTTTTACAATAAATTTTAATTACATCTCGACTAGTTATTACTACTTTTTCTAAGATTTTGCCTTAAGAAAAGGTGCAGAATTATTTTACACGTTAAGTTCAACAAGAACATAATTTATGAAAGTCAAAACCATTCAAGTGAATAAATTTTTAACAAATAAAAATAGAACAAAAATTTTAAACGTTGTTAAAATCTAGTCCTTTGTAAGGGTCCCCTTACAAACGACTAGATCCAACTTTTTTGTATTTGCTCTATAGTAAAAACCGTAAAACTTGTTTTTTTATTACAGTGCAAATTTTTTTTTGGTTAGTTCATGAAACAGATATAATGTGTGGTTGTACGCAACGCTTTTTGGGCAAATGTGTGTTATATATGAAATGAGTCATTAGTAAGTACGATAAATTAATGGTTTTGTAAGTGTTAAATAATATCTTTTCAGTTTATTTCATCATCATCATCATCATTTCAGCCTATCAGAAGTCCACTGCTGAACATAGGCCTCCCTAAAGATTGCCACGAAGCTCGGTCCTGAGCCACCTGCATCCATCGACTTCCAGCAACACTGCGCAGGTCGTCACCCATCTTGTGGGGTCGTCCCACACTGCGTTTGTGCCTGTACGTGGCTGCCACTGAGAACCTTTTTCCCCAACGGTTGTTAGTTCTGAGAGCTATGTGGCCGCCCCATTGCCACTTCAGCTTGTTGATCTTTACGGCTATGTCGGTTACCTTAGTTCTGCTGCGGATATCATCGTTGCAGACTCTATCACGCAGAGAACACTGAGCATAGCCCTTTCCATAGCGGGCTGAGCAACTTTGAGCTTCCTCATACGGCCTGCAGTGAAGGACCAAGTCTCGGATCCGTATGTCATCACTGGCAACACGCACTGGTTGTATACTTTGGTCTTGAGGCTTTGCGGTATATTAGTTATATAGTTTATTTACATTGTACATAAAAGTCAAATGAAGTTGACGACACTATTGACACAGGGACACTGCACCAATATCGACTGCGGGTCGCGGTCTTAAAAACTTTCGTGCAACGATCTAACATCCCTGTATCCATAAAGTTTTTGTAGACCTACAGACAATTGTTCCAGATCGTGGAGTTTATCTGCAATTTATGCCCGTAAAAATGTCTATACGTTTTATTTATAAAAAAAACTATATTAACCAATAAAACAAAAACGTAAAGTTAAATTTGGTAAATAGGTACTTTGCGGCAATAAGAATAGAATTAGAATAGAATTGTCGCATACAATAAAGATTCTCGTAGTGTATCATGGGTGCAATACATCTAATATAAGTTGGATTAAAACACTAAGATTACTTATCTTAGAGTCGCGAGCGGTTTATTATTCTCAAACTACATCCAAAGTTATTATTTTTTCCATTACCAGGACATTGTTGCTAGAAACCGTTTTTACAATGTGTTATCTTTTATGCTCGCCTTGTTCTGAGTGCCGAAAATAATCTATCACCTTACCGTCCGCGAGCCTAAGTACTCGTATTGTCGAAACAGCGTACCTGAGGCCTGGGTTCAGCCGAAGCTAATATTTGTGCAAAACACAAAGTATCTATTTGTGCCTCTATAACAAAGTAATCAGTCTGATTCTGGTTTATAGTGCCCTGTGTGCTGGCACTACATCCGAATCTTTTATCCGATCTAACAGTAAAAGTGTTACATCATGCATATGTTGGCCTCTGTGTTTACGCGTTTACTTACGGCGCTCAAATACCTCCTGCATAGTTGATAATTGCCTATTGGCGAATAGTATTCCGAAATTGTCACTGTGGCCGAAATCGGTCAGGAGAATATCAAACGATACCATTGGAACGAGATGGGATGATCGCTTCTGGATACTGCAAGATCTAAGTTGTCTATTTTAAGGTTTTATCAACAAAAAGATATTTTACAGATCCGAACAAAATTTGGTAACGCCTTCTCTTACCAATCAGATAACACTTGATTTGCTATTATCAAAGCCTTATAAATCTTCAACGGACGTATAAATTTAAATCGGATTATATTATTTAAAGTAAAATGTTTGCACGTTGCTATGCAAATGGGGCGACGCATTAAGTTGTAAATAAAAACGTGATTTACTAGTGAATGTGGGGATTGCGTGACACTACGTAAGACAATAGGCACGCAGTAATGACATAGGTTGCCTGTAGACTAAAGCAGGCCGGTCACTCAAAAGAAAATTATAAAATTTTTGTTTGTTGTTTGATATCAAAGTCAAACTAAAATGTTATGGATTTTTTTTAATGTACGTCAATTATAAGCTTGACAACGAGCTCTGCCGTGTATGGCAGGGCTGATACATTTATGGCCCGAGATATTTAATGAAATCTGACATTTTCTCTGTTACGTTTTTACAATAAATTTTAATTATATCTCGACTAGTTATTACTACTTTTTCTAAGATTTTGCCTTAAGAAAAGGTGCAGAATTATTTTTACACGTTAAGTTCAACAAGAACATAATTTATGAAAGTCAAAACCATTCAAGTGAATAAATACCTTTAACAAATAATCACTGTTGCTACACAAGGAACAACCAACCGATATCTTTTGACATAATCCAAAGATTTATCTCGATTCATCTCGTTGTAACATTTAAACGGAATTAGTTTGTATTTGTATTATCTGTTGACATTGTCGGGCATTGTTAACGACAATTACGTTAGAAATTTATTACATATCTAAATTTTGTTTTTAAGAAAAGTTTTCGCTGCAACTCGATATCATCATTATATTAATATTCAATATATTTACATTTGATAATCGTATTGAGACAATTGACATTCCGATGAAATGAAACCAACCCTGTTAGTCCATGAAGTATATTGCATATCAGAATTTGAACAAAATCATATTGTTAACGAAGTTGTTTTCCCTTTACAAGTACAATAAAAACAAATCAAGAGTAATATTTCAGAAAATCGTGACAATTAAAAAGAAAATACTTATTTAAGATGAAGCCTGAGTGATGAAGTTCACTGCAAAGTGTGCAACCATTATTGCGCTTCAATTTTAAGCTAGATGAAAGGGCTCAGACGCAGGTATAATTACTATGTCTCGGGAGAAGGTACAATGTAGTGTCCCATGCAGGGCTTTATAATTTTAAGATGGACCTGCTATGTGGGCAAGTGTAACACTTATCACCAGATGAACAACTTCTTCTTCTGTATCAGCCTATCTAAATTCACAGCTGGACTATTCGCGGCAAATTAGATTGATTCTACGTCACCAACCGATTGTCAGAGCCTTATTTGCTTGCTAGCAGTGTGAATCACGTGCAAGTGTGGTCGGTTTGTAAAGAGAACAAAAATGGTATCTTTCCCCTTATACCTTTACCTAGATACTAATCTGCGAAGATTTTAATATTATGTTTAATTTCCATATTATATATAATAACTACTCAAACTAATCAAATTTCATTACTGGTACTATAAATTCCACGTCCTACGCAGTAATCGCAATATGCAGGTAAATACCCGTTTTATATAAATGTTAATTATTACTATTATTCTCGGTAAAGTGAAAAGGTGGGTAACAAGCATACCAATTTATTCTTATTTTGGACATATATACATGTATACCAGCAAAGCTGGCATGCATTTGAGAATGTGTTTGATCATACTCATCACGATGCTTTAGGGGTTTTCAGAATGATGCATTTGTTTAGTTTCGACATACACACACAGAATCGCCAGATGCATCCTCTTATATTTAACTAATCATGTTCAAAGAAAGGAAAATTTTGAAAATCTGTCTATCTGTCATGATAAAACTTATCTACGATTTGTATCGTTGACCTGGACACAAACACGGCGAAAGGTCCCAAATAAGCTCTGAAAAAATGGTTGGTTGAAAAGACTTAAATGTCCTCCAGTATATTGTAACCAGGGATACAGTCGTCAGAGGTCTGTCCTCCCGGATATAACTAAAGTCATTTACTGTATTGAAGTTACAACAGATTAGAAGAAAGCAATACATCATCCGAACAGACATTCAGTCTAAAATCAACGCGAATATAACTAGTTTAACATAAAATAATTAAAGGGCTGAAAGAGAAGCGTAATACCATACTAAAACGTGTATAATACAATTACATTTAGAAATGTTTTCGTCGGATTGTACAGGTACTTGGAAAGTTAAATAGCAAGAAAAACTACGACCGTTAATAGGTTGTGCATTATTAAGCTGACTCCGGTTCGTGTATTGAATAAAATAGAATTACCAATAGGTACACGGTCGGAGACAGCAAGGCCCCTCCAGGCACGTCTAGCGTGCGTTTAGATCCTCGCGGAAATTGGCACTTGGTCAAACAAGCGGTGGAAAATCGGTTCTTCGAAAAACTAGTTGAGCTTAGTATAATAGCTTTATGCAATGAAATGTTTTTTTTTATTATAGTAATTATGGTGTGGTTTAATTCATCTTCCCATTAAATTATTTTTGTGCAAATCTACATTAAGAATCTCTAAAAAAATTACGACTGCTTGATCCGGTCAGCGTATCTGTTAGCTGAATCAGGTCTGGTTTAGAATCGGAATCTATGTTAATATTTATCGACATATTGTAGGTTTTTAGATAGAGAATGTATTGTGTTAATCACTGTTAGGTACTTCGACACTCTTTCCGATAAATTACAATATCACAGTGTATAAATGTTATACTTCGAATTCAGAGCGGCGGAATAATGAGTGGTTCAGTGTTTGAGCTTATACTTACGGCAATATAACATAATTTAATCGAAATACCATAGTCATTATTCATGTATAAGTTCTGGCACGACTCAGCGTAGGCAAACGGGCTTCCGTAACCCATTTTTCGCCAGTCTGGGAGGTAGTACGTTCCATAACGCCGCCTCGTCGAATTTGCTTCCTGCGATTACCACGAGATTTTCTAGGCTTTTCCCTTAGTCGCTTCTTGCAACTCTCACAAGAATAAAATAAGGTGAAACTTTAGTCGATTCTTGCAACGGGAAAAAAGAGGCGCCAGAATCCCTTTAATGAAACTTTCTAAAGAAAGAATACCAAAGGAGCAACCATTCCACCTATTGACAAGTTGTAACCACTGTCTCTATTAAATACTTAACATTTACGCGCTTTTTTTTCGCCCCGTTTTCCCCGTATTTAAGTCTACACATCTCGTCACTCACACGTGTTAAGCTGCTATTTTAATCAAGTATTCTATGACAGCATTATCCTTCCCATTCAAACCGCTCCATGTAAACCAAACTAGGAAAAAACCTGAATCCCAGATAGGATATTATGCATCCATAACACGGATGTAAGCTGAGATAGATCCAGTCTTTAAAACTAACATTTATTCCAGTCTCGTTTTTGCTGAGTAATACATAGGTTCTAAAAGTTTGCTTCCTGTGCATGAGATTCGAGTGATAGGAATAATGGCAAAACATACGTGCGACAATAGGTCCGTGATCGCACTTGGCGGCCTGCGACCCGCGGCGAATTCGTGCCAAGTCTGCGTCGCTACTAGCGTTTCTACGAAATATGTCTGCATGGGATTGCCATCAATTAATTACCATTCCAGGATATATTACCTAATATTATAAAACAAACTCATCAAATGCAAATAGGATTTGTATAGAAAAAAATAAATGCTGAAATCCATTGTCATTATTTTTAGTAGTAAAAGACCATTATGAGGGATAATGCTGTTCGCGTCCGTGGGCTATAGCTCTAGATACCCACACGTGTCCCTTGGGTAGCGCCAAATGAACGGCACCATCTGGTGGTAGGTTTCGGCCGCGGCTTGTTACCACCCTCTTGGCAAAGCCTTGCCGCCAAGTGATTTTTATCGCGTTTCGGCATGATGCCATGAGTAGCCATCTTGGAAGGGGAGTCTAGGCAGTTGCATGGTGGAGCGAACCGGTTCCGGTACTGCGTGGTGTCTGTACTGGGTGACTGTTCGAGGAGGGTAGCGGGATCCTAAGCACGGTCTTCCGCTGGCCGACCGCAGGTAGTAGGGGGCCCAACTAGTAGGTTAGCCACCTATGAAAGGCTGCCCCGCCAACTCGCGAAAAATCCCAGGATGCGTCATCGTGCTGGTTGGCGACCAGATGCAAGGGCCCGGTGAACATCTTTGGGGGGGTTAGGGCGTCCCCGCGCGCTCCAGACCAGTCTCTCATCAGTGCAGCACTATGATTGTACCGCTTGGTATTCGTTTTAGCTATGCCTCGCCTAACTGTCCTCTTTCTGTCTGTCTGTTCACCAAAAATAACAATGGAAAAAGTTAAAAATAAGAAACTGGTCAAACAGCGGTTGCACTCCCTTGCACTAAAAGTGCACCTCTCTCTAACATCCGAGGTCTGCACTCCAATCTCGTTCCAGTCCATCACCACCTTGAGACTGAAAAACCACATCTGCTGTTCCTCACGGAGACGCAAATCAGATGTCCAGCTGATGCAGCATATTTGCACTACCCAGGTTACACCCTGGAACAACTTCAAATCTCGCGCTGGCACCTGCGTGTATGCTCGCGATGACATCTGCTGTTGACGTCTCCGTAACCTAGAGGATTCCAGTTTTTCCGTATTGTGGGTTCTGGTGAACACTGGCTTGGAGCAGATACTCTATGCCAGTGTTTATCGGTCGCATACCGACAACATGGAGACGACCAGGCTCTTTCAGTATCTAACTGACTCTGCGGAAAAAGCTCAGCTCAGGTACCCGTCAGCGCAGCTAGTTGTTATGGGGGACTTCAACGCCCACCACCAGGAGTGGCTGTACCCATACCTAAACACTGACCATGCCGGGAGATTAGCATACGCATTTGCTCTACCGCTAGGTCTCTCCCAAGTGGTAGCTGGCGCTACTCGGATACCTGATATTGATGGCCACACGGCCAATTGCTTGGACCTTCTGATGACAACTGATCCAGACCGATATCAAGTTGCAGTCTCCTCCCCGTTAGGTAGCTCCGACCACTGTCTGGTGAAATCTGTGTCTGTCTACTCGCCACCTGAACCCGAACACATGGGGACTAGGCGTGTATGGCGATACAAGTCAGCTGATTGGGATGAGATGCGGCATTTCTTTGCATCCTACCCATGGCAGCACTTATGCTTCTTCAGACGACCCGGCGTGCTGCGCGGATGCTGTTTCTGGAGTGATATATCAGGCTATGGAATATTTTGTTCCATATTCTGATATCTCACTCCATGTGAGAGCCCGCCCTTGGTTCAACTCTGTGTGATAGTGCCGAAGCACTTAAGCACTTAGCTTACCAAGAGTGGGCGGATGCTCGAGCCCGCAAAGCACCGAATGTCCCGAAACTGAAAAGAGCCTACAATAGTGCTGCTAAGTCCTGCAAACGTGCTCTCCGCAAGGCCCGCTTCGACCATATTGGCCGTATTGGAGCCAAACTAGCGTCTTAGCCATCCGGGAGTAAAGCTTTCTGGTCTCTTGCCAAATCGGTCGAAGCCAATTTCTGCCGGTCTTCTTTCCCGCCATTGTAGAAGTCTGATGGCTCATTAGCTCACACCGCCAAAGAGAAAGCAGACATGTTTGCCTCTATTTGCGAAGAATTCACAACTAGATGCAGCTGATAACTGCCCACCTTGCTACCTCGTTGTGACTCTGCAATGCCTGTGGTACACATTCGGCAAAAAGAGGTACTCAAAATATTCAGAACTCTAGATGTGAATAAGGCTAGTGGGCCTGACGGCATTCCTGCCATTGTCTTGCGGTCATGTGCGCCTGAGTTGTCTCCTGTTCTGACTCGCCTCTATCGCTTGTCCCTGAGGACTGGTCAAGTTCCGAAGTCCTGGAAGATTGCCAATGTCCAACCTGTACCTAAGAAAGGGAGTCGTGCCGACCCTGCCAACTACCGACCTATCGCAATCACCTCCATACTCTGTAAGGTTATGGAGCGCGTTTTAAACAACCGCCTCCTTGCATACCTGGAGGACAACGACCTCCTCAGTGACCGTCAATTCGGGTTTCGTCGAGGCCGATCTACTGGGGATTTTCTTGTGTATGCTATTCACCACTGGAGCGAAGCCATTGAGAGACACGGTGAAGCTCTTGCCGTGTCTCTTGATATCTCTAAGGCTTTCGACAGGGTCTGGCACGCAAGTCTCATTGGCAAGCTTCCGGCATATGGTATTGCTCCCGAGCTTTGCATCTGGATCGAGGATTTCCTGAGGAACAGATCGATTCGGGTTGTCGTTAATGGCGCCTCGTCCGATCTCCATGATATTAATGCCGGTGTGCCTCAGGGGTCTGTGCTCTCCGCGACTCTTTTTTTGCTGCACATCAACGACCTGCTGGTAACACCAGATATCTTTGGGTATGCAGATGACAGCACAGTCTCGGGGAGATACTTGTCCGATGCGAAGTCTGGGGCAAAAGTCCAGTCTTTCAGAGAATCGATGATTGAGGGGGTGAACTCGACTTTGGAGGCTGTTTCCCAATGGGGTGATGCCAATTTGGTCGAGTTTAACCCCTCTAAAACACAGGCTTGTCTTTTTTCGGCGAAACGGAGTCCATTCCAACTGACTCCGACTTTCCGGAATGTCTCCGTTCCGGTAAATGACCGTCTTGCACTCTTAGGTCTAGATCTTTCTTCTAACCTAAATTTCGGTCGTTACATCGAGTCCATAGCAAACACTGCTGCCAAAAAACTTAGTATCCTCTCGGGGGTGAGACGGTACTTCACATCGGAGCAGCTCTTAAATCTATACAAAGCTGGACTTGAGCTCTTGCATGGAATACTGTTCCCACCTCTGGGATGGTTCGGCTAAACATCAGCTTGATGCTTTGGACTCGTTGGAGCGCCGAGCGAAGAGGATCATAGGCAGTGACTCACTAGTAGAGGCAAAACTTCAAAGCCTCGAACACCGTAGGCGAGTGGCCTGCCTCTCGGTTTTTTATCGAATTCATTTCGGAGAGTGTGCTGAGGTTTTGCATAACCTAATACCCTCTTCCCTTTTCCATTACCGAACGACTAGACGCGGCGAGAAGTTCCACCCTTATGTTGTAGACATTCCTCCATTACGCACGAGGCGGTTTGCCTCTTCTTTCTTTGTGCGGACGGCTAAGGAGTGGAACTCTCTGCCGAGGTCGATTTTTCCGGAGGCCTATAACCTGGATATCTTCAAGGCCAAAGTGAACAGACATCTAGGCAAGCGTGTACCATCATAGGCCTCATCTTCGCTTTCCATCGGGCAAGATTGAGGTCAAACGCAGGCCTATTTTTTCATAAAAAAAAAAACCATTATTGCATGATTTTAGTAGTTAGAAACTAGTTATCGAGAAATATTGTGTTAGAAGGACTTTTCATTAACTTGAATTTGATGTTTATAACCAAGAAATTATCTTTAAATCCAATATCACTCACGCATTTAATACAACTTCAATATGATCACTATTTCTACCTTACGCATATGATTATAATGTTTTGATTTATGTAGACATGAAAGCCTCTAACAATAGACTTAATTTTACGTAAAACATTGCACAAGAGTAGGCGGTTATGATTTCGCATGTAACAGAATGTCTAATCAACACAAACATTGTTAGGATTACACCACTGTAAACTTAAGTCGTGTGTAAGTGATATTAAAAATCTTGGAAGCATCATCAGATGACGGTCCCGTTTAAATAAATACGAGTAGTTATAAACTTTAAGTTGTGCTTTGGGAAAGGTACTACAATACTCACTATGTATATTTGTTTATTACTAAACTAACTATCATGTTGGTAGAAGGTACTCCTAAGTTGACATTAATTCGTATTGTTGCTCATGGAAGGTGGATTTGCTATAAAATTATTGTTGTCACCGTCAAACTAAATTTTTGTGATCATTTCAGTATCTATATGCATGAGATTTTGGTGGAAACACCCATAGTCGACTGTTTCGACACCCACTAGAAGTGTTTCCGTTTTTATACTAAGGAATGTGAATAAATATAAAAACATGTTTCACAATAAATGGGAAATCTGTAACAAATACATATGGATTTGGTTACCCTGCGTCAATACGATGCATGCAGTGCTCCCAGCAGTGACGGCATGCGAATGCAATGCATTCAAATCAACGGCGGTATCGGATTACCTGCAACGAGGCCTGATAACGCATTGGGATGTTGGCAGTTTCTATTATAAACAAGACAAGCGTACGTACAACGGATGCATTTCAAATCGAATTAAAATGAGTGCTGAGAGCTTTTATATTTGCTACGTGTTACATGAGTGAGAGAAATTGTAGTTTACGTTAGTTCTTGAAAATATTATTGACAATAAATGATGAATGAATGAAAACACGAGCATCAGAATACTTCGAGAAACGAACTTGTATAGGTATTGTAACCTACAGTTAAGCCGAGTGGTTCCCCCGAACGGTTTCCCGCCTAGTTGTGACCAAGCCACGACTTAGCCCCACGTGAACTACTACCTGAACGCAGACGAACCTGGTTTAGCGAGTCGGTTTGTACGTGGTAGTCAAGCGGCAGCTTTTGCTGCTGCTCAAATGGTCCGGCTGGACCGGCGTAGTAACACGGCACCGCAAAAATACCGGCGTAAAATAGAGGCACATCTTATGCGTCTACCTTTCGTTCGGTGAGGTTACAGGAGGTCCACTCCATCCTCCCACGTCGGTAATCACTTACCATCAGGTGACACTCTTGTTCATATGCCCCCTTTCCCATAAAAATAAGGTGCGTCCCTTTGCATCGCTCCGCAGCATAGGTGAGAGTCGCGGAGGAAGAGGCATGTTGGTAGGTACTAAGATGGCAACAGGCTCACCACCTGCCACGTTGTTCCATATATACATAGTATATCCATAAGCTCAGGTGAAAAGTGGTTTGAAACGAGTAAAATAAATGTCTAGACCTCTAATCACTCCAGTATTGGATATAGTATACGATCATGAGAACTTTTTTTTTTGTAATCAAGTGCGGCATAAAATTTTGTATAATAAAATCTCGGTTAAGAGCTGTGGCTTAATACTTAGGGCGCTCATTTTAATTTCATGGTACGTAAGTGACCTGGGTTTGAATTACCGGCGCCACTAAATTTGAGAAGGAAAATATCATGAGGAATAAGAAGTAAAGTGATGGCCGGCGACCCGCACTGGAGCAGTCTGACGTCCCTGTCTGAATCTTAAACCCTGTCAAATATTAAAAGAACATTTACAGGTTGCTAACTTACTTACTAAATCTCGGCAAGTAACAGAAATAAAAACTAAGCATGTAGTGTGAGGACGATTCATCTAACACAAATTGAGATACTTTGAACAACGTAATGTGACAACATGAATTATAATACAACCCATGGCGTTTTTTTTTCATAGAAAAAGGGGGTAAGCGAGCACACTGCTCACCTGAAGGTAAGTGATCACCGACACCCACGAACATTCGCAACACCAGCGAAGCTTCAGATATGCAGCCGGCCTTTAAAAGACAACAAAAAAGAAAGAGGTGTAAAAATTTTTAAAATATATTTTATGAATCCGCGGCAACCCTTACTGGTTTTTAAAAAGAAATATAGAATTTATCAACTCCATAAACATGCAACTACATATGCAAATAGACACGCAATGAGCCTATAATTAAATAATTAAAGAGCAATAGAGAATAATGTATTTGAATAACACTCTAGTACAATTATTATAGTATTTTATTATTATTTAACGCATATCAATTTTATGAGTACCATTTTATCCAGCCGTAATTTACAGAGAATAAATAAAACTAAACAATAATTGCGAAGAAAAAACTTATGCAGATTGGTAAGCTGATATTTTATTGCCAATGTTTTAATATAAATATCTCGAATATGTGTGACTATATAATTGATTGTCGGAAAATACGCAGAGTTAATAACGAAAATGCTTCATAGAATAAAACATACGAACGTTTTAATGGTTTCAACGAATAGCGGTAGAAACAGCATTGAGCACTGAAATCGCGAAATAAGCTGCGGCCTTGATTCGAAGAATTTTAAACTCATTTCTCATTCAACCATAGGAAGTTTTAAAACTGCTACAGATAAATTGTCAACAATAAACTTCATTCCAACAACAGAGATTATATTGTTTTTATCTTTCAATTATAATATTTTCTTCTGGTCATTATGATTATCGTACATAGCGGTATTTAAAGCAAAGTGTCATATATGTTTTTTTTTTCAGGGAATCGATGATTGAGGGGGTGAACTCGACTTTGGAGGCTGTTTCCCAATGGGGTGATGCCAATTTGGTCGAGTTTAACCTCTAAAACACAGGCTTGTCTTTTTCGGCGAAACGGAGTCCATTCCAACTGACCTGACTTTCCGGAATGTCCCTGTTCCGGTAAATGACCGTCTTGAGCTCTTAGGTCTAGATCTCTCTTCTAATCTAAATTTCGGTCGTTACATCGAGTCCATAGCAAACACTGCTGCCAAAAAACTTAGTATCCTCTCGGGGGTGAGACGGTACTTCACATCGGAGCAGCTCTTAAATCTATACAAAGCTCAAGTCCGCTCTTGCATGGAATACTGTTCCCACCTCTGGGATGGTTCAGCTAAACATCAGCTTCATGCTTTGGACTCGTTGGTGCGCCGAGCGAAGAGGATCATAGGCAGTGACTCACTAGTAGAGGCAAAACTTCAAAGCCTCGAACACCGTAGACGAGTGGCCTGCCTCTCGGTTTTTTATCGGATCCATTTCGGAGAGTGTGCGGAGGTTTTGCATAACCTAATACCCTCTTCCCCTTTCCATCACCGAACGACTAGACGCGGCGAGCAGTTCCACCCTTATGTTGTAGACATTCCTCCATTACGCACGAAGCGGTTTGCCTCTTCTTTCTTTATGCGGACGGCTAAGGAGTGGAACTCTCTGCCGAGGTCAGTTTTTCCGGAAACCTTTAACCTGGATATCTTCAAGGCCAGAGTGAACAGACATCTAGGCAAGCGTGTACCATCCTAGGCTTCATCTTCGCTTTCCATCGGGGAAGATTGAGGTCAAACGCAAGCATATTTTTTCATAAAAAAAAAAAGTTTATGGAAAGGGTTTTCCCCCTCCATAAACATATATAACGTGCGAACACTACACATATATCATACAAACGCTGGTTAATAAAAACTAAATAATGATCAGTTAGAAGGAAGAACAGTAAGGCAGGTAAGCTATGGTGGCAATGTTTAATCGTAACAAAACAGACGGTGTAGGCGTCGGGTGATGCCAGTTTGGTATAGTTTAACATCGAAGCCTAAACGCGAGCCCTAGATGCGCTCCAACACTAAGCGGAGTTTCCTCTATCCTTTTTTAACAATTTTCAAGTCGTCAAGTGGATGGAATACTACTACTTTTGGACTCGTGGTGCCAAATGTTAGCTAGCTTCTTCTGACTAGGAATTCTGAAATACGCGACAAAGGATTTGTGACGATGCGCCCTTTTGAACGCAAATTTGCGGTACTCTTTAGGTTAAATTTTGGACTGTGTACTACTTCTTCTTCTTTTTCTTCTTCTTCATCGCTTACTTCATTCCTGAAGGTCGTGCCTTTCTTGAAAAGCCCTTACCGAGATGGTGACAAGGTTTTTCCATCCTGCTTTATCTTCGGCTTATCTCAGTGCCGTCGGTATAGTAAAACTGTGGTATGTGAGTCGGACTGTGTACACGAGAACTTTAAAATAATTAATAATAATTCCTCCATATTTAACAATAATAGATTTTCAAATTGTAAGACTCGTATTGTAAACACAACCTCCTGATTTTAGTATAAACTTTGTTATTTTTCAAAGCTATAACGGTTCATTCGTTTCGGTGATTCCACTGAATGAAACATTATACATTCCGCGATGCAAGCGGCTCGGCGTGAGAGCAATGTTCAATGAGCGCGTACTGAGCTTGTGCTTCGGAAACTGGTTTGCTAGTGTTGTTGCGGCTGCGACAACTAAGGATATTGACAAAAATAATAGGAAACCAAGTGAAAACAGTAAAAAAATTGACTTTGTTTTAAAATATCGCATCTGGTCAAATAAATAGCCCAGGTTGGATGATCATAGTTGTGTTCATGTACAATTATAAAGGGATCGCATATCGCGAGATGAGAATATATAAAAAACAACGAAAAGATAAAAAAAAAAAGAAAACAAATAGCGTTAGGTATTGTAATCAACGTGGTTGGAATTAGGATCAAATATGTTTACTAAAAGGTG
Source organism: Bhutanitis thaidina (assembly GCA_029286595.1). Lineage (NCBI taxonomy): Eukaryota > Metazoa > Arthropoda > Insecta > Lepidoptera > Papilionidae > Bhutanitis > Bhutanitis thaidina. Next base: position 6,042,012 of record JAGSMS010000009.1, on the reverse strand, counting down.
TGTTTAGATAATTATGCGTAACTTGATCCAACACTAGATTATATGTTATAATTGCACATGAACTGACCTCGCGGTGCAGCTCAGCGCATAAACATTAATGGCCATAAGGCTGTTAATTGTAATTCAGTGGTATAAGACGGCGATATCTAATTAATCGTAAAGGAGACAAATATGCAAATCAACTGTATTTATACGTAAAGTTGCCCCTTCTGTAACTAAATTATTAATTCCTTCTCATGGCATACATTTTAATAAGGTACGGTCTTATATCGGTTTTCTTATGATTTTATTAATATGTAGTACTTTTTCACTTCAGTGTAAGCAAATTTTTCAGATGGACATATCTTATTGGCTTATACGTCACATAACAATAGAACTTCTATTGTTGCAACATCAACAAAGTTTGTTCTCTGGAAGCGGTACAAAATACCTTCATAGTTAGACTTTGTAGATTCCAGACAAACCACGCGTTACGTCTGTGTGTCGAGAAAAATGTTACATGATTTGAAAATAGCCAGATTTTATACGAACACACTTGAGTCCATAACTTAGGTACTTAACTACCGCTACGCTAGGTTTATTTTAAGACAAAAAAAAATCTTTAATCGAAATTTATGTAATTATTCTTCTGCTGCCACGCCTACATTACATTTTTAAAATAACACATCAACTCGGTGCTCCTTGTAATTGTTTCAGGGTTTGACGACTCATTGGAGAAATAAGTTCTGGAAATGTTTGTAAAGCATAATCTCGCGCTCTTAAATCAAATCATGGATCAGGAACATGATACTACAGAACCAAATATACTTATAACCTGAATGTATTTCTTACGAGTAATTGAAATGTAACAAGCCAATCAAGTAATTACCAAGCGCGGCAGTGGAGGAAATAATGCCTTTGCATTGTACCCATGTTGGGCTAGAGCATTACTGTTTCTTTGAATCTGATTTAAATTTAAATTTTGTAAGCTATATAAAATTGCTTTTAAAATCAGAAGAAGTTTACAATATTTCCATGCAATATGTCTATTTCATTTTACATTTGCGGTATTGAGATCATTTTATTTATAATGCAAAATACATAACACAACGGAATCGAAACGTCGGCAAAATAAAAACAAAATTAAACCCGATAAAATCCGTAAATAATAGTTTCATTACAAATCTATAGCGTAAATACAAGAAATCAATACAACACAAGTAGAAAACAAATACTACTAACAACAAAACATTTGTTTACGATTATTCTTTGTTTAAGTTTTCAAGAACCTTTAAGAAAGGAATGGTTTTTTTATGGAATAAGGTATACCTTACCTTAACAACATGTAAATAGTCCACCGCAGGACATAGGCCTCTCACACAAGGATTTACCATAATCGCCACGTTCGGCCAGTGGATTGACGATCGCAGTACCAGAGACCTCGCATCTTAAAGGCTGCTTCCCATCATCAGTCTGCTAATTTTAGTATTTTTCTAAATGGTTATTCTGCCATCTGTCGGTATCAATTCGATATATTGATGATATTTTAAAGTTTTCCTTAGTCGCCTCTTACGACACCCGCGGATAGAAATGGGGTGGCAATTTTCTTACGCCGGCTTCTTCCTAAATCAATGTATTTATTAAGAAAAACAAAATTAATAATAAGAAAAGAAATAAACTAAGTCGTAAAAACTGTAAGGCGCAATTGTTTCGCCAATGTCTGACCATTTCACATTACACAGAAACATAAAAGCAGATACTTAAGCCAATTTATATTTTATAATAATATTTTTTAGTTGTGGAAATTATTAAGCGAATAATAAAGATTTACAACTTTGGGTGTTCTTGAACGTTTTCAAGAGTTTGCAAATTGCTGTTAAAATATAGTATGATTTTTAACAGAAATTTGTTATAAAGAAAGAGAAACGTATGTATAATGAAAGCATTGTTTATTTTTAATTTTGAGATCTCATTTAACGAGGTTTCGCAGACGGGCGAGTCATAATATTAAATTACTACTCATTATGGTTGTTTATGCCAATATACGAGTATATAGATGTTTGAAAACTTTCACGTCACAAAGCTGTTCACCAAATAGATAATATTATAGATCAAAAGTTAATAAATAACATTTAACGCACATATTCGAAAAGGATCCATTGGAATATACATATAATTTCATATTTGTTTTTACTTATGTCTAAATGTAATATCTTAACTTTAAATTCAATAACAAACAGCCGCAGCCATAGCTATTTATTTTAAAATCACTTCTTTTTTATTAATAATCACAATTTTTCTTATATCATCATTTGTTGCTTATTAAATAGATATTTATGAGATAGGAAATAATACATTTGATCTACTATGATTACCGGTTGATAATAACTGCTAAAGGCGGCAGTAGAATAATATTTAAATTGCTGCCATTAAAATAAATACCTACCTCAACGTACAAATTATTGGTTTTCGGGTCTGGTTGCGCTGTGTAGTGTCCCGTGTCTCTGAAACTGCGTCTGAATCTTCCTCCGATCTAATCGCATGATTATCGCATGTATCCCACTTGACGAGCAAATGACTGCGTTTGCGCGTACACTTGTGGCACTTCCATATATCCTATATAGTACTTGGAACTTGTAATCGTGGTTAAGTAATCGGCTTCGAAACACAGATCTTTGTATGATGTAATACTAGCCCATGGAGGTAAACTTCTCGCTCACGGGAGGGCAGAGGAGGCGGAAGGGCCACAAATCGGGACATCATTCAAAGATGTTAGGCATACTTCTGTTCTTCGACGCCAATAATAACTCGCTGAAGTAGATTTTTAATTCCACCAATCAAACGGAATGGTTTAGCGGGTCTTTACGAAGCTACTTAAAACTCAATGTATAGAACAGATAGAACTCAGTATGTTAGTTCTCATGGTTTTTAGTTTCGAACATTTTATAAACATCTTTTTTCTACTTTATCATTTTAACAGGATATTGATCATAATGGTACACTTGACGGTCGGGTGGGTCATGTGATAACCAGGCACGTTGGCTCTTATAACTTATCTTTTGCTACCCGTCACCGATCTAGAAAATGTATTTTTGACATAAGTGAGATGGTAATTCCGAAGGCCATGAGACGACACTCACGGGATGACAGAGTGCCAGATTCTCTGATACAGCCACACAACGAAACGTAATATTACTTAGGAAGGTCCACCTATTAACTTTTTTACGGGAGTCAATAAATTATTTTGCTAGCGATAAATCAATTTCAAATAGTTTATGCAGAATGTATTCGGTGAATGATGAATATGATATGAACGGCAAAAGAAAAGTCCTGCTACGAATAACCTTAAAAGAGATGTCCATGCATTGTTAGTGCAGTGCTAGTTGCAATACGTGTTACATTTTCTTTTCCGGCTATAAAATAAAAAAATTGTATAAAACAAAGTCGCAACTCGCGTTTGCTGTCCATTCACTTATAACTTTTATGTGAATTTCAACGCCGTTTTCACAATAATTTAAAACATTTTATGAGGTAGGTTTATATGTTTAACACGTTTACATTTAGTTCATATATTACAGATCTATCCGTGCGAAGGCGGTGCGGTTCGCTTTTTAAATATTAATCGAAGTGTCTTTAATATTTAAAAATCGACAAAGTTCGCTTTATTTTGTCTTCTATCGTCCAAATAATCATAAAATAATTTTCATCGATTAAAAGATAAATCATCAATTTAAAAAGAACCACTAGCATATTTCCATTTACCGAACTTTAACAAAGCAACACCACAGAACTATCAAATTTACACAGACTTACACACTTACAAATAAATTAAAACACATTTTCATCTTTAGTTTTGGTCTAAAAACAAGCCATACCGTACAAGAGATGTGAACTCATTAGATTTCACATCATATGTACGGCATTGATTCGACCGGCGGTTCATATTACGGCGGTAACATATTAGTAGTAAGTCTGCCTCTTTGTTTTATAAAAATATTAGGCAGAAAATTATACCCATTCCAAAGCCATAGCACATAATTTCGAAGAAAGGCCCGCACACCCTACCCGTAAACCACTAAGTGCTACTAGTGGTACTACCTGCCAGTTGTCGTGGAAATCAAGGATAACATAATGAGTAAAATAATTTACTCGACTATATCGAATTGATAAAAAATCGAGATAGTTTTCTGAATTTCCTAGAATGTATTTCCCACGGGAGCCGGAGGAGGAACCTATCGCTACGGTAGTGACGTAACGCAATTCGTTACGAGTGTAAAGAACAGAACGGGCGCCTCGTCTATCATTATTCTTTATGTCAAGAGGTCTTACGACGACCTGCCTGGGCAGTTCATAAACGGTTCATAAAATGTTCATAAACGGCACCATCAATTCCAAATTACATGAAATACATAACTAAACTTAGCTAATACATTAAATTCTTTGTATATATGAATGAACGTATCATACGTATGTATGATATACGTGTATGTACATACACATTTGACTTAAATTACTAATTTAACTTAAAAACAATTTCAGGGATATTAATGAAACTTTGATTTTACTGGAACAACACAACCTGCAATTAATAATATGATTTTATTTTTGGAAAAGTGCATTTTTAATTGATGTAAACTCCAGATATTTGATTCGAGTATCAAACATTTCAACGTATGGATGTTATCCCACACGACCACGTGGCGCGTGCTTAAATTACGATATTTTTCGATTGAGACTACTTGTGAAGGATTCTAATCTCGTTCTTCAGAAAAACTGATTTCTTTGAACTTCATATTAAAATTTATAAAAACTAGTTACTCAACTTTATGTGATGAATGTGTACTACGTTTAATAGTAGAATTATGTCGCGCGGAGCGTGGGTCTTTTGATTCGAAGGCAGGTCCAAAATCTATTAATGATTAAAACGTGTTCTCACTAGGTTGATCAAGAAAATATCGTCCTCCCCGCCAACCAACACATTCAAGGTCTCTGCGTCCGCTGGCAAGATGACTCTGAAGAATGATCTCTGTCTTCTGGGATACGGAAGAATAGTAGAATTATGTCGCGCGGAGCGTGGGTCTTTTGATTCGAAGGCAGGTCCAAAATCTATTAATGATTAAAACGTGTTCTCACTAGGTTGATCAAGAAAATATCGTCCTCCCCGCCAACCAACACATTCACGGTCTCTGCGTCCGCTGGCAAGACGACTCCGAAAGAATGATCTCTGTCTTCATGTTCGATAATTTAACTAAAGGACAGACAATAACTGAAGAGTATTACGCTTTATTGATCAAAAAAACTACGCGAAGAAATAAACAATTAACGCCGAGGAAAGTTGCGTGTCTGAATACTATTCCTCTCATCAGGACAATGCAACTGCACATCGGACAGATGTTTCAGGCGCTGCCATTCGAACTGTTGGGTTTTTTTTTACCAATTTGAATAAGTGGTATGAAATTTGACAGAGAAGATGAGGTTTTGTTGGTCTTCTTCGATATCCCAGATGATCGAGCTCCATTTGTCCAAGGGAATTTAGAACTTTGAAGAACGTTATTCAAGGTGTATTGGGTTAAATGTGATTACGTATAAAATTCAATGCAATTTAGAAATAGTTACGAAAACTTTTTGATCATCCAAGTAAAAATATAGCCTTCTTACTTGCAAATCTAAATATCATTTGCACACCTCGAATGTGAAGCGGCAGTGCTATATTATTACCAGAAAAAAATTAAATTACCTTAACCAACTTTATATTGTACGTATATGGTAAAATAAGTACACTAATGGTAAGAGGATATTCCAGTTCATTTATTTAGACTATTTTAAACAAAAGTTGTAATCATTTTCTTAGACATCAGTTGGTCAGCACGTGTACACGACACCTCTTGAAAAATTTAATGAATGACTTTTTTTATTAGCTTCGTATTTTAATTCTTTGGAACCTTTTCGAATACCACTATTGTAATTCGTCACGTTCATTAGTAATTAAATAAAAACTCAATACTGATGGCTTCAACTAATAACAACAATCCACCATTTTTTCTCCACACACATATATACATTTTCTAATCTTTGTAATCTCGATTGCACGCTTATTTTTTGTGGCATCGGCACAAGGCCTTCAGGCATAGTTTTTATTGATCTGGTGGTGCAAGCTAATTTACCTATGAACTAAAAACATTTCGTCTTAATTAACACAAAAACGTTTTTGAGTTTCCTCAAAATAAATAAGTGAAATTGATTATTTCAAATATAACATGGGCTTTGGAAGTGTGCACTTCTGAATTTTCTAAATTTATTTTTATTATTTATTTTGGCGGTGCTGTCTTTTACGAACACAATATGTTCATAAATTAATAACTTTCACTTGAACGTAACTTTTGCTATAAGGAAATCGATTTATGAGATAATATTATTTGTATTTTTAAGTATGTCACGACATGGATTTAAAATTTTGTGGGAGTCAAGGCACGCAGATACCAACGGGCGATTTGCATATTTGTGTCTTTAAAAAATACACGATTTATGATCTGAGGTCGCCTCGTTTTACCTAATATAACCGTAAACGCATACACTATGGAATAAAACGTAGCTTTGTGCATCTAAAATCGTAGACATTTAAATATTATTCCTATACACAATGTTACACTCTCTTTATGAAATGAAAGTATATTGTATAGATAAACAATTGACAAAGCTAAAATTGAACTCTCTTCCGAGAAAATACCGGTACATTTGAAATATCCGAGTCGAAATAGGATCCCACGCATACTAATTTTAAGGTCCAGCCTGCGGAGCTTCCATAACCCCTGTTGAAAACAAAAGCATAAGGTCGGCATTATGATGGCTTTCATGCGCTTACCATACGAAAGATATGAAGATAACGCTATTATTAGAAACAATGATCACTTTACTATACTAGTATTGTCAGAGGCGACTAAGGTAAAACCCAAGATTTTTTGATTATGGGGAAAAAGGGCCTAACGAGCAAGCGGTTCGCTTGATGGTAAGCGAGTACCGGCCTTGCTGGCCTTTAAGGATATTTGGAGGATAGGAGAGAGGGTGACGAGGGGTAATAGGAAGGAGGAAGTGAGCCCCCGGTGTTACCTCATTCACCGAACAAAACACAGAAGCTAGAGATGCCTCTTCTTCACACCGTTATTCTGCTAGGACGTGGTGCTACTCGAGTCGAGCCGGCTTATTCGTGCAGCAGTAAAAGCTGCCGCTTGGCACTACCGCGTTCAGAAAATTTAACCCCGATCCCCGGGAGCGTCTATTTTAGTGTCAAAAATCTTGAAATCCTTCCTGTATCCAATGTAACGTTTATATACGATATGATCGAAGGTAGAAACAAGGGATCAAAAACACGGGACGCAATACAACACAACACTGAAACAGACTAAATTCATCCTTGTTTCACTATCCGCAATGTATGCTAACTAGGTTACTAAGAAGCTTTAGTTGTTTAAAATATATATATATATATATATATATATATATATATATATATATATATATATATATATATATATATATATATATATATATATATATATATATATATATATATATATATATATATATATATATATATATATATATATATATATATATATATATATATATATATATATATATATATATATATATATATATATATATATATATATATATATATATATATATATATATATATATATATATATATATATATATATATATATATATATATATATATATATATATATATATATATATATATATATATATATATATATATATATATATATATATATATATATATATATATATATATATATATATATATATATATATATATATATATATATATATATATATATATATATATATATATATATATATATATATATATATATATATATATATATATATATATATATATATATATATATATATATATATATATATATATATATATATATATATATATATATATATATATATATATATATATATATATATATATATATATATATATATATATATATATATATATATATATATATATATATATATATATATATATATATATATATATATATATATATATATATATATATATATATATATATATATATATATATATATATATATATATATATATATATATATATATATATATATATATATATATATATATATATATATATATATATATATATATATATATATATATATATATATATATATATATATATATATATATATATATATATATATATATATATATATATATATATATATATATATATATATATATATATATATATATATATATATATATATATATATATATATATATATATATATATATATATATATATATATATATATATATATATATATATATATATATATATATATATATATATATATATATATATATATATATATATATATATATATATATATATATATATATATATATATATATATATATATATATATATATATATATATATATATATATATATATATATATATATATATATATATATATATATATATATATATATATATATATATATATATATATATATATATATATATATATATATATATATATATATATATATATATATATATATATATATATATATATATATATATATATATATATATATATATATATATATATATATATATATATATATATATATATATATATATATATATATATATATATATATATATATATATATATATATATATATATATATATATATATATATATATATATATATATATATATATATATATATATATATATATATATATATATATATATATATATATATATATATATATATATATATATATATATATATATATATATATATATATATATATATATATATATATATATATATATATATATATATATATATATATATATATATATATATATATATATATATATATATATATATATATATATATATATATATATATATATATATATATATATATATATATATATATATATATATATATATATATATATATATATATATATATATATATATATATATATATATATATATATATATATATATATATATATATATATATATATATATATATATATATATATATATATATATATATATATATATATATATATATATATATATATATATATATATATATATATATATATATATATATATATATATATATATATATATATATATATATATATATATATATATATATATATATATATATATATATATATATATATATATATATATATATATATATATATATATATATATATATATATATATATATATATATATATATATATATATATATATATATATATATATATATATATATATATATATATATATATATATATATATATATATATATATATATATATATATATATATATATATATATATATATATATATATATATATATATATATATATATATATATATATATATATATATATATATATATATATATATATATATATATATATATATATATATATATATATATATATATATATATATATATATATATATATATATATATATATATATATATATATATATATATATATATATATATATATATATATATATATATAGTAGTATACATACTAAACTACAGACAGGAAGAGATTTTTAAGATTATGTCAAACAAGCGAATAGATTACAGGAAAAGTATATGAAACGCTAAAATTCAAGAAAACAGACAGAATGCCATTATATGATGCATAATTATATTATAACTTACTTCGCAGACAGTAAGAACACTAGTTACATAAATTCTATAAAGCACAGAACCTTATCCAAAAGGTAATTAAATACATCATTCAAATGACGGTGGCTCGGACGGGAACGAAACGAAAACATTGTCTTTTTTGGCGGCCGCATCCAACCAGGCCTCGTAGCCAGACGCATCACAGTTGATTTACAACTTATCAACGCAATTTATGACAGAGCACAATTTTACTCTATTAGTGTTGCAACGACAAGCACTTGTGATGTCAAATGCACTTAACAATATATTAAAATATGTGACTTCGCTAAAAGAATCACAAACTTGTCCAGTAGTTTGATTCAATTATAATATGTCGTTAAGTTTAAGCCAGCAGAGAGTCGGAGTTGAAATTATATATTCAATCGTACTCGTAATCGTAAATGCTACTTAACAAATAAATTTGACTGATTCTGATTTCATTGAACGAATCACGAAGGGTTCATTGAACTATTTTGACTAACACAAATACATATTTCAGCAAGATAATTACGTTTATAGGAAACGTAATCGTTTTTGAACGAGCTATGCTTCGAAATAAAGTAGAAGGTTTTATGTCGGGCTTCAAACTCGAAACTCTTAATTGAGATAGAAAAGTAAAATCTACATCTCTACCAAATTTCATTTCAGTCCCTTAAAGTGATTGAACGGCAAACATATAAACTTTCACATTTGTAATATAACAATAAGACAAAACAAAGCTTCTGGAATCACCAGCAATATTAATTTTTTTTTATCAAAATCCTTCAAATGACGTTTAGTTGAATTCGTTCAATCATACATAAAATATATATATATATAGTAGTATACATACAAAGAAATATATTTCGGAATAGCTTAAATAGAACTAAAATTAATAAAACTACGTAATAAGTATAATAATAAGAAATAATATAGAAATACCCCACACTAAACATTATTATTGATACTGTTTATTTATTACTTTTGGTTAATTATCAAATTTATCAATTTTTTTTATTTATTGAGAGCAATTTGTTCATAATTTAAAAAAAAAATAGTTTTATTAATTATCATAAAGCAGTATTATTTTTCGATGATTGGGTTGTGTTGAGTTAAAATATAATTTTTCGCTCATTATATTTTGAATGTAGTATTCGCCTGTAACTGTAGTGGCACTGAGCTAATTTCATTGATATATACATTTAATTTGTTGTAATAGTGTACATTATGTTGGCGTTCATTAAATAAAATAAGATAAATATACTAATCAGGTAAGTATAATTTTTATTGTTAGCGTCATGTGTATAGTTATATTCGATTTTGTTGCTTGCCGTTCAGGTTGTAGTGGTCATTGATTGAACTGTATTATCGTTATCCCTTCACGTGTCATAACTTTGAGATTATTGAAAGTCTTTTGTATGGAATCTTGTATTATTCTACGATATTATTGAATATCGTTATCATTACCCACATTATTCAATTTTGTTTAAACCGAACCAAGCTTCTGTTGGTTGGTATATGGTGTGAGACTTGATTAGGTATTTAAAAATACAACCAAAGTTGATAGAAATCCATAAATCAATAAGCATTGCGAGCAAAGAGAATCTATCAGGAAACGTTACTTTATTAGACCTATAAAACGAGATGTCTTATCAACAGAAAGCAGAATGCAACATAAAATATGACTTACTGTGAATTAACGCAGTTAAATTTAATGCATAAATTGCAGAAGCGTCATAAAACGAAAATATTCGCAGCGACGAGACCCTTCTTACTGAAGAGTATGAAACCAAGGAATAAAATAATTTAGCATGATTAACATGATAAGTTATTAATATTACTCCTATTTTTCCTTGTTATAAATATTAAATAATTCTTTCAATCATGCGGCATAAATTATTATTTAAATGTTTTACAACACACATAATTTATTGATATAAATATACATTTGACAAGGTAAATCACTCCATCCTATAATTGGCGCAGTATTAACTCGTAACAAAACTTGAACAAGTACTATTTGCAAAATCTCGAGCAACGCACAAGACACAGTTGACAAGCCGCCGACTATTGAAATAAACGGCTAGGTAAAGAAACTCGTTAACGAAACACAATTTAATGATGGCCATTTACAGTTAATAAATGCGCATGCCTACGGTCGAAATGGGAACGAAGTGTAAAATCTAGGTGAACAGATGTCCTTCCCACTAAACAAATATGACCAAAATAAGCCAAGCCAAATTTTTAATTTTTTCAATTCTTAAATTCACTCCCTGCTGTTATTCCTAGAGGTAGTAGGTAGTGATTACGAACTTCACTTGCTGCTTGCTTGGTTCACGACTGAGGGTGGACTATAGTACCACGCCTCCGATAGATAAGAACGTGACGATTGACGAGATCACATCGCCGGTATTGCTAATAGATTTTCAAGGCTTTTTCCTTAGTCACCTCCTACAACATCCACGGAATTATGATGCGGATGTCATGCAGCATTCCTTTTACTTGCAGAGCTTCAAATGAAATACTTAGTATAAAACAAATTCGCCGTTCGCGTTTGACTGTGTATTGGCTTTTAACTTCTATGTGATTTCAATGCAGTCTTCACGATCACGTAGAACATGTAACGAGGAAGATTTATATCTATCACACATTCACATTTAGTATTTATATTACAGAGCTGTCCATGGAAGATTCTGCTAGTCATTCTTAGTAGTTCTTTTTCTGTTTTACTACAGCTTTTCGTATTCTATTATTAGGAAATTCATTTAAATATTTTTTTAATGCAAAGAGTGTAATGTAGTGTATAATGTATACAATGAGTATAATGATAATGACTTACTCATACACAAGTCGTAAAAGAAGTCTACAAAGATTATTTTAATAACTAATGTCATGCGTAATCTCCTATAAAACCTATTATAAGCCGAAATCATTCTAAATTGTAGTATTGGATCTTTATTACGTGTATAGAATTTCACCACGAGTACAGGGATAAAATAGACAAAAAAATTATTAGTTCACCGTGAATGTGAACACGAAGGTAGAACATACGAATAGGTCTGACTGTTCGGATGTGTAGAGCATAGGCTCTTTCTGAACGCGCTATCACCTAAGGATTCATCATCACCCAATTCTAGGTGATATTCTAGTCAAGCCCTAGCTTATGTTTCGTTTAAAAAGTAGGTTGATAATCGCAATATACTCGTAATGTTTATACGTCAAGTGCAGTCGATACTACGCTTAGTTACTATGTATTAATTTCTTCCTTATCTCTTATCTACTGCTGGTTTAATACCGACAAAAAATAAGGCGCGCTATTAGAAATTGAATTAAATTTAACAGACATCTCTTATAGGTTAATATCCCATTCTAAAACATCTTGATATTGTAATTGGGTTACCAAACAGTTTTGTTTAAATTTGAGCATCAACGTTACGGTAAATTCTTTTAGCCTGGCGCGGCCTCCACCTCGGCGGACTGTGTTCAGGCTATTGAATAAATACCAGAAACTAAATAAGTAAAACTGACCGATATCAACTACGGCGACCAATTACGAATACTATCAGTCGTCAACTGCGCAGAATATACATTTTATAGAGCCCCAAGTGAACGCGCAAACACAGAGGGATTCACCAATCTTTACCTTCTCGTGTTCAGATGTAACGCTTATGCGATAAGATCGGAAGAAAGGATAAGTGCAGTTTTACAGACCAAAAAGTTGTGCCCAAATATTGACTCCGGCTGATTCAAACCCATTTAACAAAAAATCAAGCACGCTAATCACAAAGCCATGCGGTCGTCGTAAAGAGTTCTTACATAAAATATATATATATATATATATATATATATATATATATATATATATATATATATATATATATATATATATATATATATATATATATATATATATATATATATATATATATATATATATATATATATATATATATATATATATATATATATATATATATATATATATATATATATATATATATATATATATATATATATATATATATATATATATATATATATATATATATATATATATATATATATATATATATATATATATATATATATATATATATATATATATATATATATATATATATATATATATATATATAGTAGACTTAGTGCTTAAATATATAAGTATTTTTCATAAAATCATTTGAGTTCGGCAACTTCGGATTGATTTTCCACCATCGCTCGGTCGCCGGAGCTTCCAGTTACCTAGCAGGCAGCATGACCATGTGCAGCAACGGCATTTGGAGTAAAAATGGTATATTCTTCCCGTACAATGACGTTTAAATAAATACAGTTATGCAATAACTATATACAAAAGTAACACATGAGGTAATCACTTTAATGTTACGACAAAAGATTAAGTAAAATTACCATTATAGTATACATAGTAGGTGGTAATTAATCTTATTGATATGATTGTGGGTGTTAAGACAAGCTAAGAATAATTTTATTCAGTTTCCCGCATGTTCCGTACTATATGCAGAAGTGATATGTGCAAGATAAATATAGAAAATATTACATTGAAGTAATAGTGCCTTAAGAACGTGTAAGATGAAGATTGTTATGGAGCGTAATAACTCTCCTAATAAACTATGGAAGATGTAGACGTGTCAAAATAAAAAGACGACATCGTCGTTCAACACTTTTGAATGGTTCGTTCTAACGACATTCGCTTGATGGTAAGCGAGTACCGGCCTTGCTGGCTTAAGGATATTTGGAGGATAGGAGAGAGGGTGACGAGGGGTAATAGGAAGGAGGAAGTGAGCCCCCGGTGTTACCTCATTCACCGAACAAAACACAGAAGCTAGAGATGCCTCTTCTTCACACCGTTATTCTGCTAGGACGTGGTGCTACTCGAGTCGAGCCGGCTTATTCGTGCAGCAGTAAAAGCTGCCGCTTGGCACTACCGCGTTCAGAAAATTTAACCCCGATCCCCGGGAGCGTCTATTTTAGTGTCAAAAATCTTGAAATCCTTCCTGTATCCAATGTAACGTTTATATACGATATGATCGAAGGTAGAAACAAGGGATCAAAAACACGGGACGCAATACAACACAACACTGAAACAGACTAAATTCATCCTTGTTTCACTATCCGCAATGTATGCTAACTATGTTACTAAGAAGCTTTAGTTGTTTTAAAATAATATTCGTTCGGAAATACTAAACTACAGACAGGAAGAGATTTTTTAAGATTATGTCAAACAAGCGAATAGATTACAGGAAAAGTATATGAAACGCTAAAATTCAAGAAAACAGACAGAATGCCATTATATGATGCATAATTATATTATAACTTACTTCGCAGACAGTAAGAACACTAGTTACATAAATTCTATAAAGCACAGAACCTTATCCAAAAGGTAATTAAATACATCATTCAAATGACGGTGGCTCGGACGGGAACGAAACGAAAACATTGTCTTTTTTGGCGGCCGCATCCAACCAGGCCTCGTAGCCAGACGCATCACAGTTGATTTACAACTTATCAACGCAATTTATGACAGAGCACAATTTTACTCTATTAGTGTTGCAACGACAAGCACTTGTGATGTCAAATGCACTTAACAATATATTAAAATATGTGACTTCGCTAAAAGAATCACAAACTTGTCCAGTAGTTTGATTCAATTATAATATGTCGTTAAGTTTAAGCCAGCAGAGAGTCGGAGTTGAAATTATATATTCAATCGTACTCGTAATCGTAAATGCTACTTAACAAATAAATTTGACTGATTCTGATTTCATTGAACGAATCACGAAGGATTCATTGAACTATTTTTGACTAACACAAATACATATTTCAGCAAGATAATTACGTTTATAGGAAACGTAATCGTTTTTGAACGAGCTATGCTTCGAAATAAAGTAGAAGGTTTTATGTCGGGCTTCAAACTCGAAACTCTTAATTGAGATAGAAAAGTAAAATCTACATCTCTACCAAATTTCATTTCAGTCCCTTAAAGTGATTGAACGGCAAACATATAAACTTTCACATTTGTAATATAACAATAAGACAAAACAAAGCTTCTGGAATCACCAGCAATATTAATTTTTTTTTATCAAAATCCTTCAAATGACGTTTAGTTGAATTCGTTCAATCATACATAAAATATATATATATATATATATATATATATATATATATAGTAGTATACATACAAAGAAATATATTTCGGAATAGCTTAAATAGAACTAAAATTAATAAAAACTACGTAATAAGTATAATAATAAGAAATAATATAGAAATACCCCACACTAAACATTATTATTGATACTGTTTATTTATTACTTTTGGTTAATTATCAAATTTATCAATTTTTTTTATTTATTGAGAGCAATTTGTTCATAATTTAAAAAAAAAATAGTTTTATTAATTATCATAAAGCAGTATTATTTTTTCGATGATTGGGTTGTGTTAAGTTAAAATAGAATTTTTCGCTCAATATATTTTCCATGCAGTCTTCGCCTGTAAGTGTAGTGGCACTAGGCTAATATCATTGATATAACATATAATTTGTTGTCATCGTGTACAGTATGTTGGCGTCCATTGAATAAAATAAGATAAATATACTAATCAGGTAAGTATAATTTTTATTGTTAGCGTCATGTGTATAGTTATATTCGATTTTGTTGCTTGCCGTTCAGGTTGTAGTGGTCATTGATTGAACTGTATTATCGTTATCCCTTCACGTGTCATAACTTTGAGATTATTGAAAGTCTTTTGTATGGAACCTTGTATTATTCTACGATATTATTGAATATCGTTATCATTACCCACATTATTCAATTTTGTTTAAACCGAACCAAGCTTCTGTTGGTTGGTATATGGTGTGAGACTTGATTAGGTATTTAAAAATACAACCAAAGTTGATAGAAATCCATAAATCAATAAGCATTGCGAGCAAAGAGAATCTATCAGGAAACGTTACTTTATTAGACCTATAAAACGAGATGTCTTATCAACAGAAAGCAGAATGCAACATAAAATATGACTTACTGTGAATTAACGCAGTTAAATTTAATGCATAAATTGCAGAAGCGTCATAAAACGAAAATATTCGCAGCGACGAGACCCTTCTTACTGAAGAGTATGAAACCAAGGAATAAAATAATTTAGCATGATTAACATGATAAGTTATTAATATTACTCCTATTTTTCCTTGTTATAAATATTAAATAATTCTTTCAATCATGCGGCATAAATTATTATTTAAATGTTTTACAACACACATAATTTATTGATATAAATATACATTTGACAAGGTAAATCACTCCATCCTATAATTGGCGCAGTATTAACTCGTAACAAAACTTGAACAAGTACTATTTGCAAAATCTCGAGCAACGCACAAGACATTAGTTGACAAGCCGCCGACTATTGAAATAAACGGCTAGGTAAAGAAACTCGTTAACGAAACACAATTTAATGATGGCCATTTACAGTTAATAAATGCGCATGCCTACGGTCGAAATGGGAACGAAGTGTAAAATCTAGGTGAACAGATGTCCTTCCCACTAAACAAATATGACCAAAATAAGCCAAGCCAAATTTTTAATTTTTTCGATTCTTAAATTCACTCCCTGCTGTTATTCCTAG
This sequence comes from Bhutanitis thaidina, assembly GCA_029286595.1. Taxonomy (NCBI): domain Eukaryota; kingdom Metazoa; phylum Arthropoda; class Insecta; order Lepidoptera; family Papilionidae; genus Bhutanitis; species Bhutanitis thaidina. The sequence goes on along the minus strand of JAGSMS010000009.1, from coordinate 6,024,617 downwards.
AGGTAGTAGGTAGTGATTACGAACTTCACTTGCTGCTTGCTTGGTTCACGACTGAGGGTGGACTATAGTACCACGCTCTCCGATAGATAAGAACGTGACGATTGACGAGATCACATCGCCGGTATTGCTAATAGATTTTCAAGGCTTTTTCCTTAGTCACCTCCTACAACATCCACGGAATTATGATGCGGATGTCATGCAGCATTCCTTTTTTACTTGCAGAGCTTCAAATGAAATACTTAGTATAAAACAAATTCGCCGTTCGCGTTTGACTGTGTATTGGCTTTTAACTTCTATGTGGATTTCAATGCAGTCTTCACGATCACGTAGAACATGTAACGAGGAAGATTTATATCTATCACACATTCACATTTAGTATTTATATTACAGAGCTGTCCATGGGAAGATTCTGCTAGTCATTCTTAGTAGTTCTTTTTCTGTTTTACTACAGCTTTTCGTATTCTATTATTAGGAAATTCATTTAAATATTTTTTTAATGCAAAGAGTGTAATGTAGTGTATAATGTATACAATGAGTATAATGATAATGACTTACTCATACACAAGTCGTAAAAGAAGTCTACAAAGATTATTTTAATAACTAATGTCATGCGTAATCTCCTATAAAACCTATTATAAGCCGAAATCATTCTAAATTGTAGTATTGGATCTTTATTACGTGTATAGAATTTCACCACGAGTACAGGGATAAAATAGACAAAAAAATTATTAGTTCACCGTGAATGTGAACACGAAGGTAGAACATACGAATAGGTCTGACTGTTCGGATGTGTAGAGCATAGGCTCTTTCTGAACGCGCTATCACCTAAGGATTCATCATCACCTAATTCTAGGTGAAATTCTAGTCAAGCCCTAGCTTATGTTTCGTTTAAAAAAAAAGTAGGTTGATAATCGCAATATACTCGTAATGTTTATACGTCAAGTGCAGTCGATACTACGCTTAGTTACTATGTATTAATTTCTTCCCTTATCTCTTATCTACTGCTGGTTTAATACCTCGACAAAAAATAAGGCGCGCTATTAGAAATTGAATTAAATTTAACAGACATCTCTTATAGGTTAATATCCCATTCTAAAACATCTTGATATTGTAATTGGGTTACCAAACAGTTTTGTTTAAATTTGAGCATCAACGTTACGGTAAATTCTTTTAGCCTGGCGCGGCCTCCACCTCGGCGGACTGTGTTCAGGCTATTGAATAAATACCAGAAACTAAATAAGTAAAACTGACCGATATCAACTACGGCGACCAATTACGAATACTATCAGTCGTCAACTGCGCAGAATATACATTTTATAGAGCCCCAAGTGAACGCGCAAACACAGAGGGATTCACCAATCTTTACCTTCTCGTGTTCAGATGTAACGCTTATGCGATAAGATCGGAAGAAAGGATAAGTGCAGTTTTACAGACCAAAAAGTTGTGCCCAAATATTGACTCCGGCTGGGATTCAAACCCATTTAACAAAAATCAAGCACGCTAATCACAAAGCCATGCGGTCGTCGTAAAGAGTTCTTACATAAATATACAACAAACATTTAAGGAATTATTGCTTTCCGCAAATTTAAGAAAATATGTATTTATAAACTGTTTTTGCAGAATGTTACCGCTATCCAAAATGAAATAATCAAACTAAAATCAGCCAGACGTTCAAGTTACTTTCATTTAACTACGACAATCGCTGCAGCAATGCAGTTATCTCTTCTAATGTGGCTACTGAACTGATAAGATGTCTAGATGTATAGATCGCGGGATTTCATAAAAGTAATTAATCAATGTGTACAAATGTCGTGTAAGAATATAGTATATATAGTAGACTTAGTGCTTAAATATATAAGTATTTTTCATAAAATCATTTGAGTTCGGCAACTTCGGATTGATTTTCCACCATCGCTCGGTCGCCGGAGCTTCCAGTTACCTAGCAGGCAGCATGACCATGTGCAGCAACGGCATTTGGAGTAAAAAATGGTATATTCTTCCCGTACAATGACGTTTAAATAAAATACAGTTATGCAATAACTATATACAAAAAGTAACACATGAGGTAATCACTTTAATGTTACGACAAAAGATTAAGTAAAATTACCATTATAGTATACATAGTAGGTGGTAATTAATCTTATTGATATGATTGTGGGTGTTAAGACAAGCTAAGAATAATTTTATTCAGTTTCCCGCATGTTCCGTACTATATGTAGAAGTGATATGTGCAAGATAAATATAGAAAATATTAAATTGAAGTAATAGTGCCTTAAGAACGTGTAAGATGAAGATTGTTATGGAGCGTAATAACTCTCCTAATAAACTATGGAAGATGTAGACGTGTCAAAATAAAAAAAAAGACGACATCGTCGTTCAACACTTTTGAATGGTTCGTTCTAACGACATTCATTGCAACACTCGTTTCTACAAATGTCTGTATGTTAGACTGCATCTTTAAATTCAGATTTACATATATAACACAGAGATTATATGAAAATAGAATTAAATCTCTAAATCTAATAGAAGCTTACTGTACAAGCTTTCTAGAATGTGCGATATAAATTCGCTTAATATTCTCGCTTTTGACGGGACACATATACTTCGCTAATGAGCAACAGACACGGCACGCATTAAAATACGTATTACTCAGCAATAGACTGGTATTTTAACCACGGTCTTTATGATTAAAGACGGTCGTTGCAAGATCGTAACATTCGATTTCTCCCAGTAAACAATGAAAGATGAATGAAACAAGATCGAAAAAAAGTGAATGAGAATCAAGAAATAATAAAAAAATTAATATACACTCTTTTTTGTTCCCCATCTCATCGGGTCCTCGTTATCAGGTGAAAGGAAAAGAACACAAAAAAATCTAATGAGTCCAAACTCAATCGGTTTCAAAGCCATTTGGACGTCTGGCAGTCCGGAAGTGGGTGAAAATTTTATTCAAAGATTCCATCATCCAAAAGAGTGGGACGGAGAGGAGATGCCGCTGACCTCTCGCTACGATACTTGACCTTGCCAAAGAGCGAAACGGTGCTCCAGCACACGCTGCGCAAAGTTCTCGTCACTTTATCGTCGTCAATTTGCTACTGGGGAGGCGTGGACCACTCATATGAGAGCGATCTCTCATATGAGTGGATCTTTTTCACGCCACTAATACACGCAAAGAACTTAAATTCCAGATGCCACGAAGGTGGATCCGACAAGGACACCGCCTCGAAGATGGTGTGATACTCCTTTTTAGCTCCGACAACTATCATTAGCTTCTAAGGCATTCTCACAAATGAGACGGTACTCTCAACCCATTCAGGTGCCCCTTTAAAAGATCATACATTAACCCTAAATAAAAACTGCAGTTGCAATAGGCCACATTGCTTATTCCGCTTTATAATGGTAAAATTCTAGTTCCAGATAAGTACATAGATTATTTAAGAGGCTCTGTCTTTCTTGCGTTGGAAATATTATAAATAAACAATCATGTATGATACGGTTAAAACAAGCGATATGACTTATATTGTTAACCACTTTATTTATATGATACGTTTACTGTATAGTGCAACGAACTAAATGAGTAAAGTGTATAAGTAATGCATCGCAGTGATATGAAAACATATTCTGTGTGTTAAGGTATACACAGAATATGTTTTCATATCACTGCGATGCATTTGACCCTATGATTTTGATAGCTTCTGTCAGAGACCAGCACTCTCAGTGATTGGCGAGACCGCGCTCACTTTCATTACTAACGAACATGTTTGAATGATAGCGGAAAACGTTGGCAGACAGCACTTCCTTTTAATCGTCAAAGATATAATCAGGTCGAATATTACGACTTTATCTTGAATGTCAAAAGGTATTAAAGAATAATAGCATTGAATGCAGGTTGGACCTTGTCCGTCGAAGGCAGTTGGCCACCCGTATAGCGACCCTTTGAGCGCAGACGCCGTGAAGTAAAACCCACAAAACCTGTCGGCGGCGCAGCGTGCCCCACTGCCGCCACTGAACGGATACGCTTACCGGTAATCGAAAATCGTAATTGGCTAATTGTGGAATGGACAGCTTCGCGCCACCAGCAGTTATGGTTCAGTTTATGGTCAGTATAGAATGATAGTAGCTATATTATTCATGTTTAATGCGAACATAGGTAAAACAGACACTATTAGTCGTACTTCAGTGAAAAATCAATTTAAAATTCGTAGTAAAGAGTGTTTATTACAAGCAACCTACAAGTACTTTTCCGCGTAATGAAGTGCTCATCTGCACTTAAGTCATTCGATTATGTCTGCACTCTCCGATGTACTTAGAATAATCGTATTACTACTACAGCACAGGAGTGAAACGAACCTTGTAGCTATTCGTTGCCTAATTTTTAATCTAAAAAAATAATGGATACTAAATTAATGTAACATTTTCAAAATACTATCAATACAAAAAGTATTTCAATTGAAAAGTAACAGCTCGTATGCAAGTTGCTCAATACTTAGTTATTATAGTATACTGGTACGTATGTAATATTTTTATACATTTATTCTTAAGTTCGGTACACAATTTTTTATCTGTTACACATCTAGATATACGTTAAAACCGCGATAAAATGAGCAGAAAAACCAAGTTTAATAAAATTTTCACTGCATGATGATCATAAATCAAGATTATAGTCCGGATTGAGCAGCTACATCTTCGATGCAGTACCGCCTTCGCTACATGTCGCAAATTACGATGTTTTCATTTTGTACACAGATGTACCACACGCAGGCGGGTTTGAGAAATTGTCTTTCGACTCCTAGAGATGGCAATAATTTAAAAATCTACTTACGTTCGCACCATGCAATCGATTGAAGAGAAAGTTCATTTATATAACTATGAGTAGCAATAGAACAGAACTAATATTGATCGAAATGATCGATGATGATTCGAAGGTTTTTATTATTAATGACGCGAGCCGCGTTTAATGATCAGGCGTCGAATGTACGCACACTATAAGTAAGGTGAGCAGCGACATCATTTCGACATAAAGTAGGATAGCACAAAGAATTTCTTATTTTCTCAATTAGCATTCAATCAAGGGACCCATTTAGTAGAAACCAATATACGATTTATGGGCTGCAGACGGCGCACTTTCTCACGCGCTTAACTGAGATTCAGCGCACAGTTGATGTCTTACTTTATGGTTACTGCTACTTAGATCTTGTTCTTAGAAATCTTAGCCTAATGTATAAACATCCCTGCGATATCCCATATGGTTAAATGTATTTACTCAGAAAGCAAATCGTCTTCCGTGGGCTACAAGCAAATAATTATTTTATTGCATAGCTAAGCAAATACGTCACTACGTCACATTTTCTCGACCAAAAATAACTAACTAAGACTCGAGTTCACCGTAAAATTAACAGACCGTTTTCGTGTGTATCGACGATAAACACCTACCTTCAGGTCTTGTTGAATAATTCGCCTCGGAGTCCTAGCCGGAATCTACATTTTCGCCATAATGTTTTTTATTTCCTTATAGGGTTTCGTCGAATTGTGTCTTTGACAGTGTTCTCAGCCCATCTGGTCCTAAGATCACGAGGTCGTTTCGATCTTTTATGGTCTTCGAAAGGTGCATTAATGGTGTACCAGTCGATATTGCGATACCAAACATACGGCTGGTGCCTAGCTTTTAAAGGGTCTTAAAAATGACTGACGCCTTCATACCTATTTCGTGCAAAGTAATCACTGCAATTCTATTTTTTTAACGGCCCACTTCAAAATGTGTTTTAATAATTACGGTGAAATACAGTGGTGGTCATATATATAAAAATAAAACATATCTTACTTTTAATTACTTAATGAGTCTTATACATGTAGGAGTTTATTTTCTGTTATTGACCGCTTGGACGCCTGATTAAAAACATTTTAAAAAAGCATCCATAGCTCGTTCTTTTTTTGAAATTGGAGAATAACATTTCTTTCTTGGCTTTTTCTATTATTTTGGCGGCAATTCAAAATTTTATCTGAATTTTATTTTGATTCAAAATGGGAAAAATAAAAGTTGTGACGCGTCAACTAGGCAAATAATTGTTAATTTACATATAGATCATAAGTGGGGGTACAGAAGAATAGCTGAGCATGTAAATTGTTCTGGTAAGAAAGTTTTTAATGCAATTGATCATTATAAAACACATGGAACTGTTGAAAATGTTCTTAGAAAGGCTCGGCCAATCGTTCGTATTGCTAAAAAAGACCCAAGTAAAGGGTCCAACCAGATTAAAAATGAAGTTTTTTCGCGCTGAAGTTGACCCGAGAAACATCTCGTCAAGACTGATACGCCGAAGATTAGTGGCTAAATTATTTGGAAGAATCTCTCGAAAGGTGCGGTACCTTACCAAGCAACACCGAGAGAAGCGATTATTATTCGCTAAAAAATATGTTAATTGGACGCTACGAGAATGGCAAAAGTGTTATTTTCTGATAAAACAAAAATAAATATGGTAAATTCCGATGCAAAGCGCCATGTTAGACGTCCTGTTTGCTTCTAATCATAAATACACAAGGAGTTTAGTCAAGCACGGTGGCGGTAACATTAAAGTTTGGGGGTGTTTTTCCGGATGTGGAGTTGGCCCAGTTCGGAAGATTGAAGGTACAATGGATCAATGGCAATACAAAAATATCTTAGAGCACACAATGATTCTCTACTCGGACGATCATTTGCCTGTAACCTGGATCTTTCAGGATGACAATGACCCTAAACACATGGCCAATAGCGTCAATGTTTCCTTAGCGAACAGCGTATATCCGTTTTAGACCGGCCAGCAAATAGTCCGGATTTAAAGTCGATAGAAAATCTCTGGTATATTGTTAAAAAGAAAGTCTCAAACAAACGTAACACCAGTCAAAACGAACTATATGAAGCATTTGTTGAAGCATGGAATTCAATCCCCCTAGAAAAATTTATGAAATTGATTGATACAAAGCTACGTCGTTGCAGTGCTGTTATTGAAAATAAGGGATACGTCATTAAATATTAATTATAACTATTAATATTGGTAGGCTGTGGATAGTACTATAAATAGGACATGTTGTTGTCTTATTTATTGTTTAATTTCAAAATAAAAGCGATTGCGGTGAAGTATTTTACATAATGTCAAGGACCGTTGTTAGTGTTTCTAATTATACCACCACCACTGTATATGTTAAATGAAGCATAATATGTGAAATGACGGCAAATATGTCGAAGTTTTACATAGTAAACTTATTTAAAAAAATACGAAAAAATTACTTTTTAAATTGTAAAATGATTTATGGTCGGTCTAGTTATATATATTATAGATATTAAGCGAAAGGCCTGAGTCGACTATCAATGACTGTTTATTTTTTCGGTAAACTCACGCATATAAAAAATAAACAAGTCGTAACACAAACCTTGAATGCAAAAATTGCTGTTTTTGTCAATGCATACACAAGTAGTGAACACGCTCTGGAACTAGCTGTATCGTAGCCGATTAGAGGTAATTAATTAACCAATTGGCTGTACGGATAAGCTTTGGGAGTAGTTGTACTAGCGGATAGAGAGCTATAGAGCGCTGTACCCTAAAAGAGGCACCGACTTATACAGTTATCGATTCGACAATCGATTTACAGGGGTCGTAAATGTGCAGTAGCAAGGGGCTATAAGAGCGGTTGTGTACGCTTCAATATCGCAGAGGTCCCCGTATGCGGCACTGTCATCTGAGCATGTATCGTTTTGATATAGCTAACAGGACGACTTTAAACTGTCCAGCATCTTTACAAGATGCTGGACAGTTTAAAGGACAGTAGTGTCATTTTAGTGGAAAACAGGCGTTTTGTTAAAATGGTCAAAAAAGGTGACGAAAGGTTGACCGCTTACTGACCAGGTTTAGCCGGTTCTAAGTAATAAGAAGAATGGAGGGAAGGGAAGTAATTTGACAAAGACAATCATCAGATCTTTATACAGATTTTAATAAATCACTTAAACGATAATTGTTCAGGTTATTTTAATTCTATTGCTAGTAAGGTTTTTACTACTAAAAGGGTTATAAGTTTGTGTAATATATATTTATTCAATATTGTTTAATTCTACATGATATGTATTAACATACATTTCTTTTTAATGTTATGCCCAACACACGGTAATTAACACATAATGTCTGTAAATTAGCGTGTGTTGAACATAAGAACTGGGGAGTGTTTGGTATTGAATTCGCTTTAAGATTTTTTTTAAAGAATGCTGTAACTAACATTACTGACATTCCTCTTAACCCTCCAACTAAGCATTAGAGCTTGTATCTGAAGTGGTTCACGATAGTAGTCGAATGGCAGGGTCGAACCTGCGACGTCATGTTTCACAGTCCGCAGGCTAACCCATTACGCTATTGGCGCTGTACATTATTGAGAAACGATTACTATGATATTAATTTGTTTTCTGGTATATGTTTATGTAATATGCACCTGCACCGTCATTTACTTTCTTAAATTCAATTAGTCAACGTTTTTTGTCATAAAATATTTATCTAGAGGCCTGGAAGAAATATCAATGTAGGTATATATTCACGCCGTGTTCCCACCGGAGTAGGCAGAGACAATCTTCTTCCACTTGCTACGGTTCTGACATACGTCTTTCGCTTCTTCCACTTTCATCAATCTTCGCATGCATACTCGTTGGTTTAGAGTACTCTTGATCTGGCCTTTTTTCAGATCGTCTCCGATTTGATCGTGAAATGTTCGACTAAGTCTTCCTCTCCCGACTCTACCATTTACACTCGACTCATATATTTGTCTCGTCAACCTACTTTCATTCATCCTGTCCACATGTCCAAACCTGCTCAGCATCCCTTTCTCAATTCGTATCACTACATCGTCTTTCACGCCACAACGCTCTCTGATCACATTATTTCTAACCCTCTCAGTTATCTTCACATCAATCATACCACTTAACGCTCTTATTTCTACTGCATTTAGATAGATAGAATACGGTTTTTTGCGCACCAAAAACAAGAAATTAATGTAATAGTACAAAAACGTAATTAGACATGAGAGGAGGAACAATGGGCGGTCTTATCTCTAAAAGCGATCTCTTCCAGACAACCTTTGGATGGACAGGATTGTTATAAATCAATTTGGAAGTTGCATAAAAGCAATTGATATACAAATAAAACAGTACATGAAAAATAATATACACATATTATAGAAATACATACATGTTTTATAAATACCTATTATATATGTATACAAATAAATAGACTAAATCAATACAAATATAAAAGAACTGTCTAAATAACCGAAGTTACAAAGATAGATAGTAGGCCTTGACGCGATTTTTAAAATCTGGTAAGGATAGGGCACATCTTACCGATAGCAGTAGGGCATTCCATAGACGGACAGCTAGTACAGAGAATAAATTGTCCAAAAATTTAGTGCTATGATCTGGTATTCTTAATTTCAAATTCTCCGATGACCTCAAAAACCGTGAATGAGAACCATAAAGGAATTCAAAACCTTGCTTAAGATATGAAGGTCAAGAAGGGTTATACAACACATTATATAAAAGAAAAAGAATATGAGCATTCCGGCGAAGGCGAATAGGTAGCCACTTGAGCTTAGTACGAAAATGTGAAACATGATCACACTTGCGTAGACCAAATATGAATCTTATACAAAAATTTTGGAGTCGCTCAAGCTTATCAAGTTGCTTTTTGATTAGATTCTTGCAATTGAGGTCCCCATGAGAATGATTTATCTATGATAATACCCAAGTTATTAACTTTATCACTAATGGGGATTACACTTCCATCAAAAATAACTTGGGGAGCCATAGCCAAGTTAGATTTACCTATTAATTTCAAGCTGCCAATTATTATAACTTGGCTCTTTAATGGATTGACCTTAAGACCATACTCTTGCTGCATTTATCCTGCTTTCATGCATCTTCTGCTATACCCAGCTTTTGCTTCCATATATTAGTGTTGGTACCAATACCCCCTCCACGCACAGCCAAACGAGCGTTGTGAGATATCGTCTGGCTGTTCATAAATGTATGCAATGCCCCATTCACCATATTACCTGCCATCACTCTCCTTTCAATGTCACATTCGTACCTTCCATCTCTCGTAAACATTGTTCCCAAGTAAACAAACTCATTCACTTGCTCTAAACTATCTTCCCTAATCTTGATACATACTTCCGTCATGCTCTCCTCTCTTTCAAACACCATAACCTTTGTCTTATTAACATTTACTTTCATTCCCTTTCTTTCCAGTGCCCCATTCATTATTGTCACCATTGCCTGCACTTCCTCAGCCGATGACGCAAGTAAGACTTGATCGTCGGCGTAGAGCAAACATTTAACAGGCAACTCATTCATTCTTAGTCCAGAATCACTCTTTCAAATCTGTCAAACAAATATCCATGAATAAATTGAACAGCCATGGGGATGCTACACAGCCCTGTCTAACACCTTTATGCATATCAAACCAGTCCGTGTACGCCCCGTTAATTCTGATACAAGCTCGGGAACCCTCATATAGGGATTTAAGTGCTCGTATCAGATCACTGCTCACTCCATGCAAAAATAGTGCCGACCACAATTCATCCCTCACCACTTTGTCATAGGCCTTTTTCAAATCTATGAAAGCGCAATAGACGTTTAAGTTCTTAACCAAATACTTTTCAACTATGCGCCTTAAGGAGAATACCTGATCCGTGCATCCCATCCCCTTTTGAAATCCTGCTTGCACATCCCAGATATTTTCATGAGTTTCATCCATGACTCTTTCTATCAAAACTTTAGCATACAATCTCTCTTCTCTCAAAACTCTCGGTACTAGGCCCACCCTGTCCAGCTCTCAGCATTTCGACCGCCACCCTATCATATCCCGCTGCTTTACCTGCTTTCATGCTCTTCAGTGCTTTCATAATCTCATCCATACTTATGTCTCTGTCTGATTCACTTTTATCTGTTTCTTGAGGAGGCGTTCCTGTATCTGCTGGTGCCTCAACTCTTTCAAATAGACTTTCAAATTATTCCTTCCATCTCTTTACTACTAGACTTCTAATTTTAGAAAGCTCTGAGATTGCTGACTTTCCTCGGGCTTATCTAAACGACTTCCAGAACATTTTTATGTTCGAACGAAAGTTTCCAGAAAGGGCGCCTATCAAATTCATCCTTTTTTTTCTCCTAACAACCTCTTTCACCAACGCTTTCAACTTTTTGCAATCCTTTCTTGCATCCTATACATCCTCAATGGTCATGTCGGTAACCAATCCAGCCATGCCTTCTTCTTTTCACTCACAACTTTCTGCACTTCTTCATCCACCCAAACATTCTTATGTCTTCTACCTTTTCCTCCAGAAACACCACATACATCTATTGCAACATTGACCAATCCATCTTTAAATGTCTTCCAAAACTCTTCTATCTCACATACCTCATCTAAATCAGTAAATCGCTCTTTCAACCGTTTTTCATATTCTCATTTCACTCCATTCCTCTTAAAATGTCTCTACTTTCACTCGCTCTAGGCTCGTTTCCGGTACAACGGGCTTTTGTCGCCACCGATTAAATAACCCACTTATTGGAGACACGACCAAAAAATGATCAGAATCAAGACAAGCACCGCGATGAACCCGAGTATCTAGAAATTGCCTCTACAATCTTTCATCTACAATTAAAAAATCAATCATACTTCTAGAACCACATTCTTCTCTTGTATACATATGAATTCTTTCGTGAGCAAACATAGTGTTGGTCACCAAAAGATTTCATTCCAAACACTTCAAGCAATCTTTTACCGTTTTCATTCACTCTTTCATCACCAAATGCGCCAAGAACATTTTCATATCCATCACGCTTTACACCCACCCATCCATTAAAATGTCCTAGCATAATAACCCTTTCATTTCCTTTACCTAACTTCAGTATGTCTCTCATACTATCCCATAACTCCTATCGTTCCCTTTTCGCTATTGTGGATCCGCTTAAACCAACGTCCGTGGGCGCATAAACGCACAGTACAAAAATATGGGTAAGCCCGACCTTTAGCTTTAACCAGAGGAGCCTAGATTTCACGCATTCAAATTCAGTAACACAGTCATTCATCCGCGCAGACAGAAAGACGCCGTCACCCTGGCTACCACGCTGGTTACTGGGTACTGGGTATTGGGTAAAAAGAAGGTAACAAGAAAATATTTCCAAAACCTTTGAGATGAGGTCTCTATAGATAGATCTCGTTTTTAAATATCACAATGACGATTGTTTGATCGTTTGTTTGTGGTTAACTGTGATTATGTCACGTAGCATTTAAAGACCGATTGTAACAGCTGTCAGTTCACTTTAGTAGCCTTTTTTCTCTCCTTTAACTGTACATAACGCATGGTTTTTTCTTTATCCAGCTATTTGCTGTGGTAGCCTAGTGGTCAGAGCGTTCCTTAATAATATCATAGTACGCTAGTGGCCTGGGTTCGATCCCCGGTGCCGGTAGCACTAAAATTATTTATAGCAATTTTAAGTGCTACTAAAGTTACCACATGTTTGGTGGTGATAGAAAACATCGAGAGGAAACATAATGCATGTCTGAGAAATAATAAAAGAAATATAATTTCGAGGACGTGTGAAGTCCGCCAACCCGCACTGGAGCAGCGTAGTGGACCCTTCCCGGCTCCAATAACTCTCAAAAATATTTGACAGGAAGCCTATGCAGCAGTGAGCAGTGGGCAGTGTGGCAGATATCAGCCTGTAAATGCTGCGTAGTATCAACTTAACTTACAGGTTTTAGCGCTACTATAAAGTTATATTATTCTACTATAGATAAAGAAATACCTTAAATACCTTCTGTATTTCTTTATTAAACTTAAAAGCAATTTGGAGAGAGTACGGTTTTCTTAGCATGCTTCAAATTCCCCAAAGTATTTTAAAAGAAACTCATGATTCTGTTCACCCGCAATAAAAAGAGCTCAATAGCCTTTCTTAGATATTATAGTTACTTTTATACGGTTACTGTATCTCCTGCCTGTTTAATTACTTTTTAATACCTGACTGTACAGCTTAAGGATAACATTAAAGCCAGGTGTAATATAACATTCAGGTTGCACAAGGCCTTCTTAAAAAGCTTGTGTGCTAGTTGGGTAGTAATTTGGTCGGGAAATCATGGCAGATGCTGCCAATCATGGAAGTACCAGTTGTTATGTTCAATGAAGAGCACTGTACTGTCTGAAATTTCGAAACGAAGATATGTAAATTTCCATGAAAGCTTTTGAAATTGAATGCTAAGTCAGAGTAGAGCTTAATAGATAGTTACTTACTAATTATATAACTATTAATAGATAGTTACTTATTTATTCATTCTTACTTATTACATATCATGTATCGTAAAATAAAATATTACATTTAGTGTAGGCAGGCCGACGAAAATTCTCAGACAAATTTAGAATTAATAAGACACAAAAAGCCGTGATAGGCAGAATACGAAGAGCGAGAAAATCGTCTGAAAAAGCAATCAGTGAAGGCTTCAGTGCTGGTGCTGGGGCGGCGGGGAGCTGCGCGTACGCACGGGGCGTGGCCGATGTCCGCGCACAGCTATCGCGGAGCCACACCACAGACACAGAGTAGTCGCGGATGCTGCGACGCGCACACCTGTCGCACGATCGCATCCACACGTCAAGCGCACGCGCGCACGTACTTCGTGATATCAGCTGAAGTGAAAGTTAAGTGCTAGTGGTGATTATACACGACCCCTACCAACATCGACTGGATCAACCCTATACGGTATGTCAGTATTTTATCTTATCGCTTTACAACCAAGTTATGAATAGCCGCAAAAGTTCAACGCGCGAATATTTATTTATCACTGAAGACTGTAATTATATTGGCTTCGTATATTTAACGTGTTGCAAAATTTTCCAATTGTACCAAATATCACTACATATTTAAGAGGTATTCAATGCATAAAATTGCAAGTGCAACCGCATTAATATATTTAAGCGCGTAGTTAAATATGATAAGATTAACTATAACATTAATAACCAAAATTATTTAATTTAGTCTATTTTTGCTTAAAGCTTGATAGAATGTTTTTTCGAGTATTATGAAAAGAATAATTATTAATATTATATATTATTTATATAATTAATAGAATAATTTGAATTTTATGTATTTTTCGAGGTCGTTTTACCGGGAAAACGTCGTATTTCAAACGAAATATGCATTATTCTTTCATTCATTTCATCATTATGATTTGGGTGCGGTCTATATGGATGGATTTTCCTTCATCAGTCAGACACCAGAGACTTGTCCATTAGCCTGCATATTGAACCGCGTTCAAGTGAGATTGGCCTTTAGAGACAAAGGTAGTAGATACAGTCCCTTTGCACCCTACGATGCTTAGATAATAACAATACTGCATTATTTGTAGTATAAACAGACTACTAACATGTAATAAAGTAGTGGCGGGGTAACAGAATTTGTCCATCCTATATATAAGAGAAATATCCGAATAACCCCGTAGCTTCCGACAGTTGGCAGAACAAACATGACCTGTATACCATAACTATATTACCCAGATCGGTGAAGCAGCGTCTAAGCAGTGACTTCTTTTCATTTATTTTAAATTGCAATTTAAATACCTGTCCTACAATAAAGTCATTAGTCGGAAAGTGGAAGTACCTGGAACCTCATATTTTATGAATCTTTAGAATGGTACAGTTGACAGGGTTATAGTCGATACTTATTTGAATAGGTGCATCGTTAATAATAACCATTATTCTCATTGTTTCTCATGAACGATGTATTGGTCATTATGGAAATTTTACCTGGGTACGTGTAATGGTAGCGTGTTTTTGGCTAAATTCGAGGCGTACAAGCGCTTCATATGCGATTGGAATACGAAAGCAGCACAGTAAGCTGACCGTGATACTGAATTGGAAAGAGGTTGGCGCGTCGCTTGCAGGAGGGTAAAGGATTCACATGAATAATACAAGGTAACAATAACATTTACGTAGGTAGTTATACCCGATTCCCTGTAAACGAGCGCCTTGTTGGTACTGCATTAGCATTTAAAGGACCTCCAGTCCATAATCGATGATTATAACATTTCTTGGAGGCAAATAATTTCAACGATTGAAACAGAACGTAAATCAATCCATTAACTGCGACATCAATACGTTAACTATCGGAGTGCGGTGCTCTTAATATATCATAATCATCGAACAGACATCAACTGAATGTAATAATTAGGCATCGCCGGCTCCTGAAAGCTACTTAAAGTACGGTCGTATCGTTGCGTAACCACGTGGGAAAAGCGTTTAAGTGAAGGGCAGTGTGAGAGCAAATACTCGTAGTATAACGATGATATCATATCGGTCAAGGAGTCAACTGTTAGAGGAAAATCATTGACATGGACGAAAGCTAACGTTTCCAGAATCGCTAATTAAATTTATACGAGTCTGCATTTTGTTTAATAGATAATGTCTTATATTACGTCCGCGATCGACTCGCGTGCGGCTACGGTTAGTAAGTCCCTCGGAAAGCGAATGTTCGTTTCATCTGTTAAGAGTTTGAACTGCCGCTTAACCGCTGAGCATTATTTAGAGTCATTCGCTGGAACGACCGCGCGGCCACCGCTATTCATAATCAATTGCATACTATAAGCTCTAAGCCGAAGCTCCACTTTTCTCAGCTAGCAGATCGCAATTATAATCTAACCACCATAAATAAAATAAGTTCTCGGAGCATGTCCACAACGACCTTTGCTATTCCAGCGGTCTCCCGCTCGTTAAACTCGTGTGTAAATAAGCGTGTACAAGTTATTTCCCCTGCAGCGAATGCGGAGTCTGAAATTTAATGAATAAGCTGTTTATGACTCAACCGCTATAAAACTCAAGCTACTTTCGTCGGGATCGGCATTATGCTAGAGGCTGTTTCGGTTTTGAAAACAATTCGTTGTAGTCAATTACATGTATGTATTACATACAAACAAGCCTACAACCTATCCCAAGAGCAAAACTATAGTGATAGTTGTTTGCTCCGTTATTATCCGCAGCTTTTCTAAAGGTCTGTTTTAAATTTGGAGGTATGCATGTCAACGTGAGCAAACATTAAACGGGCTGTCGGTGCTCCCGTCTGGCACAAGTGCGTTGTATTTGTCCACTACAAACAAAGCTCCTGATGCGTCTGCCGAGGTGCGCGAGACAGATAATTCCTAACATCATGACAAATATTTTCAAGCAGTACAATAATCAAATACCTATTCTATTCGAGTTTCAAGATTTTCGATCGCGTACCGTCGCGACGAATAAAAATGCTGTTAATGTATGTATAGGTTTCATCGAAACGCACAAAACATCAATATCAATTCAATAATTTAAATATGAATGGGTTGTATATTCAGAATAGAAATCGGTGGTTTCATTAGAGATACAACAGAAACGTCAAATATTTTGATTTTTTGTACATATGTTACTACACAATGGAATTTGACATAGCTGTCATGAACCATGTATCGTATATTATAAATTTAAAATGCCTATGCGGCGCAGCATGCGCACAAAACTAGTCGAACGTACGTTTCGAGGTTGCAAAACCAGTTGCCAGACGAATTTTATATTAGCCGATAATCTTTGCAGTTGGAACTGGAAAGACCGGGTGCTAATCGTTTAAAATTAAAGCACTTTATGGGCTTTTGGATCATTCGCGTAAAAGAGAGACTATTGTTATCTTAACCTCCATACTTCCTGTGTACATCAGTTGCGAGACGAGAGAAAGTACTAGCAGTAACATTTCGTAACCCCGCCTTAGGAATGAGCAAGAAAATCGATAGTACGAATTCTTTTGTTAGAAGACGCACCGATAGGTAAACATGTTTGCAGAGTATGTTTCAAAACTGCGCGTAGTCCCACGCTCCAAAATACAAAAAATTATGACATCGCTTGTGATGTGGATTATTCTTCAAAATTTGGACGCAGGAGGCACGGGTATAATCATCAATTTGCGGATCAAAGTTTCGAAAGAGATTGAGTGCACGGGCAATATTAATTTATTGACTTAATGAGAACCTTGTAATTTGTAACACTTAGCCGCTCGATTCATTATTTACATTTACGACCGGCTATAGCTTAATGTAAACATTATTTGAAAGATATCTTTTACTCAACTGTTGTATACTTTTAAATAATTTAAATTAACGTCACTAATGTAATTAATTAGAAGGAAATTATCATTCACCCGTAGATATCATTGTACTTGTTGATAAAAGTTTTTTTATTAAAACATAAAATTTTAAAAAAAACTTTTGAAGGTTTTCCTTGAATTATCTCAGCAAACAAATTTAATTCTAGGACATTAACTATAAAAACATTAGAAGTTTGAATTATATTTAAACTGCAACTTTATGGTTCATCTTAGCAATTGCCATAAAATTCAATTGTCCTTTTTAATTTTATTATGAGGAAAAGTGATTTATGTAGAAACTATTTCGGTATTGTAATCATCATCCCAAACATCATTACAGCCTGTCACAAGTTGTACTGTTGAACATTGGCTTAAAGATTAAAGCACGGTCTTGGGCCACCTGCATCGATCTACTTTGAGACATTCCATCTTGTGAGGGGTCGTCCTAAACTGTATTTGTCTGAACGGAGTTGCCACTCGAGAAGCTTTCTTACCCAACGGCCAACCACTTAGCCGCAAAGTGGTCGGCACATTGTCACTTCAGCTTTGTCGGTTACCCTAGTTCTGTAATCCTAGATCGTCGCAGATTCTAGCACGCAGAGAAACACCGTGCATATCCCTCTCCACAGAGCAAGTCTCGGTTCCGAAAACTGGCAACAGGGACTGATTTTATACTTTCGTCTTAATGTTATAGGGTATCATAATGATAAAACCAGGAAAAACACAAACAAGTAATGTCTGAAAATTGGCACTATTGGTTTGAAGTTAGTTACTTCAGTATCCTATAGACTAAATTCATTAGGCAATTTTCTTCTAATGAACTCAATTTCCCGCATCATTGCGTCTTTTCATGTGTCTGTCTTTTCATAGTGACTTCATAGTCACTATGAAGAGACGGACATTTTACACCATTATGCATTTATTTAACAAATAAGCTTTATAAAACTATATCTTACTAAAACTGATATACCAGGTCGCAGCAATTAATTATTATAAATGCTTACATTAAATATTGCAGCTGCGCTTAATGTGTGTTATGTTATGTTAATTACCTGAAAATTATTCAAGTATAACACACGCTTAGCATAGTTAAGAGCTATACGAGAATGTTTGATTACTAAACATAAAATACAAATAAGAAATTATTTAAAGCTTGCTTAATTTTTTAACCACGGGAAAAGCTTATTCGCTTAAGGGAACTAAAATTCCACAGAATACTTCTTCATATCGTTTAGCTACTAACGTATCTGAATTCGATTTCTAGAGCAGTTACCACAAATTGTACATTGCTATTTGAGGTGCTGATCGTGATCGTTTCGGAAATTCGAATATTTCGAGGATATGTTTACTTCACCTAACTGCATATGATTAGCATGGTGGACATTAGCTGGCTCTAAAACCCTCAAGATATTGAAATCAACATCACGGATAGATCAAAATGCACGTGGCATTTAGGACGCAAAATTCCATTCGCGGTCTGTTACTTAATATTTATTCAAGACATCATCATGCAAATATTGTAATTATGATAATGTCAGAGTGAAGCAGGTTTGCCTGCGTTCGTAAGACGATAAATTACACGGTCTCGGGACGTTACTCTAGAACGTCATCATAGTTCCAATGACTTAAAAGTTCGCATTAAAAGACAGAAAAAACAATAACTCTGTTTCATAATAAGACGAAAACCTACAAAGAATCAAGTACCTCACTCGGCAAACACCCTCTGTAGACCGTTGGAGCTCTCCCATATCTTTGTATCGTTGAGGCGACTTCTAAATATTAAAAAAATATGGAATAAAAATAAATTGCGAGATCGACATTCACTTAGTTGTCGAGAATAAGCTAGGTAACGGTGAAGGTAAAGTTGACGGGCTTTCGCCACCAATGTCATTATAAACCAACCATACACAAAACTTCCTCAAAATTTTGATTGATGGAATTTAAAATAGGAAACATTCCAATGAACTTATTTTATCCTGACGGAATTTATGCCACTTAAATTTTGGATACATTATCGCTTTTTTTTATGTTTTATGGTTTATTGTTCAAAAGGTATTGTAGCAGAGCGAGGCATTTAGTGACGCAGACATTGAACCAGGCGAGTGTTGACCCTTTGACACAACGCACACGTCTCGAAGCACCACAAACGCCTATGAATCAGCTTTTTTTCTAGGCAGTCATTTTTACAGTGTTCATAAAGTAAATAATGACTCCTATTTCAAAACAGCCGCGAAGTAAAATATATTTACTGCAAAATTATCGCAAAACGCGCGCTCGATAGCTTCAATACAAACGTCTTATTATTCTGGACATATTTTAATTCATGTTTCTCGTCGGAAGGCATGTAAACTTTAAATGAAACGTCGTGCCAAGACGAAACGAGCACCCAAGCGAATAAATCAAAACGTATTGTCGCAGATAGTTATTGGATTAGAATGAGTGCAGGGAGCGGTGGCGGCGAGCGCACTCGAAGACTGGATACATTCGGCCTCAGATTAGAGCAACTGAAATATGCAGCCCCGGAGTTGCACAATTCAAAGTGAACGCGTTTCTCCGGGATGTTAAGCTGCGTTTTAAACGTTTGATAACGAGATAAACCGCACCAGCTTCGTATTTACTTTGTCATAGTCTGTCTACACACGGGGCAGATTAACATTAATTCCGGTTCAGTGAGGAGACAACCGCCATACTATCAACGACTAGAAATTGTTTTTTATTTTTTATTCACCAAAAATATTTAATGAAAAAGTAATAACTAATTCTTGTAACACTTACGAAATAAAAACGTGTGCGGTCAAGAATGTTCTATTATAACTGATGATATAGGCCTTTCCGTAAAATCGAGATTTGCCCACATGATGCCTTGGCACATTTGCCGTTCATGAGCACAGCGTCGGCATCCTGACATGGGACATATCCCGTGTGAGGATCCCGACAATAGGATAGATGCCGAAAATAGAGAACAGAGGTATGGGGCATAAATATGTTTATCCCCATACCTCTATTCTCTATTTTAAATTACAATGAAGTAATTCTGATTTGTTTTAAAAAAAAGGGATAAAAGCCAATCCTTGCTTGACTACACCGTGATGGTATCGAGGTGCTAGATAAAAAAAAACGATTATTAGTAACAGCTTGCCAAAGAGAGTTTTAGATGTCTCTATTGAAAAACCATTTATCATTTCAAAATGTTAAACAATACAAAGAGGTTTATTACCTCAACAGGGCAAGTATTAAGTAATAATGTGCTAGCCTACGGCGGGACTCACGCAATTTACTGATGCCTTTGGGGTCCATTAAAGTTTTTGGAACCCCACTTATCTTTTTGGTATTTAATCGAAAGTTACGTCGGCGTTAAACAATATAATTACAAACTATATCTCGTTTTATCACCAAACCTAAATGGCGTGTAGTTCTGACTTAATAGTGAAAGTACCGTTATGCAAAGACTTCATTTACATGCCTGGTAAGAAAATCACAATAAAACACTAAAATTAAATGATATCTGACTGCGACTTAATACATTCAAAATCAATAAAGTTAATCCTGAAAATATTAATAATAACAGTGAGGGCCATATTAATCAGGCCATACAAGGAGGCTTAAAAAATAAACCTGATCGAAATACCTCGTAAATCTAAACTCTTGGATCATAAAATAAAACTAAGAGTTCAACAAAAACGTTTAGCACCTTTTCACCAACTATATAACGACGACCAATTATTTCTATGTGACAACCTTAGGATTTTCCAAACTCCTACTACTGACAATGGACGATGCTTTGGACTAGTGGTGAAAACTCTATTTGAATAAGTCTAAACTAAATACCCCAGGCTAGTTATGGAGAGCAATATCCCTAGTGTGACGGAGTACCGGCATTGCGCTCACTAATGTGGGCTGCATTGGTCAGACGCAAACAATTTCAATCAAGTAACGAGATTACAGATGATTCGTCTACCCTGTGGACTAAGATGAATAATAATGGATGAGATCACAGCATGTAATTATAAGTATAGTAAGAGTAGGTCTCTTACCCAGCGAACCAGAACAGCAAATAGCAGTGGATACAATCCTGATTAACGACTAAATTAGGTAATAGGGCTCCATCTCTCTACACATTAAGTCTCTATACGTTTAGTAAACTAAACTAACAAAGTAGAGTATGGTTTCAACCTTTTTTGGCGCTTTTATGGAAAGGCCTATCTCCAGCAAAAGACTTACACCGACTGAATGACGAGGAATGAAGTACACTTTTAGCTAGCATAGATGGTATCTACTCTAAACGTTATTACTAAACTCACATCAATTTAACTACGCTACTAAGGAAGCATGTCAATATTAAAGAAACCTTTTAGTATCCCAACATCTTTTACACACGTCCATTAGACAATCACCTTTGTTTTACCATCGAGTTCAAAATGTCAGCTCACTACGTTTGAGGATAGTGAAGATTTATGGTTTACAGGTGCTTAAGTAGACAGATGACGAATGCTTAGTCTGAACCTTGACTTAAAAACTTTGAATACCAATAGAAATGAAATGCTTTACTATCTTCGCCGCTGTGGTGGTGGCAATTAAAAATGTACCACCCCGTCTCATCCTTTGCGTACTGTAAGAGTAGCCTAGTAGTTAGGACGTTCGCCTTAATTTCATAGTATGCGAATGACCTGGGTTCGATCCCCAGTGCCAGCTACACTAAAATTGTTAATAGGAATTTTTTGTGCTAAATTTACCACGTGCGGTAAAGGAAAACATCAGGCGAAAACCTTCATACCTGATAAATAATAAATAAAACATTATTTCGAGAATATGTGAAGAACGCCAATCCGCTCTGGAGCAGCATGGCGGATTCTTCATGGCTCTAAACCCCTCTCAAATATTGAGATGAGGCTTTTGCCAAGCAGTGAGACATTTCCAAGCTGTTACTTTACTTTCTTTTACAATAGATCATTGGGCATACCAACATACTTCACCGAAAATACACCATCAGTTAACTCTCAGTTCTTAAGAGTGTCTAAGGTGCCAAGGGAGACAATAAAATTACTTACCAATTATTTAATACTCCTGATTTAGTATATATCTTCCTGCAGGACACAAACCTAATCATATAACGAGAAGGAATAAAGTCTTTAATGCATAGTCGGCCGTGCTGCTTCTTTACGCTTTGGTACAATTTATAATATGTATTTGAAATAAAAATAACTTTCGGCGTTGTCAGACAGTTATTTATGTCCAACTGTATGCTCTATTTTCATATTTTATTTTACTACATTCATTGAATTAACTGAGTCAGTAGTTAGCTAGTTGATTGGTTTAAATTTAACTTTATAGAATAGTTCAAGTGACTCGTAATATTTATCTAGTCATAGAATGCTAATTAATGAAATCCAGAACATATAATATGGAGTGAGATACAATTTCTTGATTCAAATAGGCTTACCGTTTTGCGGGTGTATTCATAAACCACACGACAATAACATAAATATGAGTCGATATATTTGCAATGCAATTGATAACAAAACCGGCGGAATGCGTGTCAGAGTCGCGTGCCGAGGAGTTTTTTAGACTATATAAGTGGATGGAACTTCGTTCGATTTTTCCTGTAATATCAGAATAACAAGAATTATTGTGTACAGATCTTTTGGCTTGAAAACTTGAGCAAACAAATTTAAAGTCAACAAGGATTTGTAAATAGCAATAGTAAATTGCGAAAAGCAGAAAAACGGCGTTGACTTAAATTTCCCTAAAGGAACTTGAAGGCTCAAAAACCATAAAATGTATTAATAATGATGTTTAAAAGCTATCTGGTATAGTTTAGTAATAAATATATAAAGCATTTCCTTTTCTCTCTCACTAAAAAACAATCAACTTCTCTGAACTCCGTAAACGACAAAAAAATACGCTAAATCTCTTACAATATGCCAGATATTAGATCCGCACACAATTCAGTGGAAGTATATTTAATAATAGGGAGTAATAGGAGATAGATACGGCAAATTCCGTACGGGTCAGCTTGAATCGTGGTCGACGTGGTGTGCGCGGGCGGAACGCGACGGCACCGCGCCGTCTGCCGCTCTGCATAACCCACTTACAAACCATAATGTAATTCACACTGTTGGCATCCGAACGGATCCTGCTGCTTTCAACTATTTACCGGAATTATCTGAGCCTTCAAGATTTTATTGGTGAAGTAGCGTATGAAAACGTGCGTTAAATTATGTAAAAAGATGAAAAGATCTTGACTATGCAAAAATTATAGTTGTTAATTAAGACCACGAGATGAACTGCATTCTATTTTAAATTAAACTGCATTTATGTTCTAAAAATTCTATTGATAATCTAATAGTGTAGGTACTCTCGATTGATCAGCTCTTACAATGAAACATAAGCCATGAATGATAATGAAGATATATTATTTAGGAGGTAGGTGGTAGGCAGAGATTACGGATTTCCATTTCAAGTAACTTTTAAATTTAGTACATACAGAGAAATTTGTGTTAATATTTTGTTCTTTAAAATCTCATATGTTTATAATATAAAATTTTATATTCAATAAAATATATTTCACTCTATACTAATCTATGCTAAAGCTAAATTATTTAACATACTTTTTTTAATAATGTACAATAATTCTACCACGTTTTACAGTGCTTTTTGTCAAATTATAAAGTTAAATGAAATAGAACGAAATAAAGTAGGTAAAAACGTCGGTACCACAATCATGCTTCATTTCCTATACCTATACAAAATTATTATAAAAGAGAATTCTCATTCTGTATGCGTACTTATCTCATTGTATTCACATTGAGTCACGACTATAGTTTCAAATTTCGAACGATCATTTTTCACCGCCCATTAAAAATTCGCGATATCAACCGCACTATAAAAAAAATTGAATAGTCAACAAACCGAACGTGATCGGACAGCTGATTTAGAACACATTGTGCATCAACTGACATGTGAAAGGTGATTCAGCTAAGCGAGATGCGAAAAGTGGACGAACGGTGACACGACCTAAGGCAAGCTGATATGATGGATGGCGTATCCAGGAAATATTTTCGGTATCTTAATCATATCAGCAAAGTTTCTAGTAGCTATGCCAAAAGCAAACGAACCGTATCTGGCTATAAAATGCTACGTTTACCTAACTGTAAGTCGTTCTTGACTTAGCGTTTGCTAATAGCCCGATAGTGGGTGTAACGAACTAAAGGCTTTACGTCCTCTAGTTGACTAACGATGACATACCATGCCTCAAGCGCTTCTTAAATCCGCCCTTACATAAGTATTAATTAGCAGGAGACATGATAAAAATACACTTGCCGCCCGAAGGCTGCAATTATCTCGTTAAAACACTTATTCGTGTTTAACATGCTTCAAGACATCAATGTCTATTTTGGAATAAATAAAGGGATGAGTCACTGAATGCAACAAGGCGCAAAATAAATAATCAGTCGCGCAGCGATATTTTGCGAAACACCTACACTCGTTGGAATAGGTAACCTTCATCGCCATTATATACAATAAGACGAAAACGATGTCGCTGCAAACAAACACGCTGAAACAACTAAATGGTATCTAAAGTGTTGCGGAACATTAATTTACATACGGCCTAATTATAGCAAAGATAACCGAGCCTTTCTTCATACGCAGTCCTTCGTACGAACACGGTAATTGAAAGGCGTCGGAAATGTTATGAATCATAACTTTCAATCAACTAATCAATGTTATACAAATTTTACAAACCGCTGAGGCGGCACAGTGACCTCCTTCTGTATCATTGATAGTCAATGGCGTGTCTAAGAACACTATTATGATGTTAATACTAGGCTCAAACGATTTAACATGCGTCTATGTGACTTAAGCTGCTATTTATCTTTATTAAGTATTTTCGGACACTGTGGATTGGGTGATAGGTTGGGTTGTACTTGGATTATAGATTTTTTTATGAGTGCGTGACATAGCACTGAGCGTGATTTATTTGAGTTAAGTGCTGGTTTGAGTTTAGGGACCTTGAATAAAGCTATATTGTTTCGACCGTGTTCTGTCCATAATTTCCGGTAACAGAAAAATCATAATGTAGTATTGCTTTCGATAATAATAATCTTTACCAGTTGAAACGCATGCAACGATGGAATAAATTAAATATATTGTACACAGAACGTTTCGTCACTAAAATGTATAGGATAAATGATCGACGAACACAACAATAACGGAGATGCGACATGGCATCTCGTCTGATCATTTTGTAACGTTCTAATGTATCGTGTCGCTGGATATACAAAAAGAAAAAGTATTTGGACATCTTCCGTTGCTGCATTTTAATTTAACAACGGAAGCCGCATGACTCGGCAAGAAAAAATCTGATTAATTTTCACCGCTCGCGCTACAACTAAACGTCCGCGACTTAGAAATAAATTGCTTTAGAATAAGGTAGCTAAAGCTACGAAGACATAAGAACAGCAGATATTGTTACAGGGAAGAGACGTTGCGTAGAAATAAACGTGATCTCACCAGGAAGACTTTCGGTACAATAGGACAAGGGAAAGAGGCCAACGACTTCCGTAAAAATAAACAGAACTCCATTAAAAGTAATTGGAGGTATTTTATCAAGTTAAACTAGATAAAATACCGTTTAAATATATAGTATAATGTTTAGGCGTTAGACGTATGTTTTTAATCGTAAATTTCTATATAAACTACATGCAATTAGACGTTTTGTGTTTTACCACTAATTAAGTGGTAATGTAAGCTGCTGTTCCAATTAAAGGCAATCGAAGTGCTCTAGCACCTGGAAGTGGTCTGTAGCCACGTTGGCTCGCTTCCAGTTCCACTGAACTTTGACAACGACTCGGCTGTAAATTGCATTGCATATCCGTACGCTGCTCGCACTACGAGCAAATATTTAATGCGTTGTATTACCAGTAGGAGGAAGCATGTTTTGGGTAATAAAGACAAGACTATTCATTTTAAATAAAGATATTTAAAATCGTGAAGATATTACTGAATTGAATAACATGCCAATATTGCTCCAAAATGTTTTTAAAAAACCCCAGCCCAACCTGCCTTGCAAGTCTCGAGTGCAGCGAGGTCGACGTTCTCCCAATAAGAGCATTCCTTTCCGTTTCTGAGTTTTTGATTACCTCCAGGCACAAACAACAAGGAAAAAATTAATAATGAGCCCCGAATATTAAATTTCACTTAACAATATTTTTTATATGCTATCCTAACATATTTAAAGAGACTTAAGTAAATAACAGTAAATGGACCGAAAGTTCTGTTTATTGTTTATAAACTTTTTAAGTACACGAAACAGCCTGTCATAAATTTTCATCAAACAGAATTACTGTGTCGATGTTCAATGTTCAATAGATTGTGTATGTCGCTGATCGCGTTTCTAAATCTGATGGCAACCCGTGTGTTGAGTACACATGAGTCCATCTAATCGAAGTTCAATTAAGATCGATACACATCTCATCATACAGAGACGAGCAGCGATGAATCGTGACGGTTACCGAAATAAATATCACTACGTGCCGGCAGTCGACACCGCGAGTCGATAATTAACTTTATTAAAAAACAAGATCTATCAATAGACAGAACTGATTTTAGCCGGATTGCATATTCTTAATATCGCTTAGACTATTGAAACGTTTATTTCGAACAAGTCTAGCAATGTCAACAAAAGATCGAATCAAATAGCTTGACTAACGTCACAATGATGAGCCGGCAGCAGGATTACTCAACGAATTAGACGTCTGAGGGCCGATGAAAGGTTGACTAGAAGCGGGCGTGTGGGCGTGCTTTGAAAATGATAATCCGACAGTCGGAGGTCCACGAACTACACTGGAATGCAAATAAATAGACGCACATAGCAGGACGAGCACACCTGCCGTTCATCGCATCGGCGGAATAAACAATGCGTATCAACACGCGCTCTTACGACGCAGACGGCCTGTGATCGCGATATAGGCTTATTTTCCTTCCGGGACTCTCTATTGATCTTGAAAGTAGACTCGTAAACTCTTTATCGGATTACTTAAATATTTGGTGATTGAAAATATGGCTCGGAAGATTAACTATAGTGACCTAGTTTGCGAAGGCAAAATAGGTCTATAAAAAAATATCTGTAGGTCTTCTTATTCTTTGGTGATATCATTGACCTCATGGAGTTAGGAATGAAACATTGCATATAAGCGAACAACCACAAACAAGTATCATATTCGACATAATGCAGGAGTGCTAATAAGCTCGAAATATACACTTTCCCGCCGGTGTGTTATTTCCAGCAACTGATTGGTAATTTTGCATAACGTCGTAGTATAAACGACCAGCGTTTTCTTTTTCCTTTAATTTAATTGCTGTCATATATTTATATTCATCCATCATCGCTCTTGGTTAATTACTTGACCTGTCGGTTGCATATATCTCTTGCTTTGGACCATTCGCCATTTTGTTTTTTTTATTATAATCTTAGCAATAAGGAGACGTGGTAGGTAGCAGAGGAGATAAGCCCTCACTTTAATGTCATAGTAAGCAAGTGACCTGGTGCCGGCATCACCAATATTGTTAATAGCAATTTTACCACGTGCTCGGCGGTGATGGAAAACATTGAGAGGAAACCATGTCTAAGAAAAAACAAAAAAAATATTTCGAGGATATGTGAAGAAGCCGAGAAGGGCCCGCCACGCTGCACCAGTGCGGGTCTTTCTCGGCTCCAAAAACCCTCTCAAATATTTGCGAAGGAGGTCTTAGCCCACCAGTGAGCACTTACAGACTGCTATTTACATTTACAATTATTGGGACTTGGTCTAGGGCCCATAACCCTGGCAACATTTACCGGTTACTATTTTACTTAACTATACATAAGTCATACTTGTAAACAAATTCTGCTTTTTGGCTGGTTTTCTTGAGTTCACAGTGCAGTTGTGTTTTAGTTTTATGGATCACTATTGGAGTAAAAAATGAGCTAACTATCTAACGAGCTACGTGATGGTAAGTGATCACTGAAACCCATGGACAACAGCAAACAACTTATATCTAAGAAAGTTACAAATGCGTTGCCACTTCTGAGGACTAATGGAATGGATGGAATGCCTCCAAGCCCGTAATTATACTGGTTTTCTTTATCTTTCAAACCGGAACACAGTTGTTGCACTGCTATTTGGTGTCAGAAATGGGTAAGAGGCTGGTACCTGCCCAACGACTCCTAGGCAGAGAAGCTGTCTACCACCAGGAAAATTCTTCTAGTAGCATGCCTTCAGTTAGCTATTAATGAAGCATTTTTTGATTATGACTTTGTATGCATTACAATTATTGAGAGAAAAATCACAGATTTTTTTTAAAGAAAGGCAAACGAGCAAGGGGCTCACCTGATGGTAAGTGATTACCGTCTCCCCGTACATCTGCAACACCAGAGGTGCTGTAGGTGCGTTGCCGGCTTTAAAGGATATTAGGAAGAAGGGAGAATGAGAAGGGCATGGGGAGGGGGAGTGGGCCTCCGGTTACTGACCGAACGAAGCGCAGAAGCACAAAATGCCTCCACTTCACGCCGGTATTCTGATTCTGTGAGGCTGTGGTACCAACCCGATCGAGCCGGCTCATTGGCACCTCTTTGTAAAAAGAAAAAATGTATAGAAATATATAAAATTATTCTTGTCTCTGTATGTACATTTAAACGATTAGACCTAAAAGCTATTTGACGATTTTTTTAAATGTTTCTTTTGGTTCCGGTAGTGCTAGAGGCTTGTATGTTTTAAGGTAAAAGTTTGTATGTTTGTCGTTCAATCACACTTAAAGGACTGAACGAAATTTGCGGGTATGAACGAAATTTAGCAAGGAAGTAGATTATGCCATAGTATAGGGTACTTGTTATCTAAACGGAGAGTTTTCTTAGAATAAAAAATCTGCCTACCCGGGCGAGGACACCGGCAGCTGCTGCTGCTAGTTTGTGTAATAAGATATTCGAAGACTTTGCGAGGAGCTTTTAAATAGAACAGGATGTAAAGAATGCGTTGGTACATAATGTTTACTATGATAACCGCAAACAGCAGTGTGTGCGGGTCGCGGTCGCGGTGTAATTGTCCAGTCTTTCTGCCCTAGCCCTTGATTATAGCTTCGAACGATGTCATTGTTCGCATTCACCTTCGTGAAGCGTGTGAATTGTAATCGCACGAAGGCTATTTTATTCTTGTGTTTTATTTGTTTTCATCCAAGTATAATGTAATGAAATATTAAAAAACACTACCAAGGCATTAAAATTAAGTTATTGTTCTTTCTACACTGTAGTATTATATAAAAAAAAACGAAAACACTAAGGACAAGAAAAAATGATGCAAGACTCTTTTCTTCGGCCACAGCAGGAGTTTACCCTTTTCCTGAACTTTACTTTAGCCATTTTCATGGGAAGCTCCAAAAAAAAGTCTGCATGCCAATGGCATGGAAGTTTTGCCCATAGTGATTATGATTAGTAGATTGATTACGTTGAGTAGGAAATGCTGCTCCCCATCATTAGTCTGAGGGATTTGGGTTCACCATAATCGGAAGGATTTTCCGCCATCAGTCGGTCAGAGAATCGTCCGCTAGTCAGCATGATGCACCACGTGCAGGTGAGGTTGTCTATCGGAGAAAATTATGCTACATTCCCCCTTGCAGCCCGAAATGAAATTATTATCTTATATTCATTAAAAAAATATTTTGAGCGACTTATTTTAACGTCGGATACGTTACTGAGCATAGATAAGCAAAGATTTCAATTGGCAACGACAAAACGGAAATGGGATCGATTATTTTTGATATTTTTATTTGGTGACTCAATCAAACCAGAACATTTATATAAGTGGGCCATCTCCGAGCCAGATACAGAAGAGGATGAATAAATTTATATCCGCGGTTAGACAGACTATCTACAAATAAGCGGTAATTTGCAACGTGAGAAATGTCGAGAGTATTCATTTTACATATTGAGTTTTCATAAGAAATCTTAAGAAAGAAGTCTTACTATGTCTTTTAAAACATTTCCTGTTGCTTATATCTTTTTTTTTACAAACTATTAGCAGTCCACTGCTGGAGATAGGTCTCTATTATCAGACGAAGTTACCATAATTGCCATGCTTGGCAGGCGGGTTGTCATGCCTCACACTACTTATTATACCATTCATCGAAGCATAATCAAGTCAATAAAGTGCCTACTATTTGTAAATTAAGACAGCCATCATTATCATTAGGTTGCTTGAATCAGTAATGCATTGAACTACTATTAAAAATTTAATAGGCACCTTTTTTAGATTTTAGGCCCTTACATTTGTCGAAGTCATATTGGTACCTACGACCCTAAGACGCAGTTACGCTCATCCTTAACTCTTACTTTCTGATGTAACACATGAGCGATATTATCAGATGTAGACTCAGGGCGTTTGTAAGGTACAAATAATAACATTAACACCCCTAAAACGAGCCCAAGAGCAAAGTACAAAGTTAAAGTACGTTACAGACAAGGCGATGTTAAGAGCGGCCGTGGCGGCGCTAGCGTGCCTTTGCTTGGCGCGCGCCTCGCCGGCCGAGCCGCACGGACTGCGCACGTACGCGCAAAACGCCTACAACTCAAAGGTAAGCTCAAAGTGTTACGTATGTACATGTACAAAACAATCCGACCAGAACCACGCTGTTGTCTTTCGTTACAAAAATTAAGGAAAATATCGAGATAGTATAAATATCATGGATGTCTAAAAATATACATACTTTTTCAGGATCTAAACAGTGTATTGGCTAACATCGACGAGCGCCTGAGACTTCTTGACACAATAACTGCAGCGCAGGCAAAACAGGCGCGTCGTCTGGACGTGATTCAAGACAAATTAGGTTAGTACAAAAAATACCTAAAAATTTAAAGTCTAGACAGAATAGTGTTAACATAAATTTTTTGTAAATTGTTTGAAAATTGTAATATAATAAATATACATAAAAAATTTGTATTATAAAGTTTATTATATATTATTATTTTAAAAATATTTATAAAAATATTGTTAAATCTTTATAATATTACCTAATTGCATCATGCCAGTATAGCGAAATATGTCTGCATTCAATCTAAATTGTCGACTGTTTGTTAACATATTTCGTGCAAATAAATAATTGAATTAAACTGCTTTGACCCGTGGCCGTTGGATTGTCGTCGTTGAAATAATCGAGGGAAAGTGGGGATCAATATTTTTTGTGATACAGAAATATACCTATACAATACCTTTGATTGATTTGATACGATTCTTTTGAATCGCGAATATCAAAGGTATATCTCGTCATGAATTTAAAAGGCCATTAACGAATGTGCCAAAAAAACTCAATGCAAGTAAAAGATAAACAATACGTCAATATTAAAATCAAGCGAATTGTGAGAGACCAGTTTCCTGCAAGCCTCCAGCGGAAAGTTTAGGGGCATGCTGATGACGTTAAAAACATGATTTAATTGGCAAAGGAAGCATCAAATTGACGTTGATCGTTAGAATATTAACAATTTTATGTGGGTGGTATTTT
The DNA here is from genome assembly GCA_029286595.1 of Bhutanitis thaidina. NCBI lineage: Eukaryota > Metazoa > Arthropoda > Insecta > Lepidoptera > Papilionidae > Bhutanitis > Bhutanitis thaidina. The sequence goes on along the minus strand of JAGSMS010000009.1, from coordinate 5,992,924 downwards.
TTGCCGTGTGATATTGACGTATCTGCCTTTCTCAGACGTGAGGAGGAGGAAGGAGTTAAAAGTCGCAATGGTTTCCGATAGATGGCGGACAGTCTCGAAAAATAAACAGACCAATGAGGGGCAGCAGAGTCTAAGGTGCGAGGCGCCTATTACTGCGATCGGCAATCCGCTTGCCGAGCGTAGCGATTATGGAAAATCCTCCTTATGTTTCCAATTGTTCTTAGCTATCGATTTATTAATAATTAGCAAGGGAGGTGCACCAATGGCGCCGACTCGCTTGTTTGCGTCAATTTAAACATTCCTTTCATTTCAATCAAGACCTGCACCACGTCCTGATCTAACCTAAATCTCTATCCATTGCACACAAAACGTCGGCATTTCTGAATGTGCTTGTACAATGAGTCACCAACTTATTGTGTCATATCCTATTTCAGTGACCCGGTGCAATTTATAGTTTCGCAATATAGCACCCACATATCATTCACAATTAAGCAAAACAAGGGCGACGTCCAATCAATTGCCGCTAGGAAGCTGCTAAAGCGGGATGTCATATGAATAGATTAACACAAAGGTCTACAGGAAATGCAAGAGTAAATAGGAAGTCCTAAGCGATTATTAATTGGTTACAGACCGTGTGGAGACAACGCTGTCACTGAGACTCGAAAGGGCGCAACTTGCTGCAGAAAGGCTCGAACACCGCATACATATGTTGCAGACCAACGTCCAGGTAAGATTCTTTTCTTAAAAACATCTTTAGAAACCCTCTATTTCTACACTTATACTAAGGACAAGTTCGATCTCGTTCTTATGAGAATTTACTTTACATTATCGTCATCTTATCGCTTCTGGACTGGACTTTGGTTTTCCGCATAGTCAGCTACAAAAGTTATCCGCAATGATCGACTTCGCTTGATCGCTTGAAACATGATTAGCTAACTTATCAGAAAAAGAGAACACACTATTATTAAAAAAACCCATCTAGTTAGAGGCTTTTACAAGAGGGGTCTTAATGATAGTATTTGACTAAATCTCATCTCTATACTTAATACGGTTACAAATACATCTGCCAAGGGTGGTAACTAAAGCAATTCTAGAACCATATGAAAAGGGATATGGCAACAGAGGTTCCTCTATAGATGGTAATTGTGAAAGGTATAATGCTACAAGCAAAGTACAAGCTACAATAAAAGTCTTAATCGATATGAAAGGCTTAGCAAAACAAAGTTGTACGCTTTTCAACCCATCTATTAAACTAAATGTAATATATTTCAATTGCAGGCGTCCATTAAAGAGAGCGGCGAGAAAATAGAGCGAAGCCAAATTAAAATTGCCGAAATTGCTCAGAATCTAACAAAGCATATTATCTCTCACACACACTTACTCGAAAAGGTACGTGTATTAAAATAGCTTATTTAGTCAATTGTTACTTAGATACATAAATGTTTTATGATATTATTAAACACATTTTTTTTATTTAGTAAGGGAGCAGTACAACTCACAGTACAGCTGAAGGCAAATCGTCACTATACCTTAAGTACCTACTTATACCCATGGAGAAAAATCGTCACTCTCATCAGAACTAAGATAAAAACTTAAATTAAAAACAATTTTTGCAATTATTGGGCCTCCAATTGTAATACTGAATTCGACAGCGTTATGGTCTCGCTGCCGAGGGTCTTTCCCACCTCGTGTCTATTCTGCGGGTGGTACTCGTAGAATCATTTCCGACAAACCAATGAAGACCCCGTATCTACTGCAGCGATGGAAGATTGAGGGAATTAGCGGTCAGCGTTGCTGACCGACAAGTTATCGACTTATTGGGTTCGAATTCCAACCGAAATTAATTCTTTATATAATATTATTTAGAGTCAGATTGTTCTGTGATTTGTCCAGACTGTAAAAAAATAAATGTAAATACTGACTGACTACTGACAGTCAGATCTAACTACATCGCCTCCGGAATTAAATTAAATTAGATAATTTATTTTTCTCCTATATTGTACTTATATCTCACAAGCTCTTTTTTCTTTATATACTATGGGATTTTCTAGTGTTATGGCGGCGTTTTTCAGAAATAAATAACTGCATATGGATAAACATCTCAAACCGAAAAAAAAATTTATTGGCTATACCTATTATATACTTTTCAAGTGCGGGAACTTGTGACTCGCAGTGTCACGGCATAACGTTTTTTTCCTTCTTTAAAGAGCACTAGCAATGCTATTAATTTTACTAATATTCTTGTTAGTCATTCCAAATAAGCCAAAGACCTGTAGTCGTATGGTACCTGGAGTCATTCACGACAATAGTCAAATGTCGGGCTCGAACCCACCACGTCATGTTTCGCAGTCCACACCCCAACCATTAGTCTAGTTACTGAAGCCAAAGAAATTGATTTACACAATAGTATTTTTAACAATAACACCTATACCACTGAGTCGTAACCACGAAACTTTACTTTGGAATGTTTAAGGTGAGCGGAGCTTACGCGGATACTTGGCACCGTGGACTAGTGTTGGAAGCTCTAATGCGAGACAGCCTCGCTCTTGTGAACGTGACGCGTCGGGAGCTGGCCGATGGGCTGCGTGCTCTCGCGAGGAGGCAGCGAGACGCTCGCCTGACATCCGCCGATTTGGAAGCGGCCTTCTCGCGTCGTCTCAACGACAACACTTACAAAATTGATCTTAAGGTATAGAAAAAAAAAAAAACATATTTTTTTAGTCATATTTTACGTGTGACATTAATTGATTTCTTCAATTAAAGTTAAAGAATAATGATGAACACTATTCACGGCAGTTCTATTAAATTGAAAACTGCCAACACGTCGACGAAGTAACCAAAATTGGCTATCCGGCCTGTCTACTGCTTAATTTTACCATCACCAGATATTGCACAGAATCGCAGATACATTACATAGAATAAGCTGAAACTAAATAGGAATACACTAGGGACTGATGCCTTTGGCGTCCTGATGTATTTACCACAGGCTACCGTCATTTTCTAGAATTATTTTAGTTTCGTCTACGTAGACGTAACTCACGGTTTCTAGAGATTTTACGGAGGTATGCTTAGCTATGTTGAAATTAGGATATTGAATTTCAATGGCCTTGCGAATCATCTTTGGCAGAAATTGGTGTTCTTTTTGCGGGAATTTGTGACCATGAACGCTATCAGTTAATCGATGCGTCGGCAATCAAAAAAATTTGATTAAACGCGATGAAATCCGTAAAAAATTGCTTTATTAAATAATGTATAGTGTTCAAGTAAATATAAGAAAACAAAAATACATGATTTTAAGATGCTTTAACAAACAGCGAATAAATAATGATCTTAAACTTAAAACATAAATTACCTTCAAATTTTTCGAAATATGCAAGTTACATTTATGTATTATGGTGTAAAATGTATATTTATTTTACTAAATTCTACAAATCTTAACTGAAAAAAACAATATCCCTTTTACAGATGCAAGAAGTTTTAGACGCGCAAAAACGATTTGTGGACTCATGTCAACGAGTGCAACTCGATGACCCTACACATGTTGCAGACGTGTTAGACAGACTCATCGACTCTTTAATCAATAAGTAAGAAACGAACTTGCCTACTTTAGAATGCACGTGAAGTGAATAAATAAAAAAAAAACAGTATTTATTAATTATATATATTCTTCTTCATCATTATTCATTCATAACTGGATAGTGAACAAAGTGACAACAAAAACCGTAAAGAATTTTCAGGAACTTTTGTATTCACTCACTACGCTGGGTAGGACTGGTTGGTGAGCACAGTGGATAACTCTTTTACTAGCGATGATGATCCCGATTACCAGAATATCCAGGATTTTTTAGCTCACCACAGCATCGTCAGCAAGCACGGACCACCGTGTGCAGTAGAAGTTGACAATTGATGGAAAAAGTTATTTCCCCGTAGTACTTACTAATAGAAAAAAAAATACAACAGAATGAGCTGAAAATTCGTCTGATTGTTGATGATTTCGTTTGAATATACACTTAATGGATATTTCAACTATCAAAATAATAAAAAGTTATCTATGATTAAAAAAATTATAATATTTTGAAACTATTGACAGAACCGCGTCGACATTCCGCGAGCTGCAGAACATTCAGGTTACTATGCGAAACCACGACAACAAAATAATGAAGCTTCTCAATAATGGCCGATCTACTCAGGTACATCCCAGTAGATTTTCTTATCAATCAATCAAATTACATGAAGTACACACCTCTCACTTCTTCTTCTTCATTAGCCTATATTTAAGTCCACTACTGAACTCCCCAGTGAGAGAACACTACTGACTCTCCCAGTGACAGCGTGCGAACGCCAAGAGCGAAAACGAAACCAAAACCAAATACAGCAGTAATATGAAGTAGCTTTATGCTGATATTCTGTAAAGGCGTGAGTTTCTCAAGTCCAATTTATTATAGCGTACCTAAGTGGTGAGATATGGGTCCTGGGATTGAAACCCAGCCGGTGAATTGTCATATATTGTCACATATTGATGTGTTCATAACACGAATCGTTGGTTTCCGGGTTAAGGTGTATTGTGTTGCGTCATTTCTATTTGACACACTGCATCTGACCCTTTCTACGATCTTATTTCATAAGCGTTCGTATTGGATACTGTGAAGTGGGTGCCTCAGTATACAACTGCCAATAGTATTCAGTAGTTGTCCACTCGGGACTGGGGTCATGATCATCATACAAAAAGTGTCCAATGATGATCCAAACAAAACCCAATTGTAATAAGTTGTTATCAGTCACATTTGAACCTCAATGTCTGTCACTGTTGAAATTACTCGTTTTCATGAAATGTCGCCATTCGTATTTAGAAAGTGCACAAGGAAGCACGGGGCCGCGTGCTCATTTAGTTTCTAAAGCCATAATCTAATCTTATGTCTTTAATACATAGAGATATATTAGTGAATAAAATAACTAGTCTTTACTTATTTCTTCTGTAATATAAGCTGGTTGTTTAACTATTTTGTGCCTATTATTTTCAGACCGACGCCAGTTGCCGACGATTAGAAACCTTATTCCGTAACGCGTCTCATACAACGATAAAAGAGAACGAATTACAACAGCTAACGGAAAAGTTCGTTGGCTTAACTAACAGAGCAGATGCAGCACTGCAGCGACTGGAGGCGCAACTGGGTTATGAAACTAACGAACCTACACCTGCTACATCTGAAGTTAAAACCGCTGCAGACCGCTTGCTTCAACATCTTAATGGAATCAAGTATGCCACTATACTTAATACAAGTTTTGACTCAAAAACTCAAACTCTCCATTACACAACTTATACAAGAAGCTGTGTCGGAGTAGCGTAAGCAAAATACACCCCGTCTTGTCCTGAGGGTCGGGGTGTCGTTAAAATTTACTAAGGAAAATGCCAAAAAATCTCGTACCTCCGGCGTATGCAGAAATAAAAATTTCTTAAACACTATAATACATATACGGGGAGCAGTACGGCGACCACTTGCCATATGCGGCAATTAGGAGCGCATAGCTAATGGGACCAGGTGATTATTATTATTACTACGAGGCTTTAAAATATAAAGATAGTTAATTTTTTCAGAAATGAAGAAGTATCAGATGAAGATGATGAATGGGAAGATGGGGATCAGTATAACGATTTTTTTGATGACGGTGGAGGTGGTGATATGATGGATGAGGATAAAGATATCTTAAGCAGTGCCCAAGAAATGAGCAAGCATACAGAAAGTGCCACCAACAGGCCATCGCATCGGAGACATCTGCACAAACATCCCTATGACCGCGGCCCAAGTTGGAGAAATACACCAACCTCATAAATGAAGTCTGAGTTTTTAATATTAAAATATCTATATTAATGACAAAGTGATGTTTTATTTTACATAATCAATGATATTATAAGTATGAAGTTATATATTGGTAAATTTTATGTTAATAATCATACTTAGATAAACTAAACAACAAGCACTAAAGTATGTTCGGTGCTTCTCAGCATGGCTCGTTTAGTTATTAGTTATGGTAGGTTTAGTTTTTGTGACAATGTTTTTTAGTTAAAAACCGTTTGGTTAAAAAAAAATTAAAAAAAAAAGTTCTAAGCATTATTTCTGATGGTTTGTTGAAACATTTTGATTGTCAATAGCATACATTGCATAAGTGTTTTCAAAACCAGTATATTTGTCAATGGCAATAAATTTTTTTCCTCCTGCTTTTTATGCAATAGAACACAGAAAATTCGTTTCTTTTGTTCATTGAGTCAATGGCCACTGCTATTCAACAGGCTTCTGCAACTCACTTTTCGCTTCTCCGAAAGATAAAATATAACAGATGACAAGACTCGATGCTGGGTGCTTCTGAATGACAAATTAGGCTCTGGCAATTCATATACTTTACACCACATGGTTTATTTAAATATTTAAAAATATAAAAAGTTTACACATGATATATGTACATATTTGCAAAAAATTAAAAGACAAGATAACATGCAAGTTTTACATATTTTTAAATAAAAGAAAAGAAAATTAAATATCATAAAAACCAAAACTTGAGGCAAGGTATCTTAAATTTTGTTGTTGTTTTGTTTTTGAAGAAAGGCGATAACTGTCTACTAAAGAACTATTGACCGATATCGCTACAAAGCCATATACATGCTGTTTTAGACAGTCATCACGGATCGTCTAGTAAACAGGCTTGAGAAAATATCGAAAATACTATTAAACTATTGAACATATACATACTGCCAGATTGTACAGAAGACCGAAAAGTACAATTTATGATTATGTCTAGAGTATATGGACTATAAGAACTATAATTTAGTCGAAATCTATATATTTTTTTTAAAGATGAGGCAAATGAGCATGTGGCTCACCTGATAGTAAGCGCCCAGGAACATCCACAACACCAGAGGAGCTACAGATATGTTGCCGGCCTTAGCTGATTCCACAAAGTTGAAGTGGTTTACAAATTTCTTTTTAAAACAATTTATGTTATGATCAAATCTTCCAAAGAACTCTTGTCAAAGAATAAAATTCTGTCTAGTGACAGCTACTAGTTGAGTTTTGTCAAATAATGTGTTTCATTATGTGAATGGCTGATTAGTAGTCAGCATACCTGACTGCTATCCCAGTCAAACTCAATACTTGCATTCAAACACAAATTATTGGTTTTTGGGTCTGGTTGTATTGTTTTTGGCCCATGTCTCTGACACTACATCTGGCCCTTCCTCCAATCTTATTGCATTGACATTACATTAGATATGATAAGATAAAGATAAGTAGTGCTGATGTATTTGATGAAAATCGAACAGGACATTATCATCATTATTTAATGTCTTTTTAATTCATAATGACTAATTGAATTACGACAAATTGAAGCTTCAATTATTTGATCAAAATAATATGTAAACATAAAATAATAGTTTTCTTCTTAAGCTTAGTTGTTGATTTAAATTTATATTACACCAAATTTAGACTTCGTAGATACATATACATATATATATATATATATAGTTTTGACAACAACATCTAAGTATTGTACATAATTAATAAAAATAAAGAATTTAAATTTGAAGTAATGGGACCATTGCCTACCCCAATCTATATATTGTATTATGATACAATATTTCTCCAGATACCACACGCATGGCCACTCCACTGGCCACAAATCTACAAAGACCCAACGATGTGCACATATGAATGTGCACCCAACAGAAATCACTGAAGGGGACAGAGCCCCGATAGTTTCCCCAACGCCAATAAGGCGTTCGTGAGAAGATCCAATTATGTACAATATTTCCCAAATTACTTAAATACTAGAACATACCTCTAATTTGGCACTGTTCTGAAAAATAGTGAGGGCTTTGTGAGTCAGTTGAGCAAAACATGAGCTGAGGGTTGCTATTTTCTGACGCCCGGAAAATACACCCTCTGGGTCTTCTGTTTCCAGGTCCGCTGAAAATTCCACGTTTTTAATATATAAATTTCATTCTTGTTATCTCTTACTATGGATATTCCAGATTCCACACAGACGAATACCCAAAAATGTATATATGTTATGCTTTTCGTTAGATGACCATTAAGGTCACTTTAGAAATTATATCTCTTTTCAAACATGATGACTATTACAAATAATTTAAAACTAAAATCAAAAATAATGATCTACTGAAAAGACGACAATATAAAATTATCAAGATATTAAACAAAGATGAAGAAACATGACTTCGGGTAAGATAATTGATTAACTACGTTTTACTTACATAAAGAAGTATCTAATTCGACACATGCTTTATCGAATTCCTTTTCTAAGATATCTAACCACCGAAAACCAACTCCAGTCGTCGCCATCTTCACAATAAAAATTGTTATTGACAACAATAAAACGTCAAAATGACAGAAAAAGGACGTTCAAAAACTATGATTGTATAAAGCATTGATGAAACTGAAAGACTATATAAAGACTATTTAAAAGAAAATAAAATGGCCACATAATCAGAGACATTAGATGAATCAATCTGCTTTTCACCGTTTTAATATTCAGGCCATCGTTACAAATCGTAGGTACACGTCACGAAATTTTACATGGGGTAGCAGCCCTTCTTCCTTTGTGGCCCGAGGGCTAGTATCAGTCGTATCGAACTCCGGTCTCCTAATTCGCAGTCAGATCCCGTAGCCACTCGGCTACGCGGCTAATCCGTACCAGACACCAGATTTCCTTTCGTAGTTTTTGTTATTATACTAATTCTGTAAGTTTTAGACCCAAGCTACGGCATTTGCTGCTGTTCACATGACCGGCTCGACAGTCCCGACGATCGTGAATAATACCGGAGTAAAGCAAAGCCATCTTGTGCTTCTAAGTTTCGTTCGGCGAATAATGTAACCAGAGACCCACTCCGCCTCGCCTCTCCTCATCCTCCCTGCTTTCCCCAATTAATCTTACAGGCCGGCAACGCACCCGCAGCTTCGCTGGCGACGGTAGTCAATTCTGTTAGTGGCGGCGCTGGGTAAATACACACCAGCGCGCGATACAGCACCCCACTTGCGGCGCCCGAAAAACGTATTCATAGACGATGATAACGTCATCACTTATAACCCGTATGAGACCACGCACCTCGCGCCCACAAGCATAAGCACCAACACAAGCCAAGTCCTATGACTAACACAAGTAAGACTTCGTCGCCAGGACTTTACGACCCACACGAGATTTTCTCGAGGAAGAAGTCGTTACTTTTCACCTCCCAGATCGGAGCCCTCAGATCGCCTAACCCCTCCTCTCATCTTGGAAGTTTTCATTCGATTTCAGGGGACGCAAACTGAACTGGAATAGACACATTGATCACAAGATCAACAAGTCCAGCATTACGTTCTGACAATGTAAAACGATGATAGGCAAGCGCAGGGGCTTGTCACCAAAGATCATCCTGTGGATGTACAAGGTGATCATTCGTCCAAAGATCACATACGGCGCTCTAGTGTGGTGGACCAAAACCAAACGCACCACTACTGGAAATAAGCTTCAGCGATGTCAGACACTAGCCTGTATGACTGCCACAAGCTGCATGAGAACCACCCCCACTGCAGCTCTGGAGGCTATGCTGGATTTGTCGCCGCTACAACTGCTAATACAGCAGGAGGCGGCGTTGGCTGCCATCAGGCTGAGGACTTTGAATCTATGGAAAGATTGCACGGTGCCGCATACAACTATACTTGAAGATCTGTTTGCAGAAAAGCCGATCTTTCAGACTACGCATGACAGGGTCCCAAAACAATTTGTTTTTGACAAAAAGTATAAAATTCAACTCCACGAAGACCATCGTACAGAAGGTGCGATTCAGGTACTGGCTCCGGGACTTATCGGAAGACTTAAACATTAAAATACAAACACCGCTAGGAGCCTACAACACTGTATATCAAGCTGAATGCTTGGGCATTATCCAGGCGGCTATTGCAATCGCCAGTAGGGAAGTAAAATATCACAATATTAGGATACTATCCGATAGCCTGGCGGTTATACAGGGCCTCGACAGCAATGTCATGACGTCAGGGCTCACATAGGAACGCTACCAGCGCTTAAACGAGGTATGTCATTAACAATTAACAATATAATCCTACAATGGATAAAAGTTTACAGCGGTTCACGAGGTAATGATGCGGCGACAAGCTTGCCCGGAGTGGGTCTGGTTGGTGCCCTATTGGACCGGAACCCATCATCCCAATACCCTTTGGGCACGTTCGCTTACAAATACGAAACCGCACCAGGAACCAGCATGCGCAACTATGGACAAACCAGGTAGAATTTAGACAGGCAGAGGCAGTGGACATGGATATTTTAACAAACATCTTTTTACTATAGGTGTTACAGACAGCCCTCTATGCCGAGCGTGTATGGAGGAAGAAACGACGGCCCACGTCCTGTTGCAGTGTCCGACGGTCGCGGAATACAGGGCTAAGTACCTCGACTCGCCAAGGTCGCTCCCCGAGGTCACCGGTAACTTTAAGTGTTTACTGAGTTTCCTTGAGGACCTCGGTTGGCTCGAATAGATTATATTCCTGCCCACAAGCAAAATTCGCGCATAGTCGTGGAGTTGCGGATTGGTATCCGCAACTACACGACTATCCCGTCCCGTACGCCCGTCATAACATAACATATTCAGGGGACGCACCGCTACACAGCAGCAGCCATCGTCGCACTCTTTTTTCCAACTTGCGGGCTTTCGCTCTCGCAAGTCTCTTTAGATGAATCTGTAAAGACCACCAGGCCAACAGCATCTTGTGGGTGGTTTTTAGTCGGTTAAACTCCGTTTAACGGTGCAAACTACGAATCTTCAAGTCCGGTCTTGTGATTTCATTAGAATCCACCACTACTAGAGTTAGATCCATACTAACATGTAAGGAGGCACGTCACAAAATTTCATAATTAGAATTATACCGCTTACATTTATTGGTGATTTCATTTTTGTAATGTAACTGTCTTATCGAGAATTCCATAATTGTTACGCATATGCAAGGGCACTGGGCATAATCCAGTACTAGAGCATTTTATGAATTTGCTGACGCGTTAAAACCCTGGGGACTAGAATAGAAAATAGTTACCTACAAATGTTTCTCCGGTTCAGTAACCATACGAAACACATCAGCATTATGCAACTGTTTTACGCTGGTAACTACGTCTAAGTCTAACGCATGTTAGTCAATGATGTCAATAGTCTACGTAAGGGGTTATAGGGTAGTCAATGATGTGTATCTCAATTATTTTCATAATTGGTATCATACTGCTTACATACTACAAAAATATTAAAAATCTCTTATTATCACTGTATATACGAAGGAGGTCCAAAAGTTCGCGGAATGGAGAGGAAGAGCAGGAAGGGTGCCTACTTTGTAGCATCGTAATTTGGAACTCTTATACGAATACGAAACATATACTACGTAGTTATGAGACCACCAGGGTATGGGATCACAACATGAGACATTGATAGGTCAGCATTCCCACACAACCATGTTTTTCCAAAACAGCGTTCCTGGGTGGCCATGCAACACGGGGTGTAAAATCACTATGGGTTCAGTATCACCGAAGAAAAAAAGATCTTCAGTCCCTGTAACTTGAGTATGTTATAACCCTATGACATCAGTAATCATACAACAAATAAGTCTATATGGAATAAAACTGCAGTAATGGAGGGTATTTACCATCGCACTGTCATAAAGTTCTTAGACCATGCAAGGAAAATCTGATTAAACCATAGTGAGTGATATGGAACCCGTTTATGGAACTCACAGTCTGGTAAAACGATGATTTTCACGTAGTTTGGTGTATTTAAAACAGGTCGAGAATCGATTGAAGACGCCCTGGATGCCGAATTGGGGCAACACCGTCGTAAAATTTGGATTCGGATCCCCGATGAAAAAGAAACAGCTATTTGCATTAGTTCGAGTATCAGATATCACCATTTACATGATTCTACATGATAATCTCGGCATGAGAAATCAGTGCAAGATGAATGACGAGAATGCTCACGCCGTATCAAAAGCAACAGCATATTTTAGAGCTATGTGTTGAGGATCCTACATTACCGATTTTGGCGCGGATTGTGACTAAGCATGAGATATGGGTTCATCACTTTGAGTAAAAGTAAAAGTCCTTGCAATAGCTAGCACATTTCAGTTTTTTAGGACTGTGAAGGAATCAACATATTATAAATTGTAAAATTGGATCGAAATACCTATTTTGAAGGCAGATTTGTTTTTTGAAGGGGTAAAAAACTTATTATCGCGATCTGCTAAATGTATTGAAGTTGAGGGCAATTATACAAAAAAAGGCAAAATACTAATATATTATAACTAGCTTTTACCCGCGACTTCGTCCGCATAAGTTTTTTTGTTTTCTCCCGGCTATAAGTCCCCCTGCAACAATGTCCCACTATCGTGTTCCAGTCCTCAACTTCACATCAAAATTTGTTCAAAAGCAACCTAAGCTACATAATGGATAGCTCCGAATGTTTCCTTAGTAAATATAAAAAGTAAATAATGTAAATCGGTTTAAAATACTACTAACTACCTACCTGCCAACCCCCGATGTTAGACAGTGTGACATCCGTAACATCGTCTGCGTAGGAAGTACTAACTTAATGTAAGTAGTATAATAATGTAGGAAGCTAAAAATAAGAGGCCTTATTACTGTAGTACATTTTTGTAAACTATGTTCTTTGTTTTTCCCTCTCTGGCCAACACATGGAGATTCTGTGGACTTGAAACACGTGAGCAAGCCACGTATAATTTTCCGTGAGAAAAACAACTCTTTTCTAAATTAATGCCGGCTACTTTTAATGTTTGCCCCTGAGCTTTATTTATCGTCATAGCGAATGCGATTTTCAGCGGAAACTGTAATCTCTTAAACTGGAATGGCAAATCTGTCGGAATTATGGGTATACGGGGGGATTAAAACGTTCTCTCCTTTTGCCATTCCAGTCATAATGATTGCTTTTACAATATTGCGACCGAGGTGTGTCACTTGCAACCGTGTGCCATTACACAGTCTTGGTGCATCTAAATTCCGCATTAAAAGGACAGGAACGTCTACTTTCAGCCTCAGTTTGTGTGAAGGTACTCCCGACAGTTCTAAAGAATTAAGAAATTCTACAGGGTATGATGTTACTTGTTCAGTATCCATTACAGTGTCTACAGAGAGAAACTCAACAATATCACCTTCCACGCGTGACATAATTTGCTCGTTTATCTGTCCCACCATTTCATTCGTCGGCGCTAAAATTGCTCTTTCACATAACCAGTCTCTATTCCTCATATTAGTTAGCAGTTCGCTATAGACGAAGTTATTTAGATCATCTGGATTATGCACAACATTGCAGAATTCACGATCCAATGTAATCATGCCATTACCATCCTTTGCCATACGATCTTCTCCAATTTTAAGAAGAGCAGCAGCATATTGTCCAGATTGTACATCATTGTGTAGTTGCACTCTCATATTTGTAGACAGACTAAACGTTTTACGTGCACCCATAACGTTGACGCTTTTAAACACGCATTTATTTCATCTGCAGGGGTGCCTTTAGTGATAACCGGCAAAGTCTGTATAAACTCGTCCTAAAGCATCTCCAGATTTGACGCCAGGCCAATCGTGAACTGAAGTACCTTGAATGCGGCGTTTCCAAGTTTTCCTACTTGCATCCCAAGTATAATACCTCGGCACCTCGACATAAAGAAGAGTTTTTGCAAACTCATCTCTGATACAAAGATCAAAAAGCAGTGAGTGTGGTTTTGGCGGAGTAGTTATTCGTTCGTGGAAATTGTGTTCATTAAAATAAACGCGTTCACCATTTTCTAAATGCACGCTGAGATGTGTCACGGTGGGATGCCTTTCGTGCAACGGAAATGCTAACAGACGCCACACGGCTTCGTTGCTGCTGACATACCGACCAGACTGATAAGTTTGTACCTCATCTACGGGATTCGCAAGATCAAATTTAAAAAATATAAAAGTAAATAATGTAAATCGGTTTAAAATACTACTAACTACCTACCTGCCAACCCCGATGTTAGACAGTGACATCCGTAACATCGTCTGCGTAGGAAGTACTAACTTAATGTAAGTAGTATAATAATGTAGGAAGCTAAAAATAAGAGGCCTTATTACTGTAGTACATTTTTGTAAACTATGTTCTTTGTTTTTCCCTCTCTGGCCAACACATGGAGATTCTGTGGACTTGAAACACGTGAGCAAGCCACGTATAATTTTCCGTGAGAAAAACAACTCTTTTCTAAATTAATGCCGGCTACTTTTAATGTTTGCCCCTGAGCTTTATTTATCGTCATAGCGAATGCGATTTTCAGCGGAAACTGTAATCTCTTAAACTGGAATGGCAAATCTGTCGGAATTATGGGTATACGGGGGATTAAAACGTTCTCTCCTTTTGCCATTCCAGTCATAATGATTGCTTTTACAATATTGCGACCGAGGTGTGTCACTTGCAACCGTGTGCCATTACACAGTCTTGGTGCATCTAAATTCCGCATTAAAAGGACAGGAACGTCTACTTTCAGCCTCAGTTTGTGTGAAGGTACTCCCGACAGTTCTAAAGAATTAAGAAATTCTACAGGGTATGATGTTACTTGTTCAGTATCCATTACAGTGTCTACAGAGAGAAACTCAACAATATCACCTTCCACGCGTGACATAATTTGCTCGTTTATCTGTCCCACCATTTCATTCGTCGGCGCTAAAATTGCTCTTTCACATAACCAGTCTCTATTCCTCATATTAGTTAGCAGTTCGCTATAGACGAAGTTATTTAGATCATCTGGATTATGCACAACATTGCAGAATTCACGATCCAATGTAATCATGCCATTACCATCCTTTGCCATACGATCTTCTCCAATTTTAAGAAGAGCAGCAGCATATTGTCCAGATTGTACATCATTGTGTAGTTGCACTCTCATATTTGTAGACAGACTAAACGTTTTACGTGCACCCATAACGTTGACGCTTTTAAACACGCATTTATTTCATCTGCAGGGGTGCCTTTAGTGATAACCGGCAAAGTCTGTCTAAAATCGCCCGCTAAAAGTACCACCATCCCCCCCATGATATTTGGATTACTCTTGATGTCTTTCAAAGTCCGATCTAGAGCTTCAATTGCTCTTTTATGGGACATAGTACACTCATCCCAAACTAATAATTTACATTGCTGCAACATACGTCCACGCTCGCTGTTTTTACTTATATTACAGACTGGCATTTCTTCATGGGCTAAGTTTAATGGCAGTTTAAGCACCGAATGTGCCGTTCGACCACCATTGAGCAGAGTGGCGGCTATTCCGGAAGAGGCAACTGCTACAGCAATTCCTTTATCTTTTCGGATTTGCGCTAAAAGCAAGTTTAAAAGAAAGGTTTTCCCGTGCCTCCGGGAGCATCCAAAATAACAAACCACCTTCGCCATCTTCGATTTTTTGAAAACATTGTCAAATACTATCCTTTGTTCTGGGATCAAACGTGGAACAGACTCTGTCAATTGTTGTTGTAAGGAAGCAGTATCGTAATCTAGTTCCCGTATTAAATCGCTACTGATTTCCTCGGTTCTCTGTGGTCTGATCATTCCATAATCTGATAAATCCTTTCTAGAAATTGTTTTAACCTGGTCTTCAATTTTGTCAGACCCTCATTGTAAATTAAATCACTGTACGTGACATTGGGATTTTGCTCTTGTAATCTGTGCAATATATCGACGGTCATATCATTTTTGTATTTATCCCACAATTGTTGAGGATTTGAAAGACCACATGTCGCTACTAATACAGCAAATAGCTCTCTCATCTTGCCTGCTGATCTACATTGAGCAGCTTCTTCCAGTGTCACATCCCAATGGTTGTCATTCTCCAGTAATCCTCTTGCCTCACATGCCTCTCGAAATGTAGGATAATCTTGTATGTTGTATTTTTTTAGATCATAGAAAGAGGTAGGTCCGCGCACATGGTGTAAAAGCATGCGTAGACAAAAACATTCCATGTTACTAACATGAACTGTATAAACTCGTCCTAAAGCATCTCCAGATTTGACGCCAGGCCAATCGTGAACTGAAGTACCTTGAATGCGGCGTTTCCAAGTTTTCCTACTTGCATCCCAAGTATAATACCTCGGCACCTCGACATAAAGAAGAGTTTTTGCAAACTCATCTCTGATACAAAGATCAAAAAGCAGTGAGTGTGGTTTTGGCGGAGTAGTTATTCGTTCGTGGAAATTGTGTTCATTAAAATAAACGCGTTCACCATTTTCTAAATGCACGCTGAGATGTGTCACGGTGGGATGCCTTTCGTGCAACGGAAATGCTAACAGACGCCACACGGCTTCGTTGCTGCTGACATACCGACCAGACTGATAAGTTTGTACCTCATCTACGGGATTCGCAAGATCAGTATTTCTAAAATTGAAAATAGCTTGATCACTACCCTTGTTTATATATTTGCAAATATATTTGATGGCGCGTACTGAACTGCATGCCTCAAAATTTATGTGGGCGTTAAACATTTTTGATAAAATTTGTGAATAGGGGACTACCCAACTATTATCAACCGTAACGTAGCTACCATTTCGGAGCTTCACGGTTGCTGTTCGACCTCCGTCTGCTGGCGCTCTTCTACGATACTGCGGGTATCCGTGGTCGTTGTGAACGGTCTCTTTCACTAACTTGCGAGGAAATTTTTTTGTGCATTTTCCGTCTTTCATGCAGTGGCACTGTGGATTTTCGGGTCCGCATGGACCGTGAATCATATTTTTACAATAATGTCATGGAGAGTCTTGTCAATGTTAGGATCCGGTATTTCAGCGCTGATTATGTTATCTATTTGATCGGGTCGTAACTTATCTTTTAACCACAATAATATATGGACATGTGGCAGTCCACGTTTCTGCCATTCGACAGAGTACATAAAGCAGCGCCCTTCTCTGAACACTCGGCCTTTATTAATCACATCCATTAGTTTTTTAACTTTTAGTCTAAAAACTCTTGCGACTACATCATGTCTATCTATTGCGCTTTGCCCCGGCAACAACTGATTGACTATTTCGGGCCAGGCTGGGTTGCAAGTAAAGGTGACGAATAAGTCAGGGCGACCATGTGTACGCACATAAACAAACGCGTCCTGAGTATATGCGTGTAAGTACCGCGGGCTATTTACAAATGAAGATGGTAAAATGACCATACGATCAAAGGGTTATACTCAAAAGCGGCACCATTAAATGCCTCCCACGTACTCATTGAAAACGTACGTCTTCTTTCTGCCTGCCGTTCAGCATTTAAAAGACGTCGTCTTTGTGAATCTTCGTCAGTCTCTGCCGCAATCAATTGCGCGTGACGTTCGGCATCAAAAACTCGACGTGTCTGAGTCTGTTCCACTGTCTCAGCAGCTCTTTTGCAAACTCATCTCTGATACAAAGATCAAAAAAAGCAGTGAGTGTGGTTTTTGGCGGAGTAGTTATTCGTTCGTGGAAATTGTGTTCATTAAAATAAACGCGTTCACCATTTTCTAAATGCACGCTGAGATGTGTCACGGTGGGATGCCTTTCGTGCAACGGAAATGCTAACAGACGCCACACGGCTTCGTTGCTGCTGACATACCGACCAGACTGATAAGTTTGTACCTCATCTACGGGATTCGCAAGATCAGTATTTCTAAAATTGAAAATAGCTTGATCACTACCCTTGTTTATATATTTGCAAATATATTTGATGGCGCGTACTGAACTGCATGCCTCAAAATTTATGTGGGCGTTAAACATTTTTGATAAAATTTGTGAATAGGGGACTACCCAACTATTATCAACCGTAACGTAGCTACCATTTCGGAGCTTCACGGTTGCTGTTCGACCTCCGTCTGCTGGCGCTCTTCTACGATACTGCGGGTATCCGTGGTCGTTGTGAACGGTCTCTTTCACTAACTTGCGAGGAAATTTTTTTGTGCATTTTCCGTCTTTCATGCAGTGGCACTGTGGATTTTCGGGTCCGCATGGACCGTGAATCATATTTTTTACAATAATGTCATGGAGAGTCTTGTCAATGTTAGGATCCGGTATTTCAGCGCTGATTATGTTATCTATTTGATCGGGTCGTAACTTATCTTTTAACCACAATAATATATGGACATGTGGCAGTCCACGTTTCTGCCATTCGACAGAGTACATAAAGCAGCGCCCTTCTCTGAACACTCGGCCTTTATTAATCACATCCATTAGTTTTTTAACTTTTAGTCTAAAAACTCTTGCGACTACATCATGTCTATCTATTGCGCTTTGCCCCGGCAACAACTGATTGACTATTTCGGGCCAGGCTGGGTTGCAAGTAAAGGTGACGAATAAGTCAGGGCGACCATGTGTACGCACATAAACAAACGCGTCCTGAGTATATGCGTGTAAGTACCGCGGGCTATTTACAAATGAAGATGGTAAAATAACCATACGACCTAAGTTATTTGGATTTAAATTAGCGTCATTTGCCACAGCGTCTTGAAGATGGATGTAATTCTCTGCTCTTAGTTTAGTTTGATTTAATGATATGTACCGTAACCTCTCGCTTTCAACTTTAACGTACATGTCAACGTAAAACTGATTGGCCAGTTGCTTGCATCTTTGTACAATGTTAAAGTTGTTTTCTCGTATCATCATGTTGTAGGCATAAAAATCCATGCATGAAACCTTTTTGTTATGCAAGGGAAGACCTGTTACAGGATTAATTTGAGGAACTTGAAAGTGGTACCCCTCTTGTCCCTTACTAAATATGATCGGATATTGCAACGCATCATAAAATTTATGAGTATCAGGCACCCTGGTTAATGTGTCATCTCGGGCCTGTAAAACTATATCACGGAAAGCAAACTGTTCGCCTGTAACCAAGGCTGCGACTTCATTTATTAACGGTGCATTATACCGCCTTTCATGTTCCCCACTTGGTGTGCGATCGGGGTGCATCATCAACCTATAATCCTCTCCCGGCATTCTTTCTCTGTTTTGAAAGTATTGATAAGGCGATTATGTTCATGCAACATTCTCTGGATTTTTCAAACAGTATCCCTTTCGATTCCTTGTATATTTTGACACCTGCGATCAGCTTCGTTTTTTTCATCGCCCATGAAATAAAGTTGCAAAAACTTTGGTTGTTCATTATTTGCAGGAAGTAAGGAACCAATCCTGTGATACACCTGTCCTTGGATGGTAAAAGTAGGTGAAAATCCAGGCATTACGACCTCCTTATCTACACCAAATGACGTCATCTGAAAGCAAGAATTATACTTTCTAATCCTGCTTAAAAACCGGCGCGATTCGTTACTGTCGTATAAAAGTAAAGATTTAAGAGGTTCCTCTGGCTCGCCAAGTAATGGAATTTTAACCTTTCCACCAGAACAGCACATACCTTGAGTTTCTTCTTTCCATTTCAGTGCCTCACAATATCTGCATTTTTTATCCATTCTCGCAATGATAACCAATCGGTGATTAACATAGTCGATCAAAGGGTTATACTCAAAAGCGGCACCATTAAATGCCTCCCACGTACTCATTGAAAACGTACGTCTTCTTTCTGCCTGCCGTTCAGCATTTAAAAGACGTCGTCTTTGTGAATCTTCGTCAGTCTCTGCCGCAATCAATTGCGCGTGACGTTCGGCATCAAAAACTCGACGTGTCTGAGTCTGTTCCACTGTCTCAGCAGCTCTTTGAGATGCGTGGCGTTCAGCATCCAGGGTCTGACGGGCCTGAGTCTGCGTAAACGTCTCAGAGGCCCTTTGAAATGCGTGGCGCTCAGCATCTAAGGTTTGTCGGGCTTGAGTCTGCGTATAGGTCTCAGAGGCCCTTTGAGATGCGTGGCGCTCAGCATCTAAGGTTTGTCGGGCTTGAGTCTGTGTAAACGTCTCAGAGGCTCTTTGAGATGCGTGGCGTTCAGCATCCAGGGTCTGACGGGCCTGAGTCTGCGTAAACGTCTCAGAGGCTCTTTGAGATGCGTGGCGTTCAGCATCTAGGGCCTGACGGGCTTGAGTCTGTGTAAACGTCTCAGAGGCCCTTTGAGATGCGTGGCGCTCAGCATCTAAGGTCCTACGGGCTTGAGTCTGCGTATAGGTCTCAGAGGCCCTTTGAGATGCGTGGCGCTCAGCATCTAAGGTCCTACGGGCTTGAGTCTGCGTATAGGTCTCAGAAGCTCTTTGAGTCGCATGACGCTGAGAATCTAACATCTGACGCGTCTGAGTCTGCTCTTCAGATTCTTGGCTTCTAGCAACTTTTGCAGTTCGAGCTCTGCTAGAACTACGGCTTAGATTGGATTTACGTTTGCGTGGCATATCGAAAACAATAATTAAAGATTTTTAAAATCGGTAGTTTTAAAAACTACAACGTAAGACAATTTTTTATAAAAACTTCGATAAAGCAAACCTTTTTACTTATAACCTAAATATCTAAATCAATCAATAACGTATTGAACCTAAACAACTATGCACCTGTCAAACCTTTTATACCTAAAACCTAAATTAACTAAATAAATTCAAAAATATTGAATTTATGTACCACACCACAATACACAATTTTCTTCACTACTGGTACTACCTACTTATCTATCAAAACTAACATAAAAGTACTATAATATAATGACAAAATCTATTACTAAACTAATTTACTACGAACTATAAACATCCTGATGTGAGCTAAAAACACTTAACCTACACATGAATAAAATTGAGAATTAACAAATGAAAGCGACTGCAAAATAAAGAATAATACGTATCTGAGTAAACCTAGAGATATGAATGATTGGTTAAGAAAATACCTACATCTAACAGCTACCTTAACTACCTAATAATAAAAATGTAACTAAGTACTTAATAAAAATACGAAAATGACGTCAACTTGGACTCAAAATAATAACCTACCAAATATTTATTTAGATATCTAAAACAAAGGACTAAATTAAAGCTTACAGACCCTACGCGTAGACCGTAGTACCTATTTCAACTCGGAATTTAAAAGAACGTTTTAGCTAACCAAAATACGCAACGAATAGAGTTTCGTAACGCAATATTTCAATATTCGCATACGTGCGACGACGACGTCTGCCCTCGTGCGTCTGCCCGCTTGGGTAGGCACAGTTGGGCACGGCCTCCCCTCGCGCCGCACCGCCTCTTCGCTCGGCGCAGCGTCTTGTATTCACTACGACGACGTATGATTTGAAGGTTTGCGTTATATTGAATTATTTTCCTCGTTGAATAGTAAACAAACTAAGTGTAGGTGTTATAATTTCGGTGATGAACTGATTACCTATCCGTTTCTTTGTCTAAAATGAGTATTAACTTATCACTATGATTGATTACTGAGCATAAAGTTCGTATAAATGTCTATCTAATTACCTCCTCAAGTTTAAAGCGTAGCTAGTTATGTAGTACTATATTAATTCTGTGGTGTAGGTAATTAGATTTTATCTGTATGTAATTTAACAGTCAGTTGAATAAAAATCGTATACAAATCAGATCAATAGCTATGGCGTAATGTGATTCTAGACAGAGTTTTAATGTTGTAGATAGGTAGCTGTGTATAGGTTCCTGTGGCAATGAGATATTTTCCCGAAGTAAAAAGTAGTCTGAATTTTGGTACCTTCCTACCCTATAAGTTAAGTAGTATGATGGTATGTCGCTAAGTTTCGATCCAAGTAAAACTGTTAAATAAAGACAGATGCATCAAAATTTTATAATAAATTCCCTAAATTATGGCGCCTACCGACCCTCTAAGTTAGAAAAGTGATCAAATACTAACTTTAAGTCTTAGTAACACTCATTTAAAAAAAAAAACATCAAAATCATTTCAGTAGCTATGGCGTCATTCGCTTCTTGACACGATCACGCTAGATTTCCGCGGGAATGAGGTATTTTCCCGCCGTAAGAAGTAGCCTGTGTCCGTGCCTAGGATCCTATCTTTATATTAACCAAGTCTTATAAAAATCCGTTCAGACGTTAAGGCGTGAATGAGGTAAACTTTTAAACCAAACCATAAAAAAATCACTAACTCAATTCAGTTTTCTGCCTACTTCCTACCCCTTAAGTACGATAGCATGAATATTAATAGCCCATATCCTTTTCTAGGTTACTATCTATCACCTAACTAAATTTCATCAAAATCCGTTCAGCCGTTTAGGCATGATAGAGCAAAACTCCCACCAAAAACCATAAAAAAATCACTAACTCAATTCAGTTTTCTGCCTACTTCCTACCCCCTAAGTACTATGACGTGATCATTTTGATCTTATAACCGTTTTTAGGTAACCATCTATTACCTTACTAAATTTCATCAAGATCTGTTCAGCCTTTTATACGTGAAAGAGCAAAAGTCCCAACAAAAACGACTAAAAATCACTAACTCAATTTAGTTATCTGCCTACTGCCTACCCCCTAAGAACGATGGCGTGATTATTTATAGCCTATGACCATTTCTAGGTTATCATCTATCACCATACCAAATTTCATCAAAATCCGTTCAGCCGTTTAGGCGTGAAAGAGGAACAGACAGACAGACAGACAGACAGACAGAGTTACTTTCGCATTTATAATATTAGTATGGATTTCAACCATTCCATTACGCTGACTTTCAGATCTCCCCACATTAGTACCTATTATTTGCTTACATAAAAAAGTCGACAAACTCATCTCATCTAAGGAAAAAAGGTGAAATATTTGTTATGTTATGCAATGAAACTCCTCAATGGCATCATGATCAGGCTTATCATTTTAAACATCACATGTGATTGCTGATTAGAAACATGTGGTAACTTCATAAATTCCAATAAAGGTGCAATAAAAATAATACAGAATAAGCACAATCGAAGTCAGTTCAGTTATCAGATATTTCAACATACTTGTGTCAATTCTTACGCTTAATAAAAAAAACTAAATAGTCTTTCTGGTAGCTCTTTATATTGTTTTTAACTTTAACGATAATTTAAAAATGTAAGCACATAAGTAATGCAACTTGTACATGAAGTAGTCTTTCATAAATTTATGACATTTTACGCCTTTACTTGCTGCTTTAAGCGGATGCTTAGAAATACTGCAAGTGTAAGTAAATAAATTCATAATTGTTGCCTTAGAAAATACTTGACGAAAAACCACAAAACAGTCATTTAAAAATCCTATGTAAAACATAATAAAAAAAAACATCACTTACTTGTCAGTTGCTCATGCCGAAATTATCCTTTAGACAACAAATGCCGTGATTTAGTTGTACAGGTCACTAATTAACACTAAAGAATTTTTTACAGCCCTCCTTGTCACATATTATTTTCATGTGACAACTATTTTATTCCTTTTAAACGAATGACTTACTAAATGCAATCAATCTTAAACGAAAAAACAATTCAAGCATTCTCTAATACATATTTATACATGATACCATAATAACATTTTATCATAATATCTGCAAGAATTATGCTAAATTGAATTTGTTCTAAATCTAGATGCTAATTTAAAACAAATGAATAATACATAAATACATAAAAAATCAATGAATGTTTAATTTACCGGTTTCATTTACTTCTTTTAATGCTTATTGCATTATAAGGACTTCATATGTTTATTATAAATTATAACAGGATATAGTCAAAGTTATAAATAAAACTAATCTCTTCTACCTTCTACACACAATTTACATCATATTTGTGATAATATTAATTAGTATGTTTGATGACATATCTATAATTTAAAACACTACTAAATGTAATGAAGATATATGTGCAGAAGTGGAATATCCACTGAGGTAAGAGCCTTTATAAGGCATTCTAAAATTAAACACACCCTTAAAGCTTATTGCATTTAGCTGCATTTTGAGTAATGTAAAATATGCAGTCTATTATCATTACTTAGTTAGCATAGCCATCTAGAGGAAACCCTGAACATCCCTCCCCAGAAAAAAGTTCTGGCTATGCCAATGGCAGTAATTCTAATATACTGCATTACTTTACATAGCCAAGTTTACCACAATTACACAAAGTCTCACAGTACCTTTAAAACTAACTGTTTTTTTTTTATTTTGACGATAGCTAACATCATTAATCACCATTTTTTCCACATTGATAATAACATTTTAAGTGTTGTAATAGTTGTAGGCTTCTGCTGCAATAGTATACATAAAATATAAAATAATGAATAATTTTCCAGGCTATTCTTTGGGCCCTGTCAGACTCATTGCTTGGAAAGGAATTAAACAAATGTCATATGCTCCATACAAATACATTATTCAATTATGTATGAATACATGTTTATTAAAATATACATCCAATGAAGCTGTAAAAGCCACAAGGCTAACAACACAAATTTCTGTAAAAGTTATATACATATTCATGAAAAACCATACTGAAATTTTATGTTTTACCATCTATAATGTATGTGTGATGTTGGCATGGGTACTGACCGTTAATTATTGAACTTCTCTTAGCTATGTAATGGCAATCTAGGATAATTGATCATAATCATAATTATGATTATCATGATGGACCACTTTGTATTCATTAAGACAGGATTGTAGTCAAACATTAGCATATTCTCAAAAAAGAAAAATATAAGAAAAATTGCAATCATATAAAAATAAAAACAAGTATAAGCATGAAGTGAAAAATATATACAAAAAAATTTGAGATACTTTGTTTTGATTAATATGACATAAATCAAATCACCAAAAGAAGATTTGTGAATATTAATAAATCATTTAAAGGTACCATTAACATTATTTTACCATTTACAGCAATTTATAGCCATGCACAAACAAACATTATGTATAAATCACTTTTACTTAAGTAGAAGTAAGTTCATTAACATATTTCATTAAGATATAACACATCCATTCTTTTCCTGTATATGACCATCAGATCTCTCTATTTCAGACAAGATAGCATGAAACATATCTGTCACCGACTGAAAATATTAAAAATAATAACATGGTTAGTATTCTAGTATGAAAAGTTTCATTGACTATATTTTTCTTGTTTTACCTCATTTCTTTTTGCACTAGTTTCAACAAAAGCTGCTTTCCATTTTTCTGCAAGCCTTTTTCCTTCTTCTGTGCTTATTTTCCTTTCTAGATGGAGATCAGTTTTATTTCCGACTAATACAATGGGTACACTATAAGAAAGAATTGAAAGTGATTAATGAACAATTGGAATTTAACTTTTTTCCAAATGCCAACCACATCTACAAACAGGGACTAATTCCCATTTGAGTTGTACTGGTATTGCATTATAGTACTATAGAAGACATAACAAATTCATTAAATTAATTTCTCATTACTGTACCAAAATCTTAGTGTGGGGCAAGGAAGGAGACTATTTGAGCCAATGAGGGTCAGAGGGTATTACATACACACATAATATTTGATTTGTTGTGGTGGCTTGCCTTATATGACTACTACTTGTAAAGTTTAATCTTCTGTATTTAAATAGAATTGCAATAACACTGATTCCAATAACATCATTAAAAACAATATGACATCATACTGCAATTTAAAAATATCTTAATTTTGTTGTTATACAATTCCTGCCTATGTATAGTTAACCCTGCTAGCAACCAACTTTACCCCTAGTGACCAAATGATGGCGGAATATTGATCCAAATTTGGCAAACCCAAGTACCACAGACTATTAATGGGGAGGAACATCATTACTGCAAAGGTATCGACTTAGTGCTCACCAACCCTCTAGCCCAGTATAATGAGTATAGGCAAACAAGAGCCAAGAATTAATATGCAGGCTTTTGCTGTTACTTGCTGAGTCTCATATTCCACAGTGCACTAGATGACTTTCATCCTGTATATGTCATATAATTTGCCTACAGGATATAAAATTAAAATCTTTTAGCCACAAACACTTGGCAGAATAACTTCGAGATGGTTACAAATCAGACCAATATTATGTAGACCAATGACAGACTGGAGCTTCTATGGATTGAGCTGTCAGGTACTGTGATTACCAATTCACATGTCAATTACTGCAAAGCTTTCCATTTGGAAAGGCTTATGACAAGTAGTGGAATGTTTAGAAATTAAATGGAAACAAATCAAGGAGAGGCAAATTACATAATTGTGTTTACCATCAGAGATTACCAAAAGATTTTCATAGCTTCCTTTGTCATCAACAAAGAAACAACACAACAACTGTAGGAAGAAAGCAGGTAATAGATTTAAGCTGCTTCTATATTACTTTGTATAAATAAATCCCAAAAGAAGTTGAAGGAACATTAAATAGCTTTCCAATACCATAGATTTAGATTTCATCAAAAAACTAACTGTATAACATAAATTATACTAACTGTATTTTTCCAACCATATCAAGTAGTTTATCGTAAATTATTTGAACGATTTGGAAACTCTTGCTGGAGGTAATTGAATAGACAAGAACATAACCGTGGAAGTCCATACTGTACTGTAAAGGGAAAATACTATATTCATCCTGGCCTGCTGTATCTACTAGTTTTACCTCATACTCTGTCGAATTTAAACGTATGAACTTAGTGAATGCTGGAAAATAAAGAGAAGAAAATTTTATGTTTTATTAAATGTTATGGTTGTGAAATACTAATTTAAACTACTTTATTATTTGTTATGTATATGTATTATATGAGTACATACTGTTTTCAATTGTTGGATCATAAGAGTCAACGAACTGTCCCTCTACGAATTGAATAATTAAAGACGATTTTCCTGGAAATTAACCATAATAAATTTAACGTCACTGTTAGTATTTACGACGCAATTTGTTGAAAATAAGCAGTTACTTTACCAACAGATCTGTAACCCATCATAGCAATTTTTCTTTGTTTTGAAGGCATTTTATAAATGTATTTAAATCACAATTATTAGTGTTCCAGATAGGTTAAAGGAAAATTATATTATATTAATAACAAAATTCCAATCACATAGTACACATTTCTTTCCACAGATCACTATCGTATTTGTATATTTGGTTTCTCCAGGTTTCTCTCAAGCATAGTGTTTTGTATGTACTCTTTGCTCTCAGAAAAATTTAAATGTCAAAATTTCAAAGTCAAGTCAAATCCAGTAACTTTTAGCCCGAACTTGGAAAATTATGGTTGTGTCTTATATAAAATTTTGTTATTTCTGTTTACTTTGAGTTTTAGTGTATACTATAATATATTATGAATACGAACAGTGATTTTTCCGAAAAGACAAGATTATAGTGTTACTATCGATATTTTAACAAGATTTCATGCTATTATAATAACAGTTCATCATACATAGGAAAATAGTATCAATTCTAAGTTTTCTCTATGAATGAAGGCCTGGAAGCCACAAATAATATTATCTTGTGTAAATTTATCGACAGTAACATGAGTATTTTGTGTCGTGGGGAAAGGCTAAAGGACCCCTAAAAGTTGCTCTGTAGCGCAATGTAGACTGCAGAACATTATTTCTATTTACGTTACGTTAGGTTTAGGTGCAATTTGATATATAGTTACATGAAACTCGAACTTTCAGTACTAGAAATGCCAGGAAAACATCTAATTCAAAAGAATTTTACTTATTCAATATAAAACAGAAATAGATGCTTAGTCTGTGGATCTAAAGTATACTATTGCACTTGTATGTCACCCTGAAATGGTTACAATAGAGCGTATAGCGGTATAATATATCATGAATTACACGTAACGTATTGCGCGAGCTGTGTTACTTCTCGTTTGGCGATAAAAACATAATGAAACTGGCCCGGCGGTCAGTATGACCTAACTGTCGAGTCGTGTAACAAGTGTTTTGCACGCAATGCGTTCCATTTCGGTCGGCTCACATGACTTAGTTTCTATCAACTGATCCTGTTTATTTACTACTCGTTTTTCGTAGCTTTTGTATAAAAACTGTGATAGGACACACAATATGTGATGTATAATATGTAAATAACTGTAAACTCAATAGATTAATGTTAGGTTAGGCAGACTGGACAGAGACGGCCCGTTGTACTTTCCTACGACTGCAGAAGTCTTCCGAATACTGTCGGCAATAGTCTAAAATTTCTGTTTTTGCACAAATATAAATAAGTTTTGAGCTACAGAATTGATAGTATGTATGTATGTATATATATATTCACACCTTGTTCCCAACGGGGTAGGCAGAGACAATCTTTTTCCACTTGCTACGGTCCTGACATACGACTTTCGCGTCTTCCACTTTCATCAATCTTCGCATGCATGCTCGATGTTTTAGAGTACTCTTGACCAGGCCTTTTTAGAACGTCTCCGATTTGACCGTGAAATGTTCGCTTAGGTCTTCCTCTTCCGACTCCGACTCCGACTCGCCTCATATATTTGTTTCGTCAACCTACTTTCATTCATCCTCTCCACATGTCCAAACCAGCTTAGCATCCCTTTCTCAATTCGTGTCACTACATCGTCTTACACGCCACAACGCTCTCTTATCACATTATTTCGAACCCTGTCAGTCTTCACATCAATCATACTTCTTAACGCTCTCATTTCTACTGCATTTATCCTGCTTTTGCCATACCAATGTATGCACAGCCAAACGAGCTTTGTGAGATATCGACTGGCTGTTAATAAGTGTATGCAATGCCCCATTCACCATATTACCTGCCATTGCTCTCCTTTCAATGTCACATTCGTACCTTCCATCTATCCTAAACATTGTTCCCAAGTAAACAAACTCATTCACTTGCTCTAAACTATCTTCCGTAATTTTGATACATACTTCCACCATCCTCTCTTCTCATTGATAGTCATTTATGATATATGTAAAAATAATTAAATTCAAAATATTTTAAGATTTTTAACTATTTCATGTCACCAAGACTATTTTTATCTCACTTTTACACTGTGAAGTCCCAAGCCTCTTAAAGTATGAGGGAAAGTTCATTCAATGAAAATGGATACATTATCATATCTACGTAGCATGTAATACCGACCTCAGTTTCAGTTCATATAGCAACGCACACACACGCCAATGCAACGCAACATTAGGCTAATGCGAATGAACAATGTGAAATTATTATGAAAAAAATAAAATTTAATTAATTGCAAATTAATTTAAATAAATAAATTAAATAATTAGTACCAATGATTTCCATGCCTGCTAAACGAAGTGTCGAGTTCGACAGCATGACCGACTGTTTCCGTTCCTTCAGCCGTTCGTTTCGTTATAGCATAGTGTTATAAAAAAAACAGAGGTTTTAAATGAAGAGAAATAAAAAAAGTGTCAGAGTGAAAAATTCAACTTTCTGTATAGAAGTTTAAATTCATAGACAACACAACGTTCAACAGAAGACAGCAAAGTACAAAAAATTGTCTTTTGTTAGGTATGACACATTCACTTGACAATGAAAATTTTTTTTTACATAAAATTATAACTGTCTAAAATACTACTTAAATTTACTATTTCTGATTCTGTTGTTCCACAGGGCACATTATATTATACGTAAGATTGATATACAGTAAAGAGGCGCTAGCATTCGATCTGTTTGTTGGTAGTTTTTCTAAGGTATGCTGCAGTATAAATAAGAATGACAAGTTTTTTTATTTATCAAGTGTCATAACATTAGGGATATTTTTAGATATTTCAAGATGCCTGTTAATATACCTGAGTGCCCACCGAGCCTTAAATCTATACAACATTACTTGAAAACTGCTTCGGAACATGATGCTAGAGACCCGGTGGTGGCCTACTGGTGTCGTCTACACGCCTTACAAGTTGGCTTGAAGTTGACTAATAAGAAAACTCCAGAAGAAACTAAAATGCTGATGGGTAGTCATAATTTACTTATAGTTAAGCTTTGATTTTCTACACCCTTTACAATGCTTTACACTTTGCTATGATTTGACTAAACATTACTTTTATATGTTTATTTAAGTAAATTACAAAGGATGTAAGGTGGAATGTATCCTCTTTTTCTCCAAATAGCAACATCACCTGCATGTGGCACACCCTGGTACATAACAAATACCTGTAGGCTGTAACTGGCTGTAGTAAGGAAACCCCTAGATTTTTTTTTGAACTTTCATAATCATGAAAACAACCCAAATCTCACAATAGTGTTGGGCAGCAGCATAGCTAGTGCTAGATTAACGGTACTGTACACACTGACTCATTCTGCCTAGAGGTGAGTATGGGCAAATTGTGCGAAGTAAAAAGTGAGTTGCAAAAGCATTGGCTATGCTGTTTCTTGTCTACGAAATGGAAATTCATTTTCTCTGCCTATGCAGTGGGTGATAGGCACAAGTGCTTATATTTGTACAAAAATTCTATACATACTCACGCTTCTTTGTCTAGATGTAAATACATAAGGCATAGAACAAACAAATGTATTGTGAGTTGAATTTGTTAGAAGACAAGCAGTCCTCTGCAGTTTGTAACTTTGACTTTGTTTATTGCAACACTCCATGGAGGTGTATGTAACTCTAAGCGTGAAAATTGTGTTTGTATAGAATGATACTGGATTAATAATTTTTATCAAATAATTAATTGTACTTTTATAAAGGTTTTGTTATAATTATGTTTAAACCTATGACACCCACTGGGGATCGGCTTCTGAATCAAAACATCAGTATTTGATCCTGTATGTGAAGGATGTGTATAAACAAGTTTTTGAAACATATGTATAAGTTGTATCAATGACCTGAACACTAATGGCAACAGGGCTGTTACATTGTTCCACACAAAAGCCAATATTTGAATTCTTAAATTTTTATATCTGTAAGTATTCTTTAGTTTATAGAATATGGACATGTTTTTAATAAAGCCCAATTAAGACCACTAAGTATTGAACCCTACAAAAAAGCACCCTAGCACCCCCACTTACCATTTTTAATATTGAATATGCTTTAATTATGGTTTTCTTAGTAAAGTGGTGTGTGGTGTAAAATAACAGAAAGTATAATATAGATATTAAATTATAATACCTTTTCATTTTTCATGTAGGTCTTATAGCTTATAGTTTTATGTTTAGATTAGTTGTTGTTACTGAAATTTATTGTCACTAGTAGTTTTCTCTTGTGTTTTTCTTTGTATTATTTTTCAATGTGAAGACCTCCAGTTACTTTATATTTCATTATATTATATAATTTATTTACAGGTCTGATTCTTGCAAGGGAGATTTTTTTTATTACTTAAAAATAAATGTTATGGAGTATATGTCCTTGTGCAATTTATGTCTGTAAAAGCTTCAATGACTTGGGAGAAATTCCTAAAGTAAGGGTAATGTTTTCCTAAAAAAAATATGAAGAAATAAAAAAAAAATTGTTTCAGGATTGATGGACTGGTTGGAAGAAGTAAAGATTGCAAGTAAGGATAATGATGCTATCACTAATGAAGTTGCTGCACAAGCACATCTTGAAAATTATGCTCTCCAACTCTTTTTATATGCAGACAAACAAGATAGGGAGCAAAATTATGGAAAGTAAGAAAAATTTTTTTGGCTGGCCCTTAACAGGATGATGCCATAAATACATAGCTTATACATAAATATATAAGCTTGTGTAAGTCCACTGTTGGACATGGGTGTTTCTAAATACAGCACCAGCAAATTTTTTAAATATCTTCATTGCTGAGATTTCCAGTTGGTTCACTATCATGAGGTATTAAGCAGTCCATGGCAAAATACCCATTGAATGAAATTGGTTGCAGGATTTGAAATAATAACTGCTAACTGCCAATGAAGTATTCCAGACTAATCTTTATTTTTATTGCGAATGAATATTAGGATGTATCCCTGTTAACCATTTATTATTAAGTGGTCTGTGTGATTATTTGCTGCTACTACTCTGCCTTCTATCTTATATATATGACCAAAGACCACTCACTGACCAATCACGAAATTAGGTTCTTGACAAGTCAGTATCAAGTAAGATAGCATCAGCTCTTATTAACTTAAATTTTATCAAAATACCCTTCAAAATATATTTGATTCAGTTTTATTTTTTTTATTTATTTATTTATTCTTTATTGCCTTAAGCTTAAGGTTACAATGGGCGGACTTAATGCCAAGTGGCATTCTCTACCAGTCAACCCTCGTATAAGAAAAGATTTATTTATTAATGTAATAAAATAATTATATGAATATCACAAAAAATGTTACTTGGGTAACAGCTAGAATAAAAAAACCTTTTTTTCCTCATTTTATTATGGCAATCACATACTAATATTGTTTCAGGAATGTTGTTAAAGCATTTTATACAGCTGGAATGATTTATGATGTCCTAACAACATTTGGTGAATTAACTGATGAAGCTGCTCAAAACAAAAAGTATGCTAAATGGAAGGCTGCCTACATCCATAATTGCCTGAAAAATGGAGAAACACCAGTTCCAGGTTTTAATCCAATTATACGACATCCGCATATGTTTCTTCTGAACCCAATTAAACAAAACATTTGTAATTAAACATTAATAATAAAAGTATCAAACAAGTATATATCTCAAAAATTATGTATGGAGTACAAATAAGCTGCACCTAATTTCCTCCAAATGCTTATGCTCATGCCCATACTCATGCAGAAAATTTATTTATTTATTTATTTATGCTTTATTGTCTACACCAAAAGGATTACAAAAGGCGGACTTAATGCCTTTTGGCATTCTCTAACAGTCAACGTGTGAAAATGCTTGAAGATTGGATTTATTTTGCAGCAGTTTATAATTTTTTTACAAACTACTAACACATGGTTTAGTTGTTATCACACTCTTACCTTAGACTTGAGCCATGGGCCTTGACATCTATTGTTTGTATCCCAACCAAAACCAATATTTGAGCAACATTCAAATTACGAATTTTTGTGCCCAGAAATAAAATTACCAGATTGCATTTCCATTAAATCAAATGTATTAAAATTAAGTGAGTTACCTAATTCCTACAAGAGGGACCTTTTGCTAGCATTTGCACGACATTAACTTTATTATTTTATTAACATTGTGTTAAAATCAAATGTATAGAAATAAAAATTACTAAAACGAGAACACTTACGGAGTCTCACCTGTTTCTTCTCCATTATTAGGGACCTGTGATAGATTAAAAAGAATTGGCACTGGACAATAGAAATTTATGTTACGTATGCCAAAAAACTCATTATATTTTTAAGTCCGATCGAAGTTTCGGGTTCGGCCATTTACGGCCAAAAATACTGGATTGGCTTCTGCTGGGTCGCTGACGGTAGGTGACAGAGATGCCTGTGCCCGCGAAGGGTGAGCAGATGCCCTCTTGCTCTCCCTTCGCGGGCGGTGATTCTCGACATATCATTCGCGTCTTGCTCCATAACGGGTCTCGGTACTCTTAGTGCATAAAGTAGCGTGATGGGCCTCTCTTGCAGTTCTTGCAAGGCGGGCTTCGGCTCGATGTTCATTAATGCCTTTTGCGAAGTCATCGAAAACATAGGTTTTTCTTCTTAACCAACTTCCATCTTTTATCGACGCTTCATCATCATCATCATTTCAGCCTATTAGAAGTCCACTGCTGAACATAGGCCTCCCCCAAAGATTGCCACGAAGCACGGTCCTGAGCCACCTGCATCCATCGACTTCCCGCAACACTGCGCAGGTCGTCACTCCATCTTGTGGGGGGTCGTCCTACACTGCGTTTGCCCGTACGTGGCTGCCACTCGAGAACCTTTTTTCCCCAGCGGTTGTCAGTTCTGCGAGCTATGTGGCCGGCCCATTGCCACTTCAGCTTGCTGATCTTTACGGCTATGTCGGTTACCTTAGTTCTGCAGCGGATATTATCGTTGCAGACTCTATCACGCAGAGAAACACCGAGCATAGCCCTTTCCATAGCGCGCTGAGCAACTTTGAGCTTCCTCATACGGGCTGCAGTGAAGGACCAAGTCTCGGATCCGTATGTCATCACTGGCAACACGCACTGGTTGTATACTTTCGTCTTGAGGCTTTGCGGTATACTCGACGAGAAGATATGACGTAGTTTCCCGAACGCAGCCCAGCCGAGTTGGATTCGTCGATTGACCTCTGAGTCGAAGTTGGACTTACCTAATCGGACAATTTGTCCCAGGTATACGTACTCGTCTACAACTTCGAGCCTATTGTTCCCAACAACAACCGGTATTGGTGTGACATGGACGTTTGACATGAACTTCGTCTTGTCCATGTTCATCTTAAGACCAACCTGTTGGGAGACGTTATTGAGGTCATTGAGCATTGTACTAAGCTCCTCCAGCGATCCTGCCATAAGAACTATGTCGTCGGCAAATCGAAGGTGAGTGATGTATTCGCCATTGATGTTGATACCGTATCCTTTCCAGTTCAGCTGCTTGAAAACATCTTCCAATGCAGCGGTGAAGAGTTTCGGGGATATGACATCACCCTGTCTTACACCTTTCTGCAGTTGGATTGGTTTCGTACTCTGATTCTGTACTCGGATAGACATCGTAGCCTCATTGTACAAACACCTCAGCACTTCGATATACCGAGAGTCGTATCTGGCACCGCTGGAGAGACTGTAGCACCGCCCAAATTTCGACTGAATCGAAGGCTTTCTCATAGTCCACATACGCCAGACATAATGGCAAGTTGTACTCCTCGGCCTTCTGTACAATCTGGCGAAGAGTATGTATGTGGTCTATGGTACTATAGCCTTTTCGGAATCCGGCTTGTTCGGGAGGCTGGAAGTCGTCAAGTCTGTTCACTAGACGATTTGAGATGACTCTCGAAAACAGCACGTAGACGCGGCTTAGAAGCGATATCGGTCTATAATACTTCAAAAGGCAGTTATCCCCTTTCTTGAAGAATAGGACAACCACGCTTCTACCCCACGCTTTCGGCGTAACACCGCCATGAATGACGGAATTAAACAGCTTCTGAAGGACAACAAGTATCGGTTTTCCACCCGCTTTCAGAAGCTCAGCTGTAATTCCGTCCTCACCCGGCGCCTTGCCGTTTTTAAGCTGTTTGAGAGCCATCCTAATCTCGCTCAGAATGACTTCCGGGATGTTATCGGAGTAATGTCGGATAAGCTTGGCTCTTGGGTCGTTACTCACATCAGTGTGTGGTTTCAACGACGTTGTGTACAGCTGTCCGTAAAATCTCTCGATCTCACTCAAAATCTCGGCTCCAGCGGAAATGACTGCGCCGCTTTCGGTCTTCAGCTTGGTCAGTTGGCTCTTTCCGATAGACAGATCTCTGGCGAAGACTTTGGAGCCTTAGTTCCGCTCTATCGCTTTTTCAATACAGGCTGTATTGAATTTGCGTAAGTCTTGCCTCATACATTTGGAGATCTGTCTATTCAGTAGCCGATACGCTGACGCATCCGTTGTAGACTGCAGCTTTATCTCACGCCTGGCTTTCATGAGTTTAAGAGTGTGATCAGAGAGCTTTTGGGGCTTGTTCGTGCGGCGGGTACTGCAAAACTTAGCTGCTACCGCATGGACAGTTTCCACTAGCCTGCTATTCGTATCGTCCACTGTAACGCAATCGTCTAGGCACTGAAAGCGATTATGCAATTCGAGCTGAAAGCTCTCGGGGTTCTGGATAAGTGGTGGGCGGAGCGTAGACTTCACCAGACGAGACCGCTCGAGCCTAATGTTAAGGTTCAGTGTGCCTCTTACCATTCGGTGATCACTGCCGGTTTTTACCCTAGTGATCACAGAGACATCACTGAACAGCTGACGCTTGGTCGTCATGATGAAGTCGATCTCATTTTTTGTGGTACCGTCCGGGCTCATCCATGTCCACTTCCTGTGGGGCCGCTTCTGGAAATAGGAGTTCATCATAAAGAATCCCTCCTTTGCCATGAAGTCAGCCAGCTGTTGCCCTCTTGGGTTCCGTTGCCCTACTCCAAAGTTCCCCACTATCAGCTCATCGCCTTTTTCGTACCTAGTTTTGCGTTAAAGTCTCCCATCAACACCGTGTAGTGAGTCTTAGAGCAATGCATGGCTCTTGAAATATCCTCATACATTGCCTCCACTTCATCATCAGGGTGTGTCGAGGTTGGTGCGTATACCTGTATGACCTTCAGCGAATACCTTTTGGTTATTCTGAGTATAAGGTACGCGACCCTACTCGACACACTTCCGATCTCGATCACGTTGTTAATGAGAGACCTGTGGACGATAAACCCGACACCTCCTTGGGACAGATGGTCACCCTGCCGGTAGTAGAACAAGTTACCGGATTTTAGGATTATAGAGTCCTCTCCCTGTCTTCGAACTTCAGACAACCCCATAATACTCCAGTGTAACTTGCTTACTTCTTCTTCCAGTTCTAGTATCTTCTCGTCGGTCCTCAATGTGCGTGCGTTATATGTTGCCAGGTCCAGTCGTTTGGGTTGGCAGCTAGAAATCAGCCGGTGATTCTTCGCACCCCCTGCCTCGCCGTTACCATGGCTGCCACCATAGCCAGGACTAGCGAGGCCGCCGGGGACTGGGGGTCATTGCTTTTTTCTACCTCTCATCATGGGGGGGTTTGCCTTAGTTGCCACGCCTGGCGAGCGGGTTGGCAACCGCAGTTTTTTTTTGTTCTAGTGCAGGAAGATGCTGCTGCCCATCTCCTAATATATATCGACGCTTGCTTCTTTAAATTTGCAGTCCGTGGTGTGAAGTTTGCCTTTAAATAATTATGAAGCATGAGATTTTTGTTTTGTTAATCGTTGCATACGTTTCTTCGATTTCTTCGCAAGCGGCGTGTACGGGGTTGCGGTACTGCGTAGGCGTCTTCCTCATTGCTATACAGACGCCTATGAGATGTATACCAGAGTGGTCTGAAAAGTTTCCGACCTAACAATGATACGAGATATTTTTTCTTTAAAAAATTTGCCTCTTTTAAGTCTACACACTTCTCCCAGCGATGCTCCCATCTCTTTAACCTGTCCAAATAGTACTCGGCGTCTTTCTCTACAAAATAATGGTTTACGACGGTGATGGCCTCCTCATTTGACGAAAATCAGTACTACGAGTACGAGCGCAACTTTTAGATTAGTGAACAAAAAAAGTCGCTTGGGGCTAGATCTGGTGAGTAAGCAGTTCAAACCGTAATTCGTGGATTTTCGCCATGGCAATAGCTGAGATGTCTTGGTGAAACAGATTTTTTTTTCTGCAATTGTGGCCGTTTTTAAATTCGGTTGCTGTTGCACATTCTGCCTTTAGCTTGTCTTCACGACTATCCCAAAAAAACAGTCAAAGAACAAAACACTTTTCCTTTTTTTGGAGCCGATTTCACCTTCGAATTCCACTATATTGACTGTACTTTTGTTTCGGGCCAATAATGGTGTATCCAAGTTTCATCTACAGTAATTATTCGGCCATTGCCAAAATCTTGAGACATACACGTTCCTTGGACATATTTATAGCCTCTGCTATCTCTCTCACTTTAATTCGACGTTCGTTTAGCAACATTATCGTCAGTGGTGGCAGTTTTTGGACGTCCCGAACGTTCATCGTCTCAAGCTGGTACGTCCTCGTTTAAATTCTGCTGCCCAAAATTTCACGGTGGTAAATGATGGTGCAGAGGCTTCGCACACAACTCGTCCAACTCATATTTTATTTGCGTTGACGTATTGCATTTCAAAAACAAATATTTACATAAAATTTTTGTCATTTTCACAAAAACACATACACTTAAAGGATTGTCAAACAGCAACTGCGCGTTCGTAATGGCTGATTTTGGTGAGTGCCTGTCAAACGATGCGCAACCACATTCCCTAGCTGTTATTGACGAGTGCTGCCATCTTACCGTTAAGATCGCAAACATTTCAACCAAGTAGGTATATTCGCCGTTGTATCATATATATTAATGTATAGCAAGACTTCTATTTTCCCGCCTCTGGATTTAAAATGGATAGAATGGACGTTACTAACTTTGACTTTAAAAATAATAAAATACTTGATAACAGAAAGAGAACTGTTCTGTTTAAATAGTAAATTATGTTGAATAAAATAATTGTCAATTGAAAAAGTGTCTGTTTAGATTTAAAACAAAATTATTTCCATGCTCATTTGATTTGACATAACTTATTACTATTTAATTTCAGGACCTCTTCCAACTGATGAGGAAAGTCAAGATAATGAAGGTTCAGAAAATAGCAGCCAACCAGCGCCAGTGGGCTTTCCACAAAATCCAGGATTCACTCCAGTAGTTACACCTGCTACGCCTCCTGTAATACCAACAAGTTTCAACAGCACTTTACCTGACCCAAATGCAGCTATGAGGGCTGCTTCTCAACTACCTCCTGTGCCTTATACTCCAGACCCTAATCCAGGTGGTTTCATTCCATATGATCCTTCACAGCAAAGTCAGCCGTCTCAACCCACATATGGGGATAGTTCTTCAATGGTGGCACAGCTAAGTCCCGACCAAATAGCCAAGGCGCAGAAGTATTGTAAGTGGGCGAGTAGCGCCCTTAATTACGATGATGTCAAAACAGCAATTAATAATCTCAAAAATGCTCTGGAGTTGTTACAAACAGGACATGATCCTGCTTAAGGGAACTGAGATTTATTTACATTTCGAAATAGTGTTTGTATTTTTAAATATTATTTTGTTTTAAGTTGTGCTATATTCAAGTAATATTTATAATTGATTTATGCTATGGTCAGATAAATATTAGGCAAACATTTTATTCTTTAAAAAGTTTTTTAAGTACAATTATTATAAATATAATTTAATAATAGAAATAAACAATTAAATGTTTTCATAACATATTGTTCAAATTGATTTATGCTTTAATTAAAATATTATGCATAACGTTTATAATTGTTTTCTTACAATCATATAGCAAATCTAATGCATATCCTAAAGATTAGCACATTGCACGGCCCTGAGGCACCCATTGAACTTGAGGAGGTTTTTTTGCCAATGGTTGTCAATTCAGAGGCCTTATCTGTTAAAAATATTTCACAATAATGCCGTGTTGTTCCTCTGTACCTTGTATCCTGGTAGTAAAAATATATATAAGTAGTGTATATATATGTGGACCGTTTATTTTGAAAGTGGTGTAAGTCCATTTTTGAGAAAAATGAGCTATCACGTAATTCAGGCTTAATTTATTGTAATTTTTTTATATATAACTAGTCCGTGTTTAATTTCTCAAAAAAATCGCATGTTTTGTACAACTTAAAATCGGTCGGTAAATGAAATACATACGGATACTAATGGGGAACAGGTCAATTGGTTGGAAATATGTTAGTTGAGGTTCCTCAAAATTGCCATTTTTTATAAAACAACGATGACGGACGCAGAATTTAAAATTATCAATTTATTACATCTACGTCCTGGAAGACGTTAAAATTAAGTTAATTTTAACGTCTTCCAGGTTAAAGTAAAGTTAAAGACGTTAATTAAGGCCCTGGAGCCTTTGTACCAAAATGCCAGACCTATTACGTACGAAAAATATAAAGACATGAAGCAGCTACTACCCTATATACCTCCGTTGCATCATGGATATTTTGAAACACTACCACATGCAGAGAATAAGTAAATTCTTGTAATGACAATGTAATTGCCGTCTAAAATAACATTTTATGTGTTGTTATGGGTATTTGTAAACAAAATTATATTAAAATGAAGTATATTTTAAGCAATATGTGATTTTTCAAATTGAAATTAAACGATTTTTACAATTGTCTAATTTTGAAAGTGGTGTAAGTCCATTTACAGTACATAAATATGTGTTATCGTAGTCTAATTAGCCAAAAACAAATTAATATAAACAAATTAAATGTTGATAAAACAATAGAAACAATGCCAGACCTCATATGATTTGCTTGTATTTTTAAATCAAGAAATCATAGTAACCTTTAATTTTCTCGAAACAAAAGAATATGGACTTACACCACTTTCAAAATAAACGGTCCATATATATGTTTATATACATTTATCCAGAACAGCTTGTGATGTACATAATTTAAATACTAGGAACAGACAGACCAATAGAATCTGTAACTCGTTCATAGGGCAATGTAAATGGATATAACTCTTACTGAAGAAGCGATAGAGCGAAATCGAGACTCCATTGTTCGTCAGAGGTGTCTATCGGAATGAGCCAACTATCCAAGTTAAAGCCCTAGAGCAGTTATTTCCGATGAACCTGAGATTGTAAGCGTAATCGATAGATGTTACGCTCAACAGTACACATCATCCAACACTATTCTGATGACTTCGCTGACGTCCGCATGAGCGGGATTGGGATGGCTCTTTTATAGCTATTTACAGCTTAAAAACTGCAAACCTCTTAGTGAAGACGGACTTATAACTGAACTTCTGAAAGTGGGTGGAAAAACAGTACCTACTTGTAGACCTAAAGTATTTAACCAAAAGCTTGGTAAGCGTCCTGTTCTTTAAGAAAGTCGATATGGCCCCTTTGAAGAACTATAGATCAGTATAGTTCTATAGTTATATCTAAGCCGCGTCTGCGAGATGTTTCCGAAAATCATCCCGTATCCTCTAGCTACCGGCACCGCTATAATGGCGTCAGTTAAAGAATGCAATTTTATTTCGCGAATTTTACATGATAGTGTGATTAGCTAGATTCAAATATTTTTTATGCGGTGGATTTTGCAAATATTTGCATCTTATACATAGACAATATCCACTAGCATGTCATTCCTATCACTGGTTGTAACGGACTGTAGGTTATATACTTATATATAGCAGATCATATCATCAAGATATATAGGTCAAGAGGTACACGGAGCGTCGACTTCATCATATGAGGCCGCTCCGGCATAATATTTAGGTTGGTGTGCCTCTTATCGTTCCATCATCATCTTATAATAGGGTTAACGTTTTTAATGATAAAAAAACAACTATTTTAATAATTTATTCAAATTCCACACGTCATTCACAATTAACGTTACTCGTTGATTGATTAAAATATTAAACAATTAGTTGTTATCTTAATTAAGCAAATTTACAGTACACTCAAAAATGGTGGCAAGTTCCACAGCAATTTTTTCAATTATATTTTAGGATATATGACTATGGCTGTGTTCTGAAATGCTGTCGGGGTGTTTCTCATTTAAAATAATTCATGCAATAGTCATGTATAATTACAATTTCGTGTACGTCAACATTTTATTTATAAGCTATAACCTTCACTTTGGAACTTAATATAGAATTATTTCTCACAATCACTGCCATTAGACTACGAAAAATTATCAGAAAGCAGGTTATTGGATTGGAGCCAAATTGTTACTCTTGTTGGCAATTCCTTAAGAAAAATAAAATATTTCTGGGATTATTATAAATATTTTAAGTAAACAAGATAATAAGAGATATCCTACCAAAATATTGTTTAGATAGTCTTTGTTTCTTTCATGTGAGATGCTGTGTTAAATAGATATTTTGATTTGTTAGAATTCGTTCACACATTAAATATTCTAATAAATTAATTTTAATTATAAAAATAAAAATTTCAATAATCCTGTCGCTATACTTAAGAGGAGAAGGAGGAATCCTCGAGGAGGCCCTTGCCCATCCTCTCAATATTTGAGAAAATTTTAATATATTTTTTTACCGGGAAGAGTCCGTGCCACGCTACTCGCCAGCGCTTCTATAATTTGTCTGATATACAGGTTTCCTCTCAATATTTTCATTCGTCGTCGGATACGTGATAAATTCAACGCAAACTATTTTAGTGGTGCCGGCACGGGGATGCGGCGGACTCATAAAATTGAAGCGAGTGGCCTGGCCACTCCACTGATCTGCCACGGCTCTTGATATAAGTAATAGATAAAGCTATTGTTTAAGGAATTGCACACTGTGCCATAAGGTTTTGAAATCAGCACGGAAAGTTATAAATACGTTCTTTTTTCAATAAAAAAACATGAATTGTAGATTTTAATGACAATTAAACTATAAATTACGATAAAATATTGGTAGTTCAATTGAGCGATTTTGCTTATAAAAATTTAACATGCACGTGTAATAACTAGATCGACTAAAATATAATGCAGACAGTTACTACATAAATCGGACTACTCTAACACCGAACACACATACACACACTCAGAAATACCAACCACTTAAATTAATATCACTTTAAAAATCATGGACTATATATTACAAAAGGTTTATTTATAAGCTATAACACATTTAAATAATTTCCGCAATGCCTATAAATAATAGCAGCATTTATTATTTTTTGAACACTTTCAAGCGGTGCAAATGAAGTGACATACAATATTATGTGAGACGAATGACTAGTATAAATCACAGTGAGGTTAAAATAAAGAACTGTCTAAAGAAAATAATATATTTTCCTTGTGCTCGTGTGCAAGATCGCATTTGTGCTTAAAAATACATATTTAATTCAAACTCTGTATAAAACTGATATCAATTTAAATATCATTACTGACTGACTATTTGTCTACATTGTAGACTACAACAGTCTTCATGGTACCACCCATGTAGATTGTTAATCTCTTTTGACTCCGTTTCCGTTTTGTGTAGTAGTGGCTTTCTCTAGTTCTTCACGTCGACTGGTCTGATACCTGGAAAGAATATCAGAATTAATTTATCAGATAATTGAATCAGAAAATCATATTAGTGATTAATCTAAAGTTACACATGGAGTTTCCCAAGGTAGTGTTTTAGGCCCTTCGCTGTTTTTGAAGTATATTAACAAACTTTGCGATATAAAAGTTGTCAACTTCTGTTAGTTTTACCGCAAAAACATACGAAAATGTTATTACGTTTCTGCACATGCGCATAATTTGATTAACAAATTCTACGTTCATAACAAATATAAATGAAAAAAATATCATTGACAATCTGGCTAAAGTTGAAAAGCTATGATGACACAAAGCTTTTTCACTACTGCTTTTGGTCTTTGAAAAAACATAATTTAGGTAACTATACACAAAATTGCCATTCACGCACACTATATATATGTATACAGTGGTGGTCGTATAATTAGAAACACTACCAACGGTCCTTGACATTATGTAAGATACTTAACCGCAATCGTTTTTATTTTGAAATTAAACAATAAATAGGACAACAATATGTTCAACGATTTATCATTTATTAGAAAAACAATATAAATCCCATTACACAAGTACAGTTTCAATATTACATTACGGACAAACATTTAAATCAGTTTTATGGTATGAACAATATTGGTCAACTAATTAGAAACAACAACAAAAAAGTATAAAAAACAATTTTTTTTTAAGTATAAGTAATTAGTATTGTTATTTACGAAATACCGACTATCCACAGCCTACCAATAGTTATAATTAATATTTAGTAGCGTATCCCTTATTTTCAATAACAGCACTGCAACGACGTGGCATTGATTCCATCAATTTCATAAATTTTTCTAGGGGGATTGAATTCCATGCTTCAACAAATGCTTCATATAGTTCGTTTTGACTGGTATTAGGTTTGTTTGAGACTTTTTTTTTAACAATATACCAGACATTTTCGATCGGGTTTAAATCCGGACTATTTGCTGGCCAGTCTAAAACGGATATACGCTGTTCGCTAAGGAAACATTTGACGCTATTGGCTGTGTTTAGGGTCATTGTCATGCTGAGAGATCCAGGTTACGGGCAAATGATCGTCCGAGTAGGGAATCATTGTGTTCTCTAAGATATTTTTGTATTGCCATTGATCCATTGTACCTTCA
Organism: Bhutanitis thaidina; assembly: GCA_029286595.1. NCBI lineage: Eukaryota > Metazoa > Arthropoda > Insecta > Lepidoptera > Papilionidae > Bhutanitis > Bhutanitis thaidina. The sequence continues at coordinate 5,949,310 of JAGSMS010000009.1, read as the reverse complement.
ATCTTCCGAACGGGTCCAACTCCACGTCAGGAAAAACACCCCCAAACTTTAATGTTACCGCCACCGTGCTTGACTATACTCCTTGTGTATTTATAATTAAAAGCATTGTTTAGAGGACGTCTAACATAGCGCTTTCCATCGGAATTTACCATATTTATTTTTATTTCATCTGAAAATAACACTTTTTTCCATTCGCGTACCGTCCAATTAACATATTTTTTAGCGAATAATAATCGCTTCTCTCGGTATTGCTTGGTAAGAAGCGGTACCTTTCGAGCTTCCAAATAATTTAGCCACTAATCTTCGGCGTATCAGTCTTGACGAGATGTTTCTCGGGTCATCAGGCGAAAAAACTTCATTTTTAATCTGGTTGGAGCCTTTACTTGGGTCTTTTTTAGCAACACGAACGATTAGCGTATCTTCTCTGGGAGAGGTTTTTCTTGGCCGAGCCTTTCTAAGAACAATTTCAACAGTTCCATGTGTTCCATAATGATCTTTCTTAACAGAACAATTTAATTTCTCAGCTATTCTTCTGTACGCCCACTTATGATCTATATGTAAATTAACAATTATTTGCCTAGTTGACGACGCGTCACAACTTTTATTTTGGCCCATTTTGAAGAAAATAAAATTCATATTAAATTTTGAATTGCCGCCAAAATAATAGAAAAAGCCAAGAAAGAAATGTTATTCTCCAATTTCACTCCTACATGTGTAAGACTCATTTTGTAATTAAAAGTAAGATATTTTTTATATTTTATACATTTAATGAGTTTTTTTATTGGAGTGGCTATATTATTGCATGATTATTAATTATTGAATGTGTAGATTTTTTACGAACATTTGTACGTTGAAGTTATACTTTCTTTATTCATAAGAAGTGTTTCTAATTATTTGACCACCATTGTATATATACAGATATAATTTTTCCATAACCTTTATGTAATGCCTAGACTTGTAGGCACCTGATGAAAGTCTATTTTTACTTATAGTAGGACTCCTAGCCTGGATAAATTATATGACATGAACGTGTTACTGAAATCAAGATTTTTAATTTATAGATTAACGAAGATGTTGAAATGGTTGCATGGCCGCTTTAGACAACAAGCAAGCTCCTTTTAAGGAGAAAAAAATAAGTATCATATATTTTAAACAAATATGAATCCTTTATCAGAAATATACATTCCAATCATCTGGAACACAAATTATTTGCACGACAACAGCGTCGATTCCCTGGCATTTGGCCAGCGGCAGACCAACGTTCGGCCGTGAGATATCACTAATTTTGTTTCGTAACTCCTGTTTACATCGCATAAAAATTGGTCAAGGTAAATATACCATCTCAGACGAATAACTGTCCATATTATTGCATGCATATTGGCATATTTAAGAATAAAAGCCGAATATATCTATAGATTCAAAAGACATGGACAACTGAAACAACCTGGAGTTCAATAGTTTCATATTCGGCATTAATTTCAAAAAGTCAGCTTTGAAGGACTATAATGACTTAGCCGTATACAATGAGGTACATTGTCAATACATCTACTAGCTGCTGGAGCAAACTCAATAAAATGTGAAAGTAAGAATAATCAATTTGTACTAACCAAACTACTAGGCGGCCAGTGAGCATGAAGAAAAAGACTAGGGCAGGCGCGCAGCGGTCGAACGGATCGCCCACCATCACGTGGGAGTAGGCCGCCAGCACCATTAGCAGCACCAGGCCGATGTTGGCTGCATTCTTTATTTTATCTGCAAACATAATGATGAGCGTTATACGACTTGTTTTTGTGTGAATTAGAATTACCAGTAAGATGCGACTAAAAATAACATAATTTATTATTACTTAAATTGGCAGAAACTGGCTACAAAAAATACTCATATAGTACATAGATGCTAATATCGGGTATTACTTGATGCGCAGAAATATGATAGAGCCGCAAGTCACTCACAAGTCTTCGTGCTGTCGTATCTTTGTTGCACAATTTCTGTTTCAGCAAGGATACTAAGCTCATTGCTCAGAAGGTAGGTGCGCTATGTTTTTCTTTCACATTAAAACGATGCAAGTAGTAAGTTAAAGTAGTAACCATTTATACAGTTGAGGCGTTCGAGGAAAATTTCAACACAAATGTCACAAGTATATACATAAATACGCACACACGCCTGTTAACAATCGGCAGCAGAAGTAGGAGTGATATGATTATAGATAGTTTAAATTCAGATCGGTTCAAATATAATTTATAAATTTTGTACATGGGAAATTTATCATGTCAAAAATAGTACTTTTCAATTTAACTTAATCTTATTATTAACTGTAACTGTACATACATTTAATTTTATAATAATTACTATTATCAAATATTACACTTATTCCGAATTATTATTCAGAGGAATGAATGTAGTATTCAGCAGTCGGCCATTGCGCAGCACACGTTGCATTATAAAATATCTCTCTCACTTATCTTTACCTCCCTATATTCGATGTAACGCTTATGCAAAATATTATAAAAAAGGTAAAATAGCTCAACACAACCAGACCTGAGAATTAAATAGGCTATGGCTGGCACATTAACTTCTGAGCCATACGGTATGACTTACTGGTTAGTGCACCGTTCTTAGAACGTAACGTAGGAAACATTCAATCTAAATTAAAAATTCCGTTCTGCAACGATATTCAAAGCAATTTCGCATAAATAAATAAAGCGTTGCCGTTTATTTCTGTTAACTAACAGCGTCGAGCGAGAAAATTTTGATTCCAGCGTCTAAAAACGCGCAATATGCTGTGCTAAGAATAATAAAACTAGAGAAGTGCAGGTTCAATTCGTGTCTAAAAGGGTTACCATATATTTGATTGTTTTATAGACAACATCAAAATTATTTCTAAAAACGAAAACTACAAGTAAAGCGTGATAATACCCGATTATTTTTATTTTATCTACTAATCTTATAAAACAGCCGCAATTAATTTTCGCCTTTCATTAAAAAAAACGTTGAACATGGTCTCATTAAACAATGATGATCCGTTACATAAACTCATTGAATTTAAAACGGATTACCGAAGAACGAAAATAGCCGTTGATAATAAATCCTATATTTTTAAAGTAGCTAAAGATAGAATAATAGAATAAAATAAAAGGTAACAGCAGAAATGGATAAGAGTATGGTACTAACCCAGGCGACGAACCCAGGCAGGGAGGAAGTCTACGACCTACTAAAGTGTTGTGTAAGAATCTACCTACTATGGAAATGTCCGCTTAAATATTTATAAATCTATAGAGGATATATCATAGATTCACTGTACGGTGGCGAAATCCAGCTCAGATCTATAAGTACAAATTATAAAAAGCAAAAAAAATATTGATTTAAACCGACCGACCGATTTTACATAATAGTTAAAATAAAGTAAATTTAAGTGTCGGACTCTGTATTTGATGGTGGAGATCCTATATTTTAGGGCGAAATTCGCGAGCCCTTTATGGAATAGGCGCTGGTGGATACGGTGTGTATATAATTTTTATTAGCAAAGGGAATGCAATGATGATGATGACAATAAGAAGACTTATCCTCATAACTGTATGTAAACTAAACTTAACTGTAGACTGGTAAATAAAATAATACGGAACCCTCAGCTAATGAACGAACAGAACTCGTAAAAATGGACGTGTAATGATGTCATAGATAATTTTTGGGATATTTGGTAACAGAATAGCTTTTTAAATCAGTGCCGCACGCAATAATGCTGACTGGGCTGACTGCTGTTGTAAACTTTTCACAAACATTAACGACTACTTTGATGTCGAACCGCGAAACACATGCGTCAAGATTCGACATCGATGTGTATAAAAATGTTCAAGTGCGTTAATTAAAATAATACAGTGTGTTCTGCTCATCTATACCAATATATAATATTTGTGGTACGTAACATACTTTGATGGAACATAAATTTGTGCAGTAATAACTAAAAAAAAAGCAGATACAATTATTTTTTTTAAATATTCCTTCTGATTCTCGATGTGCGATTATATAACCTTAGTTTTGCGTAATTCATTTTTGTGTTTTTTTAAATAATTCAGTTTTCAGCGCCCCTTGTTACTACTTGCACTACTGAAATCCATTATCCCAGATTATGTTTTTCACCATAATATCGTAACATCATTAATTATCGGCTTATTCCAGCTTCCAGCCGACTGGTCAACCGATCGCAGTACCAGACACCACGCCCCTCAAAAAAGAAGCAACATCACTAGGACTTACACAATACCCTTTACTAGATCGTTAACTTTGTCTTGCAGTCGTCTGGGTAGGCACCAACATCCTACCCATTTCTACCGCAGATCAGCTGTTTCATACCGCAACTACAGTTGTTCCGGTATGAAAGGTCTAGAGTATAATTACAGGTTGTAAGGTATTCCATCTCAGTCCTCAGTAGTGATAACGCATCTGTAATCTTCTTCGATAAAAGTTGTTTGCAGGTGTCCATGGGCTGTTTTAGCTATTTACCATCAGGTGGACTGTTTGCATGTTTATACCCTAATTCAGGTGAAAAAAAACTTCACAGTACTAGCAATGGACTAACACTGAAAATACTCGAGTGTTTCCTATATTTCTTGTTGCAACTTTGCACTGTTTAACTAGTCTATTCGAATACATACTACCGAATTTAATTTATTAGACAGTACCAGGTGGTAATAATGTCCGATGTGCATCTGCTGCTGTACGTTGTAAATATAATAAAAAATATAATTAACGTTCCTAGAGCAGGTGGATTGGCGACTTAACACTGTCGCTATTCGCCAGCTCGCTACATATGTCTCTGTTATAAACTATTAATAAACATGCCCACGATACAATCGACTAACCTACTTATTCGGGCCGGAAACATAAAAATCAATATTTATTCATTTTAGCCCCTTGCTAAAATTAATGTACGCGAAACAGTATTTGCTGTGCGATAGCGGTGTAAGAATCGGCTCGTGATCCTAATTATATTAGTAATATTCCTTAATAGTTCATTTTATACGAAACTACAAAACCTGCAAACGTAGTCCTGGCTGTGTACATTTATTTACCTCTGTTTATATTTAAAAATGGGTGATCTACTCGTATATGTAATCCAGAATCTTTCATATGTTGTAGAAAAATGTGGATAAATTAAAGACGACTGACGATACTCCATTTTTTTTTGTTGGTATAACTTGGAGATGAACTACATACATTTTTTTTATTTATAATTCACATTAATGAATAATATTTTCGATTATTCCATTCGCTATATGATTGAAAACATTCTCCGTGCTCAAATACCGAAACAGTATAAAAGTTGATGTACTGCAGCTACATCTAGTGTTAAAGATAATGGCATAAAAACCTTCTCCATGAAAATATATATATATGCCAACTTTTATGGTCAAACAGTGTCGAAATCTATTCATCTCAAACAAATATACCTACATCCATTTTGGTATATTAAAATATTGTTCAAATTATTAAACCTTCCAGGATACAAGAGCATTTAAATGAATTATAAATAATTGCATGATGATAATAAAACAAATCCTATTTTCAAGGACTGTCATCTAAAACAGCCAATTATATCAAATTTTTGCGTCTACTCAGAAAATATGATAATCGAGCCTCATATTCTTCTTCTTCATTTTCATTGATAATTGCAAAAGCAGAAAGTAAACTCACAATTTTTCCGACAGTCGAAAAGATTAGAGAAACAAGATTACGAGCATCGAGTAAGATTAGAAGCCATGGCAAATCTTATTGATTGCTCTAATAACGTATTGGGTCGCTCCGACAGTATGCAATTGCGTTCAAACTAATTTTTTGGCAAGCTCGGCTTTCGGACGATGAATAATACAATGTACAACGAGTACATTTGGAACTGCTTAGTTAAAATGAGCTATGAAACCCTTATGACGCCCTGCCATTACTGGAGCACCATCAGTAGCAGCTAACAAAATATGGCGAATAGGAATTTCCTTCTCCTGAAAAACTTTTTCATGGTAACAAAATATATAGATTCTCATTCTGAATGTCAACAAATGAATGTTATACGCAAAAAAGATAAATAGGTTATCTTTTATATATATTATAATTAAAATAAATAAAATAAAATAAATAAATAAATATAACCCAACCAGACGGAAGCCCTCGGCAGGCCGAGGGTTAGGGAGAAAGGGAAAGAAACCGGCGGACGATCCGAGCGGTATCTAGAAGCACCGCCTTCTGCATTTGAGCTCGGAGCGGCCCGTCACGGAGTCCCAGCCGCCTCAGATGTTCCGAGAGGCTGACTGGGATTAACCCAGTTGCAGAGACGACTATAGAAATAATTTTGGCCGACATACCTTCCCACAAGTCGGTCACCTCGTGAGCCAGGTCCAGATATTTCGTTTTCTTATCTGTTTCGGCTTTCACGAGGATCTCGTCATATGGAATGGTGATGTCGACCAAAAATATCCTCGATTGTGCCCGGTCCATCAACACGATGTCAGGCTTTGAAAGTAAATAAATATTTTTTTAACAGCTTTGACTTTCGTATACTCAGACTAGATGGTTGCAAGATCACAGATACACAACGTTACTAAAATAGTAAAGTTTCGCAAATAATTAAACAGCTGTGATATCACAGGGGCTACGGCGCTAACTATAATTTTCATAGTAGGCGAGGGACCTGGACTTGATTCCCGATAACTAACATTTTTGTTGTAACCGACAACTTTAAGTTGCTTTTTTAGTTTAAGTTCTGAATTTACCATAGTGAAAACATCGTGGCGGAAACTAGCATATCAGAAAAGTGATATATAAAATTTTTTTTTGAGGACGTAACGTAACCTGTTTCGATAACCCGTACTGTACCAGCGAGGCGTCCCTTTCCCGGCTTTAAAACCTTTTCAAGAATTGAGAGGCTTTTACCCGCCACTGGGACAGTTACAGGTGCTTCTTAAGAATTACTTTTATTATTTAAACATTCCGAGAACCAACCCTGGAGAACAATCGTGCAAAAACTTTACGTGTTGCGTCATTATTTACATGGTACATAAGTTACGAAAAACTCGTTGGTACGAGCCCTCTCCTATCCAAACAATCGGCTATGCCGGCCAAGTACTTACGGCTAGGTATTGTTGCCAACGCCAATCCAAAGAGTATTTCAAATCCACCAACAGTCCGCCTGTACCATTTCGACGGCAGCTTGAAGTCTAACGTCTCACTGAGTGGAAACACTTTAGCGTATCTCACGTATTCTTTTCTCTGGAAACAAAGTGAATAGAATTTAGAATTTAAAAAGAAAGAGCAAGTAGACACGGTTGGTTAGCGCAGTGCCGCTACCCTCGCGCTAGAGAACATCGCGCTCCCCGTCGCTAGTCTGCGGGATTCGAGTTTGACATATTCGACGTTAGTCGGGCGCCGGAGCTTCGTGTGTTAGTCAGCAGGGTGCAACGCGGGCACGTGTGGTTGACTTTAGGTGAAAAGTTTGAATATTCCCCTTTCCCATTATTTCAAGGAGCAATAATTAAACATAATGTATTAAAATGTAGGCACAAAATGATTCAAAATAAAAAACCCATCTCAATAAACAACCCTTCTCAAAATTATGACAATGACGAATTTCCATACTCAGACTAAGTAAGTAATTGTGGGCCATAGAAATACTTGATCCGGACAGGAATCGAACCGCGACCCGAAACGCCGCAGCAAAACAACCAAAACAATTTATGTGTGTTTTACACATTGTGTTTTATAAATACAATAAGCATCAGCGTATGCTACAGCCACGTAATCGGTCGAAGATTCACTTCCCGTTGTCGCAAATACTCGTCACGTTGTCCGTGTACATTTAGCTACTCGTGTTCGGTCTTCACCGTCGTGTAAACCAAATTTTGACTGGCTACTTCGCCTATAGCGGTTAGACGAATAATCTGATGAATTAAAAATGGATAAAACACATGCTACATATTCGAATCGCCCCGGATTCGCTTGTGGTTGAAATAATTTTTAAACACTTTTTCATCTATGCTAGATTATGATTATGCTACAAAAACCATCTGCAAAGCGTCTATAAGCCGATAACTTGCCATGTTTCAGTGCTGTGTACAATTTATTTATTTTATTTTATTAGGCTGATTTATCTTAGTATCTATTTATTTACCAGTATAGAAACCTTTGCCATATCCACTTGTTCTGTCCAACCACTACTGTAATTGTGTCGGTGTTATTTTAATTTATAACTTGTTCTGAAGATTCTGTATTTCATAGTATGTCCGTAGGTTCACACGTGTTTTAGCGAAGTCCTATATCGATAACGTACCTAAATATATATATTGTTTTGTTACTAAATATATTTATACCTATTTTTATGTCGACTGAAGCTGCTAGAGAAAGAGAATATATTTAATGGTTAAAATGTCGGTACAGCCATCTCTAATATGCCAGATCTAAATGGTTCAAACCTGTGACTTCAGTCGCAGTAAGTTGTACGATCGCAAACCTCCTTGTTGATTATAATAACCATTCCCGTATTAAAAGGCCGCTACAGAATACAGAAGCGATTGTTGCCACATGACTCATGCATGTGAACAGGTGCTGCTTGTGGAGACAGGTCTGCTCCAGTTTGCAGTTTACTTACACTTTAGTTTCGTGGATTTTTATGTTAAGATAATGAGTTTCCTGTGATTTATTTATATGAGATTGTACCTAAGGATTAAAATTATAGGAAAAAAACATCAATAACCATGATTATAGGTATGCTCCGTAGGCGGAGTTTCTTTTGCCTGCTACTTCGCCGACAGATGAATATCATTACAAACCAATGGTAGATAAAACCTAGATCGTAACCAAAAAAAAAAGGATGTACGTTAGATAAATGATATTCAACTGTTCTATGACTAATATTCTCATTAGTCATACAGTTATAGATATCAATATGATCATATGATTAATTCCCCGTAGTAACTACATTTTAGGTGGGAAAAAAACCGAATTTTGTTAACATAAAATAGATTGTTAAAATTGTGGTGTCAACGAAAAAAATATCTGCCACACTCATTATTTTCATGGTCGTTGTATAACAAAGGCTTGATGATCAAGGACTTGAAAATCTGATAAAGGAGTGGCCATGATTATCGCCTCGATTTATTATCTCGAAACACAAAACCGGTTACAAAAAGGGGTTTGCGTGGGAGCGTCTAGCTAGCTACGCTGATCTTTATAATGGAAATCCGTAATTTCTGCCTACCACTTTGGATGGCAGATTTTGGAGTGCTTTTGTCGTAAGTTAAAATGTTCAATACGAACAACAAGTTTCCAAATATTGTAAAGTAGCAGTAGCAGCAAATAGCCAGTAAATGTCCACAGCTGGGCAAAGGCCCTTTCTTAAATTTGTGAGCGTTTTGGAGCCGGCAAGAGTTCGCCACGCTGCTTCAGTGCGAGTTGGTGGATTTCACATGTCCTCGAATTATTTATTTTGTTATTTCTCAGACATGCCGATTTACACACGAAATTCGGCTCTCTTAAAATTACTATTAACACTTTCAGTGGTGCCGGCAACGGGGATCGAACCCAGATCACCATGTAATTAAAGCGAGCGCCCTAACAACTAGGCTAACCAACATTGTATTTAATAATAAATTTTATGATTATATTGGTAATTTATATGTAATACATATACATTAGAAAAAAAAATTGCATTTTACGGTTTGCAGACTTGATACGATACAACGTCACTCTAGAGACATCTCTACGTTGGTACTAGGCGGCAAGCCAAATACGAAAATAGCTGGGCACATCGCTGTGTAACGAGATTCTCAAAGCATCTAATGACCTTTTGATTTTTGTCATTGCTGCATTGCATATAAAAATTAAATACCTACTTACCAAATCTTTATGTAATTCCTTTGAAATTAATGGCGTTAGTTTTGTTATACCCACGAATATAAAAAACACTCCTAACAAGACCGATAAACTTTTTAATACAATTGAGCCCATTTTTATTCCGCAGCTATTTGCCTATTCGTCTTTTATTAGCAAACTATAATGCATTCCCATGTATAGTAAAAAATGATGTTCACAAATGTATTAGACGACAAGACATGTTAAGAACCTTTTTTCTCTATATGAAAAGATATAAGCAACCTGTAAAGTATAGTTACAAAATCATATTTTATCCAAATACATGACGGAGATTTTAAGCTAAGAGTGAACACGATTCGCGCCGGCGCGAAAAAATCCATACTGTATTTTTTTAATATGATTTGATTTGTATTCTTAGTATTTGGCCAATCTGAAAGTATATTGACATTGCCATAACTAAAATTACCTAATCTATTTTATAACTGAAATTACCCAGAATTACTGGTACTACGAACAAAAACAGGTATACGGCAAAAAACGAAATAGAAGTAGATTAGAAACAATTCACTATATAAATATAATAAAAGGGAACAAGTGGCAATCTAAAAATTAAAATGTCACTCGCACTCTGTGTTCATCCGTTTTTGTTTAGTTAGCAGTTTTGTGAAGACTGTTTTTTTTTAATGTTTTTGTGGCATTGGCTATAACGGCTTTATCAAAAAAAACATTAACTTCCAGATTTATGTCGTAATTGTCATTAATATAGCTTTGAAGCCATTTTTTTTTTAATTTTATCGGAAAGGCGGCAAAGGAGCAAGCGGTTCACCTGATGGTAAGTGATTACCGTCGCCCACGTACATCTGCACCCAGAAGCACAGGATTCCCGTACTTCCCGCCGGTATTCTTCGAGATCGTGGTACCAATCCGGTCGAGCCAGCCAATTCGAGCAGCAGAAAAAGCCGCCGCTTGGCTCTACTGCGTACAAAAGCTAAACTATCGATGCCTCGTTCTGTATTGATTTTTTTTTTTTGGGGTGGAGGGAAAATAATCTAGTCACATCCGTTGTTGCCCGGGAGGCCTCCCAACGGTATATATCGGAGTCGGATCTCGGAAGAAGAAACATAACGACTAAAAACCCATCCACATTGCTGTTGGCCCGGAAGCCTTTACAGCTTCATCGGAGGAGACTTGCGACGATGTCTGTTGCTATAAAGCGCTGCGTCCCCTGAAACGAAAGAATAACTTCCAATTTTAGAGGAGGGGCTAGGCGATCCGAGGGCCCCGACAGGGAGGTGAAACCTTTTCTGGGATCGCCTTATTATGTGACTTTAGTCCTGTGACCTCTGCCTCGAGTAAAGTATTGAATTAATTTTCCAGTCACTATGTATATCCAACAAATTGAGGCATAATACACTATTAACGTTAAATATCAGAACTCAAAATGTAAATAAATAACAAAATGTAATAATAGTGCCCTGTGCCGACAGTTATCAAAACCAAGAGGCACATTTTGTATTTAACAGTGCAACCCTATTAGGGTGACGAACCAAGCATATCGGTCATCAGAGTAACCGATTCTTTCGAGAAAACGATTTTAAATTCATTGGGCTTATAATCGTTCAAATAATTTTTCGATTTATATTGATTTTTAATTCTAGATTGTCATTCTAACATTTATTAAAAAAACTGTGGAGTAAAAACAGACTATTTGCATTGATTTCTGCTTATTTCCAATTTGTAGTCATGACAACCTTTGACATTTAAATTGAATTTCTAAATATACCCAGAATAATAAATTATATATTAGGATGAGATTTTAGAGATTAAGTATTTTAATTTGAGCTTAATGTCACCCATGCAGGAATTTATCATGATAAACAAACCATAAAGCCCAGAATAGTTTGATGTTATTTATTTACATACAAAAATGACGAATGCCGTGACATATCACTGGTATGCTGTAAATAGTGTTAAATAAAGAAAAAGTCCTAAAACTAGCATTTTAAGCAAATACCACTGGAAAATCATTTTGCGTCAATGTTAATGTCGCCGATGAAAAAGTTATGTACTAAAGTAGTTATTTTCAGAATGACGTCATCATACTCGATTAGTGTTTGTAGTCACGTGATATACAGATTAGTTAACACGTTTGTTAATTTAACATTAAATATGTAATGTGAAATCACCAACGTGACCGGTGGTATCATGTATCAAGCTCTGGAAAAAGTAAATAGATTTTACTATTAAAACGGTCGTCAGTGCTTATCGTATTTTGATTTACTTATTTTAATTAAATTTTAGTTTCCGATTTATAGAAATAAAAATTAATTTTTTTTATACTTATCTGTTTACCTACTTGGTTTTTTGTATAAATATTACATCCCGATATTACTAAGGTTCGATAATAGAAACCGATTAATCAATCCTGCTTGTTTAATATAATAAATGGTTTCAAACTGTTTCGGAAATATGTCCAATGATTCAGTATTGTAACCATGCTCCGTCGCCTTGCTCGTTGCGGAATTGTTAGGATAATATTTACCAAAATAAATATTGAATCTTAATTAAATCCAAATTATACTTATAGTCATGGTATAGGAATACCTTCATAGTTATCTGTCTTACGTAATTGATCTTTTGGTTTCTTGTTTGAACGTTCATACAACGTTAGCACACCATGATAATACAGCAACGTCAAACGGGGCTCTTATTTGTTTATTACGCCGTTAGAGAAGTTTAGGAGCGAACAGTAATATTGATTCAAATTTATTTACTTGTGAATACAGGGATCGAAGACAATGGACCATAAAAATTAGTTAGGTTCCCTGTATTTACCCTCGAGTATACAAATATTATACAATAAAAAAATATTAATTGATTTTAAAATCAATTCAATTGAAAATAAATCAGAATTGTAAAATGTTATACAATATTTTGTCAAATAATAAAACGCCATTATTTTTTTAGATGCGTCAATAAAACGTAGTGAGTAAGACTTTAAATTTTCAGTCGATGTTTTACCAAGTTAAAAAGCAAGTATAATGACAATTATTTTTTTAAAATCAGGATCCTTTTGAGTGAATGGCTTGTAGCTAATGCCACAATAAATATTAAGAAAATATGCGGTCTCCAACTTCCTTACGACTTAGTACATAACCAGAATTTGTGACCGTTACCATAAATTAAACAAAGAGTAAAGTGTAGATAAACAAGCGTAAATATATGTCTTTTATAAAGTTTATTACGAGGGGTAAAATTAATAAAAAAAAAGGCTACCAAGCAATAGGACGACCGATAATAGTAGTATTTTTGGAAGTTAATAGCGAATATTTTTCCAGGTAACTCAAATAATACAAAGGTTACCGTAGTATTATTTGTTATGCCTGATACTAAGGTTTGCAGAACAGTGTTATCTATTTATATGTATGTATATATTCACGGCTTGTTCCCAACGGAGTAGGCAGAGACAATCTTTTATATGTATAATAATATAAATTTTATGCGAAAGTAACTGTCTGTCTGTTATGTTTTTACAGTTAAACTACTGAACCGCTTTAGATGAAAATTCATATGGAGGTGATTTGAACCTCGGGAACGGACAAGAGCAAAAAATTTTATAGGTAAAGCCGCGGGATAATTATGTTACATTTTTACGATATTACGATTATACAAGGGAAGAGCTGCGAGGTAGAATAGTACTGCTACTATTTGAACACGCTTGCTAGAACAAAACAGTATTGCTGGAATAGTCACCAGCGCAGCACAGTTAATAACTGACTGGTGTATTTCATGGCAGTTTTCTTCCTCCATCACTTTTCGCTCTCTACTGAACTCTTTTACTATTAAACTAGTCCATAGACTTCAACAGTTTGATGTTATTGGCTCGGCCAATTACCAGAGGAATCTGAAGGTCAGAGGACTCTTAAATTTATTAAAAAAAAAATACCTTGATTTTACAGAAATTTGCCTGAGCGATATTAGGATGGTTCTGAAACAGCCTAAAATTGGCAAAGCGTTGAATTGAGATGGAATTACAGGTGAGCGCTTCTGAAAGCGGGTAGATAGCCAGTACTTCTGGTTGTACAGAAGCTGTTGAACTCCCTCATTATGGCAGTGTGTTTCGCCTAATTGTACAGACTATGAGAAAGCCTTCGATTCTAATAATATTTTTTGCGGTGCTGCAGTCTCTTCAGCATTGCCAGATAGACTGCTGGTGAATCGAAGTGTTGCAGTGTTTGTACAATGAAACTAAAGTCTATGAACAAAACCAATCCCCATTATGTCATATCCCTGAAAATATTTATTGCTGCATTGGAAAAAGTTTTCAAGCTGCTCGACTGGAATGGATACAGCATCAACATTAAGGGCGAATACATCACTCATCTTTTGATTTGCTGACAAAATAGTCCTTATGGCAGGATGACTGGAGAAGCTAACCACTATACTTAATAACCTCAATATGGTCCAAGAGGCTAGTCTTAAGATGAATATGAGAACAAGACAAAGATAATGTCTAACATTCATGTCACACCAGTACCAATTTTTGCTGTTACAAATTGACCAAATTGGTTTTTCTAGCTGGATTGGGATGAATAACGAACTAGCGGTTATATTACTGCAGCAACTGGACACCTGCAAACAATTTCGATCAAAGATGGTTACAGAATTATATGCCCCGAAGACTGGCGATGGAATGCCCCACATCCTGGAATTATACTCTCTATATACCTTACAAACTGAAACACAACAGCAATTTCACTGCTGTTTGGCAGCAGAAATGTGTAAGACCCACCCTCTTACCCATTTCTGCCAAGACTACTCCTAGTAATGGAGTCTACCACTGAGTAAGAATGTAGTAACAACTGAGACTACTCCTAGGCAGAAAAGGAATCCTCATCTATTAAATCCAACTTTGACCCAGAAATCAATTGATGAATGCAACTCTACGTTTAGGAAAAGATGTCAAATTTTCTCATAATTTGCAGCAAAACTGTGATGTCTAATAGACATCGCGGTAAGGATCAGCAAGCTACAATTTCCAGAAATTAAAGACTGTAATTTAACTTCATTTGTTTTATTTTTTTTACTGTACATTACTAATGTTGAAAACACATGTTAAACAGTATGTCCAGCGGCCATCACCGCCACCAAATTATAAAGACTTCTGTTTAGGTTTCAACTGAATCTTGTCCCACTGTGAGATTACCCTTTCAGTTTTTAAACAGTTGCAGTGTGATTCTACTCTCTATTTCCTTAAATATTTTATTCCAAGTTGCTAATGCCGGCTTGTATCTTTGTGCACGAAGCATTTACACATCCCAAGAACGCATTCCTTTAAGTTTAATAGGTGAACCCTAAACTGAACCTAATCCAATTTGTCCCTTTAGCAAGAAAATGTCAATTAGTTTCATCTTATTACATAGGGAATCCAAAATATAAAAGTGATAGAAAGCTAACAAAAACCAATTAATTACATATTTACATTAATTACATATATACATATTTAATTAAAATGTCTTATTGTTTATGCAGTTTTCTAGTCTCCAAGTGTACAAGTTTTCAAAAATGCAAATTAAAATGAAATTATATTTTTGGATAATACATCTTCATTCTGTAAAAATATCTGATATTCCTTTATGAAATCTGTTGAACCACATAATAAGAATTGATCATTAATTGTGAATGGTTTCAAAGCTACTAAATCATTATACTCTAGTTTCCCATTACTGATTGGCTCCTGATATTTATATTTTCCATCTTTTAATATAGAACTTAAAAATATTTTGTATACAAAATTCCAGTAAGATTTATAATGGTACAACTCATTTCTAAATAATATTTTATCATCAGAAGGACAACAATAAAGAAGATACATTTTTGTCAAATCATCTTCATTATTTAATATCTTATCTATTATGGATATGAATGTTGCAATACCTGTTCCTTGAGCTATCATGATAAGTCTGCTGTATTTATTAGGTATTATTTCATATGAGCCATACGGTCCCCGCCACAGTGTATGGTCTCCTACTTTCAAGTTAAAAAGATATTTAGAGACAAGACCAGTATCGTACTGCTTTAAAATTATGGAGAAATCAAATTCTTCCTCAGAAATGCCATTCAGTTTTAGAGGTGTGTAAGCTCGAGTACAAGATCCAGTATCGGAGCAATATTTAAGGAGAAAATGGTCTCCTGGATTCCACCATATTCTATAGAATTTAGCTTTTTCTTTTCTAAATCTCTTATAAGAAATTAATTTATGAGAATCACACAGAAGACTAACATTAGAGACAGTAAATGTTGTGTATTCTAATTGAAATATTCCATTCTCTGTTTGCAAAGGTAGATTACCTGATTTCTTGTAGTTTTCATATAATTTTAATTGATTTTCATAAACATCGAAAATACAAGGATTACAACCACTGTTACAACAATCTTCTTTATTTGGTTCCACAGGTTTCATTGTGGTCCCACAATCTTGTTTTGTACTGTATTTATATAAAAAAAAACTAAATAGGGAAAAAAAGAAGAGAAATAATATATAATCATTAAATAGTGCTGTCAATTCCCAACTAGTGACGGATACACATATTAGGGCGATTGTTGCCAAAAAATCAATCGCAGGAATCGAAACATTTGTAAATACAAACATATACGATTGACGATTTGTTCGTTTACACAAAAAACCAATCTAATAAAAATCGACGACACATTGCGTATGTAAAATACGATTCTAACCACTAGTTCATGTAGCTTCTACTATTAGTAGCAATCAGAGCTAAATAAGGTGAAATTATTGTATACACGTGGCACGGTTTACGACAATGAATTATTAAAACAGCGTCTATTGTTCATGGTACCAATATTGTGTTAAAATATTTTATAATTGGGTTAGTCCGAAAGATGCATGCTATATTTTGAAATGATTTCTGTATGGAATGTGATTAGAAGTTATAAATAAATAAAAATAAATCTAACATAGTTCTTATTACACATTCAAAAGTCTTATTATGACTTATACTTTATTTCTTATTACTTTAAAACATGCATTACGATACATGTTTTGTTGTAAATTTGCACCTGGTACAATATATTTTCAACAATAACTTCAACAAACATCAAACTTGGATTCATCAGAAGATACTACAGATGTGTCTGAAATAACAGAAATAGCATCGCTGCCCCGGTCTAGCCGAGTAGCATCAAAAGTCACTGCTTGGCTCTACCACGTGCACAAAACAGCACAACAGGTTTTTCTTGATATAAACTGGTAAGTTCAAGCGATTGTTCACAGTCATTCCACATCATGAACGTTCACACAACACATTCGTTACGAACGCCGCCCAAACGAGCACTCCGAGACCCTTGTTCTCGCTGAAAACCGGCAGACGATGGGTCACCGTGATCGCCAGCTCGTGCGTTACACGATATACACGTCTGGATTTAGCAATAAAGTGCAGAAGCAGTGTCAAAGACACGGGGATACAAAACAAATAAACGCGAGAAACAAAAATTTGTGATTTGACAAACCTAGTGGAGTTTGAGAACTATGGCTCTGCAGAATTGTAGGCTAACCACTAAGCAATGCAGTTGTCATATTATTACAAATTCAATTCGGAAATGATTAAATATTATATATTTATTTATTTAATATATTTACGGCATGGCCAAACATCTAAATACATAAAATCATCCAAATCGTAAGAGACGTTTCTGACAAACCAATTACAATATATGTGTACATCCATACAAGAAGTGCTCGCAAAAGGTGTTAAGTTTACAATATATATATATATATATATTTGACTAACCCTATGTTACCTTATGAATCTTTGACTAGAGTACTTAAAATTTTAGAATTTACGCCTTTCGTGGAACTACTGACCACTAACTACTTTGGTTGAATAGTTTGACAATGCTTAGATAAAAAAGGGTATTCGCTAAGTGCAAACAGCCTGTCCATTTTTATTTCATCTGTCCATTCATCAATCGTCTCGCTTAACCATCTCTAAACATCGTTTAAATATATTATTTTGTTAAAATATGCTGCAAACATAAATATTTTGCATATAGACCTTACGTTTGGTGGAGCAAAACATGAAAATTTTATATTTGTCTACCTGTACCGTGACTCCGTCCACATGAATGTCGCAAAATAAAAATATATCGGTCGGTTATAGAAAGTGTACCACTCCCTCAATACCAAACCCATAAAGAAAAGGAAGACTTATCCAAGCCATGTCTTACGGATCGCTGTGCTAATCTAGGATACATTTGAAATGGTAAATAAAGTTTCTCTGGTGCATTATGCAAAATCTCTGGTGGTTCTTGAAATATGTCTAACATTCACACAAGTCTGGCATCAACAATGTTATCAAGATCGAAAGTGTGTCGAGTAGGGTCGCATACGATACCTTGTACAAGAATACCTCGTAACCTCAAGAGCAAAGTGTATAATCAGCGCGAGTTACCAGTGATGACTTAAGGAACCGAGACGTCGTCTTTCACTGCAGACCGTATGAGGGAGCTTGAAGTTGCTCAGCGGGCTATGGAGAGGGCCATGGTAGGTGTTTCTCTTCGCGATAGAATCTGTAATGACGATATCCACAGCAGAACTAGGAAAACATAGCCGTTAGGATCAATGGCAATGGGCTGGTCACATAACTTGCAGAACTGTCAACCGTTGGGGAAGAATGGTTCTCGTGTGGCGACCACGTACAAGCTTTGACCTTTATTGCGATCGTTAGAACCGAACTTTGATACCCTTGTCGTGAATAGCTTATAATATCCAGATCTTACTTTTTGTGCTGTTTTATAATCAATATTTTCTGTTATGTTATTTTAATATTACATACAAAAATTTTCAATACAGCAAAATATCGCAGATGGTAGAAAACCCGTTATTGTAAAAAAAAATACAAGTAGACAATATAATCAAAATTTCTGTTATATATAATACTTATACACTCATCATACAAAAATTCATCTCAAATGAAATCGAAGTCGCGTCAAGCTATTTTGAGTTAGTTTAGGTAAACGTTCTGTGTGTTTACACAGCACTTGAGGTAACGCCCACTTAACAGCATTTGTAATACTCATACAGTGTCCTATTTAGTGCGTGAACTTACTGGTAAAAAAAAATGCTTAGTTCGATTTGTGAAATGTAATATAATTTTATATATAAAGTGGTGGTCGTATAATTACAAACAATACCAACGGTCCTTGACATTATGTAAGATACTTAACCGCAATCGTTTTTATTTCAATATTAAACAATAAATGGGACAACAATATGTTCAACGATTTATCATTTATTAGAAAAACAAAATAAATCCCATTACACTAGTGCAGTTTCAATATTACATTACGGACAAACATTTAAACCAGTTTTATGGTATGAACAATAATGGTCAACTGATTAGAAACAACAAAAAAGTTAAAAAACAATACTTTTTTAAGTATTAGTAATTAGAATGGTTATTTACGAAATAGCTACTCTCCACAGCCTACCAATAGTTATAATTAATATTTAGTGGCGTATCCCTTATTTTCAATAACAGCACTGCAACGATGTGGCATTGATTCAATCAATTTCATACATTTTTCTAGGGGGATTGAATTCCATGCTTCAACAAATGCTTCATATAGTTCGTTTCGACTGGTGTTACCTTTGATTGAGACTTTCTTTTTAACAATATACCAGAGATTTTCTACCGGGTTTAAATCCGGACTATTTGCTGGCCAGTCTAAAGCGGATATACGCTGTTCGCTAAGGAAACGCTAAATTTGACGCTATTGGCCGTGTGTTTAGGGTCATTGTCATGCTGAAAGATCCAGGTTACAGGTAAATAATCGTCCGATATTTTTGGGTCCAACTTCACATCCGGGAAAACACCCCCAAACTTTAATGTTACCGCCACCGTGCTTGACTAAACTCCTTGTGTATTTATAATTAAAATCATTATTTACAGGACGTCTAACATACGGCTTTCCATCGGAATTTAAAATATTTATTTTTGTTTCATCTGAAAATATCAATTTTTTCCATTCTCGTACCGTCCAATTAACATATTTTTGAGCGAATAATAATCGCTTCTCTCGATGTTGCTTGGTAAGAAGCGGTACCTTTCGAGAGATTCTTCCAACAGGCGAAAAAACTTAATTTTTAATCTGGTTGGAGCCTTTACATGGGTCTTTTTTAGCAACACGAACGATTAGCGTATCTTCTCTGGGAGAGGTTTTTCTTGGCCAAACCTTTCTAAGAACATTTTTAACAGTTCCATGCGTTTTATAATGATCAATTGCATTAAAAAGTTTCTTAACAGAACAATTTAATATTCAGCTATTCTTCTGTACGCCCACTTATGATCTATATGTAAATTAACAATTATTTGCCTAGTTGACGCGTCACAACTTTTATTTTTGCCCATTTTGAACAAAATAAAATTCAGATTAAATTTTGAATTACCGCCAAAAAGCCAAAAAAGAAATGTTATTCTCCAATTTCAAAAATATAACGAGAATTAATGCTTTTTTAAAATGTTTCTAATTAGGCGTCCAAGCGGCCAGTAACAGAAAATAAACTCTCCTACATGTGTAACTCATTTTGTAATTAAAAGTAAGATATGTTTTATATTTTATGCATTTAGTGAGTTTTTTATTTGAGTGGCTATATTATTGCATGATTATTAATTGTTGAATGTGTATATTTTTTACGAACATTTGTACGTTGAAGTTATACTTTCTTTATTCATAAGAAGTGTTTCTAATTATATGACCACCACTGTATATATATGTATATATTTGTCGTCCCTGTAGCCTTTCCTTCGAAGCCGCCGTGGGTTCCGTGTTCGAATCCCGCAAGGGGCTAACGCTACCGTAGATGCAAGATATTCATACATCTATGTATGTATGTATTTATAAATAAAATATATATATAATTTGTATTTATGTAAATTTATTTGAATAAACAACAGATAAATAAAATATATATTATAAGAAAAGCAGTTCCTTCGCATGATGCTTAGTGATGGTACCTAATTTCCGGGCGACTAAACGTAAAAGAATTTAGTCACAATATAAATTACGTTATTTTAGTTTCATAATTCAATAATATTACATATTTACAAGAACACACTCTAAGTAATGGGTATTGTTTATTGTCATTTTATTTAAATAAGATTTACAAGAATATGTACTACTTATGGGGTGGTGAAGGGAGGTATCCCCGTCAATGTAGCATACATAAAAATTTGATTTACCGCAAATCCATTTGAAAAAAAAAACAATATAACAATCCTATAAAAGAGCACGACATAATAACTGCAGGTATCGCAGGGTTGCGTTGGTAGGGTGTTTATCTTTGGCCAGTAAAACTTGTGATGTCTGGACAGACCATTGGAAATCATAATCCGTGAGATTTTTTTTAATTTCTTTGGCCTCTAATAAGATTTCCATACTTCTGAAGCTTTTCCAAGTGTTTTTTTTGTTGGTGCAGCAGCGATGGTGGATCTGCCAAAAGCGATACTATTTCTGTTATTTTAGACATATCTGCAGTATTTTCTGATGAAACCAAGTTTGATGTTCGTTGACGTACTTCTAGAAAAGGCTTTAAAAATTCAATGAATTATCATATTTAATCAGACCACCTTTGCCTCCAGCGTCATCTCTTTTACAAGCTCTTGCTAGAGCGCTCTTCTTTGTTGTGTATTTGGCCAGCTGAAACTAAACAAACAATATGTGATTTTTTTTTCTGGCTGTAGGAAGCAGTTTTAAATCAATGGCTTTTAAGTATCGCGTGGGCCATAATATCATTTGTTCAATAGTCCATGATAATAGCATATTGAACTACCCCACTTATTGAAGAAATGTGGACAGATTGAAAAAGATTTTAGAAATATTTGTGTATATAACTGTATAATATTATAATTTACCTGGCTGTGCATTGAAGTCGAAATCCGTTCTACAATTACAAAACGATGGATGCAAGATATAAATTTATTATGGGTAATGTCAGCCCTTATGGGCCCACATTCCTGGCTGGGGCTATAAAACAAGGCGCTGCACATACCTCCAAATGAATCGTTGCGGGTACCGATTTGGGTATGCCCCATGTTTTTGTAGTTGTTGCAACGATTCCATTATCAGAAATTATTATAAGACCGTGTACTGGGAATCGAATTACAGAATATCGGCAAAAAAATATAATTATAGACTGAGCAGACCTCGAAGGATGGTGGAAAGAGCGTTTGGGATTCATACACAAAAGTTAGAAAATTTTGAAAAGCTAAAAGTTAATCCCTTGTATAAGTGACGAAACTGTACAATATTCCTTAAATTTTACTGTTTCATTGGCCAGATGTCGAGTGTAGTCTATGATGATGTCATTCGCTTAATAATGTATGAAGTGTACCTTAGCTTTTAACAATTTGGTTTCATGCATTATATTTTGGGCAAATGTGGCAAAACTTAGTATGAATGTAGCCACAGTGACATTAACCATAATTGTAACATAATAAATGTTTTAACTGGTCGTGATTTATCACCGTTTATATAACATATGACCTTATGGTTAAATAAAAGTAACTGTAATTTCCATGCCTAGTAGTATATATAATAAAGAGTGTTATAACTTTCCTATTTTTAATAATTACAACTTTTTGTTGAATAATTTGGTTACATAAATGTAATGAAGACAAATTACATAAGAATAATAACGCAAATTAATATACACTTGCAATTCTTAGCAAAGCAAACAACTAGCGAAGATATTAAATTATGAAGGGTAAATTACACGGTAAAATGGTGACACAGAGCCTTTAATTATAGACAAGCATAAGGGTAGCATAAACACGTCTAATATAGGCAGTCGTCCTTTTAAAACACATTGGTACAAGCCCTCACATAGGCGGTATGATCACCTATGGTGAACCAAAAGAACGTTGCAAAGTGGACTAGCCCTCTCAAAGGGTTTGGCGTCTATCCGGCCAAAACGCGGAGGTACTTTAATTGCCTTAAAATAGAGTCTTCATTGATCCATACTATTTCGTTTCGACTTAAAACGCCACAATCAAGGAGTCCAGCATCACGAGTCTTTCCAAATGAGCTAACAGTCCACCTGTTTGTAAGTCCTACAGCTACTTCAACAAATGGACACCTGCAAAATCGAAGATGGTTACAGATGCGTTAGTAGTTCGGCGATCAGATTTAGCTGTTTCGCTCAAATAGTATTGGAATTAGTAATATATTACTTGAGGATGCTTTTGCTCAGTAGTGGACAAATCTATTTTACGAAATAAGGTCAATTATCCATTTTCTTCTCATGCCAACCTATCCTGGACTTTGCTAATTCACAAACCAGGCTCTGGTGAACGAATGATGGCGAAAAATTAATTCAAATTTTCTATACCCAAATTTCTTGACGAGCTGCGTAGAATTTTAGTGCATGTTGTGTACGAAAACGGATTCGCTAAAAACGCGACATTTTTCTCAACGGACATACGAGACAGTACGTGAATACGAGAATTAGAGTATAACGAACGGTAAACGTGTGCTTCATAAGACTCCGAAGATATTAGCTGGATCTCAAACGGTTAGGCGCAAAGTTATGATTTTTACACATGCTGCTATGAAAATGAATTTGTGTATAATAATTGTGAAAATTAAATTCCAAAATTTACAGTTCTGAAGTTAGTTTCCTAGTACTTCAAATTTCTAGACTAACTTTTAACGTAGATGTACCTACCACCTGTCCAAAATATCTTAAGTTTCAATGGTATACAATAAAGCAGTTGTGATCAAGAAATGCAAGTAAGAGGTCAATGTTCCACAGTGAGCTTAAATAAAAGTAAATACAAGAACAGAAATTCACTCAACATACCTTCCAACTCATGATGTTCAGATACAAATATTATTTTATTTTGTTATGCATATATGAATTTATAGTCAAATATAAATCGTACGAAGTGTCTTGGTCTATTTCCTAATTCATTCCTTGTATTTTTTAAGTCTAAATGCTAAAAATCACCAAAATGATTGGTTTGGTCCAAATATTTAAAAAAAAATTTTTGAAAAAAACAAAACTGTAGAATGCCAAACAAAAGATGAATTTCAATTTCATAAATTTATTATATATTTCATTCTAAAATTGTACATTCACGCACATACACACAATAAATGAAAAACAATTACTGCATACAGTCTGCCTCAAGATACAAGCGAATATGATTATTTACCCACATGTGAAATTGATCTTTGCAATGTAAATAAAATTCAAATGAAAACCTGAAGGGAAAAAAATAACTAAATGGAAATTAAAATATTTATTATAGAAAATAATACTTGACCTTAGAGTCAAATGAATAAGTTGACAAAATTGTATTATTCGATTCTTATCATTTAAATCAAGAGATTACAAAATACCTATCAGAATAGAATCTACAAAAATGATCTTACAAATTATATCTTAAACTTGTACGTTTCTAGGGAGAGCTAATTCAGTCCAAAATTTAATTATGCGAAACTTATTTTTCTGTTACAAAATAGTTCCAAGTAAATGCAATAAAATCACAAGAAAAGATATTTCTCTTAAAGCAGCTAATTATCTTACATTTCAAAATATTTATTAGCTCTCACATAATTAAATTTTGGGAGCATGATCTCAGTTGAGACTTTTTGTACTGTCAAGATAACTCTAATGCCATTATCAGAAACTCTTTACAACCGTAAGCATATTTGTAAA
This sequence comes from Bhutanitis thaidina, assembly GCA_029286595.1. Lineage (NCBI taxonomy): Eukaryota > Metazoa > Arthropoda > Insecta > Lepidoptera > Papilionidae > Bhutanitis > Bhutanitis thaidina. The sequence goes on along the minus strand of JAGSMS010000009.1, from coordinate 5,924,715 downwards.
TATTTTCAATAAATTGTATCTGTCTTGACATATAGAGCTATCATGACAAACAAATTACACTAAAAGTGAAAGTTTTTGTCAGAAACACAACATGTTTACTGGTCAGATCCTTCATCTTCTTCATCCTCATCTTGTTCCTCCTCAGATGAGGCTGCATCCTTTTTAGGTGGTGCTGCTTCTTTACGTGGCCTACCTCTACCTCTTCCTTCTCCAGATCCAATCTAAAACAATGCATTAAATTATAAACAACTTCCCATGTAAGCACCATTTTTTGAATTAAGTATGATATAAAAAATACCTTTGCTTTCGGAGCCTGCTTTTTGGTTCCTTTAGGCCTACCTCTTCCTCTCTTTACTGCAGGCGCTGGTTCATCATCAGATGAATTTTTTGATTCCTTTGTTCTTGCCGGTGCAGCAGGTCTTCCTCTTTTTTTAGCATCTCCTTTGGCATCCTACAAGAAGTTTTTACTCACATTAACAATTCACTATTATTCATAATTGGTAAATAGTACAGCAAAGTGTTGTATACACTTACAGATTGAGTTCCATTCGATTTAGGTCTGCCGCGCCCTTTCTTCTCTACGGCCGTTGAACCATCATCAGACATTTCAGTTAATTAAATATATTACACCTACACAGGTAATTCTGAAATTAAAAACATTTATAATTATAAAATTGCAAAAACTACTTCCAAATGTCACTATACATTTCAAGTATCCGCAAATTAAATATGTAACGAATGCCTTAAAACTTTAGTAATAAAAATAAGCATAAGTACATAACAGATGAATGAACATAATAATAATACATTTCCAATAACTTTTGGAAAATATACACGATATTTAGATGAACAATTCAAGTAAAACAAAGGAAAACAATTTTACGAAAGTCAATAGCACGTCCAGTCTAGGACGCTTGGCTTGGGATAAAAATATATCGTCAATTACTTCGGCACAAGAAAAATAAGCATACTTAGAAATTAATGCACTTTCTAATTATGGTTGAAATTGTTACATTTAATCCTAAGACACTACGATTAAACTCAATTTACATAAAAACTACACGTACATCATAGTATCACGAGAATTTAATGGAGACTGCCATTTAGGTAAATATGATATATTGTTATAGCTACACAAAATCCTAATAATTGTTTATTTTAATTTCACATCTAATTTAATTACAATTCAATAAAATTTTCGTTGTATCACAAAGATATGAACAAAATATACTTACACAGTTGTTTACTGCCAATGATATCGGATCCCAAAAAGATTATTATGGCGGGCTACGAGCGAGCGTTAACCGGCGTTTAAGAGGCGTCAGTTTAGAGGGCGCTATTGTCTTTATAGTGTTGTAAGCTTTCACTCTAAATATAAAAAATTAAATGACCATATTTTTAAAAAAGGCAGAAAGTATAACTTATACAGTTCTATATAATTACAAGCAAGGTCTAGTCTAGTATTTTTATGTGTAATTAATTATTTTGAAAAGTAATTTTCTTCAATCTTCCTGTTACTTTTCGGGAAAACTTTTCATATGCACTTATGACTATGCGATCAAGAAAAACGCAGTTCAAATAAATAGGTACTCTAATCAATACATACTGTTCGTTTATTATTACTTTTGCATAGTTGTTGTTTGACTGTTTAGCTTATTAATAAGTAAATATCGCACTTGAACATTGGGGAATTTTTTTTGGATCTAACAATTAACGGACATCATATTGATTTGTGAAATTCTTGAAAATAATACGAACAATGGTATATGACTCCTTTTGAAGAACTTTTGTTTGTGCATAGTGTATGCATCATCTCATAGCACACGACGGCAATTCCGGCGTTTTTGGGACACAATCAAACACTCGAGATCAGGGTTAGCTAAGCTTTATCGTGTTACTCGCAGAGCTTATAATAATTTACAAGTTTTACTTCTTATATCATTGGGCACACAGTTACTTTAGTAAAACAGGTATATCCTGCTACTTGTGTGTAGCCTGTAAAAAGCACAGGTATACCCTGGATTATCCGGTTTTCTTCAATATCTAAGTCATAGTTATTATGATAATCGCAGTAGCTGGGGTCGATTATTTTGTCACTGCAAAGCTACTAAGGCTATTATAATATAATAAAATTTACATCCCCTTGATTATCTTCTCTTGTGCAATATTTTAATATTTAACTCTTAATTATATTGCACACAATTTGCTTGTGTATCACTATGGGTGCTTTACCATATTTATGCTCTTAAGTCTTGACGTATTGAAACAATTCTTATTTTATTATTATTCCATTCTCGGAAAATAAACATAAAAGAAGTTTTGACAATTGTGGCGAAACAACAACAATATGAAATAATCAACGACAACGAAATAAATCTTTAGGCAATCAATTAAATTTAATATGGAACAAAACAAATGATGCTTTTTAAAGTAAAGTAAACGATAGTATAAGCTAGCGAGAGTTCACCCTTTCTTGGCACGAGAATTTTTATTGTTTTGAAGTTTTAACCATAGACAATATTATATTATAACAACATATAGCTATGTTCTTTCTATATAATACAGCCAGTGTAACCAATTAATAGGAATAATTGCAACAGGGGGTTTTAGAGGGTTATAAATGTAATGATTTCTAATAAATCTTAAAACAAACGTTTAATTTCACTTTTTTCCCGACGTTTCGGGTGCAACTCTTACGGTCACGGGAGGACTGACGTCCTGATATCATAGTTAGCGCGGGCTAACGACAGCATCATTTAAAGGGAAAAAAAAACGACAGCATTTTAATAATCAAATTTAGAGCCGTTCAGTGGAGAAGGAGATACTGTGATTTCGAGGTCATACAGTGGTATTAATTTCTTTTGACTCGAATTATGAGGCGGTGATAACATGCTACAATTTTCTCTATTGAAATTAGGATATTTTTAACTACCAACGCCTCGTGAATCATCCTTAACAAGAATTAGTGTTATTTTCCGAGAATTTGTTGTGTGTTTAATCTGAAGTAATATTTGGGATAATTTAGAACATGATTACAGACTTCAACTATAAAACTTCGATGTTTAACCATTTGATATTTTTGAAGTTATACTTCTTTTGGCGCGTTTGAGAAAAATTATGAAAATGAATTTATACGATACGATGCGCGCGCACACCGACATCTAAAATTAACAGGATGAAGTTGTTTTCTAAATGTTTCTTAGATTATCTTGGTAACTATTAAGGAGACTATATATTATTATGGAGTGTATAGTCTCCATAGTAACTATACTCAAAGTGGTTATTAATATTTATGTATCTAATAAAAGTTTATTATATTTTTTATTAAACTTTTATCAATTGCATTTAATTTATTTTTGTCACAAACAAAGAGTACTGGCACACATAAAATTTTTAGTTATTTTTGTCTTGTTACGCTAAAGAATTATAACTTCTACACTTCTTCTAACGTGCGTACACACTCATCTGATATTTGGTAATACAGCAGGATTCCATTCGACTATTGCCGGATTCACTTGATTACTATGACGTAGGTGTAGGATTTAAATTTTGCTACCCTGCAATACTTGCTTGATGTGCTGGAGCTCGGTGACTTGGTGTTTTTCGTCATAGATCACCTATGTTCTCTGTTTCAATGAATACTATACGAAATACGAAACCCCACGATAGCTAGCTGAGATGGATGCACCATGGTGGATCGCGTGCTGTAAAGCAGTTAGCTCCGTATGCTCACGGTTTTACCATACTACACGTAACCAATTATTCTACAAATTGTAATAAAGTTTTCGACTTAAAAACTCTAAAAACAAACGGGGGAAGAAAATGCTGGTGTTGGCAACACTGATTACACCTACTTTAGTTTCGTTTGTTGGTGTTGCGTTAGGCTAGGTGAATTGACGCGGTTTTAGTAATACGCCGTCAATTATCAGTGAACATTTTCTATTTGTGATAAAATATATCATTCAAAGCAACGCCACTTATGATTTTTTTTCTGTACTCGATAGTTATAATCAACAGTGAAATTTAACTGTGATACAATTCTACCGTTTGCGTGCCTTTTAAAAGTTTTCAAGTTGCCCACTTCAAAAGTTTAACCTTTGTGCTTGTTTACTGTTTGTGTGTAAAAGTTTGTTTTCCGGTATTATTATGAACTGCACCTCAGCTTTATTACCAGGTTAGTATTCGTTTAAATTGTTTTTTAATTTTTCAGCTTACTAGATACTTATATTATTTGTTTAGTGCACACACCGTGCGCTGCGAAAGTGTAAATGCTCTCCTACGTAATAGAGCTATGGTCCAATCTTGTGATAATGCTATGATTAATGTTCATGTAATTGAATTTATTACGGTATCAAAATAAGCATGTACATTGAAAATAATAAAGTTTAAACAAAAAATTTATTGAAAAAAATTATTTATTTGTAGATTGCAGATATTTACAGATCACTGCAAGTGCTACACCATTATGATTTTTAAATATTAACAAATAAAATGGAGATTCCTAACAAAGTAACAGGATTTACCATTCCCTGGGCCTAAACCTCTTTCTCATATCATGACATCTATCCATGTCATTACAATAATATTTATATTTTGGAACATTTTAGAATTATTTTTCATTATTTATAGTTTTTATTATACTACCATAAGAAGGATATTCCAAATATTTAAAACATGCAATAAACATTATGCAAAATTTTTGTAACTTGATTATGGTTCTAAATATCCCTAGTCAACATTTAATGTTGTCAATACCTGCTACTCAATGGTATGTAGTGGTATATAGAGATATACCATACTATTTCTTATATATAGTATTCATATATTTCTTATATGCCATACTATATATATAGTGAGATACCTTACTATTTTTTTCTCCTAAATTGTACAACATGGTTGTATAAAATAAATTAAAAAAGAGGATATTATTTATACATGCAATTGTTATCACTTGGTAAAACTTCATTACATTGACAATTATGATTGTCTCCTGTGCTAGCTTCACAACACATTTTATAAAATTATTATTGAATACCTTGAAGTTATTGTAAGGCAAAACTGGTCTGTTCAGTTACTTATAGAATTAATTAAAATGTGTTAAGATAATAATAATTGTCAAAAAAGAGGAGTTTCTTTTGCCTGTTTCTTCTCCGTTTGAGAACCCTCTCTGACATACATCTTTCGCTTCTTCCACTTTCATCAATCTTCGCATGCATGCTCGTTGGTTTAGAGTACTCTTGACCTGGGCTTTTTTCAGAGTGTCTCCGATTTGATCATAAAATGTTCGCCGAGTTCTTCCTCTCCCGACTACCATTAACACTCGCCTCATATATTTGTTTTGTCGACTTACTTTCATTCATTGTCTCCACATGTCCAAACCAGCTCAGCATCTCTTTCTCAATTCATGTCACTACATTGTCTTTCATGCCAAACAAAGTTTGTGGGCTGAAAAATTATGAATCTATAATGATAAATCCCTATTGGGATTGGGAATATGGTTTTGAGAAGTCTAGATGTTTTTAGTAATTTCAACCTACTTTTTACCAGAACTTTTTTGAAACTGTGTGAAGTGATGAGTGCCTATGTAGGTAATAATTTTTTAATGATTTGTGAATATAAACATAATTTATTAATTTACAAAATACAAAGGTACATACAGTTACAATATAATTTAGCCTGTGATTATTACATAAAGTAGAATATTTTTATGGAGTTCCAAGTAGTTATGCATGTAGGCGAAGATGAGGTTTTGAGACAATTACTCAATAACTGTCTTCATGTGACTTTTCTCTGATTTTTATTTATGACTGACTGAACCCTGCCAATCTTCACAATCAAACAGCAATTTATTTTTTATTCTGCACCTGTCCAGTAATGTGTTGAACATAATCCTTAAATCTGAGCATAATCTGATGAACTAATATAATTTTTTATATTTTGGATATTAAGCTAATACATTTAAAATGAAAACTCTTCAAACCTCACAATATTATGTCAAAGTAATATTAATGATGAAACATGAAGTACACAAAAAGCATTTTATAGTCAAATGTTTTATCTCTCACTAACAAAATGCATCTGCATAGCATGGACAAATCAACAACAAAATTGTATTTTCTTCTTCTTTCTCTAATAGCCTTCTTTATTTAATTATACTAAACACATTTTTAAATATATAATTAAAAATAATTATAACACACTAATATAATAATTCAATCTGAGAAGCATATGGCACAGCAATTTAGTCTTTACTTACTGCCATTCATGATGTGTGTGTGTTTTTATGTCTAGATATCTCCATTTGATAAAAAGGCTCTAGACATTTATAATTTATAAAAATGAATAACATAGTCTTGTTGTTGATGTATCTTGGAATATTTCCGGGATAAAAGAAATGCTGCTTCAATAAAGTAAAAACTGCATCAAAATATGTTGACAAACAGATGAACACACAGAAACAGAACAGAAAAAAAGATTTTTAATATTCATAGTTAGTCATATTGATTTGTTGCATATTTTGAATATAGTACATTTTCTAATTTACATGAAAAGAAATTTTTGATCTCTCATGTTTATGTAATCAGAGAGGTTTAACACTAATGTTTAAAAGTGCTACTAACATTGGAAGTCATTCCAGAGGCTAACCCCTTAAAAGCCTCTAAATGTTCCACTGCATATGTGCCACTCTCGGTAAGCTGATTGGCGATAGCAGTACGCTTCGCACCTAGACGCTGCTTCCTGTCATCGGTCTGGTATTTTTCTACTATTAGGAGGACCTGCCATCTGTCGGTAGCCATTGCGATCTTTCGAGACCTTTGCCTTAGTCGCCTCTTACGACATTCATGGGAGGAAAAGGGAAAGCAGATACTTTCGTCGATTCCAAACGAAATTATAGAACATTTGATTTCTTTGTTACGAAGCCGCGTATTTAAAATTATGCGGTCGTAGCGGAAATCAGTTTGTAACATCGGTAATATATGAAATCGTGATATATTTCCTTTACATTGACGGGCCTCCACATCAGCCCCAATCAAACACGTGCCATTGCAGTATGGCACATTTACCATAAGCAGCCGTCGGTGAGTACCAGTGATTATTGAATGAGTATATGCCGCGGACAAGGTTTGCATTCTAATCGGCTTAGTGTAGAGTACATGTAGCATGAGTCTTTGAGGTAGTGCATATAATACCTTATTTGGTTTGGGAATAAAGTCTAGAAACGGGGGACAAATTCGTCGCAGATATTGTACCGGTTAAAGTCTGCTATGGCTTTTACGTGTAGGGTATGTAATTTGTATACTATAGTATTGAATGCCTGCACATTCAAGAATCCAAGAATATTTGTTCAAATATTATTTAGTTGTTGATATCAAAAGTAATTTGTACAAACTGTAATCAATACTGTACAGTTGTATGCCACAATCAGCTATTTGGACCTACCACTGGCACTCGGTCGTTGCCTCAGTGAGTCACAGATGCCGGAGGTGCCGTCACCATAACCAAAGCCAAAGTCATTACGAACCGTTTCAAGTGGCTACCTTCTAATCTGACATTTACGGTGACGCTTAAATGATAAAATGATTAAACCATTCGTAAAATTGTGATTAGGTATGTAAGACTTTTTACGTCAATTTTTATTCAAAAATTGCGAACCACTAGCAAATTACATGCCTGCGTATTCTATTCAGTCCGAAAAAAAGTTTTTTCGTATTTTATACAAAATTTTTATCATAGTTTACTTATATTTGATTATAATATATATGTGCCATTTTGTTCGATAACTTGTTGCTATTTTGTAGGTAGTGACATAATACCATTGCTGTAGAAATTTTTAAAATTATGATCAAAAAACTGCGACAAGTAATTTTGACAGTTCTCTCTTAATGATTACCAATCACTACCTAAAGAATTCTGAAGAGACTGAAACAGGTGAAAATCTGAGGGTGTGAGGTCAAAGCTGGATATACTGAGTGTGTGGTACTGTTGATCAATTCCGGTCGTTTTTTTATCTATTTCTTGCTGGAGTCTCATCAGCTGTTGGCAGTAGAGATCCGAATTGATGGTTTTGCCCAACGGTAAAACCTCATAATTAACGATGCCCTTCTAATCTCCCCCACACACACAGCATCGCCTTATTGCAAATTAATTCGGGTTTCGCTGTGGTCTCTGGAACTTGACTGCTCTTTGACCATGATCTTTTTGGCATGTTTTTGTCGTAGGTAATCAACTTTTTATCATCAGTGATTAATCTTTTCAAAAACGGTTCTTTTTTATTATTTTTCAATAGAGAATTGCAAACGACTACACGAATTAGTTTCTTTCAGTGAGCTCGTGTGGCACCCAAATATAGATCTTTTTTGTATATTTTTAAAATGAGTCTAAACTGTTTTGTGGTCAACCCACGCTAGCTCTTTAGCTATGTCGTAACTACTAATATGCCGCTCTTGCTCCACTTTTTCAAAAATGGCATCGACTTTATTCCTAACAGTTCGACCAGAGAGAGCTTCATCTTTGCCATCAGAATTCCCGGACTGAAAACACTTGAATCAATTTTGTGCTACTCTTACAGACACTTAGTTAGGTCCATTAACGTCACAATTTTTTTTTTGCGGCTTGTGTCACATTTTTCCCTTTTTTGATAATAAAACTTCAAAAGGTATCCAATTCCTTCGTTAGATTCACTCATTTTGGCGGACAGAAAAACAATAGAAAAATGACGGGAAAACGTTTTAAAATGTCATCTATTAAATGGTATCAAAATCAGCCAGAGACAAACAGTACAATCAAAGAAACAAAAAAAACTTTTGTCCTTACCTAATACTTTGTGTAATAAACGATACAGCAGGTATAACACATTTTTTTCTTACCCTTGCATGTGAGGTTACATTGTCTTATTGACTAGAGTACAATCATATTTTTTATCTTAAAGAAATTGGAATCGGTCATTGTTGTCAATTATAGACGTTTTTCGTTACGAGGTCTATCTCAAAAACTAGAAGTTATGAATATCTGCATATTATTTACCAATAACAACGAATACTTATAAGACCGATTCATATAGTAGCTTAAAAGATGTGACCAAAACAAACGCGTTAATTGGGCATATGTGTAGAGCCTTAATTGAGCGTGGTTCAACTCTTACTTGGCCGCTTTTATTTTTCGTTTTCATTTAACTATATACTACGGCCTTAGTTACTGATGAATCAAACGCCATCCACCAGACACATTGCTTAAATGACGTGTGTGTATAATAAGTGTTTTATTAATTTGTTACAGATGATAGCATGGTGTAGATTGTACACTTTCTGCTGTCGAAATTGTATCGTCGCTCGACGGGCCATATTATTGTGAGGTAAAGTAAAAAATTGTTTTGTTAGTTTAATCAGTATTTTACGACTTCAAATTTTTAACAATTATTCTGAAATATTGATGTCTACGAACATGTCGATCATTTTAATATTATACATGCGTGCGTAGTTGTAATTCCAATGAATAAACGATTGTTCAAGAATATTTAAGTTGTTGACAATGATAGTATCACTCGCATATATATATATATAAGTATCCATCGTGATATGTAAAATGTCTATGTTTCTATGCGTCATAGATTTTGCAACGATGATATCCGCAGCATTAAGGATCAGCTGATCAGAATCAAGTGGATCTGGCAACTAATGAAAATACCATTAGGTAAAACTGACAATGTGTAGTAAAAAAACTACGCAGTTTCTCCAGTTTCGTTATAAAGGATTTATTTCCGAATACTATTAAAAATGTGTTATGCAAATTACAAATTCCACGCGTAGAAGATCGCGAGTAACAGCTAGTGAACTAAAGCTATATAATACTTTTGCTACTATTAGCTTTATTATTATAGCTAGCTCCGAGAACTAGAACCGAGTGTAGCTTATATAGCTACACATTTTGGTTTAAATTGCAGAGGCAAGCGGATAGACACCGCCACTAGGTCAAACTAGGTATACGTCCTGAATTTTTAACTATGTTATTAAGGTAGCGGAGTCGTAACCGGAGATACTTCTGTGCGCTTTTCTCTCACTAAATGCGTCTTTACTTTCTCACGGCGATTCACGAGGTCGCTCTATCAACACACAGCTGCCGGCGAGGCATGTACTCAAAGGAAAGCTGTACTTTTATGAACGTTCCTTGAAGCTCATATCATCTGTATTAATGGAGTCCTGGTAAGGTGGAAGGTTATTTGAAATTCGAGTTGTGCTTACTACGAAGTTTTATAAAGCTGGTGTGATGCCAATCCAAATAATAACTATTTAACTGATTTTGATGAAACGTTTTTTAAGGTGTTAGTTATGATCTTAATATTTTAAATGAGGACAATCGAATGATTGTCGTTTAATCACGCTTAAAGGACGGGACTGAATAGTCGTCAAAGATACAAAATTCCTCATTTTGTAATATCAAATACGATAAAACATAGACATGTAACAGAACATTTAAAAAAGGTTTCATGAAAATCGGTGAAATTACTGTATTAAGATAAATCAGTCGAAATATAGATACATACGTGCATAGAAAAACTTAGAGTTAGTACAGGTAAATGTCCCATTACTGGGCAAAGGCTGCACAAGATTAGTATATTTTAAAAGGAGAACGTCAATTGCAATCGTAAGTTATCTTCTTTTTTATTTTACGATTGCGATTGATGTTATTTTATAAAGTACTAATGCATCCAAAAATAATTATAATAACATGTCTTGTCATTATGTAACTTGCACTCGGGGTCGGGTACACAATGACTGTGGAGCGTGGTGCGGCTCAATGAAGCGGCCTGCAGCATTGGCGCAGTAAACACCACCAGCGTCGATTGCTCTTAATTGAATTAGGCTGCAAGTGGAACGCGCCTGGCACGCACTGTCCGCTCCACGTTCGCTCTCTAAACTAACACGATTATTTTACGTAATCATAACATAAATCTTCACGTAAGGAAAACGCCGGAAATGCGTTAGTCAGTCGGTCACAAATTTTAATTACTTATTATTTTCGTTATTCAAAGCGCTAGTGCACCCTAAATAGGTTTTGACAATATTTAGCAGATAGTTGTATTTATGATGTCCTTGTGGGAGGAACTGTTATTGTGACTGAGCGAATGCGGAACACAGAGGCTCTATCTCGTCATAACCTCTCACCGTCACCACGTACCATATTTTGGGTGACACTTAGTAATACTTCAAGTCGTTTAGACGAATGATATTTTGAGGTTCAAAATAGTCAGTGAACGAACAATGGATACGATGAGCCATCGCGCAGAACTAATCTAATTCTTATTGATTGACGCATTCTGTCTGATTGGCTTAGAAAGGTCCAAGGTAAAATGAACTGGAACATAATGCTGCATGCGTAGCAGAAAACAATAGGATAAAAGTATTCACCGGGTATGGTTCCAACATTTCCGTCCAACTAAATTCATTCAAAACCTCACGTGATTTCGTTATAAGTAATATAAGACTATCGGAATGAACTAATTATTTACGTATAATTTAACGCTTTGAAAAACCGACTTGCAAAACAGGTCGCGTAAACAATAGCTTGTAATAGTATTACGGTTCGTCTGAACATCGATTTTGTAAGAGTTCTATTGTTAGAGATTATCTTTTTTTTTAAATTGAAAACAGGATTATAATTTTGATGGTCAGTTAAATCCCGAGCTGACGAGCTGCGTCAGCGTAAGAGATTCTACCATCTCATCTCATGCCATTGGCATCACAAAAGTCGATTAACGGAAATGCCTGGCAGATCACATCATGGGTTCCGACATACATATTATGGCGGGATAATTATCTCAAAATTAAAAGAACTGCGAATCGTATAGCAAGGTTGCAGTAAGGGGACGGTGTAGAAGCTGCAAATGAATAATTTAATAAATAAGTTCATGCAATAATTGTTTATTATGTTAACATTTAATTGATTTGTCATAAAATATTTTTTTAGGCATTCTAACAAAAGCGACAATGAACATAAAAATATAAAAAATAATATTTACCGAGGGTGCAATAAAATTGGGACAAATTCTGTGTCAGGTTTACGATCGGAGGCAGCCTGCGTGAGCTCGAGCGTTTCCATTTGCTCGGCACAATCCGTGCCAGGCTCCGGCCACCCCTCATACGACCCGGTGGTCGATATAACAGCGTATCGACATCATCCAAGTGAGCTGATTTTTTATTTTCACAACAGACCTCTTACTCTCATACCTTCGGAGGACCATTTAAGAACGCTTTCGATGCCGCTTTCGATGCGGTCCCGTTTTTGTCGAGAGTGAACGCTGATGGTCACGGTCATTCATCCGAGCGCAAATAGCAACGGACTTTCTGGCGTCACACTTTTGCTCCATCGAGACGTGGCAGCGAGTGGCCGCCGCGGCGACATGCCAATGCGCCGGGCTCTCTCTGACGCACCGGAACGAAACCCGATTGCTAACTTTGCCCTACTATCGCTCAGCAGACTGACGACTCTCTAAATCAAAGAATCTGCGTAGCGCCACGGTTACCACCGAATGTTTTTTTTTAATTTGATATCTGTTTACCTATGTATCGTGTTACCCGCCATTCTTTGTGTAATGTATACACCTGTTTTGCAAGTATCATAGTGTTGCGTGAGTTTAAATATTAGTCTGTACATAGACCTGTCATAATAACTTTAACTTTTTATATTTTCAATTTCATTAGCAATGTCTAAAGTAGGTATGTACACGGTATTTTAAAATACTAGTATGAGGTTTGTTACATACTTTATGTGGTAGAGCCATTCTGCAGCTGTATTATAGCCAATGTGATCGGTTCGATGGGACCGCAATATCAAGTAAGACCACATAATGCTGCTGTATTTCCTATATATTTCGTATTATTGTGTGATTGAATCGGAGACACAATTAGTGGTAGGCATTCTGTCTTAGTCTATAGAGTGACAACGCACCTTGGTTTTAACCGAGGATGAATATAGGTGCTATACGCCGCAGCGACCACTGTTATATCCCTATTGTATAAAAATTGTCATATATTTAGTCTATATTTATGACCTTGTTTATATAATTTAATGTAATAAGATTAAGCTTGGATTAAAGCGAATATGTAAGAAGCATTCCCTGCTATTAGATATCATTGTCATATTACCTATCAATAGATACTATGTGTGTAAGTGAAGTACGTATTTCAGTTGTTAGGTAGGTATACGAATACTGCAATCACGACATATGCAAAGGACAGAAAGGTTCTGCATTTTAATTATTAAAAAATGATGCGAACGTCCGTAAAGTAGCCAGAAGGTTTTTATTTGTAGTGTATTATCCTCATATAATACCTACTTCTTACCTAGTTTAACTTGTTCAACTGTTATGCATTTCACTATACGAACATCAGATATACATCGTTATGTAAATAATATAAAATAGATTAAATAAAATGCAGGTAAGTGTTTCAATTGCAGAAGATTTAAAAGGGTTGTATGAAGCTTAGCGATTGCGCGGCGAGCCTCGCGTGCCTTCCCTGTGACTCATGTAGCACCTTTAGTTCTCTGCCTTTTGCATTCCATTTATCAACACAATACGAGCGACTTGCCGGTGATTTGTTGTGCGTCTAGGAAATTAATAAGTCTGATGATATGAATACAAGCAGGACCGATAGGTGGTATACAAAGCTCTTTTGTAGCTAAAGAAACGTATAGTAGGGACCATAATAGGTACGTATTTTTGTGTAATTCACAGCAATGAAAGTGCCATAAATTTTTAGTCTATCTATCTTCACACATGCTCGTATATATATTTGTGTATATTATTTAGTAACTTCGTATGACGAGTGGGCATTAATGTACCTACTAATCGTGTCAAAGAAAGTCTAAAGTAAAAACTCGCCCATCAACAACACATTAATGTCTGCGCTGATACGAGAGCCGGTTTTCAAATGCTTAACCGATGAAGATAAGGCGAGTGCACACGCATGCGGGGACGAAGACGCGCGACATCCATTAGTATTGCGTGACAATGTAATAGTACCGTTGTGTTTCATAACATGAGAGCTTTGCAGAAGGGGCCGAGTTCTCAGGCCCACCGCGAGCATCAACCGAATCGCGAACGTCGAGTTACACGTTACACGACTCCCGTAATCCGAGTTGGTTGAACACGCGACGCGACTGTGTGAATGGACTGCGTAAGTAGGACGGCTTAAGCCGACTTTGGTGTGCACCAAACCTTTGTCGCCACCGTCACACGAGATAGTTCAACAGAAACTATCTAGAGAAACGGAACAAACTTCTTCATGTTTCTTATTTCCTCTGTTATACGTGTTATAAGACAGTACTAACAAAAAAAACTATAGCAGGCAAAGGAATTAATAAATTTTTGGTCGACCCCACATCGGACTTCAAAATCTCTTCGTTTCCGTCACATTATGCGTTACAGAAATATAGAAAATATTGTAAAGACTTCTTTTTATTTTTGAAATATTGTAAATGAGCGCAACACGAATGTTATTCTTAAAGTGTCGTGAGAATTGTTGGTTTCTTCAACCTCTTGTACATTTGTTATTTTATCTATATAAATCATAATCGTAGTCACGAAAGTCAGGTACATTAGTCACTTGTAAAAAGAGCAACGATTAGGCACGTTGAAAACTCGAGTGTTTACCGAAGGCTGATAGTGGTTTTAGTGTGAATAGTTCGGAATAAAAGGGACTAGTGGGGCGCCGTGAGGCGTCCACTTGTTCCGCCCCTATGCACTTGCCGAGGGTCGCGTTGTTTTTGCACCCGCACTATTACTTTAATATCACGCGTTCCCACGCTCATATAATTAAACACTGGTCCATAGAAGCGTGAACTTTATTATTGATTCTAGTAATAAACACATAGAACAATACGTGATGATATGAAATATCTTTTTTCCTGTTTTTGCTTTTATTGATTGGAAGTGGATGAGACTACATTTTGTTTTGATCTCAAGATCGTCTGTAATGTATTTATTTATTTACAATAATACGAGTAACTTTTAGTGAAGATTTAACGCTTCAATCTCATATTACTTATTTCTATTACTTCTTTTATTTTTAGTTCATTGAATATTGAAAACAATACCAGAAAAATCGATATTGTGGTTGAGGCAAAATATTATGAGAAGTATAAAGATTTCTTTCATATCTAGAGTTGTGCGCAATTCGTAATGGTTTCAATTCCAATTTTTTACTTGTTTGCCTGTTACTCTTAAAAATAAACACAAAAGAAACAAGCGTGTTAAAATTAAACTAGAGCCATTTAAGACATTAACACATTTTCTTCACTCGTGGTGGACTTCTATTTAATAAACCGAGGCTCTGGAGACTGATTGATGGGAGAAAATTAATTCAAATTTGTCGAAACCAAACCTCATAGAATAGTGATGTGGAGCGCAGCAACACTAGTAAAGAGGTAGGTACTGCAATCACCAACCTAGCAAAGTTTCCAAGAAATACATATTGGCAGGCTTTCTGACATTTTAAGAGGTCTATAGGTATTTAGTTATCGTATATAAGCCGACGACAACAAAATTAATTAATTAGGTTTACCATGTGTACAATTATGTAGTTGTAGTACTATCATGTACTTGAATTCTGTAATAAAGAGTGTAAATATCGTTTGTCTAACGTAGATATTATTCTTCAATTTTTAAAACAAGCAAACAACTTTTTTTGTTTTAAAAATTAATTATTAAAACCAAATAATTGCTAAAATTAAGAGAAACCCACAGGTAATCGGTAATTTGACAAATGAGCAAAGACAAATACTTTAAATATGTGAGGTGTAAACTCAAGTAGGCGCAGCCCCCGCCGGCGACAACCATTGTTCATAAGTGTGGCTCATGTGGCAGTCGGCACCCTCCTCGTTTTTAACTTCAGTTAATCTAAATTTTGGACTTTCTTGTTACTTATTATTTCTTAATTTACTTAATTACGACTAACAATATCCTATAAAAAGATAATATTTATAATCCTACGTATATGTTAAAGCCACATCTATATATCTGTAAGTCTAATAAAATAATTTATTATTGATAAGAAGTTATCGGGTTCTTGAACAACACCGTACCGTTTAGTCAAAACAATTTTCATTGAGAATTCCATCTATAGCTTACTAATATAGCAGATTACAAAGTTTTAGATCTTCCTGTAATTTCAAGAAGATTTGTTGAAATTACAGAACGGTTTTGGCGCGGCGTACATCTCGCAAGCGGCACGCTTGGTAAAAGCACTTCCTCATTTTAAATCTCAAAATATATTTATTACGGTTGCATATGGGTTTTAAAAAGTATAAGTTATCAGGTTGTGACAGACTGGGCCGGACGAACGGTCTATACGATCTTAAGTTTATTGCACTTCGACACCTACTCTAAAAATTAATTTATCTTGCATGTATATGTATCATTACGTCTACAATCACTACGGCCTGGTGAAGGAAGGCCGTTTCATAAAGAGCGCTACATTTCTGTCGAGCTCGGTAGTTATGCTGAAAATCTGAGATTTAACAGTTGTTTCACAGAGTTCGGGAGAGTGCGGCGGCGGTTGGCTACGCAGCGCTTACGGACGCGTGACCGTATATTGTTTAGGTACTACGTGGTGTATTGTAGCTGCTGTTTGTGTGCCACTAACAATAGCAGCTCTGACTTGTCTCTCGGCTTGCGTTGCTTTGTAATTATGCTCACCTTCTTTATAAACCGTTTCTGTTACCCCTCGAAACCCGAAATTAAAAATAATCGAAATAATGCATTTTTATTGGAGATATAGACATTAAATTCATATAGTAGTCACTTTTTCTTAAATTAATTAGCCCAGGATTTTGGGGATTTTTTTCTAAATATGTGGTGTGGAAGTGGAACAAATTGTACAGAATTTATCCCATTTTATACTTTTCGACGTTTTTGGTTTTTGGGTTTTTGGGACTTTTGTTGTATGCTTGGCTCTGGATTTATGTTATTTTAAAGTATCTACTGGGATTAGAATTTAGGGGATCATTTGAGAAAGGCTAGCTATTAAGCAGATCGTCGCCGGTCTTAATGTTAGGTTTTTCCCAATTTGTCATGCATGTCACATTTTTCTACTATTAGTCTTAGTCAACTGTTACGATACGCCTATTTGATCGTTTAAGGATGATAGATTTTCTTGCGCCGTCCCCATTCGGTAAACTACCGTCCAAAATAATCCACAATTAAAGAAAGCTTGTGACTATAATTTTGGAACCCTTTCGCTAATTTATTCTTCATATTTTTGCATTATTGCCGATTATTAAATAAATATCTATTTACTACCTATTTAAAATAGTAAAGTTTAATAGTAAAGTAGCAACTTCTGAAGCCGGGAAGGGTCCGCCACGTTGCCGTGGGTTGGCGGACTTCGCACATTGGCGAAATATTGTTATCTTTTTACAGACATGCCGGTTTCAGGTTTATCTTTACCGCAGCACAACCAAATTCAGCACATGCAATTGCTATATTTAGTATTAAAGGTACCGGCACCGGTATTTGAACCCAGGTCACACGTGTGCTATGAAATTAAAACACAACTCTTGAGCTACAACTAACCCCAATTAAATTTTAAGTAGAAATTATACATATAGTTTAAGTTTTAAAATACGCAATCTACCGCGATTTCTCTATACGATTGCCACAGGAAGGGGCAAGGTCGGCGTCCAAGCGTGAACTTCCGACAAGTTGACAACACGGCGAGATCGGTCATACGATACATGGTATCTCAAGTTAGAATGTGTGTATGTAATGTAATTTTCAATGAAGTTTATAGCCATATGTATATATATACGCACTACATTTAAACGTTTACAAGTAAGTTTCCCGTTACAAATTTAAAAAAATTTAAGTCATACATTTGACATGAGTAGACAGACTTTATTCTTCGTAGCTGAGAACTACATTGAATGTGAAATTATTGTTTTCATGCTTTGATGTACATATTGTTGTACATTTCAATATTTGAATTTCTTCATCAGCATTGAATTTATCTCCTTAAAAAGGTTAAAAAATGTGCAGTTCAGTAAAGTATAAAGTTTCATAGATCACTTTTGGATTGGTCATCTAACTCAAAATGTCACAAACATAAAGTATTGCCAAATTTAAAATACTTGCGATAACGAAAGCGATAATAATGAATCGGCCATTTACAGTGACGTATTATATTTACTTTATAAAAAAATAGTTCAAGTTACGAGTTACGTAAACGATGCGTGTTTATTTTTACGAGTCAACGATCCGCGCACGGATCGCGATTCCTCGTTCAATGCTTAAGCCCGGACCAATCGGCTAACGGAAGCGTACCACCATAACAACGGCCGCTTCGGTACCGAGGCCGACATTAATAAACTGCATTGGGATGAATTGTGGCACGTTTCCACGTAACATTATATCTGGTTGGTAAACAACGCCGGTGGTGTGGCGGGAACGCTAGTAGTAACATTAGAATGCCCCTGTAGGGTTCTAATGTTGTTTGCGACTTTTCAAATCTGGAGGCAAGAACGTACTTGCCACAGGGGCAGTAATAATAATTTTTGATATTTTATACTCACAAACTTACAATTTGTTTGTATGAAAACAAAACAGTTTAGGAAACTATCCTAACCTGTTCAATAGCGTTTTCGTTTTCATACTAACTGTAGGTACGCAAAGTAGTAACTCTGACAAAAACAAATAGCTAAACAAAAATAACACTATACAATTTTATCGAGGAATGATGTCTCTCTCTCGGAAACTGAATTTTTTGAACTGTGCTAGTCGTCACTGCATCTCGTAGTTACTTGTCCTACACCTCTTGGGTTTACCTCTACGAAGTTGCCACTCGAGAACCTTTCTTCTCCGACACACAGTGGTGATAATTAAATATATTTTTTTCTATGGTAAAGTGGGCATGAGCACGAGCATGCGGCTCACTTGATTGTAAATGATTACCGACGCCCACGTACATCTACAACACCAGACCAGCTGCAGGTGCGTTGCCGGCCTTTAAGGTTATTTGGCGAGGGAGCGGGGGAGGGGAAGGCGGGGTGTACCTCCGGTTATCTTACTTACCGAACGAAACGCAAAAGCACAAGATGCCTCTACTTCGGTTCTGTATTATGCGTTGTCGTGGTACTATAATGGTCGAGCCGGAACAATTATGAAAGTGTTAATACTTTATTTTTCACTATTTGAACTTCGTTTTGCAACTGGTAAGGTTCACTTTTGTATTCATCATAAGACTTTCTTTCCAAGATAGCATAATAACAGTATTTTATATGAAACTTTGGCCCATGCCCACACTGGGCAGCGGATTGATTACAAACAGTAGCGGTAGTCTATGGGATTTAGGCATATTCAGATAAAATATAGGTAAATTTCTATTGACCAGTTATGTTTTAGATAAAAATAATGTGAATGTTATTGATGAATGATATCGGTATTTAAAAAAAAGTGCACAAGGATCGGGCACTGGGTCGTTGTACAGTATCGGGCCATATGTTTGCGTTATAAATACAGACATGCGCGTGTAGGTGGGCCTGTGCATGATATATGCCAGGAGCCGCCCACTTCAAAATTATTCTTTTGCTAAATTCGTTTGCGTGGAATGAGGGCATTCTCGTTTGTATATCAATAGTCGTTAAATCACTAATAAAGTATTGACTGGCAATTCATGAGAAAGCTCTTACATATGCAGTGATTAATCTAAAAAGAAAATAAATGGTTCTTGGCCACGTGCCATGCAGTGAAAGAGGTCATGACGAAACCTGCATGCCGGTGAAACTAAACCGCGAATAATGCCAATCCGCAGAATAGTGGTGTGCTGGACAATTGCACAAGCATAAATAATACTATAAAACAGTAGTTAATCGTTTTATTGTTATCAAACATCGAAGACTTTTGAAAGTTCTCTCATGTAATCTATTTATCAACGAGTTTCCTTCCTATGGTATATTGCTTGTACTGATTGCACGGATATAGAAACTTCTTGAAGGAACGGTCTCTACGAGTAGACATGGACGGCTAATACTCAAAGGTCTGTTCTCTTCGCAACTCTCTTGCTACACATTAAAAATATTTTGGGGCGCGGTGCCGCGGTACTTTAATAACGGTACAGTCGTGGAAGATATCTGTCGAACTGTTAGGCTAATCGGGATCAAGTACAATCAGAAAGTGAGGACACGGTAGAGCGTGTGAATCTCACTTCGCTGGCAGTCTTTATCTGTGGTGACGCCAATCTTGTGAGATCAAAACTCATAATGCTTTTTAGTAATCATATTTGTAATAAAAAATATTAGCCTGCATGTTCCTTCAATAAAAACTGATGGTTTCTGACAATAACGTGGAAGAACCAAGCAGCGGTCTTTGCTGTTGCCTGCCTTGCAGAATACCAGCGTAAAGTAGAGGCATCTTGTGCTTCTGCGTTTCGTTCTGTGAGTGTGGTGGACGGATGCCCACTGTAAAACTGTACCCCTTCTACTTTACCCACTATATATGTATATACCTGGTACGTGTAAGTTATGTGGAAATTTAGGAGTTATCAGATCTTGAGAAACAATTGAGTTTTAACTTTTTTATATTCTTCCGAAAAGCGCCCAAATCAAAACAATATTAAATGTATAACTACATTTAACGGCAAAAAATTTACATAATGGTACGGATTTAAGGAAATAAATCACTTATTTAGTACTTTCATAGAGGAAATTCTTCAGCACTTGCTTGACATGCTGAAGCGCTGTTTACTATCACAGATACCTCGTGCATTCTGGTTCATTTTCTGGGTCCTCGTTAATTTCTCACGATAGCTGGATGATGGTGAGATTCACCGTTCAAATATCTGTTAGAATAGATATTTTTCCTATATACTAATGGTGTTAATAGAATTCCGAATTACTTAATAATACATCTAGAAAAGTTAATGAGTTATTTGCTCCTTACTCTAATTGAATTGTGAGATTTATGGATTTAAGGTGATCTAGAAATGCAGTAACTATGTCCGGTGGTAAAATTGTGAAAGTGTCATCTACATATCGCTTGTAGAATCTTGGATTTCCAGGAGAAGTATGAAAGGCTTTCTCCTCAAAGTCTTCCATTAATATGTCGGCGACAATGGGAGCCCATCGCCACGTTAGAATTCTTTGTACCACAAAAGATAGCCAGCTGTGCAAGTAGGCTTCATCAGCTAGGTATATGAACAGTTGTATAAGGGACTGTCCGTAAAAATTACCATAATTGCCATTGTCAATGAGACATAGATTTTTCATCTCGCTGACAAAATGGTATACATTCTTTTTGTGTGCTCTAGTGTCTCCCCTGAGCGGTCAGAGTATTTTTGCTACATGCTGAGCCAATCTGTAAGTCGGTGAGTCGATTTGACTTGCCATAGGACGTAGCGGAGCATTAGTCTTGTGTATTTTGGGCAACCCATACAACTTCGCGTTTGGCACTCGATGGTGCTAAGCTATTTACGTCTTCACAAAATTTTTTGGAGTGTTTCTTAACTATATCGCTAGTTGTTTTAAGCGTATTACCGTAGCATTTACTTTATCTGCGCGAAAAATCGTTAATTTTGGTATGCTGCGTAAGTTGTTTAACGCTTTAAATTCTTGTGTTAATTTCTGTTCATACGATCATACGCTGAGAGTTGTTTTATCTGACATTCAATATTCTCGTTTACTTTTGGTGTTCTATCTGTTTATTTTTTCATTCATTATATTAGTTGTTTCGCGCTTATATAAAGTTTCCATGCAACTATTAAAATCAAATGTCGTTAAAATTGATTTTAATTCACTAGACGCATTTTCTATTAATTTGGTTAAGACATGACGTTTTTGCTGAATCACCGTTCGTAACCACTTATTACTTTTAGGTTTAAGATCTTGACGCTTCCTCGAATGGCCTTTTTTGAAAAATATTTTGACACATTGATCTCTGGATCTTTTTAGAAAGTTCAGAGACGTAATGAATCTTGCGCTTTTTCTTAAGATCTTCTTACCGGCTAATTTTATTATTGTACCTTATATATTCATTATAATATATATATTTAACGACGTTATGAATTGAAAATAACGTTACTTCGGTAATAATTTTTTTTTTTTAAATTTCAATGCTTCATCGGGCTTAGGAGCGGTTGAAACACTCCAAAACATCGAATTCAATCTCTCTAAGATGTTTCGAAACTATCGCTGGAGTGTGAGTGAGAACAATAAATTTTTGACAATAAATAAAAACGCGAATTGGTAAAAAAACATTAAAATCAACTAACTTTATTACAATACGAAATAATTAAATTAACTCATAACATAACCGAATAAAAAGTATGTCAGAATCCTTCTTTTTTCAAATTGCATCTGTCAGCAATAACGTTGAAGATTGAAATTACTGATGGAAGTTGAAACTACATATCAAATATTTACATTCCTCTAAATATGTATTTGTATACATAGTATAAATTGTTAATTATTTTTGAAATAATATTTTTGTTGTATTTTCATTGTTTATGAAATAGTATCTATCACACCTCTTTAAACTACATACATCCAGTATACATAGTATGATAGTTATAAAACTTATAAATAAAATAATGAATCACAAGCAATTTTATAACGATATTTCTATTTCCAACTTTTTGTTTAACTTTATTATGTCCTTATTTTTAAACCTGGTTTTTATATATATTATTATATTGCCTGGTGAGAACATAAATAATTATATTTAATATAACTAAATTGAAATAGCTATAACTACTGTTTATTAAATAAATTTTGGTTAGAAATTCATACAACTTGCATAGATGTGTTATCATCATGGATCTTACAATAATTTCCATCTATTAATAGTTTAATATTAATAGTTTCATTCACAGTCAAATTATGTCAAATAAACAAGTTCAAAAAAAACAAAACAAAAGTTTAAAAGTAGCAACCTGTAAGTGCCTACTGCTGGGCAAAGGCCTCCGTCTCAAATAGCTCAGAGGTTTTTGGAGTCAGGAAGGGCCCGCCATGCTGAACCAGTGCGGGTTGTTCACATATCCTCGAAATAATATTTTTTATTATTTCTCAGACATGCTCGTTTCCTCACGATGTTTTCCTTCACTGCGGAGGACGTGGTAAATACATAAAATTGCTATTAACAAATTTAGTGGTACCGGCCACCGGGGATCGAACTCAGGTCACTCGCGCTCTATGAAAGTAAAGTGAACCCTCTGACCTCTAGGCTACCACGGCGTCCATAGCGGTTAATTTTAACTTCTTCATGTAAACAGTACGTAGAACAACTTAAGTAGAAGAAAATATATACAATACGCATACTAAAAACCTACGAATAAATTCAAATATATGTAAGTGTTCATACAATAAGTTCTATGGTACAATAAAATAAATTGGTTGGAAAATGTTCATAGATTATCGAAAGTAATAATAAAGAATGTACAATTTGGAAATACGTACATAAGTCATTACAGATTTCATACTTTTCAAAGCACGTCTTAATTTAGCCGTATCAGGTTCGGCACAGCCTCGTTTCAATACAAAAATTGTTTACACTTGACATGCCACTTCAACAATTATTCATGCTGATAAATGACACACAATTTACAATTCAGGAAAAACAGCTCAATGTAAATATATCTTAAAAGTAAACTCCACATGTACACATTTAATCTAAGAAAAGCAATGAAACACTAATAAAACAATCACACTGATTCACCGACATTAATGATAAATACAAAGAGGTCTGTTTAATTGTTTGGATCAGTTGGGCATTTGCGAAATGTTTTAGGCCATATGAGTCGATTGTGCAAAGCGGAGCAATAGGATCGCGAGAAAAAGAGGCCGATCAAATCACGACAGTAAATTTTATCGTAATAATGCTATTTAGGTGGGGTACAAATATCAAAATATTGTCGTATAGAATACCAAGATCGCATATGTAGTATTATGTAGTAATCCGGATTAATTAATTTGTGATTCCTTGGGTATCATAGGTCACAAAATTCATTTGACTTTACATTCATTTTATTTTTACTGCTCCATTGAACTAGTCGATTTAAATAATTTCAATGTTGCAATAGCGTAAAATCCAAATCGGTCTTAATTATTCGCGCGAACCTTAAGTCGTCGGCCTATAAGAAAGGTTTGAAGAAAAGAAAGCATTACGGTTATGGTATTGATCACTAAATCTATCAAGCTTATCCCATATATCCTCATAATTTTTTATTCCGAACGAGTTCATTTTCTATGTCTTTTAAGTAACGAGTTCCGAATGAGTTCATTTTCTATGTCTTTTAAGTAACGGTTGTAACAAATAGTTGCCAATCTATTACCGAGTTGAGTAAGAAATTTTAATTCAATACTATATAATGATTTTTTTTATATTCATTGTTGCGTTTACTGATCTGAAATACTATAAGTCTGTTCATAGTTCACTAACGAGGATTGACTTTCCCCAATTTGTAGTGGGTTGTTATTTTTTTATATTATCACATGCAGGAAGAAAAATTGTTTTGCAATACAAAGCTTTTCAGTTATTGTCGTGTCGACATTGACACTCAATTTGTTACGTAGGTACATCGAGTTAAAGATCGGTGCATTTTAAAAACAAAAATAGGAATCTGCCTTCACTTCGCTCTGGTGTTAAGTTTAATCACATACTTACACGTGTTATTATATTGAAAGTTTTAAGTTAAAATTTAAGTGGGTTGGTAAGTGCAGTGCCGCTACACTCGCACTAGAAATTATGAATCACAAATATTGCATTTTTATCAATGTAAAAAATTATAATCTTCTCGCAATGAGAACATTTCGGGCGTAGAAATACTGTTCAGTGTCTGACTAATAAATCTTCATATTACATCAATCAGTTCAAACGGAAACAAAGTTACTGGCGGTCGGTATGTCACCATTAGCGGGCTCGTAGTGTTCACACCACCTACGTATTGATGTATCACCGGTAACTTAAATACGAAGAGAGGTCCTAAAATATCCGCATAAAGTAAGAATAAATCCCATAAATTTATTAAAGCTACAAAACTTATATTTTTCTTACCCCTGCTTAATGTATTGAGTACATTTATTTTGTATTGACATTGATAATGACATATCTAAGCCGTCGAAAAAAGGGCCCTCAATATGGGACCATGAACCATTCTTGACTTTATTACAAACTTTCTATCATCATTATTGGACCGTCGTCATCTTCAATTGATTCTCGACCATGTCTAAATGTTTAAATTCCACTTGCCAATAATTGGTTTACCTGATTTTTACCTTAATAAACACCGACATATGGCACTTATTACAGTTTGATGATTTTTACCTTACTTGGTCAGTCTTTATCACAGGGCGAAGTATAATTTACTCTTTTATCGTTAGTTATGCCCTGTATGGAACATAATATTATATACACAATACTATGTTTTAATACATGATAATTTACGATATATTAATTTGTCTGCAGTTAAGTACTATATTATGGCCTATATTCAGTAGTGGACTTGTGATAGGTTGTCATGATGATGAATGCGGCAAAGGCTAGATGAATTTGCTTCGCTCAAAAGCTGAATTTACAAAAAGATGGGTTTAAGTACCAAACTTCGACTTTCTAGACCATGTTAGTAAACAGTATTTGGCCTTTGTATATAAAAGACTAGTAGACTCTCTGTACCTGTGTTTCGCTACGGAATATTGGAGAATGTGTGTTACTGTCGGATCTTTTCTCGACACCTTTTGGCCGTCGGAGGAACTGTACCGGGGCTTGGCCCCTTTCAGTGGTTTCTATCGCCGCACATAGAAATACGTGCGGATCATTGGGTTGCTTTGAGCATGGGTTTTGCCTCGGGGGCAGTCTAGCACAGTGGTTTTCCTTTTATGCCCCCGTTTCCCGGCCTCCCACTGGTAGGATTCTTGGGCGGTTCCCTGTTCGGGCGGGTACGTCCAGTCTGCCCACCAGCGAGGGGCGTAGGGTTTCGGAGGCCTAGGTGTTTACCACGGCCAGCTCTCTGGAAAGCGCCCTTTTCTCAGGAGGCCGAGCGTGCAGTGGAGCGATGTTCACGAGGTGTGCGTGTGAGGAGGGATCTGTACGCTCGAACATGCGCTTCACAAATGCCTCCAGGTATTCTAGTTTGAGGTCCCGCCTGATGGTGGAGTTCCTCATATAACGCGGCGCACCGACTATGGTACACAGGGCGGTGTTTTCTTGCGTTTGCAAGAGCTTTCTGTTGGTTGCGTTATTCTGGCCCTACCGCGCCGGCGCGGCGTATGTGAGTCGGGATCTCAAATATATTTTATAGATCCCGAGCTTCGTTTTTAATAGGAGGCGGGACCTGAGAACTGGCCGCAGCAGTGCGCTTGCAGACGTTGTCCTGGCCACCTCTTTGACGTGGCGCGCCATCGACAGTCGTCTGTCAATGGTCACCCCCAGGTATTTCACAGTGCTCGACCACTTCACGTCTTGATTTTGGAGACAAAGTTTCTGTGGTAGCTTCCTGACTGGTCCGATGACGTTTGCCAGCGTCTTGCCGACATTCACCGACACCCTCCAGTCGGAGAGCCAGTTGGGTAGGGTGTCTAGTGCTCTCTGCATTTTTCTCGCTGCGAACTCTGCTCTTATGGAGCTGGTGAAGTACGCCGCGTCGTCGGCGTACAGAGCAAGCAGCGAGGATTCGTCTTTTGGAATGTCGTCAGTGAATACGGCATAGCAGACTGGGGAAAGACAGTGTCACCTCTCGCCATGAAAACTTGTATTTAAATGTTTTTTTATTGCTAAGCGGGCTAACGAGCAAGCTTCTAATCTGATGGTAAGTGATTACCGTCACCTACGTACATCTGCAACACCAGAGGAGCTGCAGGTGCGTTGCCGGCTTTTAAAGATAGTTGGGAGGGAGTATATAAGGATAGGGGATATTCTGCGAGCTCGTGTTACTACCCCGGACAAGCCGGCCCATTAGAGCAGCAGCAAAGGCTACCGCTTGGCTTTACCGCGTAAGAAACAAAATATAACATAATATAATACATTGCTTTATACTGCTATATATAAATAGCCTTTATGTAAACGTAAGTAACTACTTGTATAGGTTTTCTTGTCTTTACTGTATAAGTGGATTTGACTGCGGCATTGTTTGCATATTGTTACTTATATTACTATGGTGTTTATAGTTATATTGATTATTATGTTTAACTAACCGTCTTGGATGTATGTTAGTAGGGTTTTTTTATGGGAAAGGCGGCAAACGAGCAAGCGTAAACGGATGGTAAGTGATAACCGTCGCCCATGTACATAAGCAACACCAGAGTTGCTTTGCCGGCCTTTAAGGTATTTCGGAGAGGGGAGGGAGGATGAGGAGGGGATACGGAGAGGGATCAGGCCTCTGAAACGCAGTAGCACTAGATGCCTCTACTTCACGCCGTTATTCTGCGAGGCCGTGATATCAAGCCGGCCGAGCCGGCCCATTCGAGCAGCAGCACAAGCCGCCTCTTGGTTCTACCACGTTATAAAAATGTGTATATATAAATAAAA
Organism: Bhutanitis thaidina; assembly: GCA_029286595.1. NCBI lineage: Eukaryota > Metazoa > Arthropoda > Insecta > Lepidoptera > Papilionidae > Bhutanitis > Bhutanitis thaidina. Next base: position 5,897,210 of record JAGSMS010000009.1, on the reverse strand, counting down.
CAAATAAAATTTAAAAGTTCCTTTTCATGTTTCAGGTAAACTTGATGCGGTGACAGGATGGAGGCGGACCGCGATAAGCGCATGCTGGAGCGCGAGGTGCTGCGCAACATGATCCAGCAGTGGAACGCCAACCGGCTCGACCTCTTCGAGCTTAGCGAGCCCAATGAGGCAAGTCCTGTGATAAACATGTATAGAACTAGACTTGATGCAGTTGTATAATAGTTTTTAAAAAAAAAAAATAATAATAATATAGTAGATGTTTATTTTAAATAAATGAATTAGTAAAAATATAATATATAAAAAGTAAATTTTTTTGTTCGGATTAAGAATTTGCCTCTCTTTTTCTTCCACTGGTTGTCGTAAAAGGCGATTAAGGGAAAAGCCTTGAAAATACCAACCGCTCGCGACAGATGGCAGGATAACCATACCAGACCAAAATAAAGCAAAATGATGACGGACAGAAGCGTCTAAGCTGCGAGGTGTCTAGTTCTGCATTCGCCAATTCGATGGCCGATAGATTCACGATGTCTGAACAGAGGACCCGTACTCGTTCGCTACCTACCAATTATTCTTCGAAACAATGCGATTGTTATACGATTCTTTGAAAAATCTACGCTCGTTTATTACATTATTCTACATTTTATCGTTCTCAATTAATAACCAAGTTATTCAATACTTTAAAATTGATTTTCCAGTACATCTTTATTGCATTTTAAGGCTGTTAAATGTAAAATTAGTTACAGTTAAATATTTGTAGAGTTGACTATAAATTAATATTAATATATTTATTGTTTTTGCGTTTTATTGAAAAAAAGGACCCATTTCTCTTAAACCGAGAACAAAAGTTTACACCCTAACGGTGTAGTGTCATCGGGTCGTGGTAAAAGTGGGTGTCCGAGATCGATAAGTGGTCCTTTTTGTTCTAGATCTACATGTTCTTCCCTGTATGGTGCAAAAAATTTGTGAGACGGTTCTGTTTGCTGATGATACCTAATTGCTATTCAAAATTAAAAGGAACTACTTTACATAGGAACGGCCCAACCAAATAATGGATACTGTTTCCAAATTGTTTGCAGCAAACGATATACTTCATTACGGAAAAAATACAAAATACTTACAGTACACTGTTCAAATCGTCGCAGAATGCTGCAATTAATTTACTGGACACAAATATAAATTTTGAAATCGCTATTAGAAGGTTTAGAGAACTGACTGATGAAACAATAGCTAAAGACTAATTTATCTGTTGCTTCATCTGTTGAAGTAAGCAAAGTATCTATTTCTTATATGTGTGAATATTATATACAGATTATATTATGTACATATTATATATTTTAAGTGTCATTGTATTATGTCCAATGGTGTGTTACTGTGGGGATCTGCATCCGGATTGGAAACAATATTCACTTTGCTAAAGCAAGTGATACGGGTAATCTATAACTGGAAGCTTCTCCACCTTTACAAAGAGACTAATGTATCGACAATTCCGTCGTAGTTTATTTTTATAAAAATATGTCTGTTTCCTGTAGAACGGGTATAGGTGATATGCAGGAGATTCTTAAATTTAGATCGGCTAAAACTAGAAAGGTTTTTCTGTGTAAATGCATAAAATTTTACAATATTTTTTTTAAAATTATAGTATACATTCTTATTTAAAAAAAAACAAATTAAAAACAATTGTTAAGGAAGCTTAAAAATGTCGAACCGAGATTTTGACGTTCATGAGAGTTTTAAACAAGCCTAAATTAAATAAAAAAGTTTTGACTTTGACGAGTATTGACACGTTTTTTATACAGTTGATTATATTCCTGTATCGCCCTTAGTTCATTAAGTCGTACTTTTACAAAGAATAATTGCTAAATCTTTACTTCTTCTGTATTAATCCTATAAGTGTATAAACTTAAATGTAGTTTGTATTTCATAAAAAGTATTAGAACATAGTTTATTCATGGACAGAATAGGCGCCCTATATTCAAAAGTTAAGCCTCGCCACCTTCACCACATCAACTTGACTCCGAAATAAATGCTTCGAGTAGTCGTAGGTATTTTGTTCGCTGGCGATTAAACTCTTATTTTAAGATCCATTATTTAACGGCACAAGGAAAATGTTTGTACTTGAGTTACCCACAATAACTTGACACTTTTAGGCCGTTGAAATGACTTCCTGCGTGTTGGAACATTTTCTTCCTAAACAATTTACTTGATAATGCTTTGTGAACGATACTTATCTTTTAAAGAATGCGCTTCAGATAAAATATTTCCGTGTAAACACACCTGATGTTTATATAGGTGTTATGTACAATAATATTTTATGTGAATGTTATACGAAATTAGTTTTTGTGGGCACTATGAGAAATATTTACCATGTTTTTCTCTAAATGTCAACCTTACTTGGGAGGTACACCATGTCAAATGTTCATTTTTGACGGGCAGCAGCGACTAAGGTGTGAGTTCTGTTCTGCTTCTTACCAATTTGAGAGAGGCCTATGTCCTGCAGCAGAATATTTAAAGGATAATGATGGTAATGTAAGAAATGTTGATTTAATTGTATGATTAATTTCAATTAAAAAGGTAAGTTATGCAGTGTAGCCTCATTTCAATATGGTAAAGGTCTGATCATTTACTTTGCAAATTCGGCGCGCGTCAGTTTTTTATTACATATCTTTTTTATTATTTAAAGAATAAGCATTTGTTTCTTCTGCTACATATTCTATTACTCTTTAATCACATTAATGTTATTATTACAGAACTTAGAGTTTCACGGCGTGATGCGGTTCTACTTCCAAGATTCGGGTCAGAAGATCGCGACGAAATGTATCCGAGTTGCCTCCGATGCCACAGTCAGCGACGTCATAGGTACCGGAAAATGTATATTCCTATATTGAATAAAACATAATTATGTATTTTAGTCAAGTTTTCCTATTTCTAAATATTCATTATTTTGTCCCAATTATATATTTTGAAGATATATACCATGTCCGTTATAGGTATTTGAATTTAACAGATAAATTTTGTTTAATTCAAACTATCCGTATGTACGGAATGTCGACAAATTTTCGCTTTTCCGTAGCATGATATGTGCGTATTCATTACAGGTATAAAATTTATAAGTACTCAATACCGTTGCTCGTTTACACTTGATGTCGCTACATTTATTATTAATCTTTTTGATAAGTCGGCCGTAAAATGAAGTGGATGCGGTCGCCCGGCCTCTCTCGGTATATATTATGCTATCACCGTTACTGCTTTGCAATCTTATCGACTATTTTGCGCATCTAATTTTTTTTTCAATCTTTGAGTTGGGTCGTTAATGAACATATAACATTGTTTAATAATACGAAAACTTGGCTTGTGTCTTTGACTGAAACAAACTGCGGCGTTTGTTATAATAGTTTGCATAAAGTTACGATACTACGTTAGTCGAGAGGATAGGGAATCAGCAGACACGACTTCTATAATATTTGGTTAACTTGTACAATTGAGCTTTTCGGAGCTTATGTATGATTTTTATCGTTGGTCTAAACACTCACTGAGGCGCCGTACACGTTGGTCAAAATAAGAGCCTGTGAAAAGTGATTAAAACTACGATGCTAGGGTGGTATCGGGTATACTGTCGTGAGAGCTTAAATATTTGTTATTACTACTACACAAATATATATTGTGAATATAATATTTTTTACTAAATCGTGTGGCTAATGTTCTCGCCTGCAGATTCGTGGATCATGGTGCCAAAGCTTGTGCAATACACATAATACTGACTTTAGGTCTTGATTTGTTCTGGCATCGTGGACGAGGGGGTAAATACGAGACGCTTCCGTGTCTGCGGTGATACTTAAGGCACTATAATTTATCCTGTGCGGCTTACATATCGAATGTGAAATTATCCTTATTGAGTATTCGTTCCCACAGAGACACTAATTGAGAAGTTCCGTCCGGACATGCGTATGCTGTCGCTGGGCTCGTACTCACTGTGGGAGACGCACGGCCCGGACTACGAGCGCCAGCTGGAGCCGCACGAGAAACCGTTGCTCGTGCAGCTCAACTGGCACACCGACGACCGCGAGGGGCGCTTCCTGCTCAAATGCCTTACCAATAACGAGGTTGGTGCTTCTGTATCAGGACCTGCCATCTACTATATAGGCAGTAGTACCTGTATATATATATAGATATGGCGTTAGCTTTCGTCATTGAGCTACCAGCTACCTCGGCTCTTACTGTTTGTCAAAATAATATTAATATCATTGTGGTTTTTGTATTTCGCAGGTTCCTCTGTCCTCGGTTATCGAAAAATCTGATCAAAACTTTAAGAGGAAACTTTCGAAGCGAGAAAAGAAAGAACTGAAAAAGAAAGAAAAACTTTCGAGAATGAAATCTGATACTAATGACGAGAACAGACCGATTGCCGAAAAACTTTATACTGGTAGGTACAAAAATAACTTGATTTTAACCAACTATTGATGATATGGAGTTGGTAAGTATGAATATATACTTGACTAAGACTCAAGGGTCTTCTAGTACGAGTCTAGAACGGTGCGACGTAATAGCGACTACTCTCCTGTCCTTCTATCCTCCTATCAAAACTATACCTCGACTGCAAAGGGCACGAAGCACGAAGAGCCCGGTCAGCCCGGCGGTCGCATGGTTCACCGTGGGTGATCATCGCTACTGAGAATCATCGTTAAACTTTACTACGATCAATTAGAGTAACGAAACAAGTGATAGCTTTCTGATCTGAATCTACGTAGAGTCAATCGATCTAAGAATACAAACAAAAGCATTGCCAAGTTCTAGATCTTTATGTTTGGAATTGTTTTGGGTCTAACACAGAGAGTGTGTCTATACTTTCTTCTCGAAACAACATTGTTACCGCGTGCACGGTCAAATAGGTCAGTTGCACATTTATATATCGTCTTTCATTATGACTTGCTCCGGCCACACCCGTAGGAAAAAGTTTTTCAGCTTTGGTCCCTGGCATCATTGAACAGATTGATGACATGTACACGCCAAAGTGGAGCGACCGAAGGGAGCACGTTGACAAGCGCTGCATATTCACATTAAAAGTGTTAATAATAAATAATAATAATACTTAAGCGCCCTCACCATGCACAATCGCGAAGTGTGCAGCCTCCGTAATTACTTCCTAGCGAGATCGGATGAGTCATTCTATTCGGACGTCATTAGTTGTGATAAAGGGCTGACCCCTCTATCCTTGGCCAACGAGCAACGGCAGGACCCGGCAGTACAGAGCGCCTCCGACCGGGAGACCGTATGGAAGGAGAAAGAGCTCCACGGGAGGTTCTACAAGGCTCTACATGAGCTTTTCGTAGATACCGTCGCCTCCCTAAACTGGCTGCGTTTTGGTGACCTCTTTGGGGAAACCGAGGATTTTGTCTGTGCGATACAAGATCAGGTTATTAAGACGAACAACTATCGGAGATACATCCTAAAGGATGGCACCGTCGACATCTGTCGAGCCTGTCGCCGTCCCGGGGAGTCGCTTCGGCATGTCATCTCCGGTTGTTCAGCGCTTTCTAACTCTGAGTATCTGCACAGGCACAACCTAGTAGCCAGGATCTTACACCAGGAGCTCGCTCTGAAGTGCTGTCTCGTGGATCGGAGACTGCCTTACTATAAATACACGCCGGAAGCCGTGCTCGAAAATGTCCGCGCTAGGCTCTATTGGGACCGGTCCATTATCACGGACAGGACGATTCATGCAAATAAGCCTGACATCGTGTTGATGGACCGAGCACAGTCGAGGATATTTTTGGTCGACATCACCATTCCATATGACGAGAACCTTGTGAAAGCCGAAACAGACAAGAAGACAAAATATCTGGACTTGGCTCACGAGGTAACCGACATGTGGGGTGGTGTGCCGACCGAAATTATTCCGATCGTCGTCTCTGCGAATGGGTTAATTCCAGTCAGCCTCTCCGAACATCTGAGGCGGATGGGACTCCGTGTCGGACCGCTCCGAGCTCAAATGCAGAAGGCAGTGCTACTCGATACCGCTCGCATTGTCCGCCGGTTTCTTTCCCTTTCTCCCTAACCCTCGGCCGTCTGGTCTCCCCTGCCGGGGGCTTCCATCTGGTTGGGTTTTAATTATCTATTTAATTTTATTATATATATAATTTATAAAATATTACTTATATATGTATTTATTTATACAACCCAACCAGATGAGTAAATATAGAAATACCCCAAAACAATAATAATAAAACACCAGCGATAGTCCGGTTGTGCAAACTTATCCTCTTCCGAGTCCGTCGCCTCCCGAAGGCCTTAGAGTAGGGGCTAGGAAATCAAGTACTCAGTACCAGCCTTTTCCGACCTGTGCGGCCACGCCTCTCCATATATATCCCTTCTAATTGGAATCTTCTTAGTTTGACCGTGGCTGACAAAGTCTAGGCTATTAAGCCCTCCAGCCCATTACAAGGCCATTGGGGAATAAATCATATTAAATTATAAAACATTAATATTTCGACTTCTTTTTCCATTTTTTAATCGCGGCTTGTTTCATTGTTTGTTTAAACGTCGTTGGTTTTGTCACTAATTCAAAGGCTGATGATTATGATTTTTTATGGCTAGAGCTACCGGAAACATCGTTCACCCGCAGCATCAGCAATCCGGAGGCGGTGATGCGGCGGCGGCGGCAACAGAAACTCGAGAGGAAGTTGCAGCAGTTTCGCTCTAAAGACGGTGGTCCTGATACCGGTATTATGGATTCCTCTTTATATATATATATTTTGTGATGAAATAAACAGAATTGACTACATTAATGAATTTTGTAATGCCCTGTTAAAAGGGTCATTATACTGTTAAAATATAATGAAACAATTAGTTAAGCATACGAATTGCAAAGAAATACTTGCATTAGTAAGAGAAATTGCTACTTTATAATTATAAATAACAATTAAATGTAAACCGAGCATTCAGAAATCCGATTTTAATTAGCTTAAAAGAATATTATCAATGTAAAATATAATTAACTGAGATTTTAAATTTGTTTCGAAAATAGTGAGAGATATTCAAAGCCGTGGTGTTATTTTCTAATACAGTTCTATTATACTTTTGTATTGAGTAATGTAAAATACTGGTGGAATATATTTTTGAGGTATGATGAACCTTAAACGACGACAAGTGTAAGAAGTGAATTAGTAATAAATGGGACCAATTTTTTGGAAATATGTATTCTTGTGAGTGAAAACTACTACTACTACTTGTACTAAAAACATAATTTTACTAACAGGGTATGGTTTTGGCTTATTTAAGTCAATGTATTATGATTCATTAAAATATGATTAACATGTTTGCAACCTTTGTTACTGTGGCATCGCTGTGAGCAATAAACCAAGTTTATTACAGTACAGAGCGTGCGAGGCCACGCGCGCTCTGTGTAATATTTCCATTTAATTTCTTTTATTCTATAACAGACTGTAATCTACTAACGATATATAAATTCTAGTGTTATTGGAAGGGTTTGTTGTTACCGCAACGCGTGGCGAGCGACATGGCAATCTCAACAGCTGGCACCTCGAACAGTTAAAGCGACAACCCGTTACTGTTCTGAATAATTTTTGTCTGGCATATTTGGGATAGTTATTCCCAATCATGCGTGTGGCGGGTCGTCCACCTTCCTTTAATATGGTTGAGGAAGGCGATAGCTGCCGCAAGTGTCATAGTTATGAACTGCTGCTTGCAGAGGTTGGTCTGCTCGAGTTTGTAGTGCTCTGTGTTTTAATTTTGTGGATCAGTATATTCGTAAAGCATGATTTCAATTGCCTATGAGACCACATATTTTATTTTATGACTTTGTATGCATTGCATTGCATTCGGGTGTGAGGAGTTTTACCACCACCACTTTCTCCAAATGCGTACCTTACCTGCACGTGGTGCATTACGGCGAACAAATGAGGCCGAATAATGGTGAAATATCATTCCGAATTTGACGAACTTGGCTTGTGCTGGTGCTTTCTTAGAGAGGGCTATGTCAAGTGGATTAAAATAGGCGTATAGGACGTAGGGAGTAGAGTATGCAATGCATGCAATTATTGAAATTCACAAAATAGAATATCTACGGAGTTTCTCTCGCCTGTTTCTTGAAAATATCGATGTTTGTGCTACTTGTTTCATCATTCGCTTTGTCTACTAGCTTCCGCTCGCTCGGGATCGAATTACTCATAGCCGCTCAACTGCCATGAAACCACGGCGTGATAATAAATGTCCACCAGTTTTAACTCAATCCGCTGGCTTGTGAAAAACAACTCAAAATATGTTCAGCAGCTTTCGTGTGGTGCTTGTACAAACAGACAAATAATTTAAATGTACAAATTAGTCTGTATATATAAATTATATACAGTATTACAATTTTTATAGTATACGATAATGTAATATACTACTCTGATAGAGAATATAAGAAAAGATGTATTCTCGAATATTACCAGAACTAAATTAAGCAGACGGTGATTAAGGTGCGAGGTGTCTGGTACTGAGATCACCAATCCGTCGTCACGATTTTGTCAAGTCCTCCTTATGGGAGAGGCTATTTACATCTGGACTATTTACAGGCTGTTAAAGTATGGCAAGGTATGCTTAAAAGCATCACCTGTGATTATCTTTATTATTATTAAATACTATAAAACAAATGCGCGACCAGAGTCTAACGGTATATTCGCTTTTATCTTCTAAACATTTAAGTGATTTTCGATACTGTTTTCTGCATCGTTTAGAGAATTTCATGAGTATGGTTCATATGTATAACGTATTATATATAATATGTTAGGTCGCTGCGGTTGTCTAGTCTTATTTAAAAGTAGCTATGTTTTTTTTTTGCATCAAGCCGTTTTTTAACAGTTCGATTGTAAAACTGTCATTGATCAGGGATAGGATAGTTAAGAATTATGAATAACTATTTGCTTTTGCTTACACAAACACGATACCGTTTTGTTTTTCTTTCGCTCCTGTGTCGCGAGTTATTTTTTTATTTTAATTAAAACATCTACGGCGAGCTTTTGCATCTTATTTGTAGGGCTTAATTTAGGTAGCTCTTACCGCATGTACAATTTCTACTAGCCTGTCATTGCAATGCCTTTGAATTGAAGGGGATTTTGTCTTTCGAATTCAATGTGCTGGCGGTTTTGGACATGAGCGCGGCCGCCTCTGTATGTCATGGCAACCTGTCACGTTTTTCCAAATAAGCTTCTAAACGAAATAATGGACCTCAAGACTGCAGCATAGCTCGCTATAGAGACACGATAGCTTATTAAAGTATTTAAAAGCTGATGAGGGATCGATGGTCTCATAGACATACATGCTCTACGACGGATGTCTGTATATTTGAATCGCTGTAAGACTGCGGCACTTGCAGGCGGCACGCTCAAGATCTACGGGTCGTCGCTGTGCGCGGACGTGCCGTACAAGACGCTGCTGCTGTCGGTGGGCGACACGGCGTCGGCGGTGGTGCGCGAGATGCTCGACAAGTACGGGCTGTCGCGTCACGAGCCACACCACTACTGCATCGTGCAGGTACTGTACTATACTTTGTCGATCGCTTATCTCTGTAGTCAGTTGGTAGGCAGCGAGTCTCGGTTTCTATCGAGTCCGATTTTCAGCTGAAGCTAGCATTTGTGTATGTCCCTAGGTCTCTAATACTGAGTCTGTCTCTTCCTCTGATCTTATCGCGTTACATTAAACACAGGAAGGTGAAGACAATGGTTTTTTTTATCCTCTGTCAGAGAAGACCAATGACAGAAATACTCGAAAGATTCGACAGATTTAATCTGCAAACTTAATATAAAGTATGAATTTCTGCTTAAAATTTACTTAAATAATAGTTTTTTTAATATTACAAATCAAGATATCTCTGTGATGAAATCTTCACATATACACATTTTATCGATTAATTTCATTTCATTAATTGAGGTTTGCGTCCGTGCGTAGACCATTTATATACCCACTATTAATGAATAAATTTTTTGTCAAAAGGTGGATACGGCTGATAACTCCGAGTACATATTGGAGGATGACGAGTGTCCGCTGGCCATCGTGATGACGCATTCACATCGCAGTAAGTAATACTTAAAATTTAATGTGTGTTAACTTAACATCTATTTCTGAAACATTTTGTTACTGAAAGCTAATTCTCTTATAGACGTTATTATGAAATCTATGTTTGCGCCTTCACTATCGGCACTATAATGTCACGTCACGTCACGCTCAGTTGACAACTGTCGATATCATTCGAAAGGAGTCGCCGTGGTCGAAATCGGCCAAGAGGACATATCATCGTTGTATAAGGCACCTAGGCAAGGACTTCGCTGTGAGGCACTGAAATATTCGTGTATTTTATACATGAAAGTGATCGCGTGATATAAATTCGATTACAACTTTTTTAAGATTAGTATTATAATGTCTTATACCACCTCTCTATTATCCTCCTTTGACCACCCTTTTTGGGTATCTGAAAGATCTTGTTTTTTGTATTATGTCTTAATTTAGACCCTACAAGGCAGGCCAAGGATACGATCGCATACATTTTCAGATAATTATTTCTACTTTACAAGTGAGAAACGCTTTATAAGTGAGAACATACACTTAGTTTGTTGCAGTTATGTGAAACTATACGTTAGTTTTATTAGCATCGCTATATAATTTCAATGAAATCGTCCTTCCCGTTATCGTATGTTGCACGCGCAAGCAGACAGACAAATAGACCTAAGTTCTTAAAAATAAAATTGTATTGGCTTCTACATCACCTTTGACATCCACGCAAACTTAGAAGAATAATCAATCTCTCTCTCTCAGTGAAAGACCACTGCTTTATTATATGTATAAATAGATTCCATGCAGAAAATAGATACAATAACTAAGAAGGGTCCGAGAAGATGAAAACGACTGAATCGAGGGATTGTTTTCTCTACTACAGAGGGTAATACAGTATATTTTGCGCTGATAAAATCTTGTGTTTATGCACAAGGATATTATGAAATGGTGTCCAACTGTAAATTAAAATCTGTAAAGTTAAGTTTTGATGAATGACCCGAAAAATAAATAGTCACTTTGAGTTAAGTTATTTTAGAGTCATATTATGGTCATAATGGCTATCCGCATTTGCAAATGTGGAAGATGAGAAGATATTTTTTTTTAAATGAAGAGAGTACATTAGTAGAGATATTAAACATGTTTAGACCATCAGTGTTGATGGAGAAGATAAAGAAAGTTGTCATATGATATGCCATACATGAAAGATTTGAATATTCCACGTAAGGTCTGCTCATGCGATAGAGATGGTTTTCATATATGGAGAATGCGACCTTTTTGTCTGTCATAAAAACTTTCTTAGTATACTAGTCTTGATAATTATTTGGAAAAAGTGAATAATTTTAAACGAAAAAATATATATAAAAAAAACCTTTTTTTATAACAAGTTAAATGGCTTGATAATCCAATAAAACGCTAGCGCCATTCGTCATGAATAATAGTTTACTCGGCAAGAGCGTGTCGATCTTTGTCGATTTCTATGTCGGCGTGTCGGTTATATCAAACGCGGACAGCGAAGGCCGGCTCGGACGGTCGATTAGGCCTAGTTACTATTAACTTAGATATATCACGTGACTAAACTACTCTACCTATATAATTGGTTTTTGATGTATGACCTAGAAATTACCTGTAGAAAAGTAAAGTAGTAGCCTGTAAATGCCCAGCAGTACTACAAATATCTAAAAGGGTTTTGGAGCCGGGGAGGGTCCGTCACGCTGCTCCAGTGCGTGGTAGCGGTCTTCACATGTCTCGAAATAATAATTTTTGTTATTTCTTAGACATGCAGATTTCCTCACGATGCTTTACTTCACCGCCGAGCACGTGGTGAGTTCAGTACTGAAAATTGTTGTTCACAAATGTAGTGGTGCCCGGCACCTGTAATTTAATAAAAATAAAAATTTATATTTAGTATCGTCGCTTTCGGTATGATAGTTAAGTTATGGACACCCGCGCGGTCTTTTTAATTAAATTAAAATGTATACTAGTTTTAGTAATACGATACTAGTCCTACGATATATATACTAGTAATTAATACGATACCAGTAAAGTTTTCGAGTTTTATTTAAGTAGTTCAGGGGTCCCTAAACTTCGGTCTGTTGTTACGGCGAAAAGGCACTATACATTCATCTACTAAGCTCTGTTAAATGAAAATACTTCAGAAATTTCATGACATCTAGCATTCCGTTAGAACTTATCCAAAATTAGGTTCCAAATGGCCGAGTTGAGGAAGCAGGCAACCGGCCCTAGGTAGCCCCTCCAAGTGGGCTTGCCTACCCCGCTACGGATGCGAATTGGTGGACTGTTTGTTCAGCCGACAATGGTTGAGCAATTCAACGTCAAAAAATTAACCTGACTTGCTGACCATGACGTAGAATTTCAAGAACGGTATATAACTGTCAATGCAAGAAGTTATTAAAGTACATACTCGCTACGCTACAGGCTCTCAAACAGCTTAAAAACTGCAAGGTGAGGACGGGACTACAGCTGAGCTTCTGAAAGCGGGTGGAAAACCGATACTTGTTGTCCTTCAGAAGCTGTTTAATTCCGTCATTCATGGCGGTGTTCCGCCGAAAGCGTGGAGTAGAAGCGTGGTCGTCCTATTCTTCAAGAAATCCTTTCTTGAAGAATAGAAAGACCTTGCCTTTTGAAGAATTATAGACCGATATCGCTTATAAGCCGCCTCTACGTGCTGTTTTCGAGAGTCATCTCAAATCATTTAGTGAACAGACTTGACGACTTCCAGCCTCCCGAACAAGCCGGATTCCGAAAAGGCTATAGTACAATAGACCACATACATACTCTTCGCCAGATTGTACAAAAGGCCGAGGAGTACAATTTACCATAATGTCTGTATGTGGACTATGAGAAAGCCTATTATAATTCAGTCGAAATTTGGGCGGTGCTCCAGTCTCTCCAGCGGTGCCAGATAGACTCTCGGTATATCGAAGTGCTGAGGTGTTTGTACAATGAGGCTACGATGTCTATCCGAGTACAGAATCAGAGTACGAAACCAATCCAACTGCAGAAAGGTATAAGACAGGGTGATGTCATATCCCCGAAACTCTTCACCGCTGCATTGGAAGATGTTTTCAAGCAGCTAAACTGGAAAGGATACGGTATCAACATCAATGGCGAATACATCACTCGCCTTCGATTTGCCGACGACGTAGTTCTTATGGCAGGATCGCTGGAGGAGCTTAGTACAATGCTCAATGATCTCAATAACGTCTCCCAACAGGTGGGTCTTAAGATGAACATGGACAAGACGAAGTTCATGTCAAACGTCCATGTCACACCAATACCGGTTGTTGTTGGGAACAATAGGCTCGAAGTTGTAGACGAGTACGTATACCTGGGACAAATTGTCCGATTAGGTAAGTCCAACTTCGACTCAGAGGTCAATCGACGAATCCAACTCGGCTGGGCTGCGTTCGGGAAACTACGTCATATCTTCTCGTCGAGTATACCGCAAAGCCTCAAGACGAAAGTATACAACCAGTGCGTGTTGCCAGTGATGACATGCGGATCCGAGACTTGGTCCTTCACTGCAGCCCGTATGAGGAAGCTCAAAGTTGCTCAGCGCGCTATGGAAAGGGCTATGCTCGTGTTTCTCTGCGTGATAGAGTCGGCAACGATGATATCAGCAGCAGAACTAAGGTAACCGACATAGCCGTAAAGATCAGCAAGCTGAAGTGGCAATGGGCCAGCCACATAGCTCGCAGAACTGACAACCGCTGGGGAAAAAAGGTTCTCGAGTGGCAGCCACGTACGGGCAAACGCAGTGTAGGACGACCCCCCACAAGATGGAGTGACGACCTGCGCAGTGTTGCGGGAAGTCGATGAATGCGTGGTGGTGGCTCAGGACCGAGCTTCGTGGCAATCTTTGGGGGAGGCCTATGTTCAGCTGTGGACTTCTGATAGGCTGAAATGATGATGATGATGATGAAATTATATGTAAAATTACGAGGCTGCGTTTTTAAGTTCGCGGAATGGCGGGATTGGAACTATTGACGACTAAGCAACTCAATTTGGCAAAAAGTTTGGAAATGTAGATAATCGTGTATCGCGCCGTTATAAATTTCTTACCAAACAAGGAAAATCTGTTCAAATCATACCGGAAGAGATGTCATAAGTTTACGGGGATTATGAAAACCACTGCATAAATGTGGGACTGCTCTTTTAGGCAAGGCAGGGAATCCCTCGAAGACGACCCACGGCGGTCTATTGAGGTGACCACTCCGGAACTATTTAAAAAAATCGAAATTAGTATTAGAAGATGCTGGGTTGTAGAAGAAACAGCTTGCAGAAATGTTTGAAGTATCCGATACAACTATTTTAAAATTCTGCACGAACATCTTCGCATGACTAAGGTCAGCACACGGTGGACGCCGAGGCGGACGCCTTGCTCTCGCCGCCGCAAAACAACAGCGCGTCGAATGTTCTCCAGCGTTTTTGGACCTCAGTGGCGAAAACAAGGATGATGTACTGAACCGATTTGTTACTGAAGATTAAACTTGGGTTCATTATTATGAACCTGAGTCTAAGCAAGACTCCATGCAGTGGCTTAAAAAGAGTGCAGCACCTCCCAAGAAAATGAAGTTGTCACAATCAGCCGGAAAAGTCATGGCAACAGTTTTTTTGGGACTCAGAAGGAATCTTGTCTTCTTGTTGATCAATTATAAGGATAAAGGTGTCTCTATAGTCGGAGAATACTACGTAACAATCCTGGAGCGGTTAAAAGAAGCTATTAAAGAAAAAAGAAGAGGAAAATGAAGCAGAGGTGTCCTGCTCTTGCACGACAATGCGCCCGTTCAGAAGAACCGTGTTGCACTGGCTGCCCTGCACGAGGTGGGCTTCAATATATAAACTACCCTATAGTCCAGACCTGGCTCCCAGTGAGCCTTCGTGGAAAGAAATTTTTCACCGGTGAAAAAGTTAAGTCTAAGTCGAACCAGTGTCCTTGAATCTTGAATTCCGCGAACTTAAAAACGCCCCATCGTAAGAGATATTTTGCAACATACAATGCTTACGTTATTGAAATGTTTTAGTCATATGTTTGTTATTTCAAGAATGTATTATTTCAAGAAGTCTTGCCAAATAACCATTACTTGACAGATCTAGTACACCTGTTAACCTGATCGTAATTTATGGTTTGTAAGTAAACATTATTTCTTAAAAACTCGATAAATATAATAGAAACGCTCTATGTGTGCGTTCTGTAACTTATCGCATTGCTGAAATCTTCATTAGGTCGCACCAAAATTTTATCGTTAATTAATTTTTAGTATGTATTTTAAAAAGACGAATGGAAAGAAGCCATAGCTATATGATTTACTACAATACCTATCTATTTGACTTATCTGTGTAGTAGTACTACCCAGCAGGTAATCTACTACACATGAAAAGTTTTCCAATTTACCCAAGGAAGAGGATAATACCTTCTTTAGATTTCGAATTCCCTTACCCGGAGAAAAATGAGCGGCTTGACTCACTGGCCAAGTTCACTTCTATTCGTAATCCTCTTACAGAACGGAACTTTATCTTGTGAATGGGTAGAGTAAATAAAATAACAAAATGCTTATGATTAGCGTTAATATTTATGCGTTTATGGCACAAATACAAGGTTAAAGACATTAGAAATTAAAGTACATACTCATATGTTTTAAAGTTAAAAAAAATATTGTGCGAAATCTGCTATATTAATGGAAATCATTTCGGTACAAAGGCGCGTGCAAGTTATACAGATATGAATTTGAATTAAACTTATCCCGTAAGGCAAAGCCAGCGATGGAGCGCCATTGATATACCAACAGAAAGTTAATTTATATGTTAATTTACATGTATAAAGTGTGAACATAGATTTTTTGCTAAATATTTCAGAGAGCTGAAAAGATTTAGTTTAGTTGTTTAATCAATTTCTATTTTATGTATGAAATAAAATTTCTAAAGATATTTTGTTGGATATAACATATTTTATATATTACTCTTCTTATACATCCATATACTTGAACAAGCGTTTGGCTGCGGCGCTGTCGGTCGCGGGTTCGATTCCCGCACGGGACAACAATTTATAGGGATTATAAATAATTGTTCCGGGTTTAGGTGTGTTTGTCCATGTCCAATTTATGTATATTGACTGCTTCCGCGATACAAGAAAAATTCCTACAGAACGGGTTAAGGTTTTAAAAAAATACGAAAGACATAAATATGCTAAATAATTGCGGTCACCTCTCGGATTGTTTTCTAATATAATCGGTATGTTTCGGTTCGATCAGTCATATTAAAACACAATTATTATCTTTAGTTTAGTTCTTGTAGCATCAAACGATAATAGAAGATAAATTCGTTCGACCGTTCGACACTTCGCAGTGTCGGCGTTGATATACTTCTTCCTTTTTCATGTCTTAAATGTTCGAAAACAATCTCACCATTTCCATTCCATCAACCTTTCATCATTAATTACGTTGCTTCGCAAATGTCGAATAGCAGATATTTAAGCAGTGTGTAAATATTAAGAAATTATTTCATTTCAATATAATTTAAATTTGAAATAAGTTGTAAACTGTTTGTACAGTATTGGTTCTGGATTCAAATCCCAGTCAAGGTCAATGTCTGTGTGATACATTATGTTCCGTCCCATTTCACTGAAACTGCATCCAACCTATCCGCGATATCAACAAAGTTTACTTTGACACCTGCATCTATTATCAATTAACTATCAAAATGCAGATGCGTTGTCACCACTAAAGACTAAAATAGAGTGCCTCGCTAGTCGTTTCCAGTGGGCCACGGGTCATTCACTTATCGCGGGAAATGGCAGCATTATGTTACTATTTTACGCTGGCATTCTGTGCGAGTATAGTCCTCTTCCGGTCGAGATGAGGCCATTCCAGCACTGCAGTATATTTCACGCAATTGACAACACCTGATAATATTTGCAAGTTTTCGCCAATCATCGTCTTGATCATAATATTATGCTATTTATTTCATAGGTCTTCGTCTAGCTTTCCTTGAGGAAATTTATTAACAACTAGAGCAATTAAGGGAATATACCAAGCTCTAGATGCTGTTTAAATTAACATTTTCGGTGCTAATTTATTGTCTGTAGACGATTCAAAATTGTTTTTACGACGTTATTGGATTCTCTGGTACAATTCAAGAAGATGTTTTCTTGACGACGTTACATTTTGTAACTTGAAATTATTTTATTTTCATCGCGATAAATCACAATAAAAACTTTTATTTAGAGATATAGAGTTGCAGAACTACCTAAAAAACTTTGCGTTGATGTCTCTTTTACTGAAAAGAAGAATGTACGTAGTAGAACGTAGTTATTTAAAAATAGCTTTATTAAATTAAAAAAAATATTACGTTAGTGGTTTTTAATCTACTCCAAGTTCAGTGTACCTAAATGAATTATCTACAGCGTAACAAAAACGCTTTTCATTAGCATACGTGACCTAAGGCCGCGGACATCATAGATCAAGTAGGTCAGCGTCGGCCGATGCGTACGGCGAACTTACACACAATCATTCGAATGGACAAAGTGAATACGCGAACGTTGTATCGCGTTTACCTGATCGTGTGGAGTCCAGGCGCGGACAGTGCAGTGCTCGCTGGAGTGAGAACGGGAGCGCGCGGGCGGCGGCAGTCGGCTGGCAGACGGCGCGCCGCGCGCCGCCCGCGCCTTGCACCGCCGACATGGACTGGGGCATCCGTCGTAAGTTGCAAATTGTCAACTTGCCGCTTAGCGTCCGCCGCGACTAGCTCGCGCCGCCGCGATCCCGCCCGATAGTAAACAAAAGCATGTGGCTCGCCCGAGTAGTCCGACCGGTGTTCGCGCAGATGCCGCTCCGCTCGCTGGTGTCGGTATTTTTAACTCGTTCCACAGTTCGATGCCCGTTCGTTCGCCGAATCGATATGCATAACACCGTCCTTGGCGGTTTCATTTCGGAAATTCGATGTGTTTATAGTTAAGGAATTAAGTTTCTTAGAAAAACATTCGCCGCAGACTTGTAAGTCTCAAAATTATTAAGTTCTACTTATGGCTACATGGCTTTGTAATTCAATTTCCTTGTCTATATGTGTTCAAAGATGTTCCTTTGTTAACTTAATTCAGCAGTTTTATTTCGCGTGGGATTTCTCAATTAAAACAACTTATAGAGACCTATAAAATAGTACTACAAGTAATGTGGCCTTTAACTTTGTAGATCAATTGAATCTTAAAGTGACTTACTTATTCAGTCTTAAAATGACTACTCTCAGTATTTAAGTTATTAACTTATTTATAGTAATAAAGTGACCTACTTAACTATGAGATTTAATTAATTAATTTGCACTTCCTTTTTAGTTGAAGTTAGTCGTTTGTACGTTTGATTTTACTTCAAACAATCCAGTGTTTTTAACTTTCGCTACTCTCCATTTCTCGCCGACTGTGATTTTTATTTAGAGAGAAAGTGAATAGCCAAAGTTCAGTATTGTGTTTAAATGTCAGGGAGTAAGGTACCGCTTCAATATGCTCGCTAAATTGTGGCGAAGATGCATGGGTGCTGTATTAATTTAGGAACAAGCCCTCGGGTAATAGATGTGTTTCGGCGTCCTTGCGACGTCACTCAATTCGGGCGCACCCAACTTGCTGCTTAAACGAGTTACGACGTACTTTATCTAAGTCATAATAGTTATTTATTCACTTCATAATTAACAAATAGCACTTTTATCGTCGTTAACGATAATTTATCAAAATTTAGCGTAATTGTGTTACCATGATTCATTTATCTTATATTTTATGATACTTTTACTGTATCCTTTTTGGGAATGATTCTTCAGCAATTCTTTGTTTATATAGTTTATATTGACAAAATTAAGTTTAGGAATACAACTAAACGATATATAACTTAAACTGTTAAAACAAATATTTTACTTATCTGTCACTATTTTATTGATACCAATATTAAAGAAAGTACTTTGATTAATAACGAAAACTTATACTTATCCATATAATCTTAATCCTCTAAGCAGGCCATTGCAGGACATTATATGCCTTGCCTTATTTTTTTGTGTTAAATTCCATAATATTTGTTGCCCCCAAGGTGATGCCACGGGCTTATTAGGCTACTGGGCTCACATCCGACTCCACCTCCCTCGAGCCTCAGGTAAAAAGAAGGCACAATACCCTAACTGCAGCCTTAACGGTCCTCTCCTTCCACCTGCTAGAGAGTATGGAATAAAGTTACGCTTCACCGCGAGTCCTACTCGCCTTTGCGCCGGCCTTACGCTTGCTCATCACTGTGTGGCGGCCTAGACTTTTTCTACTTTCACTTCTTTTCATAGAAAATCCTCTGCGACTACACGGAAGAAAAGCAGCCAGAAAGCCTTTCACCGGGCCCTCAGTTTTTCAGAGGGACATGCGGAGAACTTCTCTTCGCGTTAGCAGCCACCTCTTTGCACTACCTCTTGTTTCCTTATAGACAACGTTATATACCTACTTATTCCATGGGGCGTATCGGATCGTCGATTTCAATTTCTGACGAAGTCAATTTGGTTTACCAAACGTTTGGAATTAACCTTGTAGTGTCTTCACTAAGCTGATAAGCTTAAGATTTTCAGTTTTGTGTTTTGAGGTTCCGCCATCAAACAAGACACCTATAATGATGTCTAGATCTCTCCGGTACGAGTCAGAAGTATTTTTTCAATTTTTTGTATTCAGATACCTTTAGACTAGAACTAAATTTTAAGAAAACAAGACGTTTATTTAAATTCGATACAATTTTTTTTACTTATTTATTTTCATTGTATTTAGTATTTATTTATCCATTTTTTTTAATGTTTTGAACCTATAAAATCAAAGGGGATTACATGGCGAGACTTCGTCGTTTGCCTGTCTTTATCTCGCTATCGTTTTACTCAATAGTATTAGTTACTGTCGATTGGGCAGTTATTCTTCTAGTCCTTGGCCCGTATCTATTACTAACTAAAAAAATTACTTTGACACGTATTTATTTATATATGATAATCGATGACCGATTTGCGTTATCGTTTTTTTGCTTTAATTCTTAGTGCATAAAAACAATGACCTTGAAATGCATTGCATACTTTAATGGTAACTAAACTTATGATGAACTTTATAAGGTTTCGTTACGTTAAAATTTATCTGTATTTTTTATTATTATGACGACAATGTCAATTGGAGTTCATGTCCATATTACATTGAACAAATTCCCTAACTGAATAAAAACATTTAAACTAACCATTCGGACAGTTTCTGTTTAAACAATTTTTGTGGAAACTGTCTTATATTAGACGGACTTTGGTTAAAATTTTTAATAGCTGTACTATTTATATTTTGTTTTACAATGAATAGGTTGATTTTAAGATATATTTTAGTCTTTTGGCGCACCTGTTTTTGTTTTTCATCACCGCGCTTCAAGATAGTTTAATAGTTTGAATGTTGTATAACAAACAATATAAGATTTTAAAGCGCCAATAGCCTAATGGGTTAGGGTGCGGACTGCGAAACATGACGTCGCAGGTTCGAGCCCATCATTCGACTATTGTCGTGAACCACTCCAAATACAAGCTCTAATGCTTAGTAGGAGGGTTAACAGGAATATTAGTAATGTTATTTAACAAAGCATTGCTAGAATTCTTTAAAAAAAAAAGTAATATAAATATAATATACATATAACAACATGCAATATAACTTACATAACAACAAGTATTCTGTATGTACATGCAAAGTAAAGTATTACATTATTTAAACAGCGGTTTACAACCGTCCATATATCCAACATTACATATAGCACGAATACATTTTCTTTGTACTCTGAAGGCTTTAGCGATATCGTCTGAGTTCCCCAAACCATTGTACTGTAACATATCCATGGAATGTTAGAGTTGCTGATTCAGCCTGATACTTCTAAGTGCATACACGGACACGGAGCTTATTGCAAAGTGTTTCAATATACTGCTGTAAGTTTTTATTACTAAAAATACGGTCGACTTAATTTGCATTTGCATCACTTATTTATTATAGTTTACATGTAATTTGACTGATTACGCTTTATATGTTAAAAATTGTATAATTATTGTCTGTTGAATATTAAATTTTTAAATTACTATGGTATTACTATTCGGCCATACGATTAAGACAACTATTAACCTTATTTTCAAACGGGTCTTTTTCGGTAGCGTTTGTTGTCACTGTAGTGCATTAGCAGCAGTAATAGAATACATTCCCTAAATTAATAAAAAAATAGAGTAAGATAGAGAAATGTTATATTTAATTTTGTTACGTTAATTATCTTCCAGGTTCGCTATTTCTTTCACATCATTTCCATGTTATAAAAGTTTTCTTTTGCTTACATCAATTTTTACTACAAGTCTTTTGTTTTACTACTTTACACTGTCTGCGTTGTCTAGCGGAGACTGGACTGATTTTTATTACGTCTGCAAATGGATGTCTCATGGGTGACGTTTGGTTTATATTGCTGCCCCTATATACCCCACTGCTTATTACGTCTTGTAAACGATGCTATCGGGATGATGATGAAGGAATATTGTGGAGTTAGTAGGAGACGGCGCGAGACGGTAATTGGTAACGCAGCGGTGAGCATAACCGGAACACGGCGTCCGACGCTTGCGCTCATATCAATTTCACGGCAAGACAAGAAAGGAAATTGTCATCGCTAACAATGAGAGAAGTTCAAGACTGTTGGTGTAGGTCTTCTTAAGGCAGTACATAGGTACTTAAAATTCGATAACAATACAATGTATAGAGAAATGCCACAATTCACTGTTGGGCCAGTGTCGTCAACAAGTATAAAACGTATGATATACATATTACAGAAAGTAATTTCGGGATTCTCAGATCCTATAAATAATAGACGATCTTTAACAAATGCTAATTTTGTTTCTAGATGTATGATTCCGCTTGTCACTGAAACCGGACCTTACTTTGTTCTAATATAATTGAGGTCCTGTGTTCAAATCAAAATGTCACATATGAAGCTTTAATTAAAAATGTTGTTCACACTAGTTTCTTTCTCTTTTTGTTCGAAACAATGAGTAGGTTTACAAGGTCAGATTAATCAATACAACTGTTGCTATTGAACTATATCGAAAAAACTTTGTTATTTTATTACATAAAATTGTTTTGTATATTTGTGATCGAGCTTAGAGTGTGATGATCTAATAAAGATATTTATCCATATGAACTGAAGCGCCAATAGCCTAATGTTTTAGAGATAACGGTTAGCTAAACTTCCGACATTTCTTCGATTCGACTTCGTGCACATTCGTTCATAATACATCATAACTCAATCTACGAGATTCGATGGAAAATATAGTAATTTTTTTTAACCACATTTATCATTAGTTACAGCTTCTTTAACTATCAGACTCGTATCGTAAGAAATTTGTTACAGGATTGCCCCCTGTCAAGAGATCGATTATTATTTCTTTTAGTATTCTGTGTTTGTTTAGAGCTTGATTTGAAGATTACAAAATATTGAGAATGCACAAAATACGAATTGCCTTCAAATGCTATTTTTCTCCCTCCATTGTGTTTTTAATCTCCGAAGTTAAAGAAGCAAGCCAAAAATCTGGAAGCTAATAAAAGGTCTGATATACAGTGGTGGTCATATAATTAGAAACACAAACTTATGAATAAAGAAAGTATAACTTCAACGTACAAATGTTTGTAAAATATATACACATTCAATAATTAATAATCATGCAATAATATAGCCACTCAAATAAAAAAACTCATTAAATGCGTAAAATATAAAACATGTCTTACTATTAATTACAAAATGAGTCTTACACATGTAGGAGTTTATTTTCTGTTACTGGCCGCTTGGTAAATAGAAAAATTTTAAAAAAGAATTCATAGCTCGTTCTTTTTTTGAAATTGGAGAATAACATTTCTTTCTTGGCTATTTCTATTATTTTGGCGGCAATTCACAATTTAATCTGAATTTTATTTTGTTCAAAATGGGCAAAAATAAAAGTTGTGATGGGTCAACTAGGCAAATAATTGTTAATTTACATATAGATAATAAGTGGGCGTACAGAAGAATAGCTGAGCACTTAAATTGTTCTGTTAAGAAAGTTTTTAACGCAATTGATCATTATAAAACTCATGGAACTGTTGAAAATGTTCTTAGAAAGGCTCGGCCAGGAAATACCTCTCCAGAGAAGATCGTTCGTGTTGCTAAAAAAGACCCAGGTAAAGGCTCCAACCAGATTAAAAATGAAGTTTTTTCGCCTGATGACCCGAGAAACATCTCGTCAAGACTGATACGCCGAAGATTAGTGGAGGTTAAATTCTTTGGAAGAATCTCTCGAAAGGTACCGCTTCTTATTAAGCAACATCGAGAGGGATTATTATTCGCTAAAAAATATGTTAATTGGGCGGTACGAGAATGGAAAAAAGTGTTATTTTCAGATGAAACAAAAATAAATATGGTTTATTCCGACGGAAAGCGCTATGTTAGACGTCCTGTAAACAATGCTTTTAATTATAAATAGATAAGGAAGGAATGCTTTTAATTATAAGTCAAGCACGGTGACAGTAACATTAATGTTTGGGGGTGTTTTTCCGGATGTGGAGTTGGACCCGTTCGGAAGATTGAAGCTACAATGGATCAATGGCAATACGAAAATATCTTAGAGCACGCAATGATTTCCTACTCGGACGATCATTTGCCCGTAACCTGGATCTTTCAGCATGACAATGAGCCTAAACACACAGCCAATAGCGTCCAATCTTTCCTTAGTGAACAGCGTATATCCGTTTTAGACTGGCCAGCAAATAGTCCGGATTTAAATCAGACAGAAGGTCTCTGGTATATTCTTAAAAAGAAAGTCTCAAACAAACGTAACACCAGTCAAAACGAACTATATGAAGCATGCAATTCAATCCCCCTAGAAAAATGTATGAAATTGATTGAATCAATGCCACATCGTTGCAGTGCTGTTATTGAAAATAAGGGATACGCCACTAAATATTAATTATAACTATTGGTAGGCTGTGGAGAGTAGCTATTTCGTAAATAACCATACTAATTACTAATACTTAAAAAAGTATTGTTTTTTAACTTTTTTGTTGTTTCTTATCAGTTGACCATTATTGTTCATACCATAAAACTGGTTTAAATGTTTGTCCGTAATGTAATATTGAAACTGCTCTAGTGTAATGGGATTTATATTGTTTTTCTAATAAATGATAAATCGTTGAACATATTGTAGTCCTATTTAATGTTTAATTTCAAAATAAAAACGATTGCGATGAAGTATCTTACATAATGTCAAGGACAGTTGGTAGTGTTTCTAATTATACGACCACCACTGTATATATGTTTGAAGTTTTAGAATAAAAGGATTATTACTAAATCATTTGTTGATTTAGAAATAATGCGTATCAACAAAACCTTTATGATGCATGCGGGGCACATAATCTTGTCTCCGTCAATGTTTCACTACAATCGAGGTTAACAACCTATGAGGAAGTGTTCTTCTTTAATGTCGACTTGGCACGCGCGCATGTAATCGATATTCGGAAACGTCAAGACTGACAGCTTACTTTGTTTACTAATAAAGATTGAGCTTAATTTTATCCGCTTGTCTCGCGAGCTTGAAAAGTTATCAGCATTGGAATTAAATTACCACTAAGTTTACTCGTTGAACTTAGCTATCGTTCCGTAATTGTACTAATTAGGTCAAAAGTTTGACGCTCATACTAAATGCTACTCAATTCAACACAGACTCATAAAACTACGTACTTGACCGAAAATCTTATTACACAGATTGGCGCAGTCGCTAACCGATAGACAGTCGAAGGTTCGATTCGTGAACAAAGAAAATATTTGTGTTTCATTAAAATTTTCCGGGTTTGGTATCTGGAAACGTCTAATGGAGAAAGTCAACAAGGAGGCATTATTTTTTTTTGGAATGAAAAATAGCTATCAAAATTGCTGACTGACGAAAAGTAAATCACTGAAATTCACCTTCGTTTTTCGGTAAATTCATACGCTATATCAATAAACAATGAATGACAATTCCATTTTTGCTCTCTTAAATTAAAATAACGCAATAAATATGAAACACATTTTTATTATCTACCTATACATGGAATGACATATCTTAATGAATACATTTGTAAACCAAATGTGGTAATTTTGTACATATGATCAAACTGTTAGGAGATGTAAAATTTTATTTTTTATTTTATAAGTATTTTTTTGAGTACGCCACATTAACACGAATAACCGGGAATATTTATCTCGTAAGATAGAAAGACCGGCTCCAGACATCTTGTCGATGTTTAACATTTTATAAGATGATATTATCAGCATGAACAGATTCCTATACAAAGAAAATGAAATAGATAAATACTTAATTAGAATAATAATATGACAAAAATTTAACGACCGATCTACGAACATTTAGTCCATAGATCGGTTGGTTTGGTTGAATCTATTAACCCTTTTAATGTCATCTTATTATTATCATCACTTTAACAGCACCGAGCTTTGTGGTAATCTTTGGGGAAGGCCTATGTTCAGCAGTGGACTTGTGATTGGCTGAAATTATGATAAAGCAGGCAATTCTTGTATGTATCTATATATATCGGTCACAAATTATCATAATTTTTGCTATCGACATTTTATTCACTGATGTACCAGAATATTAGATACTCAACGAATGATAGTACTGCCCTACATCGTTAGCGTGTTTGTAACAGGTTTCACGAGTGAAGCTCGGTCGCCCAGGTATTTAGTCCTGATTTGACTAACAACTGTGAATTACAATTCAAAGTTATGACGCGTTAAGGGTTAAGGGGCAGAGTTTGTTCAGCAGCATTGCAAATTTTTATTTATTATGTGCTTGACATTATTAATACTACTATGCAAAATGCAAAAAATAGACATTAACTGTTAAGAGATGAATAGTCTTATTTACTAAAGAAACTAAAAAATCACCTGCACCAATACATTAGCCTAAGAAAGATTTGAGATACTTACAAATAAAACGGGTTTACTAATAAAGTAATACCGTTTTTTTTTTTTAATTTACATTAGTCTCTGTACGGCACACACGGCAATTCATTCGTCTGAACTATCATCGACTGTCGCGAATATGTGAAGGTCTCATTCCAATGAGTTTTTCGAAACTTTTGTATAATGTGTATTTTGGACACTAAGACTAAAAATATTATAAGTTTTAAAAATAAACAATGTTATGACTTATTTGTGGTGTCCACATCCACTCGTTTCTAAAATATATTTTCGACATTGGAAACTAACCTATTATTATACTATTCGACATTATAGAAAAGTCCTCGTCTTAGAGTTCTTTTCACGCCGGGAAACTTAACTACACAGGACACGTAACAACTTCGAAAAGGTCACGCTCTGACAGCCTTTGCTACTGTGCGATCTCTTTATACAGAACTTCTCTCAAGTAGTTCCTATGGGAAATCTTGTCTCTGCACAATCTATTTATTTGACCCTCGAACTGACATTACGTGTCCGAGCTGTAATAAAAGTAATGAAGTGTGTTAATTGTCTAATTAGAAAAGGATCAACGAAGAACTTGTGAAATAATTGACACCCTCACAACAGTGGTTTGTACTAATAGGTTTTTACTCTATTATTTAATTTATTCTTATCAAAAATGATGTATTTGTGATGACTGCGTGCGCAGTGAATGTCTGGTATTCGATTTATGTTTTGTAATACTCTTAAACTTATTTTGTTACACTACAGAGCCACGTATCAATACTATTGGTGGCACTTAAAATGGGTCAGCTTGAATATGGAAAATACCACACATTGAATATTTGTTTTTGAAACGAAATACGCCTACGCAAATCAAAGATGAGTTGGAAGCTGTGTACGGGGACTCACTACCGTAAAATTTTGGGCAGCAGAATTTAAACGAGGCCGTACCAGCTTGGGAGACGATGAACGTTCGGGACAGTTAAAACTGCGACCACTGACGATAACGTCATTAAAGTTCACCAAATGGTGCTAAACGACCGTCAAATTAAAGTGAGAGAGACAGCAGAAGCTATGAATATGTCCAAAGAACCTGTTTTTCACACATTGAATCAAGATTTAGGCATGGGAAAGCAATCCGCGCGTTGGGTGCCGATTTGTTCACGTTAGATTTCCAACATTTCCAACGCTCTGTTCGCGCAGCTTAGGCTCAATAAGACAGAGTTTCGGCGCCGATTAATTACTGTTAGATGAAACTTGGATACATCATTATACGCCCGAAACAAAAATACAGTCAAAACAGTGGACTGCGAAATAGTGGAAAGAAGTTGTGGTGCAGTGGTGCAGTGGATCGGCTCCAAAAAAAGGAAAAACTGTGTTTTCGGCTGGGAAAGTGATGGCGACTGTTTTTGGGATAGCGATAGATATCGTGGAGTTATCTTAATCTATTATCTTCAAACAGGATAAACCATTACAGGAGCATACTCCGCATCATTACTTGACAAGAAAAAGACAGAAAAAACAGCTACAATATTTGCAGAAAATCAGAGAGGCGAGGGAAGAGTGTTGACTTACAAGGAGACTATGAAGATAAATAAAAAAAAATATCTCGGTATCTTAGTTAGGTCGAAAACTTTCAGACCACCCTCGTATTTAACATACAAATTTGTGTATATATTAAAGGAAATTCAGGATTTTTACATAAATGAAAATAGCATGTCATTTTAATTGCTTGCCAATATAAAATAATCTATTCACACCACGTGGATTATCTGTGCTAAGTATCATAACAATACAAAAATTGCATCAGTTGGGGGAAACCAGGACTACGTCCGCTTCGCTTCTCAACTATCTCCGCCTCAATAAATGTGAAAGTAAGTTTGTTTAGACACGCATAAACGGCTAAATCGATTTTCGTGAAATTTTGTATGATTAATTATTATTGATACATGTCCATTTGTAACCTGGAAATTAACATACGCTGATTTTTGTCCCAGGAGTGTTGCGGGGAGGATCTCCATGGGGTGAAGCTGCAGGCAGAAACTAGTAAAAACTAATAAAAGTTTCGACAATGTTTACTATAAGCGAAATTTGCTCCATGATTTCTTTTACTGCCGTGGCTAGCGAAGCGTTTCTAAACGCCTGTCAATAACACTTCAAGTAAAGAGCCTAATCGGAATAAAAAATCAGAGTGCCTTTATTATGTTCTCATAATATAATGTTGACTTAAGTTCTTGAAAAAAAAAAGGGCCAGAACTTTTGAAGTGCCTATGTAAGGTACATTTTTATATTCCTTATGTAAGAAGCTTTTTCTTAGCATTTAAACAACAAATATCCTTATAAATTACACTACGGATTTTTAAATTTATGCCGAGAATCTCTTTCATTGATCTCTTTTTTAAACTACTCTAGTTTGAAGTTTTTTTTTTCAATAAAAATAAAACTTTCTCATTTACGCCTCGCTCTACATTACGTTTCTACGGTTGAATTTTAATATTTTTGCCCTTTTTGATTGTTTCTTGGAAACTGGTTAAATAAATTTACTCCGGTTTCTGAGATTTGGTTTCGGAGACTGATTGGAGGAGATCATCTTTTTAGGGTTTCGTACTCAAAAGACAAAACGGAGATATATTTTGTCACTGCTGTCGGTCTGTCCATCCGTATGTTACGGTTCTCGTAGACGGAATGAGTTGCAGACCTGAAATTTACATATTTTGGGTAGAATATGTTGATCCAATACCGAATATTGAATGTAATTCAAATCAATTAAGTATTTTATTAGATAGACTAGATAAAACCGCATTTTTTAGAGAGTAGGGGTACAAAAATATATTTTTTTTCCTTTATATCTACAAAAATTAAAAAAGGGACGCCAAAGTAGTTAGTTTTGGACCGTTTTTGTTACACTGAGCTAACTCAAATACTAAACTAGTTGGAATTTCTGTATATTATGTACTGTATTTAATCAACTAATACTTAAAACATTGATTGATAATGGAAGCTGTGACCTATCGGTTCGAGTTCGACTCGCACTTGGGCGGTTTTATTTCTTTATTTAGTATATCGAATATATTATTTTGTGCAATCACCAAAATCATCACATCCAATTTATGATTTCTTTACATCTAGCCATCTATCAAGGGAATGGAGGTAGAGCGCAATCGCGAATGTGTCCGCGGGCAATTAATGCAACGTGTTCGAACCGATCTTAATGACCTTCATATCCATTGGCATAACATACTACATTTAGAGCTCCAAAAGACCTCCGTTTTAATGTTGTGGCCAACCACCGCCACTTCAAATTAAAAAGAAAGGCACATTCCAAATAGGAGTTAAGAATTACAGAAAAAAGAAACAAAACAACTAAATTAGTGGTTTTGTTTCAAAATTTTTAAGACTTTAAACTTTTGGTATCTTTAAATGTTTTATTACTTATATAATGTACCTTGACATAAGTTGTAGCTACCTTTTGTATGTTGAAAGCAATCTACGATTAAACTTAATTTATCGTCTACATTTAAGATGTATGAGCAAATCAATATCTCACTTCGAATGAAATTAGAAAAGAAACGAGATTATCAAAAAAAATAAAATTAATCATAACGAGTTATAAGTTCATTTTACTTCCATTGGCAATCTCTTTCGTCTATCACTTACCTCCAGTCACGCCAATCCGTTCCATTGATTAAATTGAAAAGAAAATGAATGTAAGAATTCTTCGTTATCTTGTACGATCAAGCTATCTGC
Source organism: Bhutanitis thaidina (assembly GCA_029286595.1). Lineage (NCBI taxonomy): Eukaryota > Metazoa > Arthropoda > Insecta > Lepidoptera > Papilionidae > Bhutanitis > Bhutanitis thaidina. The sequence continues at coordinate 5,867,424 of JAGSMS010000009.1, read as the reverse complement.
AAAAGCGCGAGCCAATTCTTGTGAATCAAAAAGTTATATTTTTATTATGATTTATTGTATTTACGCGAACACTTCACATTTGAAATTTAACTATTATTTACGGATTTTATCGTGTGCGAGTGCTTTACAGCAGCCGTTGTAAGTTTTTTTTTCAACTTTATATGCTCTAGCGTTATCTTGCTACATTTCACTCGTTCCGGTGCAACGTTGAGTGGCTCTCACTGAAATGCTTTGTTAAACCCTTGTATTATTGCGGATGCACATATGACTCAGCGTAGCCAAATGTGCTTCCGTAACATTTTTCGGCACTCCGGAAATAGAACGTGATAGCCTCGTCTTTGGGCTTGCAACCAGTAATTTCAATGACATTTTTAATACAGTCATATGATACCCATGGGAATAAGGGGGTTGCAATTGTTACGCCTCGACTTTCTTTGGATATTTTGTATACTAATAAAAAAAAACGATAACGTTTATAACCAACGTGTGTGACTATTAGTTTGTGTTAGGCTCGTGACCTTTTTGCGAGAGAAGTATCTTCATTTTATTCAAACCCTGCAGGCAGTGTTATGTGTAATGTAGAGTGACATATTGTTCGGTCGGTCACCACTCACCTTGCCTATTATGTTGACATGTAAGTAGGTACTGTGCTGCTACAATAGACCTATTACTCTTGCCGCTCCTTGTGCAGAGCGGGCGATCTACAGTTTAATATGTATTTTCAGTTTTATTATAAACCAATATGGAAAAAACTCCCTTAGTCGCTTCTTCTCTTTTTGAGAACACTCCCTTTGTCGCCTCAGCCAGTATCGGAATTCTTGGAGTTGAATTATCGAGAGCGTCGTTCAGTTTAAATAATTGGATGTGTTCAGCAAAGCAGGACTTTATTTCAGGCCCCTCCGCCCGATTGCTACTTTGTAAGGCGTAGGTTCACTACCACTATTCTCATGTCTAAGATAAGCTAAGTTCCAACGTCATATATACAAAATAGTGATTTAAACATACATGCTATTTGCATACCTTCTTTAAGCCCGTGTAATTTCAGATGTTATGCTTTAAAAAGTGTGAAGAGGGTAAATATTTACGAAATTCTTTCTTTGGGAATTACTGGGAATTATCTGGAATATAATTAGGAAATTATCTACAACTTCGTCGGAGCCCCCGCGAGAAAACATCCTCTCCTTTTACGACGACGACGGTCTCCCGTGACTCCGCCACCCAGAGGACATGTATATCAGGATAGCGTAAGGCTTGTAAGCGCTAGCCCTCCCGGCACCCCGCAGTGGATCTGGTCAATGAGAGTAAAATTTTAAGTGCAACGTTTCGGTTAGATTAAATCTTATTTTGCCAGTATGTAATTCTAATTTGTTTAAATAGTGCAGTTAGCAGCAGTCAGGGACCAGATTTCCATGATGCTCACGAGCGGCGTACTTGCTTTTATACATATGCCTTCCTGAACCATTACCGATCCTCCACCGTTAGACTCTCTTCCAACAATGTTACACTGAGAGCGTATTGTTATCCGAGTCGTTGCCATACTTTGCTCCTACCATCATCTGGTTTGAGATTAAACCGGGACACGTCAGTGAAGAGTAATCTTTTACAAGCATCATCATACCTGTTTCGGTGTGACAGAGGAAAATTGGTCCGAATTACTCGATGATATGTGGTAAAAAAAGGAACTATGCCAGTTCTTGGTCTTCTCATGGTTTTAGTGGTATTTGTCATTTGTTGAACTTCGATCTTAGTTCTTAAGTTAAACTTTCATACAATACTCATTAATTAAAGTAACACAACCAAAAACAAAACAAACGAAACTCAGCAGTAGTAAGTTAAATCATTCTTTTTTCAAATTACACGTTCTGATAAGATGGCCAGAACGTAATGAAAACATAGGTATTAAATATTTTTACGTTACTCTAAATGTGTTAGTCCAGAAAGAGGATTTCCAAAGTGGTGATTATCGGTTTCCCAGGGATCGACATAAGCGAAAACTGATTTTGGGGGTCAACGAGGTCTAAAAATCGACCCCGATTAATTAACACAAGTTTTTATTTGAAACTTTCAAGAAACTGTATAAGTTGTGTTACGTGTACCAACTTGTAAGATTGACTAATATTTTAGAAGGAAGTATCGCTGTTGTACTTTTAAAAAAAATGTACGTAAATTGTATTAATAATTATTAATTACACTTGATATTTACTGAATTTTATGTCTATATACTTGGTTACATTTTGATGAGAAAACGATGTCGAGTTTACTCACTTAACCAACCGCAAAGTTTTTAAATTGGTAAGTATTTTGTATCAATAGGAAAAAAAACTAGGGATATGATATTTAAAGTAATTTGTCTATGGGGGTTCATTTTGTAAAAGGGGTCTTTTACCCAAACTAGTCTGGGAATCCCTGGTGTAGAACATGCATTGAAACCGCAATAATAATTGCAGTTACTACTATAAACTTTACCTGTTATTTTTAAATAATAGTTATCTTTTACTTGTTATAATATTGACGTTGAAGAAGTACTCGACTGAACACATAATATTGTTCGAATATATTTTTGAAATCAAATTCCCCTCTACCGTATCCCTTATATGTATATGACGATAGGGAATTCTCATGAATTATTCAGACCAGTGTGATCGTAAAGTTTTCGCTTGCGACAGTTTTTATTCTTGGCGATATTCTAGTAAGGCTACAAATCAGCCTTTTCAAAGCTTTTATTTAATCTATTATACCTTCGGTTACTATGTAAAAGTTCTAGTGACTTTTATGGTGTGTTACAGTTCTAACTTAATAACAACAACTACAATTAGCCGTAAAGATTATTTTATTTCGTAATGCCTTACAATTATCTTTTTTCCGTCATATAGTATACTGGATATGATATAGGCTTCTCCCAGTGAGATGATCTTATATTTTTTACTCTACATCTACCTATATTTGGGTGAAAAATTGACGATTTCAGTTTTAGCTTTATAGTCTGTATATTGTCAGTCTAGTAATTTTGAGATGGTTAATCTGCCAGTCGAACTCCACAAGCTTTTCTATGGTATCGATCAAATGTAAAAATAATATTCGTCGCATTTCGGTCACTTAAATGATCAGTTACTTCATTCAGTTTATTTTACATTATCTCTTCACACTTCATATCATTACACATTCAGTTACTTTAAGGTGTTTTAGGTGTTTAATTTATAGTACGCGTTCGCGACTTGATCCGTGTTTAATTTGAGATACCAAACAGTTTAATTTGATCCCAAGTATAACCTTAACTGAGAAAATCACATGACGGCAATTCCTTTAGTTTGCATGTACAATATGTGTTTGTTGTACGATGTACGAAACTTGTAAGATGATTATGCATCGATTGCCCATTTTTCAAAATAATCTTTTTTTTAGCTCCTAGTATTTACATTGAATATCTAAGTTTTAATTACTTCATTTGTCAGTTGAAATGCAGCGAGAGTGGTTAAGAAAGATCTACATACTTAAACATAGGTCAAGGACCGTTTGAATGACGAAGAAGCAACGTTTATAAATAAATTTTGTTAAATTATATATCTTATAGATATAATGTGCAAATAGTCTTTTAATTAACCTTCGTTAGTCGAAAGAAAATAAGCATAATTTTTTTTTTCACTTTTCCAAAAATTTAAGGTTTAAAAGAAAATTACGATAGCTCTAAATTTTACACCGCGCGCCAATAATCCAGTTAGAAATTGAAGTTTCTTCGATACGCTTTAATAACTAAAATAAAATTCGAACGAGCTGGGCTCGCCACTTTGTCCCCGTAAACTCAGTTGTTGGTGGTCATTTACAATGCAATGAGTGCAAATTCATATAAGTACCTTTAGTAGTTTTTAATATATGTAAGCGAATATTATACAGGAAATTATACTTGAAATATTATATAATAACACAGACAGACACTTATATTTTATTTATTTGTGTGATTATTTCCTTATGAAGCGCAGTTGTATCGTTTTTTGTATAGTATCATAACAAGAATTGATAATGATCAAGGTCTACGTCACCATGCAACAGGTGAGGTGCCGGCGGCTTGCGGCGACACGCAAGCGGCGCCGAGCGCGGTCGATGCGGCGCTGCCCAATGTCGACACCGTCTCCGTTAACGCACTACACTTCATTAGCATCGTATATGCATATAAGCAATGTTTTCAAAACGGTTCTCTAATGATCCTCTCTTATGTCAAATTTTTATTATATATGTTTATTATATATTCCTCTCTTATGTCACTGTTTTACCACCTTGCTGCTTGACACACGAATAACAGGGGACTCCGTGTGGCTGTCGGATATTAACAATTGCACTATCCACAATGGCAAATAATGCTTAATATGTTTGCTGAGTAAGAGTGAGCTTCTACTGCACGCTACTGGCTCTGTCAGTCTTAGAGCAATATTTGTGAAGTGTCGGTGAAAACAGATGAAATTATTAGCACTTCTGTTTACCTCGCGGTGGATTGCCGGAGTAAATTGTGTATTGTATGTAAAGTGCGGTCGGGAAGCAGAAAGAATATCGTATAATGGCACGAAATTGTCTATCTCTGTCACTCATTCCCAAACATATTGCCGTCACGCTTGCTCAGATACGATATCCGCCGTTATCAGATATTTTAAACGTTCGCAGTAATATAGCATTTTCGTGTACTTAAAGGTACACGTGGACACCGAAATGCTTTTGAAGATTGACTTTTTTTTGTGGTATCGATGGGTAATGGTAAGTAAGATTACCGACGCCAACGTACATCTGCAGGTGCATGCGGGGGGAGTGAGCAGTTAACAAAACTCTCTGAACTAAACGCAGAAGCACGAGATGCCTCTACTTCACGCAGACATTCTGCGAGGCAGCGGTACTACCCCGGTCGAGTAGGCCCATCGAGCAACAGCAAAAGCCGCCGCTTGGCTCTACCACGTATAAAATCCTTCCTTAATTGTCAATTTCCTTCAAGTTTAGTTCCCCTAACATCAAATCAGAAACTTTTTCCAGTTAAATAATTAATTCATAATACATGATTTAGTTTTGTATTATGCGCTAAACAGATAGGCACTCTCTTTAGTAAGGACACTTCCGTCCATTTGTATTTGAGATTTTTGATGAATCAGTGCTTTTATTCATTGTTTTTTTTTTATTAATTTTAATATTTTTTTACATTTTAATACAATTCAAAATTCAAGGTAGGTTTAGAATATAACATTTATTCAAACTTTACTTACCTTTCCTTAACAGCCTGTATATAATCCAGTGGAAGACATTCACGTCTAATAAACGCCCCGCTCAGCTAGCGAATTGGCGATCGCAGTACCTGACAGACACCGCGCCCATCATGTGTATGCTTATTTGTGGTCTGGCATTTTTCGAAAAGCTTACCCGCCATCTGTTGGTAGCCATTGTGATTTTCAATGCTTTTCCCTTAGTCGCACCCACACCCACGGGAAGAATTGGAGTGGAAGATTTACGCCGATACCACACGGCAAACTTTACTACTTAGCAATATTCTCTAGATTGATTGATTCACTTGAGAAATGTTTTTGACCAGACAAAAAGTAATTTTTAAAAATTCTTTTCGCTCCGCGTCCTTACTTTTACATAAATCACAGACATCTAAAGTTAAATTAAGAGTATACATTTAATTATGCTTTTAATTTAATGCAATTATAACAATCTCCGGGAGCAAATGCTGCATGCTGCAGAGATGAAAAATTAATTGCGAAGGCCCAAATTCCGTAATTGGTGAAGAGCTGACTAAGAGATACCTGAATAAGAAGAGATAACTAGCTGTATAGTACATATTTTAGAGGTAATTAATTACGGCATTGGCCATAGAGCCATAGATACGCTCTTAAGTAGTTGTATAAGCGGCTAAAGCGATGTTTTACCCCAAAAGAGGCACCAACTAACAGTAATAATCGGTGGTAAAATAGCTCTATATTAGTAGTAAATGTGTGGTAGAACGGCGCAACAAGATCGCTGTTGGAGCGGTAGTGTACGCTTAAAGATGTGAAATCAGTTTCTGTAGCGTGATTATAGAGCTCTCACCCTAATTCGACGCGTATTCATCTCTGAATTATGGTTTAGGACTGTATATTAACTCTACGTATATAAGTGATATTGAATTAAAAATAAACAATATGTGTTTACGTGATAAAATCTGTCCCTGACGTAGTGGAAAAAAAAATTGTAACGATTTATATTTTAAGAATTGATTTATCCTTTTATGTACTTGAAAAATCAGTGCGAATAACAGTTTGTCGTGGATACTTACATATACACACATCAAAAAAGTCTAAGCAACATGCATGATATTACAAATTTACCATTTATATCAATTAATTTCAAGTCTTTACTCACTCAAAGTGCGTAGGTATGTAAACTTAAAAAAAAGGTAATATAATGATACAAGAAGGGTGCGAGTGTACCGTCGGCCCGGAAATACTGAAAGGTCAGGTGCATTCAGGAAGTTCATCCATACAGCGACTGTTCCTGGGTCCTTGTTCTGCGTTCTATACACCATTCATTTCGACGAGCGCGATTCCCGTGCGTATCGGTTTAGCAACTCCATTTCCCCGACACGTAAGCGGCATTTGCTTTACTACTTTACGACATAAAATTTTGCCTCAAATTCTACAAGCTATATATATAAATCATACAACAAATATGAATTATATAACTTTTATCGCAGGATACTTTTTAGTTTTTGTTATTTTGCATCACGATATATTTGAGCTAGTAAACTAGGTCAACGACACCCAGTCCAAAGACCCCATCGCCCGGCATCGTCGGCGGGTCAGCCGACGCGAGATGGGGTCTGCGAATGAAATCCTGCTAGTAGTCTTGATTAGTCATGACAAACAGCGTTGAGCATTTTTTTCACTTACCTTCTCTTACTGGCCTCTCCCATAAGAAGGATTTCCCATAATTGCCACGCTCGCCAAGTGGGTTTACGATCGCAGTGTCAACATCTCGCTTCCTCCTTAGACCCTGCTGCCCGTCATAGATCTTCTTATATTTGGTCTGATATTTTTCGAGATGGTCATCCCGCCGTTTGTCTGTAGGCATTGCGATTTTAAGGTCGCATCCAACCTGTATATTAAATATAGTTGGTTACAAAAATCATCTTCAGATGAATAGAACGTTATACAATAACATTGCAGTTCTAATTCTTTAAGGCAGAGTTCTGGAAAATGTAATTGATTCGGGAGCACTACTTAACATAATTAGGCCAACAGAACAAAGCGAAACATAAATTATCTGTAGTTTCTGTAAGAGCTCTACACACAAAAACATTATAAATTTTGAACTATCTGCTTAATATTAAATGTACTTACGTATCTAAAATGTCTTTATTCATACAACTACAATTTTATCGTGACTAGCCTAATTACATAGAAATGCACGTTAGTTGTTGGTTGCTTAAGGCCGGGTACGATCTTCTGCAAACTTAAAACTTATTATTTTTAGTGCGGTTTTGATATTTGTCTCTTATTTTTCATACATTCATGTGTTAATAGTGAGCTACTGCACATAGGCTTTTCCTAATTTATCTCTTAGCTAAGGAGATCTCTTATTAAAGTTATTTTGTGTATAATCAATATGACCTTATTTCTTTAAGGTTTGATAGTTTCCTTATTTCTTATTTCTGTTGTTGCACTCGTCGTTAGTTCTTCATATTCTTCTTAATCAGCCTATTTTAGTCAACTGCTGATCCAAGCCTTTCTCTCAAGTTATTTGAAAAACAAAAGGTTAGATAGCCAGACCTAAATATAAAAGTGAAAGATGCCGAGGAGAACGGAGATTTTAGGTCGAAATTATATTAAAAAAAAAAATAAGCGCTCATGACCTTATACCCAATACTGAAGTGATGTCCAGGTCCCAGGTCTTGACATTTTAGTCCTTTCAACTCACTTTTCACCAGAGCTTTTCGAGGTTAAAAATAAAAAAGCTGATTTATTTGCAAAAATATACGTTTCGTAAGTAATGAACTATGAGTATACAAATTAACATGTTCACTTCACCTACTGTACCAAGGACGCACAGCTAATGGGTGAACTTGTATTTTGTGTGGAACGTGAAATTCAACGCAACCTATTTCGACGTTGAACCAGTTATGATGTGAGTTCTATCCCTTAACGTTGTATGCTTGCAATTGTCGATCGCTTTTGTGCATTGTCACCAGCCACCCAGCCAGTTGCTTTAAAACCGCCGAACGCATCACACGCTATTGACCATGTCTTCACAATACATATCGGGATATGTTCTTCAATAGATCATTTAGCTCTAGACTACGTTATGGTCAGAAGGAGATCTTACTCGGTAAATGGCTGAACTAGTGTGTGACAACTTTGTTGTTCAGTTTTCCCCTGGGTGATATTAGGTTATGTTATGTGTAAAAGACACGCAAAGCGAGCTATGCCATTGTCATGTTAGAAAGGACAGTAGGTATTTACTTTCTTATCAATGTTTTTCAAGGTTGTTATATTCACTGTCACTGGTTATAATTATTATTAATATTGCTACCTTTTATCTGTTCTAACGGCACTATATAATAAAATAATCTATAAACTTGTCGAGTAATGTAACTTTATAACTGTATAAAATCTTTAAAATCGTTCTGGTAATTTTTAGTATACTTTCTACAAACGAACTCGGACCAAAAGACAAGTCAATGGTTAGTTTTTGAAAATCGAATTAATCAGTCGATTTGGTTTTAGCGAATATTACGCTTGATACGTATGTGTCTGTTGTTTATCAAAAAGAATCATATTTTAATTGTACTTTTTTTAGGTACCACATTGGAGTAAGCTCACCACCGTGCTGGAGCTTCATTCCGCTTATAGTGGAGTTATCGACCGCTCATGATTTAATAAAATCATTAAATGCTTTGTAAATTATACGGGAAAACTTTCTTTTAATGAAACAATTTGGACATAAGTTATTAATGTATTAACAATTTAACAAGGTCAAACTATTTAAACTCTGTGTATTGTTTTACAAACGAATCATTGTCAATTATTAACACAATTAGACATAGCCTAAAAATTACCGACCATGTGGCTCGTTGGTCAGCGATTGAATTCTGGATTACAATCCTAGCCGCAAATAATATTTGTGCTTCACATCATGCTCCCTTACTTTTCGTGACTGTTTGCATCCTGATTTCGTAGACCCGTGTCTTCGACACCGTATTCGGCTCTTCCTCCTATTTTATATGCGCTAAAACATAATCGTAAACCAAAAGGTATTGACTGTCCTAGGCAACATCTATCAGTTTTAGGTCGTTAGTTCGATAATAAAGTTATATAATATTATATTATACGTATTTTTGGCTTTTTGGTCATTAATATTTGACGATTCAAGGATAGTAGAGGCAAACAAGCTTGTGGTAGATTGAAAGCGATTATACTAGTTTATTTTCCTCGAAAAGTTGTTATTGTTATTACTATTCGCCGAACTGCTTTGTTCTGTTTAACATGTGTATACTACCCATAAATAATGAGTTAAAACACTTTTTTAATACAGTGGCGAAACTAACACAATTCAAAAAAGGAGGAAAAACGTTGAAGCATATTTTGATTTAAAATGAGTAATTTATTGTCTGTTCATATCGTCATTGAAGAGCAAAAGTAGGTAAAGCTTTGTCTACAACTAAAGTATTATCTTACCTGTGGATTTTGGAGGGTATTATTAGCAGCAAATGCATCAAATGTTACCTTACCAGCCTATAAATAGTCCATTGAAGGACATGGCCTCTCCCTTATGGGATTATGGCAAGCCCTCCTTATGGAGGCCACGCCCGGCAAACGAGTTGGCCATCGCTTTACCAGACACCACGCACCGTAGACGCTGCTGCCCATCATCGCGCTGTTTAATTTTAGTCGGGTATTTTTTTGAAATGGTTATACCGCCATCTGTCGATAGCCATGGCGATTTTTAAGGCTTTTCCACTTACGACATTCACGGAAAGAAAGGGGGTGGCAGATTACGTCGATACAACACGGCTAAGTATATATAACGTGTATTTTGGTACGAGGCTACTGTAGTTAGTAGGAACGAGGTGGACTTATTAGTCACTCGACAGATTAGACAATTTTAGTAACCCAGAAAGGGCAGGTTTGCTCAAACTGTGGAAAATATTGTTAATTTTTTTATAATTTAAATATGATATAAATCCTTCACAGCACTTACGCGTTTGTATACTCTATAGTAATCTCCCCTATAACGCGGTAGATTGGTACTGCGTTATAGGAAAACGCGTTATTGGGGCTTTCCTGTATAACGCGTTTTTACGACATCGTATAATGCGTTACGTATAAATGATTCATCACATTTAACTTTTCTCGCTGCAGGGGGTTTAAATCGAATATTAAGAAAAAACTATGTTATGAACGAAATATGTACGTTTTATTAAAATCAAACTAAACTAAGAACATTTCAAATAAAAAAACAGTTTTATTACTTGTTTATATTTATATATAAAACCCCCGGGGATTGAAATCGCGTAATATGAAAACGCGTTATAGGAGAGAGTGTTATAGGGGGGATTACTGGTTTATACTACGAAAATACAACAACTTTTGATTGAATTGATGATATTCCTTTTGAATCGTTAAAAATATAAAATAAATAAATAAAAAAAAAATTCAACTGGGGTTTCGCAAAAAATCAAAAATTTCACTGACATTTTCGTTTCGAATCGTCCAATTTCGACGTCCATAGCTAATTAAGACATTTTAAATAGTCCTGTCAAGTCATCTAAGTGAGTTTTAGTTTGAAGTTCGCTCCGGAGCGCTAATGATGTTGACAGTAGAAATTCGCCTCCCGTCGCTAGGCTCCCTAAACCACCCGCAACACCTCCTCGCACTCGACGCGGCTCCATCCCAAATGGAACGCTCCTCTAAAATCCGCAAATCGTGTTATACCCGCCATTTATCGACACTCGTTCAACCTTATACGAGAAAAATGTATTGCTGTATTTTGATGTCGATATTTTGTAAGTAAGTACGTAAATTTAACAGTTACCGTGAAATGGCGTGCCGTCGCATAATTTTTCTTCCTCTGTACTTATTCATTCTCAATATATAGGATACAATAGAATAAAAGCTCTTTTATCATTATTTAACACTTGCACATTAGTAGGAAAAGTGTAATCGCTTAGCGTATTATATATTGTACCTAACATTTGCCAATCAAATAGATTCATTGCCAATCAAATAGATTTTAATTAACCAAACATTTGAATTGAAAGAGAACAAAACCACACTGCATAGGTAAAAATAATGCACTTATAATCTATAAAACAATTTTTATAAAAGAATAAAGGCAGTAAATAGTGCGTGCATGCATGTTGCATACATATATATTTGAAAATATCCCTACTCGTGTTAAAGAATAGAACTTCTATTGTTTCATCACGTCAAGAATTAAAAGATATCTGATGTGTACATGTATGATAAAGTCCGTATAGTCCGTAGTGACCTAGCACCTTTGTCTTTAATAAACATTAAATAATCCAAAAATGTTAGAAAAAAATTATTCGGAATATTCCGCTCAAAAATTACCGTTTAACGTGAGTTACAATAAATGGAGTGAACTCTTGATAATTTTATTCTGACTAAATCCCAATCAGAAGTTGTCATTTGCTCATGATATTTTATAACGCCGTAAGTATTAGTGCAAACACAAAAACACTATATTTCACTATCCCGTGTTCGATAGAACACCCTGGTGATGACTTTAGGTTAGATATATTTAGCGATTTAAACTCTTATAATAATGTGTTAAATGCTTTGTTGTCCAGGCTCCATCATGTTCCACGTGCGGAGGCGTCCGACGGACTCGCAGCCGCGACGCCGCAAGAAGAAGGTCGGCGTCGGCAGCGGGGCGCGGCCCGGCACCGAGCCGCTGCTGGTCGAGGTCACTCCTGATGGCACCGTGCTCGAGAACGGACGCCGCATGCGTCTCACCGACGTACTTGAGGTAAAGAGTTACTTCTACCATTATCTAAAACAATCATCTTCTCGATTATATCACCGTCATTCTAAATTTTGTAGTGATAATAACAGTACAAAATTAAAAACGGTGCTCTTTTATCGTCTGAGGATATATCGCTGCTTTCTCATTTTCGCCTCTTCGTTTACTAAAGAGCACGCGACGAGCGTGTGAAATGATGGTACGGATTGCGAAACTACGTTGCAGATTCGAGCCTGCTATGTTCTGTTGCAAATAAAAATATTAGTAAAGTTAAAAGCATTCAAAGTAGGTCGGTACCAAACCCGGCGACGAGGCTTCGTAGCAGTAAAAAAGTAGTTAGCGACAGAAAGTTTAGCTATGCGAAACAGGATCGTGCTAAACCAGATCCATAATCCACCTACCTACCCTATGGGTTACAGACGTGCCAAAAAATGCTCAACATTTAACATTAAAAAACAATCACGCTTTATAAAATAGACCTAAAGAAAAGATAGATATAATTTTCGAGCATTTTAAATGCCTGCTTCGGATCTACGTAGGTGTTGTTATAATAAAAGGAGGCTTGGTGCAGTTCGTTGGCAATAATCAGTTAAATGCTGCCATACGGATCTCTGAGACTCTTAATGCCTGATGGTTAGTCTTCGATCCGCCAACACAACATCAATGAAATTTTTTAATAATTTTTTTCGGTGACAGACGTGGAATAACAACCTTCACTATGTTCTTCTTACATGGATGTTCTGTCCAACATAAAATCTGTGCACCAACATGTACTTGTTCAATATGCTGGAGCTAACTCCCTCGGTGTTTCCACCAGTCAGCGTGTATATCTTTCATCCATGTTTTTTTAAACAAAGATATTTGATGACAATTCTTACTTCGTATTTATCCATTTTCGTGTTACCACCTCGACTGTCATCTGTCTTTTCATATATATGTCATCATTTATGTTTAATTCCGTGAACTTTGGAGGTACGAAGAAGAGAATTTTTATTTTAGATTTTTAAGTGTATTATTAATACTATTATAATTACTTCATGTTATATCCACCGCCGCGTTTAAAAGACATTAAATGACAGTTATTGTGAGAAACACACTGCAAGCCTTCATAGTGTATGAACAAGTGTTGTTCAAAAACAAAGCTTGAAAATTGTATACGCTGATTGGTGCAATACTTTAAATTTTACACAAAGATTTCTAAGGTCTAGCGTCATATTTGTGGCAATAAAATCTCCTTAATTGTCTCTAGGTGGGGTCTGGCAATGGAACAGCCCTGCAACTGTACGGACCTTCGATTCAGCCTCGGCACTGTGTGATTGCGGCCGCAGAAGGCGGCGGCTACAGCGTCACACCCCTGCACACCGACGCGCATGTTTATGTCAACGGGCGCCGAATCATGCATACGCAACGTTTACAGGTACCTTCATCTTCAGTTTCATCAGCCTATAAAGGTCCACTCTTGAACATAGGGCTCTCCAATCATATCTTGAAAGGTTTGCCAATGCTCATCACGCTAAGCACGCGGATTTGTGAGCACAGTGCCAATACCCTCGCTGTAGAGATGCCGATTACCACTAGTCTGTGGAATTTTGGCTCAGCAAAATTGTATGGATTATCATTCGGTCGCCATAGCCTCTTTTGATAGTTAGCAGGGAACATAACGTGTATGTCAGGTTTTCATTTGGATAAAAAAGATGGTATATTCCCTCCTTTACAATAATCACATAAATCGAAATCAATTTGTGAGAATATAGTACCTTCAATGTTCCACATTATTAGTTTAGTTACACTCTCAGGTTTGTCACCATGCCTGATGAAAATAAGATGGAATATTTTATAAATAAAATTTTGGAATTAGTCTCAGGGTTGCCCGATATAATCTTTCCATTTTTCATGTTAATTGACGTGAAGGGTTAATGGTTTTTAGATAATATTCGTTCACATCAGTTAGTTGTACCTTTTAAATGATGTTATTAAATTAATTTAACACTAATACGGAAGTGGTACTTGAATACTGTGTCGAGCGGATACTTTGATTTCAATATTTTGATTTCACTTGGGCAAACACAGTGAGGTGCGTGCGTGTCTACTTGCATACATTTGTTTTACATGGAGGACATGGTGGTGCAGGACATCGAGGTAGTGAGCTAAACCACTACTGCGAATATCGCAGTGAGGTATATTCGGCATGTCCTTACCCTAACATTAGGATATTAACATAAAAAATAAAATACTTAAGGTTTTTCCATGTTAAATTGTTAATCAACTTCAACAAATTAAACATTAACAACAGCAAGACCATTTATAATGTTACCGTAACTTGAAGCAATTACATCGATTTCATTGTTAGTCTTACAGTTGTCATATTAATATGTATAATCCCAATTGGTTTATTTTGTACCTGCCCGTTCGTTTATAGCATATCTTTGGTCGAATATAGGCAACATAAATCATAAACACGCTACGTACATGTCCTTTAGCTGCTCTATTAAAATATTAACGTACCAAGCGAATGGTCTCAAGAGTTTTACCTCTACAGTTTCGTAATAATTTGCATATTTTTTTCAGTTCGGGATTAACTCTGTCAAATTATTCTATAACAGTAGCTAATATTTTTAAAGTCCACACATACGATGCGATAAGTGCTATTATGCGAAAACGTTGCTGCACTCAAATTCGATATAAAATTTTTACTTCCATCACACACAAGGAAGTTTCACTTCACAAAAATATATTTATTGATTGGATAAGGTGAAAAACAAGCTAACACAGTCCACCTGATGGAAAGTGGCTACTGCAGTCAATGCACACCTGCAAACAACTTCAATCGAGAAGACAGATGCCATCTGTGTGTCATCCCTGTGGAAGAAGATGGAATGCCTGACAGTCCGCAATGATGGCTCCATACACCTTTCAAACAGGAACAGAACACAACAGTAGTTTGATTGCTGTTAGGCATTAGGAATGGGTATGAGTGTGGTACCAAACCAGACGACTCCTAGGCAGAGAAGTAGCCTGACACCTCTTAAATCTATATATCATACCTTATACAATATTAACAAAGTAGAAAATATATGTGTGTTTTTTTACGATTGAGATTAATTTGGGTTTAGTATACTATTACAGGGTTTAGTATAATTTTAGTTATTACTTTAATTATAAAGCTAGACCCTTTTACAATTCCTAATCATATATTCAATGTGGTTATAAACCCCCTCTATGACTTGAGAAAAACCAGTTTTGGGTGATTTTTTTAAACCCTTTAATTTTTACTAACTAACTCAACAAATAAGTAGAATAACACATTACTAACTGCGTACCATAGTGAATATTACACAATAACAATATTTGAAATGGTCCCGGGCAGACCGTCACGTCTAGAAATAAGCTCCCTGGCACCGGCGTAAGGATATATCGTGACTCCCTTTCGTTTGTTCGTAGACACCCCGCCCTTACGCGATGTTCGTTTTGGGAATTAACTTTAGTACCTCCTATAACATATAAGTTCGTACAACTACAATATGTACACGCTCTGTTTTGTTGTACTTGACATTTAATTATCGAAGGCGAGCGTTTGTAGTTTATTGCTCGACCACTAGCTTTTACTTTCATATTAGGTACATATTGTGAATGCGTTCTAAAATATGGTAAATGTTATTGGGAATATACAATGCTAGAAAACTCGATTACTAATAACTAACTTTACGATTACTTTACTAAGGTTCATTCTAATACATGCACATAATATTAAATACTAACTTAGTACTTTACTTATATATACTTTAACACTTGTTACTTTTTGTGTCTGTGGGATTTGGTTACGACAAGTTTGAATGGATTTTCCGCCATCATACGGTCGCCAGAGCCTCGTTTTGTTAGTCAGCAGGGAGCTCCACGTGCAGGTGAGGTTGACCTTAAGAGATTTTTTTCCCTGAAAGTAAAGTAAAGTAGCGGCCTGTAAATGGTCTCCTTATCAAATATTTGAGAGGGTTTTGGCACCGGGAAAGGTCCGCCACGCTGCTCCAGTGCGGGTTGGTTGAAACTAAAGCGAGCGTCCTGACCGGTAAGCTACCTCTGCCCCCCATCCCTTACTTCAATGTAATGTTACCTAATATAAAAGTCAGTGTAATTTGATAACATAAATTAAAATAATACTCATACAAAAGTTTTTTTCTTTGTCAGCACGGCTGTCTACTCAAGTTCGGTCGTGTCTCCACCTTCCGCTTCGTAGATCCCGCCCAGGAGAATCTTATGAACCGAAACCTCGCCCAGTCACAGAACTACGGGTCGGGCTCCATATACGATAGGTGAGTGGCTCTGTTTTTTTTAACGGTCGTTAAATGTCGTCTGTAGTCATACCTACTCAAACTTTTGTAGAATTACCTACCTCATTTCATGGATGTCTTATTTCGAGTAGATATTTCATTCGTATACACTTGCAACAAACATTATGTTTTAATGTAAGCTCTTAACTATCAATATAGTTTCGGAACCGTAGCTTTTTAATCACACATTTTAAGTAAATTATGTTCGTTTATTGTTGTTTCTTTTTCGTTGCATGTTTCTGTCACTGGCTCACCGACATACGCTTGTTTTACCTTTACCGCATTAGATCACCGACGTCACCAGAGAATAGCGGTGCGATGTCGCCTACATCACTCGCGTCCCATCACGCCGATCTGGACTCCAACTCGAACGCAAATATCACTAACGAAACTGAATACCCGGGAACCGTCAGCCCCGTGTCGCACGACGTGTACGCGTACAGGGACGGCAACGACACGATGTCGCCGTACAACAACAACACGCTGAAACTCGATAACGAATCGCTCATGATGTCGCAGCATCTGAGCGATTCTAAGGATGATTACACGAGGGAAGAGAAGTCGGGCTCGACCTACACCGACCAGGATCAGAGTACGGGTGCAAATCGAACTGGCTCGCAGTACAAGGATAACTACGAGACTACATTCGATTTGGACGGAAACGTCGAGACGAAAAGCATATGCAGTGCAAAAAGCGGCGGTTCGGGACACGACAACCGGTATGATATTTTTTTTGCTTGCTTTTGGTTTAGTTGTTTTTAGTCATTAAAACCAGTACGTGGATATATAGCACGTTAATATTTTAAGTTTCTTGTTAAAGCATTTTAGTAAGTACGGTAAGTTTTAACAAGTAGTGTCATAACTATTTTTACCAATATATTATGAATGAAAGATGATAGTCCAATCTGTGCCAAATCAATCCACAACGTTTATTTGTCACTGATTATCTTTACATTAAATTATTTTTTTACGGAAGTCAGATCAAGACTACATTCATTGTTGTCATTGTTTATACTGCTGATTCAAATATGTGTTAGTTTATAAAAATACCAAATAGCTTTAATCCCTTAACGGTGAGAAACGAACAGATGTGACTCACCAGTCCCTAGGATTAGCCTTTCGTATGATGAATAATGAAACATAATCACTCGATTACTGCTACAATTCTGATTATATTATAAAAAAAAGGGAACTGAAATACTTGATAATTATATTATCAAATTCCATCTCCCTTTAGATATTGGTATCTTGCTTTTATTCAGCAATTAACCGTCCTGCTGAGTTATGAGTATGGGTATATTAGCTTCGACTTACAACCCCCGGGTTCTGAGTGTTAGGTACACAAATATTTGGTTTTCTTAGGTGTGGGCACTTATAAAGTGATAAACTTTACTTTTCTCTTATAATTTACGGTATACGAGAGTACGAGAAAGTGACGAAGACTGGTTTGTGCAGATACAAAAATAATTTCATTTTATTTTTTTGTGTTAATATTATTTATGTTTTCAACTACAATTAAATTTAGAATATGAAATAATTAAACAATTATTTCCAAACGTTTTATTTTTGTTTATATTTTCCCGACGTTTCGAATGCTTTACAGCAGCCGTGGTCACGGGGGTCTGTTACATCGGACCAAGATTAATAATTAAAAGCTGAAGGTAGCCCGTGTTAACCATGACATCAGGACGTCTGTGTATATATTTGAATGTGTTGTGTTCGCGTAAATACAAGAAAGCATTATATAAAAGAAATATTCCCAAATTTTATTATTAACCAAATTTTTCGCACACCGTACTAACGTTCCCCGTACTAGGAAGTCCAGGATCACAATTCGTTGGTTGACCGACCGCAAGGTCTATGATAAGATAAAGTACAGAATTTAAACAGTGGTTGTGTGCAGGGCGGCGGCGTGCACGCGGCCCGGGCAGGAGGCAATCTTGCCCGCCGTGCTGGAGTTTCCGGAGGCGGGACAGGCGCAGTTCTTGGCCGCCGTCATCACACGCCTCGACCCGCACGCGCCCGCCTTCAAGCTCGCGCCCGTCTACACGCTCTACTTGTGCGCTAGGTACGCACGCCGAATGACAAACATTACAAAAAGGTCCCGAAAGCTCTCAACGGTGACAACACACCTACATTGAATCTTCCTGTTCAAGAAACCACAGTCACCGGACAGTTAATGTTTTCGCATAAGGTGGAAATTTAAAAAGATAGTTATTATTATATATAGAAATTTCAATCTACAGCTCTATTAAATCTATTTTCCATTTCAATATCAACCTATAAGCAATCCTCTGCTGGAAGAAATAGATCTATAAATAGACACACCAAGAAATAAATCTAATCTCCACTGTGATCTTCCCTATTGAACTACGACTCTAATCTCTCTTTGTACATGGTAGAGCCAAGTAGTGGCATGCACCAGCAGCTCGAATGGGTCAGCTCGATCGGGGTAGTATCTCGACCTCGCAGAATACCGGCGTGAAGTATAGTTAACCGGAGGCCCACTCCCCATACCCATCCTCATCCTTCCTCCCAACTCCCAAATATCCTTAAAGGCTGGCAACGGACTTGCAGCTTCTCAGGTTTTGCAGATGTACGTGGGCGACGGTAATCACTTACCATCAGATGAGCCGCTTTCTCGTTTGCCCTATACCATAAAAAATATTGATTTTAGGATTTACTAAATTGCTATTTCATGATACAGGATCTGAACACTGGTTGCATTAATATTTTCTTAAATTGAATACATAACAATTTAATTGTCACCAGACAATTTTTACGACGTGTTTTTTTTTAACTTCAGAATTAGCATTCTGTGTGGCGACAGCCCTGTCTTTGAAACCATCATATTCGTCAAGTTATACTCTTTTTTTTGCCGCCTCCCATATTTATCAAACATGTTGACCGATATGACATTGATCTATTTAACATTAAAACAAGTACCGTTAAAAATATTCTGGCAAAACTATGGTTATGGACTCACAAGTGACTCATTCTCAGTTATAGGTTCTTGAAGTAAATCTTAATAAAAATATTTTTGAGGTGTTTAATACACATGATTAGATCTCAGAAGAACAGTATTTTTTTTATAAAAGGATTAAGTTCATTACTCTTTAAGCTTCAATATTGTAAGCTGTTTGTTTTACAAATAAATTAAAATGAAAGTCCAGAATGGTAAAACTTAAAGTATGTTAACTCCCGAGGCTTACTTCTAGTACTTACGCCCTGCACGTATCATAAGAATAGAATTTAAATTGTTGCTAGACGAGTTGTCTAGAAATAAGCTAATATGGTTACGGAAAAGTATTTTAGCAACAACACAACTCATCTAATCGATTAATATCAACAACAACGAAAATCACTTAGAAATACTTCTCTTTTTTTCTTTTATGTTGATTTCTTTTATTAAACATTTCCTGAGCAACATCATCATTAATATTTCAGATACCGTGCTTCAACACATTACCGGCCGGAGTTGACTCCAACCGAGCGAGCACACAAGCTCACCGCCTTCCTACACCACGTTGCGACACTCATACATGCTACCGTACAAGTATGAGTGTAATTTATGCTCTTTTTAAGTTTTATTTTTTTTAAGGATCACACTATTAGATATTTCTTGGTTAAAATCTTTCCATTAATATTTTAAATATTATTTAGTAATATTTTTCTGCAACGTTTAAACACAAGGGAAATGTACTAAATTGTATCACAAAATGTCTTTAATGTCTTTCTTTATTATTATTAATAGGTTCTTTTGAAAATAGGGTATTCCCAAATCTAGGATTAGCCATAATAACTACGCTTGGCACGTGGGCTGACTATCGCAGCACCGAAGGTCTCACATCTTAAACGCAGCTGGCCCGTCTTCGGTCTGTCAATTATTGAGATGTTTAATCCGTCACTTTTATTTGATGTTAACCAAAGCTATTTCGCCCAAGTTCGTAATGCAAAAATGAAAGAACCATTCGAAGCGAAAAAGAGCTCTGCTCTCTCTCTCACGAGTGCATGCGCCTTTCACTTAATAAAGCATCTCCACAACACAATCAAGTTGCATTTACAATGCGTTATATATTGATCATGTAACCTTTCAAGTGACATAACTAGATTTTTTATTGTTTCAACACGTCAAGAATTAAAAAATAAAAATACGATACATATAAATTTTCATTTTCTGTCAGGAACGGTGCACAGATTCTGCAGCCCAAGCATTCTGGATGGCAAATGCCAGTGAATTGCTCCACTTTTTGAAATGCGACAGGCACATATCTTCTTTCTCGACGCAAGCTCAAGAACTATTGCCGCAAACCGTGCAAAATGCATTTAGGTATAATAATTTTCGACATTTTATCTCACTATATTTACGTTCAGTCCTAAAATAATTCGATCTTTGTATTTTCTATTCATACTCCGATTGCCAGAAGCTCAACATTGATCTAGTATAAGTCAGATACGTCATCGACAGAATAGTTTCCTGCGTTTGTTTTTTTTGTAAACACATTCTGTTGCAACGATTTGTTTGTACACCACGAGTGATAGTTAAACAGCTGACCATTTGACAGCAATCTAGTGACGTGCTTCCAAGAGGAGCTGGGGCGCGCGCTGGCGACGCTGTGCAACGCGACGCTGTCGGACGCCACGGAGGCCACGGCGCCCACGCTGCAGGCGCTGGCCGCTGCTATGGTGTTGCTGCGTCGCTGCCGCGTCAACGCCGCACTCACCATACAGCTCTTCTCGCACCTCTTCCACTATATCAACGCCTATTGTTTTAACAAGGTGAGTGGCGCGCGCATGTGTACGCAGACTTACTAGGAAGTGTAAGTTGAGCCTGATCAAACGTCGCGCTATAGTAAATGCTAAAATTGTACCAACACACTCCACCGCACAACCTCGTCCATCGACTAAATTTTGCGACTTTTGATGTTATAGATACAGAGAGACACAAACGAGATTGTACGACAAAACATTGGCGTGAGCTAAAAAAAGAGCTTTTGGAAATTTGGAAAGGGGTCTTTGTTTTAAAATTTCCATAATAAAGATAAATATTATTATTACTTTAATTTAAAACAAAAGTAAAAATATTACAAAATACAAGTAAACGGTATTGTCCGCAGCTGGTGCTGGAGCCGGGCACGGTGAGCGCGCACTGGGGCACAGCGCTGTCGGCGCGCCTGGCGCTACTAGCCGCCTGGGCCGAGCGCCAGGGTCTCGAGCTTGCCGCCGATTGCCACCTCGCGCGAACACACCAGGCCGGTACGTCCGCACCGACACTGATGCACGCACGTTTCAAATCCAATGCGTTAATTTTGTTGATACTGATATAGTCATGCAAATTTATAATTCGTTTGATTTTTAATATTTCTATTGAAGATACGCCTCTAATAAAGTTCAAACTAAGATATTTTAAAGTGTGACATGAGACGATAAGATAACAGTAGCAGGTGTACTAAATAACTAAATAAATTCACTAACTAATAAAAAATAGGTATGTTAAGTTAAAGTACTTCTAAGTAGTAAATAAGTGTTTTAACTTAATGATGGTTAACATATCTAATTCTCCACTTTATTATAACATTAACATTATCTGTAGCTTCAGAAGTTTGTTTACTTCAAACTCAGTTAGCGCCATCGTCTTTGAACATTGGAGTTTCGGATTTTTTTTAAATAAAATTGTTTATGGTTTACTTGAATGTGTAACTTTCGTATCCTAGCTCGACTGATCCAAGGCGAGTACCGCACAGTAGATGAAGTCAGAGCGGCGCTGTCAGCGTGTGTGAAACTAAACTCTGTGCAAGTGCGCGCACTGCTAGCGCCTGTCGCGCCACCCGATATTGTGGAGGCGGCTGTTGCACATGCGAAGGCGTTGGCCGATGAATTGTATAGGGCTGATGGAAGAGAGGTACATTATTTTATTTATTTCCCATTATTTTTATTGCGCTTTAGTTATTTCCATATTTGTTTAATTTATGCAAAATTTACATCCTATCAGATCCGTGTGGAGGAGAGCCGGTGGCTGGGCGCAGCGCTGCTGATCCCGGGCGACGGGTTCAGTGCCGAGGTGGTGCGCGGCGTGCCGCCAGGGCTGGCGGAGTTCGTGGCACCGCTGCAGCGCGGCGCGCTATGCCGCCTCGTGCACCAGCCGCGAGCGCTGGGCGCCTGGTCCGTGTACCTGGCCGGCCACGCCCCGCACGCCGCGCCACCGCGCAGCGACGCGCGTCCATTGATCGTGCGCCTCAACAAGAACTCATCGGGCATGGGCCTCAGCATCGTCGCCGCCAAGGTGCCGTCACTTGTACTGTAGTAGGACACGGGAATAGCCCGAAACTAAATGCATGATACTCAATTTCGTCGCCGCTGTTCAAACGTGATTATTCACTTATGTTGGAAACTTACGTATAAAATAGAATTGACTCTGTCCTACAATCATTAATATATAGATATAATATTAAAAAATATATCTAAGTAGATATATTTTTTAATATTATAGTCGCTGGTCGCAAATAGATATTTCCTCATTTAAATTATCGGTTAAGTATGTTAATTAAACATAGTACACAATAAATTAAACTCTTTGATTTTCTATCACAAACTATTATTTTATAGCATATCGTTAAAACCTGAAGATTTATATTAGTACATTACCAGAACCTCGTCCTTTCCGTGATGTGTATAATAAGTTTGTTCCCGATGGGTGCAGGGCGCTGGTCAGAGTAAGCTGGGCATCTACATCAAGTCGGTGGTGCCTGGCGGAGCGGCCGCGGCCGACGGCCGGCTGGCGGCCGGCGACCAACTGCTCTCCGTTGATGGACACTCGCTCGTCGGCATCACTCAGGAGAAGGTACACTTCCGTCACACACTTTTCCAACATACGAGTACACACACCATACTCGACTGATAAACTTCGGAGTTTTTTCTGTCTTTATCGAATTTTGAACGTATTTTTACTTGTTAAATCATTTAAATCATTTACATCATCATCAACATATCAAACTGTGTGAACTCTATAATAAATTCATTGTCTTCGCAGTCTCGATAGTGTGACCTTTAATATGATGAAATGACGGAAAGCCTTATAAGATAGATTATGATTTGACATTATTTACAGGCAGCGGAATACCTCGTCCGAACCGGTCCAACAGTAACGTTAGAAGTGGCAAAGCAGGGAGCCGTACTTCACGGCTTAGCGACACTTCTCCATCAGCCGGCGTATAACCAACGACAAGGTAGTTTAGTTGTAATTAACCATATTATTTGTTTGACTATAAGTTTGTATCAATTGTAATTTTATGAATGGTAGTTTTGATATTTTTACTTCTGGCAACGAAATTAATGATTATATGAACTTGAAAATTATTAAATTGGGTACCCCAGAGGAGGCGGGGGGGCAGGGGTCGGAGGTGCAGTACGAGGCCCGCGCGCGACGCAACGCGGGCACGTACACCAACCCGCACCCCGCACTGCTCAAGCCCGCCTCGCCGCTCACCGAGCTCGCCACCGCAGGCAACCTGACCACCTTTCTAAGCCCGCCGTCTTGCTTTCCTTTTCGTTTTTCAGTTCGATAGGTTTTTTTCTAGGTATTTATTTTATCCAGGCGTTGTTTTACGTTTTTGTTTTTAATGTGACAAAACAGTGTTTAGTTTGATTTTGAAAATGAATTTTTGAAATGATTTTGTCTTTGAAGCGTTAATTTTTGGAGAAAGTTTTGTTCAGTGGATTGTTGTTTTTTTTTGTTCCGTTGCGGTCTTTTTTGCTTCTGCCGATTTATGATCCTGCTGTGACCAGTATTCATGTGTTTTTCGAATTACAGGATATGGTCGCCGCCCATTCTATGATCAATATCGTCTCAGAGACGAGTCCACGGAATCTAGTACGGACGAAAGCGAGGGGTGTCATCCGCACTATCACGGCTCCATCCCTAGACTTATTATAACATTAGATAGAGAGAACAATCAATTACAAGATGATCTGTCGCCGGAAACGCCCGGATGCCCGATGGAACTTAAAAGTGGTCTGATGCCATCTATGCCCATACCAGTCTTTACATTCACATGCGAAGATTTCGATGAATTACAACGCAAATGCGAGACCGAATCTCATAATGCGTACATCCCACGAGAGAAACCACCGCCTATTCCCGAACCCCCTGCCAATTATGACCTATCGAGTGAAAGCGGCGATGCTATTTGTTTACCACCACAGATGAGGCCTATAGATACGAAGCTCACACTCGACTTGTTCAATACGCGTGCGAAGGAGGCAGAAAGTTACAGGCGTCGGTGCACGGGGGTCGATGAGTGCGTCAGCGCCTGCGACTGCTGTCGCACACCACAACCCGAGGCTCAACAGATCCCATACATAGATGAACCAAACTCCGAACCTGTTATATTTGAAAACGAGTGTGCCGACCAAAAAGTTACCACACCGAAAATACGCAGAATACTCCCCTCTTTGTCGGTGGATCAATACGAGGACAAGAGACCCGTAACCGCTGACGCTGAATGTCAAACGTCTTCCTCACCTGAACGTGAGGAAGCTCATACATTTTCTGAATCTGAACCGTTGACGGACAGAAAAACTGAATTCAGTTTGTACCTTAAAAAAGAATCTACAAATATAGAATCCATTCATAGTCGCCTTAAAAGAACATTATTCAATGTGTCCAAATCGATTTCGAGTAGGTCCGAAGATACTGAAGGGCCGTCTACTTATTCGACTTCAGAGTCTTTCGAAGAAATTTTAAATAAAAATTGCCAACGTATTAATAAAGTACAACCGAATATGATGAGAAATGATTCAAAACAAGTCCTGGATAGCGTTGACAGAAAGTCTTGGAAATCGCCGGATGAATATAGACCTGCATTTGGAAAGGTGAAGGCATTGACCAAACGCTTTAATGAAATAAATTTAAAATATTGCGTTAAAAACTATAAGCGAAACTGTCAGTCTAGCCCCAATCTTTGCATCCGTGACGGTACTAGTAGAAAACTCAAGGACTGTTTACCGATCAGCACAAGTTTAATAGATATGCAATACGATAACAATATAACCGGTACGAGCGACACAAACGACACAAAAATGTCAGACGATGAAGTGAAAAGCATCCTGATACAGTTAGAAGACTGGTCTAGGTACGGTTCACGAGGTAGTGAAGATACTCTTGCTCAAGGGAACGAGTTCGAATTGCCAAATTTACCATCTGAAGAGCATACTGATAATGTGTCACACAGCGGCAGTTTTATCTTTAACGAATTAATTGACAAGAAACCGAGAAAAATAACTATTGATAATATTAAAATAAAATCCAATCAGTCAAGTATCAACTCTGACCAGACGAAGCCCAGTAAGGACTCGCTTGTTAAAAATGTCAACTTGGAAAAAGAAGCGCCGAAGGTGGTGGCTACGATACCTCACGACTATCTCTATTTATCGTTACTGGAGGTATCAACGGGCATGCGCCTAGATCCGAGCCGCGATTCGTACGAAACTGTTGTTCAGAGCTGCCCGAACATTAGCCGTAATAGTGCAAATTGTGGACCAGCTTACGCATCAAGTGATCTCAACACCAGCTGTCCAGTTCTCCTGACCAACAACGACCCTCTACTTGAAACCCCGTGTAAGACAAATACACGCATGAAATAGGTGTGTTTTAGACCACTGCACAACACACTTAATTTCTTTGTGTTATTTTTATTTTTGCTGTTGCATGAGTAAGTTGTTGGTTGATAATTTTTTTTCAGGATTTTATCGTCTTTTATGCACTATTTTTGCTGGTAAAGGATGTCTTGGTACTTTACATTTTGTCTACTTTTTTAATTTTGCGTTTTTTATCGTTTCATTACAAATTATTAAAATTATGTACTTATTATGGAATTTTTTTATTTTATTAATTACTAATTAATGCCTTATCTAGAAATTATTTTTTTTTTATTTTATTTAAAATACTTTATTGCATACACCCCAATTGGAGGTTACAAAGGGCGGACTTAATGCCTATTGGCATTCTCTCCCAGTCAACCCATTCTCCCAGTCAACCCATAAAATTCATATTATACCACCCATATAATATGAATTTTATGGGTTGACACCCATAAAACGTCAAATTAATAGACGCATGAAATAAAATAAAAGTACATTTTCTTATTTTGCAATTAAGTTTATTCTTTTTTGCGAATGAACACTTTTATGTTATATGAAAACTTTCACCGACTATCAGTTCTTGTTCAATAGTTTGGTAATATGGTATTAATGATATGTCTCCAATTATATTTGTAACACTTAATTAACTTTTAGCTGGAACCTATTACGTTAGTTTTTATGTCATTAGATTTTGTAATTAAGTTTAACACTGGATTTACTATATACCTTTTTCAATTCGTCAATTTCGTCAATTTGACGGGTATATTAAAATGCAATTTTTTTGTAAATTATTTATTAAAAAGGTATAGATTTATATTCATTGTTATCTTCATGTCATATCATCATACATTTTTTTTATGTAATCTCTATATTCAAGGTACACCGCTTACATACTTGTTACAATTAATACAAATATTGTTAGACCTAATTTTCTTACATAGTCCAATTTGGCAAGATCTTCGCACTTTCGGATTTTGTGCATAAGGCAATAAATTGAAGCTATTTTGTTCATCGTGATAATTACTACGCAATTCTTTAGCTATTTTAAAAAGAAAATTCTTCCGTGATATGTTTACTCAATTTGTACTTTGTACAATATCCAGGCATTGATGCCTGCCAAATCTAAAATGTTATAGAACATGTGAAGGGGCCATGTCCGAGATCCTGCTTTCATGGTATATTTTCTAGCCATTTGGTCGAAAAGCTCGTAACTGTGTCGTTGTAACCGACCAATTATCTTCTTTCATAACTTTACGTTCCTCTGTTTCAGTACATATTTTTATGTGGTCATCGATTATCAGATCAAAAGCACTTCTTACATGCTTGGGAAAGCATAATATTTAGCTTTGCATACGCATTTGGTCCGGACACATCTTTGAATATAATATAAGCTGGTATTCTACCACAGCCTCCACTTTTCAATCGTTCAATCGAATTTTTTTCATTCTCAGCATCTGTTATTTCATGTACGCTTTCAGTATCTGAAATAATACGTATTATTTTTTTTTAGGTAGGTCGGTAGGTATATATAGTTCGAAGACTTGTTCATAATACCCTTATCTAAATAATAAAGATATAATTGCCCAAAAAACATTTTTGAATAGGGTTGAAAATACCTTGAAAAATTCAGATCTTCAAGTAGGATAAAAAAAATTTGCTAAGATTCCAAATACCACTTTTCTTTTTACGCAATTCACTGTTGAAATAAGCTCTCACGTTGCTCTACTTTTTTTGTAAAATACTTATTTTCACAGGTATATTTATTAATTCAACAGATTGACTTCCAAAAGTAACTTCTTTTCTCTGCAAAGTTCACCGTTGAAGTGACTATTTATGATATGATAAGGTTTGCTCTAATCTTAAACAGCAAGTTCAAACATGTTTGCTCATTTATTTACGTGGAAATAGCTGACATTTTCTTTCTTTCTTACTGTTTCTTATGCATTATTATTTAACCTTTAATATTACTAGACGTTGTACACTTCTATAATTTTTCCAGTCAAATTGACGGATTTTTGTAAAAATAGGTATACAAAATCTAGTAATAATAAAATAAAGGTGTTTCTGAGAAAATGAATAGAAGTATATATTCGCTACATTATATAATTAAAAACCAATAGTACCTAAAGAATAATGCCGCATGTTCAGAACTTTTAAGCGTAAAATCGAAAACCTGTCAAACTAAAGGGGTTCCGTAAATCTAGTGTTAAGAATCCTGCTTTATACTTAATTACCACTACATTATTCCCCAGCTACACTCGTCTGACAAACGAGGATCTCGATATTTTTTGTGGTTGGTAGAATAAAAATTTTGCATTACCCCTATCTGAGCATGGAGCGACCACGATTGCGGAATGATTAGAAGATCTGTCTTCATTTCAGGACATTCGAGTTCGATCTCGTTTGGGAAGAGCTCGTACCAATGTGTTTTTCGAAATTTATTTACTATTTGTATCTATGGTCTGAACAGTAAGACTGCGACAGGTTTACCATCTGTCATATTGTTCCCAATAAACTCTGGTGAAAAGTGAGTAGAAACGTCTAAAATTACTTCTGACCACCCCAGTATTAGGTATACCGTCGTGAGGTTTCACAGCTTTCGCAAAAGACGATTAATGACAAATATGTTTCATATCTTAGCATATTGTGTGTAGTATCAAAGAAGCGACTAAATAATAGTTATCAGTACACAATACAGTACGTAACACATATTACGTTTTGTTAGTGCATATATTTTTCTTGAGAATGGGGCTGTCCCTCAACTGTCAAATAATATTTATTTCGTCGATATGAATTTTTACTTATACCGTGAGGTATTACGGGCTTGATTTTGACATGTTACGTCCATTAATACTTAAAATAAAGAGTATTTAAAAATAATTATTATTGAATCGTATCCAACTGAATATACATATGCAGTGGTGAGAATAAAAGAAAAAAAAAACTTCGATATAAAATATATATAAAAAGTTTATGCTACCGTACAGTGACTTGAATCATCATGATTAATATGTTTATGGTTTGATGAGTGTATGTCCGCATGCAGGTGGTGCGCTGAGGCGAGCATCAGAGCGCGACCTGCCGGCGAGGCTGGCCGCGGAGCCCGTGAAGCCCAGCAAGAGCACTCCCGCGTTGCACCACGCCGCGCCCGCCGCGCTCTCTCCCCACTCCGCGCACCCACCCCACCCCGCGCACCCCTCGCCCGTTGCACACCCCGTCGCACCGCCCCCACACAGGTCTCTATGACTCGTTCGTTGTACATTATTCCACTTGTGTGTTCTGCCATATAATTTAATAACTAACGAAAAACAACATATCTAAACAGTGGCACGCTCAGCCCGGTGGGCGGTGGCCCTTGGACGGGCCGGTCGCGCAGCAGCCACAACCTGACGGCCGCCACGCAACCCGACGCCTTCTACCAGAACCTCTCCGCCGTCACCTCGCAGCAGCACGGCCCGCAGGACAAGTATAATAAGAATTAATTAAAAAAAAAATGGCTTAAATAGTTTTTAATATACATATTACTTATTTCTTAATAATATCAACAGCCATGTTGTGATTTTGTGGTTCAATAAGTGCTTGCTTGGCTAAGCAAGCACAGTAGACATACAGCCCTCAGCAATGTGCGTACTTAGCTAAGCAAGCACACTTCTGAGTCTACTTGGCTACTAGGAGGTTAAATCTCTAGTGGTAAATTTATATTTTTTTGGTTCTGTCCTACTCTGATATTGTAATAGAAAATATTTCGAATTACAAAGTTTATATGTAAACATGAAGCCTCAAATTTTATCTATAAACTGTTTCACATAATGATTTCTTTTAGCTATGCTTTTATTTGAAATGAATCTACTATTTTCGGACGTTTCATTCAACACACGGGTGCTTTTTGTATATTGTCGAGAATAAAAAGTAATAATTAAACGAACCCGGTTTTGTGAAACCGGGTTCGTTGCATATGAAACTGTTGTTTCTAATTAAATTTTTAAAGTCTCAAAAAATTTAAATAGGTGGTGGAACCATCGAAGTGGCAGCCGTCCCCAGTCGGCACATTTCTCGACCGGCGGAACGGAATCGCAACCCGACGCATCCCTTCATCAACAGGTTTTTTTTAGGGTTTTTTTTTCTGTATACTTTTGTTATTTCTTGGATTTCATTTTAATAAAATTATTTTTCCAGCCTCACAATTCTAGCGCGGCAAGTATACGAGCGGCTAAACTAGCGGAAATGTCGGAAGAAGTGACAAGACGGCAACAACAACAGCAACAGCAGCTACTATCTCAACAGAAACAACTTACTTTGCCACACCAACACACCCAACTGAACCAACATCCAGGTCAAGTTAGTCATCAATTGGGACATCAAATGGGACACGCTTCACATTCGAATCAAGTGGGTGGTTCCCAAGCAAATCAGCAAGGGCACCAGACAGGTCAAATCCCGAATCTGTTGAGTCAAGGATACCAATCAAGTCAACTTGATCTGCAATTAAATCAACTTCACCAAACGAATCAACCCACTCACCTCATGAGTCCACTTGGTCAATTGAGCCAACAAACGGGTCAACTCAACAATCATCCGGGTCAGTTGGGTCATCACTTGGGACAGTTGAGTCAGAGTCAAATGCACATACACCAGAGTACGATGCATTACCCTCAGCAGTCGTCGCCGCAATTGTCTGGTGTGCATCAGAGTCAGAACATGCACCAATACATGCACTCTCAAACAGTGCAGAGTCCACCGTCTTTGTATCACAACCAACAAAATCAGCCACAGAGGTTAGTTATGTTTGATATTAAACCATTGAAATGACTTAAGGCGAATTTTCAATAAAAACCAATTGTACCTTAACAGCCTGTAAATAGTCCACTATTGTTTATATAAGTCCTATGGGTATTGTTTATACTCCCAAAATAGTTTGGCGAATGTAGTACCAGACACCTTAGACGCTACTGCCCGCCCGCCAACGGTTTCTTAATTTTGGTCTAGTATTTTTATAGATGGTCATACCGCCATCTGTTGGCAGCCATTGTGATTTTCAAGGCTTTTCCTTTAGTCGTCCCTTACGACACCCACGGAAAAGAAAGGGAGCGGCAGATTCTTAAACAATTGTAATTCCCTCAAAAATTGGCGTAGGCTGGGATTCAAAGCTATGACTAAGCAATTTGTTTGGACTATACTATTAGCATCATGAGTCTATTAAAAGTTTACTGTATAATTGAAAATTAAATTTTTAATAATTTAATATTATAATGATTTCAAGTATTTACGCGAATACTACACATTTGAAATGAAACTATTATTTACGGATTTTATCGCGTTTAATTAGATTTTTTTATTAGATTAATACATCCGGACGTCAAACACATAAGTCTCCCGTGACCTCGGGTGCTGTAAAGCCCCGGAAACGTCGGAATTTAAAAAATCTAATTAAACGCGATAGAATCCGTAAATAATAGTTTCATTTCCAAATTTTATAATAATTAACTTGCATTCAATTTAGCATCCAAGTTGGATATTAATTTGCAAGTCATGTAAAGAAAAATATGAATTGCTTTAAATACGTATGCTAAAACGTAAGTGCCTTAGCGAGACTTAAATGTTTTTTTCTTTTATATTATACAATATTAATTTTTTCGCAGATATGAGTGGCACCCTCCTGGCCCTCCTTCACCACACAGATCTCAACCACCTGTTGCCCCCAAGCCGCAGGTAAATTTAATATCCATACATTATACTGAAATTGCCATTGTGAACATGCCAAGTTTGCGAACAGAACAGTCTGTAAGCTTGCGTGTATATGTGTAGCACTGTTCTTTTCTGCTTGCTTTACAAGTTGGGATGTGCGTAGACAATTTTAAGCATCGCGTGTTGCGGCGTAAAGTATCCTCAAGAATTTCGTGAATATAGACAAAGGTAATTCCTGAATACGATTTATGTTTGTCGTTCAATCATGCTTGAAAGGACTTAATGGGTATGAACTATATTTAGCAGAGACTTAGATACTTTTTATCTCAATTGAAAGTTCCTTTGACACACTATTTATGAAGACGCGGGTGAAGCCGTGGAGAGCAGCTAGTTTAAATAATACGGTTAATCTTTCACAGGGATCGAGGCGTTCAGAGACCGAAGAAGAGCAGTTTCAGCAACAATTGCAACACATAAAAATCTCCAGTTCAGTCCAGCCTGAAGATGGTAAAAAATTCTTATTTTATCTTTGACATTTATTTTTGTGTACCAAGCTTTTATTGTCGTATTTTTTTGGTTAGATTATTATAATTACATTTTTCATTTACTTAACTGGTCTTATCGAGTCCACATACGCATTACTTTCCAATGTTAAACCTTCATATCTATATGTCAAATCTGTCATAGTCTATGTAAATGACTTCTGACATTTTTTCGATATTAAAAAAAAATGCATTTAAATGGTTTAGTTGAATTGTTTTACGGTGTAATTCTCACTGTATGGGTGGGTAACTATTAGACGACAAGATGCATATTAAAAATCTCGATTTATTTCGGAAAGGTATTCCTTTACATAATAAAACTATAAAAAAACTGTTATGGTTTTCCGTAGAGCGGTACGTGGCGAGCGCACTGGAGCCACCTGCAGTTTCCGTGTATCCGGCGGGCGGTGCGGGGGCATCGGGCGCGCGGCCTCAGCCTGCTCACAACCCCTGGCAGCGTGAGGAGCGCGAACGGCAGGCAGAGGTGCGCCGTGCCGCCGCGCGCACACGCAGGTACGATTACAACAATCATCTTTCTATGATATTAAAATTAAAAGGGCACAAATGAATTATACAGAATAATCGTTAGAATTAATGAATTGTACATATAAAATGCCTCACAATTTTTGGGTTTTTGATTTCCATTTTATTACTAGTAATTTTTTTCCAAATGTCTATATTACAGACTATAATTTTATAATTACAAGAACTGGGAATTGTTTAGACATATTAATTTAAATAGTAACTTCACATATGTCTTTTAAATTCCAAAGAGTTTATACCGCTAACTATTGTTTGTATGATCTTCGTATTTGTATACTGTAAGAGGCTTAGAGAACGCCTATCGACCCGGAGTATCTATCTTTACAAGTCTTGACACTGAAAGCCAGCCGGCAAGGCAGAATCCGTAGCTTGGCAGCGACTTAACTTAGACAGTGATATGAACGACGAGTGGCAGCCGGAGGAGTGAATGATTTTGACGAAAAATCAAGATCTAGATTAGTTCACTCCTCAGTCAGTCAGTGAATCTCTCCACTATTCAAATATTAAATGAAACATTTCAACATCATGTTAGTTTAAATAAAAAAATAATTATTATCAATATAATTTTACGTCTTGTACATTACATTTCAGGGATGCAACTATTGCTCAGCTATTAACATTAGGCTCATCACGTACCCCTGTACAAAACCAGCAGCTACGCGCCTTGCAGTTGGAACGAGATTTCGAACGTCGGGCAACACAACATGATCATGTTTGTAAAAACTTTGATTATCTTGAGCTACCTTTTAATACTGACTTGCTAGTCATCATCTGCTTTGTATGATTACTCATCTAGTTTCTTTTAATCTCGAGATATGAAGAAAGGAGAATCCTTTAACGGTTTATCTAAGATTACTGTTGTACATAGCCATTGCCTTTACATATTTTTTTCCGTTTCATATAATAACATTGAAAATGGACCATATTTTATCATTCTTGTCCAGTTTTGGCCTAATATAAGCTTAGTTATTTTAAGATTTAGAATATGTTTTTATGCTGATTCAGTGAAGCGCTAGTGCCAGCGAGGCATGGCAGTAATGATCATGAGCTTACCTTTCCCCTTGTCGGTTCCACAGGAGGAGGGTGGCAGCGCAGAAGCGTGCGCAGACGAGGAGTACGAGTCGCGCTCGCAGTCGCGCTCGCCCTCGCCCGAACAATCGCAGCCGCAGCCTCTCTCGCATACGCACGCGCAGCCGCACTCGCAGCAGCATTCGCAGCCGCACTCGCAGCCACACTCGCAGCCGCACCCGCAGTCTCACTCGCAGCCGCACACGCAGTCTCACTCGCAGCCGCACTCGCATCCTCAGCCGTCGCACCCGCATCTGATCCCGCAGCCGCACCCGCCCAAGTCAATACTCAAATCCAACCCTCGCCCCGACCTCAATGGATACGCCACCGATACGGTCAGTGTATTATCATATTGGGTTAGCTTTCACCCGACTGCCCCAGAAGATTTTTCG
Organism: Bhutanitis thaidina; assembly: GCA_029286595.1. Taxonomy (NCBI): domain Eukaryota; kingdom Metazoa; phylum Arthropoda; class Insecta; order Lepidoptera; family Papilionidae; genus Bhutanitis; species Bhutanitis thaidina. The sequence continues at coordinate 5,833,236 of JAGSMS010000009.1, read as the reverse complement.
AGTGTATGAATGTATTTATTTCTTTGTCACGCTAGCCTGATGGATCTCTCATATGAAGTGTCGTTAGATTCGTCTTATTTTGGCAGTAACGTGCGCTATACTATTTAAATATGTCGTCTGCGAATCATAAAAGAGACGGGGAATATATATTTTACGCTTTCGGAGTATTTGTTTTTTTAAACCACAAATGTTTTTCTTGTTGAGTAATTTCTGTGTAAATGTTTAATTTATGTCTAATACAATATAAGTTTCTCTTGCGATATATATGTCATTACATAGGTGAAAATAGTTAACAAACTTGAACTATAGCAATAAAAAAAACAATACAGCGACAATCATAATTTAAAGAATTAATTTCTCATTAGATATATTGGGACACAAAATAATTCTTAACATTAAAAAAATACAATATTTATTACACATACCACTAGAGCGTTGGATTTACTCTTTTCTAGAGCGTTAGATTTACTCTCCTCTTGAGCGTTGGATTTACTCTCCTCAAGAGCGTTAGATTTGTTACTGCAGCTGACACCCATTAAATATTAATACTAAATATTCAAGATTTAATTTAATTAAAGAGTTATATTAAAGTACGTACTTTGTTCGGTTTACAGTTTGCTGTTTGTTTTGTTTTGATGTTGGTCAATGTACAATTTCCAAGTAAATTTTTCATCTAACCGTAGTCCAAGGTAATTCGCGTGACTTGATCGCTTTACTACATCATTACTTGTTGTAAGAGGTGGAAAGTCTATCTGTTTGTTTTTTGCGAAATAGATAATATTTTTTTTTGACGTATGAAGATTATATTTAACTTAAAAGAGTACATACAAATTTAAGTGTACTTTTAGCTCTATTTTATTGATATTGTTAATCTATATTTGGCAACAACTTACGTCAGATACGTGATTTGACTTCACAAATACGTGAGTAAAAGATTAACTTTAAAAACCCGCTACTGCATTACATGCAAAAATAGAGAGTTATAAATATAACATTTGTCTTAGCCGATGTATTAGACATGGGAAGGTGGATAAAATATAATCAAGTTTAAAATGTGGTGTGATATTATTCGAAAGGGTTTTTCAATGATGTCGGCAGCTTCAAAGTCTGTGGTTTCAATTTGACCATATGAGAAAGTTTATTATTCTAAAACTTTTAAACTGTAACTGTTATAAAAAGAAATTTTGTGTGTCACAGGTGGCAGACGAGAGCCGAGTGTCGGAGGTGGCGGAGGGCGTGTCGCCGCCGGAGCCTCCCGAGCGAGGTTCGTCGTTCGCCGTGATGGCGGTCCGCCGCGCGCTCTCGCCGGCCGCATACGACCCGAATGCGCACACACACACGAACGCACACACGCACGCCGCCGCACACTCTCCCGCACCCGCTCCTGCACCAGTTCACACGCCCGCGATCGCTCCTCAGTAAGTATATTTTCATTAATTTATTCGAAGTCGTAGGGATCATTTACCTATATTGGACAATATTTTTTTTATATTTAATAGCTGGTAATAAGACTCCTTCTCTGTCTCGGAGTCGTCTGGGTACACCCTTTTACCAATTTTTTGCTGCCAATTAGCAGTGCCACCATTATTGTCTTCCAGTTTGAAAAGTATAAAGAGCCAGTATAGATACAGGCAACTCATCTGTAACATTCATTAAAGTTGTGGTTTCCATGGTGTTACGTATTTTTTAATATGTCACGTGGAAGGAAAAACGTTGCAGCTGACAGCAGTGATCAATTAGTTGAAGGGTGGTTGAAGGTTTTGTTGTTCCTTTAGCTCACGAACAGACCGCTAGTGAAAAATAGAAATTATGTCCTGAGTAGTTTTCTGTTAGAGAAGGATAAATAAAATGTTTTACTTTATTTCTTCCAGCCCTCTGACAGTGGTGCACCAGTCGGGTGAGGTCGTGTGGGGGTGGGGCGTCCGCCTCTGGCATGTAAACCGAGGCGACGATCACACTAATGTCCTGCTTATTATGTAGCTTTATAGCGTACACGTCTTTAGAACAGAAATCTGTTAATGGATGCGCACGGATATTATTCATTGTATAGATACACACGCTCTAGGGCAGTCGTGTTCGTTAGAGTAACTTTCCCCTCTAATTATTGGGTCCAGATGGTCTGCCCTGATCCACGGCTCGTAGGGTATCAGGGCTATGGCCGCGTATTGAACCCCCTCCCATTTGCGCATTTGAGCCGTTGCGGTTTCACTAATTTGGAGGTTACACTGTAAAAACTTAATCTCGAACGAAGGTCACGCCATCACTAGCGCCCCCTCGTCCTCTCCAATGTTCAGCCCAGCCAGTAATCCCTGGGCCCCGTCGTCATCCACCGAATCGGGGGTATGGACGAGAGTATACAGTCCGTGTCCTGCTGTTCTCAAGCTGGGTGCTCACGGGCTGTGCTGTTGCCTCGCTGCTGCTTGGCTCCGAGGTAACGGTTTCATGCCGTCTCTGAGGGGTCTCGACTTGCCACCTCGACTTTAGAACTTAATCTACACCGCCACGCATATGCATACAAGACGGCGTCCAGCCTTTATAATGATGTGATCTAGGACGGCAATTACCACAAACCATCCTTCATTTTGCTTATCGTCCCTGAGCAGCATCCATTTATTAACGTCTAACCAAGAATTCTGTTAGGCTAGCACTCGACCTATGTCTCGGGCGTCCTTCCAGGCCTCCCAGCTCATCCGGTATATGGATGCCGCGTCTTATCCGACGGGTTAATTCAGATTGGCGTTTGATTACCAATGAGACCCCCGGTACCAGAGTAGAAACCGATAACGCATTCTGCAGCCACACAAGTGTATTTTTGCACTCGTACCTTATCTTGAGAGCTCCGTCCGTGTAAATGGGCTTACCACCCCCAAACACCAGCCCCACCAGTCCGGGCTCCTTCCTCATCCAGGCCTCACTGATGATTAAGGCGTGTATCGCCCTGGCAAACCCCAGTTCCTGCCTTCGGTCGTCCACCAGTTTCAGCACATTTAGGTTATTTAGTCTCTCAGTTTTACCCACAAAAGGCTGTCAGAACAATGTGGTCCTCTTAGCCATCGGCTAGCGAGAGGCGCGTACGCTAGTCACTAGCCGTGTTGCCCAGGATGTACCGGGACTCTCGGTGTCCTTCCATTCGGGTTCTTAGGTCCTCATGGAACTAAACCGCCGGCCCTCGCGTTGAGGTAGGACAAGCTTCACACCCCACTCTGTCCCATTTCCTGAAGAGATTAGTGATAACCACAACTCAGAGCACCCGGTAAGAACGAACACCCACAAAAATGCAAGCTCAACGACTTGTTAGGGGACAGCTTCAAATTCAAATTCACACAGAGACAATTTCACACAGAGTTGGTAGTTGTATCAATTTTTGAAGCCCTTACACAATGCTGGTCGCAGTTGCGTTTACGCAATATGTTACAATAGACACCTATAAAGAGTTTTAATCGAAGCCCATGGGCTGCAGTAGCCAACCTGCATAACTTTCAGATCGGAACACAGCAGAAGTGGGTAAGAGGATATTACCTACCCCAATGACTCGTAGACAGAGAAGGACCTACCTCCTATGTATATAAAATACATTAAAGTAAGACCAAGCTGCAGCAATATCAAATGTGAATTATCGCAAATCTTAATACTTTATGCAAACAATTCTAGTTATTGTACATATATAAATATATACGTAATTGGTTTCTCGGAATGGTAAATTTTCTAGTAATGTTTTCTTTCCAAGTTTATGTAGATAGTTGTGATCCCTGAGAAAACTCGTTATCACACAAATAATTAAAATAATTATTAATTAAAATTGAGGTTCAGAGTCTGGTGCTTTGTTATCCCACGAGTCTGTACTGAGAAACGATTGAAGAAATATCAAATACTTACACTATATAGTGAGAAAGTGGCCCAAAAAAAAACATCATACTCTGAAACCGAGTTCGCGAGTCGTTCGTCCCTCGTTCGATTTGTACCGTTGGCCTGAACACAATGACAGCGACAGGCGCACTGTTTAAAAATAAACTCGGGTGAAAAGTGGGTTGAAGCATTTAAAATAAGTGTTTAGATCACTGACCACTCCAGTATTGTTTACGATCGTGAGAGTTTATAAAATTATATATATCTAAATCACAATCAAAATCTTTGGAACAACGACGGACAATCAACTTTGCGAAATAATCAAAAAGACTTACATACTTTACTTACTTGCGGGGACACAAAGGCACGATGTTAAAAAAGAATAATTTTTGAACGTTGTGCATCAGATCTCCGCTCAGTACGTCCCGCGACAAGCGCGTGTCGTTTCACGAGCGCGCCGCCGCCACCGCGCCCGCTCCTGCTGCCGCCCCGCCGCCCGCGCCGCCTACCTCCTCACCACCGCCACTGGACCCTTCACCAAGAGAGGACCCTGATGTAAGTATTTTTTTTATTTTATTTTATCTAAAAAATTTACTTATTCTACAAAAAACAGTTACGTAAGATGTATGTAAATATTTTCCACAGTTATATCGAAATTTAAAGTCACAATATTTAAAATTATACCAAAAAGGATTTGAGCTAAGTGTAACTTAAATCTTAACGGAACGTTAATAATAAAGAGGCGTAGTTTCCAGCCAGTTAAAAATTAAGTAACTGAAAGTTTCTATTTGTCAAATGTCTAGTCATTGTTAACTATTTTTATTTTAAGAGATGCAATAATTACGTTGCAGCGGTTCATCGACGAGGCGGAGAGTATGCTGGCGGGTCCGGTGTCGCCCGGGGCCGGCATGTCGCCTGGCGCTGCAGGCACGCCCGTCGCGCACACGCCGGGCGTCATCGGCGCGCAGGAGGTGTATAGGTACAGTGGCGCGTGTTGGTGTACAGGCACTGTGGCGAGTGTTGGTGTACAGATAACGTGGCGCGTGTTGGTGTACAGGTACAGTGGCACGTGTCTGTGTACAGGTACAGTGGCGCGTGTTGGTGTACCGGTACAGTGGCGCGTGTTGGTGTACAGGTACAGTGGCGCGTGTTGGTGTACAGGTACAGTGGCGCGTGTTGGTGTACAGGTACAGTGGCGCGTGTTGGTATACAGGTACAGTGGCGCGTGTTGGTGTACAGGTACAGTGGCGCGTGTTGCGTACAGGCACAGTGGCGCGTGTTGGTGTACAGGTACGGTGGCGCGTGTTGGTGTACAGGTACAGTGGCGCGTGTTGGTATACAGGTACAGTGGCGCGTGTTGTTGTACAGGTACAATGGCGCGTGTTGGTGTACAGGTACAGTGGCGCGTGTTGGTGTACAGGTACAGTGGCGCGTGTTGTTGTACAGGTACAATGGCGCGTGTTGGTATGCAGGTACAGTGGCGCGTGTTGGTATACAGGTACGGTGGCGCGTGTTGGTATACAGGTACAGTGGCGCGTGTTGGTATACAGGTACAGTGGCGCGTGTTGGTGTACAGGTACAGTGGCGCGTGTTGGTATACAGGTACAGTGGCGCGTGTTGGTGTACAGGTACAGTGGCGCGTGTTGGTGTACAGGTACAGTGGCGCGTGTTGGTGTACAGGTACAATGGCGCGTGTTGGTGTACAGGCACTGTGGCGAGTGTTGGTGTACAGGTAACGTGGCGCGTGTTGGTGTACAGGTACAGTGGCGCGTGTTGGTGTACAGGTACAGTGGCGCGTGTTGGGCACGGACGCGGCTCTAGAGACAGTGCGCGCTTAGTTAGCGCGGTCAACAAACAACAACGGACCCAAACCTGCTGTGTTGTGCGGTGGTGGGCTCCGCTTATGGCCTATTAACACTAAACACACCGTCCATCTTTTACGCAAAATTATCTGCGCTTAAAAAGGATACCGATGAGTACCACTGAGATACCTTCTAACTTAAAACCCGTAGGTTTAGTCTCACCACGGTAGTGTTAGCGTATAAATATGAGAGCAAACAAACGGTAGACTTTAGTTATTTCCTATAAATTTCATTTTGGTACGTCAAGATACGAAGGGTCTTAACAAATAAACAGACGAACAAGGTTTTTTTTGTTGCTGGCTCTAAAACTATATTACTCGTATCGAAGCTACTTTTATATATATAGATTAAATTTTTGTTTATCTTGTAGCAATTATTCTCTATTGCAGTTTTTGTATAAGTAAGGTAGGGAGTTCCCCGGATTAATAGTCACTGTTTTTTTTTTTATGAAAAAATAGGCTTGCGTTTGACCTCAATCTTTCCCGATGGAAAGCGAAGATGAGGCCTAGGATGGTACACGCTTGCCTAGATGTCTGTTCACTCTGGCCTTGAAGATATCCAGGTTATAGGTTTCCGGAAAAACTGATCTCGGCAGAGAGTTCCACTCCTTAGCCGTCCGCATAAAGAAAGAAGAGGCAAACCGCTTCGTGCGTAATGGAGGAATGTCTACAACATAAGGGTGGAACTGCTCGCCGCGTCTAGTCGTTCGGTGATGGAAAGGGGAAGGGGGTATTAGGTTATGCAAAACCTCCGCACACTCTCCGAAATGAATCCGATAAAAAACCGAGAGGCAGGCCACTCGTCTACGGTGTTCAAGGCTTTAAAGTTTTGCCTCTACTAGTGAGTCACTGCCTATGATCCTCTTCGCTCGGCGCTCCAACGAGTCCAAAGCATCAAGCTGATGTTTAGCCGAACCATCCCAGAGATGGGAACAGTATTCCATGCAAGAGCGGACTTGAGCTTTGTATAGATTTAAGAGCTGCTCCGATGTGAAGTACCGTCTCACCCCCGAGAGGATACTAAGTTTTTTGGCAGCAGTGTTTGCTATGGACTCGATGTAACGACCGAAATTTAGATTAGTAGACTAGACCTAAGAGCTCAAGACGGTCATTTACCGGAACGGGGACATTCCGGAAAGTCGGAGTCAGTTGGAATGGACTCCGTTTCGCCGAAAAAGGCAAGCCTGTGTTTTTGAGGGGTTAAACTCGACCAAATTGGCATCACCCCATTGGGAAACAGCTTCCAAAGTCGAGTTCACCCCCTCAATCATCGATTCCCTGAAAGACTGGACTTTTGCCCCAGACTTCCCATCGGACAAGTATCTCCCCGAGACTGTGCTGTCATCTGCATACCCAAAGATAACTGTATATACTGTAACCTGTATTAAGAATTAATGGGCCTGGAAACTTAGATGGAATGTTTCGTAGCCACATTGTAAGTAAGACCCTAAATTCATTACTATATTTTGTACCAGTATTTCAGTTTCTTTGTTTTTCAATTAAGTCCTCCAGAGCTGAGCATAATTTGGTCTAAATTTATACGACGTTCTAATTCTACCTCTTTGTTCAATGACTTTTCTAAATTTATTTTTTTATAAACAGTAAATTAAATAAATATACTTTAATACAGCCTATACTTTAAGATCATCCCTCGTATGTATTTATTATTTTTGTTTCAAAATATAACAATGTCTAATTTTAAAGTAATGTGCGCAAAGTTACGTTCTCTCGATAAGAATTCAAATATGAGCCGGTACCGATAACGTTTTTACACAGGCGTATTTGATAACTTGTGCGCAGGGATCCGCGTGCGCGGCGGCTGGCCGAGCAGCAAGCGCGCGCGCCCGCCGCTCCCGTGCCCGAGCAGCTCAGCTTCAAGGAGAAGATGAAGATGTTCGCACTCGAGGCCGGCGACCGCTCCACGCCAAAGGACAAGGTACCCGCGCCCGGCAGTCACGACCGCGACCTCTGACCGCTCGGACGCGTTCAGGAGCGCTCGGTAACGCTCGGCAAATATTATTTTTTCCAGGACATTCTAACCGGATCCTGCACATTATTTTTATTTTACTTTAACTTTTAAGTTCTCCAACAAATTGTTATAGTCAACCATGCAAAACACTTATATAGAGTATAATAGTTAGTCATTTATCTATATGGTAGTTCTCTTCCCGGAAAACAGCATGCTCAATAAATATAAGTAAATCATCACTAAATAAACTTAAGATTATGCATCAAAAATAATAACAAAAAAATTAATATATATATAATCAAATTACGCTATAAATAATTCACACTTGCAGAACTGTATGAGTTGTGGAAACGGTCGAGCTCATTAGAATCCTATACTACGTAAGGGTAGGTTATTAAATATACCCGCTTTTAGGTCTGAACTTTTGTTCTACCAATTTTTTTAGAAATGATTGATATATTTCTGAAATGGAAATATTTTTTTCTAAAATCAAATGATTTAACAAATTCTTAATCTTTGAACTAATTTCTTGTTCTGAATAAAGGCGCGAATAAACGCCGTCATATCCACAGACTATGAAAACATTTATTTTGATTACGTATACGTATTGGCCACGTAGGGACAAATGGAGTGATTAAATTCCTTTCGTGTAATAAGCTTTTTTCTAATAAGATACTTACAATATCTTTTACTATTCTAGGTAAAGATATCGCGCGCGCAACGAGACATCGACGCAGTGCATTGATTGCATTATTTTTTTCTTCAACTTCTATTTGGATTAACAAAGTATGTTAACTTATACACCTGTACGTATATTATACTCGAAAATGATAAATAATCTTTGTATGAGGTATTATTAGAGATTTTTAATTTAAAATTTAACTTAAGTTCAGTGCATGTAAAATTAAATGAATACTAAATTATATCAACTATGACTCTGCTGAACATGCCGCATGTACCCCGTGGCATTTAGTCCTCGTATTATGTAATTCTTTTACTTGGAAATAAGAAAATAGGGTTCTGGGAAGAGTCGCAGTACACAAACAAACTAACAACGGACCAGATGAATATTTTACAGATTGGGACTAAGTTCACGAGTTTGCCTTTAAAGGAACGTAGCACCAATTTACACGTCGTTTTTTAGATTGTAAGTAATAATTTCAAACGAACATATTTTATGGTAATGTACTTGGATCGTAATTTAGAAACGTCGCCTTAGCAGCTAGTGCAGTGATAGATAGCAACTACCAGATTACTTAAATAGATACATGGGCTATTTTTTCAAATTGTATTAATTATTGTATTTAAAAATGTTGATGGCACATTTCAATCGATTTATTGTTATTTAAAAACTAAATTTACTTTTGTGCCATTATAATAATAGTAGATTGTACCATTATGTTTCTATTTTGTATGTTAGAGGTTTATTAACAGGGAGGACCAATACTTCTCGATGATGAAGGGTGCCTTTGCGTGTACCTTAATGAGTAATTTAACATATCCATTGTATTTTTCTCGCTTCAGATTATATTTAAGCTTCATAACATTCCAAAGAATGAATCTTTTTTGCTATTGCTATCTTTTTATGAGCATCATTCCTATTACTCTTCTCGAGTCATCCATCATAAATTTTATGTGTGTAACACAATGTTTATGTGTAGCTATGTAATATTCAAATATTTAAATATCTATTCTTTATTTTAAAATTATGTTAGAAAGTGCTGATCCAGACATAAAGCAATAAGTGAATGTGAAACCTTTATGTAAATACAAATTTAATAAGATATATTAAATAAGCACAGTTGTGCCAAAGCTGTATACAATGTGGCAAAGCAGTGGCGCCAGGCAGCGGCGCGACATTGGTAGCCGTTACCTGATACCCTAACATCAGTTTTTTTATTGTACATAACGTAGCCAGTAAGAATACGATATGTGTGGAGCATTTTGTACACCTGTTTGTATATGTAAATGTTTATTTAAAATAATTTTTTATGGAGAGTTTACATTTGTGACGAGGGTTGCAAGAGGTATCATGATAGGATGAATATGATAGTTTAGTTTCTGGAAATATTTCCAGTTCACACCCAACGATAGTCAATTAGAACTTTGAGATTTGTTTGTAGCGTGGTATTCAATTTTATTTTATCTAGCTTGTAAATAATTTATGGTGAACAACCTAGTGACTACAAATATACATATATTGTAATTGGATTAGCAATACTTATTTCAGAGAACTTATGTAATATTATTATTAGCTTTGTTGTACTACATCCTTTTGAAAGATTAATTAAATAAAATTAACAATCACAAAACATTTTTTTTATGGGAAAGGTCAAACGAGCACGCGTCTTATATGAGTGATTGTATGTGATTACCGACATCCTCGTACATCTGAAACACCAGAGGAGCTGCAGGTGCTTTGTGGGGCTTGAAGGATATTTGGGGAGGGGATATGTGGGTCTCCTGTTACCTAGGAACCACAAGATACCTCTTCTTCACGCCATTACTCTTCGTGGCCGTGGTTATTACCCTGGGCGAGCCGGCCCATTCCAGCAAAAGCCGCCACTTTGCTCTATCATATATAAAATTAGTCTGACTTGTTGTTTAGAGAACCCGAGTGGTTAGGGAATCTGACTTCAAATCAGAAGACAAGTCAGGCTCAACACCTGTCGCGTTGTTCCAAATAAACTAGTGAAAATTGGGTAGAAAGGACAATTCCAGTATTGGGTATACAGTGGTGAGAAATTGTTTATTTATTTGTAATACTAATTGAAAATAATTACACGACGGTGGTTGGTTCGCGGTTACGTAGTTCAGTGATCAGCGCGGCTGGTTGCCAAGTCGGGGGTCGAATCCTTGCTGGAGTCAGTACAAGACGATTACGACAAATATAAGTTCGGGTACGAAAGTATTGTAATAACCCCATATCTCTTGCTCTACATTTAACCATTCCTCTGGTCTTAACGCATTTTAAATACACGTATCAAATACATAAACTTCACATTGTAAACCGCGAAAAGGGAATAAGAATTACAATACAATAAATAATGAGTTGTGGGATATGACAGCAAATTTCGCTTTATACAATAATGGGAATGAGTCTCCAAAAAAGCGCCAAACAAAAGCTGGCGCTTATCCTTCTCCCGGCTGGCACTTATCCCCCCATCCCCCCTCCGGTTCCCTCGCACTGGAGACAGGCAGTCTATTCTAGGCCGTGAGATTTTGGCTGAGGATGTTTTTTTTCCCGCTTCGTGGCACATTTCTCTCGCCTTCGCTGAGACGTGGGCAATTGTACCGTACAATTTCCTTGTGACATTGAGAATAATAGTTGTCTCACGGTTAGTACTTTGCAGTTTTGATACAATACCTGCGAAGAATATTTAAAGGGAAGAAAAGACCACTTTTAAAATGGTTCTTTGCTTCCCATGACATATGAGTTTTGGCTGCACCTCCCCACGGCGCAATACAATACATTATGACAGATAGACACAGAGATTTGTACACATTTAATCATGTTAGTTATCTTCAATATCTCTCTAGTTCTTAAGTATATAAATCAGCTTCCTTAGTCTATTCGTGACATTTACTATGTGATTATTCCAAGTAAGCTTCTTGTTAATAGTTACGCCAAAATACCGAATGTGTTTAACCCTTTCTGACTGTACAGTTACATTGTCTATCAAGGAGTTTTGTATTGCATGGGAACGTGTCCATCTTTACTTTAAATCTTCTGAATGGATTTTGTAGTCTTTGTTTATTATATATTATACTAAAACACAGATATTTCGTCTTTCCTAGATTTAATGACAGAACCTATTTTCCACCATCTACGAGAACTCACATAGATAACTGATGATGGAAAACAGCTCCTTCCAATTTTAGGTTACAAAGATCATTAACGTACAACAAAAAAAGAGTTGTTCCGAGAGTGCTCCCTTGGTACACCGTAACTACATGGTGATACATCTCTAGTGTGAGCGCTTACTTAAGCCTCTGGCTCTGGCGACCGAATGATGGCGGAATATACTTCCTAACTTTAAATACCCAAATGCCACAGGCAAGTGATGGGGAGCAGTATCACTAGTGTGAGGATACCGGGACTGCGCTCACCAACCCTTGGTCATAGTATGGGCAAATTCCAAGCAAGACACATGTTCAGCAGCGGACTTAATAGGTTGATAAAGAAAAAAACAGATTAAAAGCTAATTTATAACAAAAACAAGAACCCTAGTCGAGACTGAATACTTTTTGCATACGACCCCATGGTGAAAATATATAGACAGAGTTACAATGTATCTTTTAGGCGTTATTAAGTGCTTAGTACACCGATGTATAGTTCGGTCTCCATTAGGGCGGTGGCTAAGCGATTGCCACGTCCTATAAACAGACCATAATACTTTTTGCTCCGAAATTTATATTAAATGTCCTAGACGAAATGTAAGGCCTTTAAATTTTTGTTGCCGGATTATTAAATAACTTTATTTTATTAATATATAATGGCTCTTAAAATTTAAAAATGTACTTTAATTATCCTGCTTTTAATTATGTACATATCGTAGTTAAATTGATATTATTTAGCTCCCCAGCTATGAGGAAAAATATCGGGATGAATAGAAACACAGAATAAATTTAACAGTGTTTATATTTTTGTTGAGGTTAATATTATGTGTGCCTATGGCTTTGATGCGATCAAAAAAGATGTCTTTGTTATTGACATTCGAATTAACGTATATTTAATTACATTGAACGGAATTGTTATATAATAATAATAATATACACAGGTACAAGAACATTACATAGTTACTGTGATACCGTTTCAGTTCCCAACACACGGTTGTGTCTCAACACGAGAACCGTTATATAAGTCGGGCTTTGGTGATTTTGTGCACTACATACATAACATTACGTCTAGAAATATAAAAAATCGAGTTTATAGTGCAACTGGCGCGCATTCATATAATTAATGTTACAATATCGTTTAAATTAACTATGGTGAATATGTTTTGCTTTGTTATGCCTATCAGACATAAATGCCTGCTAGACATATATGGCTTTGTTATAAAGTCATAAAACCACCGATGATGAAGAGCATATTTTTGCAAGAACATATTTTTTACAGCATAGGGTGTATTTGTAAATATTTGTTTTCAATTGCGCCAATAACTATAAAATAAGTTGGCATCGAACGTTCAGGAAGCCGAATCTCAATATAATTCTTAGTCTACAACAAATTTACAATTCGTAACAATTCACTACAATACCGTAATAACGTACTTACTGTTAAAGCTTGATTTATTTACACACATTCAAAGGATGTTGAAACTCATTTTGACTACATAGAAAAATATAATTATGTTTTAACAGCTGTTAAACAATAAATGCCAATGGAAATATACAAACAGTAAAAAATTAAATATCACGTATTGACAGGTCGCAGTGGCAACTTTCGACGTCTATGTCTTGAATTAAAAAAAAATCAGCGCCATATTGTTAACATTCAAGCTGTTCGCTGAAATTCATATAAAAATAGTCATTTTCTAGCAAATCTCAATTTTTAACCGTTCTTTAAATATTCTCACTCGGCAAGTACAAGTATGCCGTCACATAAATAAGAAAAGCGTTCAATGGCGCCGAAGTTATTCAAATACAAGACAAAGATTGCAGAAGATCGATAGAAAAATAAACAGTAATATTTCATTAATTCTATATTCACTATAAATATACCACTCTGTACACTAGAAATAAAATCTGACAGACAATGTTCAGTATACGACACATCTCAGCGGAAGTGGTCTGTGTCGTTAAAATTTGTAAATAATGTATATTATTAATCCTTCAATGATGAACAATTACTATCTAAAAGTATATCACACTTCATTCACGCATTCACTCCCAGTTTGCAACACTACATCAACAATGGAAGAGTTATCAGAAGCCCAGTTTCTAGAAATAACCTTCTTTTATGAAAAAATATACAAAATTTTATATATGTACCATTTATTACAAACATATCAAATCCATCGGATGTGGCAAATCGTAACAAGAACGCAACTTCGCTAAAGCGCTCAGAATGACCTATATAGCAGCTATGCCTGTTAGCGCGTAATCCTCACGGAGGAAAACCTAATGAACAATATAATTCACTAGTTTACGAACGGGTCCGAATAAAAACGATCTATTTGTATTTTATCATTATAGTAAAAAGTATAAATAAGTACACGATTGGACACAAAATGCACAAATTATTGGAAGATATATTGGGGAATGCATTCCAAGTCACATATCCAAATCCTTAATGTTACATATCAAACTTATAAAAAATTTACTTAACAAATAGTTGTAAAATACATTTCACATTACATGAACTATCCATTTCACTTATGTATTGTACTCCTAGAGCGCGGCACTACACACGATGCGACGCTGCGGGTGCTCCACTAAGTGTCTAGTTAAACAGTTCTCAGCGTGCGTATACGATTATATTTAATGTGCTATTGAAACATATGATTCGATATATATAATTACGTTCTTTTAATCTCTTCCCAAAGCGCGCTCGCGGGACGAGGAAGTGTCACAACATTTATTGTACATCAGTACTTCTATCTATGACCATCCAATGGAGTGCTGTGGATCCTTTGATGAGATGAGATGAGACACACAATCACGATTTTTGTACTATTGTGCTTCAACTTCGCACACCACTTTTGTACGTAGTGATTGTAAAATTTATTTCACTGCCTAACTAAAATTTTAATAACATTCAATAATTTTTGTGTCTTTAAAAATGTGTACTTTGAATTTTAGTTAAAAATTCCGCTAGAAAATTTAAGATACATTTACAATTTTTTAAGATTCATGTGTGACGAAAGTATACTAATGGAATAGTCGTGCTATATGAAACAATCTAGTGGAGTCTTCAACCATGAGGTGTATTATTAAGATACCATATATTGTTGAGCGCATTGAAAATAACATCAATTTTTCATTTGCAATTAAGTGGCCTATAATATATTAAAGTAATTTTATATGTGAAGTTTTGGTTACTTTGGCGTTAAAAGTGATACTTCACTAATAGCTCTGATCCTAAAGACGTTTACTTGCGTGGCGTGCGATCATAAGAGCACGTACAGACATTACATAAGTTTTATGCATTCTATAGGTCTTGCACGTATAGTGTAGCTAATCTTCGTGTTGACGTGTGTACTCTTGATACTCAGTCACATGTATGAATATGCACGACAACAGCCACGACGAATGCAGTACTCCCATTAAAAACATTAGCGATGCGCGAAACTGCGCGCGTGCAATGTAGGCGCGCGACAGCACATACTCATACACGTCACGTCGTACCGATGCGACACTAAGTGCGGTAGGTGAGGGCGCGTTCACGGACGCGGCTCCGGCTGGTGCGCCTGCGAGGTCTGCGGCGGGGTGAAGAACTGTCATTGCGGAGTGTCGCGCGCGGCGCTCCAGCGGTCGAACTCGATGCCGGAGTCGGGCGACACGCCGGCGGGCGGAGCGCAGCCGCAGCCGCCCGCCCCGGCGTCCCCCGCCGCCGCCGCGCCCGCTCCGCCGCCGCCCGCGCCCGCCTCACGCACGCCCAGCTTCTCCAGCACCTGCGCACACACTGGTATATTACACAAAATGCCACACATAAAGTCGATTCGATTAAAATTTGGCAGCTTGCACTATTGAGTCGCAAGCGGCTCCAGCGCAGCTACAGTACAAATATTATAATTTTGCTGCTCTGAACCAGGCTAGTGTAAACATAAAAAAGTGTTAGGATGCATAGTGTGACCCATTTTAAGAAGTAAAAATAGCAGACATTTAAAACTTAATAAAACGTAATAAACAGTAAACTGTATACCTTAAAATATCGAATAATAATACCAGAGAGACCGGTAAAGAATACCACATGGCATTAAGTCCGCCGATTGTAACCCTAAATATTATTTTACAGTCTACTGACTTTTAATGTGTATAGATAGATTTTTATGGGTGAAGATGAGAAAATATCTCGCAAGGTTTTAAAATGAGTAGACGTGACATGGAACAACATTTATCATCCATAATAATAGTAATCAGTATAAATTCATTGTGGGGGAGATTACAATAAGCAGGTTTCATATTTCGCTGCTCACAGTTCAGCACTAAACATTAAAAGAAAAAGAAATTGGTGAGTAACATTGCTCGGCTAGTATTTGTCGTCAGCTATTTGTAAGATGCGTTCACTTACAAACAGCGTTGTCAATTTACAAACGCTCGTTGGTATTAAAAATACTGAAGGCGGGTTATAATGTGACTCGTAATTTTGTAATGCCATAATAATTGCATAGGAATTTTGTATATGGCAATTTTAGAAATTATAATTGCAAGTATATATAGCAAGAGTTTGTAAACTGTCACAATTTCTGAGTGGTTACAAGTTAGTTTTAAATTTTGTACCGTGCTTGCGAAAAATTATCAAATTCTAACGAAATATTTCTATTACAAGCCACTGCTATTAATGAATGGTTCCGTTCAAATTTCCGCAGTTAATTTTTCTTTTGTAATACATAACTTTTACAATGTTATGATTCTACGTTGTATAACGTAAATACACACTGAATTACCAAGGATATTTATTGGTATGTAAAGAGGTATGATCGACGTAGGTGGGTCAGTGTAGTGTAGAGTAGTGTAGTGTAGTATAGTGTAGAGTAGTGTAGTGTAGTGTACTGTTCTGTACTGTACTGTAGTATCGTGCGTGTCGTGTCCGGCGGCGTAGTACAAAAACAGACCTTACTCAGGCTGGCGCTGTGCTCGTGCAGGCCGAGGTCTCGCTCAAACGAGTGTAGCTGGCGCATGAAGTGGAAGTTGGGCGCAATGTCGGTCTTGCGGCTGCGCACCAGCTCGAAGGCGTCGCGCAGGCACAGGCGGTGCCGCTGCATGAGGTAGGCGAGCGTCACCGTCACCGAGCGCGACACGCCCGCCACGCAGTGCACCAGCACGCCGCAGCGCGCCGACATCGCCTCCTCTGCAATACAACATGACCCTCAGCGGCGGCTACTAAATGAAATGTGGGGTCTCATTTCATTTAGTAGCTCAAAGCTGAAGATATTACCCAAATATTTTTTTAACCAGACAAAACACCCACCCAACCCGCCTTTGCCCATCTCGATGATTGCTGGACCAAGTGAAAAAGTTTTTACCCCATGAATTCGAAACGACAGGTGTGGAGGACGGAATGGTCGCGTCAAATATTTTTTTGCCGTTATATATTTATCTGAGTGGCTATTTGTCTGTTTGGTATTGTTGTTGCTTAGTTAATGAAAAACAAAACTATTCGCGGAATAAACTTATCTAAAATGCAACTATAGCTAGTATTATCGTCAAGGACGACATGTATTTATTTTATTACCATCAAGAACGACTAATTGCCACACATGCATTTATTACACATTGGGTGAAGAATATTGATATGTCCGTATCCGACATAATTATATAAATATAGTGGACTCATATGCATTGCGTAATATCCTACTGCTGTTATGCATCATTAGCGAGCGGGCCAACTTCGCACGGGCAAATCTGTAATAATTACTTATTACTAAATGTTAATGTGTTATAAGTAATTATTACAGATTACCTAAATTTTTACATTTTAAGGTTTTTAACCTTCCTCGTGATATGTTATAGATGATGATGAAATGAACTGCATGGAAATCTATTGGGAAGTTTAGAAGTTATAAGAGCACAGACAAACGCGGATTGTAATTTTGTTTAATACTATTTAATAATAATAATTTACGTAGACTAGTGCAATAATATTTTATACAACATAAGTTACGTGCCGACTTTACGGCATATACACGGCACAATAAAATTTAATTCCGCGAGACAATACGGTATGTACAACATCTATGAGATACACAATGGTGTGCACAACGCGACACAGTGCATACCTTACAATAAGAATACAAATTATTGGAAATCAATATTATCATATGTTATATAGTTATCTTTACTATTTATATCAGTTAATACAATTCCATAGTTATTATAATTATAACAGACCCATTGCAGTCCGTTTGGAACACAGCAAGTAAAATATATTGGTGGCTGCCTACACCTTATAGACAGTCTATCAATTTATTAGCATACCATAGAGGTTAGCATATCTGACTGCTGAGCTATGGGTCCTGGGTTCTAATACCAATGTTTGTGCAAAACACAAATTATTGTTTTTTTTGCGTCTCGTTTGTTTGGTGCTTCTTTCTTCCTTTGAGTGCATCTGTGTTTGCACTTTACACTTACAGTACTAAAATATTTTTTTTACTGCGGATAGTATTCGGAAGTTATCGCCGTGGTATAAACCACCCAGGACGTCGTCATCATCAAGTTCCTTATGCTTTTAAGCAATTGAAAAAAAAATTTAAGAAAGGGTAAGCGCTAGATTTTAAAGAACTTCATCAAAGCCACATTACATTGACAAATATGAGAGAATGTTTTAGAAAATAATTTCATTGCGGTAAAGCCAAGGCCCAGATTTTTATGGTCTTCCGGTTCCTCTTCTTTGCTTTTCGAAATCTGTAGTCTTTCATTGTGTATTTGATTTTCAATAAATTTATGGACTTACCTATGAACCGTATGGCCTGTGGAAAGTGCACGGCGAGGTTCTGACTCCAGTGGTCGGCGATAGGGATCTTAAGGTAATTGATGCCGCAGCCTTCCGCCTCGAACGTGTTGGGAAGGTCCGGTGTCACGTTCAACACGTACTGCAGTTGTAATAGTTTATAAGTTGAATAAAACATCATATTTTTTTGGTGCTACTATTTTAGTCCACGGCTGAACCTAAAAGCCGGCATACATTTCTTGGATAATTTGCCCGTAATCATCACCACGCTGGGCAAGCGGGTTGGCGAGAGCGCTAGTGATGCTGCTCCCCACCACAAGTCTGCAGGATTTGAGTTCGGCAAATTAGGATGGATTTTTCGTCATTAGTCGGTCCCAGAGCCTCGTTTGCTAAGCAGCTGGGTGCACCATGTGCACGATAATTTTATGCAATATCATCATCTACATCATCATTTCAGCCTATCACAAGTCCACTGCTGAACATAGGCCTCCCCCAAAGATTGCCACGAAGCTCGGTCCTTAGAAACCTGCATCCATCGACTATAAATAAAATAATACAAAATATTAAAATTATTTATATTGAATATAAATTATTTTAATACATTTCCTACTGTTCTGGGTAATTTAGAAAGAAGAGACTACAAGATCCTAAGAGGTTTTATATTAGGGCAATTCTTTAAACATAATATTGCTCTAGCGTCTCAGAAGAACTTACAGCGCCAAACAATCAGCATCATTTTTAATTAGGAGTGTACAGAGACCCATCTCAGTCTAAGTGTGTTTTCATATAATTTCGAACTTAATAAACGACTGTTCCGACAAAATGGTTTAAAATGATAGGTGACAAAAATGAAGCGATGTATCACACGATTCTTTGGTACACAATCACAAGAGGAACCTTTATTAGTTTTTTTTCTCGAGCTATCTACTGCTTGCATTCGCGTCACGTAAAAGCTATTGAGCGGATTGAAGAGGCACTCTAATGAAGACGAGTGTTCGTGAGTGATCCGATACAGCGCCCGATAGCTGAACAGTGAGGCACGATGTATGTAAGCTATTCTTTTTATAAAATCATTGAAAAATTCTAAAGAAATGGAAACGAAGCTTACCTCGCTTTTTAAGAAATATGGTTATATGGGTAGTGACATGAAATATGAATATTTAGACAGCTCTCCATAAGCAAACAATGCAAACAAGGTTTTTTATCGTCACGCTTGCTACATGGCTGAATGTTCAGCGCAGCATCCTGAACCGGGATCCCGGGTATTAGATATCGTCAATCTGATATTTAGTACGGAAACAACCCCTACCAAAGTCGGCGTCACCATACATTTTTAATAAAACACTTGCTGGCTGATATTGTTCTGCTCTTTCCGGTAGGTGGCGCGAAGAGTTTCGATTTCTTAATTACTCGACAACAGCGCCTCCCGTCGGCTCCTAGCACAACTATGCACCATCGTCTCGACAGTACAAATACATTGGGCACAAGTCGTTCAAAAGTTACGCGATCTCTAACAGACGTACAAAAGATTTTTATATATAACTGGCTAAACCCAGTCACGCTTCACTGTGTATTATATATTATATTTCTAGTATTTACGCGAACACTACACATTTGAAATGAAACTATTATTTACGGATTTTATCGCGTTTCATTTTTGTATTTATATTCCCAATGTTTCGAGTGCTTTACAGTAGCCGTGGTCACCGGGCGGATAGTTTCATTTCAATAGTAATGATTTTTTTTTGTTCTCAACCTTTCTAGTAACGATGAATCAAACCTAACCTATAAATTTGAGCTACTGCTTTTACTTTTATGAGCTCAAACATAGGCAGGCTGAATTTGTAATTTAAAAAAAAAATATGAAGATTTTTAATATTTTTTAATATTTATATTGGATTATTGTGCCGTGTGGTGTGTTTCTTTTATATAAAAAAAGGGGTATAGTGTTAAATTCACTATAATATTTTTACGGACGGAAGTATTGCTATAATTTTTAATGTAACTACACAAATAACTTATTTTGAGCCAGTTACGTCGAAAAATTTTTTGCTCTAACTTAGATTTCGGTGATTACTGTTACCAAATTAGGGATCGTAAACTTTCATTCTTCTTTTTTATTTTTTAAAAATATAAAGTTATATCGCTTGTTCCAGGGTCCTCTTGTTAGGATAACAAAGACCCCGAAGGACGATGGTTTGATGCAGTATGTATGCATAATTGCGCGGACTTAATGTGATATTTTTTTTTAAATATTCATTACGTTTTAGAAGTGAAGTACGAAGGATTCGCTTCCACGATCACCTTTAATTCTTCATTGTCCGCGGGGTTTGTTTTGGAGATCAAAATCAACGTAGACGTTGGAAGCAAAAACACTCCGTGCTTTCTTTTACAGTAGCCCACACACATCAATAATCCTTCGAAGTGTTTCTGCAGCGCTGGTGTCACGGTGGTACTCATATCCGTATATAACGCGATTTTTCAAGTTTTCCATTTGGTTAACAGAAGGATGTCAAAGGAAAAGAAATGGCGCGAAAAAAAATGATTCACTAAATTCGAAACAAAAATATGCAAGCCTAAATTTGAAACACATTTGAATTTTGAATTCTTAACCAAACGCCGTATTATTTGAGATCAAAGTGGCTAGTAACGGCAATTTCATATGTATAAATCTTGTGTGCATCTGATAGTAATTGTGTAACTTGTAAACGACTCGACCGATTGAAGTCATTTTTTTACAATGTATTTGTAGTGTCGAGAAGATGCTTCATAGCTATGTTGGACTCGACAGGTGGCGCTGCGGTCGAGTTTTTTTTTAGGCGGCAAACGAGCAAGCGATTCACCTGATGGTAAGTGATAACCGTCGCCCACGTACACGAGGTGCTGCAGGACCGTTGCTGGCCTTTAAGGGTATTTGGGAGATGGGAGGGAGTATGAAGAGGGGATGGGGAGTTGGAGTGGGCCTTCGGTTACCATACTCACCGAACGAAACGACGAAGCACAAGATGCTTCTACTTCACGCCGGTATGGTGCGAGGCCGTGCTATCAACCCGGTCGAGCCGTCCCATTCGAGCAGTAGCAAAAGCCGCCGCTTGACTCTACCACGTTTAAGATATATTATGGGATATATATATATATATATATATATATATATATAGTGGGAGGTAATGTTATTTAAAAAAAACATGTTGTTGATTTAGGGTCAAAAAGCTCATCGCGCCAGCCGCTGCCGGGCCAGCTATCATACATAAAATAGTTGGACAGTTGTCAATGTACCCACCTTGATGTTGTGCCTGGCGAGCGCGTCGCAGTCCTCGCTGTTGGTGGAGTTGCCGAGGTACAGATTTGGCAGGATCTCTATAGGAAACTCCTGCTGCGCGTGCGTGTGCATGTCTTCGCACTCGGACGAGGAGCCCGACGACAGAGCGTCATCGCAACCCGAGCCAGAGATACGGAGTGAACTGGAAGGAAAAATTGCATAAATTCAGTATATGTTTTAAGTATCTAGTAATTCAAAAATTTCAGTATATGCGTTAAGTAAATAGTAGGTAACGACAGGATGCCAACAAAACAAATAAAAGTTCTCACAATCAATTCTGGTCGTCCGAAAGTTAAAGTGGAGAGGGTCCCCACTTTAATCGCCGTCTCAATGTTAAAGCCAACGATAACATTCGTATACAAGTTTCGTAAATCTTATTGGTATGAGTCCTCCACATAGGGAAACGAACTCGAATCTCCTGATTCGGAGACAGATCCCCTAACCATTTGCCTATAGTAACTTTCTTACACGGGCTGATTTACCTACTCGTAACTTAAAAAAAGTCAGATGTGATAAAAATTGGGTTCCTGGTTACTTATGTGGCGTATTAAAACTCGTTACTTTTTATGACATGTCATTATGTGAATTCTAATTCTAATATTTTGCCAATATTAGGTCAATTACCCTTCCCATATAATCTACTCATCAACGTGCTACCTGCCAAAGGTTACACACTACATAATGTAAAATCCATTGAGATGTGCGGAACTCCTTCAAACATGATAGGTTCCAATGTGCGGTGTACCACTACACCGTAGCGTCTAAGCTGCGGAGCTTGTCGGGGTGTTTCTTTGAAAATATATAAATAATATTTGTGTACATTGATACTTAATTGGCATGTATGTACGAAAATGAAATAACGCTAATGAGCTTTAATCTACGTGCGTATAAACGTCTTATAAAAGCGTTCCACATGTTTAATGCTAAAATAATTCTGTACATTAACTTGAATTCCGACAAAGCAAACTTAACGAATCCGTCCGTGAGTTTTATTGCAAAAGAAAAAATGCTACGCGTGTCAGTGACACTTCACACATTGAAGAGGTCAACATTTATCTGTCATCTGTGAGCAGATGCCGAGCAATCAGCGTTTTTCATTGCGACTGCATAATTAGATTGTCTTCAAAACAACCTGAATGACGGCGAGTCGATTGAGAGGGCAAATTTCGGTAAGCATCGCGTGGGAGGAGACGCGTTGGCGTCGCGGGCGCGGTGCGGAGCGGGCGGGGGTACGAGAAAGGACGCCGGGTGGGCGGCCATTGATCCACGGGGGCAGGTGAATGGTGAACCCCTGGCTCTCCTCCCCCATTGAGCAGCCCCGCGATCGATAGCCGCCCGGGCTACCGCCGGCCCCGCACTACCTCGCGTGAAACGTTTTCTGTAGCGCCCGACAGTTTTACAGCATACGAACAATCCTACGTATTCCCTCGCCCACGCCGCCTCGGCAAGCTTGTTGGGAAACAATGTTAAATATGGTTCTCTGCAAAATACGTCGGGCCCTACGTTAATATATAAAAATATAAATGCGTAGGCGGCCATATTGCTATAAAAAGGACTGAGGTGGGCGATTGCCGAAATAAAATTTATTAGCAAATGTAGTTTTATAGTACCTTATAAAGGTGTTCCTATTTTGTTTGATCCTTATTTTAAGTGCTAAATGGGTGTAGGCGATAAGATCCGACAGAAAAGATCAGTTTTGCATGGACTAGATGCATCATTAAAATTAAAAAAATATTGAAAAAAGGGTAGAAGATTCACAACAAAATATAACGCATTCGCTTAATGATTAGCTGGCCGTAGTGTTATTATAATATAAGTTGGTTTAGTGCTTAGTTTGATAAAACGTAACTGGTGAGAAAATTCAATACGATATTAAATTCCAATACGACACGTATATCTGCCATACATTTGCATACAATAAATTAGGTACTTATCCGGAAAAATATGAACATATTCAAGGAAATTACCGTAATTTCCTTGAATATGTATTTAATTACATAGGTATATTACTGTAATATAGGTTTCGTAATCACAATGGTGTCATGTCCTGACTATAACGTTGAGGATTAAGCGATTTCATTAAAAACAGGAAGATAATTTTAGCTTCATTTTTCGATGTTCGTTCCGTATCTGTCCATGGAAATGTAACGTGAGATTGTAAAATAAAAAAGTTTGATCAACACGTTTGTGGAAAAGCAATAAAATCTCTGGAAAACTATTTGGAAATTTTAGTTATGTTTCAAGTAATCAACTTCCAACCTCAATGAACACTTTGAATAACGTTTTGAAAGTTGTTTAATTTCCTTAGAAAAAATGGCATGATCCTGGGTATGGAAAAAAGCCTCTATGTACATCTCCGTCAAATATTATGCCATGCAAGTGTTGTTTTTGGTAAAAGTTCAGAATCACTAGTAGCTGCTAGATTCGATGAATATGGCGGGAGCAGCATCAACTGAAACCTAGCTGTTGGAATGTTAGCGCCTGCATCACCAGACCGGTGCTCTACAATAGTTAAAAAGCACTCCGGCACGCAACTTTCCACGACGTTTATTTTTTGTTTCTCCGCGTAGTTTTTTAAACAATGGTGCGAAAAACTCTCCAGTTATTGTCTGTCCTTAAAACTGTCTAAAGGACATCCTATTGGGTGCAGTTTTTTTTATATGTGGGTGTATATTAATTTATTACGCCATTACGGCTTCGTTGCATCGCTAGTTGTAATGTAACTGGCGACGACTTGAATCTATCAATATAAACCGGAAAGAAGGAAACGCGCAGGTGTGGTTCATGGATGGACAAAAATTTAAGAACGTTGGCAAAGTTGAAGTTTTTGTTTTTCTGGATTATTCAGTTTAAAAATGGTAAACAACGGATACATTGAAAAGAAAAATAAGAGTTGTTCAGAAGAGCAGACCAAAATCAGGGCTAAGGTAATCAGGTATTGTTGCTGCACCACTAAATCACATCTCTACATATTTCCCTAAGAACAAGGAAATTTATTCAAGTATCTGGCGACGAAGCCTTGGCTCATACCAAATCCAAATTTTGACATGTTTGAAATTGTCCATAAGAAAAAGAAAACAAGGTTTATTCTTCCAATCACAAAAAAACAATAGGAGCCCACAAATACAAAGTATTGCCTTCTGAGCAGCAGTAGTATGTTGTTACAGTTGTTTCAGAAATGTAGTAGTTGTAGAAACACATTTTTAAAATATATGTAATGTATTTGTCTCAATATTGATCTATATGACGCAGGCCTCTTCACGAAAGGATCAATTGAAGCCGGCATCATGTCGTGCATGGATGATTTACCCATACTCAACACGTAGGTGGATTGGTGATTGCCGGTACCCTCGGACCAGTGCTGGACGCTGCGGCACATCTTTAGTGTTATTTGGTTTCGGTATATTCGAAAGATGGCAGAAAGCCAGCAGGCGGGCGCCCAGGCCTCTTTAGTTATGCAGCACCATCGCCAGCACTAGCGCTAGGAGAGGTTGACAGTTGGAGTTAAAGTGACTATATTCTCCCATATACACCATGACGTCACTAATCTTGATTAAAGAGTATAAAACAAAGTCGTAATAACTTATTAACTTCGATTTTAACATTAATTTAGAACATCTAATGGAATACATATCTTATGTATGACAATTTCACATATAGTTTATATATTCCAGATCGGCCCTTGCTGAGCCGGGGCGGTTCGCTAGTGAATATTTTTTTATATTCATCAGTATTTATTTATTATAAATAACATTAATGGCTATTTTCCCATTTTGCATCTACATACTGAAATATTAAAAAACTATAATGAAAATTAACTAGCGATTGAACAAAGTCAATTAGGCTAATAAGGTTATGGAGAGAAACATCCATCCCCTTTGCAGAAATTTAGGTAATTCAGTTCATTTCGTAGCTTTGTGCAGCGACGCCAAGCGACGCCCTCATTAGCTTTAGATTCAGCATACGACTGCATATAGCATACAGCAATCTTACCGCCGGTGCGACGAATTCTGTGAATAGCTCTATTGGAGACGAAGCTCTGAAACATGATAAATAATGAGGTTCTTTTCAGTTGAAAATTCGTTTCTTGCTTAGCTTAATGATTTCCATTTTGCTATTAAGTTTTTTAAATCATTCAAAATATGTTTATTTGAAAATACTTTATAGGCGAAATTAAATTAGAGTAGAGCAATACCCGACGGATACAACTTAAAAAGTACTTACTTAATCTTCAAGTTGAATGTTTAGTCGTTCAGATAATGTAGTATAAACAAGAAGAGTTTCATAAAGTACAAAGCTTCCCGGACCTTGATTTCTATTGATAATAACTATTTTAAAAAGGACAGCAATAGGAAATCCGAAACGTCTACGACATCCGTTGTCGTGCTCCGGCGTGGGTTCCGTAACGACCACTTTCTTAATGGGAAATTCCAGCCATGCGCCTAACGCCCAAATCGAGCGCTAACATGTGCGGTAATCGAAGTAATTATTAATAGTTAGTACAGAAGTAGGCGACCACGCGATAGGTGTAGTAGGTAGCGGGCGTGGGCGAACGTGGGCGAGGTTGGACGGCGCGTCCATTCAAGGGAGATCGCCCACGCACGCCGACTCCGACGGTCTGATTATCTCGAAGGTACGTTTCGTTAAAATATGGGAGAGAATCCAGAGTTCCCGCTCCGTTTACCCGCATCGCTACGAACGGCTAAAAGGAAGTAAAATTGTGTTATTGCTGAAACACTTAATACAACAGCGTGGTCTTTCGTAGACTTGATATCATGTGACTATTTGATTAATTATATTATTTTGAATGGATTACGCCTATCACCGTGTCTATGACACTGCACTTGAAATTTACATCGATTTTTCGTATATAAATAACACAAGTTGTTAACAAACGCGTTCAATTACAATGCAAATAATAATGGCCCAAGGAAATCAAATACTTAATTTAAAAGAAGTACTAAGACACTAAATAATTATCTGTGTATTCTTCGTTATCCTGTTCGAGTCCATTGCTGGACATAGACCTTTCCAATAAAACGCTAACAAAAGCTGGCATGTCCTTCCAATTTTCCCATAAGTACTATTCAAAATATATTAAAGTAATGACGTAAATCTTTGTCGAGCTGTTTTTTGATGAATCGTTGTTCTGTTGCCATCTAGGGATGTTAAGTAAAGTGTGTGCTAAGCACGGGCCTTTTATATTACAGATACGAATAAAGTTGCGCAGGCGCTCAACTTGCATTGTATAACAATGTGGCATCAGCTTCGTGCGAATCCAATTTGTATTTGAATGGCGGGCGCCGGAAGCCACGTCGCAGCCGCTCGTGTTATTAATGAACAATTCTCATATGTACGGCCGGTGCCTTCGTAACCGTCGAATTAGTGATGCACAGCCAACGGTTGTGGGATATGAAGAAAAGGCATTTTACTACTTGGTCGGTTTATAACGTGTGGGGACGCGAGTGTGGGCGTGAGGTGCTCCGTCGCACAGGAATGCGGCCCGACCCGCCCGCTGCCAATGACCGCCCGCTAGGGACGCTTTTTTAACGCTCGACTCACTAGATTCTATCCCGTCAGGACGAAGATTTAATGATGTCACTTTAAAATAAATACTCAGTAATCGACTGCAGTGGAAACTGCACACATCAAAGGAAATATTAATAGTAATAAAAATAACCAGCGGGATCCCTTGCTTACCGATCATACCAATAGAAGTTCACACAAGAGACAGTTCGAGTAATTAGTTATTAGTGGCAATGTAACATTTCTTAATAATTTCGTGTGACTCTATCATTCTTCATCGAGGAAGGATATTGACGAAACGTGTAGAGGTAATGACCACTTACTTACCACCAGATACTCGTATGTCAATCTCCTTACATAAATATACGGATTAGTCTGATAGTTCGTGGACAATTATTTTCTTTTATAATTGGGATCGATATCTAATGTATGTATATAAAAAGATACCAATGTTATATCGATGGCAATTGAGAAAAGAATTTGTTTCAAAGTTCAAACTAAGCCCGGACAAGGAGGCAGTCATTGAAGTGCGATCTAATAAGTTATTAGTGATACGTAGGAAGAGACGGGCAGTTATTTAGCAAGTGTGTCGAGGTTAAATGGCAAACACGCGCCCGCTCGTTTGTTTATGAAAATGTTCTATTTCTTTTTATACCCACCGAGTCATTAATAGGATGATAGGCGTGCGTGTTATAAATAAAAAAAATATAGTCTGTTTGCAGTCTTTCAATAAAACTCAACTCTCACATTTAGGTTATGAAATTAGTTGATTATTATGTAAACATGAATGAGTAAATGCTCTATATTTATAATAAAGGCGATAAGTTTTTAATTAATTATGTCTGTAACTTTTATTATTTCAATTAAACATACTGCTTTATAGATTTATTTATTCGAGAATGAGCATATTTTGACATATTCTGACCCTGGAGTGAGTTTTTAACTATTACTACAGAGAGTTCGTGTTTACTTACAATTTTAATGAAATTATGTACGATAGCAGAGTGATTAGAGGATCTGCCTCCTAATTAGAAGACCCGAGTTCGATCCCCTTTGGGGAGGGCACGTTTAATGAGTATTTCAAAACATATGTACGGTGGTCTAAACACGTAAGACAGCGACAGGCGCACCATCATTGTACCAAATAAACTCTGGTGAAAAATGGGTTAAAGAACTAAAATAGTCCTCTAACCACCCCGAAAATTAAAAAGCATTCTTACCAGACATTAGAGGAAGTACTTTAGTTTTTATACTCATTGTAAGTAAACACAAACTTTGAAGCAATAGTTTTCCAGTAGTTGTAACGTTGCACAAAATATTAAAAAAATAAACGCGACAGCTGCGTTGCTGAAGTTATACCGGGTAACACACAACTTCCGACGCTTCATCTTTCCACCCTCAGAAAGAATCAATTAAATATGTCGGACGTCGGGAAGATTAAAGACGAGTGAATGCCTCGGAATCTCTCCTCGGAAGATAACCGAAAGATATTGCCGGTGTTGAAAATGGCTAGATGGATATTAATAAGACTTTTAAATATTTAAGTGAAAAGGAAGAAGGCTTTTAGCAATGGTTCATGTTACGATCAACAACAGAGGGGCGAAAGGTATTTACTGGATGCAACAACATAGGATTGAGAGTACTGACAGTTGTCTCATCTTGATCTAGGTACAGTAGTACTAGGTACTCAAGAAACTTTAATATCTTTTTTTTATTTGTCCTTTAGACTTCGTAAAGGTACGCACATTTGGTTTTACATAGGTTTGGTGCTGCAACTTGCTACGTCATATTAATATTTATACTAACACTAGTATTTAAATTAATATGCCGTAACAAGTAACATATAATAAGATGACTTTATTCATACGTTCTCTTTTGATAAATTCATCATCCCGCAAATATAAACATCGGGACTTCCCGTTGATTATATTTATAATAACAGCACGATGAGGAGAAAAACGGAATTACACGCGTTTTAATTTTACACATTGCGTAAACGGTTCGCAATATTTTTGGAAGTGTGGTCAAATGTATTTCGAACGCGACTCGCGGCGCGTTGAATCAACGTTATTCCGGGTGAGATGTCTTCATTGATGTTGTTGCTGGTAGGGTTGAACCGAGGATGTTAATGAAGATAACTAAGATGTCAGAGATGATTTTAAATGACTCTTCACCACCTCACTGTATCAGATGAAGTGTCAGCGATCACAGTATGATGTACAAATTTTCGCTAAGGCTGTAATTCGAAAAATCTTATTGGAATTCTATATAATTGTAAACAATCAAATATAAGATAAATACATTATTCGATAGCTGGTGCAACAGACTTACATCTATTTATCACCTCTAGGTAGCTTATCATAAATTGAGTAATTCACGCTACGAGTTGTTGAGTTGAAGGAGTGTAAGAGTCGAGTTCGCGAAAAGCCTTAAAAATAAAATGGCATCCGAACCGACACTGATTAACCACGTGGCGAAAATAAACAAACCCATGACGGGGTCTGGTACTGCGATCACCAAACCGCTGGCCCAGCATGGCGATTATAACTAATCTTCCCATTAGACAGAGAGGCCTATGTCCGGCAGTGGACTATTAGCTGCTTAGGTTAATCAAGAAGAAGTAGAAGAATGCGTGCTTAATCTCTAAACTAACATCATTTCAGACGATACAAACTAGGGAAGACATCTACGTACAGAGTTCTTAATTTAGAGTATTTCAACCCTAGTAAAGTTAGCTATAGCGTGCAGTCGAGCCCGTGGCCGTGTTCATATATATTAGTGAATGAACTCACGCCAGCGCCCGCGCCTTGACGTCACAATGTGACGCGACCGCCGATAACCTGCCACTAAGATCGACAATCTCAGTAGGAGATTATAAGATGCAGACAGACAAAGAACATCGTAAATAATATACTTTAATGAATGAGCCGATACTTGGCCGCTTCTGCTCCTGTGGTCCGCGAATAATATATTTTAATGCCGTATGTATAAGCTCGAACACTCTTCCACCGGCTGAGTACTAAAATAGATCCACAAAAACGCTTTCATCAGTCTAGGAACAGTAACAAGCGGTGGTCGCATTCACTGTATGACAACACTGAGACCATATATGACATAACCTGTGTTTTTGAACACATGTACGTAATTTCCCCGTACGTTTACCGCAACAGAAATAGCCGATCCCTTCCCTGCGCGAAGCAATCGAGTGGTATAATCGATTAAAGCATATTTTACGTATTAGATCTTATACAGAATGTAGTTATTTTAAATAACTGAGCTCTATGCCGCCGGATGTACATCAAGAAAATGGTAACCGACTTATATTTTTTTAAGTTTAGTGACACGTCGCTCATGCGTTCGACAGCTTGCACTACCTTCTTTACTTTTGTTCTACGGAAATAAAATGATAGGGACAAGAGAAATATGTACTTACTACTGTACGGGTAATGTTCCAATAAACAAATTGGTTACGAACTAGAAAATAATAATTCACTATCTTTACTATAATGCACTTGACTTAGTAGATACCATTTTACATTTATTTCTTTATAGCGTACTAAAATAAAAAAAATATTGTAGAAAACAAGCTTACGCATACGAATCGATAATGAAAATAATCGATACATTAAACGTCGCCTCCATTTCAAACGGATTGTAGTAAAAGCGACAGCCTCCTGGGCGCCACGGATTGTTAACGAGCTACGGTCACGCACTCGTGACGAGCGTTCCTGACGTCAGCCATTTCGCCAAAGTTTCTGACGTCGTGCGAGTGTCCGGTGAGCTGAACACTGAACTTCTTTCGGGATTCGGCAAAACCGCTGTTTTAAACTAATGTCACATTATTTCGCACAAAGTAATATAAAATTCTTGCCTTCTCACTAATTCCGAGGCACTCTGCAGCCTTCCGAATCCGGTAGAATAATGAAACGAAAAGATTGAAGATGGGTTCGGAAGTTGTGTTGAACGCAGGCATAGTAACAATACATACAGAACCTGAAAACGAATAATTTGTGTGTTGAACGTATTTTAGCTTAGCCTACGATTCTACCTTATATATTGCAAAATTGATAAATGTATATTGTGTAACATTCAAATTAGTTAAATAACTTACTAATTACTAATGTAATACTTAAAGCATCGATTGACGCCATCCCCTGTCTATTTTTACACAATTTATATTTTTCAGGGTACAGGGGCAAACGAGCAAGCGGCTCACCCGATGGTAAGTGATTACCGTCGTCCACGTAGATCAGCAACACCAGAGGGAGTGCAGGTGCGTATAAAGATATTTTGGTGTTGGGGGGGAGGGTGAGGATGAGGATGGGATATGGGAAGGGGGAGTGGCCCTCTGGTTACCTACGAAACGCAGAAGCACTAGATGCTTCTACTTCACGCCGATATTCTGCGAGGCTGTGGTACTTACCCGGTCAAGCCGGCCTGTTCGAGAAGCAACAAAAGCTTGTTGTTTCGCTCTACCACGTAGAAAAATATTGTAAACTCTCTTCATTTATTCATGCTTTCCACTGGTGTGAAATGTGTATTAACCTAAATTAGTTCCGGTACGACGTTTTATAACCGTATGTTATCAATGAAACCCCAAACTCATATATGACATGCAATCAATAAGTTCATGGATTACTATTGTCAACGCTTGAAACCTGAAATACCCTGATTACTATTTAGCACCAAACCTAAAACCGGTCATATCACAGTAGGCCCTTTCTCACAAAACAATCGATTTGATGGAAAACGTATTTATTTACGTCATGTGTTGAGATCATAACTTAGGCCCAAAAAAATGACGTCGCTCATATACTGCAAATAGGTGTATCTATTGAGTGACGCAGTCGCAGACATGTTTAAGCTCTTGCATGGCCGCACAGACGGGGTTACTTTATTTCCCTTACAATACATTAAGCAACTGACGTAATAAGTCAGCCGGTGCTCTTGAACCATGGGACGTCATTGATAGATATAACGTCGCCCCAGCAGTAAAGGTCAAAGTTTTAGTACCTTGTATTATACTACTATTTCGTATTTTGGAGTGAAGATTTTTCCTCATATTTATAACTGATAACAATCGTCTATATTTTGATTTCGACTTGGCGATCACAGTACCAGTACCTACTGTAATCGTCTGAAGTGTAAATACCTTAGTCGAGTTCTTATTCGCGCCGGTCGGAGTGTGTAAGTAAGCGTCATGTGTCGGAGACCACTAGAATTTCCTGGCATTTCTCATAGAGTTTTAGCCAGACACGGGACCGCATATCTTAACGATCTGAAATGGTGTAAACTCTACACCCGGCACCTTTGAAACCGAGGATTAACGGAAACACAGAAGCCGAGGTCAGAATGGACCATGAGGACGTCATATTAATGTTTAATAAAACAACAAACAATTTGATGCTATAGATATAGTGCGAGTAGCTTCTGAAAATGGATGCACGATTACTGTTATATACAGTAGTGGTAGTCACGCTGCCGGACCGAGCACGTGTAGGCCCCTTCTCTACCTAGGAGTCGTCTGGGTAGGTACCACACTCTTACCCATATCAACCGCCAAACAGCAGTGCAACGACTGTTGTGTTCCGGTTCGAAAGGTATAGAGAGTCAGTATACAACGCATCTGTGACCTTTTTCGGTTCAGATTGTTGGTACTTGGTCTGCAGTAGCTTACCACCATGTGGAATGTTAGATCGTTTTTCACCCCATTCGATAAAGAAACGACCTCAGGGGACACCTTAATTCTTCGTCCAGGATAGATCTATTAGGTGTCTATGACTTACTGTCTACACAATCAGAGAAACAGGACTCCCTCCATTAGCCATTTTATTTCATATTTTATATAATGGTAAAAAAAATAAAAAGGAGCGGGCGTGTTCCCAAAGCAAATACAACGAGGCCTCGCCTTTAGGTTAGTGGCGGAATATTAACCGGGTTGCCATGTTGTGTGTTATCTCCCTAGAGCGTTACTCGTGTGTACATGGTTTTTAATTAAAATTTAAAGTTACTTACCACGGTACACATTTAAGCCTGTACGGTAACTACTACGTATGTTGCTATGGAAGAACAGAATTACTTTAAACGAAGTAAAAATTGTTTGAGATTGAGCCAATGCTTTAATTTTGCGGTTACGAATGCACAAAATTAATGCATTGGATCTGATAATGAAGAGATTGATGCTGCTAATTTCGTATTCTTAGAATAAACACATCAATGTTTCGTATTTTTAGCAAAGATTCGAAATTTTCTATTCCGCATCAATAAATACGAAGCTAAAAATAGATCGATGAAAAGCAGTCTCTAAAGTACCTAGAAATAGAATATCTAAATTGATGTAATCACAACAGCGATCGCAGAGGATCCGGCGCCCGGCCTACTCAATCTCCGCACGCTCGACTTCGCCCGCGGCGGCGCTGCGTGGGCGTCACTACATTTCTACCATAAATTCGAATGCTTCTATTTATAGTGAGGAAAAGATAATGTGAAAGGAAGCCGTCGGCCCACCCGTAGCCGAGAGGAAGTGTTTACGACTGAGTCTTGACAAGAAAAAAGCAAATAGAAATCAATTCCTATCGAATGACGTCATTCCATTGACTAAAATCGAACGAACGTGTAACCGGTGTTGAATTTTTCAATGGCACCGACATGTAATTACGGGCCGTATGTAAGTGTAATATAAACACGAATTTGCAATGCCCGGTGTAATAGTGAACGGAGCGACTTCCGTATGCGCGTTCGTAGCATGAATGGAGCGCCTCGCCATTGAACGCGCAGCTTGGCCCGTTTCTCTAATGCAACACACCGACAGCTCGGCAGTTGTTGCGCACCTACATCAATGAGCCGCTGCAGAGTGCAGACGCCGTAGGCTCCAAACGAGAATGATGAATGAGTTTATTAACCGGACGGCTTTTAATGTGCCTACTGCAATGCGCCAAGCCCGTCGAGTTCTTATGCCGAGCGAGACAAAAGAAATGATGGAGTATCGTTACATGAAACAACATAAATATCGACGTTATGGACAAAAGCAAAATGGGGTTTAGGAAACGGCTTCAAGTTATTCTCATAGACGAATACGCTCCATTCACACTATCAAAGTAAACGGAATGGTAATTTAATCAGACGAACATTGTTCAACTCTCGTGAATGGAACATTTGACATTGACTTACTATTAGGCTAGGTACGTCGACGACTAGCAATTGGCACGTGCATGTGTCAATTAGTTGCGCCAACGGAGGCGCTCATTTAAACACCGCTAAACGGTAGAGTGGAACAATACAATACTCGATAATATTCCATATGAGTATGAGTAATACCTGTTACCTGAACTCATCAATCGGTTACCAAGAATTCTACTGTTAGGTTCAGCCCGTATTATATTTATACGACGCCCACGTACGATCAAAGTTCAACCTTAAAATTAATAAGCTAAAGTACATTCTATACAACCCACGCGGGTTAGCTTTCAAGAGACGCCAGATTACGAGTTATTGAATTCAGAGAACTAACGATAGCGTCGCTTGTTCGAAGTGTGTACGCACTATGTTAACAATTTTTTACGTAACGAAACTGCTCATGTTTGCTTCATCATCATACACAAAAACAGAACATATAAAAAAAAAGATTTAACCACACTGGCTAATATTGCGTCATTTCAATATTCTTTCCTTTTTAGAAAAAAATATACATTAATTAAAAAGTAATACCGCTATAGTTAGGGAACAACGTAGGTGGTCTTGGTATGAAACTAGTACACGACATGAGCCAAAGTTCTAAGGTAACATAAGTATCTGGTTATTAATTTTATTAGACTATATATAGGTATGATATGGCGCTCGCAGGTTTAAGAGGATCGCAATAATGAAGTGGCGGGTAGGGCAAGGTCGTTGTTATCGAGAAAGCCGGCATACAGTCGGCCGGTCGTGCCGGAACACGGCAACCAACTTTTCCCCTTAATAAAAGGTAATCGAGGAAAAAGTCTCACGCGCATGAAATCGGATTCCCACGCGTGCTTTTTCCTCCTCTGCTATTAATTACTGATAGCGTGTTCCGTTCAGGTTCTCCGATGTTTTGTTGCGTTACACCTAGAATTCCGTTTCACGGGAATGATACATAAGTGATGAATAAGCACGATACACATTGTCGGATTGCTTAAAAATGAATCATTGAAATTCCAGTTGTTATAGAATGTTAAATAGTATAAGGATATTTCCTCTCCGATGTGACATAGTAACATATGTGATTTAGTTTGGATTGCTGATTCACCATTTGCATTAAGGTAAATTGCTTTATTTAGTAACAACTAAAAACGTCAATAAATTTTTGGTTGGGAATTTAATTGCCTTATATTAAATAGTAATTCATAATACTAAATTTATCATATTTAGTAACAAATTAAACAGCTTACGTGTTCAACGAATAGTCAGGTTATCTCATGTAACTCTTAATCGTAATTTTATACAAACACAAAACTTAAAAAAATTAAAGGAGACGAAGATTAGTTTCTTTACGTTGATTTATCGTTGGTTTTATTGAATGCGTTATGCATAAGATACAGAACTATATTACAGCCTATATGAGTAATGTCTACTCTCATTAAGAACTAAACTGGTCGCTTTTACAAATGCGGAAACTTACCGAAGCCCCATGAGCGGCAGATGAGGCACGTGTTGGGCGCCGGCCTCGCTGCACCATTCCGGATACGCGCGACGGAACTCCAAGAAGTCGCCTGGTGACAACACAACCACCATTACTATATAATTATAATTATAATGCACATCAAATCTTATTTCACATTACAACTAAAGTTACTCTTACAATAGCGAATGGGTGGCGGAGTCGAAACCCGCTAGACGTTCGTATATCGGTGCAATTGGAAGGAGGCCAAATTAAAAGTACCAACACCCGACGAGGTACCCACTCTAGTGGTCAGGGTGTTCGTTTCAATTTTTTACCTCTGTGTTGGCACTACTAAAATTTTAAGTGATTGTGCTGAATTTAACACATTCTCGGCAGTGCAGTAAGTAAAACATCGTGAAAAAACCAGGATGTCTGAGAAATAATAAAAATATTATTTCGAGGACAGGTGACGTCGGTCATCTCGCACTGAAGCATCATCCTTCCCAGGCTGCTACTTTACTTTACACCCGACGTATTATAGCTATATATATATATTTATAGCTATATATATATATATATATATATATATTGCTATAATTTTTGGCTGGTATTCGCATCACGGATCCATCACGTAACCTGCAGATACTTTGACCGGTTTAGTTCGGGGGGTTCAGGTTTTGTTAACCACTGGCTTGTTGAGAGTTGGCGGAACAAATTCGTCATTTCTCTTTTCAATACTTAGAAATATGTTAGTTAATAAAACGACTGCCACAAATATGTAATTTTGGAAATTACAAACTAATTAAACTATTACTAAGTAATATTATTTAAACTATTACGAAACTATTTAAAAGTTTTGCACTATATAGAAATAGTATTGACTCTATATTAGTCTTACTTCTTATACGTTATAAGTCTTCAAGGCTATTTCGGGACAGTTTAATTTATCTTAGGATATCTGGGCCTCATCGTATCTCTAAGCACGAGTAGACCATGAAAAACAAACTTTTATTACTAACTATTTAAACATTATAAATAATTTCAAGAATATCTTTCTCTTTTCAATCTATTTGGTTTATAACGATATGATAAATTCCAAGAAACTATTTTTATTAGGTAAAAGAGATCAAACGAGCAAGCGACGGGGGCGCTTCCGCCGCCGTGCCACGGGCCGTCTGTTTCCTGCCGCTGTCGCCTTCCGACAGTCCATGTCGATGCCGACGCGTCCGCAATTGTGTTGTGATGGAAATGCTCTTTTGCTGTTTGCGTTTGCGTCACGATCGCGACGCTCCAGTGTGCGATGCCGTAATTGGTTAATTATGTATTGGTATTTAAATATCATATAATGTTCTACAATAAAGTCTACATGTAATCGGAATTCTACTTTCTGCAAAGGTATCGATGATTTGAAAATATGACAGGTTTCAAGCTTATTTTTCTTTAGCATTAGGGTAAAAAATGCCCAGCGATTGTCTATGGAATCTGACTGTTTTTAGGCAGGGCGAAATTATGACTTTCTCATTATTAGCGTTTAAAAAAACTGGACCGAAGCGGAGTTGCAGCAGGTCGGCGGAATGGAGGCACGCAGCCGCGCAGCGGGCGCGGGAGGGCGGAGTGAAGCCGCCGGTGGGTGCGGACGGCGGGGCGGGGCGGGGCGAGGCGGGCGCCATCGATCCGGTGACTCATCGCACGAGCCCATTCATCCGCCGCACTGAATGAACGCCGTAGCCTCCCGCACCCACCTCCCCCACGCGTCCTCGCTCACAAGGACTCCATTATATTCACCCGGCAGCGGCAGGGGTGAATCGAACCCTTCACTCCCACGTAGCACCTTTAACAGTTCTGTCCGGTTTCGCATTAACTGACGCCCACCAGTTTTAATATGCACGTCATCATCATCATCATTTCAGCCTATCAGAAGTCCACTGCTGAACATAGGCCTCCCCCAAAGATTGATTTGGAGTAATTAAGATAAGCTTAGGATTTGAGGAGGAATAGATCTGTTTCTTCAATACCGACCTCACCAGGAAGTGGAACACCCTGCTAATAAACAAATTAATGTCTGACGACAGAATGTAGCAATACCAGCATTTCTACTACGTTCACCAACCCGCTTGCCGTGTGGTGAGTAGATATGGGAAACCCTTTCAAGAAATGTTTGCTGGCCTATGCTAGCACTTTCTTTGAGAAGCCCATGTTCAGCAGAGGCTTGCAATAGGCTTATGTATAGTCAGGAATAGTAGCATTAAGATACCATTTAATACTCCTTTTGTGATCTACGCCGAAACATGATCGTTACTGTAATTCTAAAATGATTTAGGTTTTGTAAAATGCATGTATTTTATAAACACAGCATAAGCTGCAAATGTTCGCTTGCATAAAACGTTGAAAGACATGTTGTTCTAAACATAAATTAAGGATTACAGTGAAAATGTTTAAGACAATGTAACTTTTGCATAAAAGCTACCGCTTACTAGAAATATAAAATTGCTTTTCGCTACAAAGTATGTGATAATTGAAAACCTTATATCGCAACACATTATTACGCTTTTAATTAAATTTTATTTAATAATTACTTTGTAATGAACATATATTATGCAATCATAATGAACATATATTATGATTAAACACAGGTGTCGTTGATAAGATTTGTAATGTAATGTATTGGGGTGTAAGAGAGAATATGCTATCTTTTTCTCCAAACACCAACCTGGCTGTGCGTGGTGTACCCACCCGGCTAGTTAAACTGGACGACCGACTGCTGGCGGAAATTCCATCCAAATTCACCAATCCTAAATCTTACAAAGAGATGGGAAGCAGCAACACTAGTGCGAGTATGATCAGACTGTCCATGAAATGTATGACGACATGCTTGGACTTTCTTGTGGAGGCCTATGTTCAACAATGGCCTTCGATGGGCTGATGAAAAATGAATAAAGTATGCATTGTTTGCATTTTGAGCCGTCTCTCATTAATACATCATCACGATCAATCATAATTGAATACGCCAAATCCATATATTATATAAATATTAACAAAATTGTGATATTCAGATAACATGTCTTGGCTTATTATAAAAACTTCCACTCGATGACAATTCGCAGCTGTCCACCCAAGCGTCGAGTTGTCCACTTAAGCATTCACCGCCCACGCTGCTTACGCCCATACACGTAACAGATATATGCCCGCTGTAGTGTTGTATATGGGCTACAATAGCGAGGCAAGATGAACAAACGGCGAGGGCGGCGTGGGCGGAAAGTGAGGGCCAGACCTTGGCCCTCCCGCGCCCTTCCCCAGCAGCCTCGTGCCCTTCCAGCCACTTCAAGCGGCGCAAAGTTCAATACTACATTCCGACTTAAACATGTCTTAAATCAAGTTCGTATTTAATATTAAAACTCATACTTGACTGTATTTTCTTTGTTAATTTTTAATAAAAAAATAAGGGAAAGGACGTACATGCGCCTTACCGTCAGAATAAAAGAGTAGCATTTCTGTTAAGCAGACTGCGTGGCTAGGACAATAATGAATAGAAAAAAAATTATGATAAATTATATCTAATCGCAAAATAGCTAATCAATAACTAAGTTTTATATTTTTTCTCATTTCCAATTTCAATTTTCAGATTCAAATTAAACTATTTACACATAGATTCTACAACATTCTCAACGACATTCTCTTAAACTGAATTGTATGTAAAATGAATTTTCTGAAATAAATTAAATAACAATTGTATTCTCTATCATAAATAAAAATAAACTCACTCGACGTCACACTACTTTTGTTACTTAGACACAACAAAATGGAAATTAAAGTGGTATGTTATACTATAGTAATTTCACGACGTTAAACATTTTAAATAAGTAATTTCGGATTTGACTGAGGTCGACGACAGTAATTTTTTTAGGAATTGGAGCTGGTTGGCTAGGCTATGTTTTATATTGCAGTCGTATCACGTTAAAAGTAAGCGTTGTTCCCTAATTGTATAATATACAGAGTAATTAAAAAAAACATAGGTACC
Organism: Bhutanitis thaidina; assembly: GCA_029286595.1. NCBI lineage: Eukaryota > Metazoa > Arthropoda > Insecta > Lepidoptera > Papilionidae > Bhutanitis > Bhutanitis thaidina. Next base: position 5,793,462 of record JAGSMS010000009.1, on the reverse strand, counting down.
CACTAAAATTTGATTTATATAATATTATTCAATCACAACCACTGTTGTGTTCCTGTTTGAAGAGTATAGGGCCAGTAGAGTAGTAATTCCAGGCTGTGAGACTTTCCACCTTATGATTTTACATCTGCCGATTAACGGCAGAAACAGATAAGTGATAGTACCTACCTAAAACGGCAGACTCCTAACGTACCACTGTAGTGTTTAATTCTACGATTTTTTTTCAAATACACAGTATTAATTAAATTTTACTCTGCAAAACCAGCTTCAGGGGGTGAGCACCTACCCTGAATGTACTAGAAAGTAATAGCAAGCAACTTCGAGTATACTATACTAAAATTTCTTTACCATACTCTGTTGATGTTTTCTATCACTGTCACGTAACCGTAAAAAAATTCAGAAGATTCTGTGCCCTACGTTTTTAAGCTGTGTTACTTTAAACTTAAGCAAATGAAATATGCAAACAAAGGATAAAAAACCGGCCAAGCGGGGGTCGGCCTCGCGCACCGAGCATTCAGTACAACCACACAATATATATGTTAAATATATATAAAAAAAAAATCTTTCATTCAGTTCAGAATGGTTAACGCGAGACCCCTTCTCACACTTTTTATAACGAAGTTACTTGTTCAACCACCGTTCATTATCATAAAAACAGTATTAGTACACAGTCAAGAAAAGATAGCGAATGTCAAAAGAAACCAAGTCTTATACGCCCTGACTTTAAACTTTAAATTATTTGAATAAGACTTACAAATCAAAGGAAGTAGCTAGAGTTAGCCTATTAACTAAGAACGCAACTTTTATTGATATTAAGAGTAATTTATGAAAGTAGAAAACGTTTTATGAAATGAACGCAACGTCTTAAACAGCGTCTAATCAAGCCTGTTGGGACAATTTGAACCAATTGGTAGCGATGGCGAGAGGGTTATAAATATAACTGCACAAGGGCCTCCATTGACTCTATGCTCTAAAAGATAGGTCAATTATATCAACCGTCCTTCTTTAGGCGTGGTAATGGAAGGGAATTGTCTTAAAGTATTTTCTGGTCAGGAGCCTTATACGCAGCGCAACAAAAAAATTCACAAATATTCCTTGTAACATTCCCCGATAAATCATACAGTGTTATTAATGGTGTTAAGGTCAAAAAGGTTATCAAAGGTGTTTACATTATTTTCCCATAACCTTTTAAAATATAAATAGTGATCGCGTACGTGGGTTTCGTAAAGTCGACTAAGGAAAATTGTTTAACATTTAAAATTTATCGAAACTAAAGATGACTGAAATAGTGATTACGGCAAATTCTCCAATTACCTGTGTCCAGCAGTGGGTTATAATAAAACGTCTCAAATTTTAAGGTTCCATAAAAATTATTATATACATAAATTTAAAGAAATAATCAAATCAGTAAGGACAGACCATATTTCTTTTGGACACGCAATTTTTGAGTCACAAACTGAAAAATTACGGATAGCAGGTAGATTGTTGTTCGACCGAGGCAAAAAATGTTACATTGTGATTTCTGATACACGGTTCGTGGATGATGGAGACGGTTACATAATATTTTATTTACTATAGTTTTTGTGTTCACAATAGCAACCATAATAATATACTATACACAAATAATGCTTGTACAGTTTTGATTTTCATATTTGATTACAATAATTAAAAATACAAATCACTTAAAAGATCTCCGAGGCAGCTTTTCAGCGGAAATGATTTAGGCGATACGGTGGTTAAATTTAGTTTTCACGTTAACGAAACAATAGTGATAGGGTAATAAACATTCAACAAAGTTCGCCGCTTCTCAGAATGTATCTAATTGACGTCACGATCTGTATTCAATTTCAATTCGCGGAATCGATATGATGAAAATTTAGGACCTACGAAGTTGTTCTCGCAAAGTAAACTAGAGTTTGGGGTATATAACTTTTTCTTACGCGTAATTACGATATTTGTATGTATAAATAAGATAAATCTACGTACAATCAATTGTTTAATTTAGTTTTAACCTGGCAACCTAGCACTTAATAAATGAAAAAAATTAAATTATCAATAGAAATCAAAAACTTTATCTCGGCTTTTCCGGACAAATTCCATTCCTAAAGTACTAAAATGTAATACAAGTGGATACCGTATTAACTATATTGAAAGAAGTTCGTTAATTGTAATACAGGAAAAATAATAATAGATCTAAAGTAAATAAGACTCATGAAGTAGCGTACTCGGCAAGCTTGTCACTCAAAATGCACAGCGTTATATTTGCAGCTTACATGCAACTATGAATAAGATAAAAAAAAACAAAAAAAAATTGTTTACACACGACTAGGTTAAGCGTGTTCCTCATTGTTGACCTCTGGAGATAATACCGGCTAACCACGTATCAGTTAGCTCACAAGTCTGAGCCGCAAGTTCTATTATTACATTTTTACCGCGACTTGTGCGCGACGACAAAAAGTCAACCGCTGGTATATACCCGTATTGGACCAATTACGAGCGGATTCGATTTCAGGGCGATAGTGCCTGTGGCGCCGTCCAGCTACAGATAATGTCAGTGCTAAGTAATATTGCCAAGCGTCATTGATTTTAACGGACTGTTTTGAATAAATCATTTAACAAGGCAAGATAATAAATATTTTATCAAGATTTTTTTTTTTACATTTTCGATAAATAAGCAATGCCTCAAAGTCTATCTTTAAATCTTTCTTTCCTTAAGTATTTCTTTCAAACTGAAACTTAATTCATGGAAATATTAACTAATGACTAATTATGAATTCTGGAAATAGTGTCATAAATAGGTAAGATAGTGGAGAGAAAAAAATAATATATAAGCAGGCACACCCGTCCCCCATTTACATTTGGCACTACATTTGGGTTTCCTTCCGTGATCCACTTTTCACCTCTCCTGGAGATAACAAATAACTAATTTAGATATTTGGATAGAAGTTGAATATCATGTTAGTCGTTTTTTTTCTTAATATTCCATTGCGTGCAGGGATTATGGCACACCTACTACCGATAACTCTATCAGCGGAACATGGCTATCGACATCCCGACTACAAAGCTACAGTTGTTTATTTGCATAATTGTAAGTAGTTACATTGTGTGTAGGAAATGCTAACAAAAAGTGACCTTTTTATGTTTTTTTTTTATTCATTCAGATTCGCCGTAGCGTAACAAGATACAATAAAATCAAAACACAATGAGCTAACGTACCATGGAGTAATCCGCGGATCGTGAGGGCAAAAACATTCAATGCCATTTGCGCTTCCTCCGTAACTAAAATTCAACAAAGTATATATTATAAATTAAGATGTACTATAATATTATAACCCATTATTTACTAAGACGGTCTCGAGTTACAAAAACGTTCAAAGTCCAAATTAAAAAAAACAAAAAGTACCAAATCGAATTTGCTTTACTGGATAGTATTTATGCAGACGTGTACACACATTTAGTCAGAAATATTATTCGGTAATCCTTATTAGGTTCCACTTGAAACACATACTTCGGACGCCTGATTTATGAGGAGAACATTAAACTTTGTTTTGCATGAAAGGCTCATCTGAACAAACAATGTAGGAGACGATATTTAGTTCATTGCAGGTCCAATTTAGATTCAATAAACTAACGGAATATCTAAATGTAAGACCCTATAACGATAGTGACGAAGACATGGCCACAATAATAATAATATGCACATGAAAGGGAAGAGGGGAAACTGTACACGAATTAAAAATTGCTTCTTACTTCTTACGTTGTAATCATTAAAATTAAGTCAGTAAACAAATTCGAAACTTGATCAACTGGATCCTATTTTATAAGTGATCGTAACAGAATAGTAGTTAAAGAATCCTACATCTTACTGTCCCTTTATTCATTGAATTCTAAGTGCCAACTTGCCCGACTCGAATAATTTTAATTGCGTTCATCTGCGATAAACTCGACACATTTCCTTTGGTCAAGTAATTATTTAGAATGGCAGTTACTTATTTAATAACGAAACTTACGTCATAACGTTTCATACAACAGCTTACTACATGCTACGATTCTTATATGATCTATTTATCCCGTTACGATAAATCGTGACATTAGTGTATTGTATACAACAGTATGCTAATATAAAAAAAACAAAATATTGCTTTATTTATTTGAGCTAGTTATTATTTTAATTTTTTAACAGACGTGAAAACTTCCAAAAAAAGTTTGACGTTATAAAATCAGTTGACCTGCTGTCTGATCCTGGAGATCTAATGATATTGATATGATTGTAGATAACATTTAACAAACAGTTAATTGTGTTCACTAAGGAAGCCTACTTGCATAATTGTTAAAAAGCGTCTTAATAACTACTGTATAGTAAACTATTTAATATCTACAAATTAAAAGTTAATCTGAATAAAAAAATGTCATCCTTTCAACGTGCTTTGATCCCCTGTTTAAAATTTTAAGTCCGCTGCAGGACATGGCCTTTCCATCTAAGCGGCAAAAGCTCGCATGCCAGGCATAGAAGATTTCACTACGCAGCGAGTTGGCGAGCGCCGGTATCCGCTAGAGGTGCTGCTTCCTATCCCGAGTCAGTTGGATTTGGGTTTAATAATACACTGCAGGACATGGGCCTCTCCCATAAGGATTGGCTATAATCCCCACGCCCGGCAAGCGGATTGGCGGTCGCGGTACCTGGAACCTCGCACAGGCGCTGCTGTCCGTCATCGGTCTGCTTAATTTTGGTTCTCTGTTTTGTTATCCTGCCATCAGTCGGTTTTCAAGCCCGATTTCAAGATGACGATTTAAAACGAAGAATAATACCCATTTATATAAATAGTTTTAAAATATACCCCTCCGAAAGTTATTACATCTAAATTAAAGTTGATATTAACCAAGTGTATTGTTATTACGCATATATATAAATATGCAATTGATATGTCATCCGTCATGAAATTAAAACACTAATCTAGCGATCGCTCTGGACTCTGATGGTGGTGCCTACTAGTGTAGAGGTTTAGAAGGCAAAACGCCTGTTTTAGCAGCAAGCAAGTTACTGAGATAGTAAAACTAGAAGCCGTTTGTCACACGACACATTAGATATTTAATTCTTTCTCAAAGGCTATTTTCAAAATAGTGATGATTTGTTTTCATTATTTATGTAAAAAGTTTCTATACTTTAATTAATTAATTTTTATTATTATATATTTTAACTAATTTGTAAGAAATATTAATCTAATTCGTCCTTTGAAATTTTTAATTTCCTAATCACGCCGTACGTAATTTACGTACGTTGCGTAACAATATTAACTATAGCGTCAATTTATTCCTTGTGTATCGTAAAAGGCATTATGAAAGTAATGAATGAACAAGTTTATTCATACTCCGCAATAAGATATTCTGAGATTCAGAGGTCAGAATAACTTAGTGAGGATGTTCAACTTCTGCCAAGGGCTAAGCGGGCTAAAAACATGAGGATTTTACAATTGATGACATATCAATTGTACAATTGATATCATAAAGAGGTTAGCTCAGACTTTGGTGTAAGGGGGATTAAGATGGAATAAGGAATATTTTATTTTTTGTCACGTGGTACACCCTGCTAGCAAAAAGGAGACTATCTGGCGACCGAATGATGGCAGAATATCTATCTTAATTTGCCGAACTAGCGGCACTGCGATCACCAACCCACTTGCCCAGCGCGATGAGTACGGGCAAACCCTTCCTAGAAATGTTTGCCGGCTTTTACTAGCATTTTCTTGGAGAGACCTATGTTCAGCAGTGGACTGGCTGATTCAGTAGTATAAGTAACTAATCTTAGAATCACACTTAGCTTAGAATATTACAATTTTTTTTAATTTTCTTAGCTCTGACATCAACTTAGCATATAATCTGTTTGCATGCCATTATAAAAAAAAATTGGTTTTAACTTATCTCGTAAATAAATTCGGGGCTAGAATAGTAAGAAATATCGAACGCCTCAAAATTACGACGCACGGAAATTAGGAAAGAATTTTAATGGGCACATATACGGACCGGTATGAAATAAAATGGTAGCAACATATATATATTTAGATAGTTGCAACAGATGAAATTGCCAGGACGTGAACATAACAGGAACTTATTAATAAAATTGCGACTCTCTTCCGGCGGTCGAACACCGAAGCAGCACCGGTTTCCGGTAAGTGTTTGATCTTACATGTTGTATTAACTAAGTTAATGACTCCTCTCAGGACGGAGACTTTTCAGAGCGTACGTCTGCATTAAAGATATTGGCTAATGTGTTATTTAGATAACATGTACATTCTTTATACTATACCTTATCGTTGAAGATTTATAATATTATTAGGTATACAATACACCGTGAACAATACGTATTTTAAAATAAATTGCGAACCATATTAAATCGAATCATGTTTCGGACATAAACCGTGAATTTTAGATTGTTAATGTAGTTTTCAGGTAATACTTCTTGTATATTTAAGTTCGAGGGATACAACGGTTTGCAGCAGGGCGCTATCATCGTCGCATTATTTTTAATAATGTCCACCTTGCCGATTTCGACCACGGCGAAACCTACCGAACAACATCGGCTGTCGTCAACAGTGCAGGATGTTACAATGCCGCATAAGGACGCACAAATGTAGGAGGTAGAAGGTACTCACACGCCTTTACCTTTCCGTGTCCGATGTAACGCTTTAGCGATAAGCCATCGGAATAAAGAGTAGATACAGCGTCAGAGAGACAGGACACAATGCGACACAACCAGACCCGAAAATCAATTATTTGTGTGCTACACTAATATTTGCTCCGACTGAGATAAGAAACAGAGACCTATGATGGCTGAGCAATCAGGTATGCTAACCACGGAGCCACACGGTCAGCTTTGTGTTATTGTAATCAACACCTCGCTCGAAATACGAGCCGCCTGGTTTCGGCTTTCTCGTAACTCATAACAGACTATAAATTAATGCATATAAGGGAACGTGTACGAACGCGTCTGAATTACGCCCGGTGATCACAATCAAATGTCTCGCATTGAGGAGCACAATAAGTAGCCGACTTCCTCTCCCACGTTTGGTGGAGCGGATGCCTCGACTTGCGACCTCCGGCAGCGGTCTTAAACCCCTAACACGTTTAGACGAATGTTCATCGTATTAAATTAACTGTGCCTGCGACGTGAAAGTGAGTTGTCTTGTAAATATCTTAAAGTAAAATTTAAATCTGATAAAATTTAAATCTGATACCTATCTAGTATCAGAGGGGTTGTTAAACATATTCAAATATTTTTTTTTTTCAAATTACGATGCCACGTTACTCTTTTATACCATTCATTGAATTATCTTATTATGAAGGGGTAAATAGCAACGCCTACTCAGCCTTTTGTTATTTATTTTGATAGGCTAAAATTAATTACCAAAAAGGCCTGTTATATTGAGCAGTGATAGTCTAGTGGTCAGGGCGCTCGCTTTGGTTTCATACATAGTACCTGCGTTCGATCCTCGGTGCCGGCACCGCTGAAATTGTTAAAAGTAATTTTAAATGCTGAATTTACCACGTGGTGTAGGAAAACATCGTGGAGGTTGCGTGTCTGAGAAATAATAATAAAAATCTCGGGTTGGCTCACGTTGGTTGGCAACACGCACTGGAGTTGCGAGACAAACTCTTCTCGGCTCGAAAACTCTCAGCCATTGCCCAGCAGTGGTCATTTACAAGCTGCTACTTTACTTTACTAAAGATTTGTTTATGTAAGGCGGTAAATACTCTTACACGCTAATAATCAAATGAAAAAGCTCCGCACTCGCATCACGTTTTATGTCGTGAAAAGTGACTAGATTCAGTGTCATATCAAATGGAAATCCGTAATCTCTGCCTATCCTTGTGGGGGACAGGCGTAAGTATGTATGTACATAGAAAAACCAAAAATCAATACGCATGTTACATATGTCACAGCCATTTTTTTAAAACAGAAACGCAACATCATATATTATTTTTTAATTAGATACATACTTAGAAGTTATTAAGCAATTAACTCAAATTACTTAGGAAATAATTCGGCAGAGCATTTAGCACGCCTACTTTATTTATCCATTGGTTTACAACTGGCACGAGGTTTTTGTCAATGAATGATTACGAAAGGAGCGTCACTCGGCGTGGCAACTGTTACATTCACCACTATCGGCGATACTTTACTAGGTATGAATGAATTGCACTAGTATGGGAAAACATGTTCTTTGTATAATAAAAAGAATTATGTGAAGATTATGCCTAATTTTATTTATGCATAATCTTTACGTAATTCGGTAAATAGGTTCTGGACATATTTAGCTTTATTTTTGGATGCATCAATGACTGCTTAATTTTTCATTAATTGTTTACATCTATATTGTAAAGTACATAAAAAATTTTTGCAAATTTAAATATTATATTATTTTTATGGCATTTTTATAGCTAAAATGTGTTATCATCAAAAATTAATATGAAATGCCAATTTATTGCATGCATGCAGTGAAAAGGTTGAGACAAATTTTATTACATTGAAATATTTTCATCTGTATCACATCATGTGTTGTCAAATCATGACAGGTTACTGGTAATGAAGGAGATCAATTTGACAATAGTAGTTATTTAAAATACTCAAAGTATCTTGAATGTTTAGTGATGTATAGTATAAAAACATATTTAATTCTTACTGTTCTCTTATCTTAATCTGTAAATTGTTCATTCTCAATAAAAAATAATTTTCATAAAACGGACTCTACTAAAACTTTCTAACAAATATAAAGCTTTCATAATAAAAACTATGAAAGGTTTTTTTAATACATACACAAAGTCAAATCATACAAAGTAGGTGTTGTTTGTATGTTTTATGTTCTCTTCTAATGAAGTTTGCTACATAGAAATACATCTCACATATATGTAACAATGAACAACAAATGCAGTAATTAAATGGTAATTATATGCACAATGCACTTACTGCGCAGAAAGTTCGAAAACATGAATGAAAAACATGAGGATAAGAATACCTACATTCATTCATGTTTTCGAGATAAGATATTATTTATATAATGAATATATATATAATATAATAAGAATAATGAGAAATTTAATATAGTTTATGCCATATGCCTTTGGATATAGAGGCTATTTCATAGACATTGTGCGTATTATTAATTAATTTGCCATTTGGAACTCATATTACTAGTGGTCTTCAAAATGTTTATATGATTGAAAAAGTACGTCAACGAAAGCCAACATTTAAATACCTTCAAGGCAGACGACTTGCACGCCATCTTGTTTAAGCCTCCTCAGCAGGATTCCGTGCACAGAATCAGGATCTCGTGGCGCCCCATCGCTGTACAGAACGAAGGTGCCCCGCGAGCAACAATGTGTGATCCTCGCCTTCAGCTCCTTGCATTGTACGGTCGATGCCAACTCGATTTTCCCTGCCGCTAGTCGCCGTAACATAATACTTGGTATGGAGAAGTTAACGGCAGAACGTATGTGGGACACAGAATATTCATTTGAACCTCGACAGTCAATTAAAATTGTGTCTCTCTCATCTGACCGTAGCTTTGCTAATAGCCATTCCTTAGACACCAGGTCACACTCGCATTCATAATCCGTAGGCATCTTGCAATCTCAATTTTCTTTTCTGTTTACACGAACCTTTCAGTCTCCTCGAATCGCCTGTTGCACTCTTTACTTATGGCTATAAATCACGTTGATGAAAGTGTTAATAAACTGCAACATTTTAGCATTATTTAAAATTTAACCGTAATTATAGAAAATAATTCTTCCAAAATGAGGAAATTCATGAACAAAAACACTTCACAATTTTCAGTCTTCACGTCCATACCGAACGAGCTACCTGAGCGCTAGGCGACCACAGACAGACGAAGAAATAAAATGAACTGAATAGGCGACGCGAACGAGTGCGGCAAAACATAGAGTATAGAGTGTTTATTGTAAGCAAATAAGCAACCGGCCAGCCGGTTTTTTTTGGTTTAAAACGATTTAGAATCTGCTATTGGAAAGATAATGGCACGAGTACTTATCAATAATTTCTAGGGATATTTTCAATTTCAACAAAACAAAAGAATGCTATTTACACAAAATACCGCAGGAACACGCATAAATTTTTCCAACACTAATGTTGAGCCGAAGAGTGATCCAAAAATACGCGAATTTTGAGGTACGATTAATATAAATCCACGTTTATTTTATTTAATGTCTCTTAAATTATACTCTTACATGGTAGCAGTTTTTTTTGTAAATGATGATAAATGTTAGAAAACGGTGATATCCAAGCTTGGTTGCTAATTCCGGATTATTAGTTTGGATTGTATTTTATATTCATATTTCCTGGTTGAAGTGTTATCAGCAATATAATGGAACTAGAACAAATCTGGTTACCACATCAGACATGATCGTTTCTTATCTTATTGCAATGGAACTAATGCAAAATGTTCAAGTTGGACCACCTGCTCTTAATAAGCAATTAAAATATTTGAATACTGAAACTGTATGCAAATTTCCTGTATTATATGTGGTAAATACGAGATAAGGAACTTCACCACGATAACAAAAATATATAGCTTGTATTTGTTACAATCCAAAAATTTTATCAAAACGCGAGCTTACCCCCCGAAATTCAAGGAACCATTTATGTTGATGTGATCTCATTTTTTTAGTTACGTGTTTTGTTAGATTTTGAGTACTATTATTATTTAATACATTTTATTATATCAAAAGCACTGTTATTTCAAATAAAAGGAGATAACAAAGAGTATATAACACTACATAGCAGGTAACAGGAAAACAAAATGGCGGCACTTCTCATTGGAATGACTGGCTGTGATTGTTCGGCAGATGGATAGAGGTCGAACAAGACCTCTGACCAATTATTATAATATGAGATATGAGTAGTGTTATTGTGATGTTGTCTATAGAATCTGCTACCCACTTTCTTCTCGTGAGTGTCGAAAGAGGCGACTAAGGGAAAATCCTTGAAAATCGCCATGACTACCGACAGATGACAGGATAGCCATCTCGAAAAATACCTGACCGGACCCGAAGACGAGCAGCAGCGTCTAAAATACGTGAGGTATGTGATACTGCGATCGCCAATTCGCTTGCGGAGCGTGGCGATTATGGCAAATATTCCTTATGGGAGAGACTTATATCCTGCAGTACACTATTAACAGGCGGCAGAACATAACGAGATGTGTGAGCTTCAATTGCGTGTCAACTCTATCGTTTATCGATTTTCGAAATAAGAATCGCAGTAATTAACGATATATAGTTGTTATAAAGTTACGTATTTTAAATGACAATTCTGTATATTTTATGTCTCATTTTATTGTTCTGAAGGAACAAAACAAAGCTGCGCACAATATATTTTTACTTTTTCATTATATTTTTAACCAGAACATAGAGAATGAGATTTATTAATGTTTTACTTTTATAGTGCATCCGAACCTGCATTAAGAATCTTACTGTTTACAATCATCATCATCATTTCAGCCTATCACAAGTCCACAGCTGAACATAGGCCTCCCCAAAGAATGCCACGAAGCTCGGTCCTGAGCCACCAGCATCTATCGACTTTCCGCAATACTGCGCAGATCGTCACTCCGTCTCGTGAACCTTTTTTCCCCAACGGTTATCAGTTCTGCGAGCTATGTGGCCGGGCTATTGCCACTTCAACTTGCTGATCCTTACGGCTATGTCGGTCTATCACGCAAAGAAACACCGAGCAGAGCCCTCTCCGTTGCGCGCTGAGCAACTTTGAGCTTCCTCATACGGCCTGCAGTGAAGGACCATTTCTCAGTTCCGTAAGTTATCACTGGCAACACGCACTGGTTGTGTACTTTGCTCTTGAGGTTTTGCGGTATACTCGACGAGAAGATATGACGTAGTTTCCCGAACCGACGTAGCATCCCAGCCGAGTTGGATCCGTCGATAGACCTCCGGGTTTGTCTTACCTAATCGGATGATTTGGCCCAGGTATATGTTCTCGTCCTCAACTTCGAGCCTATTGTTCCCAACAACAACCGGTATTGATGTGACATGGACGTTTGACATGATCTTCGTCTTGTCCTTGTTCATCTTAAGACCAACCTGTTGGGAGACACTACTGAGGTCATTGAGCATGGTAGTCAACTAGTTAGTCACTGTTTACAATACTATATAGCTTACATATCTCGTTTTTTAATTTTAGTAGTATTTTTTTGGTGATCTGTGCTTGGGCTTGTCTAAACTCTTTTATCTATTATAATTTATAATTATTCTGTCAAGTAAAATTGTCAAATAGATGTCAAACAAAAATTTATGACGCTTTTGAATATTGAAAAAATATAATTCTTTTGATTCTTCTATCTTTAAACAATATTTAATGGCACTTTTTGAATAGTTAACAGCCATGGACGATATATATGACAATTTAGAAAACTATGACGACCTGAACAAAATTGATGAGGTATCTAGACATTCTTACCAATCTCGTTTTAGCGCCAAATATTTTGTCATAAGTTTCTCATTACGACTGTCGTGCGTTTTTTTTAATTTTTAATTAATATAGTAAACAACGTTTGCTTTTTATGTTTATAGTTAAAAATGAAAACCAGCAGCTGAAATGCCAAATAGAGAAGTACACAACTGCTATAGATCAGATGCAAAGAGTAAGTCTCATTAAACGTTGAGAATATTGGTAATAAGTTGTTTTCACTTTCAAGAGTTTCTTAAATATTTAACGATACCTTTTGGATAGAATTATGTTTATTTTGTATTCACCTTTTGGATAGAGTTAGGTATAGTTACACCAATTGGTTTGTTGATCTATAAGAATTATTCCATCCTGTAATTTTGTTGACAATTTTATTTGTTTATTTGTAATTCACGAAATATCTTTGTTTTGAATATGTACTAATAAGAGAATAAAACCCAGCTTGATGTATTTTCAAAACATATTTCAAGCACAGGGCGGATGCCGATTGATTTTATAGAACATTTTGCAGGATTTTGACAAATTAGCTACAGAACATAAAAAACTTGAACTCAATTATTCTTCATTGCTTAAAACTGCCAAAGCAGAGATTGAAAGAAAAACTCAAATGATAAAAGACCTTAACATAGAGTGAGTATTCTTTATAATGACAATATTTTTTATAATATTACATAATACATCAAGATTATGGAAGTATTCAAATAACATGTATTCTTTTTCATTCAGTTATACAATTACTACAATAAAATTAAGTATTTCATTGTTCCAGGAAAGATAGATTAGTACTAAATGTAAGACAAAATGTGGGAAAAAATATACTGAATACATTTAGGAGAAGTGAAAGGCTTAAGTCTAAAAATGACAAGGGTTCAGAGTCAGATGTGCAAGAACATTCGGAAGAATTAAGCACAAAGAAGCAAATATCTCAAAATGAAAGGTATGGTAGATTTAATGTTCAATACTTATTTTAAGAAGATTGCAATCATGTGTAGGTTTGTTGTGTTAGTTAGTGAAATATTAAATCTGTGTAAAGTTATGTTAAATAAAACTAGAAAACAAGTGGTATTTTTAACAGAAACTGTCACTACATAAATTTTTCAAAAAAATAGTGATATGCCTTTCAGTCCAATATAAGCTTTTTTGCTCCTGTTAAAATAAATAAATAATCTTGTAGAGTATTTTAATAATATGAATTACTTTTACATTACCTACCAGCTTCACTTTTCATATATCATAATTTTAGAATAATTGATTTTTTTTGTTATAAGTCATATGAAGACTAATCACACAAAAAGAGATAATACTAGTTGAAGTACCTGACACTATGTATAGATACTTTTTTTAGATTATTATTTTTTTTAAATATGGTTGAAATAATAGTAATACTTATTCTACACGGATTAAGAAACAACACCCTAGAAACCGGGATTTTTATATTTTATTTCGATAAATACATTGTTATTGTAAATACTGATACATAATATTAAAAACTCCTCTGGAATCCTTAGACAAATGAAACATAAAATTGTTTAATATAAACTTTTTTTTTAAAGTTTATACTAAAAATAGCATTCTTCCACTAAAATCATATTCTTTTATTTGCTACATTATATTGTGATACTTTCATCTTTATCCCAGCTTGTTGTCAAATTTATTTAACATTGTTGAATTACTAAAAGTCACTTTTTATTAAATTAAGAATCTCAAATCCCAGCTGAGTGAATAGTGTTAAAGGAACCTTGTCAGTACCTAAATAAATACAATGCTAATGAATACAAATATATCCATTACCAAAACTAGACAAAAATTTGCGCAGGTTTCTTGGTTCGGTACACAATTCGGATAATCGGAGGTTCAAATTGCGAATCCGCGTCATTGAGGCCCTGATAATCGAGGTTTCACTGTAGTATCAAATAGTTTATTTACATTTACAAAAATCAAACTTATTGTACGTCACTACATTTCTTCCATTACGCAAGTCGTATGAAATTGTCCTTCGCTGCCTCAACAGAATACCAAAATAGGTGGCCAAAAATTAACGTTTTAATTTAATTATCCTTTGTATTTTATATAAATAAAAAAAAATGAGTATCAAACAGTACAATGTTTTGATAACATTTTCTTTTTAAAACTGTTGAAAACTTTCACTGCTTTGTTTATGCTATCAAGAAACATGATAAGTAAAAGTAAAGTAGCTGAGGTAAATTTTTTTTTTAATAGCAAAACCATTCTCTGGCAAGTCTAGTCTATTACTCTTTTTATTTCATATGTTTTACTACACCCTTCACTAGAATTGTCCTACTGCTTGGCAAAAGCTGTCTTTTATTTTTGAAAGGGTTTTGGAGCCAGGAAGTGTCCACCCCAGCTTCCCCTTTTAAAATATTATGTCATCACTACGGTACTCATTAATGGATATATTCACGCCTTGTTCCCAACGGGGTAGGCAAGGACCATCTTCTTCCACTTGCTACAGTCCTGACATACGTTTGTCGCTTCTCACACTTTTATCAATATTCGCATGCATACTTGTTGGTTTAGAGTACTCTTGACCTGGCCTTATTTCTGAACGTCTCCGATTTGATCGTGAAATGTTCGCCTAGGTCTTCCTCTCCAGACTTACCATTTACACTCGCCTCATATATTTGTTTTGTCAACCTACATCCCTTTCTCAACTCCTGTCATTACATCGTCTTTCACGCCATAACGCTCTCTGATCACATTTTGTGTGACCCCTTAAAGGAAGTAAAATAATATGAGCCTATTTTATTAAGAGTAATGTAACAGTTCCTAATTGAATTAATGTTATGTAATGTCATATTTATTAGCAAAAATTACAATCATCTTCCAACGGACTCAGTATCCAGCTCCGCCGTACATGCAAAAGTAATTAATGATGGTGGAAAATACTCAATGAACAAAAACAATAATAATGAGATTGAAAATTGCATGTCCAAGGAAAATGACATGCAAGTGTTAAACAAGGCCCAAAACAGTCATACTGAGAGTAAGCTTAAGAGGATATCTAACAGACGGAAATCAATGCCCTTATTAAGGTAAGTAAATTTATATTATCAGGTGGAGGCAATCATTGACAGATGCCAAAATGACTATCTCAAATACCCAGCAGAAGATAGTGTATGTGGATGCCCCTCATACATTATCTTTAACTTTATCATCATTCTGGTAACAAAGAAAGCCAATGCTACATTTATGATACTTGCTTTACTATGGTCGTGAATTTTTACGATCAATATCCTTATAGTCACATAAGCGGCGTAGGTATAAGATGAATGATGAAAAGAAGTATGTAATGAATTTCAATGCGATTCGAAGATCATTTAAATTATTTAATTGGGAAGGTTATATTTATAACACATTCACATTTAGTTAATATATGATGTGTCCGGAGTTTTTAATTATTCAATAATTGATATATCCTAGCAGTGCTGGGCGCAATGGCGCCTGGGCCCTGTACCGGTTGGCTACTCGCTAGACTTCTCATTTACAAGTCCAAGAAAGAGATAGATAATAGCACCAGTGAATTAGCAACCGTATTGCTCACTGGTTACATATCTACCATCTAAGACATTGGTTTCAAGGTTAACTGAGAGTTATATTAGTGCCAAACATATTTGTTTCAATGTTATGAGATATGTACTGCTTTCTTTTTGAATTGAATGGTTAACATTATTCAATCTTGATTTTATAATTCAACAGCCATGACATGAAGTTCAGTTCAGATGAAGAATGTGAAAACAACAGTTTTACAAAAGAAGGAAACAAAATGCACTATCAAAAAAGAGATGAAACTGTTAAACGGTTTGCAGAGAAAAGTAATAACAGTAAAATGTCTGAAACATCAAGTGTTGAGAATAATTACTCCCATTATCATGAGCCTTCGCCTAGCAACTATTCTAAAAATAAAAATAAGTGGCATTATGATAATGATAAATACAAAAGTAGAGATAAATTTGAATCTTCACAAAAGCGTAGGTGTCATTTTAGCCCTGATAGATCATATCAAAGAGGGGTGAAAGATTACCCAGACAATTACCATCAAAAATATTACTTCAACAACCGAAGAGCTTATGAAAGCCCTCCACGCGATAAATCATATCACCGAAGTAAAAGCAGAGACCATAGATCAAAATATGAGAGAGACTATACTCAAAACTTTGCTAGGCATTGGAGTGACAACGAAAGATATGGTGAGAAACATAAACTTCAACTTCAAGATGATGTAGATGAGCCAAATTACAAACGACAAAAACTTGAAAATTCACATAGACATACTGAAGATGATAACAGGTGGCAAAAAGATATTGATATAAACAAAGGGCTAGTTGCGACAGCATTAGAATTCACTGAACATATATCTTGCCAGTCACCTGATTATGTATATGTTGATAACCATACAGCCCCTATAAAAGGTAAGCAATTTGCAGGGTCTACATTTTTTTTATGTATATTAATAAAACATTTAATATAATTTCTTCTTCTTTATGACTGCTGGACAAAGGCCGTCCTATGAAAGTACCAATAAACGCAGGCATGCGACACTAATAGATGCAGGCACGACACACTTGCAAGGCGGATTAGCGAGCGCAGTGCCGGTACTGTTGCACTAAAAATACAGCTACCCATCAGTAGTGTGTGGAATTTAGATTCGGCACATTTATTATAATGAATTTTCCGCCATCAGTTGGGAGACAGTCCCGTCCCTTAGTCAGAAAGGTGGAGGGGCTTGGTTCACATTTGAAGAAAAATTGGTATATAGGAAGTTACACTAATATAACTTAAATTACTTATTAACCATTATTTAATATTCTCAATTTATTATTGTTGCAGAAATTATGAACACAGCTGTTACACACCTAGAGGATCCAAGACTTACTAGTAAGAAGTATAAAGTTGTAAATGGTAGTGACAAAGAAGGTTTAACAACAGTCATTGGTAGGAATGTGGGCATTGTACCTGTAGATAAAACTCTTTGGGGATTTAAACCTGTACCAATGCCAAAAGCATTACTTGAACCACCATCATTATTCATTGAAGAGGTTGCAAAAAATGTTTCTTTGGAAATTGATAATCCAAAATCTAAACTACCTGTTAATTTTGCTAAAAGATCATCTAGTGGGGATCACGATAGTATCGCATATTCCACAACTGTTGAGCATATACAAATAGATAATGAAAAATTTACAAAAAAACATCAAAATAATGTTATGGATCACAGTGTTAAGCCAAATATTCAAACAAATGCAGAGAATTGTAGTGATGACTTTTATGTTAAACCATTAGGATATAAATACAAAATTCCAAAATTGTTAAATATTCCTGAGGTTTTGAAAGATGTAGATACACAATATAAGATTACCACACAAGTTACTGGGAAAGAATGCCCTGAAGATAATTTGAATAACAAAAGCAAATCAATGCCACACCTCAATAATTTTTTAAAAACTTCCATAGAAGTTATAAAAGGTATAGAATATGCTGACATAAAACACTGTGAAAGTGCTACTGTCGAATATACAACTAAATTAGCTTTGTCGCCTAGAGTAGTTGAAAATGATCTAGTATTAAGTGATGAAACTAGTGACTTTATGGAACCTGAAATTGAAATAGACAAGAGAAAAAGTAAAATGAACAGTCAAAAAGACATGGTTGATGGATGTAGTGAAAAGCAAAAAAATAAATTGGAGCCGAATAAATGTGTAAGTAATGACAAAACTCAAATAGACACTGATAATGCTGTAAAAAATAAAGACCACCAAGCATTGGAGGTTAAAGACCAAATCAGATTAAAAGAAACTATAGAACCTACTAAAAGACATAAAGGTAAAAAACAGTCACAAGAGAATAACGTGTCTAATGTTGTTCAACCGAAAACTAGTAAGTCAAAAAAGGGAAAGAAGGAGAAAGAAAGTAAAACAAACGAATTTAAAACAAAATTTAGCGATCTTTTTGGAGATAGTAGCAGTCTAATAACTCCTGATGATTTAGGAATTATCACTGCAGGCCCAGAACTGAGAGAAAAATATGGTACCTTATTTGAAGATGCTCAGGATGGGGTTGATTTAAAAATAAAAGAAATGGTAAATGTTCAACCAGTAAAAGTAGTATGTGACCATTCTCACAGTAAGATTGTGAACGAACAAGTGAAGATATCAACCTCTTCATCAAAACCAAAATCTGATACATCATCAGTTAAAGATAAAAATTGTAAAGATGAGAAATCAAAAACGAATCAACAGATAACAGAGATAAATGAAAAGTTTTCTAAAGTTAAAAAAAATACAGATGTGGTTAATATTTGTGACAACTGTAATTCTGAGACATCAAATGACGTAAAAACAATAATCATTTCAACAGGAATGCAACTACAAAATTTTAGCAAAAATGGTACAGAATTAGCAAAGCCACCAGATGTCATTTCTTCTATTGCAAATGTTGAAAAACCAATCATCAATCTAGGTCTGAAAGCTTTAGCAACTTCTACCCCAGCAAAAGTTATTCAACTGGAGCAATCACAAACCCACTCTACTACAGTCCCAGATTGTTCAAGTACTAATTCCACAGATAGTAGGATTATTGATTCTCCACGGATAGTCAATCAATCATCCGAAACAAAAAATCCAAAAATTATAAATTCCCATAAAGATATAGATTTACCTGATGTCAGAATTTTTGTTAAAAAAAGGAGAAAAGTGAAAAAGGTTATATCGTAGGCAATTTTCTGTAACTGTAATTAAGACTAATGTAAATACAAACCTTAAATATATTATTTATAGTAGTTTCCATAAAGATTACAGTAAAATGTTGATTCATTTACAATATTGTTCACATAGCATCAACATTAGTTCACTGAATAATTTTTATGATTTATGATTTGAAATTATAAGACTCCAGTAATATTTTCATATAAAAAATGAAGCATTCCGTCTAAGAATGCAGTCGAATTATAGTCCATCAAAGAGCGTGGAAACAGTTTTTATCAAAATATTTTGTCCCTTTTTTCCTTCCACCAGAAGTCTCTATTCACAGATATTGCAATTATAGTCCAGCCCGATGATGAGCAATTTTTTTCAACATGGCATTAAGCTGCCATAAAAATGTATTTATTATATTTTACACAAAATTATTAACTGTGTTTCTTACATAGCCGTACATATTGCACGTACGGCCATGTAAAAAGTATATGCTATAAATTAATACATAGAAGAAAGAGAATTGCATGTTAATTAAACAATTATTTTTGTGCATTATTATTAATGCCTTCTACCAAAAATGTAATTGATATTAAGTACATATGAATTACAAATACATCTTTAGGTTTTTTTCCTATTGATGACATAAATTTAATAAGGCTCTGCTCCTTCATAAGGAGGACGCTAAGAATTTTTGTTTAAATGTATGATTAAAATTTAAAAAAACCCCTACTATGTTATTCCTACATTATTAAAGAGTCAATTGACCACCAATTTTTAACAATAATGTTAATAAACAAAGTTATAATTATTGTTTGTATATAATTCTGTTAGTCCTACTCATAATTCACCTTGAACTCTTAGTAATAAGAATGGATGTGGATACTGCTTTCAAATAAACATTGTGATTGATGTTGATCTACGAATTAATACCTTATAGTCATTTAAGGTAGAAATACTAAATACAAGTAAATTGCGGAAACAACATTTTTTTTATTAATAACGATGAAAACTGCCCCACCTTATGGATTACAACTCAATAATGTACAAGCGACAGTAACAAGATTATTTTTTTGTACGTTATTTACTCACAAAAGTGAATATTTATGTAAAAGCTATGATTTTTAAATAAAAAAACTTTATTTATTCCCGTAACAGTCTTTATTTTCTTTAAAAATAAGCTTAAATTATATTATGTACATTTTAGAAATATTTTCTACACATATTTTACATCAAATAAACAAACTGACTACAATTTTGATGAACACGGTAATTAATAATTATATGTATGTCGGGATTCCTCAGGCCGTCAAAGAACGTACTAGGTATTTTCTCTTAAGAAAATTCGGTTTCGGTATAGTCGGAATACCTAAAAAGTTTGGAACATATATACAATACAATAATGTTAATCATGATCACAATATAAGGTACATTAGTATAGCACTCTGACCTATAAGTGATTCATACTTTATAAGTTAGACTTAAATCAATTTCAGAAATGAAATTAAATAATTTAACCACGACCATGTATTTAACCATGGATATCATGGATGCTGTGAAGTATCCGAAACGTCTGGCAGTTAGGAAAATTTAAATTAAACAGTAAAATATGTTGTTTGATTTCAATATTTCAAGAAGTATTGCCGATACTGGCCACGCTAGGCAGCAATGTTGGTGAGTGCAGTTCCCTTGCAAGATTGATGTTGCTACCCGTCTCTAGTCCTGTAGGATTTTATTTCGCCAAATTCTGATGGATATTCCGCCGACATTCGTTCGCCAGAGGCTCTTTTGTTTTCTAGGTTAGGTTGGACACTACACCCACTTACACTCTTGTAGCACCACATCATGAGTTAATTACAGGATGGGGTACTAAATGCAATGTCATAATATCCGACGCCTGATCCAGATCCATAAAGTTTGCTTGTTGCATAAATATTGGTACTAATTAGTATTTAATCCTAAGACCCCGTGTCGTCTATTCCGACCGGCGGTTGTAAATATTTTTACAAATGCTTTAAAAAAGTTATTCCTTTCGATCACATTCTTTATGTTACACACTACATTTATAATTAGGGAATGTTTTGCACAATGGATACTATCGGTCAAAAAAACAATTCAAAATTACTAAATTGTCAAATGTATTAGTAGTTAATCATTAATTTCAGACATTAATTTCATATCATTTTTCATCAACATTACATACAATCAAATGAAATAAATTATAGCTTGGGTTTGTAATAGTTTTAAACAAATTATTAAATGTAAACCTACAAACGAAACACAGTAACACTGCTGTAGCCCCGATAGCACGAAAGCATACTCGAAGATAATGAAAATGATGTCAATAACAATAAAATACCATAAAATAAACTTTTACTTGTAAAATTCAACTTTGTCCTTAAATATCACAATCACTATGCTATGAACCACATCTGCAGTTGTTCGATAGCGTTCCTATGATATTGTTCGCCATGGGAATGTCGTCCGGCTGCCGCGAGGTGGAGCTGGCCGAGCCGGCCCGCTTGCCCAGCTTCTTGATGAGCGCGGGCTCGGGCTGCGCTAGATCGGCGTGCGGCGCCACGTGCTGGTAGCACACGGCGGACGCGTGCCCCGAGCGCGCCGACGTCAGCGACGTACCCGGCTGCCACGTGTTCGCCGCCGGCTCGTACACCTCCACGATGTCCAGGAATGACGTTCCGTCGTAACCACCTGCAATTTGTAATTTAATTACCGCTCTGATCGCAAACACTTGACATTTCGTCAGGTGGCGCACCCCATGTCATTAAATCATTAATATTGACCATAAGCTCAAGTAATAATAGTATACCCAACTTATAACTAATTACACCATTGGAATCCTTATAAATATTCCTATTGGAAAGGGTAGACGCTAACAGAATTGAGCAAGTCTTTTTGGAAAAAGTGTGATTATTACAAAAACATTTTTGTCTTTAATGCAAAACGTGGAAATAATAAATATTTTTATGGAGAACTTAATTGCTTATCAAAATTATTACTCTATTTTACTTTTTTTTTATGGCAAAGGCGGCAAACGAGCAATCGGTTCATCTGAGTGAACCAACCAAGCAAGTGATTACCGTCGCCCACATACATCTGCAACACCAGAGGTACTGCAGGTGCGTTGCCGGTTTAAGGGTATTTGCAAAAGCACAAGATGCCTCTACTTCACGCCGATATTCTGCGAGGCCGTGGTACCAATCCGGTCGAGCCGGCCCATTCGATCAGCAGCAAAGGCCGCCGCTTGGCTCTACCACGTTTAGCTTATCATGTAATGTTATTTATCTTGTTATCTTTCTGTTCGTCCTTTATACTCATATATTATTATGGAATTCTGGATATACAGATTTTATATTACTTTTGGGTGACAAACGAACTAAAAGATTACCAGATGGTAAGAAGTTACTGAAGCCCAAGTGCAACCAAAACATATACAACAATAATCACATACTGAGATATTGCAGATGCAGCCAAGTTACGCTTCGTGGTCATCTACAAAGAACTCTTAATTCATCCGTCTCCTAAATGATGATGGTGAACGGGCTAGTACAGTAAAGCTAATTTTTTAATTGCATATAAGCTATATCTAACAGAGGTCTTTGTCTAATAATGTCTTATTGACTTTTTATTTTAATTTTATTAGTTTAATAATTTTTGTAAGGAGCTTGGGGCAATCAATAGACCTTTTAGCAATTTTAATTAAAAAACAGATATCAATCACATTACGTCTATATTTCAATGGCAAGAAATAATACTTTTTACAACATCCTAAATAATCCACTGAACATTTTTGCCCTTTAAAATCCAAATACCGTAGAACATTTTTTTTCTATGCCCTCTATACGAGATATACAGTGGTGGTCGGATAATTAGAAACACTACCAACGGTCCTTGACATTATGTAAGATACTTCACCGCAATCGTTCTTATTCGGAAATTAAACAATAATTAGGACAACAATATGTTCAACGATTTATCATTAATTACAAAAACAATATAAATCCCATTACACAAGTGCAGTTTCAATATTACATTACGGACAAAAATTAAATTAGTTTTAAGGTATGACCAATAATGGTCAACTAATTAGAAACAACAACAACAAGTAATTAGTATTGTTATTTACGAAATAGCTACTATCCACAGCCTACCAATAGTTATTATTAATATTTAGTGGCGTATCCCTTATTTTCAATAATAGCACTGCAAAGACGTGGTATTGATTCAGTCAATTTCATACATTTTTCTAGGGGGATTGAATTCCATGCTTCAACAAATGCTTCATATAGTTAGTTTTGACTGGTGTTACGTTTGTTTGAGACTTTATTTTTAACAATATACCAGAGATTTTCTATCGGGTTTAAATCCGGACTATTTGCTGGCCGGTCTAAAACGGATATACGCTGTTCGCTAAGGAAACATTTGACGGTATTGGCGGTGTGTTTAGGGTAATTGTCATGCTGAATGATCCAGGTTACAGGCAAATGATCGCCCGAGTAAGGAATCATTGTGGGCAGAGGCCCACGAGAACAACTCGTCGGTCGGCCTCTGCCCACGATATTCCTAATATGCTCTACCCTTCTGGCCCGTACTCTTCCGATGCCATCTGTCTCCTCACTTCTGTCTGCTACCGGCTTTTCTATCTATCCCTTTATATTGTTCTATTTATTGTTTATCATTAGTTGTCTAGACCAACGGATATATAACTTCGATCCATTACTTTCTCAAGTGTTCTCAATTTTTAACGTTGAGAACATTGGTAGTTTTAGGGTTTTTATTAAATTTATTTACATTTTACTATCATTTTACTGTACGTAACCTACGCAAAGTGACTGTAATTATTCTAAAAAAAAATTTTTATTTTCTACATTATTTACACCAAAACATTATAACTTCGTTAACAAGTCTATGATATAAAAATATTCTATGAATCATTTCATTTTTTATTTGTCTCATAGTAATGAATACTTTCATAAAAAAAGAGACGAAAGTTACTTAAAGGTATCGCAAAAATATTTACAGTACAAGATAGACTATTTCAATTCGTGACACAATGTATCACAATGTGGGTATACATTATAGCTATGCCGCTCTGAAACCGTGCTTTCCGTGCCGTAACCCACGAACAGATGCAAAAAAAGGACATTAAACTTAACGTAATAACGAACAACGAGGTCGTGAAACACTTTTTCCATCGACTATCTATGGCACAGAGCGAGCGGGATCCGAGCACATCAAAGAGTATTAACCACTACGTTTTGAGAGAGGTCATTTATTGCTGTTAGCAAAGATTTGGAACGGAAAAACGGAGACAGCGTATGACGCTTTTGAAGTGGAACCGCGGTTGCCTCACTGCGCAAGTTGGACCTAAAATGGGTATTGGGACGCCATTTATTTCGGAGCTGGGACGAGTGTTAGTATTACACTATGATTCGAACGTCGGAGAGGTTAAGTTGAAAATATTTGTATTTTACTGATAGCTGGTTTCTACCAAAGGCCTTTCTTCTAATAGGTTTTGCAAGTTGTCAGATATGTGAAAATGTACGTAATATCATCATCACAAAAAATATAGACCTGGCAACCGATGTTAAGAAAATCAAATTTAATATTTCAATTTAAGAGGATTTTATTTTCTTCATATCAGCGATATTATTCGTGTTACTTCATTCCTAAAAATAAGTAATAACTTTCAATACTCGTATCTGATATATTTTAAATTTAGAACTTTGGTTAAATATGTTAAATTCTTGACATGAAGGATTAAATATAAATTGCAGTTCTTCGCTGATTTGAAACGTGTTTTATGAAACTTACCGTTCGTACTTATAAATCGATATATATTCAAGTAATAACATTCCTAGTTGCAAGGCTCCATTTATGAACAGCTAGACGATTTCTCACCAAGATCGTTTGGCTGTGCATAGAGGGGTATTGGTATCAACACTAACATATGGAAGCGAAAGCTAGGTGTGACAGAAGAGGCATGAAAGCAGGATAAATGCAGTAGAAATGAGAGCGTTAAGAAGTATGATTGATGTGAAGATAACTGACAGGGTTCGAAATAATGTGATCAGAGAGCGTTGTGGCGTGAAAGACGATGTAGTGACACGAATTGAGAAAAGGATGCTGAGCCGGTTTGGACATGTGGAGAGGATGAATGAAAGTAGGTTGACGAAACAAATATATGAGGCGAGTCGGAGTCGAAGTCGGGAGAGGAAGACCTAAGCGAACATTTCACGATCACATCGGAGACGTTCTGAAAAAAGGGCCTGGTCAAGAGTACTCAAAACCAACGAGCATGCATGCGAAGATTGATGAAAGTGAAAGAAGCGAAAGACGTACTTCAGGACCGTAGCAACTGGATGAAGATTGTCTCTGCCTACCCCGTTCTGAACAAGGGGTGAATATATATACATAGTAGCAAGGCGATTAAAAAAAACGCCAGCAAAACCTGGTGGAATCCGGTCGAAATAACCTTCTTAAATAAACGAGATGTAAAACACGCGTATTGTCGGCCAAAAGTCCAATGTTTGGCGGAACGTGAAGAAAATTGTCTCAAATTGAGTGGCAGTAATAATTACAGGCTGCAAGGCCATCTTAGTCCTGTCCATGAGCTGCATTAACCACATGTCATCAGCCCAATCCTAGGACACAATTATGTGATACGTGCACGTACCCATGGCGTAGAGCTTGTTGTCCAGCACAGTGAGCGACAGCGCAGAACGAGCCACCTGCACGGGCGCCACCACCTCCCAGGCGTCGCGCTCCGTGTCGTAGCGCTCCACGGAGGCCAGCTGCTGCGCGCCGTCGTAGCCGCCCACCACGTAGATGTACTGGTTCAGCGCGGCCACGCCTGCATACATACATCACACATTCGATATAATGCATTAGTAGTAGCCACATAAACTTCAATGCAACAAACTTAATCCTTGCGCAATATTCACACTTGTAAACATGCATAACATTTGTATGCGCGCGACGTGCATGGGTGCCACGTCGCTCCAGCACTAGCTCTCGGGATGGTATAGCCGACGACACAAGCTGGGGACGTACCGACGCCGCTGCGCGCGACGTGCATGTTCGAGACGACGCTCCAGCAGTAGCTCTCGAGATAGTATAGCCGATGAGACAAATGGGGGACGTACCGGCGCCACTGCGCGCGACGTGCATGGGCGCGACGTCGCTCCAGCAGTTATTCTCAGGGTGGTAGCACTCGGCAGAGCGCACTCGGCGCGCGCCATCAAAGCCGCCGATGGCGTACAGCAGTCGGTTGACGACGGCCACGCCCACACCGAGCCGCGCAATGCCCATCGCCGCAACCTGCGTCCATGAGTCTGTCTCCGGGTCGTAGCTATGAAAAAAAGAGATAGATCACATCATCGTCAAAAAAATAAATTTTTAGTATATTTTATTAATGACATGTACTGTCAACACAATATATAACTTTATAAATAAATTCTTTTACAGGTAATCAAAAATGTATGACTCTGAAATAATTATAAATTTCGACAGGTGTTTCAGTTATTTAAAATTAAGGTACATAACCAAAAAAGAAAAAAAACCAGTCAGCAGTACAGGGATGCAGTAGAGCATCAACCCGCTTCGCAATGAGATGAGTATGGCCATGCCTTCCAATAAATATTATCTGCCAGCTTTTGATGCAGTAGTAGTAGACAGATTCATAAAATGGAGTAATTAATAAGGATTTTTTTTATAGCAATTAATTTATGTTTATGTTTGGAAAGTCTTATGATGAAAATGGCAAATACATTTGTGGTTTTGGTTTTAATTCGAATAATTATTATTTATTAATATGTTACATAAGTAAATTAAAAAAATAGCTTTATATTCGTTTCAATAATTGTCATTCTTGTTATAAGTAGACAATGTTATGACAAATGATCATTTTGAATTTGTTAAATTAATAGAATTTTAAGATTATATGAGACTGATGTTTTTTACAAAATATAAATCACATTTCGATTCATTAAGAAATTATTTCAAAATTATAAATATGAAAATAAGAATCACGCTCATGCTTTTCCCGACTTACCATTCCACAGATTTATGATATTCAGAGCCTGCAGAACCGCCAACTGCATACAAAAATCCATCCATGACCGCCACACCGACCTGTTGAGTGTTACATTACGTTAGCCACTCACTCCAGTTGCTAGTTGTTGCTGTGTCAAATTCAATATGTCACTATTTTCCACTTTACAAGAAGATACAGCTTAGTGTTTTAAGTTCCTATCAAGCTAATGATTACATGCCTTCTTGTTGCTTATACGAATATACTTCTAATATTAATTTGATGAAACATAGTGCATAAATTGATAATGATACATTGATATTAAAGTAGATAATATTTTTTTTACTACATTTTCTCAATTTTTACTGAAGTTTATGTAATATTCTTTTTATTATTTTCACAAACATTGAAGGCACAGAAGTACTATACAGGATATACTATGAGGATTTGTAGACTGTGGTGTTATTTATATGCCAATGACAGGCAGCAGCGTCTATGGTACCAGCTGTCAGATTACTATAATCGTCAATCCGTTTGTCGAGCGTGGCAAATATGGCAAATACTACTTTTGTACATGGTAGAGCCAGCGGCTTTTGCTGCTGTTCGCAGAATACCGTCTAAAAGTAGTGGCATCTTGAGCTTCTGGGTTTCGTTTGTTGAGGTAACCGAAAGCCCATTCCCACCTTCTAAGGCAACGCAGCTACAGCTCCTTCGGTGTTGAGATATACGTGGGCGTCAGTAATCGCTTACCATGAGGTGAACCACATGCTCGTTTGCCCCTTTTCCCATAAAAAAATTACAGGCTAGTAAGGATAGGGTAAGGTATAGGGGAGACTCATACCATAGTATAAAGAACTACTGTATCTGTAGTTCGACGCCTTTGACCTCTGGTAAATGGCGACAACGTCTACACTGTGTCGTCAGTGTATATATATACAGTGATTTATTCATTTCAAACCAACATCCCCTTTAACATTATAATCACAAAAAACTCAAAAAGTTTAAATTGAAAATTAATTTTAAATGAAAATTATTCGGAGTGTACTGTACACATATGAACATCTTTATAAATGAGCGACTGTCAGATTTTTAGTTTGAGTACCAACACGATAGAGCTACATGCTTTAAAAAATTTGGCCAATTAGACACCATGAAAATAAGAAATCAGTATTTAAAAAGAGTTTACAAAGTGAAATTTAAAATTTTTATTTTTAAGTAAGATTGTACATTTTAAGTGGCGTTATTTATTTATAAAAATATACGTAATAAAAAGAAATAGGCCGAGAATCGAGCCCGGCAGAACGCCAATTGTTACACTGTTCAATCCGATACACGAATCACAAAGTAAAAAAATTTTAAATGTTTCATGAATGAAATGGCTTTCGTTAGGCATTTTTCTACATTATGCCTTGTTTATAGGGGTTTCTAATACTATCATACGTATATTTAATGGAGGTATTTTGTACACTCGATAGGAAATAAGACAAGGTAAAAAAAAAAGTTTATTTGGAAAATTTTGGTTTAGAAATGATAAGAAACATAATAAAGGCATTTTATACTGTATGGAGAGAAATTTCAACTATTATGAAATTGGCAAATTGAATTGAAAACATTATTTTCGGGAAGAAATTAAATTTAATGGATGAAGAGAATCGTTGAGGTACTTAACAAAAAATAATTTATGTTATCCAATTTTAGCTGCTAAAGCCATAAAGTACCTTAAACTGCATTAAAATCGGTTCATCCGTTTAGGAGCTATGTTGCTTCAGACAGATACACAGACAGACAAAATCTTACAACTTATACAATTCCTCTTTTTCTGTTGAGGCTTACAAATATAAAGTATCATGTTGGTTTAATTGAATAACTCGACTGTTGCTTACTATAAAATTTAATTTCCTCATTTGCCATCAGATTCTGGTATACCTATACTAATCCTTACTCTGTGCCCATTCGCGGGACAAGAGCCGAAATGCGAAGAATCTCCGCCACCAGCCACATTCCCGGAGAAGGGAATATTTAATATTTGGAAGCCTCTTTGGCTTCGCTGAACGGATCATGTCAAATCAAAATCCGTCTCTGGCTTCCCCCAATTGGGTAGCAGGAGCGAGTCTTTATGTATATGAACAGGGGGCGGCTCACCCGATGGCGCGGCGTGGCCATAGGGCTGCAAGGCCGCCAGTGCTCGGTGGTGGGGTTGTACACGTCCACCCAGTCGCTGTCGTACGACGAACCCGGCGACGTGTTGCGCCCGCCCACCGCGTAGAACAGCCCCTGCCGGTCACGTCACCCGCACGTCACACCAAACACTCACAACTGTGTACATACCATAGATATATATAGCCCGATGCGAACTTTATCGCGGCTGTGACAGGGCACAAGTTGCTTAGTTTTTGGTGTGTGTCTGTTCAAGTATGTTGATCATGTCATGTCATGTTCGTAGAAATGTTATTTAGCTATATTACTCAGTGTTAGTTGTTTGTAATTTTTTAACACCTACGTTTAAACAGTACCTTCAGATTTAGTATATTTATTAACGTCGAAGTTGATAAAATAGCAACCTGGACTAAACTTTTTAACAATATGAATATCTGTGCTGTGAATAGTGTATGAATGTTTGACAAGAAAATCACTTTTAGTATTGTCAACTTGACTGTACTTGTGTGAAGACTACAGCAATCATTAATGACCTCCTTGTACCGGTATCGAAGTGCATCTATTGCTTTTATAAGTAAAGTTTTAAAGTAATAAGCAGGACATACACTGGAGACACTGGTAACATATATGACATAGAAACACAAATTTCACTTGTCAATCATAATTTTTAAAATCTACCTCCGTTTCGTAATGAGGTTCACCTGACGGAGAAGAAACAGGCGAAAGAAACTTCGTAGGTAACCTCTTTATTTTATTAATAAAATTGTACAATAATAATTTTAGAAATTGCTAGAGAACGATCAACGCATTTCCAGGGTTCCCTTGTAATATAATAACCCTTTTAATAAAGTTTTTGTTTAATGACTGACTTGACTGGTGATCCCTGCCTGGTGTGGTGAGTATGGACATGTCTCAACGTAAGATATGACAGCTTTTGATTGATGCTTTCTTAGAGAAATTCTTAAGACTCGATATCTTACGAATCTTGCAATGACATTAACGCCAGTTAGGCTAAAAAAGAGCCGTTTTACCATAAAGAATTGTATTAAATGTCTTGTATCTATTATGAACCACTTAAAAATTATAATAAACTTAATACATCATTTGTTAAGGTTTCAAAGGAGAACACAACCTTTTAAATAGGAAAACCTCTCAATGATACCTTAAGGAAGGCCGCGCCGAGTCCCGACCGCGGCACAGTGAGCCTTGGCAACGTGCTCCAGCAGTTGTCATCCAAGTTAAACGCTTCGAATACGTCGATGGAGTGCCGGAAGTAGCCCCCGGCTACGTAAATTATTCGCGGGGTGTTCGGTCGCCTCTCCTTTACGACGGGCTTTTTATGTAATGTTAGATCCTGAAATATATAACCAAAGTAAATACTAGATTCTGTATGTGTGAGACGACGCAATTGCTTCCGCCTTTTAAGCACATTTTGTAGAAAAAAAACCATACCGGATTGGAGAAAGACAGCAGATGCTAAGGTACGTAGCGTCACACCGTGATGGTTAATCCGCCTACAATGTCAAGCAGCAGATTGTTTATGGACTAGAGATGACAAGGAGTAAATACTGCACTTAACCACTTGTTTGGCAATTTTTATTGGTGTGTGTATAGCTCTAATTTATTAACTTCGTGTCTCCGAAGTTTGCAACTATTGGTGTCGCAGTAGTATTTAAATTTTTAGGGGTTACCGTTGAGTGGTAGCTGAGAGTAATATGATCTCTCTGTCACTCATTTATGATTGATTAATGCTCAAGTACCGCGTTGTTTTCTTTTTATTATTTGCTGCTCTTACTATAGTGCGATATAATTATGTAACCTGTCTCTTTTTTATGACAATTGCATGCGTTATCGCTCAGAAAGCCTGGCTTCAGAGGACAAAATACAAAATTACCTGATGGCAAAGTTATAATATTTGTACTTTACTCTGTTATTTTGTATTGTTTATTTATGTTACCGAATAAATTTATTCTATTCTATTTTGCTAGCGCAGGCAAGATGACCTACATATAAATAATTTTAAGTAAACTCTAGTGTACAGAAATTGAATTTCAAATTACCTTAAATATTTTGGCAAGGTACTCCCTACACGCAGGAACTTTCTTCAGCACCGTACACGAGTTCATTTGCTCCTTCAGAAAGCTCGGTGTCAGATACTGACACCGCACCGCTTGCAAGATGTGCTCCATACGCGGATAACGTCGATCTTCATCATATTTCACCTGAAAATTCACATACATTTATTAATTTAATAACTTTGCTAACTCGTAACACATATTTGGTTTAATAACTTAACTTGTAACAGTTGCTGGGGCGTTACTTTTGTCTCCTTTTTATTTATTTTATACTGGGGGGTTATTTTTAACTTTGGTAAATTTTTTATGCTTTGTTAACCAAATGCCTGCGTTATAACTTAGCACTGGATGTATTTAAGGTCCGTCATTCGGTTTGATATCCTTTGTTTTACAGTTCTTCGACATCATCTGGCACAGTACAGTATACTCAAATTAAATCAAATCACTTATTCATCAACCATAATAATAATAATAGGGTTTCTTACCCTTTCTCCCTAACCCTCGGCCGTCTGGTCTCCCCTGCCGGGGGCTTCCATCTGGTTGGGTTTTAGTTATCTATTTAATTTTATTATATAAATAATTTATAAAATATTATTTATAAAAATGAAATATTATTTATTTATAAAATATTATGGTATTTATTTGTATCTATATTCATTTATATATACAACCCAACCAGATGAGTAAATACAGAAATACCCCACCAAATATCAGCTTTATTCATCCTTACACAGTTAAAATTGCATAAGAAAAACTAAATGGTAAGAATATATTTAAACATTTTTTTTTACTTTTCTAATTAATCTGGTACGGTGTAAGGGCCGCCGATGGCGGTAAAAGCCTCCTCCAAAGCCTTCCATATTTCTTGTCCCGCGCCGATCTTATCCATAATATTCCTGCGGTCTTTACTATGTCCTCACTCGATCTTTTTTGTGGTCTTCCTACTTTTCTTTTACAATCAATGGGTTATTTAATAATTATCAGTTGGTTGTTTCTTTTGTCCATCTTTCATAATTTGCTCGTTCTATGTGTCCTGCCCATTTCCACTTTAAATGCAATATATGTATATTTCATAACATCCTTAGCTTTAGTTATTTTCCTTATAGTGGAGTTTTTGACACGATCTCGCAGTTTGAGTCCAAGAAAGCTTCTTTATTTTTTGTTTTTTTCGTCATCTGCCAAGTCTGGCAAGCGTAAGTCAGGCAAGGTAGCAAACATGTTTCCATAACCTTCGTTTTGAGATTTGTTGGAAGATTACTTTTAAAAATTTCTTTCATTGATCAGTACTTACTCCATGTGATTTTTACTCTTCTGTTTATTTCTTTAGTCATATTTGTTTTGAAAACAATAAGCTGACCCAAATATATATAGTCTTCTACATACTCCAAATATGAAGAATCCAAAGTTATTTTCGTTTGTTGCATGTTTCATCAACTATAAGAAACATAAATTTCACTTGTCAAACGTAATTTTTTTTAAATCTTCCACCGTTTCGTAATGAAGTTCCTCCGACGGAGAAGTAAATGGCGTAAGAAACTCCGGTCTTTCTTGTAATTTTTTTCAAAACAATATTTTAAGCCTATTTATATGAAGACTGCGCACTTACTGAGATTTTATTGTATTATGATTAAGGAATCTTACTGTTATGAACTTACTACTTTCTTCGTAATTAAGTTCATATTCTTTTCGAGCCTAACGTTATCTCAAATATCGGAACCCAAAGACGAGTGAGTGACACTTAGTCTGACGCAAGTGTGGGCGTCATTATATACAGGTTGATGAGAGTCGTCGCAAAATAAGAGACACGGTAGGACGTTTCTCAATTTTCATTGCGAGCTAACTTTGTACGAACGTTCTTACGTCGAATCAAAAGGTCAAGTATCCAAAGGCAGATAAGAGATAACTATAAAGTTATTGTTCAAATACCACGACGACAAGTGTAATTCGTAATATTAGTATAGAAAATTAATATCAGTTGAAATTTGTTCACGTCGCCTCCACGCGGCTCGATAATTTCGTAGTAAAGCCCATTAAATATTTAAGCCACTCCTGGACAAAGACCTCTCATCACAAGCTTTTATTGTATTATGATTAAGGAATCTTACTGTTATGAACTTACTACTTTCTTCGTAATTAAGTTCATATTCTTTTCGAGCCTAACGTTATCTCAAATATCGGAACCCAAAGACGAGTGAGTGACACTTAGTCTGACGCAAGTGTGGGCGTCATTATATACAGGTTGGATGAGAGTCGTCGCAAAATAAGAGACACGGTAGGACGTTTCTCAATTTTCATTGCGAGCTAACTTTGTACGAACGTTCTTACGTCGAATCAAAAGGTCAAGTATCCAAAGGCAGATAAGAGATAACTATAAAGTTATTGTTCAAATACCACGACGACAAGTGTAATTCGTAATATTAGTATAGAAAATTAATATCAGTTGAAATTTGTTCAATTAATTTATCTATGCCGCAATGAACAATGCAACAGATCGTAGTTACAATTTGGTGTACATTGGCCATGTTAGCGTAGAGCTGTGGCCAGTTTGAAAACAAGCATTAACTTAATTGATTTCGATATTTCAATAGTCGAACTAAAGATTTATCGAAATAAAAATTAAAATAACTACTAATATTTATTATACGTTAGGTAACTATTACGTATTTTGATCTGCATACCACGTGTTCGAACACTTGTGTCGTGAGGACATTAGGACAATAATATTAAACAGAAATGTCTAATCTAAAACGCATGTTTAGGGAAAAATAACACTCGTGTGTGTGTGTGTGTGTCACAAACATTTACGCTGATAGATAATAAGACTGGGCACATAATTTATTACCGAACGCGTCACAATGACGATTATATCATCAAAACCTACTGCAAGTATTATGATGAGGCTCTTTTGAAAGATAAATAATACAATGAACAAAATTAGTTTGTTAGATAATAATAGTGTACAATAAAGGCAGGCTAATTACATAATTTTATTCTCTTTCTAAATAGACAATAATTACGCATTAAGTTATGGAGACAGCACTGCATTTGTCAGTTATTAACTACATACACAAATTGATCAGGCAGACTCGCAATACCGTATACCCACTTCCGGGGTGGACAGTGGATATTTGTTTTAGGCGTTTAAACCCAGTGTTTAGTGTCTTTAGTGTACAGGCCAACGACACCAATCGTCAATAAATTTCGAAAAATTTATTGGTGCGAGCTCTCCACATAGAACTCGTGTCTCTTGATTCGAAGGCAGATCCCTTAACCACTCGGTTATCGTGGCCTCCTCATACCTCTGTAAAATGTCTCTCGATGAACTGGTTGGCTTTCTGCTTCAACTTGACACAGCCGTGCTGCTCGGAGAAGTTTGCGATCCCAATGGCGTTCGAAGGATCCAGTTGGCGCTCGAGGAACGCGCAGCACGCCTCTATCACGTTCGAGATCTGTGGCGTACGGCTATAATATATATTCCCTTGTTTTGTTACAGTGCGTGTACTTATTAGAAATACAAAACAATCGCTTCTAAGCGATTGTAATCGACATGTTAACATCCTACAACTTTTGTTTAGTTAGGTCTCTCATTGGGATAGTAGATTATTATATAATTTTTATATAAAAAGGTTATAGAAAAAATGCACACAGAAGTTATCAGTTCAAGCGACATACTTAAATTTTATAATAGCTGAGACTGCTTAGAAATCAACGTTTTATTTTTTGTAAATTTTTTAGAGTTTAGATATTTTTACCTTAGGTGGTTTGCGTAGAACACACTAACCCTGCTTGTTCGCGCCTCGGATTTAATTTCTATTCTTTTACTCTGTAAGATACACACTTCGTTCTACATTTACTTTCATTGACTTCTTTCAAACATCTTGTAGGTTCCGTTTATTCTAATACGAGCTACAGAGTACTCTCAGTGAGAATTTCAAAACAGTCTTTATGTAGATTTTGATAACATTAAAGTCGAACCTAAACGGAAAGTAAACCTTAAGAAACTTATACGATATGTTGATTACCTAACCTTACCCTGCCTGTAAATAGTCCACAGCAGGACATACGTCTCTCCCATAATAAGGATTTACCATAATCGTCACATTCGGCAATCGGATTGGCGATGGCAGCACCAGATACCTCGCACCCTAGACGCTGCCCTTCATCAGTCTGCTTAATTTCATTAGCAGGACACGTGAATAAATTTGCTTGCCAGGGTAGAGCGAAACCAGTTTTCAATATAATCAACAAATTAACTGTTACATTGTTGATAATAATGACAATTATTAAAAGTATTATCTCAAGTAAATTTGATAGTGAGTCGCCACAATATGGGACGTATCCTGTATTTCCCAAGCAAGGTTTAACTGAATGGGTATACCCATTGTGGTTATCATTCTGCAAAAGTTACTGGTTTATAGTAGGTTTCCAAGTAAAAGCGAGTGGGTATATCTTAAGTGAGCAAAGTTGTTGTAATAATATTTTACTAGTATGACTAGCTATCGCGTTTAATTTAAAAAAAATAAAATATAATATTATTATTAGCAAATATCACGGTCAGGGGACCTGTTCATTCCTTCATGACACACCCATAACATTGTCTATTAAATGTTTGTTAATTTAATTTCTATATGACCATTTTATGTTAATTATATTAAACTATAATTTTTTTTAATCATTATTTTAGTAATTAATTATAAAAACAAGATTAAGCACGTTTTTTTTTCAACTGTAAAATCACAACCTCAATGAGTCGAACTATTTATGCGTACATTCTTAGCAGGACGGTGACCAGCCAAAGTTTGTAATTGTGTAAGCGTCTACGACGTAAATAACAAACATAGGTAAATATGTGGTTATTGATTATCACCAACTCACGTTATTTATCAGCGAAACAAAATCATGATTCGATATTTTTAATTTGCAATACGATTTCGAATGAAGACGATTACTAACGAACATTATTAAATTGATTCTTGAATTTACCGGTTCCCTGATTCCAATTACATACATTTTTTTTGACCTTATGGTTCCCTAATTAGTGTAGATAGATCGTAGATATGTGATTTAGTCATTCTTGGTCTCAATATTGTTATTATGATAGACTAAGGCCTCCTAATATTCTGTACCCAAAAAGAGTCCATAACGACCCCATGTATTTAAGTTTATCCCTATTCTACATTATGCTTAAGCAAATAAAGTACTGACTATTCAGCTGCTTGTATATGAATACCCTATTCTTAAAATTGATTAATTCCCAGTTACAGATTTTCTACATGGCAACACCAGAAAAAAAGTGTAACGACAAAAAAAAATTCTACCACGCCATAAAATCGCGGGATCACTTATATACTGGAGAATTTGTATATGCAAGCTAACATTTTGCCCTAAACTTAATAGGGGTTATTGTAGAAGAGAAAATTATTACATATTTTAAAATATTTACATACTTGGAACATCGTAGCAGCGGGCAACAGCTGGCAGACCGTCACCTCCGTAATGCGGACCTTGCCCGTGTACATGAAGTACACCAGCCACGCCATCGCAGATGGACACACCCCTTGGAGACGCACCCGGGACATTTCGCTCTCCTTCAAGCCGCTTGTGAACATTGCCTTTAAATAAACATTTAATCATGAAGGAGAGAATATTCAAAAATATTTAAACAATAAAAAATAAACAAATTAAATATCATCTATATCAAGTAATAAGTAAGATAGTAAATAAAGTTTTATAAGATAATATTGATACTCTTCTAAAGATATTTTTCCTACTCTCTCTCCTAAATATTGGTGGATGAGCCCGATATACTTAACTTTTACGGTATTTTAATGGATTGTAGTAGAATATTGAATATTGCGTAAATCGTAACATACCGAGATCCACGATCGATTTTTAGGAAAATGAAATAACATGATAGTTGCGGGCCGTATATTTTTGGATAAAAAGCATTAAGCTGTAACTGTTTAAAGGAGAAAAAAGCCCTTGTAGATTTTTGACGAGAAAATCTCTATTATCGAAATCTGTACGCTGGCGTGCTCTAATGCTGTTTCAAAGAAATTTACAAGGTATTCGCGACGATGTTTTTTTGATTCTTTTTACAATGCCTACGATTAGAAGGCATTTGGTTAATTTAACTTTGTTTACACTATTTCAACGAAATATCTACAGTTAAAATGTTTTCTAGTGACTTTTTATCAATTTATCAAAGTTCGATATCTCCCATAAGGTCGATTTGCCATAATCGCCACGTACGGTCAGCGGATTCGGGATAGCAGTACCAGACGCTGCTGTCTGTCAAGAAAAGAAGCATGCATACCTTAAAGTAGGGACTGCCGGCAGCGAGCACAACTTTGTGAACATGGAATAGCTCGTTTCCAACTTCTAGTACAACGTCAGTTAGCATGTGATGTGACCTCATCGTGAACAGCATCTGTTGATAGTGTACACCTTACGTTAGAGAAGAATTATGTAATAATATAATATATTAACAAACAATATTTTTCAATGACAAACGCAGTGTGGAACGTCCCTTACTAGATGGGAACGATGACCTGTTCATTTTTACTAGAAGAAGTAAAAAGCAGAAAATGTTTCAATTTCGTCTATTTGTGAAATCTTTTGTACTAATTTAACGATCTAGGAAATATTGATCATGGATAGATAAAAATAAATAAAAATATTACAAAGAATAAAATTTGCGTGTTCACAAGCTCAAAAGGCCGTATCACGAGCAAAGAGACACGATACTGCATTTTAATCAAAAAGTAATACATTAAGTACTTAGTACATTCTTTTGTAATGTATTACCATGTTTAATGGCAGAGATAAATGCAGGTGACCATGAAAAGAAGCAAGCAGCATAAAATTTCGATACCAGTATTTTTAGAATAAGATTACTGTACTTTACAAAATTGCAATAATTTTAAATTTATAAATTAAGTACTAATGTACTCGTTGAATTGAATGATAAAATTAACATGAACAGCGGCGATCAAACCTAAGTGGTAAACGCGAACTTCAAAGAAGTCTACGTTCGCGTAGATAATACGAACATTGTCAATCAGTACACGACGCTTTATGGTCTGGAAATGCAGGATGAAATACATTACATAAGTGGTAGAGCCGTGTTGCAGCTATAATATAGCAGAAACAGTAGGTGCAATCGGAGAAGGACAACACTCTCACAGAATACTCGCGTGAAATAGCGACATACTTGTTATGTTTCGTATGGTGCGGGATTGAATCCGCAACCCATTAACTGAGGCATCCTATCTTACTCCTCAAGGGTGATAACGCATCGGCATTTTGATCCATAATCGAGGAGAGACGCATATGTCCAATGGTCACAGTGATCACTTTCCATTAGGACTAGTGTTTGCTCGTTTCTTACACTTACATATTAAAAAAAAGAAGGAAAGGAATTGGCTGGAATTTAGATTCTAGAACAGGGATTCCCTAACTATTTTGGGCAAGAAAGCCAAATTACTTTCCCTGTTCTAGAACATAATATACACAACAGGATCGCGTGTTAGACTAATCCTAACATAAATCATAACACAAACCCGGTTGCTACTACTAAGAGGATGATAAAAATAAAATATTTAAAGTTATTTAAAAGTTTATAGCCTCTAGACATAATTTCACCAGTCACTTACATCACTTTTGAAGACTAAATTTTTTGTGCGGTCTGTAAACTACATAAACTTAAAAATTCAAAAAATATATTAAGGACCATTGATTTACTCCACCTATATAAGAATGCCACGGTGAAACGGAACGGCGTCCCGTGAACGTCCTGGGAGAACTACGATTAGGCTCGAAATAATTTTTTACCTCCAATATTACTCAGAACGTTGCAAGAAGTAACATTTCCTGCTTTAAAACACTAAAAACGGTGAATCTGAAATTACTCAAGTACGGGGGCGGTATCAAAAATTGAGTGACATATTTTATATAATCGCCTTGACGTTCGATAAGTAAGATAATAAATATTGAAAGAACTTCACGATATTTGTTTATTATTGGTTACTATTATTAGTAAATGTACGATTATAAAAATGCCCGGTGTTATTCTATATGTATAATTGATAATCATGTTCGTAAATAACAGTTCCGCATTAAAATAAATTAAAGTACAGCTAGGGGAGATATGAAAATAGGACGATGGCTATAGACAGGTTTCTGGTTTTATAGTCGAATAAAAATAATATAGTTACAACAATTACCTAACGATGGACATAACAATTTAATAACATGTAGGCGCGAGTAGAATTTTTTTTTTGATGGTAAGTGATTGTTGACGCCCTCATACAATGCAACTCCGCTGTAGCACCAGAATAGTTGCAGGTGCCTTGGCAGACTTTAAGGATATTTGGGGAGAGGTAGGGAGGAGAGGTAAGGGAAGGGAGTGGACCTCCGGGTACCTCACTCACGGAACTACTTCACACGGGTATTATGCGAGGCCGTGGTACTACTCCGGTCGAACATGCGCATTCGAGCAGAAGCAAAAGTCCCTGCTGGGCTATACCACATAAGAAACGTAATCTAACTTCACTTTAGAAGATTATTCGATATTTCTAAAGAAATGTACGTGAGCGGTCAATAAGTTTGCGGTATGAAGGGCTGATAGAGGTTATAGGTAGTAACTGGGGAATACAAAGGGATACCAAACTACTTTAGAGTCTTCGATCTACGGGATCTATTACCCTGGAAAAACCATTCGCTTGACGACGATCCCAGGGACCAGATCCCAGAGGTTGCCTGTTGAGGCAACCACTGCGGAAAATGTCGAAAATATTTAAAAATTAGTTTAAAAAGAAAATATGACATGTACGTAACTCAAGGCAGAAATAAAAATAAAAAAAACATATATTTATCTCCTCAAAAATTAGCACCCAGGAAGAGAAACGCTTATATTATATGGGGATCAAAATTCAAAAGTGTATTATTTTTTTATTGTCATTGTACAATATATATTATTGCCGGCCAGTTCTGTGCGCCTCATGCAAGAGAGGTCGGTATTTGGAGAGAATGGTAATTTCCTCCGGTGAAGACTCCAGATTTATAGTCCTACACTGTCCATCGTAAGTTAAAATCAAAAGTTTACTTTGCATATAAGCGTGGCCACTATGTAGACCTATACTATACTGTTTTTCATTTACTAAGATTTATTATAATAGAATGATGTTACGGAACCCTCACGGCGCGACTCCTACTAGTCATTTTTTAAGGCTATGTTGTCACCATGTTGTCGTAAAAACTATCAATTAATAATTTTACAGATGTTTTATTTTTGTTAAGTTTTGGCTTGATTTAGTACCTAAAAATCGTTAATATGTAATTCATATCTGTGTGTTATTATTCTTAACATTTATGTGACCGAATAATTTTTCAATAATACGAAGTAGAATTTCTATGTAATCACTTTTCTACAGAATTATTATATGTATAGATCCATATGCATATATGTGTTTACTTGTGTTCTGAAGCCAAAAGCTATGTAACACCAATACCGGTTGTTTGGGAACAATAGGCTCGAAGTTGTAGACGTGTACATATATACCTGGGCCAAATCGTCCGATTAGGTAAGTCCAACTTCGACCCGGAGGTCGATCGACGAATCCAACTCTGCTGGGCTTCGTTCGGGAAACTACGTCATATCTTCTCGTCGAGTATACCACAAAACCTCAAGAGTAAAGTACACAACCTGTGCGTGTTGCCAGTGATGACTTACGGAACTGAGTCATGGTCCTTCACAGCCGTATGAGGAAGCTCAAAGTTGCTCAGCGCGCTATGGAAAGAGCTATGCTTGGAGTTTCTCTGCGCGATAGAGTCTGCTGAACTAGGGTAACCGATATAGCCGCAAGGATCAGCAAGCTGAAGTGGCAATGGGCCGGCCACATAGCTCGCAGAACTGACAACCGTTGGGGAAAAAAGGTTCTCGAGTGGCAGCCGCATACAGGCGGACGCAGTGTGGGACGACCCCTCCACATAATGGAGTGACGACTTGCACAGTGTTGCGGGAAGTCGATGGATGCAGGTTGCTCAGGGCCGAGGTTTGTGGCAATCTTTGGGGGAGGTCTATGTTCAGCTGTGGACTTATAATAGGCTGAAATGATGATGATTTGAGTACAGCTACAGCCTCAATATCACCAACTGCTAGAGCTGGCCTCCCTTAAGCTGAAAGGTGAAAGGCGATTTTTTCTCTTAGACATATCGAGTATTGCAGATACTTTAGAGCGTGGTCATTCCCCGAACAAGACAATCCAATTACGTTCTATACAGCTAGTATCTAGTTGCGTAGTAATGGTTCAGTAACACTTGAAGCGTGAGGGCGAAATTACTAAACTTGAAAATCAATGACTCACGTTGACATTGACTTACAAATTTATTGAAATCTATTAGTTCTACTTATTACAAGCTATGCGTGCAACTTTGCACTCGCGTGGATTTTGAAATCGATATAAATTTAATCTTTTTTTAAAGGAGAACAGCAGTTGTACACGCCAATTGCAGATGTCTATTATTTTTTTGTATTAGAATCCTTTAAGGATCACACAACGGTGTTTGCCATCTTAACCTTTTCACACAAAATTAAAACGTTCCGAGTATCTAACACGTCGTAAAATCTGAAGTTTTAGGTTTATATTGGTGCAAAATTAAAATTAACAGTTAGATGATGTTTAACTTTTTATAAATATTACTAAAATCCTTTAAGTTACG
Source organism: Bhutanitis thaidina (assembly GCA_029286595.1). NCBI lineage: Eukaryota > Metazoa > Arthropoda > Insecta > Lepidoptera > Papilionidae > Bhutanitis > Bhutanitis thaidina. The sequence goes on along the minus strand of JAGSMS010000009.1, from coordinate 5,751,258 downwards.
CCTTGACGGCGTTGATGACACGAACAAAAATGTGCTTCGTCATGCTATCTTGCAGTTTTCAAACAATAATTCATAATAAAGCGGTAAATTATAAACAATCTACCTCCTGCATTACTGTTTACGAAGAAAAAGATAATAAGATAACCATTTTGAATTTTTTTAATCCGTTAACTATTACCTTGACGGAGAAGTAAGGGGTGAAAGAAACTCCGTAGGTATCACCTATGTCATAGTATTAATATCCTGTATATGTTTCTGAACCTATGCAATTGATCACAAATATTTTTCATAATTGTTTGAGCAACTATTTGCTACAAAGAAGGAGGAAAGTGACACGATGATATGAAGTAGCAGCCTATAAGTGCCCACTGCTGAGCAAAGACCTCCGTTATCCAATATTTTGGAGCCGTGAAGGTCCACCACGCTGCTCCAGTACGTAGACTTAGACAGTTAGTAGACTTCACATGTCATCGAAATAAAAGTCATAATCTGCTCCTTTCACATAAAACCATTTTATGACACTTAAGAAAAGTGTCCGTTCATTATAAAACCATACCACTTTGTAATATAATATAAGTCTTTTATCTAATGAAACAATGTTATTTAGTTAAGCAATAATATTTTAATCAATGACCTGATTAGTTAAAAAGAATAATGTCTTTAATAATGGACGATGTACGAGTCCATGATTAAACGAAAACGTTAGTATATGTACTCCCATTGTAATTGTAATATTATATTACGACTGTTTCGGAGTTATGTTAAGTACATAATTTTTTCTCGATTATCCAACCAATACACGTTTTAGTATCTTCATCTGTTTGTGAGTCCGTTAATTCACGAATTATTTGAGAACATTTACCATTTTTAATGATCTCAATCAACAGTGTTTTAAATCTTTTCTAAGTCATCTCAATATGTTTAGTAGAACAGACGGACAGTATGAAAAGCCCAAACAAATCAGTGGAAGGATATAGATAATACTAGCTCTTAGTGGATTTGCTATTTATTAAAATTTTACGGAAACCGATATTATATTTGACTTTCATCAAAGTACGAGACGAAAACCACGTGGTTTCCTCGCACGTTTGCACTATTATGGTGATTTTTCAAAGTAAATAAAAACTTCGTTCTTCTACATTCATTGTAGAAAATGTACATTTTCGACGATATGTTATACGAGTAAGATATAAATATAATAAGTCAACTTTGAAATATCCGCTCTTCTGTTCGATATATTTATCTATATGTATAATTTATTAAATACTTGATATTATGTTGTTAATATTTGTTAGGGTTGTAGTTAGAGGAATATAGTTGAAACTTTAAAACTTTAAAAATTTTAAATGTTTGAAAAGTAACATGTGATGAATCCCATCTAAGATTAACGTGGCGCTAATAAATTATGACAAATTTAGTTATGTTACACGTGCTTTAAGGACGAAAGAGTAATTACTGAAATAATAGCCCATTTTGTGTTCTTCATCATAGAATATTAACAAGGGCAAGAATTTGTTGTAATTTGTGATACCAAGTTATCGGATAGTATAGATTAGACTCCATTTAATATGATATTATCTAGGTGTTTATTAGGTAGAGGTATAGAAATAAATTAAACATCAAAATTGGAAAAAAAACTTTGATCCTGCAGCGAAACCAACATCGTTGTTCCTTATCCTTATCCACTGGCAACAGGCAGTGGTTACACTTTCGTCCAATTACACATGTTACAATTTGTTCTAGGTTTACGTAAACGTTGACGCATTCCCGAAGCGTAGTATTCCCAACAACAACCGATATTGGTGTGACAAGGACGTTAGACATGATCTTCTTGTTCGTGTGTATCTTAAGACTAACCTGTTGGGAGACACGTTTGAGGTCATTGAGGAGTACTAAGCTCCTCCAGCGATCCTGCCATAAGGGCTAAGTCGTCGGCAAAGTGTGCATGACGAGGTAACACATCGATAAACAGGAAGTCTACCTGTCACAGGTGAAGGGAATGTACCACCGCCTAAATTTCGATTGAATCGAAGATTTTCTAATCCTATGTGGATTGACATAGTAAATTGTACTCAGTCTTCTGCTTAACCTGGCGAAGAGTATGTATGTGGTCTATGGCCTTTTGGGAAACCGGCTTCAAGTCGTCAAGTCTGCTTGTTTGACCATTCGTGACGACTCTCGAAAACAGGACATAGACGCGACTTAGTAGCGGTAACGGTCTATAGTTCTTCAGTAAGCAGTAATCGCCTTTCTTGAAGAACTGCACAGACACGTTTCTACTCCGCGCTTTTGATGTAACACCGCGACGAATTACGGAATTAAGCAGTTTCTGAAGAATTGAAAAGACCAGCTTCCAACCCGCATTCAGAAGTTGGGCTATAACTCCGACTGCACCCGAGGTCTTGCCATTTTTAAGCTGTTTGAGAGTTATCCCAATAACGCACAGCCTGACGTCCGCGATGTCATATGAAAGGTTATACAGCTACACAAAAATGGTAAAAAAGTACCTTAATTTAAGCCGAGACCAAAATTAAACAGCAGTTTGGAATAACGGTTGTGTCTTTTAATTTATCTACACAATTTTTTATTTACAGTTGGAAAACTGTTTCGAAATTTCTTTCATAGAATTAACGAACACGATAAGTTTGATTCTGTGTAATTATTTTGGTTTTCAAGAACGGGAATTACGTGAGTTAGTATCTACTTGCGACCCGGTTTTGAATCACTGCTGTGTTTTTAATATATTTTATTATACAGTCAAATTTAGCTGATGCCCGGAAAACGTGTTCACTACCAAACATATGACACGTTACTTATTTTCCCGCACACACTTAATCCGTCTTCGTCAACCGGGTTGCTTAGTAGTTAGCGTACGTGACTGCTGAGACAGCTCGTGGGTTCGAAACCTAGCCGAAGCCATATTTGTACCAAAACACAAGTTATTAATTTTCAGGTCTGGTGGTGTTGGGCCTCACGTCTGACATCATGACATCACGAATCTTGGCCCTTCCTTCTAGCAGAAAGATACTACTGGTATTTCTATGATACCATCTTCTGATATTTATCCTTCCCTTTGTCGACTTTTACGACACCCATGGTTAGATAGGGTTGGAACTATGCTTTAATTCCGACAGCCATGCGGAGTCAACTTTAGAGTAGAACAAATCCTACCTTCATAAAGTCGGGAACATAGTTGCCTAAACAGAATGTCATATCGCCTATATCGTTGTGCCCTTCGGTAACGGTGTCATCCAACGTCGTGTCGCAGTTGATTGGCGGCATGTCGTCCAGCAGATTGCCCCGACCGAACTCCTCGTCAGTCTCCATATTGGCTTCTACATAAAAAAATCACAATTTATTAGCCAGCTACAACATGCCCGTCACCCATATCTTTTGTCATAGGCTCCGATTATATGTATAGGACATTTTGTTTATATATTACAGATTGGTCCGTGTAAAGTTGGCGCGTTAGATATTTAATAAAAAATCTTCCGTGCAGTATCTACGAAGTGTATCATCAGAATTCCGAGTGTTTTACTATTACTGCAGGTTACCGGCTTCTCACGGACGGACAGATCTCTAATTTATAAACTAAATGTGAATGTGTTATACATGAGAACCTATAAGCAAATACACAGACAAACGCGGATTGGGACTTTTTTTCATACTATTTAAAGATTTTTACGAATACGAAGTTATAGTTACCCAAACTATGTGGTAGGAGCACTTTTCCGTTTTCACAAAACCTTTTAGCACCGAAGTGCAAAATTTGGAGTAATACCACAGAATTTCTAATAAATAGTTTTCCAAAGTTGTAAACTTTAGTTTACTCAAAAGTAAAGGTACAACTAATAATTATTATTTCACACCCAGCATCGGGACATCGTAGGAAAAACGTTCTGTGTAAAGTAGCAGTCTGTAAATCTAACTGAGGGGCAAATGACTCCTCTGCTTTTTTGTTGCTGCACCGCCGAGCCGAGCAATTCACTTATGATTATCTTAGAATAAAACTTTAGTTTGAAATAAAAAAATATACCAATTTCAGTTTAGCAGTGTAATATTGCGGTTTCAAGAGGGAACATTATACCTTTTTCACCAAATGCCAACTCCACCTGCCCGTGGTGCAATCGATGCTGGCTAACAATCGAGGCTCTCGCGAGTGAATGATGGCGGAAAATCCATCTGAATTTGCTGACCCCAAGTCCTGCAGACTAGTGTTAGGATGCAGCTTTGCTGTTGCGACGGTGTCGGCGTTGCGATCAACCCACTGGTACAGCGTGATGAATATGGGGCAAGCCTATATTCAGCAGTGGACTTATAAATAGGCTGATGAGAAGAAGACTGTAATATTAAATTTTTAATAAACACCGATGTACCTTGGCGCTTTAAAAATTTAATAAGTCATTATAAAAGCCAAAATGTCCGAATAGTTAGGGGAAGTGCCTCCGAGTGAGGAGCCTCGAGTTCGGTCGATGTGGAGGGCTCGCACCCATGAGTTTTTCAAAACTTCGAAGAATGGTTGTTGGTTCTGCATCGTTGGCTCTGACACTAAGACGGCGACAGGCTCACCTGTCACGATATCCCAAATAATCTTTAGTGAAAAGAACTAAAATGTAGATATTTTAGTCCTTTCACCACCAGCATTGGATAAGGATACGGTGTATATAATAATAGTGCTATTATAACTAACCATTATTGTAATAACAATTCGGATTTTGTACAAAAGTATGCAATTTCATTATAATAATCACTCTTATAACAAGTCACGAAACATTTTTAACACGGATCTAAACCACTATCACTGATTGTAACACAATTAAAAACACTATTTTAGCGCGAAGCCTAGCAGGCGAAAAAAAAACGAAAAGTAGAGTATGGATGTACTTTGTTCGCTTGCTCGGTCGTACTGAGTGACGGTCTGAACAGCGACGCAACAGCGACCAGCAGAGCATTGACGCGCTGTCCATGACTCAGCAAAACAAACAAATTTGAATAAGGCAATTGTAACAGCATTATCGCTTCATCTATAATCTTTAACATTTTGTTGATAATAATAACATGGGATGTTCGAACCTATCATATATATCGACGACTCAGTCGCAAATTCAATTCCCTCGCGGAACAAATACACCTGTATGGCCTACAAATAATTATTCCAAATCTGGGTGTTTGTCCATGTGCAATTTGTCTGTTAAACGCCTTCACTATACAAAATAATATTCTAATGGTGCTAGTTTTAAAATAAATAATAACCGTATTAAAAAATCTTGTAAACGACTTTTCGGCGACGTAAAGCTCGCCAGCTGTCACGTTCTGTCTCTCGGAGTGGTAAAAGTGATTTGCAGAAGCCCGTTCAGCTATCCTTGGTGCCAAATGTAAATTTCAAACCTTTGCCTACCCCCTCAGGGCCGCATTCACTACGATAGGGAGGAGCTGAGCGACAGCGACGGCGGTGGAGTGAGTGGAGTGGCCAGAACTGACGTGTTCTCGACGGCAGCGGGAAATCCGCTCGGAACTACAACAGCATAGTCACGTAATTAAATACGAGCGCTGTAGAGTCTACGACTAATTGCAGGTGTTTCATAGCATGTTCTATGACATATTAAAGGCGAAAGATGGCGTAGACCCATAGAACTTTAAAAGGAAGCCGAAAAGTAATGTAATATAGAAATAATGTAGCTCAGATATGGAATATATAATATAAGACTTCACTATGATGAGTGTGAAAACATTCGACTATATTCTGAAAGTCATTCGAATTGGATTCAGAATCAAATCAATGTCAAAAATATTTCATACAGCAGTTCTTTCAATAGCTAAGAAAGAATTACACATGGATATTAATTAGCTATTGACTTTAAAGTCAAAGTCAAAGCTTTTATGTACGTCCGAAGGATCCAGAGCAATGTTCCTATATGAGGTTTTAACGAGATGAATCTTTCCGATTGGGACGCGAGTGAAACTGCTGGCAACAGCTTATTCGCTAATAATACTATAAATAGCCCAATCGACTATTTCACAATGAATTTACATGGGAACTATCCTTTTTTAACAGATGACGCGGCTTCCTACACCGAATGACTGTGTAAATCAAACATAAAACTTGCTTATCATCGTGAAGCAACAACACTGCCGATAAAGCCAACTCGGTACGCTGATTAATTTGGAATAATGCACGAACAAAAAATAAAAGCAAAATAATTTTTAGAGAATCGAAGTTGTAATTTTCAAAATTGATGGCAGAGGTAATTCCTGATTTCTCTATGGTCGAACAGGAACGCCCGCGAAAATTAACTAATTCGTTAACGATGGTGTTGATTTGGGATTGAAGTCAGACTAAAGTAAAAAGCCTTGAAAGTCGCGATGGATACCGATAGATGGCGGAATAGCCCTCGTGAACAATACCAGATCAAAATTAAACAGACCGATGACGGGCAGCAGCGTCTAAGAAGCGAAATGGCTGGAACTAGACAGTCTGGTAAGCAGACTGAAAATTGTAACACGCATTTGTCTACTGGTGTCGAGAAGAGTGTAGTACGATTTGACGATTTACATCTGTCCTCGAATTTAACTTTAAATGCCGATTTTAATTGCCGAGATATGCAGTTTATTTCTTGACGATTTTTTTTTATTGGATTGGGGATGACAAACAGACTGACAGTTCACTTCATGGCAAGTGGCTACTGAAACCCATGTGCCTCCTTGGAATGATATCAAAAGAAATAGTTTACAGACGATTGATGTACGTTGTCACCTCTGAGAACTAAGATGAAATGCCACACAGACTATAATAACAACCTAGAGGCTGTACCTTAGTATCTCCTAAAGGTTGTTAGGTGTGGCAAAAATAGAAATTCTAGCAGTTTACTCCCTGTTTTTATTTACTGCCGAGTGCGCTGTAAACACGGACGCTATTTTGGTTGCCTAGCGACATTACCCCTAATAAAAAACCCCTAATCAGTATTATGTGTAAACCGAATTAACAAGTGAGCCAAATAAAAATATATTAATTAGGGCATGGCTTGCCACGATAGTCTAGTAGGTTAGGGCGTCTGGCTCTGAATCAGGAGACTCAAGTTCACGTAACAACAGGGATTTTCGAAATTTATGTACGATTATTGGCACGAACACTGCGGCAGCGACGAGCGCACAACCTGTCACGTTGTTCCAAATAAGCTCTGGTGCAAAGTGGGTTGAGAACTAAAATATCTAGATCTATCGGTCTAGTCAGTATCGTTATACGATCGTGAGGGCTTATTTTTTATTAAAGGTGTACCTGACTTAGCGTACCTGACTATTGAGTCATGGGTTAGAATACCTGCCGTAACCAATAGTTATGCAACAAACCAATTATCGGTTTTCGGGTCTGGTTAAACTGTATTTTGTCTCGGACTCTGCATCTGACCCTTTCTTCGACTTTATCACATAAGCGTTACATCAGGTACGCGAAGGTAATGTTTAAATAAAGCGTTACATCAGGTGTTTGCACGTATAATTACGGCACTGTTATATCTTGACACACTTGATAACTGCCAATAGTATTTGGATGTTGCCACCGTTGTGGAAAACAGTCAGATGGATTTCAAATAAGCAATTGTTACAGAGGTTTTAATATTTTATCTGGTACGAAACAATGGAAAAATAAAGAAAAAATGTCTTTGAAAACACTTATAAATAAAAAAAGGTCTCCATTCAGGTGTTATTATGTGTCGTCGTATACCACAATCCTGATTTTCAGTGAAGCCTGCTAAATGATATGGCGAACGCCAACCCACATAGCCTTGAACATGCGATGAACCATGTTATACACAAAAAGAAAAAAATAATCACAATAGCCTGGTGCTCAGTGCGCTCGCAAGTGACCTGTGTTCGATCCCCGGTGTGATTACTGGTACAATTGTTTATAGCAATTTTGCGAAAGCCATGTCTGAGAAATAAAAATGAAAATATTATTCCAAGGACATGCGAAATTTTTCAACTCGCACTGGAGAAGCGCCCCCGACTCTTCACGGCTTCAAAACTCTGTCAAAGCGAAGGTCTTTGCCCAGCTGAGGGCACTTAAAAGCTTCTTTACTCTTTACAATTACTCTTCAGCAAACAGAGATTCAGGGCATAATCAGCCGCCCTAATTATTTTAAAAAATTAAATTAATTAGAGCGGCCCTAGTCTCACAAGTGGGGCTAACTTATCTGACGAAGTATCGATGTGTTGATGTTTTATCAAAGTAAGGTATAGTAGATGAACCACAGGTTTTCAAACTTATTTCGCCCATCGCTCACTTAGGGATTAAAATAAATTCTGTGGCGGGTCCTTCCCGGCTCCAAAATCGTCTTAGATACTCGTATTTGAGTAGGAGGCCTTTACTCAGCAGTGGGCACTTACAGGCTGCTACTTTAAGCTATATATCACTGTATGTTTAGCAATATAATAATTAAGAGAAAGATTCGAATTTAAGATTTACCTAATGTGTAGGATGAATCTGAAACATGTTAAGGAGTTTGTTAATATCAGGCTCGAATTTACTTAACTTAAGTATTAGTAACACCCAGCTGATTTTTTTGTTTAGTTATCAATGTTGCTACAGCATTACAGCTGTCAGAAATCATTAAATAATCGACCATAATCCAGGGTATAGCTATGAGTTTGGCTTCTGCAGCCAAAATTCATCGTTTTTAATTCCTCGTTTGTCAGTTCTATAAGATATTCTTCTAATTGGAATGATCCTGCTGTGTTGACATTTAAAAAAGGATCCAACAACTAGTTTGGAATTTCCATGTTTAAAATTTCTTGGAATTAATACTTGAAATCAACAAGAAGGTTATGTTGTCGCCTTGAAGCAGAAGATTCACATAAATAATTTATACAGGCCTGTCAACTCTATTCTCTGCCTTTGTTTTCCAGGAATTCCATCACAGAGTCAAGGAGAATCTTCTTCATAAAAGGTAGCTCAAAGATGACTAAACAATCTGGCATTTAGTTAGTTGCTTCTGATTTCATTAACTGGTCAGATAACATTCATATGCAGGGATGAACAGTGATGTATGCAGGCATCCACATAGATTTCTAGCAACCAAATGCTAGCAATGCATGATGCAAAGCAATGCAAAGTACAGCAAGAATATCAGCAACTTTATTTTTAAGTAGATAATTTTATTCATAGGAATTGAATTTTAGTCAAAAAAACTATTCTAGTTTATTAAATATGGTTTCTCCTTTAGTCAGTTTCTAACTAGAAAATTTCTAGTTCTTGATACATTTTCACATTTTTGACTAACCAGACATATGTCAACAACAATCCTTCATTAGTTGTACAGTGTACAGTAAACTCAACTCAACTGAATTGAAAATTGGCATGTCTGCAAATGCAGTGACCAAATTCATAGTGAGCAAGTGAGAACAAGTCCAGATTATTCACTAGGTGGTAGACTTCTTCTCTTTTCAGCCACCAAACAACAGTGCAAGTACAGTTGTGTTCTGGTTTGAAAAGTATAGAGAGTCAGTATAATTAAAGGCTGTGAGGCATTTCATCTTAGACCTCAAGGCTGACAATGCATCAGTAACCTTCTTCAATTGAAGACGTTTACAGGTGTCCATGGTGGTATTTTTCATGCAAATTCAATAAAAAGAAACAATTTTTCTAAATAGTTCTACTAAATATAATTTATTCGAAGAGTTGAACTATTGACAAAAAAGTTGTTCTGACGCTCTTTTATTGTCAATTGTTTTTTTTTAATATCGTTTTTAGTTTTCTATCTAAGTCGCAACTTGTTGTTCAGTACATAATTTTGTATTACATACATATACACAGGAAAACTATTTTATGGCGGGTACCAATTTTTAATGCTAGGGAATATCGTAATGGCACAAGTTACTGGAGGTGTAAATTTAAATGAAAATATTGTGGCTGCCATCAGGCTAAGGACTATGAATCTTTGGAAAGACTGCAGGATACCACCTACAACTATACTTGAAGATCTGTTTGCAGAGATGCTTATTCTTCAAGCCAAGTGATAAGATCCTGAAACAATTTGTTTTCAGCAAATGGCACAAAATTCAACTCTGTGAAGATCATTGTATAGAAGATCTGAACACACGTGAGCTCAGAAATTTTTCTGATGGATCCAAAACTGATTCAGGAATTGGCTCTGGGACTTTCTCTGAAGATTTAAACATTAAAATACAAACACCCCAGGGAGCCTACAACACCATATATCAAGCTGATAATATGATTGCCTGCATATTATCCAGCCAGCTATAGCAATCGCCACTAGGGAAGTAAAATATCACAATATATGGATACTATCCGACAGCATGGTGGTTAAACAGGCTCTCATATACATCTCACTTCAGGGCTCTCAAGAATGCTACCAGTGCTTAAAGGTATGTCTGTTCAATAATATAATCCTAGATGGCCATGTAGAATGTAGACAGACTAGGGAAGCCCTTTCAATGGTTAATAATCATTGAACCAAAATGCTACTATGCCTGAATAAGTCTCAAATTAGGATAATAACTAGCACCAAAATTGGGCATGAAACATCTGTTTACTATAGGTCTTACAGACAGTCTTCTATGCCGAGTGTGTAAGGAGGAAGAGGAAATGACTGCCCACATTCTTTTGCCGAGGTCCTTACTGCACTATTACTGAAATTCCTTGAGAAGCTAGTTTGGCTCCAATAATTAACATACCTGCCCGCATGCAAAATACACACAATGTTGTGGACTTTCAGATACAAGCCTGTCATAACATAACATTATGTTATATATATTATGTGGTTATGTTATGTTATATATATTTTGCTAGTTTCATCAGCATTTACAGTAAACAAGCTCTAGAGGTCACTACCTTCTACAATTTCTGAAAGATAAACTATCAATTCTAACTAGATTCTCAAATTCATAAGTGATCTTTAGGCTAATTTTCTAACAAAAAAAACAAGTAGTTTAACTAAACAAAAGGAACTAAAGAAGTAAATAGTTATGTAACTATCAAATTATGTAAATGAATGTAATTTGCATTACTTAAATTTTATTTTAGTAAAAATTACGTCCAAACTCAATCTATCCTCCAACAACATTGTGTAGTTAGAATGTTGTATTGGACATGCCACCAGTATTGTCATGGTTTAAAAGCATTTAAAAACGAGCATAATTGAATAAGTGATTCGAATGAACCAGGTAAACTTTTCTGCAGGGTACATAAGGGCAGGGTAATAAAACATACAATAAGACAAAAAGTTGTAGTTACAAGGGTATAATGTACTTACAATGTTCTATACTGTAACTTCTCTTCCATTAAAAACCCAAATAGCGAATAACTGTTTTTTCACTTTTCCCAAATGAAGCATCGTATGCCGATAAACATTAGAATATATAGAAAAACGGTGTTCTAAAATTTAGAATACCTATTTACCGAAGAAAACACAAACATCACAAACAAAAAATATTAATTTCTTTAATATCTTTAATTGTTTAAAAAAATCTTATATAAGTAATATAAATTATGAATATGTGACGAATCCCGATAAACTTATTATAAATTATAAATGTGAAAATCAACAGACGTATATAACTATTGTAATAATTCGTTTCAATCTGTCAATTTTAGAAATTGTGACATAATGACATTATAAGGAACTCTCCAAATTCCAAATGAGAACCAAAGACCGTGTTTAGTAGGTACAGAATATTTCACGAATCAATTACTATAGGTCTACCAGGATCTGATGGCAAAAAAAAAAAGTTAAAAATAGCGATTTTCGTATGGCAACAAAAAAAAATGTCAACTGTCATCTGTTATAAATAACGTGTGATAACCACAGACGACTATAACAAGATTAAATTATAATATTTGTACTTTTATGGCGATAGTTAAAATACATTAATTTAGTTAAGTTAGTATATAGTAGTGTATATATAACAATAGTCTTATATTCATTGTTAAGGTAGACATCTCAACAAGTGTTTTGTTAATAATCTAAAAACGTTTGTGTTACTGCCATGACTGACTTGACATTGGCAGAATTCGTAACAACGTGATTGCCACTAAATTAAAAAAAAAAAAACCACAGCCGAAAGATTACGAACTTTTAGATGTATTCATAGATACGCAATGTTCACAGGGTCTGAGATGAAAATATGATTTAACCGGTAGAGGAGAGAGATTCCAGTGGTATTCTGGTGCCTGTCCAACATATAATTATATTTGTATTTCACAAAAGTATGTACAAACATAATTATGTTTGTAATATATCCGCCATAATTGAACGCGAACATTCGTGGAAAAGGTCCTTTGTGAGTCTTTTCAACGTCTATGAATCATAGAAAATATTTGGATGTTAAAGATATATCATGGAGATGTCTTTGACATCTTCATATTCAAGTTTTTTGGAAATAAGATCAAGACTATTTCTAAAACTATAAGCTGGTATAAAACTAGTTATTTCCTTAAATAGAAAATTTAATCTTTCCGCTAAGAGATATACCACAGCAATCACATATATGAGACGACGTTGTTGGATGTATACACTTATGATTTTTTTGTATATAAAGTTGGTGCTTAATTTTGTAAAGATTGTTTAACTGGAGCAATAAACTTTTTAGTAGGATCTGACTTATTGTACCGTTCGTTAACTTACTCATTTCAGATCATTATTAATAATACCCGCGGTATTATGGAAATCATTAATGGAATTAATGGAAAATAAATATTATATCGTGGTAAAATAAATGTAAAAAAATATGTTCGGGTAGAGCCAAGCGACAGTTTCTGTTACTGCTGGAATAGGTTGGCTCGATCGGGTAGTACCACGGCCTTGCAGAATACCAACGTAAAGTTGAGGCATCTTGTGCTTCAATGTTTCGTTCGGTAAGTGATATTGCCTGTGCCCCTCTCCCCACCCCCTTCTCTCCATCTCTATCCCAAATTACCTCAAAGGGTAGCAATGCAAATGCAGCTCCTCTGGTGTTATACGTGTGCTTTGAGAGCATACATTGCTCTAATGCTCACTACATGGCGTTGGTGGGAGACTTCAACGCAAACTATGTATGAAAAGAAGCAAAATGATAGCGGGCACTTAATAGTGCCAGACAAAGTATCCTACTAATAAGTATGTAATACCATGTTATACTAATGTATTATTATCTTACTTATACAGTAAATGCGAAAGTTAGTATGATTGTTCGTAAGTCAAGCACTCCAAAACGGCAAATTAGACTCTGTACAACTTTGCCAAATATGAGCTATCTCTTTTACGCGTACTGACGCTATGAGAAATTATCATCAGTAAACTATACCTCGTTTGACAGTTTTGTACAAGAACGGCTATAAGCTCCGCCAGGTGATTGGTCCGAAATGAGACCCAATACAATCCGGAAGATTCAAAACAAATACATAGTCATCTATATAAATAATTAGTTTTTACCTCAAACATTTAATTATAGTAGATAAACTACTTGATGTTCATAGTGTATGTTTTTTTACCAAAAATAATGTTATCTGTTCGTTTTGTTGTCAATCATTCTTCGTTCGCACTTTACTTAATTCACTGTGTCTGTGGTTAAAAATATTCGACAATGGCAGATGCAAAGCAAGGTATGGTTTTCTTAATATTTGGATGATTTTAAAACATATGATCATTTATGTAATGCAATATGCAATTTACTTTAATTTCCTCGCATTTTCTTGTAATTATTATATGAACATACATTACAGTCTCTTTGTTAACGAATGCTGTTCAAAGTCGTACCCTACATCATCAACGATTTTTTGTCACCAATATGAATGTAGTGCCAATTATGAAATAAGTTTAACTTATCATTTTATATGGATTAATTTTAAATTATAAATTATTTTATAATTATACAAAACCTGTTTTTGAAAAGAATACTACGTGTACTCTTCACAAAGTGGTGAGCTAATTTGTCATTTCTAATTCAGTAATTGTATTGTATATAATAATTTAGCTCTGATACTTTTATACTAGGAAAGGCCACTTCGGAAGATCTGTACAATGGTTCTTCCCAATCGCGGGTTATATTGGCAAAACCGCGTCTCGGCGGTTTCGGATCATCAAATTTCGCTTCAGGTTCGAACAACAAAAACTGTAATCCTTTTGGTATGTACCTTTTGCTTATTATTTCTGAAGTAGTAAATCCTTTTAAAATGTTTATTTGTGCAAGATTAATTTAGTTTATGGAATGTTAATGATTCATCACTTTTCATGTAGAACTGATCATTATAGATTACAATTGATTTATTATTTACAACTAAGGAAGCAAAGTGAATGTAACACTTATTGTCACATATAACAAAGTATACAACTTATTGATATTGTAATGAAATCCTTTGGAAATTAAATTATCTAAAGAAATCATTTTAGACTTTATATTACTGTTTATGCCACAATGTTATTTAAATTAAAAATCTTAATTAATAAAACTTCAGATTCAAACTAAATCAATTTTTTATTATTTTCATGTATTATTTCCAAAAAATTGTTGAGCTATTGCTATTGTTTTTTAACATTTTTTCTCTAGTTATTTTGGTTATGAATTCTTTTTGACAATATTTTTTCAGGCTCTGTTTTACGTCCAGCTCAGTTAAAAGCAAATAGTAATCCCTTCTATAAACATTCCGAAGTTCCTGATGAAACAAACCCAGAAAAAGAAAAACAACCAGAGACTGTTAAAGTAGACAGATTGCATGAGAAAAAGGAAGAAGTAGAGCCGCCCAAGTTTGTGCCACTTGGGTCTGCTACTGTAACCACTAGAGCTTCCAATCCCGTGCCTACACCAGCACAGCCAACAACCAGTACTTCATCAACTGGGTTTGTATTTGGACAGAATTTAAGTGAAAGAGTTGTTATGGCTGAATCTGTTAACAATGGTGAAGCATCTTCAGGTGAACATAGTTCTTCGAATGGAACCACTGAATTGCTATTTACTAATGCAGCAGCATCTGTGAAAGACAATCAGGTTAGTAGATATTATTTGAAAATACAATGTTTTTAAGTAACTATTAATTACTTTTATCTATACTGTACTTACTTATCCACCACCATTAAATCCTGTCCAGTGGAGAATAACAAAATTTTGCTTGCTTGTTGATGCTGATAAAAGTTTCTGGTAGATAATTTGTGGTGTGGTGTATTCAATCACTTATGCTGAGGGCTTGTACCTATGAGTTTTCAAAACTTTTGTATTATTCTTATTCTTATTGTTAGCCTGTCCTAAGATTGCTAAAAGTTTATCCATTGTCATATAGGTTCAAATACTTGTGTAAAATAGGTTGAAACAATTCAAATAAATATGTGAAATAAGCTCTTTTTCCTTTCGTAAATATAGTGGATTTCTATGAAGTAATGCTTCCTTGCTAGCTATATTAAAGTACCAAGGGAACAGTTATTAATCTTGTGTCCTCTGACAGATTGTTGATTTATCATTTTTAAAATGTTTGACCATCTAAGACTATCTAATAGGTAAATGTTTTACACCTGTATTGCTATTAGGGTCAATATTGTCCATTTGGGAGACACCATGTCCAGCTGTGGACTATTTATAAGCTCATGATAACGACAATTGCTTCATTTTCGCACATTTTCGTAATATGCTTTTCATTCGTTGTTCATTCTAAAGGGGCCATTCTTGAATATTCATGTTGGAGTTAGCTTAAAGTTAAAAAAAATTAAAGTTACAGCCTGTAAACGCCCGGTGTTTGGTCAAAGGCCTCCTCAAATATCTGAGAGAAGGTTTCGGAGCCGGGAAGCGTTCGCCATGCGGCTTCTGTGCAGGTTAACATGTCATCGAAATAATATTTTTTTATTATCTCTCAGACATGCAAATACATAAAAATTGCTATTACAATTTTGGAGGTACACTAGGGATCAAACCTTGGGTCCACACAAATGCTATGGTCACTATGTACTAAAATGCTTAGAGTAAGAGTTATTAATAACAGTCAAGTTACAGCAGTATAAATATGCCCAATGATATTCTAGGAGGATGCAGGATCAAGTGATAAAAGCGGAGACGGTCTGGCGGCGGCTGCGGCTGAATATGAGCGTTCGCACGCCCGGCCCCCGCTGACCACTTCTAACTGCACCATGACTGGAGAGGAAGATGAAATCAATGTGCTACAGGTAATGATTAATAGTTAAAATTTGTGCTCTGATATGCCCAGATAACATCAAATCTCATTTCTTATGTATCTGAGCTGGACAGCAGTTGACCGTGTAACTTGTTTGTATAACTATCCCCTTATTAGTATGGTGCTGAATATAAATATTTCGTGTAAAGAGTAATGGTGCTGGCATGCATTCTGTAAAACTTTTGCCCACACTCAACAAGCTGAGGTAGGTGTGTAGCATGGTGGCAACATCATCATACTAAGTGAAACTGCTGCATAGATACAAGGGGCATTCAGTGAATTCTCACTATCAGAGAGATTTTCTTATGATGTGGATAATTTGACTAATCTATTAGCTAACAACATTATCTGTGGGTATATCAAACATTTTTATATACTTTTAATCATTACTTCACTAGTAATTCTAAGTCAATGACAATTGGAATGGCTGATATAACAATATTGAAGAAGATCAAGCACTGTGCTGTGACTAAATTCCTTACATAACTAGGAAAAACTAAAATATTTATGAGCAGATGGCAGTAATTATTTAAAAAAGTTAGTTGCTAAGATTCTGCACATTCGTTAAAAACTGTTCAAACCTGGTCCAGTGAATTTAAATATGTTTATGTGTTACTGGGGAATTAATCAATGTAAATGTACAAAAAAATGTAAAAAGGTCATAGCTATAAACAAAAATCTAGAAGAGATTTGTTTTTCAGATTACATGCCGTCTTTTCGCATGGGAGGCGGGCAGCTGGCGGGAACGTGGTCGGGGAGTGCTGCGGCTCAACGATGCAGCAGCTGGTAGTGGTAGCAGTGGAGGCAACGGTAGCAGTGGTGGCAGTGGGTCACGACTCGTGGTGCGCGTGGCCGGCTCACTGCGCGTGGTGCTTAACACCAAACTTTGGCCTGATATGGTTGTCGAACGGGCTGGAGCAAAGTCGCTGAGGATTACAGCCGTCGATGCCCAATTGCAGATCAAGTTGTTCCTTATTATGGTGAGTTATAAGCAATGTGGCAATATGTTGGTGACTAGAATGGTGGTTCATTGAGCTATCACTCAGTGGAATTAAGTCAGTAAAATGCCATTGTTGACATTATATTGGTACAAAATACACAAAAAAAATATATATATAAGCACTGAATGTCTCATATGACATGATAACTTTGATGAGATGTCAAATCTGTGGTACTGATGAATAGAAAGTTGCTGGTCTCACAACATTTATACAATGTCTAATGGATGTGGAGAGGTTTTTTTTTTAAGGGAATGGCGGCAAACAAGCAATCATATCACCTGATGGTAAGTGATTACCGATGTCCACGTACATTTGCAACACCAAAGGTGCTGCAGGTGCGTTGCCGGCCTTTAAGGGTATTTGAGAGATGGAAGGAGGATGAGGAGGGGATGGGGAAGGGGGAATAGGCCTTCGGATACCTCACTCACCGAACGATACAGAAGCATAAGATGCCTCTACTTCACGCCGGTATTCTGCGAGGCCATGGTACTACCCCGGTCGCGCCAGTCCTTTCGAGCACCAGCAAAAGCCGTCGCCTGACTCTAACACGTGTGAAAATGGGATGTTAACATTTCAGCGTTCTTCAACTTCTACTTGTTAACCGAATGGCGATCGTCAAAAACGTCCATCAACTACAAATTTTACATTCATTTACTTGGTTGCAGGGTGCCCCAGGTGATATTGTCCATTTATACAGAGCACTCACGGCGCGAATCGCTGGTAGTAAAAGAATACTTAATTGTAAACAAAATACCACATCTCAGAGAGCTGCAGAGAGGCTTGAAGCTGCTACTGACGATACTGGTGAATACCTTGATAAAGTCGATGATGCCTTTAACGAAGACGATTCCAGTAATGAAGAAGAGAAACAAGCCCTCGGGGGCGCACAAGAAGACGAAGGCGGTGAACCAATTGCGAGCAGCAGACTTGAAACAAACCCCGAAAAAAAGACTGACGAAGATAAATCACATGTACATAATGAAAGTAACAAGGAAACGGAAGCAAAAGCGATAAAACGAAAAGAACCAGCCGACGACGAAACATCGCCCAAGAGACAGTGCCCAGAAATTTTAATACAGAGACCATAAAAAATTGTGCATCATTTGTTGTACACAGACACAATTAATTAATTTAAAATCTTGCTGAAAGCTCTATGAAATCTAAAAGTGATCCTCATTAGGATATTTATATAATTATAGATATAGAAATTGGGAATGTGCAGTTGAATATTATTTTGGTACAAAGCAACAGAGCTGCAGTATACAAATCTAGTATCTTCGCGATTTCTTATATCACATTCCAATATTTGCAAAGTTCATGCAACAAGTGGTATGTTTGGCTGGAGCTGAAAACCAAATATATAATGTACATGTGATTTATTTTCTGATTGATGATAACAATAAACATACTTTTACTTATACCTTGTTTGTTCTCCTTATTCTGTTTTGTAAGTTTCAAATTAGTATATGCTTTTTCCGGATCTGTCTGTCAGTCGGACACTAAAAGCTTTTTTATAATGTTGCCATAACAAATGAGCTAACAGTATATCTGATGCCAAGTGGCCACTGCAGTCCCTGAACACCTGCAAAAAAACTATTCCAAGAAGCTTAAAGATGCGTTGTCATTTTCACTTCTAAGAACTACGATCGAATTCCTCATGGCCTTCAATTACTGATACTACACTCTTCAAATTGGAATTCAACAGTGGTTGAATTGCTTATTACCGGCAGAAATAGACACCGAGGGTGTTACCCATAGAGTAATACTAATATACTGGAAATGTTATCTACCCAGACAGCTGCCAGGGGGAATTATGGCACTATTTACAGAACTTTTAATATAAAAGAAAGTTAAAATATTCTTTGGATGACTGTCCATCAACCAGTTCTATATGACAGTGGATTCATATGAAATTTGGTAGATGGGTAGTTAAGGAATACTTGAAATATGTCACTCCATACTTTTATCTTGACCAAGAGTTGCCTTGGAACGATATTTATCATATTATATATATTATTTTATTATTTATGTTTTAATATATTTTTTTTTTATTTGTCCTATTTTGTATAATTAGGTATACTTTAAGTACGTGTCTCGTGAAACTGATTGTAGGAAAGTCACGGAACTTTCTAGCCTTTGGTGTTTTGAGCAAAGAAAGGAACAAAGCGCGCAGCTAGTCATTGGGGAGAGCTGCAGGTTCGTAAGCTTGGTTGAATAATTGGAAATTGACTCATGGAAATTGCATAAGTCCAGCAGGTTGATTAAGAAAGAAGAAGAATATTTGTGACTAATTAAACTGTAAATTAACGAACCGTAACAGTTAATAGCAGTAGGCCACAAAGCCGCCTGTTGCTATTTGACTTCAAAAATAATATTATTGTATAGACAGTTTTGTATATAAGATTACCAGATTTTAAATGTTTATTTAAAGATGTTTACGAAAATAATATACTTTTAGCAATTATTATAACCGGACAAGTTAGTAACAATTCAATCGCATTGCAAGAGCATTACAAGAAAACCGACTAATGGAGGCTAATGCTAGGCTTTAGTCCAAACTAGGCACTGCGCTCACCAATCCGTCTGCCCCGGGCGGTGAGTACGGTCTAATTCTCTAATAAATATATGCCGGCAGGAGGAGACCTGTGTTCAGAAGTGGAGTTAGACAGGATGATGTAGTTGTAGTGGTAGCCGCTATCTAACGGATGCTATAAGATTTTTCAGATCCCGCTGTCGACTCTTGCGGCACCCGCGGGAAGAAAGGGCGTGGCATATATATTGCGTCTCATTCCTCTAGTCTATCTTATTTTGTAGTTTGAACCTGATATTATGTCGAAGATGAATTTTGGTGATCAGACCAAAGTGATAACTTACCGACTTTGTGCTCGTTTGTCACTTTACTTAACGTTACTTTTTTTATAAATGATCTACTTTTTTAATTTATAATAAAACTTACGGCAAGAATAGATGACAAATACCTACCACTTTACTAATTTACTCGTACTACGGTGTGACTGTGAGGTGCTTATTAGAGAAACAACTTAATCGATCTTTAATTAGCGGGTTACTAATTGAATGTATACGAAAATTTACAACACGATTTAATTTGTTTTGATTAAAAAGTTACTAGTAGTAGTACAGAAGGTTTTCTTTTACAACTTAAAATAAATGTAATTTTTTCAAGAAGAAAACATTTATTCAACATCTACTGCTAGAATGGGCCGTGGGGTCGCTCGGCATAGTACCACGGCCTAGCAGAATACCGGCGTGCAGTAGAGGCATCTTGTGTTTATGCGTTACGTTCGCTGAGTGAGGTAATCGGAGGGCCACTCTCCCCTCTGCGTCTTCAAATATCCGTAAAGACCGGCACCGCACCTGCAGCTTCTCTGATGTACGCGAGAGTCGGTAAAATTTACCATATGGTGAGAAAAAAGATAGCGGGTACCTAGATCAAGACAAGGCTATAGGTAATTAAATAGTTATTTATAAAGATATCAGAAAAAAAAACTTTGCACATTTCTGCATGTAAAAAGAAAAAATGGTATATATTACCCAGACCGAAGAGAAGAAGAGCAACTCCTCCATCACAACAACTATCGCACAAGCACTTCACTCGACACTAGGTAATGTACATTCATCATTTTCATCATTGCTGAACATAGGCCTCCCCCAAAGATTGCCATAAAGCTCGGTCCTGAGCCACCTGCATCCATCGACTTCCCGCAATATTGCGCAGGTCGTCACTCCACCTTGTGCGGGGTGGTCCCACACTGCGTTTGCTTTTACGTGGCTGCCACTCGAGAACCTTTTTTCCCCAACGGTTATCGGTTCTGCGAGGTATTAGGCCGGCCCATTGCCACTTCAGCTTGCTGATCCTTGTGTCTATGTCGGTTACCCTAGTTCTGGTGCGGATATCATCATTGCAGACTCTATCGCGCAGAGAAACTCCGAGCATTGCCCTTTCCATAGCGCGCTGAGCAACTTTGAGCTTCCTCATCCGGCCTGCAGTGAAGGACCATGTTTCAGTTCGATATGTCATCACTGGCAACATGCACTGGTTGTGTACTTTGCTCTTGAGGTTTTGTGGTATACTCGACGAGAAGAAATGACGTAGTTTGCCGTACGCAGCCCAGCCGAGTTGGATTCGTCGATTGACCTCTGGGTCGAAGTTAGACTTACCTAATCGGACAATTTTTCCCAGGTATTCGTCTACAACTTCGAGCCTATTGTTCCCAACAGCAACCGGTATTGGTGTGACATGGATGTTAGACATGATCTTCGTCATGTCCATGTTCATCTTAAGACCAACCTGTTGGGAATATACATTACCAACATTTGATACACGTGTTTCGACTTTTAGGCAACAATTGGGATAACAAATTAGATTGATCAGACAACAACAGCGATTAGACGACTTGTGCAAAGTAATTTTTTCCAACATCTATATAATAATGGATTTCCGCAAAGTAACGCTTGATTCTATTTACTGTCTTAAATAGTTATTATACTTACTCACTCACTCACTTGTCCCATTTGAATACTAACAAGTGACGATTGCAACATGTACCGGGTTGCTGAAACTCGAGCCAGCCTAAGACAAGCCTGAGCCTATGCGCTTGCGTTAATACTTACGGCACAATTCTGCAGCAGTAATTACTGCGCAGATGACAACAGTTGAATAGGTGTTAATCAGAGAAGTAGTCGTGGTCGAAATCGGCCATTGGAGGACATAATCATACGTTAGCAAATTTCTAAAAATGTTATATATGTAACGTCATGAGATCCAATTGAGCCATTTCCTTGAATCCCGACGAGAGTTTCAAAACGTTATCATAAAAACAACAATTGTGTTATTTAGAAAGATATAAAAATTTAAATGAAGAGTCTATTTAATAAACGCTACGTTGAATTTATTTTTGGTAGAATTTTATAGTTACAGTAAAAATATACTTACCGCAACATTCTGTATATAATGAATGAATCATAAAAGTGTTTTAGTTTTCATTGCGGTGTGTGGGTTGATACACTTATAGACTACTCAGAGACACTTTAGGCAAAGTGTCCACAAATCACGTTTTTTTTTTTATTTTTTTGCACCGCAAGCATGTATAATACTTTCGATGCCTTCACGCCCCATTTCGAGGCTCTCGCAAGAGTTGGTTATTTTAAACTCGTTATGAACTCGGTGTCTCGAGCTAAACAGTCGATTTATAATTGTTACAGAATTGTAGTTTGGATATTCGTCATTACTTACAACTTGCAACATATTATACGAGTAATGCAGGCAAGTATCTGTAATATTTGAGCTCAGTATAAGAGGTACGTATACAGCCTGGCCGTAACACGTAATTTATTGAATAAAAATTATTGCTAGAATGTAGAAATTACTACAAGGAGTGACTAAAGAGAGCGAGGAGCCGGAGTATACAATCTTATTAACACCAATAACTTTTAATCGGTCAAAACAACTATATATACTCTGTTTAATTTCGAATTCATTTTATATTGTGAGAGAAATGCGCTAACTGTCCACGTGACGGAAAGTCGTTACTTCAGCCCATGGACACCGGCAACCCACTTTAAACAAAGAAGGCTACAGGTGCGTTTGTTATCCCCCCGGGTTACTAAGATAGTGTGACTTACAGCCTGTAATTATACTGGCGCTCCATATTCGCACCATGCTCCAACCGGAATACATCAGAGGTTGCACTGTTGCTTAGCAACAGAAATAATCAAGACCTGCGAGGACGGTTCCGTCGTATTAAAAGGTGTCCTATCATTTACATAAGTACTAATAATAACTATAATTGTTTTCAGTCATATTCAACTACTTTAATATAATTTGAAAATCTAAAATAATTTGAAATCTTATTAGCACAATACGTAGTACCTACCTACATTTACTGTGACAATATATTGCTGAGTTATGACTCGTATGTGCTAATATGGTTATGTTGAGTCGTGTTGTCCATATGTCTCTGACACTACATTTCACCCTTTCTCTTTCATACGATACAGTAAGGTGAGGACGAGAGAGTGCCGGGGGACGCGTTATCTTCATATGCGGCAAAAAAACATATCATGTGTATATATAAATTCCGGTAGTAGCTTATTTAAAGTTGCCGCCGTGGTTAACATTGTGCGGGAGGGTATAAGGCATAGGTAATGTAGCTATCATGCTCTTGCGGCTTTAAATGATAACCAATCAGATTTTTTTATTATTGGTTTACAATTTGATCTTCGTTTTGAACTTTATTACATTTAAAACATGACGTGGAAAATTTTTCTATCGATTGATAACAGTTATAAGAAAGAATCAGTTTATGTGCTGACTTCGTTATCAGAATTTCATTTTATTTAGAATTATTTGTGATATCTCTGTCACTGCACCCAAACTTTCTTCCCTTCTTATCCAGTGCAGTGCCATACTGGAAATTCTGAGTACTACTATCTGGCCACTTAGTCCCATAAAAAATAAGAATATGCTTGAATCACAGGTTTATTTTTAAATTAATAATTTTATATGGTTCAAGTTGCCCAAATTTTCGAATTTAGACTCTTAGTCAAATAGGTAGTATTTTCTGTAAATCGTTATCGGAAGGCAAGTTTTTTGGCGATTATACTGTGGGTTGAAGCATTGTGCATTTCACTGAATGAAAATAAAAAAGTAGAAAAGAGAAAACCTACTTCAAAATAAGAATTTAAGAATATTTAAAAGTATTAAACTATTTTTATAGGTGCTAGTATTCCTTGTGGTCTAAATTCGACTAATTGTGTTTTTTTTTTTTTTTTTATAGAAGAAGGGGGCAAACGAGCGTGCGGCTCACCTGATGGTAAGTGATCACCGACGCCCACGAACATCCACAACACCAGAGGAGCTACAGATGCGCTGCCGGCCTTTAAGGAAGGAATAAGCTCTTTTCTTGAAGGTCCCTAAGTCGTAACTATTCGGAAATACTGCTGGCGACAGCTGATTCCACAAAGTCGAAGTGCGTGGCAGAAAACTTCGATTAAAACGCACTGTGGTGGAATGCCAACCATCTAGGTGGTATCGATGGAACTTCGAATTCAGTCGCGATGTACGATGGTGAAACTCAGCAGCTGGGATCAATCCGAACAGTTCCTCAGAACATTCCCCGTGGAAAATTTTGTAAAAATGCAAAGAGAAGCAACATCTCTTCGCAAGGCCAAAGGATCAAGCCGATCAGAGAGAGCTTGGTCGCCGACAATTCGAGCCGCTCGACGTTGGATGCGGTCAAATGGAAGGAGTTGGTACTGGGGTGCCCCTGCCCAGAGATGAGAACAGTATTCCATGTGGGGCCGAACTTGCGCCTTATAAAGTTGCAAACGGTGGACCGGCATGAAATACTGTCCCGCTCTACAGAGCACACCAAGCTTTTGGAGGCCAATTTGGCCTTTCCTCCAAGTGACCACGGAACTGAACGTCGCTCGATATGTCAACGCCAAGGATTCTGATACTGGCTGAGGCAATAAGGGAATGTTCTCAAAAGAGGAGAAACGACAAAGGATTCTTTTAGCGGTGAACGCGCAAACCTGTGTCTTTTGGGGTTGAATAGGACCAAATTACGTCGACCCCAATCCGAGACCTTGAATAACAAGGTCTCGACTTCAGACACAAGTTTGTTCCGGCACTCGTCGACGTGTTCCCGAGAAATATTCGCACGGCCTGTATATAGGGCATCACCCGTGCTGTCGTCTGCATAGCAATGAATGCTACTGATTTGTAGCATGTCGTTGATATGCAGAAGGAACAGAGTGGGAGATAGCACACAGCCTTGTGGAACACCAGCATTCACGGGTTTGGGGTCCGAGCATGCACCGTCGACAACAACCTTGATGCTCCGATCCGTGAGGAAGCTGGTGACCCAGTTGCACAATCTCTCAGGAACCCCGTAAGATGAAAGCTTTGAAAGAAGCGCTTTATGCCAAACCCTATCAAATGCTTTCGCTACGTTCAGACTAACCGCCAAAGCCTCCCCCTTAGACTCAACTGCTTCTGCCCATCGGTGAGTCAGGTAAACTAGAAGATCACCAGCTGATCGTCCGCGACGGAAACCGTACTGTCGGTCACTGATCAGCTGGTGTTCCTCCAGGTACCTCAGGAGCTGGGTGTTGATGAGTGACTCCATTATTTTAGATAACAAGGGGGTGATGGCAATAGGCCTGTAGTTGGACGGATCAGAGCGGGCGCCTTTTTCGGTATTGGATGCACAAATGCTGTCTTCCAAGATTCCGGGACGACGCCTGAAGAGTAGGAGTGCCGGAAAAGACGCGTGAGAACCGGTGCCAACTCAGGGCACACATCCTCAGCATAATTGGAGGATTCCGTCCGGCCCTCTCGACTTATGAATGTCCAGGAGCGGAGTGCCTTTCGCACTGAGCTCTGCAGAAACTGAATTTCCGGCATGGAGCACTTACACCACGGGATGGTAGGTGGAGAGTTTCCCCGGTCATCAAGAGTCGAGTTGGATGCAAAAAGAGAGCCCAAGAGATCGGCTTTCTCTTTTGCAGTGTGGGCCAGCGAATCATCCTCCTTGTGTAGAGATGGGAGAGATGGCTGACAGAAATTCCCCTGGACAGCCTTGGCGAGAGACCAGAATGCGCGGGATCCCGATGGGAGGCGAACTAGTCTCTCGCCAATTCTGCCAATGTGCTTTAACTTTGCCGCAGCGATAACTCTTTTGAAGGACCTGGAGGCAGAGTTGTACTCGTTTTAAGAGCACTGGTTTTGCATCCCGAGACGCCGATGCATCGGCCCAGGCCTGGTAGCACTTCCGCTTTCGGCGTGACGCTATTTTGCAGGTGCGACCAAACCAAGGCTGGGATTTACCTCCGACAGGCACTGCAGAGAACGGAATAAAAGTTCCATTCCTGAAGTACCACATCGGTGACAGAATCTGGCGACGTTGGGATCATCCAGCGAGAAGCAAACCTGCCCCCATGGGTAGGAAGCAAAGAAAGACCGCATTCCATCCCAATCTGCCGACCTATAGTGCCACACACGGCGGAACCCCGCAGATCGCGTTCGGGATCGGCGCGCGATAGGCACTACACTCCGGATCAGACAGTGGTCCGACGAGCCAAGAGGGGCATCGACTGAGACCAAATATCCGTCCGGGTGTGAGGTCAGCAAAAGGTCCAACAGGGAAGGTGTATGACCTTCCACGTCTGGGATCCGCGTCGGCGAGGTTACCAGTTGTGTCAGGCCATATGCTAATGCAAAGTCGTGAACAGATCTCCCGCATGATCGGTTATGCGAGAACCGAGCCAATCGGTGTGGTGGGCATTAAAATCGCCGAGAATCACGATCTCTGCGGATGGGATCTGTTGTAGCACGGAATCTGTAGCCATTTGGATGTGGTCGATGAGTCGGTCAGTTACGGTATTACCGCTATGGGACCTGTAAAGGCACGCATAGACGCGCGGATGGTCGTCGCTGTCGATGCGCAGCCAAAGGGTAGAAAGGTCCAAACCTTCAAGACTACCGAGGCGTCGAGAACAGATATCATCTCTGACGTATACGCAAACTCCGGCACGGGGCACAAAGGAGTGTTCCAGTTTGTACCCCGGGTAATGGAGATAAGAGGTATCAGCCGGAGACGATATCTGAGTCTCTGTAAGAAAAAGCAAGGCCGGCTTCGCCGTTTCAAGATGGTAATGAACGGCGCTAAGGTTCGAGTGGAGTCCCCTGATATTGCAGAAATCCACGGCGAGCGCGGTAGGGGATGCCATAGTTTCTTTGCTGCGTTTGCCTCGAGTAGGAAAGAAAGAGAGCGGAATATTGCCCCCCCCCCAGAATACGCGGGGCAGACTGAGCATCCACGATTAGGTAGCGTAGGAAAGCCTGAACGTGGATGCTCAGTGAGGGATTCTCCAGAACCGTAGGTACTGGTACCCTCCTGGGGTAGCTCAAAATTATATACCGCTACCATATTTGGGGAGGGGGGAGGGGGGAGAGGGCCTCCGGTTACCTCACTCACCGCACGAAACGCAGAAGCACAAGATGCCTCTACTTCACGCCGGTATTCTGCGAGGCCGTGGTACTTATCCGGACGAGCCGGCCCATTCCTGCGACAGCAAAAGCCGCCGCTTGGCTCTACCACGATTAAAAACGTGTTTGTTTGGTTAAGAAACAT
This sequence comes from Bhutanitis thaidina, assembly GCA_029286595.1. NCBI lineage: Eukaryota > Metazoa > Arthropoda > Insecta > Lepidoptera > Papilionidae > Bhutanitis > Bhutanitis thaidina. Next base: position 5,723,953 of record JAGSMS010000009.1, on the reverse strand, counting down.
TTATTTGGTTAAAGCATTTTGTATTGAAAAAAATTGTGGAAAATCACGTTCAACTTATTTTACGCAGGTAAAACTTCATTTTACCAGCCTTAGCGGCAATATACACACATGATTTTCTTTTTGTGCATATCTATGGCGCAGTAGCTTTCGAATGAAATAACTTTTATTCTTCTTTCTTTCATTAAACTAGTACGTTTGTTTACGTGTTAATTTAATGATGATATTGCTTTGTTTCCCGTAGGTGCGGCACAGTACCGACGAAATGGTGAACACATTGTTCATACTTTTGACAACTTTGACTGCCTTCAGCAAGCAAGTTGCTTTTAATGTGCGCACGCGACGCGTCGATCGCATTGTTGCGACCATTAAAGGTATAAAATGACGTTAAGTACCTTCTTTGTAGTGTCTTGGAAATCAGTTTTTAAGACGTAAGCAAAATATAAAAAAAGTATAAAGTTAACGTGTAGGTTAAATAAATAAAAAATAATAAAAAAACGGTTTCGAAAGAGCATTTTCCTGAATATTGAACTCTTTTAATAAGAGGCTGTTCAAAGCAAGAGCGGTGTACATCGCAAGTAGCTTATTGGCATGGATTAAAAAAGTCAATGAGTTATACTTATTTCTTTATTCGAACATTAATTTGTTAAGATAGAAAAAACCAAGTATGCTATCCTTTTTCGATGATTATCCGATGAATGATTAAGGCGATGATGATTATGAGATAATTTTTGCAATGATGTATAATTGCCGGATCTTCTAGTAATAATAAGTAAAAAGTAAAGTAGTAGATTACAAATGTCTTACTGCTAGGCAAACGCCTTCTCTCATTTCTGGGACGGTTTAAGAGCGATGAAAGGTCCTCGCCGCTCGGCTCGGATTAGCGGAATTGAGTGGTCCTTCTTCACTATGAGTTATTCCACCACCGCCACCACCGATTACGTGGTAAATTCAGCAATTGAAATTGCTATTAACGACTAGTGGGCTGGCACAGCGAATCGAATCCGGGTCACTCACGTGCTATGAAATTGGAAGCCAGCACCTCCGGTTGTATACAGGTTATTTAAAAATCACCGACATTCTTCTTAGAATTAAATGGATAGCACCAAACCTTTGTTATTGAAATTAGATATGTTTTCATAGAAAAAAATTAAAGTTAAAGCATGTAATTTTACTCTGTTATCACTTGACATGGAATTAAAGAATAATGTACAAACTCGACCTACTATCGGTGAAAATGTAACTTTCCTTTACGAGTATGTTTACTTATTTGTTTTGCAACATGCGATCTGTGTTTATATTGTCGTATGTTCTTATTTACATGTGTTTAAATACTTTTTGATTCACATAGTATGAAAAATTACAAATATTGTTGTTGGTAAATGCAGCTGTTCATTATTCTATTCACTGTAAAGTGGAAATAAAGGAAATAAGATGGAATGCCGTCGTCAGACATCTTATTCCTAATTGGAGAGAACTCGTTTACGCCGATCAAACCCCGTTAAAAATGGTGTTATTTTGTAAAAATTATGTAATGAGTATATGAAACAAATATAAGTACCGATGCCGTTTTCCGGCGTTTATAATAAGGAGGAAGTGGAAGACGAAGAGTTTGCTCTCAAGAGGTATGCAGTGAAGGTAGAAAATCGTTTTAGTCGGTGCAAGGGGGTATGAAAGCGGAAGGTATATAAAGGTTCACGTCGCACGCCACGGAATTCCTTTCAGGGAACTCCTACGCGTCGTTCACACACGACTAATAACGTTTTTTTATGTCTCACTTGAAATAATAAACATAGAATTCCAAATATGATTTTAGACGCCTTTGTTACTCTGTGATTATTTTCATATATAGAGTATGGTTCCACGTATTAGATTTGAGCGTAAGAAGTTCTGGCAGAAAGCTCGTCCAAAATTAATGATTATTTGAACGCAATATTTCTAAGGAGGATTGTAATTTAATGTACATTATCTCGGTTTCTTATTCTCGATTTTTATAGAAAACTAGCTGGCCCGGCAGTGGTTCTTGTGGCCTTTTCGGTAGGTGGCGTGATGAGTTTAATTTCTTAAATGTGGAATTTGTTGATAATTTAGCTACAGCGCTACCTATAGGACCCTAGCATAGCTATGAGCCATCGTCTCGACAGTACAAATATGACCTCAATCGGTGGAATTGTTCAAAAGTTACACGATCAGTAACAGTCGCACGCAAGATTAATAAAAGATGAAAATAAGTCCCGCCTGAAAAATGTTTTTTTATTGCTCTGCACTCTGTCTCACTCTGTCTGCACAGAATAATGATAGTAATGTTATTAATGGTATATGTATCACATCCCATCAAGTTTTAAGTGTGCGCATTCAAAAGCAATAAAGTCGGTTTAGTAGTTTTCGCGTGATACCCGTACAAAACGTACAAACGTACATCCAAAAACCATATGCATGAAAAAAAGGGGTACAAAAACTGCGCTTACATAATGATTTCTTGTATTTACGCGAATACTACATATTTGAAATGAAACTAGTATTTACGGATTTTATCGCGTTTAATTATGTTTTTATATTCTCAACGTTTCGATTGCTTTACAGCAGTCGCAGTCACGGGGGGACTGAGGTGTCAGACGTCCAGATGTCATAGTTAACTCGGGCTACCGAGCGGGCGCGAGCTCTGCAATCAAACGAAACCGTAATAATTTTTACAATGCGCCAATTATTAGTTCGAAGTCTAGGGTCGAGATGTATTTTAACTATAACAGTGTCACTAACATTGCATCAGACTTTTCATCAGATCTAGTTGTAGAATACATACGTTACTGCACTTGGTATCGTGTTATGTTGACGCTGTAGAATTCTGGAGAAATCAACTGCCTTACTTTGCCTATACCACGTTAGGCAGTCAGATTGGCGCAGTGCCGGTATTCACGCACTTATTGACGCTGGTCCTCGTTCCTTGTATTTGAGGTTCGGCATAGTCGACAGAGCCTAGTCTGTTAGTCAGACAGCCTCACCTGCACGCGGTGTACACCCTTCACCGATAGGCGTTTGAAGAAAGTGTTCGCATTTTTCCCTTTTACTCCTCACCCCCAGTGTACTTAAGAAATTATTTTTAAAGTCTAGATTTTATGTAAAACTAATATTTGCCGTATCATGTCGAATAGTGTAGCGGAGCTCCGATATGCTTAGTATACCAACTGGTTTCCTAAATAACTTACTTTAATACATCTAATTTTTTACAGGGCCCCTCTTTGCTCCATCGCACAAATACCACGAAGACGTTATGAGGATCAACGCCTTGTCCATGCTAAGATTGCTAAAGTTGTATCATTATGCTATATTCCTTTGCGGCACATTGTGGACGATATATCCGATAGCAAATAAGGCTCTCGGTGAAAATGTGCAGTTAACTGGTTATTTTCCGTTCGATACACATAAAACACCGGTGTGAGTAAATCGTTTTGTGTACTCAGCCATGACCGATCAAATATGTGAAAAAGTTTGTTGTTTTTTTTTTTGCAAGAACAAATTCCATAGCCCTGGCGATGATTTTAATTTAACTTACAGCAATTAATTTAAAATAGCACCCGCAATCTCCGTAGCTGTCTCGGAAACCTACAGTCTGTCAGGCCCGATGAAAGATACGATTTTGTTACTGGAAATATGTTTCTTCTTTTCCTCCCAAATTTGTTTCAGTCCATTAATTGGCAAAGGCCTTTCCAAGATAGCGTCAACAAATTCTTGACAAGTTGACATGCCTATTCATTCGTTCGGCATATTCGGATGAATTTTGGGTCACCAATCGGTCAGTAGAGCTTCGCCTGTTAATTATTACGGTGCACCGACAGCAGTACGGTTGGCATTTTTTTGAAAAAAATGCTGTATTCCCCTTATACCTCACCGCCGATATATGAATAATAAAGGTATATACACATTTATGTGGATAACTCTATTAAAATAAATTGCACGGACTGAGTGGCGCAAAATATTTTTTTTTAGTGTTTGTTAAATGCGTACTTGTTTATTCCAAGCGTAAACCTTATTCCAAGAATATGTTTTACTAAATCAGTAAACAAAACATAATTAATACATAAAAGTGCTTGTAATAACAATAATTTATACTTTTTAAAGTTTTAATTTTGCAAATCTAAAATTAATCGTTAACATAATATCAACCAAATTTAGAGATGAAAATGTAATAAATAATGGCACCAGCCAAATCTCACTACAGAGCAGGTTTCTATGAGAGAGTCTATGAAGCGTAATCTCTTGCTCTGATGATACGGTTTCTCCGAATTCATTCTATGATTTTTGGTGCTGTTAAATCTGCATGATTTTGACGGGTTGAATTCTAACACCATGAATCAGAACCTAATATTTGATGTATGTATAATTTAACTTGATTTTTCTTATTTTTCTAGATTTCTATTAACCGTCGCTTACATGTCGATATTGATAACTGTCCAAGCTTACGGCAACGTGACAATGGACTGCACAATTGTGGCTTTCTACGCGCAAGCGAAAACGCAACTGCAAATACTGAGGTTTAATTTGCAGAATCTCGCGAATTGTGATGATTGTGTCGGCGAGGAGGATTATGGCAAAAGGTTTAAAATAAGAACGTATAAAGATGTTGCAAGTAAACGATACAAATATCTGCTACATAGAAGATTTGTATTATGCGTGAAGCATCATCAACAAATTTTATGGTAAAACTTGTTTTACGCTAGAAGGTAAAAATATAGTTCACCTGAATATGATGTTGAGTGGTCACCGTAGCCATAAACTGCGCCCATTGATACTTTTTTTTAACCCTGTGAAGTAATTTCCAAGTAATCAATTACAAGAAACATAGTATCGGAAAAGATCTTTAAACCATCGCCAGATTACCCTGGTATGCAATGCATGTGATTATTAAGATAGGTAGTAGTTGGCATTGCAATAATGATTCAAGATTCCGGAACATACGAGTTCTTGGAATTGAAAATAAACAAATACCGTTACAAATTCATTTTACTCTACATTTAATACGGATTTACACTGTGAGCCTGTGCAAGTACAATGCTGGACTTTCCGCCATCAGCCACTCCCCAGAGTCTCATCCGTCAGTCAGCAGGGTTGATCTGCGTGCAAGTGAGTTTTACGTTTGGAGAAAAGGTATTATTCAAGGGGGAAAATTGGGTATTTTCCCCTTGAATAATACCTAGAAAAATGGTTTGTATTTTTCAACCGACTTCTAAAAGGAGGATATTATCAATTCATCTGTATTTTTGTTCGTTTGTTTGTTACGCGACATCTTCGCCGATTGTAAATAGATTTTAACGATCATTTTTTATTGAGAAGACTCGAAGGTGGTTCTATTTAAATTTGAAGAAAATATTCCGTCCCTAAAGGTGATATAGGACATAATTTGAGATTGAGTTTTCATATTGGATATAAATTGATTGAAGTCGGTTATGTCCCTATTTGATTGTTTTAATTAATTTAAGGTTCGTTAAAGAAGTTGAATCTACATTCGGAGAAGCGATGATTGTGCAGTTCTTCGTCATGGCTTGGGTTATCTGTATGACAGTTTACAAGATAGTCGGCGTATGTACTCTAACCTTTGTTATAATCATAAATAACACAATATTTGAATTCAAATCTTACATTGATAAAATTTTATTCCAGTTGAGTATATTTTCCGCGGAGTTCTTCTCTATTGGCATGTATTTAGGCTGTATGTTGGGACAGCTTTTCATTTACTGCTATTACGGGACGCAACTAAAACATGAGGTTGGTACTGCAAGAGTTTTTCTAGTGACTGATACTGCGATCCCCAAACCGTACGTATACCAAGCGGGCGATTGTGGGTTGGCGACCGCAGTACCAGACGACTCTCTCATTAGAACTGCTGTCCGTCAACTGTACGTTTTAAATTTATGCGTGGCATACTTGCTATGATTATGGCGACTGTTATCTGTCCAAGGTTAATGGATTTTTTTGACAAGAATAAATCACTTCATCACGATTAATTTAGAGCGAGTTCGTGAACCAGTCGATTTATGGCGCCGAATGGACATCTCTATCACCAGCTATGCGGCGTCAACTTCTCGTGATGATGGCGCCCTGCTCCCGCTCGATCTCACCGTGTATCGCCTTTGTCATACCTATGTCTATGGAGACTTATATTGCTGTAAGATAATTGTTTATTACTATACTGATTACGAAGGCACTAGTGGAGTGTGATTTTTTGACACACTAGACAGTAGTGTAAAGGTTTCGCGCTAGTCAGCGTTTGACGTCAGTTGTCTTACAAGTTTAGTAATTCCACTAGCTACAGTGCCTTATATATAACTAAAATAAAATAATACTTGAAGAAGAAAGTCGCACCCTGTAAGTGCCCACTGCTGAGCAGAGGCCTCCTTCTCAAATATGAATATCTGAGAGGATTTTGGAGCTGGGAAGGGCCGGCGGGCTTCGCTTATCCTCGAAATATATTTTTTTATTATGCCTCTGACATGCAGGTTTCCTCACGATGTTTTCCTTCACCGCCGAGCACGTGCTAAATACAGCTCTTAAAATTGCTATTAACAATTGTAGTGTTGCCGCCTCTAGCGATGGTTTGCGAACCCAGGTCACTCGCGCTGTACCACTAGGCTACCACAGCTCAAAATAATGCTTGCAGCAATAATAATGCAGCTGCAGTCGTTTTTTTTTATTTCGATATGGATAAGTTTTACTCCGGCACATGGACACCAGCATCTTTCCTCGATTATGATTTAAGAGGTAGATTCGATTGTCACCCCTTTGGACTAGATGGTATGCCTCGTTAACAAGTAATAGATCTCCTGTTTAATCTCTTAGCACACACACACAAACACAAACACACAGAAACAAAGCAGTGTTATGCTGCGTATATCACGCTGATATTTTGTGAAAGTGTAGTCCTTCTTCGATCAAATTAACCCATTGGTGCTACAGCTATAATGCAGCGTGACTCTTCCTCTATCAACTTCTCTACTAACTATCTAACAACTTCACATGAAGGATAAGCGAGTTTCAGAAGAGACATTTTTTGTGGTTGATAATTTTACGTAGTGCTTAACATGAACACACATAGAAATTATACAAATAAATTGAGACGTAGTACTCATTAACTAAATAACATTCATTAACACCCAGGGGCCATCAAATACTCTATTATACTAAACATAGGCCTAGTCCAAAGATTGTCATAGACAGGTAGCCTCTACATCCTCTACTTGGATTCATCAAAGCACGGGATCAGTACTCTTTGTTGCGTTTATTGCGAACCCTTTACCTTTACACACCTTAATTTAATAAAACATTACTAGACCACCATAAATAAGAGTAATCATAAGAGCATTCATATTATGAAAATTCGTAGCTTAAGGTCTGCAGTGTGAACTTCACCATAAAGTTTAAAAAAAAACTCAAGTTATTAAAACATTTTTTTGTTCTTCCAGATCCTCAAGTCTTCGTACACACTGTTCACGTTTTTGGATCATAAGTAATTTGGCATTTTATTGTAGTTGTTAGTAAAATGTTTTTAATTTTTGTTTATGTATGAATCACTATTTTGGACACACTAATATATTTATGAGGCCTCAATAGGTCTCTTGAGATTTTTAAAAATAAGCCCTTACGACCGTATACACATAATTGGGGAGGTTAGTGTCTAGATATATTAGTCGCTTCAACCCACTTTTCACCAGCGCTTATTTCAAATAATTGTAACTTATTCATGTAAGAAATAACTTATATGTTAAAAATAAAACTTCTATCGCTCTTCCGGTCTTTTTTTTGAGTCCTTCAACGTGCTTTAAACAAGCCGCTGTCACTGTCAGAAGTAAAAGCTTTTTTAAACTCCACACAAATCGTATTTGATGGGCATTTGTTTAATGTAAGATCAGAGGTCGCTCGTAAAATTGACCACTGTTTTAATTATTGTACTGAGTACCAAGACAGTATTTGTGAGTCACTGCACACCGCCGACGCCTTATGTTTTATGTTTTACGCATTTCCGAACATCTTTGTTTACTTATAGCAAATGTTTGGGTGTGAAATTATTCAATTAAATATTCACAGGTCATAAAACTCTCGATTACGAGAACGCCGTCCGCGTTAGTCACATCGACACAACGAGAAATAAAAAAAAATTGTTTACTGAAATATGTCTTTTGTCTGATTCCCTGAATGCAATAAACATTCGGGTCAACTAAAAATAAACTTTATCTTCTATCATTTATCCGCTGAAATATATTGTTGGCGAAATTCTCTTGAAGCTTTTCGTCCCGGCGAGCGCGGGCGGTCGTCCGGCGCGGACACCGCCAGACAATTCAGGAGCCCGCCTCTTCAGTGCTCCGTACGTCGTAAGTGCCGAAAGTCGTGTAAAAAGTAGTATCCGGCCACGAATAGCGCGTGTGGAATTCCGTTTATAAATACACGGGCTTGCGGCAGGAGGGCGAGCGAGCGAGCGACTGCGCGGCACGATGTTCGCGCGCGAACGCCGATGATATTTACGGGCGGGGGGGCTCGCCGGCGCACGTCGCCTGCGCCGCCGCGTGCGCGCGCCCCCGTCCAGCGCCTTCACGCCGACCACGTGAGTGCCTCCAGTGCCTTTAGGGCTATCCCAGCTGTACTATAGACTAAGACCGCTGAACTCAGATGCCGAGTAGTCTATTTGCCGTTGTGCTACTTACCAGCTTATGTAATTTATCGCGACAGCTTGTTTAGATGGGGTGACTCCATGACTCACGAACTTGTCTAAGTTACTTTAAGAGATTGTACTGACGGGGTAAGCTTCTATCAAACATTCAAGAAAGACCCTCCTATCTTCCAACAGAAAGAAAAGTGTGCCTTATGAGTTATGGCTTATACTAACATTACGTTTTAATAATTACTTTACACTTATAAACAAAAATAACTCTTGAAGCTGAAAGTGGAAGCCAAAGGGTTCGTCGTGGACGGAAGATGTTCGATCCTCCTCTTCCACCTATCGTTTGACGTCCGACGTCGTATCAATGTTTGTTTACTTTGTAGATCGGCCATTTATACGATAGCGTTCGATGCGGCAAGTGAATGATTAACAATAATAATTGATAAGCGGCTAACGACTTATTGATTCGGCCTTATAAAAGTAAAGTATGTATAAATGTATGTATAAACCGCAAATATTTGATATAGTTTTGGAGCCAAGAAGAGTCCACTAAACTGCTCCAGCGCTGGGATGATGGACTTTAAAATGAGCTCTGACTGCTGACTACCTCGGATTCAGCCTTGCATTCCTTCTTAGTTGTATATCGACCATCAATTTCTGTTGTCGAAAACGATAAACTTTTCTTACAGTAACTTTGTTAGATACTGCCCTATAATTTGTATCCCTTACTTGGCAAGCTATTATCGTAATTAGCCTTTTCAAATAATTTTCAACATAAGTGACGTGCATTTTTTAAAACATATGTACAAATTCATTCGGGGTTATGTTGAGGAATCACGCTGGGCAAGCGGGTCAGCAAACGCGGTGCCGATACCCTCGCAGTGATCATAAAACCAGAGTTCGGTCTTCATTCAACTTTCATCCTTCAGGCTTTTCTATACTTACCTATTAATTTTAAGTCTCATCGTCACTTTAATCCAGTATCGAGTTGAAACGTTTGTCAAAACCATCATCATCAGTCCTCTAATATACTTAGGCCTAGGCTTCCGGATGGGAGAATTTACCGTTGACAGACAGACTGGCGATATCATCTGACTACCATCAAACTAACTGACTGACATCTGAATGTGCTGAAGCTAAGCTTCTGACAGCCACACGAAGATGGAAAGGAAAAGAGGAAATAAGAGGGGATACTACTAACTCTTTAGTAACTTTCGGTGCCGGGGTCGCGTAGTTGAGTTTTATGCCAACAACTGCGGGTTAAATAATTGGAATAAACCCGGCATTGTCTGTTATACAAACTATGAAATAGAGGTCCGTGTCATACTATTATTGTAAATGCCTACACCGACATATATTTACGACTATATATTTCGGTACGATATTACCGGAAGTCGCACTTGAGTGTGGTAAATATTAGGTAACCCCGTAACTAAATGACACTTGGCACGTTGTTCGGTTTTTCTACTGGATTCTACCCTACGCTCAACTACCCGATACGGCCACATCAGTTGATCGATCGGTTACAGTAAAATTTATCCTTTTTAATTGCTTTTGGGACTGTTGGTTAGTACTGGTTATCTAGTAGTAATAAATGGTAGTAGTAAAGTAGTTAACCTTAGACAACATAAAGACTTGCAGAGGAGGAAAGTGACCTACTTTATAATAACCCGAATAAACTTTATTACTTTGCTTACGCTTCTTAAGATACGCCACTTCTTCTCGATGTAAAAATATAAAATAAACAAGAACAAGGAATGACCTGAATCCAGGCTGGCAATTGGCTGGATATACATATTCCATAGTTAATAGAATCAGGCGATACTTTGTGGAAATCCATTATATTAAAGGTGCGATGTTACTTATCTAACATCTTTAAGGAGATTTCAAGGGGGTGGAGTCGCTGAACTACGATGCTCCCGGAGATAGCCATGAGATTTTAGTGGCCTCTTACGAGACCTACAACCGGAAAGTGGTTGGCAGGTATTTTCTTCACTACCATACTATAAGATTTCAATTCATTAGAACCATTTTCTTAAGAAGAAGAAAATTTTAAATAAATATGCAATAAATCGCATAGGGCAGCAAGGGTATCTTCTCTATGGCCCTTAGCAATATTGAGAAAATTAAAGTTATTAACAAATTATATTATATTATATTAGGTTAAATCCTTGCTTTATCCTCTCTTAAATGTCATAAGATAAATACAAAGATATCGCATTTTATACTATTACGGAACCTGGAAACGATAACAAACACATTCTCTTTCCACGTGCGAACTGCATAAGTTGCTTATTCCGTTGATAGAACATTGATACGCGCATGACGTCCGATCCGAAGCAACAGAGCAATCCCATCAACCGTTTAGCGCGGTTAGTTTCCTTCTATTTATATCCGTGCATTTAGGGGCCGATGGTGAGCCGAATACCACTCCAACCTTGATACTCTACCCGATTGTGTGTACATCTCCACTAGGGCTTGCTGTCTAACGTCTCGGTTTGTAGACTTTGATATAAATCGGGATATGCAATATGAATCTCCTAACATAAAAAGTTCCAGTGTAAATAAGCATATTTTTTTTTTTGGAGACTATACTACTGACAACGAATCAATGAACCTTGGCTGCCTTTGGCAATTAGTTTAAATATGATTTACTTTTGTTAGTTTAATTATTTGAGGGTTTACCGTTTAATAAAACGAACGAGACTTTTCACTGCACTGATTTCTTTCAAATACCACTTAACGACTTCAGTCACGGACTCGGTGGTTACCTGCCTGCTGAATCACGAGATCGTCACAATCGACAGACGGATTTTGACAGTGGACGAGCCGTTATACGAGTAGTTATTCTCTTTTGTTTGTTACTTTATCTAAAGTTGCGCATAATTTATGTAATCTGGGTAATCTAAGAGCGCACCTGGTGGTCAGTGGGTACTCCAGCCCATGGACAACTGCAACTAACTTTCAATAAATAAGGTTACAATTGCGTTACAAGATTAAGACGGAATGTCTTAGAATCTGTGATAGTACTGACTTTTTATACCATCTGTATGACTACTTGACTACAGAAAAAGGTAAGCCCTAGGCAACAAAGGAACGCCACCTAGCAAATACATATTTAAAAACGGAAAATTTATAAAATGACCACAGATATTTTGTGAAAAAGTTATTTCCTCTAGCATAATTCTATAATTCTGCTATAATTCGGAAGAAATGTTTTACCTACAATTTTGATTCCCTGCACCACCACCGTTTAATGTTTAAGAATATTAAAAAAATTGCAGTAACTGTGACATTGTACATGTCAAATATCTCCTTATATTTTAACATGGTCTGTTGTAGACGACCGCTACATGAGCGCATTTTAATGAAATTTAGCAGAAACACTGAATATACTTTTTAATCTTGGTTAAATATACTTTCTCATGGAACTGCTTGGACAGCCACGGGCGGTCGTTAGTAATTGATAAATACTAGGTCGCGTAAAAAGTATAGTATATATGTAAATACATGGCATTTTAAAAACCGAAAAATAATATGTACCGGTTTCTCGCTATTTTAATATTGTTTCTCTATTCGCCTAAATGAGTTAATCTAAGGAATAAATTTGATATATTTTGAAGTTATATTACAAAAAAGGGAAAAATACGGTACAAGCCACGAAAAAAAACATTACAAATTACGTTTATGGACTTAACGCAGCGTCAGTAAGTGAGTGAGCGGTGATCTGTTACGAGCACTGAAATCCCTATATTCCAGGGGGTTCCAGACCTTGTATCAGAATAAACGGGGCGTACACGGACTGGTTTGTAACCATAAATGTGTTAGACAGAGCTGTGTAGCATCCCCATGGCTGTTCAATTTATTCATGGATACTTGTTTGATGGATTTGAAGGAGAAGAGTAATTGTGGACTAGAAATGAATGAGTTGCTTGTTAAATGTTTGCTCTACGCCAACGATCAAGTCTTACTTGTGTCATCAGCTGAGGAAGTGCAGGCAATGGTGACAATAATGAATGGAGCACTGGAAAGAAAGTGAATGAAAGTAAACGTTAATAAGACAGAGGAGAGGATGACGGAAGTATGTATCGAGATTAAGAAAGATAGTTTAGAGCAAGTGAATGAGTTGGAAGGTACGAATTTGACATTGAAAGGAGAGCGATGGTAGGTAATATGGTGAATGACGCATTGCATACATTTATGAACAGCCAGGCGATATAGAGGGGTATTGGTACCAACACTAACTTATGGAAGCGAAAGCTGGGTATGGCAGAAGAGGCATGGAAGCAGGATAAATTCAGTAGAAATGAGAGCGTTAAGAAGTATGATTGATGTGAAGATAACTGACAGGGGACTTTCACGATGAAATCGGAGACGTTCTGAAGAAAGGTCAGGTCAAGAGTACTCTAAACCAACTAGCATGCATGCGAAGATTGATGAAAGTGGAAGAAGCGAAAGACGTATGTCAGGACCGTAGAAGGTGGAAGAAGATTGTCTCTGCCTACCCGTGAGCGTGAATATATATATATAGTAAGTAGCACAAAATTGGTTCAAGCGTTTTTAGTCCGGGAATTTTGATGTCAAAGATGAAGCTCGCTCTTGTCGACCAATTCCGGATAAAGTCGATGCCATTTTTGAAAAAGCGGAGCAAGATATATTAGTAGTTACGACTTAGCTGATGAGCTAGAGGTTGATGATCCACACAGATGAACCGTTTTGAGCCATCTGAAATTTGTATATACAAAAAAGCTCGATATTTGGGTGCCACGCGAGGTCGGTGAAAGAAACCTAATGAATCGTGTATTTTCTTGCGATTATCTATTGAAACATAATGAAACCGAACCTTTTTTAAAAAGATTGAACACTGGTGATAAAAAGTGGATTACCTACGACAAAGACATGTCAAAAAGATCATGTTGAAAGCGCAGTCAAGCTCCACAGAATATAGCGAAACCCGGATTAAATTGTAACAAGGTGGTATTGTGTGTATGGTGGGATTGGAAAAGCATCGTTCATTTTGAAATTCTATCGCCGGGCAAATCCATTTCTATTGCCAATAGCTGATGAATCAAGTAAAGAAGAAATCAAGCAAGTTCTTCTTTACTTAGTTCTTCAACCATGTTGACATTAAGCAACTTCTCACATATGGAGACAATAGGCTGACCGAAATCTCCAATACTGATATATTTACAGGTACTACATGCCTTTCCCTTATCTTCTCATGAGGGCTATAAGATTCGTTTAAGGGAAAAAACTTTGTAAATCTAATTACGTTCCACATTGATGGCAGATTTCACCATCTCAAAAAATGCCAGAGGTAGTGGCGCCTGCCTAAACTGATGTAAAGTGCTTGTCTAATCTTCTGTTTACAACCAGAAGCTGCTCTATGTTAGTAAGAGAAAATTTTAAAAAAGTTAGTAATCTCCAATACTGATATATTTACAGGTACTACATGCCTTTCCCTTATCTTCTCATGAGGGCTATAAGATTCGTTTAAGGGAAAAAACTTTGTAAATCTAATTACGCTCCACATTGATGGCAGATTTCACCATCTCAAAAAATGCCAGAGGTAGTGGCGCCTGCCTAAACTGTTGTAAAGTGCCTGTCTAATCTTCTGTTTACAACCAGAAGCTGCTCTATGTTAGTAAGAGTAAATTTTAAAAAAGTTAGTAATAATTATCCAAAATATTTTTTCGTGGATAAATTGTTTGTTGTTAATTGTTGCTAAAATGTTTTTCCAGAGCTTGTTATAGCGAAGAATGACGATAAACATCAAGAATGTATATGTATATGTACGTATAATATCACACACTGCTTTTTCCCAAGCTCTTGCAATGAAATTATGGTTTCACGTTGCACTGACATAACGAAATAAATTAATTTTTTACACTTTTTAGGCCATAAACCATATTGAAATGACGCGAAGTAGTGAGAAAACAATAAATAAAACTAAAGAAAATGCAAAGTATTCCCATTTTGAAATGTTTACTTCATTTTGTTGACGTTGTTTCGGGGATGCACATACAAAGAAAGTGAGTACACTTTCTTTACCGACAGAAAGATGGTGAGAAAATACAACATGATCCGAAAGTGTGTTAAAAAACTATAGTTTTGGTTGAGATCCGAACCCATCTCGCATGTGCGCTTACCGCTCCGTTCACATTCCTCAGTTGTTTAGCCTACCAACTATTACTAATAATGTGTCACAGAATAATAGAGAGATATAACATTTACACATCCTTATGTGTAAATTGTATAATAATCGCTTATGTTCTCGCCAAGACATTTTTAATACATCTTTTAAAACTTTAAAAATCTCAGTTAAAAGTATTATTTAATTGATACCGTAGCAGCATGCAATTTGCTTTTAAATATCATTTGCATATTTTTGAAATATTTTTGTAAAGTGAATGTCGTGTAGAATTTGTAATAGGGCCTAAGGTTTATCAATGTAATATCATAATGATATCATTTGTATTAACTGATCTATGGTCTATAAATTGTACCTATCTAAATAAATAAATAAGTAAATCTCGGAAGGCTGAACCTTGTTTAAATAACTATTTCCAAATGGAATCATTTTTGATCATAATAGTAATGTAACATAAAAAAAGAAAATACGTAAATACTGTAGTAAAGTAAATGTAAGTCGTGTCATAACTAATGGACGACTGCAGAAAATACTACGGGACAAGACGTAACTCATGACTCGTCAGACATGACAAACAAAGTTTGGCTATACGTACATTTTGAAGTGCGACATTAATGCGGTTTCATGCCAGGGAATTCACAAAAAAGACCTTGAGTTTGGTACGATTTCTGAATACGCCCAACCACGGCTTCTAAAAGGGCATTAGTAAACAAAAAGATGTTCCTCGTGCCTGTCGGGTTGTGATAGAGCCGGCGATGTGAGATCTTCGCCGCATGTTGTCTTTTATTCGGGTACGTTACATGTATGTTATTCTGCGCTCAATTACGAATATTCTTGGCCGCGTATCGTTTTACGACGCACCGCAAATCGGATTATGAAAGCACTACAATAAACTCAAAACATTCATGAAAGCCGTGCGTTGTGTGAAGTTGGCTGCGGTGAGCGTTCCTAAAACATTTTTGTTTATTGTCAACGACAGAGCACAGAATGTTGGTAGCTTTGACATTTTAAAAAATTGTATGACTGACCTCTTTAATAGGCATGTGCTAGGTATTTGCGGACAATGTTAATATTAGTTGAATACTATTACATTTGTAGTAGTTAGAGTTTTATTCCCTGACTACCACCACTCATGAAGACCCAATATCAATAAAAAAAATTTAAGCGTACTAATATCGAAATATTTTTAATTTCTCTGATTTTAAAGACTTCTCACAATATTGCAAAAAAAATGGTAAATCGACACTTAATATTGTAACAATATTAGTGATGTGTCTACCGAGGATCCAACTTAGTAAGCTGCCAATGCTCTCAAAATTTGTGTTAGTCTCACTATAGGATTTTTCATTTCTGTCGTGGAGCTCTTTTGCAGTCATAAATTGCACACAAACAAACACTCAGACTCGGAACAATTATTTGTAGGCCAAACAAACAACGCCGCAGCCAAACGCTTAGCCACTGCTACAATGTATTTCTTAAAGTATTTTTTTCAAATTTCAATATTACCCGTAGACTGCACCGCCTCCAGGCTCTAGGCGACCGACTGCTGCCGGAAATATGTCCGAAACGTCAAACCCAAACACAAGTTCTAAAGACTGGTTATATTCAGCGTCACTAGCCCGAACGTAAGGGCACTACGCTCACAAAACCCCCAAATTTTGCTGGTCACTTCCAGGAAAGTCCAACGTTCAGCAGTAGCTTGGAAAAAGCTAGTAATGACGATAATTATGGTCGCTCTACACTGCGAAAACGAAATTATGACGAATTAGAAGAAGGAAAGCTTAAAATTACATATTCATAAAATTATTAATTGTATTAAACATATATATAGACAAATTAGACAAACCGTTGACTGTCAAAATATTTATAACTAAAAATTAAGCTGTTTTCAATGTTAACATTATAGTAAAATATGAAGAGAAGTAAGAAAAGTTTTCAGTTCGTTTGTTTGTAGAATCCTTTGCAATCCATAGTATTCAAGACAAGGTAACCACTAAACCATTTTATGTCTTGAATGTGAAAAATAACCTGGTATAATTTTATCGAAGAATGATGTCGCACGGAATTTATGTGATATATTTTTTAGCTAGAGGATAAGGCCCCTGGTAAATTATTTTTATTGTAACATTTGTCCGAGGCAGCAAAGCGAGCATCCTAAGAAGTGCAAAGCCAGGGCGAATCCAGTAAGATGGGAATGTTCGGATGAGTCGAGTCAAATGGTACTTTGTTATCATTTGACTACCCACTTTTTATCTATCCGAGAGATAAACCGTGATGGGTGAGGCTCGTCGCAGAATTCGCTCCAGGAGATTGTCGTGACATTACTAAGGCTTTTCGCTTGGTGACATTTTACGACAGACACGGAAAGAAAAGGGGAGGCAGAGTATTTTGCCTCTGCCGCCATGGCTGTCTCAACATATTCGGACTTATAACATTAATTTTAATACACGTACATTTTAAATGATTATTGTCGTGATTTTTAGAATTATTGTGTTTTTGTCTATCTTCTTCTTTGTGTGTTCGCGTTAGACTAAAATATTGTTAGACTAAGCTGATGTAAAAAGGAGCGTAATGATTTTCTTTAGTAACAACTGTATGACTTTACACATATAAATGGCAGGGCAGAAGGAAGGCCAGATTCTTTTATGCCCTCCCTCTGCGAAAATAAAAACTTCTTTCAAACTCTGAAGTCCTACTGCTGCTCAAGGTCTCATTATAGTGTTAACCCGAATTCAACGCGAGCGTAGCCGTGGGGAAAAGCTAGTATATAATATTTACACAGTTACATAGCCTTTTTAAGGAACTATAAACAAAATATTAGTGTACTAGAGATAGTGTGTAGAGATTTGGATCTCTTGTTTTCGATAGACCTCGTCTCTATGTTTTGGGTTCATCATAGGTTGGATGGATTCTCTGTTTTCCGTTGTTTGCTAGAAACTAGTTTGTATTATTTATTCTCCGCTTCCATATAATATAAATATAAAATACAACCACTTATTGTACAATATTCAGAGATATAGACTAAAAAATATGTCCTACTTATTTAGTAATATCTGCTTCCAGTGGTTCCCGAGCGGGCGGGGCATCGAGGGCGGCGACGGCGAGGTGCGACGCTCGCGCGGCAAACGCATCACGCAGCGACGCGGTGCCATCAAACACCATAAGTGAGGACCATTTACTTATTTTCTTCTTAGTCCACTGTAAATCGCAAAACATACATCATTTATACTCAAAGGCGTTTTTATGTTGAAGTAAATATAAGTAGATTTACAACGCTATACTCATATATGAATCATCCGCAGTTCAGATAGACCTTTCAAACTCAAAAACTCGTATGGTGTGAACAGCGCTCGGCGGCCGTGCGGCGTGGTATTAAAATATGCCCCCCATATAACTCTTGTTTACGACTGAACCGTGGCCGCTAATCCGCACATCCATTCCGTCGGCTTTTATTGTAGATAGATTTAGATATTGTTTAAACGATTTTCATTATGACGTACCATCGGTGGAACATTGTCGGCAAACTTATTGTGGTAAATATCTGGAGAGTGTGAAAGGGAATTTAGAAACCACCATATAATAATAAATCTAAAATGAAGTCCAGAAAATCCTTTCGAATATGCCAAAACACAGACACAGACTATTGATGGGGAGCAGCATCATAATTGCGAGTATTTTTTTTTTATGGGTAAGCGGGAATACGAGCAAGCGGCTTACCTGTTGGTAAGGGATTACCTTTGCCCACGTACATCTGCAACATCAGAGGAGCTGCAGGTACGTTGCCGGTCTTTAAAGATATTTAGGGGGTGGGCCATCCCATATCCATATAGGGAGAGGGTTTGGGGAGGAGGGGACTGAGCCTCCGTTTACCTCAATCACCGAACGACACGCAGAAGCACAAGGTTCCTCTACTTCACGCCGGTCGTGGTATTAAGCCGGTTATGATATTAACTCGGTATAGCCGGCCCTTTCGAGCCGGTGTCAGGATCACCTGTCATTAGTGGTGTCATGTTAAAACTTCCATGTCAACTACAACAGGATTACTTAAACATGAGTCTGAGTTATATATAATAAAGTTAAAAAGAATAACAGAAGGTGCGTGCGCCAAAAACTTTTGTAATACATAGTCCGGAGTCGGATCCGATAGGTGGCGCTGTAGTCAAATTTTCAACAAATTCTACATTTATGGACCAAAATCACTCATATTCACAAAACATGTTAGTTTAGTTTAGTAAGTAATAAATAAACCAAACTCATCGCGCCACCTACCGGAAAGAGTAGAACAACGCGCGAACGAATTATATAAATATACGTTGATGCGTCTGTTAGAGATCCTGTAACTTCTTAACGACTTGACCAATTTACCGTGATCAAAAAGTGGCAATAGTTACTGGTTCCCACTTCCAGGAGTTAAAGTCGTGTTAACTTATAGTGTGATGATTCTCATTGGATAGGGTCGCTGCGTACGCGGTACTCGTAGCTGGCAGCTAATAGATGCATGGAGTGAAGTTCGCCTTTACGCAACTGTCCTTATCTAGCTCATCAGGAGAAGACACGTTTTTTCTAAATTGGATTAGGGAGAAGAACGAGCTAATAGCCTGCAAACAACTTCTATGAAATAGTTACAAATGCGTTATTACCCCTGAGGACAAAGATTTAATGCTTCACAGCCTGCACAGTCAACACAACAGCGCTTGCGCTGCTGATTGGCGGGACGTTTCTTATTATTGGAAAGCGACTACCCTCTTTCCTACCCCTTGAATACCAAGGATTTACGTTCGAATCTATACACGTGTAGAATCTTTGAGCTACAAGTTCATCTTACTTCATTTGTATAAATATTTCTCTTCATTAATATCCTAAAAAGTAAAAGTTTCTGGGTCTGTTAATTTGTAAATAGTAATATCAAACTTATAAGTTCGAAAATTCTTTTAATGGTACACTTTATTTTACTCCTGGATATAAATTACAGTATATATAAAAAAAATACTCTTTGTTTTGTTTTAATGTTTGGATGTCTGTCGGGTGTAGTTGCCCAAAATCCTGGCCCCTTGGCTGGCTCTCATGGGTGTTGATGAGCAGGATTGTTGCAGTTGTTTTAGTGGAGTTTTAATGAAATTCCTTATTTTTTAACAATTGTACTGACGTATAATAATAAAAGATAAATTATACAATTAAAAACTACTTCTTCCAAATGCAAACCGAATGGTAAGATGGGTAAACGAGATCGTTGAATGTGAAATGGCGGTTAGAATTCAAAAATTGATAAGCCACACACGCGGCGCTTACGTTGCGTTTCGTTTTATGATATAAACGCAACAACTATACAAATGTAATACAACAACACAAGTTTTATTCAGCGTTTCCATTTGGACTAAGATTAAATATCTCGATAGCATAGTAGTCAATACTTCACTACTACTTTATTAGTCTATTGTAGTCCACTGCTGAACATGGGCCTCTTCAAGAAAGTGATATTAAAAGACGGCATACATTTCCTGGAAGGTTTGCGGATACTCGTTGGGCAAGCGGGTTGGTAAGAGCAGTGCCTGTACCCTCAGACCTAGCCTTCCGGGTTTGGGCTCAGTCAATAGGGAAGGACCGCTACCATACGGTCGCCAGAGGCTCATTTGTTTGCTAGCAGGGGTGTACAGGGAGGAAATTTAACATTTTTTTTTAAATGCTAACCGCAGCAGCAGCCTTGAGCAATTAAATGTTTTAAATTTAAATTGGTCTCGTCACATTTATAACATTGTTGGTTCGGCCGTCTATTTATCACTTGCGAACGCCCACTTGTTGTTAACATATATAGGCCACATAGCAAAGAGAGAGTTTTGAAATAACGTTATAAGAGCGCAATGTAAAACAAATTTTAGGTCTAAAGGTATAAAGGTCTTATTAGTTTGGTAATAATAATCTTTTCTGATTAGGGATGTGTTGTAATTTAAATTCTCAACATTTTGCAGCCTATACGTATTTAGATCAGCTTACGATAGACGGGGTAAGCCCTGTGAATTAAAAAAAAAGAATTCAGTCATCAATTTTTTAATAAAAATTGTAGATTGATCTTTTTTCTAGTTGAAACGAAGATAACGTCCGCAGCGAAAGATATAATGTGAAAACGAGCTGTTTTCTTTTCAATACTAATAGGGACAAGGAAAAATATATACTGCGATGTAGTGTATGGACCATGTCTACTATCAAGGACTGAGTTTTCGCATGCGCATAACATTCGAACGTACAAAGTTTCAAATTAATGATATATTAATAAAATAGTACAACGGAAATGATACAAAACCTTAACAACATTCACAAAAAGTAAGATTAAATTTATGATCAAAGTATTTGCAAAGACCAAAGTACGTAGGTACTAAATAACAAAAACATTTGGGTGTAATCTTCTTTTCGTCGTAATTCTTCAAAGGGTTCTTCCTTTTTGTGAATTCTAATGTTAATGTTTTCCAAGTCGCAAAATCGCATGGAGAATCTTCTAATAGACAACTATTACTCGATAAATACCAAAAAATATGAAGACATAACGAGCAGTCAGGGTCTAAGATTGCGAATCAGCCTACCGAGCATGGTATTTACGGCAAATAATCTATCCTAATTAGAAGAAACCTAAGTCAAGCAAGCAACCTACTGGTGACGATTATTTACATATACACATTTTCCTAGAAGTTTTAATGAAATTCAATACTTTTTGTATTATATTTCAGAGTCCACGAAGTGAACGGTCACCGGTTCGTTGCGAAGTTCTTCCGGCAGCCTACGTTCTGCGCGTTCTGTAAGGAGTTCTTGTGGGGCTTCGGCAAGCAGGGCTATCGTTGCGTCGTTTGCCAGACAGCCGTGCACAAGCGATGCCACAGTAAGCTGCTTGGCAAGTGCCCCGGCTCCAGCGTGCACTCCGACGCTACCGTTGTAAGTTTCAACAGAGAGTTATAATAGGCCATGATAACTCGATGGTTAGCTCTACTATTAAAATAATCGGCGATCCTAGATTGGAATCACAGCCGATACTGAACATTGTACAACACATACAACACATGTTGGTAAAAGCCATGATAATTATTGGTTGTGCTTAAAAAATCGTATTTAAAAGAAAGGGCCTCCCCCAAAGATTGCCTCATCATGGCGGGGGCTTGCCTTTGTTGCCACGCCTGGCGAGCGTGTTTTTTTTTGTTCTAGTGTAGGTAGATGCTGCTGCCCATCTCCTAATATAATTTATTACCATTAGTCGCCTTTTACGACACCCATGGTCAGACAGAGTATGCGCTATTCTTTACTTCCGACAGACTTCTTTATTTCAGTTGTACTTTTCCATAAGCATCGAAAAATCCCAAGGGCAGACGTAGAGAAAGAATGCCAGCACTTACTGCTTCTTTCTCTTTTTTTAATTTTTTTTTTAATTTTTTTTTTTTATAAAAACGTTACCTTCCGTTACATGAATTGCACATGGACAAACACCCAGACCGGGAACTATTATTTGTTGTCCATACAAATACTAGTCCCGTGCGGGAATCGAACCCGCAACCCACAGCGCCGCAGCTGAACGCCTTAGCCACTACGTCACCGAGCCGTCAAACACTCTCGACACACAACTTTGTCTAGAGGCGTGTCGAATAAGGTAGACTCGTGTACTAACTCGAGTGCAGGGGCACCCCAGCACCAACTCCTTCCATTTGACCGCATCCAACGTCGAGCGGCTCGAATTGTCGGCGACCAAGCTCTCTCTGATCGGCTTGATCCTTTGGCCTTGCGAAGAGATGTTGCTTCTCTTTGCATTTTTTACAAAATTTTCCACGGGGAATGTTCTGAGGAACTGTTCGGATTGATCCCAGCTGCTGAGTTTCACCATCGTACATCGCGACTGAATTCGAAGTTCCATCGATACCACCTAGATGGTTGGCATTCCACCACAGTGCGTTTTAATCGAAGTTTTCTGCCACGCACTTCGACTTTGTGGAATCAGCTGTCGCCAGCAGTATTTCCGAATAGTTACGACTTAGGGACCTTCAAGAAAAGAGCTTATTCCTTCCTTAAAGGTCGGCAGCGCATCTGTAGCTCCTCTGGTGTTGTGGATGTTCGTGGGCGTCGGTGATCACTTACCATCAAGTGAGCCGCACGCTCGTTTGCCCCCTTCTTCTATAAAAAAAAAAAAAGTACCTTGTAGGTACTTATGTACTCGAGTAAAGATTCTTAGTACTAGCACTAAATCGCGACTTTATGTTATTGTTCATACAGTCCCATCCAATTATTTTATAATACATCTGCTTTGCCACAGTCTCTTAGTCGGCAGTACTCAGTTTTTTTTCATTGGTTTCCCGCCTCGGCCCCCTGTGCCATCCGAGAAATACAGGTTTTTACTTGTTCGTTTTGTTTTGTTTGCGACAGTTCAAGTGTCAAGTTGCGTTACTTAGTTATTGTTGGTTATTTAATTATAAAATAAGTGACATGTATTACGATGTGAGTTAATCTCAGTGTTGGATATTGAATTGTCTGGCATCTGCTACTTAGTTGATTGTATTGATTTAATTATGGCCCCTAGAAAACAAACATCATCAAGATCACTAAAATCTCTAAGGTAAACACTTCAGACTGCCCGCCAAATCACGCTTTTACTACTATTCGCAAATTGAGGGTTTCAGAGATTAAAAACTTAAAAGTAATAAAATTTTCATTTGGCGAACTGACTTGTTAATTTTATCTTATTTCAACAATCAAAATCAAAACAATCAAAAGAGTCGCGAAGTTTTCTTTGATTTTTATGAAAACAGAAAGTTAATTATGTTTATGTATGGATGCTAACTTTATTTGTAATTTTTCTCTTTAGTTTTTTTATATTTAGATTATTTTTTTCTACTAATTATAATATTTTTTTTTAAAGGAAGACATTACGTATGTTTAATTACCAATGCAGAAATATTATCCTTGAAAGAGAACTTAAGGTTCATAGAGCGCGAATAACCTGGGTTTGATCCCCAGTGCCGGCACCACTAAAATTGATAATAGCAATTTTAAGTGCTGAAGGCGATGTGTTCGGCGATCAAGGAAAACATTGTGAGGAAACATAAATTTTTGAGAAATAATAAAAAAAATTTACGAAATCTTATTTCATGAAATAACACATAAATTAATAATATTTTGTTAAATAATGCAACTTGTGTCGTAATTCATGGTCATTAAATGAATAAATGATAGTCATTAAAACTGAATATTAAATTATTAAATAAACATTTTTATCATGTTGTTTGTAAATACTAATAAGGAAATTAACTTAACGATGGAAAGTTAAGCCATTTTTTCGATAACTTACGTTTATTACTTTTGCCAAAAAAGTTCACGGCACAATACGCCATATTTCTCATTATTTTGATTTTTTTATATTTCTCTAATTTAGATTAAGCCGCCTATGAAGGCCATAGGGAAATGATATATATATATCTGAAAGTATCCTCAAAAGGTAACACCACATTCATAATTCAATAAAAAAAATAAGGGTTAGGGCTTACCCTATATGATCCGTTTTTATTTATTTCGCGAAGCACGTGAACTAAGTTGAAATATACCAGACCTAAAACGTACAAAAAGTTAAATTAGGTACTTTTTTTGCGTTCTGTTAACCCGAATGATAATATCACTAAATCACTCAATAATATCACTAAATACTCCTTCTTTTAGTACCTACGAGAGCGGTTCAAAGTAGATGTACCCCACCGATTTCGGCCGCACCAGTTCATGTCACCGACTTTCTGCGACCACTGTGGTGCTCTGTTGTATGGATTTTTTAAACAAGGATTCAAATGCGAAGGTAAAGATATTAGTTACTTACTTTGTGACATAGATACTTCTTTTCATCATAATTTATACAACTCTTTGTTGGTCTGCGATAAAGTAGATAATATTATATTTAAATTCACTAGTTCACTACGATCCTACTGAGTACATAACTTAATGTCTCTACTAAGTCAATGTTAGTGAACATGATGTACTTATGTTCAGTTTTCTTTTTAGCATAAGAGCTGAAGCTTTTTATGATCGTATAGCATAAGCGTCCTAGCGGATTGGTGAATGTTGATACGTATGTTGGTTGTTCACTGGTTAAAAGTTTACCATTAAGATACCAATTAGGTCTCTTAATGGCAACAAAACTATACGTATAATATTCACTATACCTAATGTTAAACATATAGATACCAAGGTACTTATAAATGAGGAAGAGGAAGGCATTGTGAATACAACTGTTTATCTTGGATAAACAGTTGCATGATGCAAAGCATATCTAAACTCTGATCTGATTTTGCTCTGCAGCGTATACTGTTAGAAAAATAAAATATCTTTCTAATTATATACTAAATTGTAACAAAAAAAGAATTAGATTCTAATATTGTGACAGCTAGGATAGTTTATTTTAGTTATTTTCATATCATAATATCCTAAGGTATTTTGCAGTGCGAATACACGACCGGCATAGAAACAATATTCGACGACAATAAGAGCTGTCTATAAAATCGCTTAGGGATAAATTTAAAAAGATAAATATTCTAACCTTGGGTTATCAATACATTTTTGAAAATGTAATGTATATAAAAACCTAAATACATTGAGTAAGAATAGCTTAGTAATAAATGCCAGTTACTAGACTCCATAGAGACAGAAATTCGTTCATTGTGCGATGTGTACGTTTCTACAACAAGATCCCAGTAAGTGCGCAGTCTACATATCAATAGGTTTAAAAAAAATATTAGTAACAAAGACTTTATAAAAAAAGGTTATTGTAATATAAAGGAATAGATCCCTGGGAATTAGTTGATGTCTCTCGACCTGTTTCTAAAAAATGTATACGAATATTAATCGATTGAAAAGGTTAAAGTTACGAAAACAGGATACCTATAGAGTTTCTAACGGTAAAAGATTTAAAAAATGTGTATTGATAAGAGAAATGTTTATTTCTGATGACGATCAATAAATGATTTGATTTGTATGAATGAATGAAACTCCTCTGTGTTGCCTCTACTATTATATGTATAAGCACCGACGAGCGTCGCTCTAACCAGTAATCGTTATTGTGCAGACATTCGACCATGCATCATTATCAGTTTAAAGACGCATAGCCTCTTCCCTAAGAACTCTTTTGTTTTGCGGAAAGCTCTAAAGATTTTCGATTCGATTACAATGTTTATTTAACTTTTATTCTGATCGAAAAGAGACTAGAAAATATTTTTATTAGAAGTTGTAATTAATTGTCAATTATGATTATAAGATCAGGGGTAGGGTGCTCGTTTAAAATGCCAACATACTAAGTGCCGATTTACCACATGATGAGCAGTAAAGAGAAATATTGACTAGTGAAACATGCGTGTCTGAAGAAGTGTACTGTTGTCATCGGTAGTAAATCCGCTCTTAAAATTTGAATTAACAGTTTTAGCAGTGTAGTCTTCGGCAATAGAGTCAAGGATCTGAAAGCGAGCGCTCTAGCCACTGTACTACCACAGTCGTTATTCTATTTCTAATTTTAATTTGAGTTCATGTTGTGGTGTTTGCAGAATGTTGTTTGCTTGTTAATAAAACTTTTTATATATTGATTGTATATAACTACGTATGTACAGTAATATTTATTTAATGTCTGTAGTGTCTAGAAATTATCTGTATTAATTACTAACGAGTTCTTTACTTATGTTTGCTTTTTTCTTGAGTCGTTTTATGTTTGCTTTGTAATTCAGTTTATTTACTTTACAATTTATATTTTAATTTCTGTAATTGCTACCCTTGCAGGCTGGTTGGCTACTGCAGATCCGAGTTTATATCTTAGTAGATTCTTACAAAGCCTACAAGTCAAATCGAGTCTATTAATTTTCTGGTGCTGCTTTTTCATAATATTGAAGTGACAAGCGAGCTAATAGTGATGCCATCTGATGGTAAGCTGCTACTGAAGCTCGTGGACACATGTACACAACTTTAACTGAAGAAGGTTAAAAATAAGCTATCTCTCCTGAGAAATAAGAAAGAACGCCTCATTTCTTAATAACAGCATAATTACAGGCTGTAATTACACTGCTCTCTCTTTAAAACCCGGATACTACAGTGCTCCTTAGGGGAATATATAAGTAAAAAGGTGGTACCTTCCCAGGCTCGTAGGCGATGTTTGTTTTTTATATATTAGACTTTTATTTATTTATTTAAACTTTATTTGCACATTACTTAACAAAAAGGCGGACTTAATGCCAAGAGGCATTCTCTACCAGTCTACCATTAGATTGAACAGAGAAAATGTAATAGGGTGCACAATAATATTATGTTCATATATATATACTCGAATATTATACTACAATATAATACTTATATATGACGGTACTTAGACATACATGTAATTATAGTTGTACATTATATAAAACACATAACACACTATACATACATATTTATATAACCTTATATATAATGCATACATAAACTTAGATGATTTCTAGTGTTATAAAAAAAAATGTTCTTAAACTGCACTACTATTGCATCGCCAGGTAATAATCCCAAAGTAAACGCTTGAAAGTGCCTTTACTGGTGGCTGTGCGTATACTATTTGGCAGCTCGTTCCAGAGTCTGACAGCATGATGGGTAAAAGAATTGTGTAAGAAGCCGGTATGGCAGAAAGGTACATTAAGAGATGCATTATCCGCAGAACGGAGACTACGGTCGTGGGAGTCACCCTGATATTGAAAATTTTTAAAATGCTTTATCTTTTCCTTATCAAACAATCCAATTTAAGCGACTAGTCTAAGAATCTACGAAATTACTCTTTATAGTAAATTTAGCCACTGCATTTCAAGTCACTCGATTCTATGGTAAAAGACATGTCGTCTGAAAGTGACCACAAAATTTCAAATCTATATCCTGAGTAGAAAACAACTGGGCATTGAACCGACCAGGAAAAACGTGGGTTGCGGATGCCAATTTGGAATTTTTAAAAGACGTTGGAAAAAATTAGTTGCACACAGTTAAATTCCACATTTTCTCCACAATTTAATTTTACAATCTAATTTAACAAAGTAATTTTTCAAATAACCTTAAAATAATGGAGTAGCGTCTGATTCTATTTACTATTTGGCTTTTTGACAGGCGTGTACACGTATACCTATATATAACTAGTTAGGCCATTAATAATGTTACAATTTAAAAAGTTCTCTTTTATTTTAACTGAATTCAAACTAGAAATGCTGTTTATTCTTTTTACAGTGAATGTTAAATTTAATGTATTGATAAACTGGGTATGGTGTCGTCAGCAATTTTTAAGACGCTCGAAAAACTAGGTATCAGCCATATGGTTTGTATATTGCATTATCGATAATTCCTCTGTGAAAAGCCAGAGGAGATCAGGGCGATGCCGTGCTGTTGGGACCAGATGGCCCGTGAGCACTGTTAAAGCCAGAATTCGATAAAATAAGTTTTCGTAACAAAAGTACGTAAAGAAACAAAAAATATTATCGCGTGAAATGAAAATTCTTGCAAGGATCCTGTCGCGAATACAAAATGAATACAAGACCTGAAGCTTGACCAACGATACGTAGGGCATGCCTTATATCAGTCTGCAGCTTAAGTGAAAGAATAAATCCAAACGTTTGCTATCCCGATACGCTTGTGGAAGATACAGAAATGTACTCTTTAAAGAAGATTTTTTTATTTTTACAATTTAAGAGTCTACAACGAGCAAAATGACAAAGTGTATGTTCACAGCTGTAAAGAAGCCTTGCAACTTTTCGGAATAGTTATACGCGGTCATCATCCTGCATCGATAACGGTTTGAAGGGAGTGCCTTCCTACCAAGGAGTCACGGAGCTTAATTTTTGTCAAAAAGGATTGAAACTTCGGTCAAAGTTTATCAAGAGACCTATAGATATTTACGCCTTAGATCGTGTAGTAAAGCCTCCCAGTGATACACTTTCCAAAAATGACTTACTCGCAAGTCACTTCTCCTGGTGACAGGGCACGAACAATTCAAACCTGCCTCGAGAACAATATGTGTTTGTTTATTAAGCTTCATATACGTGAGAATGTATATGAAGTTTAATTTAATGAAATATTCCGGACTACTTAGAGGTAAGGCTGGCCCTCGTGCAGTCCAGATTTGAATCCATTAAACTACAAATATAATATTACATAATATTAAACTACAGTATAATATGTAGGACGACCCCCCACAAGATGGAGTGACGACCTGCGCAGTGTTGCGGGAAGTCGATGGACGCAGGTGGCTCAGGACCGAGCTTCGTGGCATCTTTGAGAGACGCCTATGTTCAGCAATGGACTTGTTTGACTTGACAACAAATTGTGATTAATTGACCTGCTAGTAGGACATGACCTGCTTAAAACATTGAGTCTCTCAATAAATCTTACCTACTTTTTGCCAATTCAGAAATAAAACTTTGTGGTATTAGATTTCATTCTTCTACCAATACACTTTTAATGTTTCTAATGTTATTAGGTACTGTTTTCTTTGGGTAACTGGTCTTCCCAGTTTATCCCAAAACATTTATTTCAACCTCTCTTCGATATTCTCAAACTATCGCTTAAGTATGGGGCCGAGCATTATGATTGATTATAAGAAAATTATCTCCAATGTATGGGCAAAAGGCATCATTCTAAAATGTCTATTACGTCCCGTGCCGCAGTCAGGGTTAAACTCAATAAAAACAGACTCGAAAACCAACAAGTAATTATTGGTATTCTAGTCAGGTTGTACGTAGTAGAGTCAAGCGATGGCTTCTGCTGCTGGTCTGGACAGAATACCGGCATCTTATTCATCTGCGTTCCGTTCGGTGGTAACTGGAGACCCACTTCCTTACCAGCCTAACAATCGTCTAGGTAGGTACCATCCCTCTGCCCTTTTCCCGCTAGGTAAGGTAGTTCCCCTTAAGTATAAGGTATTTCCCCCAAGAAGTTAATTTTCTCTGAACCCTGTTTAATATTCAAAATTATTCTCTAACTTCTGATTAGACCTACATTTCTACTTTCTTTATTAGGATAATTATGTAGATTATTATTTCAATTTTAAAAACTAAAAATTTTATTTTAATTTCTTATATAAATAGTGTGTATAACAAAACATGAACTGTCTTTGTATTTTAATAATTTTTTTCAAAAGAATACTATTTATTATTAAGTATTGCTATTTATTAAGTAACATTACTAATATTCCTGTTAACCCTCCAACTAAGCTTACAGCTTTGTATCTGGAGTAGTTCACGCCAATTGTCGAATGGCGGATTCGAACTTACGATGTCATGTTTCGTAGTCTGCACCCTAACCCATTTGGCTATTGGTGCTTTATATATTGATAGTTCTAGTATTTTCATGTATTGCTATAATGCTATATCTTGTATTATACATAAAAACAGAAAAAAAGAATATGTGCTCTACTAATTCAAAGGAACGTTATTTAAATTCACATAATTTCGTTACATCTACCTTAACTCAGTTATTAGCAAAGCAACTAGAGAAAATGTGCTTTGTGTGTCCTCCACAAACGGAGATATTGGGCTTAGTGCAAGAATTTTTTGTATTTCTGTCCATTTTTCAGTTGCATAGACCGCTATACATTTTTCGTCCGCTAACTGGCGGATTTAACGCCGGAGTTGGTTGGAATTCTGGCATTATGTTCAGAATGCGAGTTTTTACGAAAATCTCTTCGCATCATGTTATCGGAAGCTGATACGATCTTGTGAATAAGATAGGCATTTAATGCGTGCGAAAATGACCAGGATTGGGTTCCTTTAGATACAAAATATTACCAATTATATTATTAGATAACTTATATCTTATATTCATTTGATCAACAATATTAACTCAGGTATCCTTTTTTCACCGGTTTCTGGATCAATTTTGACGTGATGGGTAGTGGATACTACGAGAACGACTTTGTCACGTTTGTGTAGGGAAGACACTAGTGTGGCATCACTTGGAAAACCAAAGTAATTTTTGTGCGCCTCCCGTCCATGGATCTGAGTAAACTCTGGAGGTATCTCTTTTTTGTTCTTTATTAGTGTGACTAAACAAGTTAGACTAAACTTTGCAAAAGATGCTTCATCTATTAAACGCTCATAAACCAGTTGTCCATGACAATACAGTTACAGTTAGAACCACTTATATCAGCCTTTTGACTACATCGCTTGGAGAATTTCTGAGCTGATATGGACCATCATTCTTTGATGATTTCCAGATAAGTCATACATATTTGCATCACAAATCGCTAACATTTTCAGGCCATACTTAGCTGGTTTGCTAGGGAGGTATTAACGAAATGGGCACCGTCTAGGCAACGCCAAACGCATTTCATCTACGGTCACATGTTCTTCATTTTGTAGTGTTGTTGTATATTAGAAACATATTTCTGGATAATTGCTCTGATTGGCGCCAACTTATCATTTTCCCTTCGCCGTTTCTTCGCTTCCTGTCCTTACATCATCGAAATAGGGATATCTAAGAAGATGTGTAAATCTTAGTAGTGACCCACAAATCCTTGGTATTCAAGTGAGCTCCTCAAAATTTTCCGGCGAAGAAAAGAATTACGAACAAAGCTATTATTTCTGTTACATTCTGTTCTGTTACATTTACAGGTATGAATTATCTCGAACTTTTTCAGACATGTAATTATTGGTGCATTCCTCTATTTTGGCCAATATTTCATCGGTAAAAAATAAAAAAATTATGTTTGATTCTAGAGAAGTCTCTGGAACTTCACATACTGTAGTTCTTATATTTCGTATAGTTTCTTAAATATCCCATGTAGTCACGTATTGTTACGGTTAATACTCCTCGACATTCACATTAAACATTTAATTTGCCATATTTGAATATTTAATTTTTGAACTTATATATAGACTCTACTGAAATGTACTACTCTACTAAATGTACTAATAAGAATATGTACTCACACATGTTAATACAAATATTACAAAAAGATAAACAGTGCAAGAAAAGAACGAAAGAAATTAATTCTTTTTCGTTTACAAAATTTATGAGAATTGTGTATTTTGTGATTTATTTTTAGATAATATTTAAACCATCGCTTGTGTTTTAACTGCACCAATGTTTTATCTTGGACCTAATATTAATTATATAGTAATTACACAGGTACTAACGCATAAATACGATGTCGAACTACGTAGTAGGGAACGTATGCTAAGAATAGAAATAGAATGACGATTTATTTTTGTCATCTAAGCAAGTCTTCAATGCATGTCAGCGAAGTCATTAATGTTTTGAATTTTTATACTGTTACGTAATGAGTAACATTTTTAGTTTCAAATAAAAATAAATAAAGTGATTTAGAAAAAAGGTTCGTTCCGAAATTGTTTAGTCACACGGCTGCTATTATTATTGTCAACGAAATATCATCAATCAATCACCTAGGGAGCGGGGCTCGGGTAGCGGTGGGCGGGACGCACACCTGACGATCAAGCGCAGCGCGTCCATCGCCTCCATCAGTCTACGCCGCGATTCCGCCCAAGCGTCGGCGTCGAACGCGTCCGCGACATTACGCATTAAAATGCCACTATTTTCCGAACATATTTCAAATATGTATTACAGTGGAACGCCTACGTATATCAGTTCACCGTACACCTATGGCAGTTCGTTTACTCCGCTGGGAACATCATATAGTGCTTCGTATCTCAATCCTGGTGCAAGTTACAGTAATCACTCATCATTAGGAGGATATTCGCGTACACCTATAACGACAAGATGGACCCCTAGTGGAAGATCTTATTCTCCAATGCTAAGTACGATTTCAGAGCGAGTAACTTCTAGTCCTGTGCGAATTAATAGCCCGAGAAGAATCCCGATTCAGAACAGATCCAACAGAACATATGTATCTTCAACCTACGCTAATCGACCAGTCAATATTAATACAGCTGATATCGATGTATCTCGAGACAAATATAGAAATAAAATATCCAGTTCTTTTGACACCCAGCCGCAATTACAAAAAAAAAGCTCAAACGTTGAAGAAGATAAGTGTCCACATACGCCTCGAGTTGAAGATAAACCTGAAACTGGAATAGATACTTCACCAGGCATTCAACGAGGTACTATAAAGCGTGAACGTACCGTAGTAAGGTTACATACCCTTAAAAGAAAGGAAAGAGACTCGCCTCGTAAGCCGATTGAAAAGTTACAAAAAGACAGAGATAATATTGAACCTGAAAAGAAAGTTTATGAAGGCAAAAACAAGGAAGACTCTGTGGAGACTAAAGGGTGGAGAGAAAAGTTATCTGATGATTTGATTTATAAGGATACCAGAGAAAAGAAATCGATGGGTGCTAAACTGATTGAAAAATTTCAAGTTAAAAGCAAAGATACAGATGTCGCTGCCAATGATAAGGATGTTTCAAAATGTCAACAAAATACAGTGACAATATCACCAGGACAACATACAACGAGTACAAATAATAAGTGCCTAGATAGACGGTGCTCTATGGAACTTTTAGCAGAACAGGCATCTTTATTTGACTCATTGATCAGAAGAGAGAATCTAAGCACAGCAACATTGGATTTAAGTAAAATAGGTACAATTAAAAGTAATCTGGATAATAATAGCAATGTTGAAATAAAATCTTCCAGCAATATGAAACGATCTGATCAATTCAACCCCTTAACAACTACAAAATCTGACCATTCATTACATGATCGGGTGAATACCTATCATGAAAATCATTCCGCGAAAAGACGAAGTGTAAGGAAATCATCTTCCGGGAGTAATATTTCCAAATTAGATTCAATTACAGAATTTCCTAAAGAACTAAGTCAAAAAATACTGCCTGCTATTGAAGAAAGTAGACAGTCGTTAAAAGACGACACAACAGTGGATCAACACCGAAAAACAAAACCAATGTTGAAAGCTAAAATCACATCTACTGTGGAGATAACGCCACCTTCTAGTCCATTAAGATTTAAGGTAGAAAACATAATAGTCGAAGAAAAGCCTCGAACACCAAAGAAAGAAATAATGTTCAGCAGCTTGATAGAAAATGAAATTTCTTTGAACCCAGAGATAACTGAAAAAAATAAAAATGTTTCTTCAACTAGTAAAATGAAAACACTGGAACCAATTAACAATCCTGCATCACCTGAGCCTGAGGATGGTAATTTTTGGAATAAAATTGGGAAACGAGAGACAGTCTATTTACTGACAAGAAAGCAAAAGTTAGCAAAAGTTAAGGAAAACCAACAACATGCCATATTTGGGTATCCAGAAGAAGAAAATTCCAATTGCGAAAGAAACAATCAAAACAAAGAAAATGATCTAGAAAATGTAACAACTAACATTCAAGAAGAAAAACAAGAAATGCAAACTGAAATAAATAGGCAGGAAAATCAAAATTATGACCCAAGATACAGTAAAGCTGAAAAATCCTTGGAAAAAATTAAACCTACAGAAACAACAAAAGCTAACAATAGTAACTGTGATAAAATTTCTACCAAGGAGCCTACAAACTCAGAAGAAAATTTCGAAATTGAACCAAAATCCAAAAATAATATATTGGTACCTCATACAGATGAGAAAACATTTCCAGATGTAGTAAAAATCGTGAAAGACAAAAATAAACTAACGTGTTTACAAAATACAGAAAATAATGGTCTGATTGAAGTTGAAGATAAATCATTTTCATTAAAAAATTCACGGGAATCAATATCGAAAGTTATTAAGACATACACTAAAGATAAATCAATAAGCGCAACAGAAGTTCAAAACTTTGAACCAGTTGATGAAAAATTGTTTCGTGGTTCTACACAAAAACAACTGCAGTCTGTTTCAACTTCTGACAACAATGAACATGAAAGTAATAGCACTAAGCAGATTCCAGCTAATGAAAAATCTAAAAAAGTAAAGAAAATTTCACAAAAAAAGGGAGATAGTGCATCTGGAGAAAGTAAAGAAAAAATCGCGATAAATGATTTAAATAAAGCGGTTACTAAAAGTGACAAATCAACAAAAATAGTTGAAATAACATTAAGTAAAATGGATCCAATAAACCAAAACATAGAATTGACCGATTCAAGTTATAACAGAAATGAAACTAAATGTGATAATTGTTACATACCCCTCAAGGCTCAAAACATTCCAAATGGTATTTCAGATTGTAATATAATAACGAAAGATGAAACAAAAAAAAGTAGAAAGAAAGAAAATAGTGAAAAAAAAAATATTAAAAAAGAAAGTAGTAATAAAGAAACAAAAGAATATAATAACATTCTAGAAAAAGATGGAAAACAATCTTCGATAAAAATATTAGTTAATACCAAACCGGCTAAACCAATTACGGATCAGAAGGCATTAAAACCTTTAATAGCTACACCTCGGCCCCTTCTGAAGAAAGTTCCACAGGTGGTCCGCTCATCTACTTCCTCTGACACATCATCTGATGAAGACACGTCAGACGACGATGAAGATGAAGACGAGTCAAATTCCAGTGAAGGTTCTGGGGAGTTTTTCGAATGCGATAATAATCCCGACGGTAGAACATCAACAGGATCAAATGACTCAGGCTTCGATTCTTCAGCCTCGACATCACCTGCTGGATTTATCTGCGTTAGAAAAGGTACACTCAGTAACAATTGTTGCGATCACAAGTTTATAAATAGGTAACTAATAAACCACTCATATTGAACTGACATCAATTTAACCTTTTGTACATAGATTTTTAACAACAAGTGCACGACAGCCTCTGCATGGCTTTAAATAAACATTACTTACAACAACAACAACAACAAGTTTTCCGTCTTTAAAATTAAAATTCGTATTTAGCCCCGCAGCTGCAATTATTTGTTTTAGACTGCGATGTTAACTGCCATAGAAAGTGTGAAAAATTGATCGCGAACTTATGTGGGGTGAACCAACGACTTCTGGTAGAAGCTCTTGCGTCTCGAACTGCGTCCAGAAGAGGTGGGTATCAAAGTTATATATATGTAACGAAGTCATAATAACAAATTATGCCCGTGTGGTTGTCATTGTTGACACCAAATGGTATTTAAATGTATCACTTGTTTTTGTGTTAAAGTTAAAGAAATGGTTGTTTGGAAGTGACAAAATATTATAAATGGATTTAACAAATAAAAGTAAAGTTTTCAACGCATTTGTTTATGTGGTGAGTGCGTGTTTTCGTGGGCGTTTATGCGAATAGAATATATAGTAAATAGTAGGAATATCTACGGTTGGATTGAAGCCAATCACTCGCTCACCTGTAAATAATAAAAGTGATGAAATAGTAATAAAAACAAAATTTCACTTCCATAAATAGGATGTAATTATACTTTTGACCATCTCTGTTTACACTTACCATCTCCACGAAGGTCTTCCTCCTTAAAATCCTGTGTTTTTTTAAAATCGTTAAAAAAATATTTATTCCATGTTCGCAATTATTGATGATCCGTAATTTATTTCTTTACGTCCAAGAATGGCTGCCAGCACGAGACTCTTTCCCCGTGACTAACCAATTGATTGTAACTATGATCGCCGATTTATTTGGCTTCAATTCAAAAATTAGTATTTTTATCTCTAATTTTTTCGTAGATTCATTCGGCCTTTTTTTTAACAACTATTATGCGAATATCAAGAAGAAATTATTTGGTTAGTTATAGTATTAGACAGAAATGAGACACATCTTATCATTATTGATAAAATTTGTATAATACTTGTATTAGTAGAGTGCATGCTTCATTAGATGTATGTACAGGTGGAGATTGCCCCAGCACGTCCGCAGGGAATGTCCCCGTGCAGACTATAGGCTCTGATATCTTAGAACGAGAACTGGGTGAGACATATAACGTATTATTAGTTGCGTAGCGCTGTTTACGTAATATACAGTTTTTATTCTATTGGTGTGAGTTTTGTGTTCCCGTGTTGCATTTGTTGTTTTTCTCGTTTATTAACAACCACGTATAATTATCATTGTCACCTTAAATTGTATGTTCCATTTAATTTTGTTTGTTCACATCAAACATTTATTTATGTAAGTGATAAAAAACCAAGGTAAGTCTATATTTTTGAGGTGCGGTCTACATTATGTATATCGTGTGGGTCGTATGGGTTTGAAATACTGTACTCAGTAAATTCTATTTTAAGTAGAACACTTACAGTCCGTGATAATAAATTCGTGCTTCTCGACACAATTGGATAAAAGCACCGTGTGTTTTGAAGACTTCTAATAATAAAGCTGCTGAAAGTGCTCGATAACTTTCTCTGGAAACCCTGATTGCGTACGTCCCACATTAGGTTCCGCATTCCGAGGCGTCTGATATCATTTTTGTCCATTAAAAATACAAAATTTTTTTCGTATTTAATATTATTCACAAGTTCCGGAATCGATTCGAAGATTTAAGCAGAATGTTTGGTCAAAATAACTAATGTTTAAATAAACAAGTTGATTTTCTACAGAAACTAGATGCAAAGTTTCTTAGAAGCACATCTGCCTTAAAAAAGACAATTGAATGAGTACGAGGAAACATGCATAAGTTTCGGAATAGTGCCAATAAAATGACGCGCGTTTTTCTTATTGCAGCACAATGTATGCAAAGTATTGATTGAAATACAGTATACGTACAGATTAATTAGTTTTAACCCCCTACTGATTGATCTTTAGTTTGAGTAAGAATTTTAAATTATTGTACATAAGTTTTTTTTTTTCCTTATCATCAGCCTGTCTCACTTCGTTCTCCAGCGATGATGGCTGGACAAAGGCCTTCATAAGAAAGCGCCTACAAACTCTGGCATGTTCTAAATCAACTCTTTACAAAAATCATTTTTTTCTCATATTCTAACTTTTCCTTTTACTTTGGTCGAAATAATATTGATATTCCACATTGATGATTAATATTTATTATTCAGTTTTTTCGTAAGCATGTTAAAATAGAACGGTTTATTGCTTATATTAAAAATTAACCTAAATTTTAAAAACTTTCGTAGCCTCCAGCTAAAATTAGATCAAGTATTCTCTAGACATAGTTACCAATAAACGAAACTATGTCTTGGATGTAACACGGTGTTGATTTTATCCACGGATGACGTCGCCCAGTAGTTTAGTGAAATATTTTTTTTGCCTAGCGGATAAGGCCTCTGGGCATGTTTCTGATGACGTTAATCTTTTCTTTTTTCACTTGTAGATACGTTCTCAGTTCGAGATGATCGCATTTTAGTTACAAGATGTTACATATTTTTATGTAGTGGGAGTAAGGTAATGTTCATTGATGGATTCTTCTAGCTGACCAAATGATACAGATAGTAGTTGATCGGGTTATGCATTTTTTAAATTAATCTGATTCTTAATTTGATTATTTATCCTGATCAATGTAAATGATCAAAAGCAACATCACAACATAGTTTATGAGTCCATTGCCCGTGTTAAAATTAATATAAACATGTCAGCAATATTTGCATGAATACGTAATCCACATCTGATACACCACAGTGCGATAGATTCGGTGAGGTCATGCGTTACACTGCAGAGCAGATATGTAAGACAGATGCGCCAAATTAATTAGAACAACCCCAAACAATTCAATGAATCGCGTTTATATTTCAACTGCAGAAAAATTATACGTTAGGTATATTGATACGTTATATTTATTGATTTATTGATGGGTTTTTCATAAAAATTTATTTGTCATTACAAACTGACAAAAATCTGATTTAAAGTAAGTTTTGTAAGTATGAAAGATGATCGATTTTAGTTAAGTTGAATAAATCCTCACTACCTCGAATGCCTCTTAAAGCAACAGTTTAAATTACACTTTGACAGTGTTCAAGTTTGTTGCAGATTTCTGTTGCAGGTTAAATTATGATTGCTTAAAAGTTTGCAACCGCAATGCAATACCGTTAGTAAAATTACAGTTAACTTATTATATAGATAATTTTATGGAAACGAAAATGGGCGGTCACCTATATTCAGTTGACTTTTCCAATCATCTAAGCATTCTCGACCAAAATTATTTATATATATAATAATAAGCTCTCACAACAGTATCCCCTTGTACAAATAATTTTAAAATTGACTATTCTTTACAAGTCTGCCACATTTATTTCATTACTCTTTGTTATTTGGCTTCTTGACGTTAATTTAATAAATAATAACAACTTTAAGATATCGCTCGCTCTTAGCAAGTCCTAGATTTAAATTGAAATACTATTCTGACATCCACAACATATTCTTATCGTTTAACCTTTCAATTCGTTGCGCCGCATCCCTAATCCCATTCGAAGAAGGCGGTATTCCAGAAGGTCATGAAAACAACTTCTTATTTTAAAAACACACAAATAAATAGTAAAAGCTATGTAAGTTAAAAAAAAACTTTTTGCGCATTTTTTGGTATGTATTGTGGTATATACATTATAAAAACATGATTAAAGTGAATAAATTTCAAAGATTGTAAAGTATCATGGCTAAAAGTTATCCACGTCGACCTTGATATTGCTCTGTCTGAGCTAAATATTTTTAGCCGCGCTCCTGTTCGCTCGAAAGAATTAATATGCCGTACGAATATAATGTCATTTTACGATAACATAAACAATCGTTACCCGCATGGCTTGTCGGCTGCTGTTACAAAATAATAAGTTGCTAAATACGTTTCTCAAAATTGCTTAATGTCCAAATATAAAACTTTGTCAGGTATCCCAGAAATTTAAAAGAATAACAAAAGTCCAGCCCAGAACATGAGCCTCGCCCATAGATTGTCAAAAACCAAAGTTCTGTGCCATCGGCTTCCATCTATTTCCCGCCCATTGTCCAGGTCGCCGCACCGTGTGGTGGAGAATGGTGTCTGTATAGTATTGTTGTGTTGTGCGGACTATGTGTTACTTCGCTCGGGCATAGAAATGTCAACGTATTTGTCCAAACTGCACACAGTTTCTATGTGGAAATTTTCCAGTCTTATAACAGTAAATTTTGTTGATCTACGAGTGCAATGGATGTTTCAAAAATTATTAGGCCGATTGGTTTTAGATTCACACTGTCCGCAAGCTTATAAAATTAGATACTCCGATATTTTTAATCCCGCTAAATACCAGCACCGACCAGAACCGTATTGAGACGATTGTACTGTGGATTTCAAAATTATTCGAAAGTTAAAAACTGCGATACAGAATGGGATTCATACAGAAAAACCACAAAACGATTTGTGTTACATTAACTGTACGAAAGATTATATTTTATAATTTTGTTTCTTAACAAAACTACGCTGTATTGATAGGATTCACACGTGGCTGAAATAGAGGGCAAAAGTTAGTTGTACTGTATAGTCGTAAATATTTGTTGGTATGACAGAACTTAATTAAATTTGTAATAGGAAACCCGCACCTCATTAATATGACAACGAAGTTTCCGTTACATTTATATTTTTATTATATTAATATAACAAATGATGATAAATGTATCACGCATTACATATGTTATTCATTTATTCTCTACTTTATACTAAAATGTTGTATGTAAGAAATAAATTGTATGCCTTAGTTTATTAAAAAATATTAATGAGCATCATATAATAGCAGTGTGGCCATAATTAATATTAAAAAAATAACTTTTTCATAAATTCTATCTTTCTTTTACTTTCACGCCACTTTATGTTTCTTACATTCCACCAGATTATTTATAACATTACTTTTTTACAGAGCAATCTACGGCTTACGGGTTGTTTAGAAAGACAGGTCGGTTCACTCCGCCGGCGCGGTCCATTCCTCGTTTTAGGAAATACACTATTGAAGATTTTCAATTCATCAAGGTACTGGGCAAAGGCAGCTTTGGCAAGGTGAGTTGATATCATTAACGTTTTATTTTTATATATTGTCCATGGACAGGTACATCAACCTTTCGATGAAATACGTTGTAATTATAATTAATAATTATATTTATAAATATTCTTTTACTCCTTTATCATCAGTTTGTTTAAGTCCTACTGCTGGAAATAGATCATTCAAGACGTCAACAAAACCTGGGTTACATTTCTTGAAAGTCCATGTTCACCACTCTGATAGATGCGCCTAGTGCCGTTTCCCTCGGAACGGTTTTTATATTCCCTCTTATCCGTAATTTTTTTACATTTTTTACCCTTCCTAAGGGCCGATTTCACCGTTCGCTATGGAAACCAAGTTTAATAAAACTACGATTTGCTTAACTGAGTTCAATTCCATAATTTGATCTCGATTTTCCTCAAACCGGAAACCTTGTTCCATTTTGATTACGTTCACGAAAACAAAGTTTACAGGAAATGTCGTCACAATCATAGACAAAAACTCGATGCGTTTCGTATTTGCAGCATGTAACAACGACTTCCTGCTACTTTTAACAATAGTTTCAGTTTATACTAAACGCAGTTGTCAAAACTGTTAATACAACATGAAATAAAACATGTTTTGAGGCTTTTTTTTTTGAGGAAATTCGATGATAACATCGAATGAAGATAACTTCAATCGACTCCAATGCAGACGGAACTGTTGGTTCGTGAAACGAAATCTTGTAACAAAATCCGTATCACCAAGGTTGTCGAATTGTTCTTCCCTTACGCTTATCCATCTTGAACGACAAACAACATCCTGATCATCACTTTCATCAAAGCTAGTGTCAACGCTCTTTTCATTGTTATCTTTTGATAATAGCCAATGATATTATACATACATATGTAAATATAATTGATAACAGCCTGATAACAAAATAAAATTTAAAAATTCTCCGCAAGTAATCAATTACAGTATTGACAGTTCGCTTAATGCTTTTAGAGGAACTATGCGTCAAAAATTGGGCGTTCATAATAGGAACCACGTGTTGCTTTAAATGTGTTCAGGTTATTTTGATGAAACGCAAACAGTAGCCCTAAAGTAGCTCTACGCTTTTAACTGATCGCGTTTGGTTTCAAAGGTGAAATCGGCCTTGAGAA
The DNA here is from genome assembly GCA_029286595.1 of Bhutanitis thaidina. Classification (NCBI taxonomy): domain Eukaryota; kingdom Metazoa; phylum Arthropoda; class Insecta; order Lepidoptera; family Papilionidae; genus Bhutanitis; species Bhutanitis thaidina. Next base: position 5,682,242 of record JAGSMS010000009.1, on the reverse strand, counting down.
ACCTTTCTTGCAAAGGGCAGACATCCTTCAAGCGATATTCGGCTTTTTTGTAGTCATAAACCGTTTTTTTATAAATTACTATGGAATAGGTATTATGGTAGCAATATCGGAGGTCAAACCCATACAAAATTTGTGAAAGGCCTGTAGAGAGATATTAAAAGTCTTTTACTTGAGTTACCAAAGCCTCTTTAGGAATTAAAGTTGTTTGTTGTTTCACGGATTCTGCCCGATTATTGGCATTCTCAAAATAAAACTGTATTATGACTATTTAAATGTACAGTAAGTAAAGTTAAGTATCAGTGCAAGATAGTCTTTCACTGATACACCCACTTTATATCGAAGTTTTGAGGTGTTTATACAATGTGGCTACGATGTCTTTCAGAATACGAAACCTATTCAATTGCAGAAAGGTGAAAGACACGGTAATATTTATGTTAATATTTGTTACCCTTTCTCTGCGTGAAGGCTTGCTAAGTAGGTATGAGAAAACTTTGATATCTCAGCAGAAAATAAATATTCTCTTATTTTAATTACATTCGGAATTCATTAACTATGGTTTATTAAGAGTTTTGAAGCGAACAATGTCATTGAAAATAATTTGGTAAACAAGGGGTGAAAGGGGTTTTTCTCCAAATGTCAACCTCCTCTGAACGCGATGACAACCTCCTGAATAACAAGCGAGATTCTGGTATTTGACTGATGGCGAAAAACCCAAATCCCACGTACTACCTATTGGGGAGCAACATCTTCAGTACAAGGATACCGACACTGCGCTCACCAATCTCCATGCTCACAGAGGTTATTTTGAGCAAATTATCCCTGCATGACTATCCAATGTCAGACTGATAAAGAAGAAAGAGGTACACGCTTACTATTGAAATATAACGAGTCATTATATACTTACTTAAATAATAGCTTAAACCAAGAGCATTAAGAATAGACACATGAAAAAAGGTTTCGCCTTTTTATTTTTAAATTCAAATATAAATAGTTGGTTTCTTAAGTGTCGATACGTAGTGCCAGTTTTAAACCGCAGCACTCGGCTGCCAGCGATTCTTCTACTAATTGGGTCACCGGGAAATCCATACACAATACTGCCAGGTTGAAATATTGCTATGCTACTGGTCTTTGTGATACGGAAATGTCACAAAAAACGAAGCTTTGTTGTGCTATTTTCTTATAGTTCAGTACTTTATTTGATTAATAGAATAATAGAAAGGTCAGAAATCTTTTTTCATTTTCATCGTACACAGTAGGCTGTTTTTCCATTTCCATATAGCAAACATCGATAGTCTGTTTGCAAAACGTGCTTGCCACTCGATATAATAATAAATGACTTTGTAACTAGGCTCAACTCTCCTTCCCGTACAGGTAAATTCCTAAAAAATGGCGACCGAGTCTCACGTTAAAGAACGTCACACGCCCGCCCCATAAATACACCCGTTACGGTCGTTTCATTAATGTAAATAGAAAAAGAAATATTCGTGAAACAAGCGGTTATAATCATTTTCCATAACGATGAAGACAACAATCGCAAGCCTAAATTATAATATAATTTCAATTGTTTCAAAGTTATGACACGTGAAGATTTAACAACAAAGGCAACTCTTTGTTGACTGCAGTCGGGCATGTATAAAAATGAATATATGATGACAACATTCCTCATATTTTCTTCAAACATTGGACATTTCACAGAAAAAATACTGTGAACAAAAACTATTCTTATGTAACAGATCTAAGAAATGACGTAATACGAACGTAAAATAGTACTGCACTTCACCGTGTCCGTGAGAAGCTTCTGGTACCACTTCTAGCATCATATTTTGGTAATCGACGCTTACAAAGTTTTCCAACAATTAAATTCAAAAATTTATGCGAACACGTCATCCTAAAAATAAATATGCGAAAAATTAAACAAGGGAATTTGCCAAGAAAAAACTGGCTGTCGGTATAGGAACAGGTATACTATGTTGAAGACTGTATTTTGACTCGAGACTGAGGAGATGAGTGTTTGCCGATGAAAGACACGTCTACAAAACGCAGGCGTGACAAACGAGCCGATTTGAAAACAATATATTACACACACAAACGATAAATTTTGTTGTATTAACAAAGCCATGTACTATGTCTGAAATTTGATTATACGTAGTTTAATATAGTATTCATATTTTATATTTATTACCAAGTATCTTGGAGTGAATACATATAATTTATATACGGGTTACCGATTTAAATTATATGTATGCGAATTGAAAAGCGTGGGAAAAAGACAATAGCTTTTCTAATGTGAAAAAAAAACACAGTTTCATTGGATGATTTTTTAATTTCTATAATAGATGTAGTAATTGCATAAACTATTTTATATGTATATTATATGGGATATGGATATTGGTTGGCTATATTTTCAAATAGTCTTTTTCTGCCTAGGAGCCGCCTGGATAGATAACATATTTCTACCGCTTATACAGCTTGGCCTTTCATGTTAGTCTCCGAGATGACGACGCATCTGTAAACTTCTTGTTTTCAGGTGTTCATTAGCTGCAGTAGCCACTTAGTTGATAAAGTAAAACAAGCAACTTGTAAATGTCCCACTTCTGGACAAAGGTCTCTCAAAAATTTGAGGTGTTTTTTGTGCCGAGAAGGATTCACTACGTTGCTCCAGTGCAGTTTGGCGAACGTCACATGTTCTCGAAATAATATTTTCATAATTTCTCAAACATACCGGTTTCATTCCATAATTTCTCACTTTCCCCGGTTTGATTCCATAGTTATTTGAATTTTTAAGTGCTAAATTTAATAGTAACTAGTATACATACACTAGGCAATTTGCAAGTTGCGCCTAAATAGTACCAGCTTAATAGGCTTATATTCTGTACCTGCCCGTCCTCATGAAGATGCGTTGGTGAACGCAGTGCACCCTTACACTAATTACCACCACCGAAACATCCATCACTAGTCTGTAGCCTGAGCATTTATTTGGGCTATTATAATTGGTCTCGAGCCACGCATGTCATTCAAAAGTTAGTTTACTTTCGTCTCCGAACATAGGTTCGTCGTCACCATACTATGTATAGGTACAGAACTAACCACGTGTGTGCTATAATAAAAGTCTTGATTGATATTAAAACAGCGAAATTGAATTTGCTTGTTTACTACGTTTCCGAACGAGCCATGACAAATGACGTATCATTAGGCATCGTGGCATTCGAGCTTCCGAGACTTACCGAGAAATGTTAAATTATTTATCTATTTATACCGTTGCGTTGAAGTCCGATGAACTTACGCGAACTAGACGTATATTTTATGCAATTAATAGATAAGTAATATCTTTATAAGGTTTCTGCAGTAATTTATTAATTAATTTTGTAATTCATTAATTTATTAGCTTATTCTCTTATATCTCTTTATAGTAATATATATAACTCGTAATTTTGTTATTCAAATGAAATTTAACTCTCAATATAAATATGTAGTATAATAGTAAATTAATAGTTCGCCTTCATTTCTTCTTAAAAGCCTATAAACAGTCCACTGTTGGGCATTAATCAATTCTCTCTAAGAGAGAGATCTTACAGAGAATTTACCGTAATTGACAGGTATGGTAGTCATCGCATTACGTATTTTCGGTTTTTCATTCTTCGAAGTTAACATTTTTATACAAACGAGCAGACACTTCTCCCACGGTAAATGATCCCTGCGGCCCTTGAATAACTACGATGGATCCTGCGGACTATGACAGAGTGCCTTTTCAGAAGCTGTGTTACGCTGCTACTTTACGCTTGTCTTCTGTGAGAATGAGCCATTGGTGCTTCAGCCATTTACTACTTGCAGCGTATCTCTATCTCATAGAATTATTATTACCAAGCAAACTAAGCTCCTCGGAAATTTCATTGTACTTATACCTCCAGTGTCTACAATAAGTTAGATTATGGATAATTGTTTAAGAAGTCAGTATCGATATGACATTAACCCTATTCATTAAAGAGACTTCGTATTATCGATAGAAAAGATGTTATTATGGACGAAGACGGTACAGTTAAAATTGTCTAATATAAAAGAAACTAGTGTCTAAATTAAGAATTGTGTTATATCACACATTTTTATTATTTGATCTGGTAATGCAAGTGCAGCTAAGTAATGCTAGCAAATGCGCAAAATAAACAAGCGGCAAGTCGAAGCTGTCGATGTTAAACCGATCGTTTATTTTGCAAGAGAATTTAATGCACAGAAATAAAGCGCACTCCGAATGTTGTGTTTTTCTCTATCCTAAAATTTACACTTATCGTTTCAAAATAAACCGACACAAGTAGTGGATTTTGTATAAAAGTATTTTTTTTAAAATATGTATAAAACTAATGATTTTATATATATTTTAATATACTGGGTTGATCAATAACTTTTTGGAATCGGATGCTATACATTAAGTAATAGATGCTATACTTAACAAAATAGAACGCATCCATTGACTGAGATTAAAAGAAATGTGTGTGTATTGTTTGAATACGTCATTGGTATACATTATTGATAAAATAGATTTCATTCCTCCGTAGTCTGTCGCACAGATAATGGTTTTTATTACACATGAGTTTACGTTTTCTTAACCCTAAAGTCATAATTTGATGTTCTCTTTCTCGTTTTATTAAAAAAAACATTATCAATTTCATTACCAAATTGAATATCAATCATAAAGTAAAAACAAATACAATTAGGTATTAAACTCTTTTAGGATGTATCAGTATAGTAAAGTATGTATAGCTTAAGATTATATATTAATTGACGAGGATATACATATGGCAGATGCCTCCAACTAAGTAACTCCAAAGTAAATAATTTGGAATATACCATTACTTTCTCCAAATGGCAACCGCGGTGCACCCTGCTTGCAAACAAACGACGCTCTGGCTGCTGAATGATGGCCCAATATCCATTGAAATCTCATGTACTAGTAACGGGGAGCAGCATCACTAGTGCGAGTGTACCCGCTTTCCCAGCGTTGCGAGTATGAACAAACTTTCCAACTAATATATGTGGCTTTTGCTGACACTTCCAATAAAATGTAATCGAAGAGATCCTTCTTATATAGGATATGATAGGATATTGACGCCTTATCACTTCTCAGTACCTTTCAAACCGGAGCACAATAGTGGTTGCACGGCTTATTAGCGGCAGAAATAGGTAAGAGGTAGTAGTAGCAGTAAATCTATCTACCGTCAATAATAACGACGATGAAGGTACTTTATAGTCACATAAAAAATGCGTTTTAAAGTTTTCCTAAGTGTATTTATAGCCTTATTTTGATTATATTGGATCTATTTTAATAAAGAAATGAACCAAAATATCTTCGCATTCAGAGTAGTATTTTTTTTTCTGAGATTTATTTACGACGATTGCACGTCTGGCTCGAGTCACATGACTACGCGAGTGTACATTTTCTGAGACAAGAGAGTATTTATAATGCCAGATTGAATGATTGCATAAATGTACCCGTAGGGATGAAGAATGTGGTTTCATAGTCTGCTAAACATGCCTTCACTTACAATTATGTTACTCTTATTTCTGTAATCATTGGTCAATTGTGCTATAAAAAAGAGGCGGGGGAAGACGAAGGGATATATTTTTTAGCCATATGGTTACACGATCTGTAATTGTCCAAATAAAATTGAGAACGGCGAAAAAGTAGTAAAGTGAAAAAATTACATACTGTACATAACTTAAAAAAGGTATAGGTACATACGTTTTAGTCAATTTCGTTACATCTGCTCAAGTCGCATCGTCTTGGCAGACATAGTGAAACGTATTCCACCTACGGCGAGTAATCCAGATTGACCGTTACCCAAAACACAGTATGGCATGTTGCCCGCTGCGGTTCACCTGCCATACCACCTTGTTCGTGGCCATTACATCTGACATTCTATTCTCGATCCTGACATCAGCAAACACGTGCCATTGGCTTTCTCTTGTCACAAAACTACTTTACGATACATGTTTTAACTCTATTTAGCTTTTGAACATTAATGATATGGCATTTTTTTTAACTACTTTTCTTTAGGAGTTTTTTTTTATATAAACCTCAAACTAAAAATAATCTAGTAACGTTATATTATTTACATTCAAATATATTCTGTCATTCGAAGAGGCTTCCACAAACTACTTTTCGGCTCTTCGTCGCTAGGTTTGATTTTGGATTCAAGGGGTGTTAACATACTAAGGCTTAGCACGGTTTTAAAGGGCCACAGATTACTCAAACGTAACCCCGGGTTTGTTTCACTCGGTCTGGTCGGAGACCGGAAGATTACAATAACAGTTAGTTAATACCTTTTTAAGTATTATTGTTCTACAAAAATAACGCCCATTATTTGCGCACAAGTACAAGTATATCTCTAAAACGTGACTAAAAGCCTAGTAGTCTAGTATGTAGTAATGTAGTGTAGTGTAGAGCCAAGCGGCAGCTTTTGCTGCAGCTCGAATAGGCCGGCTCGACCGCGAGAAGTAATTCAATCAAACACCTTGTAATTCTGCGTTTCGTTCGGTGTGAGAGGTAACCGGAAGATCCGTTAGATATATACATAAGTATATAAGGTTATGTCTACACATAAGTAGATCTCCCCCATGAGCAGGATATCCGTAATCGCCACGATAGGACAGCGGGTTAGCAATTGCAGGACCAGACAACTAATCTCTTAGGTGCCGCTAGCTGTTAACTTTCTGGATAATTTACATCCGGAATATTTGAAAGTGTTATTCCGATATCTATCGGGGAGAACATATTTTCCTGGCATTTCCTAGATTAGATGGGGTGGCAGATTCTCTTACACCACCAACTTCAAAAGAAAACGCGGATATATACGCGGTGGGTATATCAGTAGGTTAGCCACAGCTTTAACACATTTTGATAAAATTAAAAATAATCTCTTAATGTGTTTGTCATCAGGTTTTATAATTGGGATAGTAATTTTATTACAAAATTGCTCGATCTCGCATTTATGATGCTAAGAAAGAATACCTGAGGTAGTGTTTACGTTTTGTGTCCTCGAAACGGTATAACAAGAAAGGTTAGATTTCTTTTCGGAATCACCCATTTTGAATGAATTATTATAACAACCAATACTATATTTTGAGAATATGTGTTCGCCAACCCGAACTGGAGCAGCGCACCGAAATTTTTTCCGGCTTCAAAACCCACTCAAAAACAACACCGGCGATCTCTTCTCAGCAGTAGGATATTTCAATGCACTGGTATATTATGTCAGTCAATCGCAATTGAAATGAACACCAACTAACCCGTTACGTGGCTCGAATCGGGAACGTCTTCCTGGTTGCGCTCGTTTGGCCCAATTACCTTTGGTGTCGGGCCAAGAATACGGAGAAAGCATTAATATATTCAAGCTATAAAACCTAAACTAAGCTTCCGTATCGTGTATTTATCAAGCAGGCACGCCTAATTTGTCTAGAGTATAATACCACCATGACAAGCTGACAGATTAGCTTGTGTAAAAATGATTTATACAATAACGTTTCTTTCACAATAGAATATCTGTTGATTTTTTTAAACGAGTTCCTGTGATAATTTTTAAAACAAACTTTAGTGCTCACATTTTAAAACAAAACAAAAGAATTGATGGTAAAACCAATTTGTTTAGAATAGAAAGAAATAAAACACTTTCCTCCAGCGATATTATAAGAAAAGAAAACGCTTTACTCTATTTTCTATTAACGTCGTGACTACCGCTTGTTTTAGCGTAGGTCCACATTTATGCGATTTACATATCATTCATTTTAGAAAAAGTAACAAGAGGTCCCCCCGCTTTAAATAAAACGACCCCGTTGGCGCAGTGACGTGGACAGAAATCGATATCATATAAAGAGTATAAGAGTATAGGAGAGTGCTGAATTTACCACGTGCTTAGCGATGGAGGAAAACATTGGAAACGAAACTTGCATGGAGCATCGCGAAGGACTCTTCGCGACCTAAACCCTCTCAAAAATGAGAAGAAGCCTTTGCCCAGAAATAACACGTTTCTATTTGCTACTTTACTCCTCAATTTTAAGATTGAGAAACTAGCACATAAGTGATGTGATATATGCACTGGTTTGTCCCTCCGAAGTGATCACTGGTGTCCATGTTTAAGTCCATATTCATTCACACAAGACACAAATGCCAGGATATTCTGTACATAAAGACAAACTTCATTCATTTCTCGCAACTGGGGTCCTAAGCTGTGTATATTTATGACATTATACTGTAATAATTATATCTTGTACGCGAATACATTGACATAGTCATGGAAGTGAAACTAATTTAACGGAATTTATGGAGTTTAATTAAACTTTTTTATTTGGGTGTTTTACAGCACCCGAAATGTTGGGAACGGGAAACGGAAAACGGTCACGGGGGCCTCCGTACCCACGGGACATCCTGATGCCATAGTTAACTCCAGCTACCGTCAAGTTTAAATTTTTTATTTACGAACATTCTACGCAAAACGCGTTCCCCGTGTCTTGCATCAAAAACGTCGTGAAGTATGGCATTAGTTGAAAGCGTTAAATTCGGTAAAATGTGTTTTATTATGTAAAATTATGACAGAAACCAAACAAACGGTGTTAAAATTTAGACTGCATGGCCATTTTTACACAAAGATTAACACAGTGTCCCTATGAGACATTTAAGAAAAAATATTTCAATCGTTACCGATGGGATACGAATCGTATAAAAATAATCATATAATTCTGTACTGAGAAAAGTAATCACGACGATGTAGATACCTATTACTTAATTTCTAACGTGAAAAGTACTGTGCGGTAGGACGCACTCCTTATCCTGCCAAGGAGCCCTTGAGGGACTACCATCTTGTCTATTTCTACCGCTAAGCAGTAGTACAACCATTGTTGTGTTCTGGTATGAAAGGTTTGGAAAGTCGGTATAATTACGATAACGCTATAAGTATGTACTAAATGCTCAGACATATGGAAAAGTCGACGTATGGAAAGATAAAGAAGGTAGCAGGCTAAAGTGTGACATCACTGCCTGTCTAATCCTTTCGATTTGAGAGATACGGAGATCCCGCAGTGTGGTCTGTCTACAGGCTAATGATCATGATGGTAATTTTCAAATTAAAAACAACAAGTACATAATGTAATTATACAAATTTTGAAGAGAGTTAAGATACTCTATCGATATTCATGTTAAAAAACTAAACCAAACAGTAGAAACAACTACAGTAGAAAATCACGTTGGATAATCCACGCCTTCATATCTCATAAGCTGGCTTGTACCCAGTAGTGGGACGCAAATAGCTTAATATTATTTATTATAATCAAATAGAACATCTTGTCCGACATGCTTTCAGCGTTATTATAATTCATTATTAACATAAATTACCGCGTAAGAAGTCATTTTGTTCGTGTCTTGTAATTTGTCCACAAAATGTTACTCAACGTTCGCGCTAATAAATTTCGCATGGTTCCAGGTGTTACTCGCTGAGCTGAGGGATACGGAGTATTACTATGCCGTGAAGTGTTTGAAGAAGGACGTCGTTCTAGAAGATGACGACGTCGAGTGCACGCTGATCGAGAGAAAAGTATTGGCGTTGGGAACTAATCATCCCTACCTCTGCCATCTTTTTGCGACTTTTCAGACTGATGTAAGTATACCTAGATTTTACCAGATAAAGACAGTTTAGTCGTTTATGTAGGGGGCCTGAATGCGGCCGATGACCAATGCTAAAAGAAAGCCTGTAGACATTGCACCGTTTGACAAAGGCCTCTAATTTTGAATTTGGGAACCGAAAAGATAGAAAGAAAGCGGAGTCTTCTGTAATGCTGGTTGGACGAATTCATATCCTCGAAAATTTGTTTTTCTAAGTTTCTCAGACACGCATTTATATTTTTGTATGTGAAGAGCCAAGCGGCGGCTTTCGCTGCTGCTTGAATGGGTCGGCTCGACCGGACCATGGCTTTTCAGAATACCAGAGCGAAAAAGACGCATCTTGCGCTTCTGCGTTTCATTCGGTGAGTGAGGTAACCGGAGGACCTGTACCCCATCACCAGTGTGCCTAATAGCCGGCAACGCACCTGCGGCTCCTCTGGCGTATGAGGGTTTCGGTATTCACTCAGGTAAACCGTTAGCCTGCTTGCATCCTATCCCATAAAAAAAAACGCAGGTTCTATTACGATGTGTTACTTCACCGCTGACACGAGGTAATTTCAGTACTTTAAATTACTATAACTATAACTGTTGTATCGCCACCAAGATTCGAAGTAAGGTCATTCGCGTACTGTGAGACATTGTAGTCATGTAAGTACGCGCAAACAAGGAGGCTCTCACTCGCCTTCACCTTCCCATATTCGTTGTAATGCTAATGCTATAAGATCGGAGGGAGGGTCAGAGACAAGGGACGCAACACAATCACAGATCAGAAACCAAACCAATAATTTGTGTATTGGTCAATACAAACTTTTTGTTTCTTTCTTTTAGTCCCATTTGTTCTTCGTGATGGAATACCTGAACGGGGGTGACTTGATGTTCCACATACAACAAAGCGGACGGTTTCCGGAACCTCGAGCCAGATTTTATGCGGCAGAAATCGTTTCCGGGCTTAAGTTCCTACACAAACGTGGCATAATTTATAGGTAAGAAAAAGTGGTCATTGGTGGCTTTACAAGGCATAAAAACAATCTCAATCATTTAAACTTAGGACAAGCATCTGAAGATTAAGTGCATATTTCACAATCTAGTTTGTTAACCCTTAACGTATATATAACGGTTTTACACTTTCACAATAAAAACCTATCAAACTGCTAAACTGACAATTGCAAAAAATAAATAACTACTATGTTTTACACAATTGTGGGACAGGTTTTCGATTTTTGATCTTAATTGAAAGCTGAAATTGAAATGCTTTCCGGCACGCTCAGTCTACATCAATAGCACAAATTCGTACGTAAACGTCATTTTACTCCTAAAACAAACTTCCATATAGCTTAGCTTTAAAGTAAGTTTTCATCGTAGAAAAGTGGATCTTTACACTTTTGTCAGCAGAAAGATGTGGCCATAACAATTTATCTATTTCCTGCGTAACAAACATTTATACATCACTTTCAGAGATTTGAAGCTCGATAACATTTTATTGGACTTCGATGGTCATGTGCGCATCGCGGACTTTGGCATGTGCAAGCTGCAGATTTACTTGGACAAAACAGCTGACACTTTTTGCGGCACGCCGGACTATATGGCTCCTGAGGTAACCCAGAAATATAATTAGAACATGCCACCTTCATTCATCATTCATCATCATTTCAGCCTATCACAAGTCCACTGCTGAACATAGGCCTCCCCCAAACCTCCACCTTCCTTATTCTAATCTTTTTTTTTTTAAATATAAAAGAGATTAGAATTAGGAAGGTGGCTGCAGAAATATATTTTATCATAATATTGTCTGTCATAATTATTTCTTGTATTTACGCGAACATTACACATCCGTCATTTTATTTTTTTCTGTAATAAATATCCGTCCTACCGTTAGTAGGGATTGATCAAATTATCTTAATAAATTCGGTTCACAATAACTAATTTAGAACATACTTTTTAAGTTCTAAATCTTTCGAGTAATGAGTATAACCCATAAATTTGAGCTGAATCGATCCAGTGATTTGCGTGAGGTGGGTTCCAGTGGTGGTGTCTCTTACAGACAAACACACAAAGAAAAAAGTTTTTTTTTACGAGTACATAGATAATAACAAACACAGAAAGTAAAGTACATAAAAAATATTATTATTTTATTTATTTACTATTTAACTTTTATAAAAATAATTCCGAAAATCTTTTACCGAATATATTCAAATTACTTTTTATTTCAATGCGATAAATCTCTGAACTAGTTACAGATGGATGTTGTTTGGTTTACAGCTCACAGAGAGCGTAATACAGTTTATATGGAATTGGAAGGAGAAATTTTAATATTTAATAACTATATAATTCTTTCCAGATAATAAAAGGATTGAAATACAACCAGGCGGTGGACTGGTGGTCGTTCGGAGTGCTGTTGTACGAAATGCTTATCGGACAGAGTCCTTTCAGCGGCTGCGATGAGGACGAACTGTTCTGGTCCATCTGCAACGAGATGCCGTCTTACCCGCGCTTCCTGTCGCCCGAGGCGCTTAGCATTCTCACAAGGGTATGCATTTAAAATTTTCATTAACTACTGCAGGTAAGTTCCGGCAACTGATATTATTGGATTAATCTTTACCTTTTTTATATGTAACACCACTCGTCATCAACACTTTTTTTAAAAAATAGTTAGCAATTTATAATCGAACAGATGGTTTTCTAATTTTTTAAATGTGTAATGGTTTCATAGGATAATACTCCAGTGTCGGGTGTGCAGACTTCACACACCCATAACCCATGCCCATTATTCCTCTTTCTCGGTCTCTGCCTGTGACACAAAGGAATTACCTAAATGTGTAGGATGCCAATTTTTTATTAGTAAGTAACACTTCCTACTAATCACTCTAGGGTTTTCAGGAAGTTTACGACTATAGACTAATGGCGGCCTCGAATGCGACGTCGTGTTACAGTTCTTTCATAACATACTAGGGATTGTTTGCGGCTTCGCCCGCGTGATATTAAACTTTGCTCCAACGTAAGTCCTGATCGAGATACAAGTACTACGTTTATTCCATTACATAATTTATTCTCGGCCAAATTATATTAAAATCCGAGATTAAAAGAAAACCTTTAGGCGTATTTGAGCAGTACATATAAACTTTCACATTTCTAATAATAGTAGGATTGTCAATACTGCGTCTCTAGGTTTCATTATGTTGTTAATTGAAACTCTTGAAGCTTGTTCCTCGAAATAGCTTTGATTTGTAAAGTTTATTTGGTATCAATACGTAAAATAGTAATGAACTATTAAAGTAAAAGAAGCAGCATATTAACCTACATAAACGTTTCACGGTTAGCCAGGCGTCCTGACATGTTGGAGAAGTCGGGAAGAGTCCGCCGCACCCTTCGTTACGGATTGGCGTGACTTCACATTTCTTCGACTATATATATATAATATTTGTTTTATTATTTTCAGATATGTAGGTTTACTTCACTGCCGCGCACGCGGTAAATTATGCACTTAAAATTTAAATTTATAACGAACGTTTGTCTATCAGCCGATCGATTTTACTCACGCATCACGGCAGATCCAATTTTGATGAAACCAGGAAACCCCACGAAAACCGTGGGAATTATCTACCCCGGCAAAGTCGCGGCCGGATGCTAATTATTTAATTATATATATTTATAGATAATAGCCCTATTGAATTAGGCTTTTACCGCCAGCGGTGGCCCTTCCACTTATATCAGATTAATTAGAAAAGTAAAAAAAAATATGTTTATATACATTTACATTTTCTTATGTAATTTTAACTTTGTAAGGATGAATAAAGCTATTATTATTATAACCCTATTGAAAAGAAATGTTTGTGCTACAACACTAAAAGTTAAGGCCGAACGCCTACAGTTGTGGGCTACTAAACGGTCGGTGTGTCGCAGTTGCTGGACAAGGAGGCGCGCAGCCGGCTGGGCGGCGCGGAGTGCTCACACGGCGACGTGCGCGACCAGGACTTCTTCAGCGCTGTGCCCTGGGATCGCCTCGAGCGACGCGAGCTCGAAGCGCCATTCAAGCCCAAAGTTGTTAGTACATTGTTTTTCTAGTCCAGTTTTTCAAGTCCACTACTGGACTGCCAAATGCTGCTAAACGCGCCAACAAAAGCTGGCACGGCATGCATGGGAGATTTGCTTGAACCATTTAAGGCAGGTGGTATGCTAAGCGCAGTGACGATGCCCCTTCACTTGTGATGCTGACCCAGTCACTAGTCTGAGGGATTTCAGCTCGGCTCTTTTGTATAGATTTTCCGCCACCAGTCGGTCTTTAGTCTGCGGGGTGCACCGTGTGCAGGTAAGGTTGACTATTGGAGACAATGTGATAGTGTATGTACTTCTTCTAATTTAACAGCCTTTAAACTATACACGGCTGGACACTTCCTCATAAGCCTTCCCTTTCCCAATAGAACAAGTTATGAAAGTATTCAAAACGCTTGGAAGGCGACACGCATTTTTTTAAATACCCGAACGTTAGTCTGAAGAATTAAGAGTGTAAAAAAAATTATAACATTTATTTTGTGTAGTAGTATTAAGTATTACAATATCTTTGAAATGTCGAAAGATCTTTTTGTTGATCATATAGTATAGTCGTGTCATTGAACTTAGAAATCTATATGTTCCTTTTCACGCGCGTCCACTATATATTTAGCTTATATAAGTAAAGTGTTTAGAATTTACATTAGAGCAGTATACTGGATAAACGAATGCGTAGACTTACTAAAAATAAACAAGTTACGACGACGTGTAATCCATCCAGGACACAGGTGTCATCGCGTCCATTAGGTACGCGAATGTTAATGCTGCCGTTCCCACGAAGAAATTAGACATTATAATTAATTAGCAACACACGTGCTGCCAACTTATTTTTAAACAAATTTATGAGGCAACAAATTCGTTACTAATATTTTTGAATTGGAGTTCAATCTGAGTGTCCGATGAGATATACTCGTAGATATCTAGAGGAATGTTTGTGTCTGTGCGTTACCTTTATTATCTGGTGGACTATTTGCTCCATTTTTACCGAAATTTATATAAAAAACATTATTTTGCGGTTGACAACTCGGCTGAGAAGCAATTTCGAAGATGTACTGTGTCCTTACGCAGGTAGTCCATGCTCACCAGGGGTCTTATTCGTACCTACTCAGGGAGATTAATAAAGGTGTTAATTTGAATACCAAAAAAACTGCAATAATTTTGGTTAGACCTTCTCTAATTTTCGTAGACATGCAAGCTTCATCATGATGTTTCCCTTTACACTGAGTACGTGGTATATTAGCATTCGCACTTTAAAACTACTACTTACAAACGAAATTTAAGGCGACCAACTCCTGAGCAGCCATGGCTTATAGTTATTATGCATTTTTCAATTTCAGAGGCATCCACTAGACACGCAATACTTTGATAAAGCGTTCACTGGAGAACGGCCACGTCTCACCGCAGTAGAGCCTCACGTCCTACGTTCCATGGACCAAGAACCTTTCAGAGGTTTCTCCTACACGAACCCGAATGCGACGGATCGCTAAAATAAGAAATGGACGATCCAATTGGCGTTTTATTTGACAAAGTTGTGACCGAATTCGGTCTAGATGATAGTCAGTAGCCTTTGTTCAGTTTCCAAATATTGACGTTGGCAGTCAATACTATGTTGAAGGGAAAGTACAGGTGATTAATTGCTTTGAAAAAATAATTTAATGTAGACATTTATCGTAAAATTCTATTATAAGCGAAACAGAAAGAGTTAGATATAATAAAGGTGGGATTCAAGCAACTAGAGAAGCTCATCCATACTGTCGCGTCAACGCAGCCACTGTCAGTCAAGCTCATGACATTACGTCGCGCACTTTTAGGACCTATGACATGGATGGACTTTTTAATAACAAATATAAGAGCATATCACTTTTATGTAATAGGTACATTGTGTCTGGTACACAAATATTTTGTTTTCGTAGGTAAAGTTATTATTATTAGTTTTTATACCTATCGAATATTAACTATTATATGAAATTGTTAATATTCGATAAAATATTCCTAAACACAATAATAAAAATGTCGATAGTGGTGACAGTAATCTCATGGTAGCAATTCAAAAAATTGTTTTTTTTGGGTTATGTTATATTTTTTGTTAATTTTTTGCGGCAGGGCCGAATAAGTGCAAGTGGTTCATTTATAACCAGTGTAAACATACTTTTCACTTTTCTACGACTTATGGAATTACTTTTGCATCATGACCACCATTTTCGCCACTGTTGGGGCCACAGTGTTTTCTATACAACCTTTTGGCCATTCATCCGAGTACATAGTGAATTACATAATATAGGAAAATTTAAGGAAATACTTTATTTGTAAATATTAGGACGTTGTATTATAAGCACAACTCTAGTGACAAAATTCATCTAGTCGTAATAATGTTTATGATTGTATCGATGTTATACTACAAAACGAGTTCGGCAATTTTATTGATTGTATATCGTTAATTTAATAAATATTTATACATCATGTTTTTGTTCGATTATTTTGTCAGTCTAAAGTAACAAAGCTTCCAAATGTGTCACCCTACGAAATTTCATATCACTTTGCAAATGGTACGGGTAGCAGCTCAAGAAGTTCTGCCACTGATCCAGTGGGCGGTCCCTAGCGGGTCTATTGCGTAACTCTGTTGGTAACAGGGATGGTAACAGAGAATAGAAACCGAGAGCAAAAGGTTGCAATCAACGGGATGGTGTTATGGGGTCATGTGATAAAGTGAGTGTCCCTCAGGGATCGATATTGTTGTTCTGGGTCAACATAAATGATCTTCCCTGTATGATACAAAAATGTCAGATAGTTCTGGTTAAAAAACGACTTCGCTGTAGAACGGCCCAATCAAATACTGGATTTTGTTTACAAATGGCTTGCAGCAAGCAATCTGCTTCTTAACGCAGAAAAAACAAAATATTCGTATTTTACACTGTCTAAGTCATCGCAGCATGCTGTTATTATTTTACATAATACTAGTTTAGGCTTTGAAACTTTGACCGTATTTCCATAGATTCCGAGCTTCAGAGGGGAGTACTTTTAGAAAAACTGGCTTCAAAATTGTGCACAAATAACCTTTTATGCGCATTTGGGTGCAACCGGATTTGAATGATCGCTTAAGCATTCTGCTCCCTTAACAGAAATTCTTACCTTAGCTACGTACACTCGTCCAGCCAGAGCTCTCTCGATCCAAGTGCTGCCTCGTGCAAGTGAAAAACAGCTCAGTTAATTTTCTTGTTTGAACGGTTTAGGTTATGGCTTACTCTTTTTCTGTTTCGCTCTGCCAGATGGCGCGAAGTACTCGGCCAATCAAGCTTATGATACGTTCTGTGTATGAGTAAAATTTCGCTCTGCTATTGGCAGTATCTCTAACACAGCTCGTAATACATTCCGATATCCTAAAGAAAGTGGCGGCATCAATGATTATTGATTGCCTCGAAGGATTCCAAAAATCTTGTTTAAAAACTCAGTAAAAACTGCCAGCACCGGAGGCGGTTTATATTAATGGAAGTTAGGTCTTCATCAGAAACGGATATTAAAGGCAGAGTCTAGAAATGACCCGGAGTAGGTACATTTAAGTCGTTGGGGTCAGAACTTAGCGAGCAGAGAGGTCGCGAAATGACCACTCTATTTGAACGAAGAGTAGTCAACTCTTCAAAACTAAGTACTTGTCCGCAAACAATACGATGCAAGTGTGATTTATCACCCTTGATCTGTATCTTCCAATCTCCCAAAAGTGAGGACTTGAAGGTGGATGGAAACGGAATTTTATGTTCTCAGAATGAGCAGCAGATTTCATACGCGAATTAAGTTGATGGCTTACACCTGCAAAAAAACTTTGTTGCTTGTGTATTGTTGGCAGGGCTAACATCATTCTTTCCAATCTTAAAGAATGATATTAACCTGGCCACGCCGGCCAACAAATCTGCGGAGTGCAGCCAGCAATGCGTCAATCGTGAGATCCGAAACCGTTTCGTGATGCAGTACTTTTGTGCTGAGGCAAACGAATTAACACAAATACACCTTTCATATTTTTGCGCCACGATACTTAGCTAGCTTAATGCGGAACGGACCACCATAGTCTGTCCCAACAAAAGAAAAAAAGCTTGGCTTCATTGACGCGAACGGCTGGTAAATCGCTCATAATCGGTTCGAGAGGAGCAGGGTTTGTTTTAAAGCATTGTATGCACTTTGTCAGGCAATGACGAATGGCACGTCTTTGGGGAGAGAATCCAGAATTGCTGTCTTAAAAGATACTGCATTGTATTAACGCCTGCTTGGCAGTTTTCACGATGGAATACCTCGATTATCATGTAGGTGAATCTGGTCACGCGAGATAAAAGAGCAGTGCGTTTGTTTTCAAACTCAAGACCCGATCGTGACAACCGCCCGCCTACTCTGAGAACTCCCTGTGCGTGTAAGAAGGTATTCAGCTTACGCATCTGTTCTGTCAGAAGAATTCCATTGTTGAGTTTATGAATCTCAGAAGCAAAATGCTGCGACTGGACGTGTTTTACTATAACCATCAGCGCGTGGTTAAGCTCTGTACGAATTGGCGTAGGATCTGAACTAGAATCTTTACTGCGAATGAACGCTACGAATTTTATGCACACGCACACTACTCGTTGTACTTTACGGATTGACGAATAGCTTTCGTGCAAATTTCCTATAAAGGATGGCCAATTGTCACAATGGATGAAGAGGAACGCGGACGCTTTTTCTCTGTGTCAATCGCAGTGGTCCAGAGCTTTGTATAAGCAAGGGCGAGAAGGAGCTGACTGGGAAAGCCAAGGTGAACCCGCCCACCACATAACGATTGTATGTAAGAAATTACGGAAGCTGACCGCGCGAAACTATGTCCGCCGGATTATCTTCGGTTGCCACGTGATTCCAAAGAGCACCTACGTAACCAATGTAACCTACGCGGTTCGCAACGAAAGTATTTCATCTAAAAGGGAGAGCGCGAATCCACGCAAGTACAACGGTGGAGTCTGACCACGCGAAGATACCAGTGAAATAAAAAACAGGTAAGCAAACAGGTCAGGTGGTCGGCGGTCTCACCATCACTGAAGGGAACCCACTTAAGGCATAGAACCTTAAGAATAGGGTTTTCCTTTGCATCTAAAATGACTGAAGCATTTAAGCGATGGTCTGGAGGTAAGTCAGCAAAGAGTTCAGGAACATTACTAGCCCATTACCGCTTTTGCAAAGCGGTATCAAAGCTTTCAAAGCCGGTTACAACGTCATCAATGTTCAAGTCTGAAGATAAAACTTGACTACCTAGCTAGCCGCTGAAAAAAGACACCTCTGACCACTTCCTATATAGTCTTTTATGAAATCACTGTGTTCTTAGTTTGACCATTGATTGCTACCTTTTGTTCTCGGTTAGAGAAAAATGAGATCATGTGCATCATCACAAATTCCTTAATATTTACGTTCAAAAGTTAAAATCTAATGATCTTCACAATAATAGGCTTTTGAAAGATCACAAAAGATACCGATTATGTCATGGAACCCTTCCCAGGCCTGTAGAAAGTACGATGATAGTTTAAAACCTGCGAAAGTCGTTGACCTTCCTGTTGTAAAACCGAATTGCTTGTCATTTATATTATTTACATTTAAATGAATAAGAAATGAATGAAATATACTTTATTGTAAACCAATTAAAAAAAATAGAAAAAAAAGGAAACATAAAATACACAAAGGTACAATTGGCGGCCTTATCCCTTAAAAGCGATCTCTACCAGGCAACCACTTTGCGGAGGATATAATGACCAGTGAGCAAGGGTTGAAGTTGTACGCAAATTACTAAGAAAATATAATATAGTAAATATACATTGATATACACACAAACATATATGCATATATACTTTCACATATATACCGATATATCTAAATACATTCACAATATATACCCATACATATATAAGAACATAAAGAGTAAAGAATAAATAAAATACGAGCCAAACGACATAAGGAAAAGTAAGTGTTAAAGATAAACAGATGAGAGATGAAGGAATAGCATCTGTTCTAAACCATTTTGTTCCAATATTTTGGCAACACAGTAATGGGACGATAATTTGTTGGATTTTCTCAACTGTCCGATTTAAACAAGTAAAACCTTGTTGTGTTTCATGACATTCGGAAACACACCTAAGACAAGACAAAGATAAAAATCATTGCTAAAATTGGAGGTAAATTAGTTATAATTATATCAATTATAGATATTGACAGCCCCCATATGTTTTCTTTTTATCTAAGTTTTTGAATGCTTTGACAGTATACGTGTGGACAATATGTTTAAAATGAAAGACAGTAATTTCTATACCTACATGCTCTTCGAGAACTGACTCTGCAACTATATGGCTAGATTTAAAAAATTTAGTTAATTCAGTGGGCATCATTATCAATACTTGCATTTAATTTTAAAGCACTTCCTTTTGTTACTTAGTTTGCCCGTTTCTAAATTGATCACATTCCATGTGGCTTTAGTTCTATTTGTAGAAAGTTGAATTTTGTTACTTAAATAAAAAAGTATAGCTTTCATACAAACTTTCTTAATTTTTTTTGCATATTTGTGCATATTGATACTATTATACATTAGCTGGTGACCTTTTGACGTAAAACTAATATAGATTTTACCTACACGTTCTGATTACTTTAGTTTTATTTTTTTTACGAATTTTAACTACTTAGGTAGTAAAAACCTAGTTAAATTCGCTAGTGGTTGTATAAAATAAGATGTTAAAGTAACCATCAGGGTCGTTCACGGAAAAGCATAACTCAGATAGTTTGTCATAGTCTTTACATTTTAAAGACTTTGTTTGTAATAGGGATGATAATCAGGGATCAAAATATTAAAAAATATCGAAAATATTTGAGATTCGATAAGTCTAATCTTATTCAATATCTCTTATATCTAGGCACCGATGTTTTCGGTATTATTCTTTACATTGTAACAAATTCTAATAATTTAGTTATTAAGAAGAAAACATTGATATTTTGAATTATTATAGCTCTAAATTTCTCTAAATTTGATCTACTATAAAAAAAATAATTATTATAAAATTGGTCAAAAAAATTCGATAATATAACTTCTATAAACATATTTTATTTTTATTTGTACAACTTACCTCCGTTTCGTAAAGTTTCATTTTTTTTTATTTCCTTCAATTTAGGAAGCGACTAAAGAAAAAAACGTTTTTGAAATTGAAAATCTTATAGCAAGCCCCGAGAGCAAACTCAACAACTAAGCTCGCAATTCGTTTTATCTCCAGGAGACGTGAAAAATGTGCGGAAGGCGGTTTCGCTACAAAGCATTATAAACACTTCTTCTCTACTCGATAATGCTAATGCATGGAGCATTTCACTATCTATCTCTAACAGAATTGCAACATTGAAATCCAGAGAGGTTAAACTGGGTTTACTTTGAGTTAAATACTATTTTTACAACACGAAACCTATATTCTGTAATTAACTTTTAAACATGTTGATATTTGCTTATTTTTTACTATATTTTAAGTAAAATGCGGATTGTACCTAAATATCAATTTGGTTTCGATATTATCGATATTTACCAGGTTTCGATATATTGTAGCATCCCTATTTTTTGACACTTTATTTCTTTATAATTTATATTTCTAAATATCTCAATGTTCAGGTGTTCTGCTATGTTCAGTCCCAGTCAGAAATCCCAGTTTTGTGCATAACTTTTCTATCTTTCATAAGGCGTAGTAATTTTTCTGGCCGTGTTCTGAGGTTTACTAACACATTACATCTTCAGTCCACATAATTTCATAAATATCCTAAGAACTAAGTGGTCAGTGCAAGATATATAAAGGTTTTAACTTAAAATTTTAATTTTGGACTTCATAACAGTGCTCATAAACATAGTGAGTAAATTATTTTGAGAACATAATTATACTTATTATTTTATAATAAGAAGATAGTACTACATGCATGTTTTACAACATACATGTTAAAATAGTGATTGGACTGTTCAATGAAACAACTGGTTGAGGGAAAAAGTAATAGACTTCAAATTTAAAAATGGTGAGTTCCTTCTAACAATTTATAGTTTTTGTTAAGAACAAAAAAATGACAAAGTTAAAATATTTGTTGTTGTTATTTCACAAAAACCCTCTCAATTATTTGATAAGGAGGCCTTTGCACAGTGAGCATTTACAGGCTGCTACTTTACTTTCTTTATATAGCTGAAGATCTATGGGTTGTCCACAAAATACTGTTTTGTCCCATTTGTAAAATTCTGGATATACAAAAAAGCTAAATATTTGGGTGCCACATGAGCTCACTGAAAGAAACCAAATGATTTGTGGACTCATATACAATTCCCTATTGAAAGATATTGAAACCAAACTGTTTTTGAAAAGATTGATAACTGGTGATGAAAAGTGGATTATCTAAGACAAGAACATGCGATAAAGATCAAGGTCAAAGTTAATCAAGCTCCACAGACTATAGTGAAACAGTTTAACTCACAATAAGGTAATGCTGTGTGTATGTTTGATTATTTGTTATGAGCTTTTACAACAGAGCAAAACCATTGATCTGCCAGCTGTTAAGTATACAAAACAGGAAAAAACTTTTTCCGTAACATATGATATAATCTACTAGTACAATTTTTTTTTCAATTGTTGTGTTGTATTGAGTACATTTTTTTTCCTTTTTTCAGGCCAGAAATGCAGAAAAAGCCATGTAAGTTTTCCCAGTTTTTAAGAACTTGAATGTCATATAACATAGTTGCCCTGTTTATCTAGCTTTAAACCTGCATTGCATATAAAAATAATAAATATGAGTTTCTATTACTGTATTTGAGACAGTGCCATTCTTATATTTACCGTTACTACCTCTTACCTGCCTTATGACTGAGACAGAAGTTGCTTTGAAGTTGAGAAGAAGCATTCCTTCTTACCTATTGTAGTACACATCCACAGAGGAAACCTTAGCATTGATAAGCTATAACTGATTATTATATGCATAATGATAATTTATTTTATGATAAGTTGTTATTTGAGTTTTGACCAGGATCTCATAGTTAACTATTAGCAAAAATAGTAGCAATAAAAACTAAAAAACTATCCTATGACTTAACTACTGTACTATATAGGTATAGATATTTGGTGGATGACCTAGAAATGTCCTGTAGAATATGAGGTGATACTTTATGACATTATTTTAGTTATATGTCCTAGTTATGTTGGAGGCAATGATATTTTATGACCCCCATAAGATGAGGTTGACATGGCAATCAATACATATTTTCATATGAATTTTATATGAAAACATAAATTAAATTCATATTGTATTTAAGATGTCAGTTTTTGATGCAGTGTCTGGCGGTCTATTGCCTAACTCAGCTAGTAATGGCAATAGCGATTGGTTTCAATTTGTCGTATTTGATAGACTTTTCTTACTTAAAATCAAATATTGTTTCAGATATATAAACTAGACAAGTCTCTACAACGCGATCTGTCAAACTGAAACCGATTTGTGTCTCTATTTCTTTCACCTGGGTTTTCTCCATCAGAGAAGCCTCATTACAAAACAGTGTTAGATTTTTAAATATTTCATATAAATTAATCATATGAAAATTGAGTTACGCAATAGGAGGGCTGGTACTGCGATCGCTAATCTGCTTGCCGAGCGTGGTGATTATGGCAATTATTTGGAGATGCCAAGTCCTTCAGTGAATTGTACAAATCTGCCTTGCAAGAACAGTAATTTGCAGGACAACGTTGGCGCGATGGCGTGCGGCGCAAGTGCAAGAAGCGGGTGGTCAGCGAGAGCGGCGGCCTTACCTCGCCTCCGAGTGCAATGACCTACCCCAGGCCGAGAAGTGGCGGTTGCAAATCGTGAGGGAGATCGCTAAAAAGGTTGCCCAGATACAGAACGGTAAAAACCATGATATAGTATTAGGTATTATACATTTTAGGAGCCTAAATTGACATTTTGTAGGAAAAAACCGAAACAGATATTTTTAAGGTAACTAATTACCCATTCTGTACGTTTCCTACATCTTAGAAGAAGATCATTTATGCCTTTGCAATAAAAATGTGGGAAACATAATTCAAGTCTTTGGCAGGTCATTTGGCATAATTTCCCGGAACCCAATTTTTTTGTTAATAGATATTTGTTCAAATCCTGAAAAGAGCGTTGTTGGTTGGGGTCAAGACCGGCGAGTACAGAGGATGATGTATGGTTTTAGAAACTTTTGAATAAGCTATAGTGATACGATTTGTTCGACAGTATGAGGTCTCGCGTTATTGTGTGAGATGTTGGATTGCGAGAAGTAAATACTGGCTACCCGATTTAAAGACTATTTATTTATAATCACTGTTACAAAAACTTTCTTCTTCCTATTAACACTTTTTCTTTCTTGATTTCTTCCAGCTTTCTATTTCTTCTTCTAGTTAGTTGTTCTTGTTTGAGTGCCGTGGTGGAAGTTACAATACTTGTGTGTGTATGTATTCGATGAAGTTATTGCTGTTAGCCGTTTTGGCTTTTACAGCTTCATAGGATAGCACCTGCGTCCTCGAGGCTGCAGGCGTTATGTTTTAAGTAGGTGTACAAATGTACATCTACTGCTTACCTCTTTACGGTAAGCTATCTTTAGCTCCAGCGCATCTGTAGCTCCTCTGGTGTTGTGGATGTTTGTGGGCGTCGGTGATCACTTACCATCAGGTGAGCCGCATGCTCGTTTGACCCCTTCTTCTAAAAAAAAAATATCTATGGACCGTCCAAGGGAAGTTCGGATCTCGTCTCGGATGGTCGAGATGTTTCCATAGATCAGGTCGGTAACCACCGCCCTGAAACGAGGGTGTACGGTGTTTGTGGGTGTTTGCTCGATACGCTCTTATGCGTCGGCGGGAGATTGTGAATGTGTTACTACTCCTAACTGTATGTACAGTGTTTGTTTGAGCAGGGTTAACCGAGACTGAGTCCGTTGGTCGTCCGGGTCGACTAGAACGT
Source organism: Bhutanitis thaidina (assembly GCA_029286595.1). Taxonomy (NCBI): domain Eukaryota; kingdom Metazoa; phylum Arthropoda; class Insecta; order Lepidoptera; family Papilionidae; genus Bhutanitis; species Bhutanitis thaidina. The sequence goes on along the minus strand of JAGSMS010000009.1, from coordinate 5,657,581 downwards.
TACGCGGGCGATGGTGACGCACCGTTGCGTTGATCGTCGGGCTGTACTTGTTGGCGTTGACCACCAGCGGGTTAGCGTACGGCGGCTGTCGTGAAATAGCGCCGTGACGTTTCCCTGAAGTATTCTTTAATCGGAACCATTTGCCTAGACAATTGGCAACGGCTTGGAATCGTATTGTGATGCGACCTTTGTGACGGTCGGAGAAGTATAGGGCCCCGTCGTCCGCGAATAGCGCGAGATTGTCCTGGGGCTCTTTTGGAATGTCACTCGTGTAAAGTGAGAAGAGGATCGAGGCAGGAGCCTTGAGGGACTCCGGCATTCAGAGGGCGGATTGAGGATCGCGTGCCCTCTACTCGATAGCAAAAAGTGCGGTTGGTCAAGTAGGCTCGTAGGATGTGCACGAGCCTGTCTGGGATTTTGAAATTGTACAGTTTGTAGATTAAACCGTTGTGCCAGACTTTGTCTGCCTTTGCGACATAGAAGAATAGTGCTCCGTTAAGCGGTGCACTTGTTCGGCCCACAAGTGTTCGGATCGGAAGCCGAATTCCTGGTCGGGAATTAAATTGTTTTCAAAAACATAATTTCTGAGTCTTTTCAAGATAATTATTTCGTAGATTTTCCCCATAGAGTTGAGGAGACTTATTGGGCTATAGCTGGAGGCATAGTTGCGGGGCTTGCCTGGTTTTGGTATGCCTATAACGTAATATGATACGAATCGAGATCCGCACCTTTTATACAAATTTTGTTTGATTTAATGTAGGCCCTTTGATTGGTCGATGAGTTTTTACAAATTATCAAAATTACGAACGAGATGTTTTATGACGCAATTATATTTCAATTAAATAACTTAAGTATTTGTAGATCGTGTTAAATGGTTGATATATCAAAATGTACACAAAAACAAATGGATTAATTATAAAATCATTACAGAGGGCTACGTAATTTACATATAGAATAAAAAGGGTCCAATATATGCATCACCTGTTATTGTTGTACCAGATTTCAGAAAGTTATAACAAATTACATCAGCACGGGATTATCAAACACTAACCGTCCACAAAAAGTTCAGCCTTGTGTTGAGCGTGGTTCCTATTTGGCTATGGGACGGAATCCACTTTTAATCATTAATCCGGTCCAAAATCACTTAATTTCTTGGCTTAATCGAGTTTGAAAGAAGTAATCAAGATTTGAGTAAATGCTGCAAGTCTCCCATAGTCTTAAATTTACTTTGTGATAAGATTTTTTTTTTCTGAAATCTCTGATTTATTTACCACTTGTTCCTAAAAAACAAAACTTAAAAAGATATGTAATTCCGAATTCGTAGCAGTAATACCTTCTTGTAAAAAATTTACTGACCGTTCTATTTTAATATTTAATTATAAAAATCTATTAGGCTATGTGGCGTGTCTATAATGTGTGACTACTACGAAACAATGTAAAATTATTAGTTAAAAACTTTTAAAAAAGATAACCTATTACCAATATGGCCGAAGAAAATACTGATATAGCGGAACCATCAAACGTTCAAATTTCTGGAGAACCTAGCTTACGATCCCAGAATGAGTTACCACCAACAAATGCTTTTGAAAATGTTGAGCTTGTAGAAACTGGATCTATATCACAAGTTATAAAATCTCCAAAACGCTCATTACAAAGTCCACAATCGCCCGCGCTAATGGATCAACAAGGCTGGTCCCCACCACGTTATGCCTCACCAAAAATTCTATCAGCACCACGGAGTCCCGGCTCTATCGCAAAAACGTCAGTATCTATCAAAAGTAACAAAATTGAAAAACCGGACATTATTCTAGAAAGCCCTAGAAGTCTGAGTGTCAAAAGCGTAAGCGTTAGTAAAGGAAAAGACGATATAATTCAATCAATCATCAATCTCGAGCCGCAAGGAAAAGATATTAGCGCACATGTAGACGAATTAACGGAATCGGTCAGATTACTTTCAAAGACTATAGAAAGTCCCCATTCACCTGTTGTAAATAGTAACATCAATAAGATAGCAAACATGAGCAAAATACTCACCAATGAAGCTAATGCTTTAAGGGAATCCATAAAAAGTTTATCTGAAGATATTACTCGCACCAAAAACGAATTACTCACAGCGAAAGAAGAAGATGTCAATTTCCCTTATCATCTTTTTCTAATCGAACTTATAATAAATAAAATACACATGAAGTGCGAATGTTTTGAACTTGACTATAACAACTTAATAATAACCGCGTCGTTTTTAGGTAAACAGCCGATAGTGCTATACGATGCTTCATATGGGAAAGTGAATAATTTTACTAATTTGAATGTAGGGAAATCAGCACTATTCGCTATGACTTATGATAAGATTTGTAGCATCAAAGAATTTATTATCAAGCTACAGATAGTGAAGCAGCCACCTTGTTCAAGTTGCGTAACAAAAGTTGGAGAAACTCGAGCTGATTACACTAAAGATTTCGTTGCGCTTCGTGAGGAACTGTGTAAGAAGTGGGCGAAAGAGCAACCGACAGACAACATCATGTGCACGACGTCGACACCAATGAGCAAAAACATGTTTTATTTGATGTGCGGCGATGGTGAAAAGAGCGATTCTATAGGCGTCATTGAAATTTCACTTCGTATGTCGTTTCTCGGTAAAGAAATTACAACCACATTCATTGCTTCTCCTCGACAGCAGGGTGCGTCGGTTTTGCAAAAGGAAGACAATGGCATGACCATGTATTCCTGTCAAAAGGTTGAGATGGACGGCCAAGGAAAAGTACTATTAGAAGAAAACTCTCTTACGAGAAAAGATATTCCACCCAGCGCACATACTATGTACAGTAAGAGACCGGATAGTCCAGTATCACAGTTTTCAAGCGGATCCTCAAGACCATCAGGGAAACACTACTATGGATATAAACATCAACCAGGTAAGAACATCATCATCACCTTACAGTGTTAATCCAATGAAGGCAATCTTCTTTTCATTGTTGTGGCAATGATGTCTATGTCATTTATTTATTTTATTCTTTATTGCACCAAAAAACTGCACAAAAGGCGTGCTTAATGCTATTCTTAATGCTTATGGCATTCTCTACCTGCTAACCTTGGGTAAAACAGAGTGTGTTTTGGGGCAGTTAAGGTAGTCAAGCGAAAGCAGGGCTACATTACCTATATTAATACAATGTTAACTACATATTTATAATAGACTACATGTATTATTTAACCATACGTACATATACAAACACAAACATACATACACACTTACACACATGTATAGAAATATAACTTTGTTTCTAAATATATACAAATAATCACATTTTGAAATATGTAAAAAAAAGAACTACAGTTTAGAGTCAATTTTGTTGGTTAAGAAAATGCTCGTAAAGTATTAATTACGGATTTTATCACGTTCAATTTTGTTTTTATATTTCCGACGATTCGATTGCTTTACAGCAGCCGGGGTCACGGGGGGACTGAGGTGTTAGACGTCCAGCCGTCATAGTTAACTCGGGCTACCTTCAGCTTTTATTTATTCGTTTTGGTCAGATCTACACAGAATGTGCTCACAGTATCTTGAGGTTGTGCAGAGGTATGCTTGGTTTTAAATTTTATTTTATTTATTACTGGATCCCAAGCCGGTAGTAGTGCCCAGTCATCATCTCCTTTGAAATTAAGATGTTTATTGATTTCAATAGCCTCGCGAATCTTCCTCATTTAATAATTTTCATTAAAGTAAAGTATTCCAAAAGCCTCCGCTCAAATATTTGAGAGGCCTTTGGAGCGTCCGACACGCAGCTCCGGGTGGCGGACTATACGTGTCCTCGAAATATCGTTGTGTTTTATAACGATTTCTTGTATTTACGAGAATCCTTGCGCCCGAAACGTTCCCCACATTTAAAAAGTAAATTAAACGCGATAAAATCCGTAAACTATAGTTTCATTTCAAATTGTTTATATTTCTTAGACATGTCGGTTTCCACAACACTTTTAGTGTTGCTGGCATCGGCGGTCGAATCCAGGTCCATTGTAGACAAAGAAATCAAATACGATAGAGCGCCCTGTCCTCTACCACGGCTACCGCGGCTCTTAAATGTTGATTATATAATTGTAATTTGACTCTTCAGTCAATTTAAAAAATTTCTGGACATATGCACAAATAGAGAATCGTCATTTATTAAATTAAATCATATTAAATCAATCACAGTATTCACTTTAACCAAATACGCTTTCTAAGCGAAGTGATTAATTATTTCAATTCGTTATTCGCGATTAAAAATAAAAGATAATTTTTTTAAAACTGTATCTTTTTCAGGCGAAATATCAAAATATGACGAAATTTTCGCTAAAATGAACGCAAACGAATTAAAAATCAAAGTGCCTAAAACAACTAAAGCAGAAAGAATGGGAAAGTACGAGAAAATACAGGAATTGTGCGCATGTGAGGATAATCCGTATAACACTGGAGAACAAATTCAATTTGAATTACCGAGAGACCTGTCTTATCCTGCCAAAGCTCAAAACACTTACTCTTCGAATCTAAGATATACTTATTCAGGAAAAGAAAAAACTTGTGATGCCAAAGATAGACGAATCATAAATGTAACTCCGTCAAATTGTCCCATTCCGGTCAATATGGAGAAAATGGTTCATCCACAAAAAGACGTCTTCATACTCAAAATTGGAAAAAAGCTAGAGACAAAAGATAAAAAAACAGATCTTGTAATAGAACTCGTTACTCCAAAGACACATTCCGATAAAGTCGAAGGCAATGACCATGTAGCACAGCAGCACAACCAAACGAACACTTCAAACAAAACGAAATTGTATAACAAAGCCAAGAAAAAGAAAAAGATAGCGAAGATGAGCAAAACAAAATTAGGAAAATCGAACAAGAAAAGCAAGAAATAAATTCGCATCTAATTCAATAATATAAAAAATTCTGAAAAATCATGCTGTCTTCATTTTGTCTATGCTAAATCTTTTTAAACACAGTATTCCACAGCAAAGTCGTATCGTAGGTTAAAAAAAGTTATTGGAGGTAAAAATTATGGGGTTAAAAAGGGTTATTGTAATATTCAGTAATACGTGGTTGATAAAAAAAATCACGAAAAAGAGAATATCTACGAAATTTCTTTCACCTACTACATCTAACACATTTCTTCTTCATCAGAGGAGATACATGTAAAACATAAACCTTATAAAACAGTGTTAGATTTTAAAAAAATACTTTTGACTCTTTGTTATTAATTACGTAAGAAAGAGCATCACCTATTTTAATTCATATTTTCAGCGGGTCTAGGCGAATTTCGTATCCGGGATCTGAATGACGAAATAAACAAGCTAATGCGAGAAAAGCGCCACTGGGAAGTGCAGATAAAATCTCTGGGCGGCCCTGATCACGCTCGTGTCGGTCCCAAAATGCTCGACCAAGACGGGAAAGAAGTTCCTGGCAACAGAGGCTACAAATACTTCGGGGCGGCGAAGGATTTACCAGGTAATATTTAAAGGTAAAATCTCTTATTGTTCTCGATCCCTTTCTTTGTATTCCTGTGAGATAAAACACATAAACCCGCGTGGCGCTGTCGGTTAGGCGTGCGCGAGTTGTTCGAGCAGGAGCCGCCGGCGCCGGCGCGGCGCACGCGGGCCGACCTCATGCGCGACGTCGACGCGGACTACTATGGCTACCGGGACGACGACGACGGACTACTGCTACCCTTGGAGAAGGAAGCTGAAAAACAAGGTAAGGCGATCCTCAGTGATCTAAGGCTACTATATCCAAACACGCTTAAAGACACTAGTTGTAGTTGTAGCTCACTCAGACAGGGTCGCTTCGGTCGAGCATAGCGACGCTTACATACAGGATAACCAATGAAGCCATTACAGAGTAACATCTCATTTAGACGACACTGTTTTAAACATATACTTCGTGGTATTCATAAGCTGGCCACATAGCTCGCAGAACTGACAACCGTTGTGAAAAAAAGGTTCTAGAGTGGCAGCCACGTACAGGCAAACGTAGTGTGGGACGACCCCCCACAAGATTGAGTGAGGACCTGCTCAGTGTTGCGGTAAGTCGATGGATGCAGGTGGCTCGGGACCGAGCTTTGTGGCAATCTTTGGGGGAGGCCGATGTTCAGCAGTGGACTTGAGATAGGCTGAAATGATGATGATGATTCATAAGACTCTGAAATGCTACTACTAGTTTTACATCCAAGATATGATTTCGTTACTTTTTAACCATGTCTTGTTGTAAACCATGTTAAAAAAATAACACGGTATGATCTTATCGAGAAATGACTGCGCGGAATTTTTGTGAAATGGTTTATCGTATAGAAATTTCAATTGTATCAAAGTTATGACACTTGAAGTGTTAAACTACGATAATCAATAGCATCGTCTATATCTCCGTGAAATTTTATTCAAACCCGTTTTGTCATTTACACGTGATTGAGGGACAACCCGAAACTGTAACATTTATAATACTAGAAGGATTTCTAACGAAATATTTATACTTTCCTTTCGAAACATATCTCCGAAAGAATTGATTGACTAAGCGAATCTGCTATTATGATCTTCAAGTAATGCTATAAATTTTATTATAGCGATAGCGCAAGCAGTAGAAGAGTGGAGGCGGAATAAAGAACAGAACAAGGATCAAGATTTGCCCGAAGAGGAAAATATTTATCCGGAGGATGTAAGTATATATATAGATAAAAGTTGCTTAGTACACTAAGTGAAGTGGGCGGCCGTCTGAACAGGACGGAGGTTTCTATGTCAGAAAAATGTGACGGACTCCGGTGGTCGGTCGCCTAATATTTGTGGTGTCTAGTACTGCAATCGCATGGTAATTGCGACAGGTCTTTTATTGGAAGAAGCTTGTATATAGCAGTGGACTGTTTATGAATCGGTTAAAGAAAAATCTTATCCACTAGAAAAACCCTCGTCTATAATAATAATAATGTTCGAGGAAATTATTGAATTGAATTAGAAAATTGTATGGTACAGAAGAAACAAGACAAAATGGTCAAAGACTATAGTCTTCGGAATTTGCGATACTAGGAAGAATATTAGAACTATCTTCCAACTTCGAATGAAACACTAATATAATAAATTTATTAATAAATACTAAACAAGCGTTAATGCATGTTAAATGTGTTATTTGGTTAAAAAAATTAATCGATTAGTGTTTTTATTTTTTATGTTTCTTTATCAGAAAGTGTGGCAACACTAAGGTTTAATTTTGAAACATGTTTTGGGCAACACTAACAACAACGATAGCGTAAAAAAATTATAACTTAAAATCGTGTTTAATTCCCACAGTTTAAATTTCAATATTGTGTGTGAATCCACAATATCCCACAAAATGGAATGCGCATATAATCGAAGTAATTCCAAGAAATTATATGGCAGATTTGCCCATACTCAGCACGCCGCCCGGCCGTGCCCAGAGGCGCGTCTTCGCACTAGAGCTGCTGCTCCCAGGGCATTAGTCTGTGGCATTTGAGTTCGGTGTTTTTGGATTGATTGATTCGTCTTTCACTCGCCAGTGCCTGGTCTATTATATTCTCTTTTTGTATACAGTATATTCGCGTTTTGTACCTTATTTTCTTTATCAGCCTGTAAAAGTCTACACGTGGCCCTTTCTATGAAAGCGCCAACAAAACATTTATATACCTTCTTATTCTTAAATAAATTCTTATTTATTTACGTTTTCATTATCATTAATGATTCTTCATTTAAAAATTATTTTGATAAAGACTAATATATTGTTTTAATTTCATAAAGCCTGAAGACAAGAGGATAGACGACGACGATGGTATGACCGACAAGCCACCTGGAACATCGCTGGTGGCGGTGCCATCGCAGAAAGATGTAGAAGAAGCCTTGTTGAGGAGGAAAAAGCAGGAGCTCTTGGAACGATACGGTTGCTTAGATGTAAAGTTGGAAAATAGCTGATGAAAGAAATAAGTTCATTTGTAATAAACTTTTAAAGCAATGATTTCTTTTTTTAATGTCTTACGATGAAGATTCCACCACAACTTGTAATTCAAATTTTTATGAGAGGTTGTTATTATTATTCACTACATGGAATAAATGTAGAACGTAACTCCTAATTTATAATAACACATATATTTTTACAAATTTCCACATTAGTCTCGAGACACGCTACTTACATGAATCACAGAATATACATATTACACTAGTGACGTAGGTGTCATGCTCGGGGCGGAGGACAATGGTGGAAACTTATGGTAATCGCCGGCAGCAAGCCCGGCCCGGGGGCGAAGGGTGAGTTGCAGAGAAGGTTAAGTCGTAATACAAATTAAAAATTAAACGAAATTTTTACATCTGCCATAGTTTATTTTCGAACAATTTGATTATTAAACATATTTCGTTTCCAAGCAAAATATACAGAAATTCTGAAGGCCATCGAACACTTGTCGCATTCATCAACATTACGCCTTCTATATTAGGTTAAAAATAAAGTAATTCACTCATAGCAATAGCTCCAAGCAAATGTAGAATATTAACTAGGAACAGAGTCACTGGTTGTAAAATAAAGTACATTACATTAGTAACCATTGTACTCCAATACACTTGTGATGTTAATACATTTTCTTAAAATTAGGAGAAAAAAAATCAACCGGATTTTTTATTATCTGGGAGGAAAAGGCTTTAAGCAGCACAACTCATCACTTTTTTTTTCTCTTCATCATTACCTCTGTAACTATTTTATTACACGAGAGCTCACGAATGGAAGCCAAACTGCCTACATATCAGACATTATTAAAATAATCTGTTTTTTAAACATCCCTACATTCATCGTAAATAATCTTTCAGTAGATTTTGTTTTATAAAATGTTAAATGCAAAATAATGAATGAATGATAATGAAAAAAGCACTAATTGTAATATATAACGTAATGGATATATAGTACTACTTAAAGACCGACGTACTTATATCATTGTTTCATAATAAAATTGAAGGTTAAATCATTACGCTTCGAACATCAACGAAATTATTAAGGGATTATATCCTACAATGTTAGGAATGTACAAACTTAACGAATTCAATAAGCCTTTAGAACAGTAAATTAGAAACACCAAGCAATTATTATTCATTGTAATAGCGCTACTATAAATTTTATACATCATAGTTTTATAGGCGTCATTATACAAAGAAATTACTTAACGGAAAAATAGGTTGCCATGCTAACTAAATAAAAACAAAAAGATAATTTTAAGTACTTTCTCATGCGTTATTCGTCGACAAATAATCTGAAAACGGGCATAAAATGACAATCTAATACCGCTTTGTGCAGCCGCGATGATTAATACAGATTACAAATCAGTTATAAGTAAAAATATACCACGGCCAATGGGTTGCAATGGAAAAGTATAAAGCAAAAACTTCTCATGATTGAGTGAGAGCTTGCACAAAATGATTCATGCAAAATCCTACAAAATGGTGACTATCTGAAATATTCATAGCACTGAATCACAAATTTAAAGATTATGGTCACATAATCTCTATTCGAGCGCATAGCTAACTTGTAATTGCAGGCCTGTACGCATAAAGAAAATCTAGTTGTTTATATTTTCTTACACGTACGTACGTATCAATCAATTTCAGGTTGCGGACCTATGACAGTTACCGTGCAATGAAAAAACAAGTTTTATCTTCATTGACAATTATGGAAATATCTTGATGCAAACAAATTAGGAATTTGAAAATGTACTGATCTTGCCTGTACAATCAATTATTATATTTTGCGAACATACAGCGTCTGTAACATAAACTTAGGCAAGCATTCATGTATATAATCGGTGTATGGATGCCTGCACCGATTAGTGTCGATTTTATGGTTAGTTATGTTTATAGTTTAATAGCTGCTTTTTATCTTCTTTCTGTAGTTAATTAATTATGGTTCCAAATCAAACTTTAATTAACCACTATAATGTGCACCACCGTAATATGCTCTAATAATATATTTGACAATTAGTGTCTACAAAATAATCCTTTTACCCTATAACAAGCTGCAAATAAAAAATTAAATATAAATGTGCCAAATATTTTAATAAATGGCCTCTTAATATAATCTTCACTTTTAATAAAATACATGTAATAAATATTTACATCCAATGCGCATAAACGCACCTTATAATTAAAAAGTCTACGTAAATATATTTTTTTAAATTATAAATCGAGATTTACACAAGATCAGAGCAATTACGAAACGTCTCGGAAAGCGGGAACGCAAACATTTTGCATGCTTATAATAATGTATCATTATACTGCAAATTAGCTATACTTAATTAAGTATTGTTTCTTTCTTTTCTATATTGATATTAAGAGCTCTATATTATAACATTCAAAACTAAATGAAGTTTTTTTTTATTAAAGAAATTGCATTATTAACTAGTTGGTAATTTTACGTATATGATTATATATCACCATCGAACTGCTATGATGGTTAACTATTATTTCATTTATAACCAACATTATGCCAACGTACACCTGAAATAACATCTAAATTATAGAACTGGGTTACCAGATAAGTAACAAGCTACGCAATGAGATAGCTAGGGCCTCGGCTAGTAATTTAGTATAATTTTCAAATTAAAAAAAAAAACAAAACTTCGGCATCTGCTTCTAATTTAATGGAAACTTATTATGTTAAGCACGCTATGGTGTATATGCTATGCTCATCGTAGTTTTGATATACTATATCTGAACTGATATATTACGTCAGTCGAGAGTGAGCAGGTCTAAAAACGAGTCTCTGGCAACCCTTACCTTACCTCTTGATGACATAAAGCCAGTAACACATTATTAAGTAGCTTTATTTAAAGATCGTTAAAACATTAAGACTGGAAAAGGTTTTGCTGCTTGGCATCGTTTTCAAAATCACTCCATGCGTTGTTTAATTCCATGAAGATCATTTTCGCAATATTCTCATTGGGTGTACCCATTTGCTGTAAACATTGAAATAAAGTAGATATTTAATTATTATTAACATTCCTTAATTTTTTTTATAAAGTAATGACCATCAATTAGACTACATCCTACGATTGAAAAACAAAAATATTTTTAATTATGTTTAGCCCTAACTGGATTTAGTAAGCTGTTCTCATCCTATGCAAGCCACCCACCGTTAAGATTTCAGTAATAGACAAATAACGTGACTGATTGATCGAAAGAACGAATAAAGAAAGGAATGATTGCCAACCTTATCAGGATGCACGGCAAGGCAGGCTTTTCTGTAGTTCTTCTTGACATCGGCGGGCGACACGAGCTGCGACATATCGCAGCGCGCCCAGCGGCAGTCCTCCCACACCACAGTGTGCAGGGAGCACAGGAGTGCACGAATATTCGCCTTCTTGCCTTCCGTCTGAAATCATTATTATTTTTTTAACTGTATCCTTGAACACTTCCTATAAAATATCTCTAGTATGATAATTATCAGAAACACCGGCTCCCCTAGCTATTGTCTACACCCCTACTTTTTGGCAACACCAACCATAAATCATAAGAATGACTTAAAATTTGTCATTTCAGTTTATTTAAATTGTGCGAAATCATTCTCTTTTTCGCATTTAGTGGTACAACTGATCCTACCTACCTAGTTCTAACATATAACAGCGAGCGAGAGATAGTAATATAAAAAATACGCACTTACATCGTATTTTTCATTTATTTATCCTAGTGATTAGATTTGCACTCCAGATATTGCACAAGAAGAACAAAGATCGGCTGTCGTACGGTACGGTCTTTTAAATGTAAACAATAATATGGCTAAATTGAAAGAACACTTTCTGGGTTTGTTTCCTATAACAGACACTACTGGTTTAACTCAATTTTTGTTAGATCTTTTAATCACAAACGAAATTGATGTACAAGATATGCGCGATCAAGGTCACGATAATGGTGCAAACATGAAAGGAAAAATATAGGTCATTAAACCCGCGAGTATTTTATGTACGGCACACAGCCTAAATTTGGTAGTGAATGACGATGCCAAAAGTTCATTAGAAATTGACAATTTCTTTTCAATTGATCCTTTTTTTCCGCGTTAACAGCACGTTGGGAAGTACTTGCCACTCGATGGAAGAGTTGAAGCGGTAAAAGCTCTACGTTTTAATGTAGGAAAAGTGTATTATGCCTTCTTTCAGAGTCAAGAAATATGGCAATTATTGGCTAAAAATTTGGTCGTTTAAATTCATCTGCTCTCTGCTTATTTGGTTGGAAATTGGCAAGTAGTTAGCAAGGCTCTTCAAAAGTCAGACGTCGTATTGTCTGAAACGGTGAAAACGATTGATCATGCAAAAATAAGTTTGTCGGAATAACGTGATGAGTCGACTTTTGGGGAGTTCCTTATGTTCCTATATAAAGCACATTGTTCTAATTTAGAAAATAAACTGTGTCATGCTGACTCTTCAGATGTAGAGAAGTTAGAGCTCTTCACTAATGTCGAATTATTACCGATGTAAATTGAACTACGCCGTTGGATATTATTTAAATTATTTGTTTACGAATAAATTAATTTTAGTGTTCTCAAATCTATCCACAGCACTTAGGATTTACCTCACATTGCCAGTCACAGTAGCACACAGCGAAAGATCATTTTCTAAACTGAAAATAATTAAAAACTATCTTAGATCAACATTTCGCAAAGTCGATTGACAAATTTATCGTTATTACATAGTATATTGAACGTAAAATCAAAATTGAAGTCAGTGACATAATTTAGGATTTTGCTAATGCAAAAGCACGAAAAGTAACTTTTTTGTAATTATGTTTATGTTAATTACGTCCTGTAATAATATGTTTTTAAATTAAACATTTTTTAAATAGCCACAAAGTTGTGTTTTGTTGCTTTTGTCACCCATTTCTTCCCAAAAATACTTTTTACCCGTGTACATTGGCCTAGCACAGGGGTCCGCAACCTGCGGCTCGCGAGCCACATGCGGCTCTTTGGATGTGAAGCTGCGTCTCTTTAGTTCCATACGCAGTTAGTTTTTTTTTTCAAAAAACTTTATTTATGCGAGTACTATTTATTGTTAGCAAGAAATTTTTTTGTGTTCACTGTTGTAAATATAAGGTGTTTGGTAAACACCCTAACAAACCGAAACGTTCCTATGTTAACATGTTTATATAAATGTTATGTCAATGTTATAGAAAGGAAATTGTAAATAAATTGGCTCTCCACACAAAATTTCCGAACAGCTGATCGAGTTAGTATAAAAGACGATTTTTTTTTCAATTTATGTTTTTTAACATTGACATAACATTTATCTAGACATGTTAACATTTGTACCTATTCCATTTTGACCGCGGGCTTACTAGAGGGAGCTAGGGTAATGATTGCACACGGACGCTACATGGGCTAGAGACGCCTTTGCTGGATCATGTCGTCAGGGTTGAAATAGACCAGGAAGACATTATTACGCCTATAATTAAGATAATTTCTTACGATGGTTAAATTCTACTGAAAGTACTTCAGTTTCCAATATTCCTTACCCAATCATGTATCCTAAGTTTATCAGGATCCATTTCTTTGACCATTTCCACTTTTCTCATTGCGTTTATTGTCTTCGGGCCCGATTCTTTTTTGGTGGCGAAGTCATAACCCTGGCTGCCGAGCAGCTCGCCAAATATATCGGTGGACTTCTTCGACTTGTCCTCGGCGGGTGTCTTGGAAGTTTCGAAATGAGTCCGACTGAAAAGATATATCAAAAATTAAATAAAGTTTATTGCGTAATTTGAGTGATCTCGGGCTTTTAGTTCGGTTCTGATTGTACATACAAAGTTGGAGACACAAAGAGACTTTTGCCTCAATACAAAGTACCTACATCAAGATTTTTTATCATTAATATATATAGGTACTCGTATATATAAAAATCGCTGAGTTATTTTCAAAACTGTAATAGTTTTATAATTTCACTAGTGGTATTATAATTACACGGACTTTAGTCAATCATCTCCATTTTATACAATATCACGGGCCAATTTTAGTTATATTGTAATTTCAATGGACACAATCAGTGAAGTTATGGAGTGAGTGTGTGTGAGTATGAGGGTGAGTTTTTGACTATTTCACTAAACGAGTATCACCGTTCGATTGTGAAGCGGTGAAATTGAATGTGAACATTAAATTTTAAAGTATCATTTCCTATAATGATTGGGAAACTATCCTTCTCTAATGGCGATTTTGAATCGGATTGTTGATTTACAAATTCATTCAGAAAAAAGATATATTTTCAATATATATTTATCAAATTTATCCTGGCAACTGCTAGTTGTGGTAGTCTCGATATTTATCCAATATCGAGACAATTCTTTAATACAACCTTTGGGTTTTGCCATACAATATTTTTCGTTATTTATTTAAATTTGTTTTACAACCGTTTTCCCCATTTTTTTCCATTCTATTACGCATAAAGTTCAACTGAATTAATATGAACGAAATTTGGCAGCGATGTAGACTATGCTCAATTAAGAGTTTTCCTGCGACAAAATTTATGTTCACCGGGGCGAATCCGCGGACAGCATATAGAACAATTATACCTATAGTCAGGTTGATGTGCAGGCGACCTGGCTGGCGTATGCGGTTGATGCGCCGGAGTGTGGGCGGGCGATGCTCGCGGCGTGCCACCTGCCACGGCAGCTCCCGGGGGTGCCATTGACCCGGGGGTTGGCTTGGACCCCGGGGGTGCCATAGACACCGGGGTTGCCGTAGAACCTGGTGCTGCAATTGACCCCGTGGGTCCGATAGAACCGCTTGACTGTGTGGAGCTCGCAGGTAAATTGCTTCCCAACAACCCTAGGTCAGCAAATGGATCGTTCCTGGACGGTTGTGCTTGATCTAGTGGTACGCTTTGGGATCGACCTGTAAAATTAAATTTTGAAACAGCACAAACGGTCGAGGTGTTTGATGCTAGATCCTAGTTTTGATATTATAGTCATAGAAAGCTTGCTCACCTTCGTCCTTTACTAACTGCGGGGTGAGTAACGGCTCCTGTTTCGGTATCGGGTCATTGAGGCCGAAAGGGTCGAAGTTAAGCGGATCGCTCGAGTTTACATTAGCGCGACCTATGGCGGGTTCCGTAGAAGGCGCAGGCAGATCCCCAAATATCGATTGCGATGAAACCTGCTGCAACAGAACATAAATATGGATATCCAAATTTAATTGTCTCGCATCCCGGGACTTTCGGTTCGAGACTTGACACGCCTGACAAAATAGTACTGCAAGTTTAGAACTTCTTTATAAAGCTTTAACCGCAATTATACCAACGTCTGTTGAAAACGGGAGTGAGATCCTTGTCTGGAGGCATTTTTACAAAAATCAAAAACAGATTGATGGACAAAGATGTTGATTAGTATGATGATTGTCTGTTTTATATTTATAAGATTTTATTACCAAAAAAAATTATCTGTGATTTTGAAAATTAAACACGTATTGCTATGACTATAATTTATGTTCGAAATGTTAGAATTTGGTATTATGTTCAATAAATGTTGATTAGTACTAAAATAGTAATTTATTGATACATCTCACCAAAAATTAACGCCATTCTGTTTATTTAGAAAAGTCTTGAGCCCCGAGACTTTGAAAATGTCGAGATTCCCCAAACGGTAGCGTATTTCACCACGTATAAAAAAAAGGTGTTCATGATAACACTACTGGTTCTTAATAGAACAAAGATAGGATTACAAGTTGATGTGCATAATCCACGATCGACAAAAAATGTTTAAACTAACAATGCCCTACAGACGTTAGTTGTTCAACACTAAGAACCAACCTGGCCACTATCCGCCGCTTTACCACTGAGGAAATCGCCGAAATTGTCGTCACTCTGCTTCTCCATCATACCGAAGAAGTCGAAGGAGTCGTCGCTCTTCAACTTTTTCTCGGGCTTCACTGCGTTCTGCTCGGCGTTGGAAAGGTTGAGGAAATCTACAGTGGTGTCGGCCTGAAGGGGTTGCGGGGGCTGCGGGGGGCGACGAGGCGCGGCCCTGGGAGGAGGAGCAGGCTGCGGGCAGGGGGGTGCAGGGCGGGACGGCGGCCTTAACTCAGTTTCCCGGGGTGGATACTCTGCCGTTACTGAAAATGATGGATTAATATTTCAGTATATATAAGCCCACGCGTAATAAATAAACGGTCACAGCTCATACTTGTATTATAAATATATAAGACTGCATGCATGATACAGTGCACTCAGTTGCTGCTTCAAGATGACTAAGACTATGCCACGTCTAGGAATTCTGCAGCAAAGTAACATTATTTGTAATACAATCTGTGGCATGCATTCCATGTAGGCACAAAGGCAGCGCCGACCCAAACAAATTTCTAAAAAAAGGGTACTATGTGAAACAAATACATTGCTTTTTGTACCTACTGCCTAGTCAAAATCAATAACCTATGCACGCTACTGAATATAATGTATCAAATAGTAAATATGTATGCAGTTAACATTTTAAAATATAAACCCAATGTGACTATTACATATACTATGACAACTACATATAATTAGTACTAAGTAAATATTGAAAAAAAAAACACTTTGATATGACATTTACATTGATGAGTCGCTACACTAATTATAACGTGAATTAGTACTAAACGTTAAAACATTGAAGTTCTGAAAGCGTGGGTATGTTGGAAAATTAATAATCTATAATAGTGTGTAAGTAGTAGTAGTATAAGTTGTTGAACAAAACCATAAAGTAAAGCACTAGAAATGACAAACAATTAGTAGACATACTTGTAGGAGGAATTGTCGTTGTGTTTCTTCGGA
The DNA here is from genome assembly GCA_029286595.1 of Bhutanitis thaidina. Lineage (NCBI taxonomy): Eukaryota > Metazoa > Arthropoda > Insecta > Lepidoptera > Papilionidae > Bhutanitis > Bhutanitis thaidina. Next base: position 5,640,797 of record JAGSMS010000009.1, on the reverse strand, counting down.
GGTTGGCTGCATCGAAATACAAAAATGACGCATTGATGTAATACATCTACAGATATAGAATACGGAATGCGAAACAACGTAGCAGGTTCGTGTCCACTCTTGACTATAATCGAGAACCATATTATCAAAACAATCTTTTAACCTTAGCCTAAGTTATTAACACGAATATCGCTAGTCTTAAAAAACACATTCACATTTCATTCAATCGATTTCGATACAAGGATGTATGTTAAGATTAAGTTGGAGCACGTCGAGTAGGTGCTCGGAATATCCAATAACGTTATGCATATTTTCCACTGGTTACCTTTTGTTTATCCTCTTACATATCATAACAATATAATTTGTATTGTTAAGTCAAAGACAAGTATTCTATAAAAAGTTCGGAATTCTTTCGTGGTTATGGTTTAGCCTAAACATTAAATAAATAAAAAAAACTCACCAAAGTTATCAATAGTCTCGTCCCTCTCCAAATTGGTGGAGAACAGGACATCAGGTGTCCGAATGGGGTAGGAGTGGTCCTCCTCCCAAAGATCGCATCGCGGTTTGCGACGCTCGCCGTTTTGCACCACGAGGCTTATCACCACCGATATGTTGGACGAGAAGTGGTCGTTTACGGGTGTCGAGTCATCTATGCCGTCTATTTCCGATCTGAAATAGTCTTAGTATAAATAATAAGTTCTCAGGATCCTATGCCCGCCCTGTAATGGAATGGCTAGTGTCTAGACATTTATTTTAATTGTTTCAGTTCACTTTTCACCAGAGTTTATTTAAAACAATTTGACATGTGTGCCGTCTTAATATTCAGGCCAACGTTGAAATGAGTACATAAATTTCAAAAGACTAATTGGTACGAGTCCTCTCCTACATTCGGGATTAAACTCCCGATTACCGAGTGTTTAGGATATCTGCCTCAGATGAGATTAATGATTAATAAACGTCTTTTTCTAATACAGAAACCATATAATTAAGTAAAGTCCGGCCAATGAGAAGCGCTAAAAAAGTTCATTAGCGTGCCTTCAAATCACCCTTCACGTGTAGATAGAATAGAATTTCCATTGCAACACGTCTATAATCAATTTTAATTTATTTATTTATTGAAACTTACAACTATCATAACAGGAATAACAAACCTACACAATATCTACCTAACGCGTAAATACGAAATTGATGGGCGATGTTGCGTACTCGGTACGTTGGATCCCCGCCACTGCTCTGGGTCATTGATTTATTTTGCTTACATTTCGTATCGCTTAGAATAATTTTTAAATATATATAGAATCAAAACCAAAGTTATTACTGTTACCCTAGGTAGCGGCGTCTATGATCGCCAATTTTCCTGAAAACCATATTTCAATTCGAATCTAATCCCGAATATCATCATGAGATTTGAAATTTTTTTAGTCGCTTACTTCCACGGCAATTTGTACATGAGATATCTCATGTACAAATAGCCTCTTAGAGCCACATGGATCACCTGGTGAACTTGACGGCGTGCTGGTCGGGCGCGAGGAAGCCGGTGTGCAGGTGCACGGCCAGCATAGGCACGACCAGCACGCGGCCCAGCTGCTGCCGCGAGTGGTACGCGCACACCACCACATCGCCCGCCACCGTGCTGTCCAGCGGTAGCGTCACCTGCCACGTAAATATCTATATACAGGACGGATGCGACGTCACATCGCACCGTGGAAGCCTGGTGGTCAAGGTGCAAGCTTCAATTTCATAGACAATTATATAAGTACAGTAAAAGGATATTTATTTTGGTTTTGTTACGTTGACTCTACTACGAAAAATATATATACTACGCAAGACATATTTGCGGCAACCAGACCAACGAGATCCAAGTCAAAGACCTCGTCGACTATCCACGCCGGCTGCCCGCTTTTGAAAAGGAAATCCTGAGAGGTCTGTCCAACAAAGACAAAGAAATCTGCCCTTACTGAGGTCAGTTAACAATTATTCATGACGACTACGACGAATGACCTTCTATTTGGTTATTAGGCTATTTAAGTTGTTTGAATAAAGGTTGTTTTTTTACTGTTTCCTAATAATTATGGACACCAGTGGTAATCCATTTTTTATTTTATGTCAATTAGATGCATCTATTATTTAGTAAGCTCTCAGTTAATAAGCAACATAACATGAAAGCGTGTTTTAAGTTTAAAGTGACACAAAATTTTACACATGAAATATCTATAATATTTACCATGCATCCAACATTACCTTGCCTTCGGTCATCGTGTACAGATGCATCCTGTCGTAGTCTTGGACTGTTGACAATATCAACCTGTCTTCGTTATATATCTCGATAAACGGCCTGCAGCCGTCCCTGCAATACAGAAACATGTAAGCTTCCCCTAATTTTATAAAAAACAGCAAAAAAAAAAAAAAAAAGGAGCACCACGGTCTGCAAAACTTACCTCGCCTTAGTAAATAATGGTACCGGCTGAATTGTGAGGGAGACTAGAGATACTGGCCTGAAGTGTGGAAGTAGTGGTTCAGGTCTGAAATTAATGGTACACACATTAATTTAAAACATCTACATTAAAAACATTAACCCGTAGCAACACTAAAAATTTAATTTATAAAGCGACATCGACATTGTCGGAAGTGTAGTTTTTAATAAAACAAAGTACAGAACTCAATCAGCTTTCTGGATTTCTATGCTGTCTATTACGGGTTTCACCATCGTTTAGATCATTTCAAGAGGAAGGTTTGTATGTATAACACACAAATCTATTCGTTTTAATACATAGCGCGATTACGAAACTTCCAAAATAAATTATATGCAAAAAACTAAACAATTTTTTGTTATGGATGTCGTTTTGGTCTTTCATATAGAACGCGTTAAGTGAACTGAGAACATTGGCGACAGTTTGCAACTACCGGTTTATTTTTGTTTACCTAACGCATTCCAACCCACACGGGGGCAAGGACGGGTTTATGTCGAGCTAGCAACGATTAAACCACAGGTGTTCCTTCGTCGCATATCGGGAGGGCTACTTTTGCACACATCCGCAACCCAGTGCCAGTATGCACCTAGTACTTAGTAAATACTCTGACTAATCTCTTACTCTTTCTTGGTTATGCAGGGGAAATGCCGACGTCCCCCCCCCCCCCTCCCCCTACGCCGCTCAACATCATCCGCATCGCTAACAGAGCACAAACTTTTTAAATTTTTTTGGCAGAATCGCCTTCCTGCTCCGTTGGCGAACCTCATATTGAATTTGAAATTATACATTTTTATTTTACTTTAAGACATGGTGGTTTTGTAACGATGTTTGCTTTCATGCAGTGTCGTCCTGCCACCACTGTCGTCCTGCCACCACTGCTGATGCCTGCTCGGGGGAACAACAGATCATTGTAAAAGTTTCCGTATAATTTACACCGCCCGACGCATACCGCAACGTTGTGCGTTTCCAGCAAAAGAACCAACTTTTAGATTTAAATAGTTTGCTCCTGAACACAGACTAACTCGGTTTCCACTAAATCCGATAATTTGCACTTTATTTATAAAATGATATAAATATTGTTCATAATCAATTTTATAAATAATTTAGATTTGTCATATTTGATATGGCAATTCCGCAACCTTTCGGAAAGCAGAAGAGTCGATATCGGCTCAGTCGGCAACCTGACAAATGAGATAAACTGATAAATTTTGGAACGCTCCTACCTCTCGACGCTTATAAACTATTTTGGTGGTCACTTACACTTATATATATAATAAGATACACTTACACACTTCTGCGGCTTCCACCAGTCTATCTAGTATATAACAGACGATGTTACAGTAGTCGACAACATCCAGGAGAATATCACCTACGAATCGAACTTACCGTACAATGTTGCTCAAGTAGTACAAGTAGCGCAGCTGCGCCGGCGGCACGTTGACCGGGCATCGCTTCACAGCGAATATCTGTAACGCGTCCTCCGGCACGGTGACCAGCTTCGCGTACAGCAGCAGTCCGCAGGCGAGCATGCACGACATCAGTTTCCCGTCCTGTCACATATCACCATTTTGTTATATAACTTAACAGTTGTTTGAGGTGTAAAAGTGAATACCACGTCTTGCTCCACATGCCTGCCGCACGTGGTGTACCCTTCTAGGTAAAAAAAGGCGCCCATGACGACAGAATGAATATACATCCGAATTTGCCGAACTGACATCTCACGCACTGCGCTCGCCAACCCGCTAACGTGCGTAATATGTATGTGCTGGTTTTCACAGGCGCTTTCTAGGAGAGGCCTATGTTCAGGGGTGAACTGCACTAGCCTGATATAGTGTAGTAACAGTTGTTTACACGTTTTGACTTCGATTTTAGAAGTCGAAGTATAGAAAAAAAAGGGTAAAACGTGACATTTGTGTTGTAGCTTATAGCGAAAGAAGAATAGGGCCAGTAGCCGTTCTCTGTACGCCGGCGTAGATAAATTCGGCACTTACAAACCACTCACCTGACACGTGATGACGATAGCAGACCGGTCGTCCTTTCCGAGGTACTGGTACATGTGCTGCAGCAGGGCGTAGAAGGGCGACAGCAGCGGCGCCTTGTGCGCGGGCGTGGGCCACAGCGCGCGGCACGCGTCCGCGACCAGCACGTGGCGGGGGAAGTTCAGTTTGGCGCCGCGACACGCGTTGTACACGCAATATTTACCACCAGGATGTCGGCTTTCAAGAAACGCCTGCAAAGGTTGACGATTATCTTTGTCATCATTATTTTATAGCTTGGAAAGATGTCCGAGAACCCAAGTATGGACGATAACTATTAAATAATTGTATTAATAGTTATCTCTGGCAACACTAGTACAAAGACAGCAGCAGGACTACGCTGAACAACCTGTATAACTCAACAACAACCCCCCGGAACAGACTAAAGAAGAAAAAGAAAATGTTATATTTGTATAATCCGCCATGTCTGTCTTATTATCTAATCTATCAACTAAGCTATTACATTAGTGTCTTTTTAATTGGTTTAATTTTTTTAATGATAATGACGATAAAATTCTGGTCGATTTCGACTACGACCGACATTATATATTTTATAGTGTCGCAAAGGTGCAAGCAAGGTTGATCCATTTGGCCAGCCTTACCTTCCCGTCTTGAAGAAGAGAACCACGGGCCACAATCTTTTATAATCAGTCCCTTTTTTAATAACAAATATCGTCATCAGATGGTATTCGAACCTCTTAGGTCCTCTCAGCAGGTCGATACAATGACCACTGTGCCACGTGGTGGTCAGCTTTAAGAAATTATACATCTTGTATTTCTCAAGTGTCAAAGAAGTTCAGTGTGATGAGCACGTGTACGCCCCGCCCACACGCACACATTATCACGGGCACAGATACATCTTCACCACGACCAAGCGTTACGCGCGCTGTTGTTGTTATATGTTAACCACTTTTTTAGTATAGTATTGGGGTGAATAACGTGGTAACAGTCCACCTGGAGGTAATTGGCTAGTGCAGCCCATTGACACCTGCAAACAACTTCAATCGAAGAAGGACACAGAAGCGTCGGACTAAGATGGAACACCGCATGGAAGACATAGAGCCAGTTATTATACTGGCTCTCTGTCTTCAAACCGGAACACAACAGTAGTTACACTGCTGTTTATTACGGCGAAAATGGGCAAGAGTGTGGTACCTCCTACCGAGACAGGTCCTAGGCGGAGAAGAACTCTCCCGCCAGTTAAAACTGACATATTTTAAGTAGTTTAAATTTCATACACACCCGGACGTCATCAATATGATTAGTTTTGTATGCGCTTTCTAATCCTTCCGAAGGGTACGGCATCACTATTATACGACTAGTAATGTAGCTTATGTCTAGATCTGTTCTTGCTATTGACCTGAAATAAAATTATACAATTATTAATTAATCTGAAATTATTGATAGTGGAATAAAGGTGCCTTTAAACCTAAATTACTAGCAATAAAAATGTTGAAATGTTTACTAAACTGACTACCTGCTAAGTTAGGTGTAACTTTATTAAAGTACGCTATGTTTATTCACTAGCCTTGATGCCTTGCAATGTTAATAACAATTTTAAGTTGCTACTCACTTAGGTTCATAGGTATCTTGATATTTGAATACTACTTACTGCTGAACAGTTTGCATTACTTTAGAGGAGGTGTCTTTTAAATTCTTCAGGAAACTTCCTGCGCCGCCTTTAATGGACGAGAATAGTCCACCAGAATTGGCAGGCGTTTGTGGTAAAGGGGTATGGTATTGAGGAGCAGCGGGTGGCCTAGTTGGCGGGGGTGGCCGTGTAGGTTCTGGTGGCCTAGAGTTAGGCGTTTCTTGACTGTTTGATGCGATGTCTTTACTAGCTGGAAAAAACAAATTATCATGTTGGTGCGGTCAAAAGTAAATTAACTTGTAGTTTTATTAAATAGATATGATTGATGTGTTTTATAATATATATTTATTTACTTAATTCAATATCAGTTTGCGAATTGCAGAATCGATCAATATTCGCAAGATGTGATAAAGATAAAAATTTTAACATTAAAGAGTACATTAGAAAGGTCATGGATAGTTGTCACAAAAATAAGACCATTTTAATTTAATTTCTGTTTATTTCTAAAATTAAATATCTTACATGTTTGCTTAACTCTAATAGTAACAAAAATATTGCTTGACTATAAACTATATAACAAAATGTTAAATATCTCTATAACCTACGTAATGTACGTGAATGTCAAATTAATAAAGTGATGGAGCAGCGACATAGTCACCTATTTCTTTTAAAAACTATTTTTTTTCGGGAATGTAAATATATATAAATATATCAAAATATACTTAAATGCACAACAGACTAAACTTACGCATATTATGTTAATTGCAGTACTGACAGTATCCCTTTGTGAAAAGCTTACAATGACTCATTATTATGAATTACTCATAACAAATAGAATTTAAATTATTTCAGTGTTGTAACGTAAAAATGACACGTGAAGGGATAAGGAAATTACTCCGAAAGTATATTACCATACTGTGAGTATAATTAAATTTATGTGAACTAACTCAAATTAAAACGTCTACACAACAGTTACTAAGAAAATTATTTATTATCTAAGTGAACAATAAAATTAAGAATCCCTCTTTTTCCATACATTAAATATGTACATATTGTCATTAAATTAGAAATTCGAAATAATAAATAATAATAAAAAGCTCAAACTCATTATTTATGAACATTAAGATAACTCAAGGAAACTCTTTTTAACTGATACAAAAATATTCAAGATTTCGAAAATCCTATATTTTGCTCTCCTTAAATAAATCTGTGGTGCATTCAAGTTATGTGAATATGAAAAGAAGTCGTATTTTAAAATTATACAATAGTGACCAAAAAAAAGGTCATATTTACCAAATGATAATATATAATTAACGTTTATAAATATTTAAACAGTTCGTCTTTTCCCGTTTAATGTACTAGATTTTTTTACTCAAACGCATTACTGTGATTCGATGAGTCTTTCCGATTCAATCTTATATAAATATTATTGTTTAGGCCATATTATTCAATTGGATTTTCGTTTTTGATAGAAAAAGAAACATGTAAGCAGAAAAATTTCAGAAAAAAATAACATATTTACTATACTTATTAAAATTACAGAAATTTGATTTCCCTATATATTGCAATTTAAAAATACTTATAGCATACATGAAAAACAGTATCACAATGTTTCATCGAAACTGTATAATTGCAAATGTTATAGCTAAATTAATCTATAAACAAAAACAATAATTGAAGTCGTCAAAATAATAACAATAAGGAATACTTTCAAATGACCCTAATGTAAAAGCAACAAACAGTATTGTAAGAATGTAATAAGTCTCTAGAAAATAAACTGTTTTCGTTACAAGCTGTTGCTTTATATAACATTATAGTCTTTTTTATTTCAAAAGTAACTAAATTTACATTAACATAAATGGTAAAAGTAAGCACCTTGGAATGATCTCAAATTTAAATTATATACAATTCAAATAATAGTTAACAATTCTTGAATAGATGTTTGTCGAATCTGGACAATATAACATATGATTAAAATTCTTAATATACGAGTATAAGAATAAAAATCATGCACGAAAGACAGACACATACAAAAATGACGCTTTTTTTATTCACATAGCAAAACATGAACTACAGCCAAAGATAATCTAAAAGAACGGAAGGCGACTCTTTTATTCAGTTTATGAAAGTAGATTTTCTTTATTATTAAAAATTATTACTGATATTGCATAATAATTTGAAACCACATTTTACTTTATTGCATGTTGTAATACTGGTAGTAATATTACCCGATCTATTAAAGACAATTAACTAACCTATCTGATTTGAAATAAAATAAAATGATAAAGAAAAGAAAAATGTGAGAAAGTGAATGAAGTGGAGTGGCCCTGCTTTTACTGCATCAATCGTAGACTGTATCATCGAATAGCAGTACAAAATAGCCCCAAAAATAGAAGATATAATAATGAAAATAAGTGCTCTACAGTAAAAGATAAGTCTGAATGAAAACTTTTTTAAAGAAACCGCAAACGTATCTATTTTTTAAATATATTCGTAATGTAAAATTTTGGCACTTTTGGATACTTATGTATTTTTTTTTTATAAATATGAACATGGTGATGATTTACAATATTAGTTATGTTTGAGCTTTATATTATAATCCATTTAAGTTCATAATGTACGATACATGCTTACACTGCATGCCATAAATGTAAAAGTAAAATTTTTTTTTTGCCAAATATCTTTATCAAAAAAAAGTAAGCACAGTTGTTTAAAGAGTGGTATGTAAGCTTTTCATTTAATTATAGTATAAACAGGTACCACGCACAGCTGTTTTTTTTTTATTTTTTTACAACATACACTTTATATCTTTACAATGTCTAACGTGTGTTAGTTCTTTTAATCATAGTTATTGTCTAAGATCCATAATCTTTTGGTAACTTTCATTTACAACTAAAAAAAACAAATAAAAATTTTAACAGGCGTATTGAGGTTTATGGAAATATATGCATATACGCTTAAAAAAGACAAACATGGAATTTTACACAAAATATCCGTTATTATTTTTACTATGATAAAATATTAAAGATTCCCATATCCCCAAGTTTTAATTTAGGCAATGTAATGAGTTGAACAAAGAAATTAATAAAACTAACAATTGAATACAAACGATGTATGAATGAATAAAAAAAATACTCATCATTGCGAGCATATCCAATGCGTCAAGCACAAGCGGTCAAAGTGTGTGAGTGGAGTCCGATGCTAAGGTTCATGCTAGCGCCACGGGTCATTTAAACGAGAAAACAATCGGGCACCCGAAAAAGTTGAAAACACCTAAAATGAAAAAGAAAACGTGATATGTATGTGTTGTTTGTTTTTTATCAAACTAAGCCCCGTGTCTGTTCAGAAAATTATATCTCTTTACGTATCATAACTATAAAAGTTACTGGAATCTTTTGATGCAACACGTCAAGAATTATACAAAAGAAAAGAAAAAGTATTATCTTCCGTCTCATATGGTAGCGGTTCAACAATCGAATTTTTAATTAGATATCCGTATCAAAACTTCACAATGTAAATGTCAGTTCGTTTGAGCGGTAATGATACAACATACACGTAAACAACATTAATTATAATAAAACACAGATTTATTAGGCTTAATTTCGATTCAAGTATAACGTACGTCTGTCGCAAGCATAGAAATTGCCGCAAGCCATGTCTAAACGCGCATTTTTTTTAATTGATGCAATCATGAAAATTAATTTGTTGTCACTGATACGTGGCTTAGTTTCATAATGTTCTATAAACAAAAACATGCTATGATTTAAGAATGTTCATTCTAACGAAAGAGAAGAAAGCACTGTAAGTATATTGTATAGCATGCATATATAATTATGGTTTTGCGTGTAGTGTCCGAATCTAATGAATGTCACAAATCTGGCTCTACTTAGCGCGGTCATAAAATCGAACCCATATGAAATTTTCGAACAAATTCCATACCGGAATATAAAAAAAATCTGTTACGAAATTCCGTTATTGTCTACATTTTGACGTTAGCCCTTAACGTCATTACAATAGAATTTCTATTGTTGCAATACGTCATAAAATTGAATTTAACCATCACAAGTTAGTAAATCCAAATTACAACGAAAAGCATGACAGTTAAAATAATGTCCTCCAATACCGATTTACACACTCAACTAGCTATTACCAGTTTATATATTTAATGCACACGAAGTCTATTATTTATGTTTTACATAAAAAATAATACGTGTGTTCGTTTTCTATACATTAGCGCATTGTTCATCCGATGAGTTTGCACTTTGTACAGTTGTTGTTGACTTAGCACTTGTATGGTTCCATCAGCGTACCATAGGTGGCGCGCGAGGCGATTCTACACTCATAATTCATATATTTTAGGGGTAGTTCGTGTGTTTTCGGGATATGTGGGCTATATGATCGCATTAATTTAAGTGCCACGCGAACGAAGTGGTCGCATTGTTATTTAACTTGCGTTACACAAATATTTTGTTGCATTAGGTATGAAATTGTGAAATGACAGAAGCCAAAAAAATTAACACTGCAACATAATTTTTTTAGTCTTAATATGTTACTAACATGAGGATATGTATTTCTTTTTCTGTTTATTACACATACATTATTTTTCATAGGGTAGTTAAAAGCACAAATATATAAGATAGCCCTGTCTCCTAAATTAATAGGGTAACCTGTATATTATTAGTAGTCAGTTACTTTATAATAAGTCAGAAATGCGGACTTAACAACGTGCATGTGTTCGTCCGTGTGTGCATACGTGCATGAGTGCGATGGGTGATTGCCCTTTTCGAGTTTATAATTAAATCCTTGCAGTGTCTACGCAGTATGCTAATACCACCGCCTTTGTAATCTAACCGCGCCAGAGTTTTTATAGCTTTGAAGTGACCAACATCCTAACAATTCATCCATCTCCTGGTAAGCGGACACTGCATCCCAAGGACACCTGTAGCAACTTCAATCGAAGTAGGGTACAGATGTATAGAAGTAGGTTTTCAGGCGTGACTACCCCTGAAAACTGAAATAAAAGGCCTCACAACCTGTAATTAATAAATAATAAAATAATAATAAATAATAGTAATAATACTGGTATTGACATTGCCTGGCATGTAGTAATGTCAGGCAGAAGCAGGGAATATAACCTAATATAAACATAGGCATCATATACCTTATTAAATCAGCGAGACTCCATTACGACCTTATAAACAGTGTAAGACAGACCTCTGCAATCACCTCACTTGCCAGATAATAATAGTAACGTGCCTGTCATCGGTTTGTTTAGATGTTTTATTTAGGTGTGCATATTTTTGAGATGGTGGTCCCATCATATGATGGAGCTTATAATGTTATTATTGCGTTATATTTTGTCGATTTTTACAATACCAAGGAGGAGATCTGTCAGTTTATGTCAATAAGAAAATCACCAAAAATAAATTCACATATTAACTGAATTTCAATACCCCCCTAGTTAATTAACGAATTAATTTCTTGCGGTTTTCGTAACTACTATTGATTCCAATTCCAGTAGAATAGTTGTGGAACAATATATTTAGGCCTAGATGTCTTATAACTTCCTCGCAGCTGGTAACTACTCCATAGACAACTAGTTAGCAAACAACGACGAAGAGTCAAGATTTAGGTTTATTTCCACACCTGTGGCCTAAGATGGAATGTTTCTTTTCCAATAATTGTGTCTACAATTCTCGTCACTTACTGAACGAAACATAGCAGAGTTTTGCTGCTGCTACAACACCATGGTTTAACTAAATAGCGTGACCTACCCGGCGATATTTTTATTTGCTGTAGCGAGAATAGATCTACCACGTATAAATCCTGCTAGTATCTTACTATATGTACTATGTTTGAGCTTTGTGAAAATTGTGAATAGATCGGAATATTTCTACGTGTACATTCCCATTTCCATATGGGCGATCTATTTATTTAACGGTGCATAAACTTCTCTTACACAGCAAGAAACCAGTATGAGGATCATCATCATAAGAAGGGTACACCACTCTCAAAGTATACGGTGTTTACAGTCAGCTGGAAAATGAATGGATATATTTTTTTACAAATCCAAGAGACTACAAAGAAAGTAGTGTAACAATAACAGGACAATTTTATTCGAACTATCAAAGAACAAACGAGATGAAAATAATAAAAGAGTTACCCCGATCCTGGCTAAGAGTAAATTATAATTTATTTCGATATTTGTTAAAAAATACTTATGACGAAAAGTTACAAACAGGAGAGTTAACATTACATAATTAAATTTATAGGCCGTAAATTACGCTAACTTTAAGACCTCTCGTCTATACAGTATTGGAAACCGTTCGTTGTAAACAAATGTGTGACGCAATCCCCGAAGTTATAGATATATTTAGTTCTATCTTTGTGATAGATAAAATTACTCCGAGAATCTTTAGGTCTAGATAACCTACTAGTTAGGAGGTAATTCACTCTGATTGCTGAATTAATGCGCGAAGATTATCTGAACTCACTTCAGCGACATAATAGTAAAAGAAAAGGAATATTGTTAAATTCGACCTGCACAGTATTGTGGATGCAGGTGATGCAGGTAACTCGGGACCGTGCTTTGTGGTAAAGGTTTAATTAAACTTACAAGAGGTAATGTTCTGAAAGCTTCTTATCAAACGACTTCAAAAAATTAGGTTTTCAATTCGACTGTATTTTTTTAGATGTGTTACGCGAAATCTTCGACGATTGTGAACCGATTTTATTAGTGGGAAAATAGAGGTCCGCTGCTTTACTAAAATTTTCTTTTGATTCACTAATCTTTGTTGTGTGACCAAGACAACTGTTTGCTAGGTCCTTTCGATTGATAGATATAAAAGTATTAGTGCAGTCACTGAAACAGAGCCACTTACTTGCCTTCACCTTTATCTTATCTGATGCGACAACTTTGTAAACTGTACGATAACATACATAGTATATGACGACCATTTCTCCTCGTATGGAGTTAAATAGAGTTAAGAGATAATTTTCTTAAATAATTCTTTAAACGTATAGATTTGTTTAAATACTAAATGAACATAATTGTTTATATGGTTCTCCACGAACAACAAAAAAAAAGCGAAAACCATAAAACTGGACTTAAATAAAATAGGTTTTTTATGGAGAATATTATTAAAGGATTTGCGAACTATTGAATAATTCTGTCCATATAAAACTAGTAATCTCAAACTCAAGTACTCTCTGGAAATAGTGAAAAGGCATTACAAGTAGCTAAAGTATTACATTTGGGTCGGCTACATTACTAGCAATAATATTTATCGTATAATATATATTCGTATAGTGCTACAAAGCCATCCAACGCCTCGAAGATATTGCTATCAGCACTTTAGTATTGCCAATAAATGCATATTTAATTTTGATACTTTTATAGTCCTCAATACTTGTCATATATTATTCATCACATTAATTTTGACATCTTTTCTGTATTAAATTTTCAAGGTGGCCACTAGTTATAATTTAGATAGGCCAGATAATTTTGTAGCACTGTAAGAACAGACTAACCAAAATGTTACATTCAGTATGAATACAAGTACCGAGTACCCGTATATGCAACGAAATCATGTAAATAATGTTAATATTGTATAGTACCAATGTATGTCTCATAAAAAAGGTAAAAATCTTGTGAGCAATAGAAAACAGCAGTGGTATATATGCATATTAGTTTTAGTAAAGTGAACAAAGAGCGATTGTTAGTGAAATAAAGCAAAATGTTGTAAGTAATTTTACCCATATCTTCCATGTAACAATTAGTCCGATCACTTTGAAAGTATTCCTCACAATACATTTGCGACTTCAAAAACTGTATTGAAAATAAAAACAAACCAATAATGATGATTAAATACTCGTTTATTTGAAACCAACACATTATGTGTCTAAATAAATTAAGCACAGAGAAAAAAAAAAATCCAAATATAAGAGTGAAAACACTTTAACCAAAATTATATAAGAATGAAAAATTAATAAAACATTAAACATAAATACTTATTTAAACTACATTTTTTGTTTTAGGTATTGTCTGGAAGTAAATTTCCTTCCACTTAAATTACAATAACATTTTAGAACAATATACGTAATATTTGTAAAAATGTGTAGTAAATAGTAACACATTTTTAAGCCTCAAGACTAGCAACACATCAATATTTATATTATAGCTAAATTGCCCACCAAATTAAATGACACAGTGCGCTATTTACGAAGCCACCCGCGGGGTTAGTGCAAATACTGTAAATCCAATAACTTTTAACCAATGTTAGTAATGATACATTTTAAAGTATTAGCCCATAATTTTTCTCGCTTCGTTTCTTCTTTAATTAAACTGTACTATAAATAATACAGATTTACCTAGCGTTAGGTAACGAAAATACTATGGTCAACATAGAAGATTGCATAGGCTATCAACTTCGAAGGAAATGGAGGTAAAGGAAAACAGGAATATAAAATATTTTTGCTTAAGTTTTGATGATATTATTAATATTCAAACTCTCTATCTTAAAATTATACCAATTAAATGTAATATAAAAAAGTAAATTCACCTTCTTCTAATGAAGTAATAAATTACGACTGCAGTGTTTCTTGCTACAGATTAGTGGTAAAATATTATCAATATATTATGACACACCTAAAATATCACAAAAGATTTAGATTGTAATGGTCATGGTTCCAAATATCAACCTCACAGAAAGCTGTTTAATTGTGATGCGTATACAAAGTTATCGCATGGGCTTATGGGCAAATGGATTGACATTATATCATAAGTTACATTAAATATCCATATAATTCCAATAATATTATTATTGCAATTTTTTTTATTTGTGATCAATTTGAAAGAGCGCGGTCAATAAACAAGGTTTATTAAAACAACATTTTTATATTTCAGTTCATATATCTCCTGATACCTCTTCAGCTTAAAGGCAATTCACCTTCTTAGCTAAGCTAAACCTTAACACAGTGTCATAACAACAGAATTTACATTGTGGCTACATGTCATGAGATTTACAGACATAAGTTGCGATACTTAGGGATTATTAGTAGAAAATAGGAGTAATATGGAAAGAAGACCCATACACTTTTCTCTTTCTTATCTTATATGGATACCTATCTCAGAAAGCAGATTTAAGTATAGTAAATAGGGTTTTATTTTTTAATGTATTTTTTTTAAAGGAATGGTACCGGATTAATTAATTAATAGTAATAATAATACATTATCTAGCGACGGTAAGCCTATGTCGAAATAAATGATAAATATACACTTTTAAAGTGCACACCTAGCATTGTCTTTATAATAAAAAGCTATAAGAAATAGTTTTAAAATACTCTTGTGACCTCAATGATTGTCCTTCTTGTACCATGCCATTTATGTTTCAGACTTAATCATTAAATTAAAGCTCCATAGATACTAAGTTCTTTTCATGACATTCTAGTATACCTGTGACATTTTTCGCCACATTTTATTTATTGATCTATGACATGTTTTTATAACAAGGAATGATTACGATCAAAGCGTATTTTATATTTATCACTGAAAAATATAGAACTTAACTATTTCCTACCTGCGGTAAATATGTTAATTGGAGAAAATATTATGTGAATAAAGTCAAATAAATGCTATACTACCTTAATTCATTCTGAGAAGAATTTAGTCAATATTTGCCTTACCTTTGGTGATGTATTTTTTTGGCGGAAAACAACATTGGAATGTAATGACATCTCACATCGCATTTTTTTTCATTAAAATAATCTAAAGAATGAACCCAAAAAATTGTGAGAAAAATAATTTGAGTGTAAAAAGTCAAAAAATACTTGACCATTATTAGCTCGATTCGTAATTGCAACAAAACAAAAATATGGATCATTGTGAGCGACGCAGTTTCAAACCGATGCGTTTTTCAAACGTCAGGCGATATTATATATTTTTTTTAATTTATCACAAATACTAGATGAGCCGCGGCGTACAATTCCTTAAGATATGGTAGTGTAATATTTACTTGACTTCTTATTACCTGGCGAGCTAGTGGCCACGGATTGTTCAACTTTTTTACGCTCAAATTTGAGTGGTTGCTTGAGATTGACATTGTTGGACTCCGCTATCGCCGCCAACCGCTCCAGTATGCCGCTAATCGTCAAACGCTCCTCGGGGTTTACAGTTAGGCAACCATCTGCGGACAAATTCACACATGTAATAACAAAAGACACATGCATATTTCATTTATCTTTTTATTATATAGGCGACTACGTAAGTTTTGAGATACTCGAAATTTGAAAATAGGACACATTTGTTTAAATACTACTTTTAATCGTAAATTTATTTAAATGCTAGCTTCCGTTAGAATCTTCCAGCAGCATTTCTGGAAACAAAAGAAGCCTATGTACTTTTTTCCACGTTCCCAGGCATAATAATGCAAGAAATTTGGTATAGTAATATTATCATACCAAATTTCTTAAAAATTGTTTCAGCCGTTTCTGAATGATTAAATACAAATATCCTAACTAACTTACTTTTATATTTGTATTGTTAATATAATATAAGTAGTAAGAAACACAAAAGATCATTATCAATACGTAAAAAGAATGATGGTACTTTTTGCTTTTGAACATGAGTTGTGCTTTAACGTAAATATTTGCCTGTTGTTATCTTCTATGCTCTAAATTAATTTGATCCAACTGAACACTTAAGTTTTGAATATTTTAAATCAGCTGTTAGGTACTTGCTATCACGTTTACAGAAGAAGAGAGGGAGATAAGGCCCCAAATTGCAACTTAAAATAAAGCCCAATCGTCAGGCTAAACTTTATAATTACCATAATCACCGATCAATGTTCCCGAGTTCGTGTTATCTGGATAAGATTAACTCTATAAGCCTTTTAAACTATCCTAAATTCTTAATATAGGATTTTTTAGCCTACAGTATCCCACAAAGCTACCTCTACAGTAAACCACGCACAGCATAATTGTGACGTTAATAATAATCTGTTCCAGTCTACACTATAATATAATATAATAAAAGCGAAAATAAATATGGATGTCTGGAAAATTTTGCACGCGAATGAAGTCACAGTCGCAAGCTAGTATAAAATAAATCATCGCTTACCTCATTATTTTTCCTTAAAAGTCCAGTGAAGCAATTAATTGCAATTAATTGTAATTAACTTTATTAAAAGTGATTATACTTACTAATGATCTCTTGAAAACATTTGTGTCGTTGATCATTCGGGTTCAAACTATAATTGCCGTTTAGAATCGCCAGCTTAGCAGAGTCCTCGAAGGGATGCTGCATATAGCATAACGTATAAAGTATGCATCCAAGAGCCCAGATATCGACAGAATGGTCTATCTTACGGTTGTCCCAAGTGTCCAACATTTCTGGAGCTCTGTACATCGGGGTTGTGAATTGAGCCAACTGGAATATAGAGATCACAGTTGGAGTTATTAGGGTCATTGTGTGACATGCAATATGTTATGTAATCGGTCATTGTTATAATGTTTATGTTCAATTAAAACGAGCTGAACCCGTGAATGGTCATATTCTTTTGTTCGACTTTCAATTGTGTTTGCATTCAGTATTTAAGTTAAACATGGAGACTAAAAATTAGAGTAATTTTCTGATCATTGTTCCGTCGTTTTACACAAATCTCAATAAATGGGTGCCCCATGAATTAACTGTTGTGCATGGAGGAGCTTGCGTTGAAGCTTGCCTTACTTTGATGAGTAGATATAGAGGTGAAGGGATTTTGGACACAATTGTGACGTGTGGCAAGTTTTAACAACGCAAGGCATGCAGTCAGAAACCATACGTCATCCCCGAACTCGCCGGACATAACAGATTACCACTTTTTCCGTAATTTGAACAATTCCGAAAGTTTTGTACTCAGGAATAATGTATTTTGTACAAACTGTATTCCCCATTTAATTCAATAGAAAAAATACTTAAGGGCAACTTCCTATATCTATGAAAGCTTGGCTGGTATGTTCGTATATATATATTAACATCGACGCTTGTCATCCATAGTTTTAGTCGGATGGCGAAGCTCGTCGCAGGTAGACTCCTTCTCTGCCTGAACCTCGTGTGGGCAGGCACCACACTTCTAGCTATTTCTGCAGCAAAACAGCAGGGCAACTACCGTTTTTCTTCGGCTTGAAACGTATAGAGATACTAGTGTAATCAGTAATCACGGGCTGTGAGGCTTCCTTCTTTGTCTGTAAGGGTGATTTCTTTGATTGAGGTTGTTTGCAGGTATCCATGGGCTGCATGCCATTTACCCCATACTGAGGAGGTCAGTGGTCTAGACATTTTAATCCTTTCAACTCACTTTTCAACAGTGCTTTTGGGGACAACGTGACAGATACGATAAGTTCAAACCAACGATAAAAACCGAACATTAGTTTCGAAAAACTCATTGGTACGACTTCACAGGCTTCACATTGAGGATCGAACAAAAGTTTTCGAAGACAGATAGCCACGGAGCAGCCACAGGGTTCTCATCATCACACATCATCAATACATCGCTGGTTTGTGATGATGTTTGTAAATATGGACAAACCTTCCAAGAAAAGTATGCCGGCTTTTGCTGGCGATTTTTCTGAGTGGACCAATGTTCAGCAGTGGACTTAAATAGTCTGATGTCGTAGATAGATATTCAATGCGGTTATTTTATTCATAGTGGTTGTTAGCGACGTTTGTTGACTATGTGTTCAGACGATTAAATAACTTGTAGATTTCAGCTACACATGGATATTTTTTTGTCTGATCGACTTGAAAATTGGTGTAGTTCGTAACTCTGCAATAAAATGGTGACATTAACCCGATACTGCAATCTGGATATGGTATCGTGGTTTTGTTAACGACGTTTTATCGTGTATTGTAGTAATTTTATGGAATTTGTAATATCGTTATGGTCGGTAGGAGCAGTATCAGTCGGTGAGATTTGGGTTGGCCATCAATCGGCAGACAGAGCTTATTTTATAAATTAAATAATTTTGTAAAAACATCATGATACTTATTAACATAATATCATATTCCAGTTTAAGAATTTACACAGGTAATGTTTTATTTCTATAACTATGATAAAAGTTATTCGCAAAATAAAGCTTCACATCTCTTATAATGTCCCGTAAAAGAGCTTGAAAGATTTATTGACTATCACGATACTGACAATGCAATAATTGCAATTGCAAATGCAATGTATGCACACAGGGTTCTCAGTACAACCACACAATGTTACGTTTTTACCAAAAAAAAAATATATTTTCTTGATCTCGACTCGCACTTGGTCGCTTTTTATTATTTGTTGTTTTACTTTAAGATGTTGGGTTCGAGAGGCTTCAACGAACACCCCCCATGTATCCCCAAAATTTCTTGTGATTTTTTTTCGACAAGCAAACATAATTTTTTTACAATATACGGCCGTTTCGTAACCCGTTCGTTTGATCAGATTTAGATTTTGTTATATTTGACTTTTGCCAAACGAACTTATCTTTCTTACATTGTAGAATAAACAATTTTCATTCGTTTCATTCATTGAGTCCTATTGCCAAACGGCCTGTCCATCTTGGCGTTTATGATAAATCCTCCCATTGGGAAAGCGCTTATGTCTAGTAGTGGAAATAGTCCAGGTACAGGATGATAATGATAAGGTTATTTTGATTAATAGATCTGAATACAAAAAAATTAGACTGATCCTTGAATCGTTGTTTTAAACATATGATTCCTACGTGATGAAAGTACAAAACAAAGTATACAACTACAAATAATAAAATAAGCCTGAACATCTGCGCTAATTGAGGGACGAAGACATTCAGAAGAGACTGATTAATTGATTCCAATCGACCACTGTGGAACGACATAAATATCACTTCTCTACACAAAAACATATTTATAGGTTTTTCGAAACACGATTACGAAAAATGTAGAAAGTGAGTTAGCGCACATTTCGAATTTTGCACCTCGAAATAATAATTTAAATCATTTAAAATAAATATTTCAGGGAACCATTCTCAAAAGATTTACGAATTACGATTTATGTATAAATATGAATGCGCGCAATTGGGCTAAGAATTCGTTCTACCCCCCGAACGTATTTCCGCCTTGACGTAGTGGAGGGGCCAAGTAATCAAGACTTGGTCGCCGACGGTGACCGACAGGAACCTACATGGCCGGCCTGACACCGGCGCAGAGAGTACTTAGCGAGGTCACTTTGTATGCGAGTTGTGGATGACATTGCCATACAAATACTCATCTCGGCTCTTAGAGGGCTGGTGCATTCAAATACATGCGTTCCTGTTCGCAATGACCCGAAGGGGTGGCGGACTCGAGGGTCCTTATGAAAGCGTGGAGCAGTATGAAAGTTTGGCAATCTTTTCCATAAACCATTATTTTAAATCTTCTATTCCAGACGGAATCCGGCACAACAGTATGAAACACCTACCTCTTGGAATTGTACAATATTTTAAAAGTATGTTTTTGATAAATAATATGAGAAACGACTTACATTTTCCTCTAGCATATTTCTTTGATTTGCACTCCAAGAAGGGTTAGGGGAGTAAACGTCAGTCGTCGCTGATCCGTAATCACATAACTTAATTGTACCTAAAAAGCAAAGGAAATTTTATTTCAAATAAAATAAATTTTATCTATTGACTACAGGTAACTATAAATATTGCAGGTGGTTTGTTATATAATAAACGGATTAATACAGAAACCTTGCATTTAGTAAAGTACTTATCTAATGACACGCGTTTTAATATTTCGCAACACATTGACATGTTTATTTTAATAAGTATTTAATAGAAATATGCTCGGTAGATATACCATTTTATTTTTTTAATTAACCAGAAGATTTAGTGACAGAATGTTTCTTCCCTGGTTGAGAACCTCTTATATGTCGCAGTGCAGCCACTAGACGTTGCATTATACCAACACACGCTATAATATATTCAAAGAAAATCACAACTTCGAAAAGTAATTATCGGTATTACGAATACCAAAATTAATTAGTGAGAAATCATCACCATCAGCAGACTTAAGAATATGTAATAAATGATGAAGAATATTTGGGCTGTAATCTTAAATGCAATGGCTGTGTTTTCGCAACTAAATTCAAGCCGTGTAATAGCAGAATTCCATAATTATACAATCAAGAAACATGTTCGAAAATATTAAAACTATATATAAGAATTATGGCTACCTTATTTTTATACTACCTATTAACTTGACTTCTAAAAAAAGACATAATTTAATAAAATTAAACAACAATTTGGTGAAAATGTGAGTCAGCTAATATCTTATATACATGATAATATTTTAATACTATTAAGTAACCAGACTTCATTGTTTAGGTCTAAGGCACTATCTAATATTTATGATATTAGTGTAGTAAGGTTCGTGTAAATCATCGGATAGATTAAAAAATTTCAAAAAAGTAAAGTAAAGTAGTAGCCTGTAAATGCCCACTACTGGGCAAAGGCCTCCTTCTCAAATATCTGAGAGGATTTTGGAGCCAGGAAGGGTTCGCCATGCTGCCCAAATGCGGGTTGGCAGACTGTGCAGGTCCATGAAAAATATTGTTTTATTATTTCTCAGATATCCAGGTTTCCTCACGATGTTTTCCTTCACCGGTGAGCACATGGTAAATTCAGCACTTAAACAGGCTTCTGCAATCCGATTTTAGCCACCAAAGTTGTTTGCTGTTGAACCTGCGCATTGTCATGTGAATTTCATGCCTTTTCTCTTAACCACCTAGTACAATGCTCAAAGTAAGAAAGGGAGTGATAGATTCTTATGTCACTGCCACATGACTATAATATCATGTTATATACACAGATAAATAAACATAATGACTTAAGGGAAATTGTTGTGTATAACCAACAGACAAGGCTCTGACAAGAGGTGAAGGTAGAGGTCACCAGACTTATGGAAATCGTTTTAGAAATTATTTATAGCCAATATTCTCATTGTTTGACATAAAACATAAAAAAGTAGTATTATTGGTTTTTAGAATGAAACTTAATCCATTTAGGTACATAAAGTTATTACAATTAATTTTCTAGGTTAAAGATTGATCAGGAGTATACACAGTTATATCTTAAAAACAAATTAGGCAAAAGGGAATAATTCTTGACCTTACCATTAAAATTTTAAATAGACTACTTACTCGTCATATCTGGCACAAATTATATCTAGCAACAGACTTAATTTAGTACTTACACTTATTGATGTTAACTTTTCAATACCTCGTAATGAAATGTTGTGACATTGGTTGGATATAAATAAAAACCAGACAGAATTAACTCATTAAAACAATATTAAGTAATATATAAGTAACATATAATATATAAGCTATCTGATTATCTGAATTTAAATGAGTTAAGACACCTTCTGTAGTAAAATAGTATGAATTGTAGAAGTACAATTTATGTACCAATCACTGGATAGGCAGTGCATCACAGTTGCTGTTGTATACACCCTGTGCAATTTTAATATTTTTTTATTTAATTATATGACATAATATGCATTTGGATAATGTAAGACATTTAAAAAATACCAATACAACTACCATACATTTTTAAAATTAACTCGAAATAACAATGTTACCTATAGTAGTAGGCAGAGCAGTAAGAAAATTTTCTTCTGTCTAAGAGATAAAACATTACAGGATGCAAGTTGTCAGGTTCAGATTTTAATGAGATTTTTAAGGCTTTTCCTTTAGTCAACACCCATGGTAAGAAAAGGGCTAATATGCGGCAATAATTAATTGCATTAAATTAACTTACCTTCATTAGATATAAGAAAATTTTCTAGTTTAAGATCACGATGTGCAATTGGTGGCACTTGGTTATGCATATGTTGCACAGCCCTGCATGTCTGGTAGAACACCCTTAATATAGTTTGCAGTGGAAAAGCTTGTCCTCTATTCTGTAGTGCCTCCATTAAACTACCTCCACTACAAAGGTCAGTTAACAATAAATACTCTCCCATGCCATGAGAAGTCTTTGACTTATCAATAAAGGAAGCAGCAATATACTTGATTATATTGGGGTGGCCAGACAGCTTTTTTAATATACTAATCTCTTGTATAATATTTTTATTTGCTTGATCATCAGCTGCCATTAGCCTTTTTAAAGCATATTCAGTTCCAGTTGAAACATCTTGAGCAACAAACACAAAGGCAAAACCACCTGCAATAGAATATGTTTAATAAGACAATATTTCTTTCATCACAGTACCAGTATATGCAGTACAGATATTTTAGGCCTGGATTAATCAATGTGGTTATTCTCCCATTAAAAAAAACATTTACTTTGAAATTCCGATTTAGCTGAAATTGACAAACAGTAGTAGTCCATACAAATACTTATTCCATGTGGGAAATAAATCTGCAAGCTCCAGTGCTGCGGCAAAGCACTTCACCTCTGTGCCACCAGCTCTACACCTATCAGAGGATAAAAGATTTTTCTGCAAGTTTCCTTAGTAACTTACAATATCCATTGGATGAGATTGGGTGGCAGATTCTCAAGCAGCCATCACAAGGTTAGTATGAAGGTTACTACTAGGTAATTACAATTTCTTTTAAAACACCCACAGGTAGAAAGGGAGTGGCCGATTTTTATATACATTTAACAGACTAGTGATGAGTAGCTGCATGACTAGTGAGAGGGTACCAGTACTGCACTCACCAACCCACTTGCCCAGCATGGTGAACATGGGCAAATACAAAAAAATATATGATGGATTTGTTGGTGTATCCTTGAAGAGCACATTATTAGGTTTATAAAACAATATTCCAAACTTTCAAACATGTCTATAATAAATATAACATAATATTGAATAACGAAAAAAAAGAGCAAGCTGTGAAATCAGGTTTCTGTTTCCATCACTAATGTTTCACTAATACCATTAATAGGCTAATATCGTTGTCTGACACTGATCAACATAATTACAACAGACTATTGCAATAAGACAAATTGATTAATCAAAAGAACACAATTCCTTTTCGGTCCTTCCGCCCCCAATCTTGTAATCTTACGTGGAGAGCAGTGACCCAGACCTTTGCAAGCCATGTAGATTTAGCGTTCTTCATGTTACGACGTTAATGATAACTTGGCTTACACGATATTTCACTTACCTTCTGCAATCACCTTCTTTACTCTTAGTTTCATGTTTCCTATCTCGACATATTGACCAACAAAATCATTCTCAGTACCTCCGTTGGCACCTCCAGAACTAAAGTACCCCATGGCTGATTTAAAGACACTCATTTTTTATGTCCTACTTTAATATTTTTCGGAAGTAACATAAAATTTAACTAAACACTCCAACACCTTCCTAATATCAAACCATTTTAATAAAGTGTATAAATCAAGGCGAGATTTTAAAGAAGTAAAAGAATTGACAGATCCACCATCAACCACAAATGCCAACCAATGGCAAATCTCAAATTATAAATTATCAATGGCATATAGAGAAATATTTTCGGCTATTGCTACATTGGCAAGTCGTGTCCACAACGGCTATAGTCCAAGAACGCTTTATAACGAAATGCTATATTTAAGTCCTACAATATTATAGGATATAAAACTGTAACAAGCGGCGGTCTTATTGCGATCTCTTCCATACAACCGTTCGATTCTGAAAAATTCTTGAAAAGAAGGTGGAAAGCTAGATAAATTTTACTAAACATCGGTAGATAACGTGGTATTATAACATTGAATAATAAGGAAAATTATTACCCGAAGTAGAGTATTGTAAAATGTTACCTGGATTAGACATTGATTCAAATTATAATTTCGATGCAACATTCTTATAAATTAACAGCTAAGTTGCTCGAAATGCGAACCAATTTCTTGAATGTAGAGATTAAATCTTTAAAGAATTTCATTTCGTGTAACCTTCTGCAATATGTTGTAAAATGCAATGTCTTCCTCAGAATATTACTCGCCATTTAATTGTTCCGTTTGTACCAATTCAGACATTTAAATTTTTATTAAGATAAACAGTGGATACTCTTCTATAGATATACATTACGGGCAGGAGTACCGTCTTCTTGAAATATGATATTATTACGCTCCTGCACTGGTAGACCGCGTGCCATCACAGCCATCTTTCTCCTCATGGCTCACCAAATAACAAATAGAAATCTCACTTGATTGTAACTCTCGTGAATACGGAGAGGGTTCACTCGGGCAGATTTGAACGTGGTAAAGCCAAGCGGCAGGTTTTGCTGATTTAGGATTATAGGCTAGGTTAGGATGTTAGTTAGAGTCGATATGTGTATGAATTGTTAGATTTCATTCTCTTCTTTAATTGTACACAATTTAGCTCGACAGAATTTATCCCTATCGTAGCCCTATTTATTTGTTCAATAAAGTAGTGACTCTATTTTTTGATTTTGTAGCATCAGATAGCGAACTTCGACTCTATGTCTCTGCTTTAGTATAGGTATCCATTATCGACGTTATTTCAATAGTGTGAAATCGACACATCTTGATCATATAAAAAAAAAATCTCTTACACTGTTGATATTGGACAAAACTTAAAGAATTCATAACAGAAGGCTTTACATAATTGTTGTCGGGTAGCGCAAGAATAAATAAAAAAACTCTCAACTGCTTTTTTTATCTGCTGTGTAATATAACGAGAACCTTTACCAATGGCTGATGCACCCACTCATTGTAGGGTTACACTACTAACTCTTGGTAAAGGACGAGAGGTCAAACGGACTTCTACACATTAGCCTCTCCGAGCTACCTATCGTGAGGCACCTGGACTGCAAGGGCTGTATGCACTGCTTGAGTTGACTAACAAGTTAATAAACTTATGTAGCCTTTATCTGATTAGGTTTTGTTATTTTGAGTAGTTCATGGCAATAGTTTTTTTGAAGTTATACTTCTTTCGGTGAGTTTGGGAAAAATTATGAGTGTAAATTTTTACGACGCACAATTTTAAATGTCGGTGTGCGCATCGACATTTAAAATTAACAGGATGAAGTTAGTTTCGAAATATCTTTTAAAATGATCGTGGTAACTGTTATGGAGACTATATACAATTATAGAGTGTATAGTCTCCATAGTAAATATTCAAAGTGGTTATTCAAATATTTATAAATCTTTAACTCACGTGTTTTACATCAGTGGTGATAAAAATATATATAAAAAACATATATAATTAATAATATACATAAATATACATGTGTGTTTGTGTGTGATTTTCAATTATATATGGTGGTGAATCATAATTAATTGTGAGTATTCGTGATGAAAGTGGTATTTTATTTAATAAACTTTTTAAGTGGGTATAAAGATTTGAGGTTAACTGGTGGTATGTATTCTTTTTATTTATTTAGTTATGCCAAAGAAGCATAACTACTTACGTGCGTACATAAGTACACACACACGTTTTTTTCACTTGTTTAACAAATTCATACTCTTTTATCTCTGTTTCTTAATTATATACTAAAAAATATTTATCTCAAACTGGAGACTATGCGAAGTATATCGCGCAATAGGGTAGGTGCTGACTGAAAATCAGCGTTGCGGTTAACACTATGCTGAATACCGTTTCATTTGACACGACACGGGTCATAAAGTTTAAAGTCGTCTGCAGCTTTTCTTAAATTATTTATTTTTTGCGTTAACCTTTTATGGTTTTTAGTGTTTTATCGTTTTCTTATAACTATGTACCTTAATAAAAATATTTCTTATAAGTATGTAACTTAATAAATAAATAAATCATATTCATTTTCAATAGTCAAATGGCGGTCTTGAACCTGCGATATGGCACCTCATAGAATACCGGCGTGAAGTAGAGGCATCTTGAGCTTTTGTATTTCATTTTCATTTTGCATTTCATTCGATCACTTTTTATTTACAATCTGTCTGCTATCTGCGCTGTAACCATTTTATTTATTCTTGTCCTTGCTCGAAATAATCACATAATGCCATCTTTTATACACTTTTGATATTTTGATGAATGTCACGGATCTATTTTGTTCCTTAGATGGTCAAAGGATGTCGTTGTTTCGCAGAAACATTTAGATAAAACTTTGAGCTTAACTCAAAGTTTGAAAATTAGGTCGAATATCGAATGTATATATAGCGATAATATTTCACGCTGTGTCGACCTGCTGTCTTTTACCTATACTGAAACAGATATAATCGCAGTTCGCTGTTTGCTGTATGCTGTTACGATTAGCTTGTTCGCTTCTGTTAGAGAGTCGTAAGTTCTGTGTCGCGCGCAAAGTTATAATGTTATATTATAGCATATAGAGCATTTCGTTCTAACGCGTTCTTTGTTTGTAGCCGAGTAGTGCCTGGAAAATGGTGACACAAACTCAATTTTTTGACAAATTCACAAACAATTCATGACACGGACTGAGTCTAGTGAGTGTGAGTGCCTGTGATAGCCTATGGTGAATAACAAAAGATTTGATAACATTGTACATACAGATATTGATCAATAAAAATCTAATGTTTATTAATCTCAAAAACAATTATGGGCTTTGATATTAAAAGATTTCAAGGTGATGTAGATGAGGAACTCATTTGTCCAATTTGCTCAGGAGTTTTAGAGGATCCATTGCAGGTATTGCAACGTTGCTATATGATTATTATTATGAAACTAGACTTTAAAGTTATTATTTTTAGGCGCCAACGTGTGAACATGCATTTTGTCGTGCATGTATAACTGAATGGATTAGTCGTCAGCCTACCTGTCCTGTGGATCGTCAGGCCGTCACTTCAAGTCAGCTTAGGCCTGTTCCTAGAATACTGCGTAACTTACTTTCCAGGTTAGTTTGTTTTCGCAATCCTTATTATGTGATCATTGGCTTACAACATAACAGGTTATGTTTTGATTTGTTTTTTGTAAATAGAATCGCATCTTCATAACATAACTGATTATGATAATGCATTTTAACGGGAATTAAAAACTAATTAGAAAATGTTTGCAAATACAATAATAATTTACATATCATTATCTTTCCGTCATTGGATATTACAGTACATGCTAATTTTAGCTCATAATCTTGTCTATATTCAAGCCAGAATATAATTGTTGGCTCTTTTTACTGTGAAAAATTTTTTAACCAACTTTTCTTACAACAAGACTGGTTTACATACTACACTGACATACATAGTCATTGTCATAAAACAATCATATATATCAATTTTTTGCTCTCCACTGAACCAAAACTATAATAAAAAAAGGTACTTAATATATCAACTGATTTTAGTTATAACTCTGGATGGAAAAATGTTCAATCAAAATTTATCCTTGATTAAATATATTTCAGTTTCTAGGATTTAAATAGTGAAATCCACAGTACAATCTTTTCAATACTTTTTGTGTGTAAATTTCATTCCAGTCAAACCTTGTGCTTAAAATCTTATGTTTTAACTATCACAATTTTTAATTTATGTCATAAGTTGTTGAACCAAATCCAAATTGGTCCAGTAGTTTTTGCATAATGATCTTTTCTGGTCTAGTTCAAAACAAAAAGTATATTTCGAGTGGCTATTTCATAATATACTTTATGTACAGGCATGGGCTTTTTATGATTACTTTAGTATAGGTAAATGAGTTGCCACTACAAAAATCATAAAACATATTGAATTTTTTAAGTTATGTAAAAGTTTTGTTATTTTTCAGATTGTGTACAAGCTGTGACAATGCACCACATGGTTGCAATGCAGTTTTAAAACTGGATTCTTTAGCATCACATCTTGTAGAATGTATGTATAAATTACTATTTAATATTTTGTAACATCAAGCCACACTTGCTAGAGTGCTATTTTTTAACATTCAGGACATGGTTATCAATAAATGTAACTATAATGGTTTCTTGTATTTATGCAAACACTACACATTTGTTTGGATGTGAAAAATAACATGGTATGATGTTATCGAAGAGTGGTGCCACACAGAGATAAGGCCATTAACATTAAATTTTTCAAATTTAGTAATGATATGCAATGCTTTAATAAACGCCAAAATCTACACCCTGGTTCACAAAAAAAAAACTTTCTTAAAGAAGAACCAACAAGAAACTGATTCACAAAAATTTTTACAATTTATAATAAAATCAATACTATGTCAATTTTAATAAATCAATATGATGTAAGTATATTAATATTCTTTTTAAATGACAATTTTAACAATATAATATTTTGTAGCAAGAGACTTGCAAAAGCATATTAAGAACTATTTCCATATATCTTTGTCCTTGACATATTGATCTATTTTATAGAAGGCCTTTTTATAATAAAATTTCTTAAATACTGTGTCTTACATTATATTTTTATTTGTAAAATTTTTTGCAGTTACTCAAAAATTACTTTCTAATCATTATTTTAAGTGTTGCACAGATCAAAACTTATATTTTAATACATATGTTGTACAAATGTTTATTTTCTAGGTGAATTCAATCCTAAGAGACTGATGCCATGTGAAGCAGGATGTGGACTTGTGATACCTAAAGATGAATTAGCTGAGCATAATTGTGTCCGAGAGCTACGTGCACTGATTTCCACACAGCAAGGAAAATTAACCGACTATCAACAAGAACTAACAGAACAAAGGCTTATAATAAATGAACACAAAAGGGAGCTAGCATTGCTCAAGGTATTCATATAAATAATTTAACTAATATTATAAATGTGAAAGAGTGAATGTTAGATATCTAATGAAATTATTAGTATAAAACATAGAATAGAAAATTTGGTTACATTCCTGAAGCGTTAGGTTGTCGCTAGTATTATAATGATATAATCTATAAGACATCATAAATTGCATTATAGCCTTTACACCTAACCGCCTAACTAAATGAAACACACTTACTTGATTTCAATTATACCTCTGAATATTATCGGCAGTTGTCAGAGTACCTCAATGTTATCGGATGGGGTAGCTAATTTAATTACATAATTTTTGTGTCTTGTGGCATACTTACAAACTGTTTTAGCAATCAGGTATGCTACTTTTAGCAACTAAACCATGTGGTCACAACTTTTATTTTTGCCCATTTTGACCAAAATAAAATTCAGATTAAATTTTGAATTGCCGCCAAAATAATAGAAAAAGCTAAGAAAGAAATGTTATTCTCCAATTCCAAAAAAAGGACGAGCTATGCTATATATATATATATATATATATACTAATGTAATATATGCGCTGGAGCATATAAACTTCTATACCGTTCAACCAATCGCAATGAACATAAGTATACACAGGTATTTGAGGACGGAGAATATTTTCGCGCTGTCTACTTTGTTGCAATTTGCCACTAGATGGCATTACAGCTAGTATTATAAAGACGTAACTGGCCCAGACACTGTTTGTTGCAGTGTTAAACATTAACAGTCTACAAAATTAAATATATTAATAGGCATTTCATATCAGAGGCCGTATCCGCTATGCCAAAAAAATTTTTCACAAAAATTTTAAGTGACGTTATTTTTCAGTTCCAAGACATGATTAGTAAAACAAAACATGTTAAAACTAACACCATATGATTTTATCGGGGAATGAAGTCACAAGGATTTTTTGAGAAATATTATGTGGCATAGTGGGCGGATAAGGACCCTGACGGTATAATATTCACATCAACCCACAAGCTATGACAAGAAAGACGGTCAAACATGAGTAGAAGTGCGGTCAATAAGCTTGATATATAATATGACTTTTCTTTAATACTGTAGTTAAAAAAGTTGGTAACCCAGTCTATGTTGCAACACTTATCGGCGATTTTGGCTGTGTGGTTGCGGTGTAAGAATCTACCTCCTAGCTTTCGTCTAATATAACTAATGGAAAATTTCATAGCAGTCTATGGTAGCAAACCCGGCGACGGGGTTCGCCAACCGTCGCGTTTAATCGATAGGGGCAAAAAGTAGACAACCCTGAGGCCTCCCCAAGTATACAAACTAGTACAATAGTTTGGTCAAGCCTGTATCTGGATATTATAGGCATTTAATATAATATTCATATTTAAGGAATTCATGAGAGCTATGCGAGTGTCTAACCCGACAATGCGCGCCCTCGCCGATCAAATGGAACGCGAGGAAGTAGTTCGTTGGGCCAACTCGCTGTCTCGAGCGCGCGTCACGCGATGGGGCGGTATGATATCAACCCCAGATGACGTCCTGCAGGTGGTAATAGACTTAACTATAACAAGATTTTCATTAAAATATTTTTATATATTTCTATAGTGCATGATTATGTATGACGTAAAAGTTTTCTTAGATATCATAATTTAATATTTGTATAGTCCGATTTTTTTAACTTTGCCTCTCTGAAGTTTGCAAATATATGGGCCCGCAGTAATCATTTTGAGGTCCGACGCATGTGCAAAGTAACCTGGGAACTGAGCTTACAATATTTCTGTCGCTCTTATTCGATTGATTAATGTTCTTGTCCCGGTCACTCCGTGCACATTCTTTTCTATTTTGTTGTTTTTTCTTTCCCTATTATTACAATTCGCTATTGTACGGTACACAGTTTAACATTTTTTCTAATATTACTTCTTTTTAATCTTACTTACGTCTTTTTTATGAAATACATCGATATTTCATAAAAAAGATATATCATCAAATAAAAAAGTCACTTTTTTATTTGACTACTTACGCGACCGCTACGAAAGTCTGGTTTCAGAGTGGGAAAGTTATAATATTTGTGCTACAAATATGTAATTTTATTAGGTTCTTGCTAAAAATATAGTCGAGAATTAAAACTTTGCCGATTGTTTCCTTTTTCGCAGATGATGATCAAACGAAGTTTATCAGAATCAGGTTGTCCACCACACATAATTGATGATCTCATGGAGAACTGCCACGAGAGGCGGTGGCCACCTGGGTTATCGTCCTTAGAAACTAGACAAAACAACAGACGGTACTTACTGATGTTCTTTTTGTTCATTTGTTACCATCAGAGTATTGATTTTAATTACTTTCATTACATATGGAACCACTTTTATAACAATAAGTTGAAGATCCGTTCAATGTTGCCGACACCATCCAACGGGTGCAATTATATTTATTTTAAATAGGCTAATGGTTAAAAAGAAGTATCTATATTTACATTATTTTTAGCATGACATAATTTAAGAGAATTACATCGAACATTTATTATCGAAATAATACAAATTGAGAAACAATTTACAATTTAGACGCAAGAATGGTTCCTTTCGAACTCGCGCAGGGAAGTGTTTTGAGGCCGATATTGTCTGTCATTTACATAAATGATTTTCCTAAATGTATCTCGGATCCCATGGTCTTGTTTGCTGATGACAGTACAGTTATCATACTATACAACCAACCTAATTATGAAAAATAAATGAACACAACGCAAAAATTGTAGATGAGAAGAAAAACTAATAAGTAAAAACCTAATAAAAAACGATAATAATGCATTTCCTTTAAATATGCATAAACAATTTTGATCCATATATATTGTGCACCTCGCATAGCAATGAGACGTATCGGGCTTTCCGCAGGTTTAAGAAAGATCGAATTCGATCTTATTTAAAGCTGCAAGGAATCGGTGTAATCAGATGATACGCAACGCTAAACGCCGACGACATATTCCTTATAATATTACTTCTTCCTCGGCCATATTATGAGCTCCGTGGTGGGACAATTGGTGTGATCATAATCGACATTTTTCATTCACACTCCTATGGATCACCAAACTAAGTGTCACGCAGTCGAGCACTTAATGGGTTTACCTCGTCTTGATACCGATCTCTTTAACTTCTCTCCAGTTGTTACGGATGAGATTAAGAAAACCATCCATTCCATCAAATCTAATTCTGTGGGCTGCGATAACATCAGTCGCCGAATGATAGTTAATATCCTGGACCATCTCCTGTTTCTTATTCCAAACATCATTAATTTCTCCATAGATTCTGCTATTGTTTTTGACTGTGGCCCAAAGGCCACCTTATCCCTTTGCTTAAGACCCCTAATCCTTCTCTAACCATTCACTTCTGACCTATATCCATCCTTCCCTTCCTATCGAAAATACTTGAAGCCTAGGTGCACAGGCAGCTGTCTCAACATGTCTATCAAAACAATTTACTTAATTCGATTTAGTCTGGCTTTAGACCAGGTAACAGTACTATTTCTGTGCTCCTCCAAGTTACTAGTGATATTAGGGCTGTCATGGAGGATACGCAGGTTACTGTGCTGGGCCTTGTGTGCCTTGGTTGACTTTTCGAATGCTTTTAATAACATCTGTCACGACATCTACTACTACTACTGCCTTTTCCCACTCCATGATCTCTGCCGACGCATTGGATTGGTTCTCAACTTATCTTCGAGGGCGCCAGCGGTCGGTCCGCGTCGATGAGGCTTTCTCTAGCTGGTGCGACATATATGCTGGCGTTCCAAAAAGCAGAATTAGATCTCCTTTATTATTTTCATTATTTATTAATCTCATCACCCAGAATCTTCAGTGTGCGTATCATCTGTATGCCGACGATCGGCATCGACAGTTGTCGATTATGTGGCTACAGCTGTACATAAGGTTAACGGTAGCGAGAATATATTAAGAGCTGGTCTGACAAGTTTGGTTTAACTGTTAACACATCTAAGTGTCAAGCTATAATAGTAGATAGTTAGCGGATACTGAGTACAGAAGCATTACCTGCGATCATTTTTAATGTGATTGTAGTAGAATTGTGTCTTTCTGTTAAAGACCTTGGCCTTCACAACGAGTGTAAGTTCTAATTTTAATCTTTCGTATCATATCCAAGACTAAAATGACTACAATTCAAACCTTAATTTTTCCTCTTATCGACTATGGAGATGTGTGCTATTTTGATCTGAATGCAAATCTTATCAAATATGGTCGTCTTCTCAATAACTGCATTCGATTCATTTTTAATGTTTGTATGATCATGTATCTACTTATCGTTCACAGTTAAACTGGTTAACTATTCGTCTGCGCCGAAGTCTGCGTGGCGAATTTAGTTACCTTTGCTCCAACCACGAAAGACCAACCCTTCGTTCGTCTAATAATCTCCTACTCCAGTGTCCCTCACATAGCTTATGATTTGTCCATTTATCCTTTGTTAAGGAACATATCTTAAACAAAATGGCAGAATCATCTCAGTAATAGTCAATATATTATATTATATAGTATATATTTGTATATCTTTTTAATATTTAAGTTATTAATATATATAAATGAACATATATGTATGTATGGATGTGTGTATGTATTTAGTATTGTACATGTATTTAAATACAATTTAGATATAGATCGCACATCTATACATAGATTTACATTATTTTTTCTCTTTAGTACTCTGTATTTTATCTACATTTACTTCATTTCATCTCTGCATCGCCAAAAGAGAATGCTTCTGGCATTAAGTCCGCCTATCTACATTCTTCTGTTTATGAAGTTAAATAATCAAATAAAATTTTTAGGTTTGTTATTAGATAGTAAGCTAACATGGAAATACCATTCAAAAACAATTCGCAATAAACTTGGTAAAGCAGTAGATCAGCATTCTTAATAGATATCAAGTATAGTAAATTTTGATGAGCTCTAAGTGTTAATTACGCCTATGTAGAGCCTTGGATATTATATTCTGGGGTTACAGTAATGAGAAACAAACCATATTTAAAGCGCAAAAGAGAGCCAAATTTAAAAAATGTAATATATTGACACTGCACTCATATAATATTATTAATGTTATACATATAGTACACCAATTATTCATATCGTATTGATAACACAGAAAAATTATGTAAATTACATTAAATTATTTTAAGACAAATAAATTATCAGTTTCATATAATATTTAATTACGGTAATTACAATTTTTAATTTTACTGACAATTATGACTAATGTGATTGATTATTGACTGTGTGTTGAAATTGTTAAATAATTTTATCATATTGACTAATATAATGTGACGAGCTCCTAGTTTCCTCCTACTCAAGTTGTACATATATTTCGCAAATAAATATTATTATCAATAAATTTTTTTTCAGGTTATATGAAAAATATGTCTGTAAACGAGTACCCGGGAAACAAGCAGTTTTGGTACTACAGTGCGATAACACTCACGTCGACGAACATATGATGATCGAACCCGGCCTTGTGATGATATTTGCTCATGGCATTGAATAATATTATCCTAATAAATATACACTCTGTGTGATCACGATACAACTGTGTCAGTTTGAATAACAGTCTTGTGACCGACTAAAATGAATGGTTAATGTTAATTTGAAACAATGTTTTTTATAAAGTGGCATTATTTATTTAGCGAAATCTAAAAAGAAAGAAAATTTTTTCATCAATGTTTCGTTTAATATGTTTGAAGAGTGAAAAATGTTTGTGTTGAAGTATTATATTGTTTTGATAGGTAAACATTCCTAATTTTTGTAGATAGAAATTGTGAATTTGCTTTACGTCTGCTTTATCGGACTAATCGGAATAATGCATATACCGGAGATTGGTAAGATTATTATGTGCTACATAATTATTAAGTGCTGTGTAATATTAAGTTTGGTACAACAGAAGTGATTCGGTAGTGTAATAATTTGGAATAGGTCGCCAGAAAATTCATTACAAGAATACACAGGAAAAAATTTATAGCAATACATAACCTGATAACCCTTTTCGTGTTATAATAGTATAATTTTAGTTGTTTCAACGTGTCTAGTCTTAATCCAATTTGATTACGCGCTCCTAGTACAAAATAGCTAGTGGGGCGGCCTTTATCGGTGCTTAAGAATCTAACCTATATTGTTAAAATGAAGTCTGAATGTCTAAAATGGTAAACAATTATACAAATCTTTATTTATTCGTTACGACTAATTAAAGAAATAATTTTAACGAAGGTAGACGTATAATACGTATTTGGTAGTTGGCATACAGGTAACATGATGTAATATATATTTAAACAATATTTCATTCATTAAATACGTCGTATTTGAACAATCGTCCATTCCAAATACGTTTGCAAACAAGGGGTTGCTATTGCTTAGCGTGTCAATATGGCACACGAGGTGAGAGGAGTAAGGTCATTTTTTTCAACGCGTTGGTTTTTCTTTCATTGTTAATTACAGTACCAAACGATGATCCCCAGATTTGTTAACGACGCACTAATGAATAATGTATTGTTGACATCAACTGGTAAGACCAGACTGGCACACATAAATATTGAATAAAAACACTACCCTTATCTTTCAAAGGACGATGACTGCGAGAAAATGAAAAACGATAATTTTTTTTCTTTGGGTTACGCGATTTCACGAAAACTATCCGTTCTTCTGTTGAGCCAAAATAAAAGAAAATAGCGTTTCCACATACTCTTCGTCGTCAAGTCAATAAAAACTAAATATTATTATTATTACTTGAAGCTCTTAGGGACGATAGTAAAAAACGGTCGTATGTATACCGATAAACTTAATAATTTCTGTTAGTAATTGCAAAAATCTATGTTTGTTAAGTGCGTCAACCTTAGTAAAATGTGCTGTATCCTTCATTTTTTAACGAAACTATAAATTTGTATAGTCAAAAATTATTATAGACATACCAGGACAATAAAACATATTAACACACTCCAGAAAATGATTGGACCTTATACTCAATAATATCCTTTCGTGCAATTGTTGTGGCGAAGGTATATTATATTATGTATACTAGTCAGCTTGCTATGTATTGGTTATTTTTTTTGTTTAAATATCAAAAAATTTGCTCAAATAATCGCAAGTTATAGATATAATGTTATTGATAAAATTTGTTTATGAAACGAACATTAAACAAGATAATATTTACAATCGAATTTAAACGAGCAATTATATTTAAGTTTATGTTCCGGACAGAGGTTCCAAACCTTTTCTGGAGCACCGACTTTAGCAAAAAATAGTCCCTCACCCCCCTAGTTCATAATAGTTAATTTTTGATAAATTATTAAAATTGTTGCATATTATCTACATCTAATTTACTTATCTATTAGAAAATAATACTCCTACTAGTCCAACAGAACTAATGAAAAATAAAAAAAAATTAGATGGTTTAAAGTGGAGTTAAAACAATTTGTTAATATCTGGTTTGAATATCGTTAAAATTAATCGTAGATCGCAATGTTCAATCAATGTGTCTGTTCTGCTTTTTGGATAGTAAATTGGCTACTGCAGAGAATCTACGCTCAGCCATATAGGACGAAGGCAATGCAATCGCAATAGTATATTAGCTCTTAATCAAGAACTAATATACTATTGCCCATAATCCAAGATAGTATAGATCCATAGATAAACGAGAAAGTATCTCACACCTAACTCGGTATATTGATTTTAAAATATCTTATAAACATTTTGTAAAATAAGTATATATAGTAAAATAGTAAGTACTTATTCCTGTTTGGCAGAGACTGTGTATAATGTGGGCAAGTGTCTATTTACTTCTACCAAGTTTTCGTTTGAATAGAAGAAATTTTACCGTAATAGCAGCTATGACATTTTATGTTTTAATTAAATTCAACTTATCAACTTGCAATTGTAAATTAATTTCATTAAATATTTAAACATATTTTTCGCCATATTCTGTCTCTGTTTTCAAGAAACTCCAATACTGAGTCAAATAGATTGAAAAAACACCTTTAGATAGTCAAACAAAAAACATGTAATTTCATAAGCGAAAAACTCAAGTGGCTTCCGATCCGCCTTCGCAGAAATACTCACATTCTTTCTCTTTTGTACTGACTTCTATTCAATCCCACTATCTAATCATTCATCTTTGCTTTAAAGAGCGGTTTGAGTTTCTTCGGTATACGGATACTCACTGTCGATCTCTTCGCTCTGATAACAACCTTACCTTAAAAATTCCATCTTATGACACTTCCTTCTATTCTAAATCCTTTTCCATTGAAGCTGTTCGGATTTAGAACTCCCTACCACTTCACATAAAGCTTGCGCAATCCCTAGATATTTTTAAAAGGCTGGTCAAAGCGGACCTTGTTTCCTCCCTAAATAGTTATTCCTTCATCTCTAATTATCTCTCTAACTCTCCTTTAATACTTACTTTTCCATGCGTCGTAAGTCTTTTTTTATTTATTGTTTACTCTTTATGTTCTTGTATATGTATGGCTATATATTATGTATATATTTAAATAGTTCAGTTTATATGTAAGAGTGTATATATATCAATGTATATTTGTTATATTATATTTTAATTTCTTAGTAACTTGCGTACACCCTTAACCCTTGCTCACTGGTCATTATATCCTCTGCAAAGTGGTTGCCTGGTAGAGATCGCCACTAAGCGATAAGGCCGCCATTTGTACCTTTGTATATTTTTTTTCTGTTTTTGTTAATTGATGTCCAATAAAGAATATTTCATTCATTCATCATATATAAAGATGGAGCTGATGATGATGACATAAAGCTGACCAAATAATCGGTCACTCAATAAACAGTTTCTAACTTTTGTACTGAATAATATCTTACCGATTTAGTCATCTTTTATAAATAAACTTGTTTATTTCTTCGTTATTTGGTGGAGTTGAACAGAAAATTTGCACGGAACTTTTCTTGATTTGATTCTTGATTGAGCGACGATGAACAGTTTATAAATATCTCTAGTCTGCTCAATCCTCAATTCCTCTTCAATTGTCTGTGTAGTGTAGTTTTCCTACTTTTGAGATTAACAATGAAATGTTACATTAGGCTCGTAGTCCATCAGTTTTTGAAAAAAGGACAAATCTTAGTTCTTTATTTCATTTACGTACTCTAGTAGCCTATAAGATTTCATGGCTTCATTTGAAAAACCGTTTTCGCAAATTAAACACATAGGCTATTGGTTTTAAGGAGAGCAAGTAAATCCATATTTTACTGTACTGTACTGTCGGCAATGCTGGGACACGATCTTGACAAAAAAAACTCAAAACAAATATACTGGGTGGGAATTTCTGTTACGGTTGGATAAAATCCATTAAATAAAATCACATATTTGCTCATAATTTTTCTTTATATGTAACATTAATATAGAATATATACAACCCATGTGGATAATGAACTAGCCAGACTGTAACACTCCTTTATTACTTAGGTATCAGCAAATAAAACGTTGAGCTTTTCTTTCCGCGAATGCATCCATAATTCAGAATCCAACATATTTTCGATGGCTAGGATCGCAAGGTCAGATAGACGTTCCTGATTCATTGTTGAACGCAGCTGGCAGATTTCTTTTTTTTTTAGTTTAACGTGGGGGAAAGGTGCCAAATTATTTAAAAGAACTATGACAGCTGGGTGTCTGGCCGACTATCTTGTTTGACTACTTCATTTTAAGTTGGTTTTTCATTATTTCAGGCGGTGGATCCGCCGAAAAAGCAATTAAGTTTTTGTACAAGCCCAAAAGACTAAGTACTTCTGGACATGATTGCGCTAAATGCATGCCTACAAAATTTGGCAGACATGGTACAAACTGCCAGCTCGTTCATCTTCATAACCTTGGTATATATGCCGTGACAATAGATGTGTTGTGGTAAGATTGTCCACATTTTCGCATATCTAAACCATCAGCTACTAGTATTTCTAGAATTCGCAGTGATATATTCCCCAGTCTTTCCGTCAACTTCTATAAAATCAATTAAGCTTTCCTTTTTTCACATTCAGTTCCAGTTGTTTTTACATATCGAATCTCGTGGCTATTTTTTCTTTATGAGGGTTTTCTTATGGAGTGTAGTCGAACTTGAAGGTGAAGTAATTTTTCATCTTGATCTTATTAATAATTTTGCCATTATGTCGATGATATCATTTTATCAAGAAATTGATTGTCTTCAACATCTATCTTACCATTTTTTAGGTGATCTAATTGATACCTGAGAGAAAGAGTGTATTTAAGCCAGATTAAGAAAATTTCTTTCACAAGGACAACTTGCAGTGAGGTCACACTCTTCTTAAGAACCTCGAAAAGGTTAGTGGAAAAGTGAACCAGTTTGTGGCGCGATTCATGACAGCGTCCTTTCCACATTACTACATTTATATCTGTCTCCATTTTTAATTTCTCAGAGTAAATTTCCTCAGAGTAATATCATTTCCTGAAGACTTCATTTGATAATATGGATGGCCTTTAAATGGTCGCTTGATTTGCGGCCGTTCGGGTTTATTCAGTTTCGTTGGTCCCCGTCCCCTTTTTAAGTGGAGAAGGTTCTAGATATGACAGGCGTTCCCCAAGTTTTCAGCTTTCTAGCTTTCAAAAAATCAACAATCGATAATACCATGGTGCCCTTAATGCTAAGGGCTTAATTGAATTTTTAGAATTTCTAATATATTTATATTATATCATATATTTATTTCTCTTTGTACTTATATAAATATATAATGTTAATACAGAAAAAACAATTTACTTAAAGCAAGAAAATTGTTATGAAGACCGAAATTGTCATGGACAACTTAAGATTTTCTTGAACCTAAATAATTTTCGTCGCTTAAGAAAAGAATTACTACTTCAATCA
Organism: Bhutanitis thaidina; assembly: GCA_029286595.1. Lineage (NCBI taxonomy): Eukaryota > Metazoa > Arthropoda > Insecta > Lepidoptera > Papilionidae > Bhutanitis > Bhutanitis thaidina. The sequence continues at coordinate 5,600,232 of JAGSMS010000009.1, read as the reverse complement.
AGATAACTTCGGTCTTCCGTAAGATATTCTTGTAAATTCAAATAGATATCTGGGGCGGCGGTGTGATTAAATTGAACTCTCCGTTAGTAGCATTTCGAATTGCTCCGCAGCAGCTGTTGCGCTACGTATCTATGGCGCAGAAATCACAACTTTTTAACAATTACTACAATAATAAAATTCTAAAATGTTGTGTGAACAGCGATAGTCAGTGTATGATTTGGAGTGTAAACGATATAATTTTCGACCCTCGAATGATTTATCATCAAGTAATTTTAGTTTTACGTTTTAGGCAAAATTGCTATGGTGTATGATGCATATAATGCACCTAGTGAATCAAGTTTTTTTTCAAACATGAATTCGGCACCCTCCTTTTTATCGTAATTGCCCCCGAGGCAGCGACCTCGGTTTTCCCCCCCTAACACAACACTTATCTCTCACAATTCACGACTATTTATCACGGCGTGCAGTTTTCGACAAAAAATGTTTGATTGCATAGACCGCGTGTTTGCCTACCAACTTGCAAGGACTGGTCACGTCTTATCTATTCTGAACTACAATAATTTTGGCGTTTACCTAATGGTAACTTATTTTTTTTTATCAACGCGGTAAATAATAAGTAGTATTTGAAGTATGTCTAAATAAAAAAATAAAAAAGGGTCTTAAGCCGCCTGCTATTTCTTTTTGAGCTCACCAAATTTAGCGCCTCACAAATTTTTTTTTTCTAATTTTCGAATTGGTAATTTGTTGTAAAAAAAATTTATAAAAATGCTCTCTCCAATTAGCACCCCAAATGCTAATTATAAGTTTTTTATTATTTTATGAGTCCGTAAATATTCATTTACGTTTGTTCTTTTATGAAATCCGTTTGTTCTAACGATAAAGTGTCTATTTCTTGTTTAATTAACAATTTTCATTTAGCTACACATATAATTTATGTTCTTTTAATTTTAAAAAAACATTAACCTTCCACTGTAGGAATTTTTCCTCTTTTGCGGAGGCAGTTTACATACATAAATTGAACATGGACAAATACTCACACCCGGGACCATTATTTGTAGTCCATACAAATACTAGTCAAATCAAATATATTTTACCGACATTAACGTTACGCTATTTCAACCTGCTGTCTGGTACGTAATCTACGCTAAAGCTGTAGAATCGCAGCTAGATAACATCTCATTCAGAGAGTATTATGTTCTACGCACAGAAGTATTGTTATATTATAGCGCTATAATTATAGCAATAGCTTATAGCCGTTGCATGCACTCTGATTTGTAAGCTATATTTTATGAAATTTTTTATTAATATTGTAAATAAATATTTTGGTGCTGATAGGTTAGGTACCCCACGGCCGCCCCATTTAACTACCTTACGACCTACATTTGCCTTTGGGTCTGGGTTAGATGACTCCAAACCATGAATTATTATTCTGTAGTAAGATGTATATATACTTGATCAATAAATGGATGCCATTCGCTAATGTTTAACAGTAGGGGTGCAGTTAACGAGACAAAAAGTGACCCTTACGTAGGTGTTTTTATTAACCAGGTCATGTTATAAAACTAATTGTAAGATATATGCATTCTCCATTGAGAAAAAATGTTTTATGTATGTATGTGCCCTACACGTCACGACTTTGAAACAATTGAAATATATATATAACACAAGAAGGGATGGGTCATATCAGGACCTATGACACGACACGGGTTCCATGGCAATAAGTTACTATTTCATTGTAATTTCCAATGTAAATAACTTTTTCATGGTGGTTAATCCTTAGATTTATGAAAAAGATAGGAAGGAGAATTAATGTGTAAATTTTGTGTAGTAAAATTTTACCTATGTGATATTTACCGGAGAGGATTACCCTCCTTCCTAAATTTCTAATTGTAATAAATTATATATTTTAGCTCAACTCGGAATTTTGAATAAAAATAAGTTTTTTATTGTTTTATTTTTCTTTAAAATCTTTTCCGTGTTTAGTCATAGTCATGCAGTGCCCGATTAAGAATAGTCCTACTAATCTCACGCCTGTTGTAAAAGACGACTAAGAGAAAAATCTGTTGTAAAGAATCTACACGATCTTTGGTTCTCATTTACTTTGGCCTTGGTTTGAAATCCACATAATAGACGGAAAATTCCAAAATTAAACCCGTAACGGTACCTCCGTGGCGCGAGTAGGGTCCAATCAGTAATACGCGGTAGTTCTTGCAGCTGCATTGGTTCCGTATTTGTCGATCAGACAGTAGCGGCCGATAAAGTGGTACAGGCCGTGGGCAAATGTTGCTTCCTTAACTGTGGCCCATGCGATACAAGACAACTAACCTGGGTAAGTCGGTGGAGTGGCGTATGTACGGGTGCGAGAGGACCCTCTTGACAGGGAGGGTCCTTTTTAGAGCTACTGATCAGTTACCGCCCGCTTAAGCCGGGCATGCCTTCCTGATCCCCATGACCTCCGGGTGGAAGTTTAGAAGCTGAGTAGGTTTTTCATACGCGGTAGAGCCAAGCGGCAGCTTTTGCTGCTGCTCGAATGGGCCGGCTCGACCGGGTTGGTAACACGGCCTCGCGGAATAGCGGCGTGAAGTAGAGGCATTTTGTGCTTCTGCGTTTAGTTCGATGAGTGAGTAAGATAACCGAAAGCCTACTCCTCTTCCCCACCCCTCCTCCTCATCAAATATCCTTAAAGGCCTGGAACACCTCTGGTATTGCAGATGTACGTGGGTCACCATTAGGTGAATCGCTTGCTCATTTGCCGCCTTTCCCATAAAAAAAAAGGTAGGCGCGCATGTTCCGAAGGCAGGACGGAGTGGGAGAGGAGATGTTCTCTCCTGGTTGTGTACAAAAGCGTTCCCGTGGCCCTGCCGATACGCGTCGACGGTGGAACACTGTGGGTTTTTGGACGATGCAAGCCCGACATAACCCCTCCTTGCCCCCGAGAGGGCTGAGTACTGGTCCACCTCGGCGCTGTTCTATTCTGGTAAGGTATGGAACACCAGATTTTTTCTAGATGTTTGATGCTGTGGCATCTTGCTGCTTGCTGCATGGATTAAGATCCATAATAAATTTTTATGAATACGGCTGAACCGATTTTAATGTAATGTAAAACATTTTTCATAAATTTATTTCTGTATATTTGATAGAAAATGTCATTCGCTCAAAACACCGCGATTTTAATTATTTATTACTTTGATGCACGTTACGGGTACATAAAGACGCGTACAATTTATGAAAATATATTTAATTAAGTCATTTAGCATTAGGAACCTGATATATTTACAATCATGCAAATCAATCATAATAAATCTCTCCTTTAGTGAGTCGGGGTAAAAAATTACAATAAAGTACGGGCAAAAAGTTTAACTTTTCTCGGCTTTCTGTTATTTTATGGAAGTATCTAATAATGACTCTGTTCAGTATTTAATTTTTACCGTACCTACCACACGCAAACATTTCAAATATACTTATTACAACACAAAATAAAAGTATGTATAACAAATAGGCAGGTAAATACTAACTTATTCTGACACTCGCAATCACTAACATCGATTCACTTTACTTTTCTTTTAGAAATTCCGGAAACAAATGAGTAACGTTTATCCTTGCCATTCGTATTTATATTGGTGAATCAAACAAGTTCATGTAAGATTGCAAGCACGCACACCACAAGTCGTATCTCGTCCCTTTGCGCGTCTGAACAAGCGTTCCGGACGGCGGCGGCGCTTTGCAAGTCTCGACACGTTGTACTGAATATGGAATATGCAAGTTTTTATAAGTAACAGTCGCTGAGCTTCTTAAAAAATTATCTCCCTACAGTGATAGATGAAGTCAAGCCATCATTTTAGTTCTTCACTATCAAAAGCAAATAAATTTTCATCGACCCCCGCTTACGAATTCTCCGTCGAGTCTCCCGTGGACCCCTTTGGGAACTAAGGCTCTAGATGAACTTGATGTTTCTATGATATTTCTAACGTCCTCAAATGTGCGTCTAAGTTAGATGTATTTCCACTGATTTTACATTTTCAACGTCAACGTCATCACATAATTTTACAGACATGATTTTCGGTGTCTGGTGGATGGAGTATTTTTGAAGCAAATTCTTATTAAAACTTGAAGTAACAATAGACACAACAACAATAACACAACATCACGATATACTTTTAGTACAACTTAAGCCAAAGGGAAGGAGTTCATAGCTCATAAACAAATAGATCATAAATCACATATTCTTGAGGAATTTAGTTATTATGTAACTTAACATAACTGAAATAAAGAGAACTTAAGATTAAGCGTATATCGCTTTTTGTTTAAATTTCAAACTTCAAATCTTTATACAAGCTCAAACTCCAAAGGAACGTAGGTAGAAAAAGAATCTCCAGCCTACGTCATACAAAGTCGCCACTCAGTGGAATGATCGACGGAAGCGCAGACGGCACCATAAATATATATATGAAAATATGACATCTTCTGATTATGCAAATTTTTTTAGTGAATGTAAGTTCATCGTGTTCGGCGGGGGAGCTATAAACCAGATTCGCAAATCTGTACAGATGAAGCTGCAAAGGCCACCGGTCCAACAGTAACGAAGAAGATTTTTAGTTGGTATGTTTCTCCTTCCGAGATCCGAGTCCGACATAACCCATTTGGTGGCCTCCCGGCCAGCAAAGGGCTATGCGTAAAGCATTTTCCATCATCGGGGAGAAAAAAAATATATGTCATTGTCAAACAAACGTCACTGGGAAATTGGGTTTTTGTGTGTCATTGCGCTGCGTTCTGCATATTTTCTAAGCTATTACTAACAAAATATTGTTCGTCAATGTTAGAAAATGTCTAAAATGGAAGTATCAGAAACCAGCAATGATTGCTCAAATGATTTACGTAAGTACTTACACATTTTACTGATAAATACATGTTGTTATCTACCAATTGTTTATATCACCGGCTGTTTGTTTTTCTTATAGTTCTTCTAGATCGAGTTTTTTTGAGGCTTGGAAATGCTGATTCCGATGAACAGCTGGAGAGTTGTCTCACCCGATTTCTGCCGCCTGTTATTCTTAAATTATCTTCGACATTTGAACAGGTTATACATTTTCGTATTTTCTTATGTTTTATAATATAGACTTCCCATACCTGTTAAAATATAAATTTATACAATTTATACTTTACATTATGGGATCTAGTATTTTCTTTCCTTATATGAGTTTTCTTTCAACAGAGAGTAGAAAAATACTACAAAACTCGATAAATATCACATACACATAACTTTCATTTTACAAACATTTATCAATAATTAAATAAATTTTAAGAATTAAACTTATTTCAGGATAATATGTACTAGGTATCTGATAGCATTGGCAAACATGTGACTGATAATTACAATAAGCAAGAACAGTAATTGTCTTGATGAAAAAATAATTATGCGATGAGCAGTATAGTTTACATTTTATTTGGAATTGTTGTTGTGTTCAGTAAATTTGTGACACTGTGGCACTCCATCCTCTTTGTCTATAAGTAAAACTATGTTGTCCCAACCTTTAGCTCTCTAATTCACTAACATAAAGATGTCCAGGTGATATGCCTGGGGTAACAAAATTGGATTGGTCAAAACTTGGGTCTATTTGATTTCATGCATAAAATACAAAACATTCTTTTAAGAAGCTTGTTAAGGGAGCTTCATTAAAAAAGGCCTTTAAAATAGATTAACAATTTTTTAAAACAATATATTGAGAACAAAGATGTGTGGAAATAGCTATGCTCTGTACTTTTAAATCCCCTGGCTACTGATATAGTGTTGTAAAAATGTTACATTAAGTTTGTATACCCTTCTAGTGTCATAAGTGTCACTTGAAATTTTAATGATTTTGTGGTTAATTGTAAATAACATTGTATAACTGGTACTGAAAATAAAGAGCTCTTTTGAGTTTTTTGGCGGTTCTTCTTTTTGTTTTGTGAACCGGTGTAGAATTTGTAGTTCATAACAGTTTTTATCAGGACTAAATTTAATAAAAAAAGTTTTGATTTTGTCTTAGAATTTTCATGTTAAAATATTTTGTTGACAGGTTCGCACGAAAGTTATGGAGTTATTAGTGCATGTAAATAAGCGCGTTAAATGCCGCGCGGAAGTCCAGCTGCCTGTGCAGACTTTGCTGCAACTCTATCGAGACCCTACTGCAAATAGTTTTATAATTGTAAGTTACATATTACTTTTTTAATACATATTTTTAAGGTGGTTTTTACGTAATAATGTTAAAGATGTAAACCACTGAAAGCTCTCTCCTCTTTCCTCTTCCAAATTACGGTAGCGGTATTTAATTACTAAGAACCAGCGCCAACGGTTCTGGAGAATCCTCCACTGAACGTCCATGTTCTAACTTTCCTACGCTACCTTAGGTTGCTATTGATAGGTCCTTCGCATAGACAGCAATGACCATCCTCGCATCTCTTTATGCGTCCGATAGCGGCAATAACGATACCAAACAACTCATTAACCACATCGAAATGGTTACTTATTCCGTGCTACCACAGATCACATCCGCAGAGATCGCGATTCTCGCCGATTTCAATGAACACCATACTAAATAGCTCAGTTCACCTCCAATCGATCACACGGTGATATCTGATCGCGACTTTGCCTAGGCATATGGTATTACATAACTGGTTACTTTGCCATCGCTTCGCATCCTACCCAAGGATTGAAGGAAAGTTTGCTTCAGGTTCACCCTAACATGGTTGCCATCTATTCAGACGTCGATGTCCGTCGGAGGCAAACCCCGGCATTGATTTTGTTGCTCCTGCTAAATATCGTCACTCCGAAGCCAAATGTGCCACCAAGTCTGGGACGATGTATTGGCGTCTCCGGACACATACCAGCCTTTTTAAAATTGCACTACAAATTCACATACCCTTTTGGATTTTATTTTTGAAAATTTACTCCAATGCTATAATGTTTTTTCTATTAAAAATGTTAACAATTTTTTTTAACAATTTCTTAATTTTTTTTCAGAATTTCACTATTATATATATAACTATGGGATTTCCACGACTTCCTCATGACCAACAACTTAGTTTGACTCCTTCATTGCTGGAGGCAATAGAAAACAAACCTCAAGGACACCAAGATGGGTAATTTACTTATGTGTAATATAAGTTTGTTTTAATTTACATCAAATTTTTATCAAACTTCTGAAAAAACATGTCTGTCTGCGATTTGTAAATTCTTTATTATGGTAAATAAACTTATGTTACTTGTTTGTCTACTTGCGAAACTTAGTATAGTAATAAACCATTTACTTGATACTTTTGACAATCATTTGATTATTAAATTTTGTTGTTCGTATTTTAAAGTGTATACCATTTGACAGTATGTTTGTGTTTAAAGTTTAAATAAAAATGCAAAATGTTACCAAAAATATGATTGTGCTGCTACTGATATATGTTACTCGTATATGTAATAAATGGTATTATCTTTAGTAAAGTTGTGGTTAGTTACATTTGTAGTATTGTGTGTAAACTTATTTAGTAATAAAATTCTGTCAATACCTACACACTTTGTAGCTCAGCCTTTGCTATATATTATTATTTATTAACTAGCTATTATCCGCGACTTCGACTGTGGCAATTAATATTATTCCGATTACGTTATTTATATCTAGTGTAAAAAGTAACCTAAATTTTTTTAGTTCGAATTCCTAACTGTTCTTTTGAAAGACCTATTAAAATTGGTTTAACTGTTTTCAAGATTATATGACTAAGTTGAACAGTTTTAGTAGGCAGACAGACGGCCTTCCTTATTTTATAAAGCAAAAAAAAGAAAGGAAAAAGAGAAGAAAGAGTATGGAAATTTCAAACGGGTTTTGGAGCATTGGTATCATGTAAATAAGCATATATGAGTTTAAAAAAATGTTGTTTTAAAATCACAAACAGACACATTTTATTTATAGCTAGACGAAATCTCAAGGGATAAAAAATTATTATATTACTATTTATAATAAAAAAAAAATATTTTTATAAGCTTAAGATTTGAAAAATGCAAATGCGTTATGTTATTATACTTATTGCGTATTGCCAGTGATGTCTTACAGCACCGAGACGTGTTCTTTTACTGCGGGTCGCACGAGGAAGTTCATAATTGCTCGGTGGGCTACAGAAAGAGCTGTGCTCAGTGATTCTATGCTTGATAGAGAATCTGCGATACAACTGGGGTAACCGACACAGCCGCAAGTGCCGACCTGCACAATGTTGCGGGAAGTCGATGGAAGCTAGTGGCAACTTGTAGGGAGGCCTATGTTTAGTAGTGGACTTGTGTCAGGCTATTATGATGATGATGTGTATGTGTATGTGTTTATTTGTGACTTAAGAGATAATATTGTTCATTTTCTTTCAGCATACTAATGCTTGTGATGCCTCTATTGGGGGATATCAAGGAAGCAGATTTAAATTTGAAGGAAAAAACTAAAGTCTCATCATTGATACTGAAGTTTGCTACAGATGTACTTCTATTGCCCTACAGGTAGGTTTTTCATGACCTTTTTCCTTCATCTAGGGGAATGTGACGGAAACGAATAACGCAGGTTTTTAAAGTTACATTTTAAGGTTACAGTAAAGTTTAGTTATTTCAAGAGTTGCTTCTGTCTATCTTTTGTTAATAATTTCTTATATAGTAGAAATATATAGAAAATATTGTACCAAAAAAGAGGGCACAAAGTAATATGGTATAAGCTGGTTGGAATGGTTTTTTTCTATGTATATAAATAATTTATTTTTGCAGAGCACTGCCAAATGCCGGAGAAAGTGAATTCCAAGTTCCACCTGGCATGAGCATGAAGACATACAAACGGATTGTGGAAAAACATCAATTAAATCCTAATCAATTAGAAGAGGTAGGTCCTTAGTAAAATATTGATCTAGTTAGCTCAAGGTTTTCTGTCTGATTTATTTTAAACTAGGGCACTGTATAAAATAGTCTACTTACCAATTTCAAATAAGTATTATTAGGTAAAAGGTTTTATCATTATCAGGGTTCCAAATAAGTAACATTTTTAGGTTTCTGTCTGAAGGATGTTTTCAGAAGAAAACAGGAACATCACCATTTACCATTCACCTTCCTACATCTGATTATAAGTACTACTCGTGCCAACAAAGATTAGGATTATAAATGGATCAACAACAGTATGTTAATATAAATGGAATAAAATAAAAAATATTATTATGTATCAAATTATTTAAATTTTAGTTTTCCATCGAAATAGTCATAATGTTATAATCAATAAACGCGATGTCGCGTATTCGATTACTAAGTTATAATAACGAAATGTACTATGCTGATGGTATAGACTTTATGAGCTACCATTAATAATCCCATTCTTTATTCGCATAAGTAGTAAAACCGGTACAATCTTAAGAGAGGCTTAAATGCAACGTCAGGAACCAATGTGACAATATCTTACAATGGCACATCGAGATCAAGACCGACTCTGTAAAACTTAAATCAAAACCAAGACTGATAGTGTATGACCAATTCTATAGAATAACTAATAGTTGAAGAAGCCAATATTTGTGCAAAACACAAATTATGGAGTCTCTTGAGTTGCGCTTAGTGTCTCTGACACTGCATCTAACCCAGGCACCAATTTTATGAGTTTTACCGTATATATAATAAAATCTTCAGGGCAGTTCACAATTACCGATAGCATTCCAGGGTTATCGCCATGGTTGAAATTGGCCAGTAGAACATCATCATCATTAACAGACAGATTAAGAGGAAGAGGCATAGGTAACCTATTATAAAGTAACACTTCAATTCGTTTGCCTTCTCTATAAAATAATTCTTTGTTTACAGATGAAGTTGTCAATAGTGAATTTTATTAGCAAGGACATTTTCAATATGAACGATACCCTCCTGGCGCTTATAGTGGCCGCCGCTGACTCAAGGTTCAGTGTTGCCAACCATGCGAACAGTCCATTAATAAGAGTTAACAGGTAAGGGTGTGTATTCACTTATTAACATAATATGTTGTTGGGATTATCTTGAAAATAACGGATTTCTTTTTTAAACCTCCAAAGTTTATAATTTTTCGGCTGCTGCTATACTGCATTATAAATCATAAGTTATCAGATATTGTCTTTATGCATGTTACACATTATAAATAGGACTATTTAAATTTAAATGACTTGACATGAATAAAAAGTATCAGAGTCCAAATGTGGTTATTCATGGTTATCCCTTGAATATGAAGTGCCTTGGGTCTAACTTTTTATCGGTCATATGGCAACTTTTAATTCATGGTGATTAAGGCTCTGGGATCGCTCCTTGACCTGGGGGTTAGTTGGTGGTTTTTTGGTGTTTTATAAAATATCGCCATAGTGACTAAAATGTAACAAATTGTCTGTAGTTCTGTGGATTGGTCTCTGCCCACCGTCGTGGCGCCTCTGTATTCGCTGTACCTGGGTACGTGGGGTGGTCTGAAGGTGCCGCCGGATGATCGGAAGGTATAGTAAAGGAAAAGGTTATAAATATTGTTTCTTTACTACAAAGGTCATTCATCATTATTCAGTACAAAGGTGTTCAGAACTCATTAATTTTCATGTCATCTAGCATTCATATTGTGTAAGTCTGTTAATAAACTGTAAAGGGCAATAGATGGCGCTATTAGCTTTAGTATACATTTCTGGGCTCTACAGTATTTGATATAAGGTATATGTTTTTTCAAAAGCCTTTTCTTGTATGCTGCTCTGAACTGTCCCCCATATTATATGTAAATTAATAAAAAAAATGAGCTTGTGTCCTTCCCTACATCATAAACATATTTATCATTGCTGTTATAATAATGTTGTGTATGATTTTGTACACACATATATATATATATATATATTCATATTTGTGTTATTTTCTTAGTATGTATCTTAATATATATTCTTAGTAAGTATGTATAAATTTAGTAGTATGTGTTATATAAATTTATATGTTTATTTAGGACATATATCTTTAGGTCCAGTTGTATTTTTGTTTTACAACAGGCATTAAGTCCCCCCTTTGTAATACTTTTATTAAGGTATACAAATAAAGTTTCATAAGTAAAAATATCTTTAAAACCCGAGCAAAATAGGTCTAGTGGATTTGAAGACTAGCCTACTCAACGAAATCTTTTATGTTTTATATAATAGTGTTAATAATAGAATCGTCTTATTTTGCGACAATCTATTAGTGAAGAAACGAAGATAATATGTAGCATTCCGCATGCGGTATACAATGGCGTTTCTAGTTTACACCATTATTTACGTTGTTTCTTGTTACGATGAAAACATTTTATGATAATAAATCATAGCAAATTAACTTTATTTTGTATCAAAATATTAGCAGTATGTAATAAAAATAAGCAATTAAGCAAAAAAGAATACCTTTTGCTTAATTACATTACAGCACGGCAGTTCGATCATAAAAAATTTATATACAATAGTTAAATGTAAAAAAAAATGGCTTATTTTAGGCGAAATAACACCTTTACTTTAACTCTAATGTAGTAACTGTAGTTGATAGGTATGTGCAAAACTGTTCAGATATGGTACAATCTCCGTGTACCTAGAACCGTTAAGACCAATAATTTGTGTGTATTCTATATTATGTCTATGTGACACATTACTTTTACTACAGTTCCTGTGGAAATATATTAATGTAGATTTATTACGCTGAAGTTATAAACATTGGATATGGCCAGAAGTTCTTAGTGCTTGAACTTCATTAAGAAATTATATTTGCATTTGGAAATTGTTCTTGATTACTTAATAAATTATGCGATTATATCAACAAGATTAGAATGATAAGTGGTGACATAATTGAGGAACTTTTTGAAGTATGTTATTTCAGGTCATTTGCTACAATAGATGTTTTTTTATAGGTTCCTGCTTGTACTAGACTACGTTTGAAGTTAATCCAATATCTTAACAAGGCAAATGGGGCCGCCATTATGTTCCCCCACTGTGTACAGGTATTGTTTTACCCACTTGTTTTATTCATAATTAAAGTATAATAAGAAGTTTTTATTAGTAAGTGTAAATCATTATTTTTCAGGTTGTTTTTTCATCGTTATTCGATCCTAATACAAATTCCCGTCTTCGTACTATGGCGTTGATGTTTTTACTAAACGTTATTAATAAGTAAGTTTACTTTAGTTTTTACTTATAATATGATTATTATGTTTACATTTTCCCAGCTGTTTCTACACCCCATTGAGTTCTAATTGAATATACCTGCCTCCCTTAAGATTGTATAGTGTTGAGGTAATTTTATTTAATTTTAGCGGTGACCAGGTACAGTTGAAGAAGGTTGCTACCGTATTCCTTCAAGGAATGCTCAAACTTGTTAGATCTGATGAGTATGCAGAACATCAGCCTAAGGCTTACATGTGCTTAGGTGAGTACTATGAAATAAAATAAGATAAATTTTTCTTACATACCATAGAAAAGGTAATATACTTATCTATGAATGACATGAGTTAATGAAAATTCTTTATTAGATATAAGTAAGACGAATTTTGTTTTCCGATTGTAATTTTTTATAATGTAAAGTTTCTTAACGAGGAGGAGGATTCTTTCCCTGAAGGAGAAGAAACAGGCGAAAGAAGATTCGTATGTAATCTACACAACAGTCTTCTGAAATCTACACTTATACTAAATAAAAAAAGAAGCGTAGGAAGAAAAAAGAGGTTCATCTTATTTTTCTTTATCATATATGGTTGAAGTCCACTGTTGAACAAAACCTAGTAAAAACAAAACTGTTTCTTTTTCTTGAAGGGTTTGCTTATGCTCACCATGTGGATTTGGTGATTCTTTTATTTGTGTAACTTTAGAACTATGGGACAAATTTACTTAAATAAAAAAGGGCCCATAAATAGATCGTTTAAAGCCTCTCAAAAAAACTTAATGAATTTTCAGGACGATTGGCAATGAAGTGTCCGGAGAGTATAAACAGGCAGTTCTCTTTATTGGAAGAGCTAGTTAAAAAGATCCCAGAGGCCACGCCCGAGATGAAGACTGCGCTTCGTGACGCCTTACTGGATATGTCCGTCGCTTACACCATGCTGACTGAAGGTAAAAGAGCAGTCCAGAATTATTCAGTGATATTTTATTTGTGTTCTAAGATTAATTAATTAAAAATATAGAAAGATCAACTCTCACGACCGTATGGGTATACTGGGGCAGTCAAAGACTTTTCACCAGAGCTATTAACTATTTGGAACAAAGTGGCAGATGGTCTGTTAGATATCCTGTCGCCGTCTTAGTGTTCAGGCCATCGGAACAAATCATACATAAATGTAAAAAAACTCATAACTCATAACCGGACATAGCTCAGATCCGTCAACATAGCGGTTTGAAGGTTTGAACTTTGATCTTCTGACTCCGAGACAAATCCCCTAACCACACGGCTATTGCGACCAGAGCTTAAGCTTCTTTATTGGAGACTTGGTCTTTTATTACATACTTCCAGATAAGCAAGAAGCAATGGAGGTATCGTCATCGGACGCCAGCACGTCACAAAACAAGATGGAAATCGACGAAGCATCGGAGAGCAAGAAACCACGGCCTAACCCCTTTGACGAACCGCAGGCTTTGGCACTGTTTGCTTTATTGGACCAGTAAGTTTTTGTATGCCGTATCTTCGCGGCCGTAGGCACTGTATGTAGCTATATGATGAGTCATAATATGGTAAAGTAACCGCAGCTGTATTGTACTTTAATCGGTTTAAGCGGAGAATTATCACACTCTAATAGAATGCCAGGGGTCTTATCCTATATGCCACTAAAAAATTGCAAATTTTACGGTTTTTTCCGTGTCAAGTCGTTCATCGATAAAGTTGGTATAGCGGATTAGGCCCCACAGTGAAATAGATAGCCATTAATGGAACAGAACCGGATACCCATTAACTGGTAAAGAGCTATTCTTATTTCAGTACTCAGGTCATGGTCATCAGGTGCGATAGCCTGACCTGACCTGGACCTGACTGCACCGCAACGCCCACCTTCTTTCACGTGAACTAAGTGCTCTTTCACAGGAGATCATACAAAATTTCTGGTATGGAATGATTTTGACTAAAACGGAGTAACTATCTGAAAAAAGGGCGAGACCAAAAATACACACCGGTGACGATGGTCAGGTCAACGTCTAAGATATCAGGTGTCTGGTACTGTCATCGCCAATCGTCTCCCATGTGTGGTGATTGTAACAGATGTACTATTTACAAGCTGTTGATGGTGATAAGGAAGTTATTTTACATCGTAATACTCTGGAAAAAAAAATCCATCCAATTGAAGATTTCTACGAAAAAATGTCTAGTAGTACGTTAGTAACTAAAGAAGTACGTAATTAAAAATGTTTTATGTTTTGTGTGACAGTTACATGCAAAGCGAGGACTCCATGATACGCTACATCGCCATGCGATATTCGTCCGTCGTGTTCCCGCAGGACTACGTGCCGTCTCGGTATCTCTTACTGCTCGCCAGCGGTGACAGGTAGTGTAAACATTTATCGGAAAAAAAATTATTTATTCAAAGATTATTACTTGAGTAAAATGTAAAAATCTATGTAAATATAAAAGCGCTACTGACTGATCACTAAATCCGATTCAAAATTTGTTACAAAAAAAGAGATGAATTTTAGTATATTGGATTAAGAAAGCATTTTTTTGTAATTCAGCTTTAGTGGCGTAGCGAAGTATACGAGTTCCTCTAGGAGTTGGGGTTAAATTAAAACCGTTTGTATTACCGATTATTGAATTAATGAATATATTTATTTCCATTAGCTAAATTAATTATCCTTTACGTTACTGTAGAACTTAATAAGGGATGACTATAATACAATCTTTTTTATCATCTTTAAAGCTTTTAATTTTGTTGGAGATATTATATTGTGTTGCAAACGGTCAAACATAGGTAACTTCAACAAGAAATGTATTCTTTCATGACATGGCGACATTGACTTTTATTATTGTTATTTAGTTGGTCATACTATTTAATTTTTATTTTAAATTTATTATATTTAGCCAGTAACAAACTGTTATTAAAGTATAACAATAAAAATATATTAAAAAATGATGGTAGATGTTATTTGGATTTTTATATTAATTTCAGTCAAGATGATGTTGTTACCGAAGCGCAAAAATGTTTATACGGGACATCACGTCCGAGCGAAATTGAGGACGCAGTAAACAATGTGTCCAAGAAAGAGACGTCTGTTGTGAACTTAGATGAGGATGCTGTAAAGAAAAACAAGGACAAAATAAAGGAAGTTGAATTCAAAGTGCCTAAATTCAAAGATGTGGTCAATTATGTTTGGGAGCAGATTCAGAAGAGAAAGAAGGGATCCAACACGAAACATAGATTCGTGATAGGCAATCAGGTCCTACCATTTCATCCACGAACTTATCAGGAAGTAAGGTTTCTTTTTTTGGTAATTTTTATCCGAAAATTAGTAGCCAATAATTATCCTATGTATCGCGAGCTTATTCTCAACTATGATTCTATTATCTTAGTCATCTCTTACGACACATACAGCCAGAAATGGGGCAGTAGATTTTGAGATATGAAAAGATAACAATTTTTGATGTGTTGAAATAATAGAAATTCTATTACGTGAAGTGTTAAATATTTTTGTCAGTCAGTAGTCAGTCGTCTGATATGTCACCCAGTCAGAAAATATTGTTGTAATTATATAATACCGACAGTCACACGACCACCGCCACAGAGGTGAAAAGTGGGTTGAGGTTGTTTGTCTACATTGATGCGTGCAATGTAAATGGAAATCCGTAATTTCTGTCTACCCTTTTATGGCTAACAGGCGTGAGTGCTTATAGACTGCCTCATTGCATCGTTTCGCACTCAACTGAGCCTCGTTTATCACTCATCGTGTATTACATGCAAATGTGATTGTTATTTTAAATAATCTAGGAAAGAAAGAATTGTGTATCGGTTTATTCTCATTAGTGATGCTGCGCCCTTCTGCTCTGTGGAGTTTGAGCTCGGCATGTTCGGATGAATTTTCCGCCATAACTCGTTCCCCAGCAGTCAGCAATATTCAGTCCGCGGGGTGCACCACGCCTACGTTAACTGTATATCAATATGTTGTTTCACATTCAGAAAACAAGCAGTTAAATTCCTCTTTGACACTCTAATTTAAGTGAGATTATTTCAGTGTTACAAATAATGTTTATCAATTTTTCCAGCTATTAAGGTATATGAGAATGTGCCTGAACCGCGACGCTAATCTGAAAGACTGCTCGAACCACCCCAATAGTACTTCACCTCTACTAGCAAAGTACTTCCGCGAGAACTTGCTCGAAACCGAAGTGCTCGAAAGATATCTAACCATGATTACGTCACTCCTAAGTGCTTACCCAGGTATTTGAGATAGTTATGTGTATGCAAATAAATCGCTCGTTACCGCAGCAATAATGATTGTTTTCGTAACTATGGTTATGCATGGATCTGTCTGTGAATGATAGATTTATTAATGATTCTGATGTTGAATGAGTTTTGAAAATTGAACCAGTGAAATTCGTTTGAAGTTTACTTCTAACATTAAACTCACTCTTGATATTTTTTAATAAATTTATACAGGTTATGCATTGTTTAAAATTGTAATGGTTGGAGCCGTGAAGGGTCCGCCACGCCGCTCCAGTGCGGTTTGGCGGACTTCAGATTGTATTATTCCGTATTTTTTTATTTGGATAAAGTACTTTTAACTTTTCTGTGGTGTAATGTATGACACTTTTATTAGTACAAAATGTTTTAAAGCAAACCATTAAAATCATACTTCACACAGTACTCAAAAAGTAAGAACATTCGAGTTCTCATTTTACCCCAATTTAATTAGAAAGTAAATAAAGATACGGTTTATTCAACACGCTAGCAAATTTTTGAAATGAAGTTTTAAGAAATAAAGTTGCTAATGAGTTCCGTAAAGTAATTTAAAGTATACCCACTGTAATTCGAAGAAAGGCTTGTCGATTTTAAAGAAAACAAAATTATGTATGACCAATAATTCAGCTTTACGAAAGGAATAAGTGTAATAAAAATAAATTTTCAGAAATGATGCCTCTGACTTGTTTTTTGGATATTGTTGGTTGCGTGCCTGAAATAATGGCGTCAAAATACGTCTCACTACTGCCCTTCCTCATGAATCTCTTTACAACTAGTACGAAGGAGGATATCAGAGACATAGCTGCCGTTATCTATGCAATTATCACAGCCAATACGAGCAACAAGTTGGCAATAGATAAAGAAATAAAAGAATTTGTTGATCAAAGCCAAGGTAACAAGGGCTTAGAGGCTAAGTGTGGGTATATCTCTGCCCTTAGTAACTTATGTGAACGATGTATAGCGCTGTCAAAGCGGGGGAAATTTGGCGGCAAAGGGTTTAATCCTTCAAGTTGGGAGCCGTATCGAGAAGCCGCGTTACGTTTGGGTAAGAATTATTTGTTTAATTTCCTTTTTCATAGTAGATTTATGCAACAATTATTAATTAATTTCCTCAATGATTTGGCGGGCCTCGTAAAAAGGGGCATAATATGAGAGATGTGGCTTAAAAATGTTGTTTTCATTCCAGCTAACTTTCTCGCGAGCCCGCAAACGTTACTGGTCAGTACATCGTGTATGTCGATATCTTTGTTGGTGCGGTGCAGCGCTTTGCCCCTCCCAAATACGAACACCCGAGAAGAAGCATTGTTACAAACGGACAATCCTTTCAACGTCAACCAAAAAGATAATTTTGTAAACTCTGACGAAGTCACAAAGTTCACGGTCGCTGAGAGGCTGTTTAAAATAGTGGGCAACCCCATATTACCTTCTAAAGTTAAAGAGAGGGCGCTGTATACGTTAGGGTTAATGTGTTGCGGTGAAAGGTTACCATTTGCGAAGCAGATTGTGAAAGGATTTTTGCAAATGGCGAAAGATGTAAGTAATATATTTCATACAAATAGGATTCAGAAAGATAAACATTTAAAAAACTAAAGTACATATTTAACATATTAGGATGTTTTTTTAGTTTGTTTTTATCTACATATTAGGCAATCTTAGTCCGTTTTGTAGCTAAAAAAAAATAATTACTGATACCCGTAAGTCTTCTAATTTTTTTACTATTTACAAAATACAACTTCTTATTGTTTTTCGTTACATTATTATTCTTTATCTGTTTCAGAGTAAAGAATTTGAAATCCATTTGCAAATCGGAGAGTCGTTGGTCCTATGCGTCGAGGGAGTAAACTCCAACGAAAACCGGGACCTTTGGACAGAACTGCCAAAAGAGGTACGTTATGCCTCCTTTAAGTCAAAACCCTTTTATGATTAACTAGCTGAGTCCAACAGCTTCGTCCATGTCGATTTTCCCGCAGTCCTGGGATACAAAGTAGCCATTCTCCATGCCTTTCCCCGGGGTTGAAGGCTGCCGCCGGCAGACAGACGGACAAAGTTTTGCACATTATTTACTATGGATATGAACACTCGCTAATAAATAGTTAGTTAGTAAGTTTGTTTCACTGATCCCGATTTTATTACATTAAGGCATTATTTTATATTTTACGGAAAGCGCAATTTTTTTTTGTAAATATCGTTTTAATATTAACAGGGAATAGCAAAAATAAGAGACAGAGAGGCTTTACAAGAAAACGACAAGTTACTTGAATGGCTCTCACAGGAGCTGTTCAAGATTGGGAAACATCCCCACCCGCATTCAAGACAAGTAAGTGTTCCTCGCTTTGCTTTTGTACGATAGACAGTGACAAAATAGTGACGACTGAAGTGCGGGAAGCTCGAAGTACGCGGAACTCCCCTGCCCTCTCACTTACGACTTCTATTTGGTTTTTCTGTTCTGCGAGAAATACTTTTCTTTAATATTGTATTGGCGTTTGGCGTAAGATTATCTATTAAATGACAGATGAGGAAGTTTTCGAAAGTATCATGTGATATATTTATTAATTTATTTAAATCAGATCTCTGGACCATTACTGTTTTTCTACACAGATCTGTGTACAAAATATTTTTTTTTAACATAATTGCAAAAATTACGTAAATCTAAGAAATAAGTAATCAAACTAACAAAACGATTTCCAATTCTAAAAGTCAAATATGTCGGCCTCGTTGTACCGGGCAAACAATGCATTGGCCAGTTTCAATGCTTTATAGGAACGCGCTTATTTAGACGCGTTTTACGCAACGCGAATATCGTTTGGCCACGCATGCGCGCATATTGTATAATGCGCACCGCGACACTTTCAGGGTTGTCTATTCGGATGCCTTCGATTGCTTCCATAAGATATATGTGTATACCATATGGTAAAGGCTAGGCTAAATTAGAAGCTTACCGGGAAATGTATGCTGACTCGCTGGCGCTTCATTGAAGAAGCTGTGTTCTGCTGTGGCCTTAAATAGTCTTTCTAGAATTTATTACTTTATTTAATTTTGTTCTGATATTTTAGGCAACTAGCATTTGGTTGCTTGCACTCCTGAAGAATTGTCCTGAAAGAGAACCAATCAAGAACAGTTTACAGGCCTTGCAGAACATGTTTATGGATTTCCTATCCGAGAATAGTGGTGAGTTATTGTGTTGCTTTTTAAATCGACTTCGGAAAATTAATTATAATGAAGTTATTACAAAATTTCATACTAGGCGAATGACCTTGGTTCTTTCTCCGGTGCCGGCAACACTTAAATTGTTGATAACAATTTTAATTGCTGAATTTACACTTGACTGTGAAGGAAAACATTGTGATAAAACGTGCATATCTGAGAAATAATAAAAAATATGATTGCGAAGATGTATGAAGTCAGCCAACCCCCACTGCCGGCTCCAATCTCTCTCCAAACATATTTAAGGAGAGAAGCCTTTGCGGTACTGGGCATTTACAGGCTACTATTTTACTATATCTTAGTATAAAATTAAAATTGTAAATAAGCCTTCAGTTGGCCTGAATCTCTGGATAACCGCTAACATCACCTGTACATGCTGGCTGAAGGTCAAAACGAGATCCTGGTGATTGGTTGGTGTAATTAAAGACTAGGGTCACAACTACTGTCCATGGGTTTCGTCGAAGGAGAAATATGGCTAATGTACCTAAGTTCTTTGTATATATTGTACAGTGTTAGAAAAGTTGCGATGGTCTAACCACATCAATGTGGTTAGACCAAGAGCAACCACTCTTGACAGAAAATGGTATTTCAATGGTAATTCAATCATTGTGATACCAATGACAGATTGGCTCATCATCATTCTTCTGATACTGCACGAAAATCACAAAGAAGTTTGGCACTACTACCTATCCCGTGAGGTATAATATGCGTGAGTTGTGTCGTTGTTGTTGTATAAATCCAGAACCATCTAGTCATTATTTTTGTTTTACAGATATAGTACAAGACGTTGCCAGTAAGGGGCTTAGTCTCGTGTACCAGAACTCTGACGAGAGTCGAAAACAAGCGTTGGTGGGTGAAATCGTAGAGCAACTATCCAGCGGCAAGAGATCTGTAGCCCAGGTCACCGACGATACGAAGATCTTCGAGGAAGGACAGCTTGGGAAGGCACCAACAGGGTTGGCTATTTAAAATTCTTATTTTGAAATGAAATGTATATGCTGTAATTAATGATATGATTATTTCCAGGGTTTACATGTTAATATCTATGATTTATATCTTTAATTCTTAATGTTTTGAAAGAAAATAAATTTTCTTGTTATGTAACGTGAAAAGTTAAAATTCCATCTTATTGCAAGATCAAAAATTTTATGTTTTTTTTAATGTTGGACTTTTTTGCAAATTTTTCTTCCTGTTTCAACGAAATTGCTAACTTCGTTTTGTAACACAGGCAAATGCTCCAAATTTTTGTAAAATTTATACATTTAATTTAATAGGTGTGAACTTTATGCCATAGAGTAAATAACTACAATCATGGTTTGTGTGTTGTTTTAGAGGAAACTTGTCTACATACAAGGAGCTCTGTTCGCTTGCATCGGATCTCAATCAACCTGACCTTTTGTACAAGTTTATGCATCTCGCTCATCATAACTCCGTATGGAACTCCAAAAAAGGTCAGGATTTGCAAATCTATTGAAATTTAAAAACATCCTAATTTTAATAGAGAATATGGCTGGGTGCTACTTCCGGCTTGGGATCATGTGATAAATAAAATGAGATCCAAAGCCAAGCATTCCACCGCACGACCTCAATAAACTGTGAGCGCCTTCTGCATATATCACACCAAATTTTCTAATTAAAAGCTGTCTAGTATAAAAGTTTAATTGCTTTAAAGCAGTAGTCTTTAAATATCCCAATGCTGGGCAAAGGCCTGCTTCCAATTTTGGAGTCGAGAAGATTCCGCGGTGTCCAGTCGAAGTTTGTACCGTGTCGGATTGCGCAGGCGCCGCGTTCGGGTTCCAGACGATTGCGGTGGAGGCGGGCGCGGCTCTGGGCGCGCAGCTGCCGCGCATCGTGCCGCGCCTCTACCGCTACCGCTTCGACCCCACGCCGCGCATACAAAACTCCATGGCCGCCATCTGGCACGCCATCGTGCCCAATACGCAACACACCGTGAGCATCCATCAGAACCAGTGCTATTAATTTTTAGAAAATAATTAGAATAAATACTTTTTTCAAACTAATTGAATCGCCCGACATGAATAATAGTTCAATGAACTCTGCAAAAAAAGAATATGAGGTTAAATTTAATGTCGTTACGTCGCATTTATCGTGTATAACACATACGCTCTTACGATCGAATATCCGCGGTTTAGACATTTATTTTAGTAGTTTCAACCCACTTTTCGCCAGCGTCCACATGGGACAACGAGACAGTGTCTGTCTATGATGATTCTGTCCTAATTAATTTCGATTATGCGCAGCATATATATAATGAGGTGACGCAAGTGCTGTGAGTGATGGCTGCCTAACAGTCGCCATGGATGTCGTGAAACCCATTAAGGGAAATACCATAAAAAACTGCGACAGATGATGAAGAGAAGTATGTATGCAAGTATTCTAGACTGGTGATGGGTATCAGTGTATCTGGTACTGAGATCACAAACCCGCTCGACAAACCTGGCAATTATTAAAATTCATCCCTTTGGAAGAGTGATATCCGGCAAGAGACTATTTTCAGACCGCTTATAATGAAAAGTGGTCGAAAGGCGTGAAGCGTGAACTGTTGGTAAAAGGAAAGTCCACAGATTAGAATAAGCACCAAAATTTTAAACCAAAATATATTTAATTATTATTATTAAAATCCAAAAGTTCCAAATATGATCTTAAAAGAACAAGGCGTAAACTTGTTAATTTGATATATTACGAAAAATTTGGCTTAAATTGGACAGTCCTAACAGGCAATCGTGAAAGAGGCCCGGCAATGGGACAGCTGAGGCTATAATAATAATTAAAAATATGTATTTCGAGTTTGTATTGGCTACCAGGTACACAAATATCACAAGGAAATATTGGACGATCTCGTGGCGAATTTGACTTCGAACCAATGGCGGGTGAGGATGTCTTGCTGCAATGCGTTAGCTGATTTATTAAGGTAACAATAATAAACAAAAGATAAATTTTCTTCTTCTGTTATTTGTTAAAATTAATTCAGTTTAGACATTTTAAAAAATGTTTTGTGTTTCATTAGTGCTCCAACTCCATCATCATCATAATTTTAAAATCGATGTAAGAGTGTTTAAGCCGTGTTCATTTAAATTTCGGCAATTACATTCATTAGATGTGTACATATTTTTTTACTTTTGGCAATTCAACTGACGTGTCGTAGTATGTAGTGTACAGTTACACAGTTGTAGGTGTAAAGGTTTCGATAAATTGGATGGTGTTGCGTTTTGCAAATTTCCACCATAAGCCTTATGTGATAAGATCGAAATTTAAAGATAATATAAATCAAAAAGATGTGAATTACTCAGGATTAATATTGTCGTAAAATGTATTTACAATTGCTAAATTTCAGGGGTGCGAAAAGTCTCCATGATTCATTGGAACAGCTGCCAACTATATGGGCACAACTATTCAGAGTAATGGACGACGTACACGAAGGAACCCGCCAAGCGGCTACCACTACTGCCAACGTTCTCTCTAAGGTAAGGTGCTTATGTAAGTTTTGGAATGTTTAATTATTTTAAACTGAGAGAGAGAGAGAGAGAGAGTGATGAGGAGTAGCATCACTATTGCTATCCGCAACGTGATCACACACTTGCCCAGAGTGGTGAGTATGGCAAAATTTTCAATAAGTTCAAGCTGGCTTCTCCTTGGAGCTATCTATGTTCACCAGATAAAGAAGAACGAAGAGAAAAAAAAATGTTATTTTAAAGTAATAATATTTAAATTTAAATTTTAGCTGTGTACCCATGCATCGGATGTGAGTCAAGGCAAAGACGGCAAAGAAATTGTGTCGGCTATCCTTCCCGTGCTGCTTGATACAGGCATCACAAATTTGGTTAAAGAAGTCAGGAGCGTAAGGTCAGTAAATTTAGAAGTCTTAAGAAACACTTTGTTTTCATCAAACCCTAAGTCTTAACACTTACGAGGCTAGCTATATTACTATATATCGACTGTGTGAAGCAGTTATGTCTACGGTATTTAAAATCCCGATAGCCGACTATAGGCCTGATAGGCGAGTGGTTATCAATGAGTTTTTTCGTAACTTATGTACATCTCATATCGTTGGCCTCGTCACTTGTACTGCTAACCAACTGTCATGTCGCTCCAAATATGCTCTGGAAAAATGTGGGTTGAACGAAAAAAAAATTTTAGACCTGGCCACCCCCGTATTGGGTATACGGTCGTGAGAGCTTATATTTTTTACATATTTATATCCCTGCCTTTTTTTATCTTAACCTGGCATGCATGTTTCTTGCTTAGGCACACCTATAGGCCATCAAATACAAAGTACAGTACTACGACTAAATTATACACTTCGGCAATCTTCGTATATCTTCGGAAATACGATCGCGATAATGATATTTAATCTGGAGCTGTTACAACATAAAATAAACAACTTATTTTTTTTATAGTGGATTCGGAAAATTATTATAATAAAATTGAATGAGTAGTTTTTTATGATACGGCTGCTCTACAATGAATGTTGGTGTAGCGCCGATTAATCATATGTTTGAGATCTGATGCCTTTGTGATCTCACCAAGGCCTTCAATTGTGTGCACTATGAAACACTTACCCAGAAACTACGCCATCATGGCATAAGAAGTACAGCGCTTTAACTTATTATCTACGGGCCCCTTAGCAGCTTAGCTCTGCAGTATATATTGTAAGGAAAGTATGAAGTCTTAACTGATGCCGAAAAAGCTAGAATATTTTTTTTTAGTTATTTCCATAGCGTTTTGTCATGTGAGATATGGAAGGGCCTCCGGTTACATCGCTCAACGAACAAAACGCAGAAGCACAAGATGCCTCTGTTTTACGCCGGTATTCAGCGAGGTCGTAGAACTACCCCGGTCGAGCCGGCCCATTCGAGTATCAGTAAAAGCCACCGCTTCACCGCTGACTATCAAACTAGGGTCCAAAATTCTGCTATTAATCCTTTTTATTTTTTTCCCCTTATGTTTTAATTTTCCATTAAATGTCAATAACGTCGTATAAAGTTATAAACAATCGTAAAAAGTCGTAAATATGTTTGGTCGCAGCCTGCAGACGGTGTCGAGGCTAGTGGCGGCGGCGGGCGCGCGACTGGCGGCCTTCCTGCCACGGCTGGTGCCCGCGCTACTGGCCGCGGCCGGCGACCTTGAGTCCGCCAAGCTCTCGTACCTCAGCACCGCGCTGGCCGGCAGCGGCGAGCGCGAGCTGCTCGATGATCTGCGCGCCAGTGCCGCCAGGCAGCACTACACCACCGACACTGTTGTCAAGGTAACCGATCGGCCTCAAATACTACGTCAGTCTTCATCCTCCCCTGTCCCCAAATATCCCTAAAGGCCGGCAACGTTCCTGCAGCTACTCTGGAGTTTCAGATGTACGTGGGCGTTGGTAATTACTTACCATCATTTGCCACAACCCTTTGCGATATTCAAGGCTTTTCTCTTAGTCACCTCTGTATATGGCAATATGGTAAGTCTAAAGGCTGATAAAAAAGATCCACATCCACGAGTCAGATAAATTGACTTATTATTACAAAGACTTGCTTAATGCTCTTACGTCATACGATTGATTCGACCTGTAAAAAATCTACCATCGGTTAGTAAGATAAGACTTTAGAAAAGTTCATAATTGTTTTTTATAGCAATAATCAGCATATAACAGTAATATATAATTATATTCAGAATTCTTTTTCTTCATTGTTAAGAGTCTTCCTCTAAACAGTCTGCTGCTGGGTGGTATACTCTCCAAAAAAAAAGGATTTTGCTGTATTTGCTCCGCTAGAGAAGTGTGCCTTCCTTCTAAAATAATCTAAACCATACAGAACTTTGTCTACAGTGTATGCCACACATCGACATTGAAATCATGAAAGAGATGTTACCGAAGATTCTAGAGCTCACAAAGTCTCCTCTACTCGGTACAAAGATAGCATGTGCGCACTTTATAGTCCTGACCGCTCACTACTTGAGGTCCGACTTGGAGCCCATTGCTGGGAAAATCATGTCCAATTTGTTAAACGGAACATTCGACCGCAATCCGACGGTGAGGAAAAATTACGCAGAAGCGCTTGGTCAAGTGTCGGCGTTCGCAAAGGTAAGGGTTACTTTGATACAAACTAGGTCCACAACTCTATTTGCGTAGACTTTATGATTCGTAATTGGTTCTACAAAACCTGAGATATTATATAGAAACAAATAGAAAATTTGTACCAGTCACAATCCTCGCAAATTACTTTCGGAAAGATAAACAATTTTTGCATATTCGCTTACGTAAACGAAGCCTTTAATATTAAACGATTCCCAATTGATTATTAAACTTTGATCATCACTGATGAGGTAGGTACACTACGGCGCATATGTCAGTCCACAATGTGCTCATGCATTATTGTCCTAAAGATTTCTACATCGTATCGACTTGCAAATAATCCTATACTCTTATTGCAACACAAGTTACGGCGAAACAAAAAAAGCAATATACCCACATTTAACTCGACTATTTTATCTATTTTACCATAATAAGTTTAATGATAATATTACAAACAATAAAACAAACACACAGTTTATTTTATACGGTGCATAGATACACGTGCGACAAGAGGCCAACTTTTAGCTGTCAAAAGAATTGTTGAACAATTCATATATATATATAATTAATATATGTGCGCACACTCTGTAGCCTGTTATCCATAGAGGTAGGTAGAAACTAATGATTTGGCACGATTTAATCTATCCAAATAATGAATAAAAAAAAATAACAATTATTATTTTTAATGGAATAGAAAAACCCCTCTTATTGTTTGTAATGGAGTGACTGCATAATGTCCGGTATTAGTCTATGGGTAGTAGTCACTTACAATATGATTCAGATTTCTGAACGAGTCTGGTTTTTCCTAGGTCGAGTTCACCCCCTTTACGTGCCGTCAGTGTTTTATTGTACCCTGCGTAAAGGGCTGGCTGCTGCCACTTACCTGGGATCGTGTGACAAATATATAAGTTAATTCCAAGGCTACGCACATCACTGCACCATTCTCCTGTGAGTTGTTTCAGCGTAGATAGAACCAAAAAATAAAAAGTTATTGTATTATATTGTT
Source organism: Bhutanitis thaidina (assembly GCA_029286595.1). Classification (NCBI taxonomy): domain Eukaryota; kingdom Metazoa; phylum Arthropoda; class Insecta; order Lepidoptera; family Papilionidae; genus Bhutanitis; species Bhutanitis thaidina. The sequence goes on along the minus strand of JAGSMS010000009.1, from coordinate 5,573,540 downwards.
ATGGGTTAACTATGACATCGAGGTGAGGTCTCCGGTGACCATGATCACGATCGTATCCGAAACGTCAAAATGAACGCGATAAAATCCGCGACAATGTAATTTTAATTGTTTTTTTTATTAATACTCTTTTTCAGAGTCAGTCAATAGAAAAATTAATGAAGAAACTAATTAATCTGTATGAGACAAAGGAGGATGATATATCTCGGTCAGCCATTGCCCTAACATTGAAATCTATAGCCAAAGCCAAAATAGACCATATAAAGGACAATGAGGAAATCCTTGCACCCGTTGTATTTCTCGCAATGCATGCACCAAAGGACGAAGGTAAAGGACACTAGTCATATACTTTAAAAAACAGGCAGTATTATACTTGACGACATTAAATTTACCTTATGTTCTACAGGCTATTTCTAGGTCATACGCCAAATATCAATTATAAAAGTACAGTAGTTTAGAAGTAGTTACTTAGACTCAAAATATATTTGCGCTACTAGTTAACTAAGCTAACGAGACCTCGGTCTAAGGCCTTTTCGTCCTTACATTCCGGCGTCTTCTGCACGCGTTTGGAGTCGCTGACGCACCGATTAAGAAGTCTTGTAATGTCGCCGCTCTTGCCGAGGTCAGTAAACTATTGTTCATGACGAATGGCGCCTGAGTTTTATTTGGATTGTTAGGCTATTTAATTGTTTGATATATCATGTGTGCAATTTAAATATAATATGGAAGTATTATTTTAACAAACTAGCGCGGATTGGATCCTTATAACCATCCTAGTAAGAGTCATGCATTGGATAATAAGACGTGTCGTGTTTTTTGTGACAGAGTCTGGTACAGTGGAGATGTTCGAGGAGCTGTGGACGGACATGAGCCCGGCGCGCGAGAGCGGCATCCGGCAGCACCTGCCCGCGCTGCGCGGGGAGATAGAGCGGGCGCTGGCCTCCAGCAGCTGGGGCAAGAAGATACAGGTGAAGGCTGCTCGCTCTATGTAACTTTGTCGTTTAACGCGTGGCTCGCACTAGCGGACCTGACTGCTAAATAGTGGGACGTCGGTGCCTCAGAGTCGGTGCTATGATGCTATATAAGGAAGCGGATAATTTATGATAGTCGCTTACTCTGAATGCATAAATGTTAGATCGAATACAGTAGCATGCGGGAAAGCGGAGATGACTTACGGCACTATACGCACAGACTGGCCTCTCATAACGTTACTCGGGCCTCCTTCGATCCACCCAGTGCTATAGCTTCAAATTTAAAGTAGATGTAATGCAAATAAATGCAAAAAGATGAGTACAGTCGGTGACCGCGCGTCACAGTTTACATATCTGTCAACTTGAAGTAAGATTATATAGTTGATCATGATATTCATTCCATCGCTCCATCTAGATGGTCCATCAATCCTGAAACACCATGGCGGAAAATTCAATATCACTATCTTTACAGAGTTGTGCCTAGCAGTGAAACGTTTATAATATATTTTCTGGTTGTGAACAGGCCGCGAACGCGACGAAGACGATCTGCGTGGCGCTGTCGACCGGGCTGGGGGAGCAGCGCGAGGCATTCGTGCGCGCGCTGCTCGCCGCGGCGCACGGCAAGACGTTCGACGGCAAACGGCACCTGCTGGACGCGCTGGCCGAGCTATGCGCGTGAGTGGCGTCTCTTAAGGTTTCTCTTAGGGTTCTATGGTCGCATAGTGGGTAAGCGTTTGGTTGTTTATCGTCATCCTCTGTTTCACTTTACACTAAAATCTTGTAGTTAGGGAATGTGAAGGGTTGAAACTTTCAAATTTATAATATTAGTAGGAATACTTTTCACATTCATAAGCCGGTAAAATTGTATTTGTTCTTTTAGTGTGAAAGACGGAGAAGCGCCACTAAATGCGACGTTAGCGAGCGAGTGCATTAACGCACTACTAGTGGAGTGCCGCAAGCAGGAGATGGTGTACAAGAAGCACGCCATCGACGCGCTGGGCCGGGCGCTCGCCGTCGTCAGCTACGACCACTTCAACCAGGTCTACGATATCGTCAAGGTTATTTTGTCGAAGGTGAGTTTAAAATTCATTTATAAAATTATCCTATCATGAAAAATTACTATGGGAATTAAAACTACCAAATAAATTTTGTGTAAAAAAATGACACGGAAAAACTATATCGACTTATCACTATATATTCTTTCCTTCTTTAACCCTTAGTAGCCTGATTTACGCGAGTCTTCTTTTTTAAATATTACTGTATTTGCTTGAGGGCCTAGATGAAGGGAAAAATAGCTAAATAAATCACAATATTTATTTTACATATTTATTTAAAAAAAAAAACAGGTATCAATTTTGATACTTCAGGCATTATGGCCATAAAGAAATCTTAAATGACCTATGCATGAAATAATGCGAAACATCGATTGTTTTTATTATCGCATAACGATACTTTGCATTTTTTACAGAACCAGGAGGTAAGTTTCCTACAATTACTAAATTTACATTTATTCCTAGACTCCATAAATATTTTTTCATGACCAATACAATCGGAACGCACGTCAGTTGGGGGTAGTACTTGTGCACCTGTCCGGGGTTTTTTAGAGGGTACTGTATTGTCTTGTTGACTGTTGGTACTGGGTCTGCCCCTTTTATTTTTTGAGTGACTTTGATATCTACATAAAGTATCGGCAAGCTCAGTTCTAAAATCTGCTAACTTCATAATATTCTTCTGAAGTTTTCCTTTCCTTGTGTTTACCTTTTTGTACAGTACCCAAGCATTGATGACAGTCATGTCTAACAAGTGGTAGAAGAGCCTCGTTGTCCACTTTCTCGACTTTATGCGGATGCGATATCGACCAATGAAGCTATCCATCAAATCAACGCCGCCTATGTGTGCATTATATTCTTTACAACCCGAGGACATGATATTTGAATATTGGCCTTTAGTTTTTTCGTAGCGGGTTATAGTATCCGCTGGTTCAGCGCCAACATACGTGGATAGTAATAATACCTGTTTGTTGTCTTTCCAACTTGTGGCTGACAATTCTAGGCCTTCGTGAGAGGCCACATTTTCGTGATATGTTCCTCTGGGTACGTTGGATTTCATAATCTCCCGTTTATCCGGCAACTTGCACGACTTTCCAAGCCTGTTTCTCTGTACTGTTCCAAGACAATAAATACTGTTGGTCAAGTAATGTACCAGAGGAATATTCGTATAAAAATTGTCAAAATAAATTATATGATTGACATGCCTTGGTACTGGTCGTAGCAATCGAATAACTGTATTCGACACAGCCTGAGGTCTGGTTCGCCAGGTAAACGGTCCATGTCCTTAGCTCCCGAGTAAATCTCAAAACTGTAGGCATAACCAGACAGAGAGCATAACACGTATAATTTGAATCCCCACTTATGGGGCTTGTTGGGTAAATATTGTTTCATAAATGTTTCATTTTTGTGGAACACATCTGCTCGTCTAGTGATAGACGATGCTCAAATGGTAAAGTAATAAATTTCTTGTTCAAATAGTCTATCACTGGTCTTACTTTATGCAGTCGGTCGTGCTGGGGTGATCAATGGGCAAATGTTTAGAGTCGTCATTCATGTGAAAAATTTCTCTAATTTTATCAAATCTGTTGCGATTCATTGTTTGTACTATGGGTTCAAACTTTGTAATGTTTGACCAGTATGACCGGACACTAGGATAATGATATACACTAGTAAAAATAAGAATTCCAATAAATTTACGTAATTCTAAGACAGTTACAGGTTCTGTAAAGTTGGGATTCTTTTGGAAGGCATATTTATTTGACTCGTCCACTAGAAATCTCAAAATGTCTTCACCGAAAAATAAGAAAAAACTGAAATGGAGTGTCTAAGTTCATAATTTCTTGTGAATACTCAGTATTTCCAGCAAACTGGAAAGCATTTTGGACTAAATCCATATTTTTACTCTCCACACTAAGTTTCTAGAGTTGAAAGGTGCAGTTTGCAGGTTGTTCTGGCTGCTGGTTGTAGGAGTTGGGTTTCGTTCAACAGTCTCTAAATTATGTTGCATGTCGGTATCTACGTTTGCTGCAGGCGGATCTGCATCCAAGTTTGGGTCAGTGGAAAATTACCTACATCCTCTTCATCATCTAGCTCCATCAGACGATCTCTTTGGCTCGAATAATAGTCTATGTCATCTTCATTGTCGGTGGAATCGTCTTCCGAAATTTCACCATTTTCTAACCGCTTCAATATGTTCTCAATCTCTTCTGGCCGCATTTTGATAAATTTCTATAATAAATAAAAACAAAAGTAATCCCCACACCAAGCTATGCAGAAAAATATGAAACGAAAGTTCAAAAGTTTTATAGCTAAAGAGTTAGTAGGTAGGTTTTATGTAGGGCGGAATGCCTGAAGTATCAATATTGATACCAAAAAGCACTAATTTCTTCAAGTAAAACATGCATTTGCTAAAATAATTATATCATAGCGAAAATAATGTATTCACTTACCTCAAAAGTATTTATATTCTTCAGAAAAAGAAAATATATCAAATTTATATTCAACAAAACTTTTAGTAAAATGTGTTTACTTGTTCACTTTGCCGCGCAAGTAATATGTCACAGATAAAATAAAACAATAATGACATTTGTTTTTTTTTTAATTTCGTTGGATAGAAACAGTAGTAGATATACAACAGTAAAATACATACAGCCAACATATAAAAAAAACTAATAGTAATGTGAATATTCGGTTTAAAATATTAGTATCAAAATTGAAACTAGGTTATTAAGGGTTAACTGCCTGTAGTCTTAGTAGCATCCCTCCGCAGAACATATACACCTGACACGTCGTACCGTACATCAGTCTCAATTATTGTGGTCGAATATATTTGAGATGGTTATACTTCCATCTATCGGAGGCGGAGATTTTAGTTTCGAATTTTATTGCACCCGTCACGTCACGACTATCATTTATATTAATGGAAGACCTTAAAGGGTATACTGTTTAAGTTAATTCATTAGTATTGTATCATTCATAATCATCATCATTTCAGCCTATCATAAGTGTACTGCTGAACATAGGCCTCCCTCAAAGATTGAATATATCCCTCTGTCGACTTTTACGACACCTACGGGACGAGACTGGATGGTAGTTCCCCTTCTACCGCCACCACACCGTAATATCCTACTTGTAAATGTTCAACATTTTTTTTTAACCATTAGTCGCCTTTTACGACACCCATGGTCAGCCAGGGTTGGCGCTATTCTCTACTTCCGACAGTCACTCTGAGTATTCCATGTTGTCGAGATTTTCGATTACGATTCTCTTTGTCTACAGGACGAGTTCTCGGTAAGTAAAGATTCCGATGAAGAAGATAACGAAGGTGCGCGCCACCGAAGGGAACAGTTGACTACGTTGAAGGAGGCCGCTTACGAGTTGCTGGGAAAGGCGTGGCCGAAAGATCCTGAAACGCAAGGTAGGTTGTCTTTTGATATTTATAATAGTTGACATTTTTTGTAAGTATTTAAATTTATTTAAAATGTTGAATTATTCCTCTCTGTTTTTCATTTGAATATTTTGAACACTATAAATTGGCGCCAAAACACTTTCCGAAGGCCACCGACATCCCAAATACAACAAACAAATCATCAAAGCTAACATTATTTGTAGTGATTTATTTACACACAAGTTACGTATCCTGAGACATATTGCTGGTATACAGTCTTAAATTATAATGAAGCAAGTTCAAAGACAACTGTTTAATAATTACGAGTTGCTGTTACTGTGCTGATGACGCCACGATACCAAGTAGGTACCTTTGATGACACGTAATGTACAAATTAAAAACTTATTTTTTTCTTCATAGAGAACAACTTCGGCTCTTTTTTACTTCGGAAACATTAGGTTTCCTGTGCAAACATTAAAAACCTTTAAAGTTATGAATGTTACTATTCAAGATGAGGACAAAAATATTTGATCATTGATATATTAGATAGACAGATTGATCTTTTTAACCAGATCACCAACAAAATGGGTCACAATCGACTCAGGACGGTAGAAACGATCTATCGACACGGTCTAGAATCTTTAAAGGCGATCTCTTTATCATGCATTTCTCCATACATGCTCGCTTTCCTACAGATAAGTACCAGGTGGTGTTCTTCGAGCACTGCGCGACGTCGTACGCGTCGTGCACTCGATCGACCCAGCTCGCGATACTTACATCCGTTGCTCGTGTGTTGGAGAAACTCGCCGTGATGCGCGATGTCGGCGAGCCCATGGACACCGACAACGTGTCGGCCACGGACAGGGACAAGGCGATCGCGTCCGTTACGTCGCACGTCGCGAAGATCGTCGATTACACGCTCAGTGAGTGTCCGTATACATTATTCTGTTCCTCTGACACTAATGTTTTACAGCGTCGAGAATGTTACGAATTAAGTTTAAAGAAATTGGGATGACACTGCTGTATTTTTTGTACTCCCGATTTCTAAGGTGTTACTTTACGGAAATAAATTGTAATAACCTATTTTTTAATCCCTACGACTGTGTCGGTTATCCTAGTTCTGCTGCGGATATCATCTCACTCTATCGCGCAGAGAAACACCGAGCATAGCCCTTTCCATAGCGCGCTACCCAACTTTGCTTCCTCATACGGCCAACACGCACTAGCTATCTGAAAATATAAATATTCAAAAATCCTTCTTTAGTGCACCTTATCTGCAATTCATGAGTACTAAATTTTTACTTTCTTAGGGCCTGTTGTTTTGAGATCCCAGTTATCTTATATAGTGGCATAAAAGACCCCAACACAAATAGTGTTGCACAAGTATAATGCATAGATAGAACCGACTCGCCATCAGATGTATACCTTGGTTACTGTGGCATACTAATTTGTGGCAAACAGTAAATTTTATTCAATCAGAAAAGTATAAAAATGATTTGTTTTTCAGAGAACAGCAACCAAGTGAGGCATAGAAGAGATTCCCTCAACATTTTGGAAATTTTAATTAAGCAGTTAAAAGGTATGTTGTTGAGGCATTTAAAGGAATTTCGTTGTGAAGGCTAATCTTCAAATTCACAAGATGGTTTTTTTTAGATGTTGCGAAGGACATCTCAATTTTTTTCCTACATTTATTTTTTAATTTTTTATTTAAATGTATGGCAGTCGGTATGTGGTGGCAGCCAAAGGAAATTCCTTAACGTGCTCCGTTCCGTGGTTGTTGTTACAGTTTATATAGAGAAATACCTTTTAAGTACATACAATATGGGGAATACACCATCTTTTTCTCCCTGTACATGCATCTCCTGCTAGTTAATAAACGTGACTGGCGATCAATTGATGGAGACCGGAAAATCCATTTGCTAAAACAAATTTCACAGACTGGTGATAGGAGCAGCATAGCTAGTGCAAGAGTATCGGCACTCACCAACTCACTCGCTCAGCGAGGTGAGTATGGGGAAGAAAACTTTTGAAGAGAAATATATGCCGGCTCCCTGCCGCTTTCATGAAATGAGCAAGGAGCAGAAACGATGCTCGCAGGCGTAGTACTAATTTTTATTTTACCTGAACAACTTTATGTATTTTCCAGAACTGAATAAGACGGAAGAGTTTAATGTGTTAAAGGAAATCTACCAGACATACGCCCCAGACTTGGCGAAGGATTCGTCGCACGAATTAAGGACCAAAGTGGAAAGTATTAAAGTGTACCTTAAATAATGATTACCGTACCAGTGTTCGTAATATGTAATGACGCGCAATTCAATAAATAATCGATTAACCTGGTGTTTTTTTTTATGAATTTTTTTTTTTTTTAATTTAGGTAATTCTTTGTAATTCCACCACATCCACATTTGCTCATTTAAACCAGTGTCTGATCTGGAAACAATACATGCTAAATATCACTGTTTCGTACTTAAATAAATACAAGACTGCGCTGGTCAAGTTGATAGCCTTCTTATTTCGATGTTATGCGCAAGAAGCTTTTTGTATTGTTCTTCATGTTTATGTTTAATTTAAAAGTTAAATAAATTACAAATACGGGTAACAAAAGCTGATTAAACTACAAAGCCTTGTTTTTTTTGTTTTCATACCGTTATATATTATAAGTATGCTATAGAACTGATGCGCCCTACTTCCTTCAAGGGGGTTTTGTCATAATTAAGTTTAAGTCAGATACATCAGACCTAAGTACAGTTCAGCTCCAGACATTATCCTAGTCAGTTCAACCAAGATTCGTTCAAAAATGAATTAAAAAGACGTCGTTTTTTTTAAAAAAATACTTTCGAAAAAGCCTCTACATTTGTAAATAAAACTAAAGTGATAACAATACTATAATAAAAAGTTTAGATAGATTTACATCTTGGTATAATGTAATTTTATTTACACATACTTTTAGTTGTGGTTTCTAAATATATACCATAATTTTACTTAAAATAATTTGGTTACTTAATATTTAGTTATATTAAACAAGCCCTAAGCGGTCTTATTGGACTGGACTTTGTTAGTGCGAGTTAATTATTACAAAACAAAGTTAAAACAATGAATGTACCTACCTTTAAACCTAAAAGACACTTTGATTGTCTATGATTTATAGAAAACCACGAAACATTACAAGAAATACGGTTTTTAGTCTTGAGGCGAAATTCAAACTAGAATAGTCATTCCAAAGTGAGAAAACTGGTAATTTGCAATAGACGTTAAAAAACTACTACTACGCCTGCTAGTGTCATTAGTCCTGATATGGCTTAACAATCATTTCAGAGTTATGAAACGAATGGGTAACTAAGTATCCATTTTGCTAATTTTTAATCAATGGATAAAAATTCAAATGAAATAAAATCAATGACTAAATTTATTGAGATTTGAAATTACTGTTTAAATTTTAAACTCTTCTAGAACACACAAATACATGGCATATATCTCCTATGGTTCATATTTATTTAAACAAAGAAATAAAAACGAATTATATATCACATACAAATTTAATTCATTTGCATCATATAAATCTATGGAATGGAACAAAATAACGTTAACAATAATTAAATATGATCGATTTAAATACAAAATAAACAATAATTAAGCCAATAAGTTATGCAAGCAGCACACAACTAGGAGTCTTAACATAATATAACAAGAATGACTGAGGCGAAAGAATTGTTTCTCTTAAAGTAATTTACAAAAAATCGACGATGTTACATTTGTACACGAAATCAATCACTAGTTTCAATAACTATGCCCTCCATTAGTCAACGTCACATTTTAAAATTACATTTCATTGTTGCCTTGTCCAGTGCACATATGTACTATTATTAGTGTCAAATCAAAGTCAAAAACGCTATCTATGAATGAAGTAATAACTAAAATTAATTCAATACAATACACATGTAACATAATTTTCTTCTTTGTGTGTGTTTTTTAACTTTAAACTCTAAATAACTGGCCCATTTACTAAAATAACATGTAAGGGATTAAATCTTGCATTATACATTTTATATCTGTTTTTATGTATCAAAATCTTCGTCTATTATTAACAAAAAGTTATACTACAGCAGTAAATAATTTTTCCTCAGATTTACCTTTTACAAATTACCCATCAAATGTATGAGTAGATTTTTAAGAAGCCATGTTTTTTTTTTTACATTAGTATTCCACTTAAAAACCAGTGTCTATTTTAATATGATTGTACTCATAAACCGATTTTATTTACTATTAAGGAAAGGCGTGCAAAATGAGTAACTGTAATTTTCGTGTAATACAACATATTTTTAAGACTAGCAATCCCTAAATTGCAGAATTATTACACAGTAAGTAATTCGGCATCATGACAGAATAAATACATTATAGTTAGAATTATTTGGAAATTGAGAAATTTTTATACAAAAGGATTACAAAAAATGCACTTGAAATAAATAATACAAACGTTACGCAAGTGCTAGTCGTCATAAATAATAGTTTAATGACCACGATTTCTTCATGCGGGAGCCGTAAGAGATTGAGGCGGAAGCCTTGAAAATCGCAATGGCTACAGACAGGTTACGGGATAACCGACTGGGAAAATACCAGACCGGATGGCGAGCAGCAGCTTCTAAGGTGCGCGGTGTCTGCTACTGCGTTCGCCGATCCGGTGGCCCATCGTGGCGATTATGGCAAATCCTCCTAATGTGAGAGGTCCGTGCCTAGCAGTGGACTATCTACAGGCTGTTAAAGTAAGGTAAGGATCTCGGCAAGTGCGGCGATCTCGCAGGATCTGTCGGCGCGTCGGCGAATTCAAACGCGTGTAGCGAACGCTGGCGAGGATGCCCGATGAGGTCTTTGACCTGGGTCTCGTTGGCCTAGATAACTATTAGCGCAAATATAGCTAAAGTAAAAATAACAAAAACTTGAAAAGGAACCCGGCTTTTCCTGTGCTGATGTAATTGATATTTCGCGTATGACCTAGAAATTAACTGTCGAATGAGGTTAAATTTAACATCGTAACTACATCGTCAACCTGTATACAAGTAAATCTTGTGACATTCATTTTATAATACCTTTTAAAAGTTGTAAATGAAAAAACAAACTTTAATACATACTTTTATTTTATTAAAAAGTTTTTAGCAAATAAATAACTAAACATCATGGTCAGATCGAAATGAATAATGACCTGTCCCTACGAGATGTGTCAAAACGTTGAAAAGTTAAAATGTATTAAATCCAATATGTTACTGTATACAACTTTAAAAAACGATGTCAAATTATTTTGACAGCTCGGCGGTGCAGTCGCAAAGCATTTGGCCACGGCCCTGTGGGTCGTGGGTTCGATTAAAACTACAAAAAAATATTCGGGTCTAGGTATTTGTCTTTGTACAATTTATGTATGTAATCTGCCTTCGACACATCAGCTATTCCTACAGAGTACTTTTTTTATTAAAAAAAAAAATTATTCAAAGGAATATTTGTTATATAATTCTAACAGAGTAAAAATTTTAATTTTTCATCGGTAACAGAGAATATATTATTAATTACAATTTAAACAGTTTATTTAAACTCTATTTATAGTAAGCGCCATGAATCTTAATAGCTGGACGCAAATAGTTTGCGAAAACATTTATATTTCATCAACAAGTATAGTATACTTCGACTGCGCGATGCGCTTGCGCCACTTGAACCGTTTTAAACCAATAATACTCTGTTATATATAGTGCTCCCCCCTAAAATCACCAAACTAATCCAGAAATAATAAGTAAGTGAATGACTCATGCCAATATTAATCCACATTACACAATTGTCTGCATTTATTCAGGCCAGCTTGTGAAAACATTAACACCATACGAATATGGTTTCGTACACAAAATTTCAAACAAACATGGTTTAGTCTATACAAATATGCCATGATCCGATTATAATACTAATAGATGGAAACCACCTAAAAAGAGTCGGCCTGTGTAGCTAGTAGTGGGATATTTATAGCCTGTTGTATGTTAGATATGAATACTAATAAATATACTAAGCTGCACAAAAAAATCTGCTAATTGCACTTATAAAGTCACTAAACGTCATCAAAGATACCTCTGGGCGGCATGGTCATTTTGTCCCTGCGGCGATCTTCAAACTCTGTTCGAATGGAGGGGAGGGTGCTTTCTCCGAACCGTTTGTCTAAATCGTCCTGGTACGGGAGCTCGGCGCGTTGGTAGCTGCCGACATTTTGAGTTCTTTCCGGGCTTGGGGTCACGTAGTAGTCTGAATCCACGTCATTTAAGAGCCCGGTGTGGGCTGAAACGTGACGCACATGCACAATAACTGATAATATGATGGTTAACAGAAAAGAGAAAATGGAGGATTAAAATAAAAGACGAAATTAAAATGAAGAAAATTACATTCACTGAATAAGAATGATAGAAAGAAAAAGGAAAGAGAAGAATGAAGCACAACAAACAGTAGAGGAAAGGAAAGGATGAATACATAAAATTAAATGATGACTTCTCATGATGATTTCTTGTATTTATGTATATTACATATATATATATATATATATATATATATACTGCACATTGAAATGAAACTATTATTTACGGATTTCATCGTGGGAAAATCTTTGTTTCCGAGTACACGAGGAATCTGTGACGAGAAACACCAGGCCGCGGATTTACAGCTGTGAAGCAAGTATTGTGTGACAATAGGATCCATGGTCCCGCGCATACACACACACGGTCACAGTGAACGAACGAAACCGTTCGCGGTCAAGGGGGAGCCCGCTGTATTACCGTTACACCAGAGTCGACACGGACAAGATTGCCTATATCTTAAAGCGAGCTGCCATTAAAACTTTTCACATGCCTCCGAGAGATATTGGTCAGTTTATACCACGTTAAATGTAATTTTGCCCTTTGCAACCTAAACTAGCAATAAAACCCCGTGTAAAGGAATATATAGCTGATATAAAACTATGTGTCGACGCTCTAGGAAGCCTGCAGTCTGTGATCTGAATCTAGATCGTTCCAAACCAATCAGATTTGTCAGACTACAAATCTACGCAGAACACTGATTCCTGCCAAGCATGGTTCACGAGGCTAGTGAAATCAAAATAATCCTAATTTCCATAGAAAGACGGCAAGGTGGCTACCACCCGCTTGAGATACAGTGATAAATTAAATCAAATCCAAAGGCAAGCATACAACTGCAAGACCTCAAGATACTGTGAGTTCTTTCTGCGTAGATCTGACCAGAAAATTATAATTAAAAAGCTGACGGTAGCTGGGTTAACTAGGACGTCAGGACATCCAACACCTCAGTCCCCCCGTGACCACTTCACAGCAAACGAAACGTCGGGAATAAGAAAATAACATTTAAAACCGATAAAATCGGTAAATAATAGTTTCCTTTCAATTAATTCAATGTAACTAACATATTACGAAGTGTTTAAAATAAACCCCCCTTTAGTGCAGCGTAGGAAATATGTAACTTGCATTCTATCCTGTTTATATATCAGACAGGCCGACATACGTTTAATGGTAAAATTGTTTATTGCAATTTCAGAATTAATACATATTGAGAAAACCAGCATGTCTGAGAAATAATGCTCGAACATACTGAATTTAATGTATTATTTGAATTACAATATATCGCGACCAGTATGGAGTGAAAGATTGTACGCACCATCTCTTTCTCTCTTCTTCACTTCCACGTGGTGCACTCTGCTGGCTAACAAACGTGGCTCTCCCATAGTCTAGTGCGAGCTGTACCGGCACTGCGTTCACCAACCCGCTTGCCCAGCGTGGTGTTTATAGGTAAAACTACCAAGATATGTATACCGGTTTTCGCTGGCGCTTTCTTGTAGAGCCCTATGTTCAGCAGTGGACTCTAATAGGCTGATGCAGTAGTTGTATGGCGATTATGATTTACTCCAGAGCGATTCTAATCACGATCACAACAGAAGGTTATTGAAGGTACAGCAGGATAGAAAAAACTTAGAACAGGCGGCAGAGTGTAAAGCGTGCGACACCTGGTACTGCTATTGGTCAAGCATGTAGATTTCGGTAAAACCAGCACGAATGTTTACTTCGATTACAGCACAGTACGATCGTGCTAGTTCGCTGATCTGTCACTCCATCCGAACGCCACGATAGAACAAAACGAGATCATGTTCCGATGATGTGATGGCATGTACTATGGTGTTACCTCCGTCTTGGTTGTCCCTCGCGCTTCGGTAGTTGCTGAACCTCTCGCTGTAGTCGCGGCGACGCGTTAGCGATTCCTCCAGACGTTGCCGTTTGCGTTTCTCTGATACATTAAGCATTAAATTAGTCGGGACATAACTTTAGAGTTAGCATAGCCAGTATTTTTGCAATACACAAATTATTGGTTTTCCGATCTGACGGGGTTCTGGTCTAGTGATATCGTAACTCTGGCTAGCCCTCGGCAGTATACGTATAGTAACATTATACCAGATTCTTAATTGCGACTATGTAAAAAAAAAAGGTCTCACGACTGTAAGTACTGACCTCTACAGTATGAGTAGAATACTGTAGTGGTCAGAGCCTAGAGATTTATTTTGGTTATTACAGCGACAGGCGGTCAGCCTAAAAATTCAAACCAATGATACAAATCGTGCATAGATTTCGATAAACTCATCGTTATGGGATCTCTACATACAGGAGATCGAACTCAAGTCATGTGATTTGGAGGCAGATCCTATAACCACTCGACTATCGTGGCTTATCATTTATTGATTTACATAAATATCTTTTTGTGTAGTACAATAAATTATTTATTTTTTAGTTCATAGATAATTAAAAGTTTGTTGCTGTTCAGGAGCAGTATGCACAATTCAAGGTTAGAAATACCATGCCATTGAACTTTTTTAATACAGACTTTTGGTATAATGAATGATTTTTTTTTGAAAAATATTATCGTAGAGATGATTCATAATAAATAGTTTTCCAAATTTCTTCATCAAGCCGTAAATGAGAAGCCTTGACATGGTTAGGTAAAAGTAATAACTTTAACCATAGTACACAGAAGTTATTGCTTCTGCCTGTATGCTGTAGCTGTACCTACCTCGTTTGATGATCTCGCGGCCCTCGTCCACCAGGTCGGTGGTGAGGTCGTCGTCGCCCACGAACTGCTGGAAGCCGCACAGCGATAGCAGCCGGCTGCCCAGCGACAGGTACGTGGCCAGGCACAGCAGCACCACCAGCATTGGGAAGTAGATGTTGAACCCCTCCGCCACGATGCCCAACACGTCCATGTGACCCATTATCTGTGATCATGTCAGTGTCTCATTGCTTTTACAGTTCACTTTTAACTCTGTATGTGGTAGCCACTACATGTTGCACCATAGACAACATATTCTACTGAGACGAGAATGTTCATACAACAATGTGCTTCAAATTTTATCCACTCCCTAGCGCCATATCAACGTATCTAGTCCGCGTAGTACATAAAATTTGCACATAATTTGAGTTGACTTAAATAAATAAGTTTAATTTCTATATAATTTAATTTTTAAAATAAATTTAAAATGAATCTTGATTCATTATATTATATTGAAATTAAACTAATTTTACGGAATTTATTTTGCTTTAAATTTTAACTTTTTTACTTCTCCTATCTTTTAATTTCAAATTTGTATTCCTTTAATATCCATAGTTTTATCAATTAAATTAATTACTGAATACCTCGTCTAGTCCCTAAGTATGTGTAGATAGTATTGTTGTTCGCAAAATTTTAAATATATTATTATTCCACCGTAATAGAGAAAAACTCTTAAAGTCAGTCACATCCCACAGTCCAAGGAAAATGTATCAGAATATATTTTGATACATCATATTAAGTTTTGTTTGAATTAGAGAAAAGCTTTGGAATTATTATGGTGGCCGTGAGATGGCGTATTAACCAGATTATAAACTCACTCATGTGGATGTGGCGTTTCGTGATGTGATCGTCATCCCGGCTTCCAAGCAGATTATCGCCAGATTACTACGACCATTCAACGTGGAAATGCAGCCAGCGTTCTTTGAACTTGGTTAAAGCCAAGAGGAACAGAGCTTTACGAAATATATATTTTTAGATTGTAGTTATTGTCAATGTAATTGTTACTATACTGTAGTTGAAAAGACATATAATCATAGAAACATATCAAACTAACCAGATTTGGATCTAGACTCTAGAATGATCAGTACCATAACTAATGAAATTACCTGTGTATAATAAGTCTCCATGATCCTCTCTTTAATAACATGCGAGTCCATATGCACAAGGCTGAGGAAGTTGAGGCACATCGCTGGCGTGAGACGGCACACCATCATCCCGGAGAATATCAAGCTGTACTCGTTGGTCTGGTGGTGCGGCGCCAAGTAGTACAAGTTGAGGACACGGATCTTTAGCACCGTCGAGTAAGCACAATAGAACATGTAGGCGATTATAAGAGTTGATACTGTCTGAAAAATAAATTGAGGGACTGTCAGTTACTGAAATAAAGAGTATAGGTAAATCCACATACAAATGAAAATAAAAATGTTCTCGTTGTTCAGATACGAGTATTAATTGCACCATGAAGTTATTTCATTATTATTTATTTCTATCACGTTGACTATTTTACATATTGTTAATTCTTAAGAGTTATTTTCAATAACACGCCGCTGCCACATTTTATTATTATTTTATCATTAATTGTTATAAATTCAATGCCCAGTGTCTCTGTTTCTAAATAGTCTTTGGATTTTGTAAATGTTAATTGAAAATTTAAATACTTACTACTATAGTTGCATAATTGTAGCTCTCCTTAGCTGCTATGACGATGTTGGCAAATATAGAGAGGACAGGCTTTTTGCAAAAGAATGTAACTTCTGACCACACCACTGCCACAGACAGTATGCAGGTCACCATCGCCATTGTCTTCAGGAAGTATGGCTTTAGGAAACATTCCCAATACCATTCTGCACAATAAACATTCACTCTCTCACACTGGTATTGTCAACCACATCATTTAGTTTATGGGATAGTCAAAGTATCCATGATGTCCAAGAGATTAAATATTTCGAGAATACCATATTTCCATAATAACACGTACAAGCATTTTAAATGTGTAATTTACATAAATGTCAAACAACATCACTCATATCAAACATGCAAATAAGTTAGAGATAAAATATGTAACTCTTTAGTACTCCTCATAAATAAGATTGGAAATTGATGAATATAAAATATAGAATAATATGGAAATCATTACTAACCAAACATAGGCGGGTAAAGTATTCTCTGCAGTCTAGGTCTCGGCGTGTGGAAGGTATGTTGGAAGCGATGATCTGGAGACCTGGAGTTGGAAGCCACATCTTCTAGGTGAAATATACGCTCCAACATTAAACCCCACTGGGTCTCAGTGCGTTGCAGAACATGAAGAGCTTTAATTGTCTGTGGCAATAAAAGCACTCGTTATCACACGGATCATTGGTCACACTATAAAAGGTTGAAATGCCAAACTGATTACGGTGTAGCGGTTTATTTAAATTAAAATGGCTTAACAATAGATAATTAACATGAAAAAACGGATTTTTCTATTTTTTTCTTGATTCTATCATGATTTGCAAATAATTTTAACAACAGATACAACTTAATGTCAGTCAATAAGGTCGCATCTACACTGAATAAATCGCAATTAACCGATGGCTGGTTGGTATTCGACAATTGTGGAATGATAGATTTACCTTCTTATGTAAATTAATAAGTGATTTGAAAGATGGAGGCGTAGGTCTCTCTGGAGCCACTCGACTATTCAGACGGTCTCGGAGCTGTACAGGCAACTTTTGAACTATTGTCTCCAGATGACGGTGTAATGGGTGGCCAGGACCGACAGCTGCTATAACCGAGTTTAAAGTCTGAAAAAGATTAAATTGCAAATAAAGTTTTTTTTTAATATTTATTGTCTAACATACTGTAGACAATTAAAGTTTACTATCTATTATTTTAATTAATTAATATAGCACATAGATCAATACGGAAGTTTTAGGTATGTTGTGTATGACTATGACCAATTGTAGGTGCACAACAATTACCATTTCACAAGAATTCACGCCAGTCACACATAGAGATACGCAGACACTACATATTTATACCTTTCGCCTCTTTGGTAGAGGACTTGACATGAGAGGTGTCAAGAAATCTAAGAAAAACCGTTAGTCACCTCTATGATGCCCACAGGAAGACAGGGGGAGGCAGATTCTTGCACTTCAAATAGATAAAGAATGTTTATGTAGGATGTAGATGTTCTTAGATTGTTGATTGATATTCTCAGATTTTTTGTCACATGATATAAAATTTTAAATGGATTTGAAAGCTGAAAAATGGATGTAAAAATCTTCCTATGAAAGTGTAACTTATCTGTGTATTTATATGTACATTTATCATATCACCTGTAACCAAGACTCAGGTAGTCCTAGTTTGGAACTGGATGACGTATTAAAGAAGAATAATGGGTAAAAACTTACGTCCAAAATATCATCAATTGTTTCCTCTGCTTCACACTTATCTGTACTTAATTTAGCAATTTTGAAATAACTATAACTAAGAGTATAATTCTTCTTTGAGTTATTCCACAAATTTCTTGGCACCTCAACCAATGCATAACCAAGTAACAGAATTAACAGGAACAGTCCCCATGTATTGCTTGCAGAAGATGCTATAGCCTTAATTTTGGACCCATCTAAATATATGCCAGGTTTCAGGGCAATATATATGAGTAGTATACCGCATATGAGTAAATATGATCCATAGTAGATAGCATTATCTACCAGAGCAGATTTCAGCTTGCCTTTTACTGTAAAGTCACCAGCTTTGCTATATGACTGCATCATTGGCATGATGAGCCTGAAATGAAAATAAATCTTGTTGAAACATATCACTGTGCTCACAGTCAGTTAGATAGTATTAAGTATGTCTTCCCAGTAGGTAGGACTTGTGATTATCAGTCTCATTATGCTTGGCATGTGGAATGGCAATTTATTGGCAAAAACGGGTACAGATGGCAAGCATCTTTGCCTTTTTTTAATGGTAGTTTATTACACCATCGCATCTACTTTTTAGTTGTTTCATGAGAAAGAAAGAAATTCATTCTTAAACACCTAATGCTTTTTTCAAAGTATATGAGTCATATGATTGTTTTAGTCCTTTCAACCCAATCATCATAGCTAATTTGGGATAATGTGACAGGTCATACGTAAGTTTCAAAAACTCATTGGTTCATACCAACCTCTACATGAGGGATTTAACTCAAACCTCTGAATTTGGAGGAAATTCCCTAACCACTGAGCTATCATTAGAATTATAATTTGAATATGATAATAATCATTGTTTATCTGCATGATACAATGTCAATTTCAAGATAATACAGGTAACAATAGGATCAATTAAACCATGTTTCAATTGATTGTTTTGTTTTTGATAAAAACTTTATCAACTTAATGTATATTAACATTCATTTGATAAAATTTTAAGGCCTATCTAAATTCTTATTTCTCCTCCATACCAAAAAGACGAGACTTTTTGGTATTTTATGATTCCATGACTAATGTTAGGTAACATTAATATAGTAAATGTTAAAATTCATAATTTTTTTATATTAAAGTCAACAGATTTTTTCTTCTCTTGAATTGTGTCAGTGTAATTGAACAAATTTTCCTTGACTATTTTGATTTCTTATCTCCCTTAAGTCATTGCTAGATGCAAACTTTCAAAATCTGAAATTGTAACAAGCGGAAAAGTTAAATAAAAGTATAATATAGCAAACATTATACTAACCAAGTCAAGCATTGGGATGTCCAATATACAACTCTCCAGAGGTTGGGAAACACTGTATCTGGTACATAGCTCCATGGTTTTTGGCAATGGTTTGGTATTGGTACATCTGTGCTGGAGTCATTAATTTGGACTACAGTAGCTTGGTTTGTGGTATTATCTTGAAGGCATTGTCGATAAACAGTCTACAACCAAGGATTATTTTATTACGATTCTAAACTAATGGAAATTAAAATAGCATATTTCAAATTCATCATTGCATAATTATGATTATAATTTACAAAATTATTGATAATTTAATCACCAGTAGAATACTAATGACATTGATGTTAAAAGTTTGAAGGTCCCATAGAGAAATACTTACTGACGACACATCCAGTGGTAAGATGAACATAATAACAAAGGAAAAGTACCATGCCGTAAGTACCGAAACTGTGACAAGTATGTGATTTCTGTAGCAGTCTCCATATCGATACAGTAAAGTAGCTGCTAAAATAAATGCTGATAAAATTTCTATAATAAATAGAGTGTAAGCCATTTTATTTCCGTGTGCAGTACAAATTTCTTTAATTATAAGAGATGATTAGCTTTGTTTGGTAGTTTTATTTTTCTCTCTCCGCACTCTCGCCGCTTCGTGTTGAAGTTGTTCAAAACGTATTTGAGTTGTAGATTTCAGAGGCAATAATATGGGGCGCTGTATTTCGTACTCAGCTGGACATTCGTCATAGAAGAGAACACCAGAATCGGGTAGTATAGGATCAAATTCGACTGTATTGATTTTTTCCGACTTCTCTCCAGACATTTTAGTTATTGCGATTCTCAGCCATTGTCAGTTGTATTTTAGATCTTTAATATATATTTTAAATAAACAAAGCTATGTGATACAGACAATAAAATTAATTACACCATGTAATACGTTGTTTTGCGTTTCACATTATTCGGATCTGAAATCGTATCACTTCCACATCGCTAAACAAATCAATCAAAATCATATCCACAGAATATATTACTCTATGTCCAATAACTATAGAGTAAATACTTCAAATCCACAGATTTTTAATATATTAGCAGAGTCTAAATCTGTTCTCTCGTATATCTTTCAATGCGGTTAAATATATCTTTTAATGTAACACACAAATAATAACACTTTCGACATAGTAATTCTTTTTTTTCATGTGATCTATTCTACAGTCTTCTATTTTCGATAGTTTCATACGTGTAATTACCATATGCATAAAAAGTTCCCATGGGCCCAAAAGTATAAGTCACAGATTTAATGAAACGTAAAATTTCAATTACATATTAATATAGATTATATCTGTCATGGAAAGCTGCTGTGCTGACAAATCATTCGGCTGTTTTGTAACGGCTTGTTTTATTTGCTTCATGTTGACTTTTTTTATAAATGAGATCACTATTTTTCCATTCCCAGTAATTCCTTGGACAAAAAAGAAATAAACGCCGGATGCATTTTAATTTTCTTAGGATTGATTGTCCTTTTTTTGTCCAATTGTCACATGATGGCAGTACAAGAGAATATGTGAAGTCATCATCTACTGTGGGTGTTGTAAAAGTCAACTAACTTAGTGTTGTGTGTGTTTTCTTGTGGTTTCCGGCAGATGGCGCAATAACCATGAGAAGTCTACGTCATGTATGTCATAAAATATCTAGACTGGTGACGGGTAGCAGCTATTAAGGTGAAAGGTTGTTGTGCGGCCTATGGAAATCCTGACTATGGAAGAGGCCTATGTCCTGCTTGTTAATTATTAAAGTAGACCCGTAAAATTGGTAATTGTAATTTTAAGCGTCGAATTTACCACGTTCTCAGCGTTGAAGAAAAAGAAATCTACATGTCTGAGATATAAGAAAAAAAATATTATTTCTTGGACATGTGAAGTCCGCCAACCCTCACTGGAACAGCGTGGAGACCTCTTTCCGCTATCAAAACCCAGTCAAATATTGAAAGAAGGCCTTGGCCCAGCCGTGGGATTTTTATTGGTTGCTACTTTAGCGATATGTAAACGATTGCCATGATAGTCGAATGGTTAGGTAATCTGCTTCCGAATCAGGAGACCCGAGTTTAATCCCCTACATGTAGGTCTTACAAGAACACATAAATGCTGAGTCATACATGAGTTTTATCGTTGATTTGAACATTAACACGGCGACAGGCTCACCGCCTAAATATGACACTTTGTTTAAAATAATAAGATCAGGCAAATAAGTGAAAAGTAGACCATCCAATTATTGTGAATACAGACGCTTAAAAGTTTTTTTGTGAATTTAAAAATTGTGATGAAATTGCGACAAACACATTCAAATTTATTTGTACATTTATTCATAGCTCGGACGTTATAATTTATATTGTTGCTAACACTACGATCGGTACTTAGGTTAATAGTTTAAAAGAATATAATACTTGTAAATAAAAATAAACCCTTATGAATGGATGTCGAATAGGCGATGAGAGTTTGTATGGAAAAATATTATTTACAGTTGTTATTAACTTGAAAAAATTTTTCTAAATACAATATTTAATTCTATTTATCCTTTAAAAAGGATCTTTTTTTATAAAAGAAGAATTAAAATTCTACTCGTACGAAGTCGCGAGTAACCGCTAGTTTTGTTATTTATATAATTAGAAACACTACCAACGGGCCTTGACATTATGTAAGATACTTCACCGCAATCGTTT
This sequence comes from Bhutanitis thaidina, assembly GCA_029286595.1. Classification (NCBI taxonomy): domain Eukaryota; kingdom Metazoa; phylum Arthropoda; class Insecta; order Lepidoptera; family Papilionidae; genus Bhutanitis; species Bhutanitis thaidina. Next base: position 5,551,613 of record JAGSMS010000009.1, on the reverse strand, counting down.
TTATTTTGAGATTAAACAATAAATAGGACAACAATATGTTCAAAGATTTATCATTTATTAGAAAAACAATATAAATCCCACATTACACGAGTGCAGTTTCTATATGACATTACGGACAAACATTTAAATCAGTTTTAAGGTAACAATAATGGTCAACTAATTAGAAACAACAACAAAAAAGTATAAAAACAATATTTTTTTAAGTATTAGTAATTAGTATGGTTATTTGCGAAATAGCTACTATCCACAGCCTACCAATAGTTATAATTAAAATTTAGTGGCGTATCCCTTATTTTCAGTAACAGCACTCCAACGACGTGGCATTGATTCAATCAATTTCATACATTTTTCTAGGGGATTGAATTCCGTGCTTTAACAAATGCTTGATATAGTTCGTTTTGACTGGTGTTACGTTTGTTTGAGACTTTCTTTTTAACAATACACCAGAGATTTTCTATCGGGTTTAAATCCGGATTTGCTGGCCATTCTAAAACGGATATACGCTGTTCGCTAAGGAAACATTTGACGCTATTGGCCGTGTGATTAGGGTCATTGTCATGCTGAAAGATCCAGGTTACATGCAAATGATCGTCCGAGTAGGGAATCATTGTGTGCTCTAAGATATTTTTGTTTTAACATGGATCCATTGTACCTTCAATCTTCCGAACAGGTCCAACTCCACATCCGGAAAAACACCCCCAAACACTTTAATGTTACCGCCACCGTGCTTGACTATGCTCCTTGTGTATTTATAATTAAAAGGATTGTTTACAGGATGTCTAACATAGCGCTTTCCATCGGAATTTTATATAATAATCGCTTCTCTCGGTGTTGCTTGGTAAGAAGCGGTACCTTTCGAGAGATTCTTCCAAACAATTTAGCTTCCACTAATCTTCGGCGTATCAGTCTTGACGAGATGTTTCTCGGGTCATCAGGCGAAAAAACTTCATTTTTAATCTGGATCGAGCCTTTACTTGGGTCTTTTTTAGCAACACGAACGATTAGCGTATCTTCTCTGGGAGAGGTTTTTCTTAGCCGAGCCTTTCTAAGAACATTTTCTACAGTTACATGTATTTTATAATGATCAATTGCATTAAAAACTTTCTTAACAGAACAATTTAAATGCTCAGCTATTCTTCTGTACGCCCACTTATGATCTACATGTAAATTAACAATTATTTGCCTAGTTGACGCGTCACAACTTTTATTTTTGCCTATTCAGATAAATTTTGAATTGCCGCCAAAATAATAGAAAAAGCCAAGAAAGAAATGTTATTCTTCAATTTCAAAAAAAGAACGAGCTATGGATGCTTTTTTTAAAAGGTTTCTAATTAGGCGTTCAAGCGGCCAGTAACAGAAAATAAACTCCTACATGTATAAGACTCATTTTGTAATTAAAAATAAGATATGTTTTATATTTTATGCATTTAATGAGTTTTTTATTTGAGTGGCTATATTATTGCATGATTATTAATTATTGAATGTGTATATTTTTTACGAACATTTGTAGAAGTTATACTTTCTTTATTCATAAGAAGTGTTTCTAATTATATGACCACCACTGTATATATATATACTTCATTCTTGTATTTTTCAGTGGTAACGGTGAACCGGATAGAACATTCTCTAAGATATGTAAAGTCGTGACGAAGCTCCTAAAAACTGAACAATAATAATTTCCTACCCTGTCGACATAGTTTATATTCTTCCTTCGCTTTTACCTATCTTGGATATAAAATTGCTGATCACGTGAGAGAGCATCGGGATAAAATTCATTTTATATGTTATACGCGTTCAAGTTTGAAATAAAGCTCTCTAGAGTTCGATAATGTTTCTACACAAAGGGGTTGAACATTTATCTTCGTCCGAAAAAGAAATATTTCTGACGAAGATAAATTTTCAATTTTATTCGTCCTTTTCGTAATTTGTCACAACTTATTATTATTTGCAATTGTAACATTGCGGTAACGCAAAAATATTTCAGAGTTTCGGTTTCATTTGACCATCTAACGATCGTAGATCGTATTTCTCCACACCACTACATAATAAAAAACCTGAAATTATCATATCCGTACACATTTTCATTTTAGTTTTAGCAATAATAATAAATATTATCTACCGAACTAAATATATCTGGTCTGCTATTCTACTTCAAATCAAAAATATTTCCCAACTTGATGACCGATTACCAAATCTGCAAGATTGTAACTAGCCAAATGGATGGGCAGAGCTGGGAGTATTTTAGGTAATATTTCTGGCAAGCATCTTTCTTCTGACGTCATTTATGGACCTCAGTCTAGACACAGGTGGACGGTGACTCGTCTGTCACCCCTACTACAGCACTTTACGAGTCATTACAATAGTTGCAATACGGCTTTTGTTGCTGCTGGAATGGGCCGGCTCGACCGGGGTAGTACCACGGCCTCGCAGAATAACGGCGTGAAGGAAAGGCATCTTGTGCTTCTGCTTGTGTTCGGTGCGCGAGGTAACCGGAAGCCCACTTCACCTCTGCCTCCTCTTACCCTGATAGAAACTATTAGGTCCTTACATATGAAATTGGCATTTTTTCGAACTGGCCACTTTGATCTCAAATAATCTGGCGTTTGGTTAAGAATTCCAAATTCAAATGTATTTTCTTCCTCTCCCTCTCCTTATCCTTCCCGAAATATCATTAAAGACCGGCAACGCACTTGCAACTTCCCTCGTGTTACAGATGTACGTGGGCGTCGGTAATCGCTAGTTCGTTTGCTTCCTTTACCATAAAAAAAGATTTTTATATTTATATTAATATGCTGTGTGATAGCAGCGCCACCTCCTTTCTTTTCATGGATGTCGAAAGAGGCGTCATAGGGAAAATCCTTGAAAAAACTCATTGCCAATCTCTAAGGGCATAACAGGTTTCAAAGATCACCACCCGTCACATTCCATCCCTTGGAGGCACGACACACGTCAGTGTTACCGGCCGAAGTCAACGTTCTTATCTTTACAAGTAGAGCGAATAGGCTTTTATTGAGTTTGTGTGCTTATTGCACTACTATCTAGGAAGAATTACGACTACTTAACACCGTTCAGTAAAAAATATTGAGGAGGTTTTGTACGCTGTGCTGTGGAAGATGTTTAAGAGCAGATACTATACTATTCCTATCATACATAGAAATGTAAAAGCGGCATAACATGTTTAATTATGTACTTACAACCTGAACTACATAATTAATCCTTAAGGAACGAAGCATATCTTACCTACATAGAGTTTATGACGTCGGGTTGAGGAGGCTATTTGTTACAGAAACGTGATATCTATTACCGGCGCAGGTAGAATTGGGGCGCCCAAAAGTTTATACAGTTAATTAATGGCTTGACATAGAGCATTTCTCTAATATCTCAATATAAACAATTAAAATTTTTCGTGAAAAATGCAGTACCTATTAAATGTATACTAGCAAAGTGTATTGACGTCTAGTTTTCAAAGATTATAAATAAAATTCAGCCTATTGTAATATTAGAATGGCGGGAGTGCCTGGGAATTTCAGTCTCCGAAAACCATAAATGTTCTATATATATATATACTCGATTTGAATATACTACAGCTGTATATAATACATAAGAAAGTTCTAGTAGTTCTACTTTTCTATTTAGTACAAAAGTTCTCGTGTCCTCATTTAGTACAAAAGATGTGTGCCCTCGTAATTTTATAGAGGAATTAAAATTAGAAAAAAATTATTGATATGAAATCTTACAAGTTTATTTACAATTGTGTAGTCATTTACGATGAAAAATTGCGAAAATAATAAAAAGTTTTGTTTGTTAACTTTTATATTGTAATCTTTAATTAGCCTGTTAATGTTGTAATGTGGACTGCGAAACATGATATGGCAGGTTTGAGCCCGCCATTCGACTATTGTTTTGAACTACTCCAGATACAAGCTCTAATGCTTAGTTGGAGTGGTTCAGATGAATATTAGTAATAGCTTTTGTAGTATTCTTTATAAAAAAAAATATTTTTCTTACTCTGTACATCAGTGCGATACACTGTTGGCTAGACTTTTTAATATAAATTGATGTGACTGACCCTTTTATATGATAAGAGTGAATATAGGGAGTAAGGGAGAATAATCCATCTTTTCAATAGAGTATATTTTAAAAGCTATTTCCACTTGCGATAAACAATTATTGTAATTACTACATATCACTCACAGAACTTGCCTAATGTCGTGTTGTGTAAAAAAACCTTATGTGACTAATTTTAAATATTGGTTTATTATGATCAGCACGTTAGTACACCACTGCTGGATATATTCGTATATCCTTTGGGTAAAATTTGGTGAAATTGCCATTATCCGTACATTAACGTGTAGATCGTTCTATAACACTTTAGCATAGACTTTTCAGCTGGCGTCTTTGCCAGTGGCCATTTCGTCGATTTCGTCTTCAGAGGCATTATCAAAATTTATAATTAAAATATTGTTTCATAATACATTAAGAAAAATAAAAATAATCAATTTCATTCATTACTTTGATTCTAAATCTTATTCCGAGATCATTATAAAGGAGCGACAGGAAGGACATCAATTTCCGACAAGATGGATGGTTTCCACCAACTATTCAATTTGTCTAACAAAATAGGAAGGACGTGAACGGTCCATTAATATGTAAGGGAAATTCAAAATATTACGAAGCACTGCTATATATACTTTTAAAGTAAAAATAGCTTTTTAAATTGTAAATAATATTTAAATTACGACGTATTAATTAGTTTGGATTACACATAATGTGCGCTGAGTTGCAATAATGTTACAGAGAGACTGTTATATCCTGCCATACCAACATTTAGGTTTAAGTTACATTATTGCCATTATAAAACTATGTTGTTAGCCATCTCCATTGTTTTATTATGGAACTAAGACGTGTCATTTAAAAAAGAAGTATATCTGTCTCCGATACATACGCATGTATCAACCTGGACTCAATATCCGTGAGCTGATGGAATCATTTAAGTAAAATATTCGACGACGTCTACAATATAGTTAGTTATAAGTAGCCTGTGCCAAGAAAGTTCAGGATAGTAATATAATATATTATTATTTTATAGTTATGGAAATACCTACTGAAAGAAAAGCAAAATCACACGCACAACTTGTAATTGTTTTGGTACAAAATTTATTAGGACTACTTACACCCAAAATTTATCATCTTACGTGAATCTCACTATTTATCTTGCAAAGCTCGAGAGTAAATCTTCTTAATCTGATACAGCAGTACCAATTCACACTTCGAACATTTTGCTTCGCAACATTATCCGAAATTTACGACCGCAACGAAAATCCTAAGAATGTTTCGAGACGCCATAACTTTATCACCACTTAGGGACAGTCATATTATACGACGTGGCATCGTAAATATTGTATCTGTTTATTACTTAGAATATATCATATCACATTAATATGATGTTTTCAGTACTAAGCACAGACAAGTTAAAATTTAAAACCTGACTAATGGTAGCGGTGATTGGTGTGTTAGTAGTAGAAGAGTAGATATTACAACTTTTGGACTTTTTGGAGACATATTACAAAAAGGAGAGTACTACTTCTAATTTTTTTTATAAAGAATACTAGCAATGCTATTTAAGTAACATTACTAATATTCCTGTTAACCCTCCAACTAAGCATTACAGCTTGTATCTGGAGTGGTTCACGACAATAGTCGAATGGTGGGCTCGAACCTGCGACTTCATGTTTCGCTGTCCGCACCCTAACCTATAAGGTTATTGGCACTTAATTAATTATTAATCTCCTGCTCCCCATACTAGGTAATATATACTTTATCCAAATTACCTTTCTACCTTAAGTTTAGTATAATGAATTTTCGCAACGTAAAACCTGACTCAATTAACCATATTTAATAAAGTCGAACCATTACCTCAATGAAAAGGCACATAATACGTGCCTGAGCAATAAATAAAATAGGTTCGGTCATTTAAGGACCGTCGCTAATCAGTTTTATTCGTGCGTATCAAATGAACAAGTCAGCAATCGACTTCTTCTACAGAAATTCCATTAGTAATTCAGTTTAAGCGCGTTCCCTTTTTTTTTAACGCAAATAACTGTCGCAAGATTGTAATTAAATTGTAAGATACTGGAACCATCTTACAATTATTTGAAATAGACAATGTATGAAGAAAAATAAGTTTCGTAATCCTACAACAATATTTATCAAAAACATTACACACAGTTAAACTTAAATGTATAGTATAATAATATAGTTGGTGGTTGGTTTTTTTGGTATAATTGGTTGTTGGTGCATGAAGTGTATTATAGGAGCAGAGAGACTACGTAATAGGTGATCATAGCAAAAATAAGCATCACTTATTAACATTTGGCCGTTGTTTTGGAAAGTGGAAGTTTTGGTTGGAAGTATCTTTGGTGATTGCCCGTCTCTGACACTGCAACTGAACCTAGTTTCAATCTTATCATTCGGAAAGTTTGCATCGCGTGTGTGCGTTCACTCATATGGTAGGCTCATACCATTGTGCGATTGATAGCTTTACGCCCGGATTTTGTCAGGAGTTTTATATATGTCAAGACTTTACAAATTCAGAATAAACCACATATTATAAAAGTTAGATTACCGATTCGTTTGAAGTCGCGGGAGAGTCTCCGGTTACCTCACTCACCGTACGAAACGCAGAAGCACAAGATGCCTCTACTTGACGCCGGTATTCTGCGAGGCTGTGGTACAACCCCGGTTGAGCCGAGCCATTCGAACAGCAGCAAAGCCGCCTCTTGGCTCTAGCACATCTAAAATGTAATGTCTCTTATTGTCTTTGTAATGTGGTTCACTTTACAACTTATTTTCAAATTTAGTGAAACTAATGATGATCATGATCAGGATCTCTTTACACGCTTGTCATGATTTATATTTTAAATCGTCTATGAATCATGAATTGAATCTATTCAAGTAACATGCTCTGATCTATGTATGTGTTTGATAGTTTGACATTCTTCCGTAGAACGAAGTTAGTTTGATTATAACTTACTTTGCAGAAGCAATCGCTTCTGTTTGACTTTGCACTTCATCTCTTGTTGGTTTCCTGACTGTGTAAATTTCTCTAACAATGTTATAGGAAAGTCACAATACACACTTTGGTATTAGTTACTTAAAATTCAAAATGTATTATATTGTTATTTTATGGCAAGATGTATATATAAGTCAACCAATCACTAGTACAAGTCTCAATAACAAACTCTTCCGACAATATTCGAAGATATATAAAATAGACTCGAAAGTAAGTTAAGTATGTAGTGGTAGAAAAAAAGTAGCCTTACCGAAGAACTATAGACCGAAATCGATACTGAGGCGTGTACTTGTATCGTATCAGAGATAAAATAAGTTATCAGGTTATAAAATTACATATTTTTGTTTTGTGACTTATACAAAAAATTAACCTTTGCGATTTGTTTACGATAGCAACTAAAAGGATTCGACTTTTAATCAAGGCAAATTCCATATTCTAAAATCTTGAAATTTGGTGTCATAGTGCATGTAAACGAAAATTTAGATATTTCTGGTTTTATTGTGAAACTTAAAAAGTGACTAACGTATGTGACCGTCCTCATGAGCAATATACTTTTACAAGAGCGGTCACTAGTATGTACAAGCTGAACCTGCGACTTCGTTCACCTGGACACTTTGGGATTTGTTTAGACAAGTTATTAAAAAATCTAAGTGAAGCAAAAAGGATAGTAACGGACAAATTTTAAAATAGTCAAGGATTCTGCCACTATTCCAGAGAAGGTGACCTGTGGAATAATATCAAAAATTATGAAACAGTCTAAGTAAAAAAGGTAACTATTCTGTATAAAATCTTATCTTATTCTCTTATTCCGTATAGAAAAAGGTAACTTCTGTTTTGTATAGAAGAAACCTGTAACAAAATATAACATAAGCTCTCAGCACATTGTGGTCTCTTCCAACCACTTTTAACTAGAGCTTATTTGGGACAGATGCTGAGACGATGACGGGCCTCCTTAGTGACCAAGCTAACGATATAGAATGCACATAATTTTCGAAAAACTCATTGTTACGAGCCCCCCTGGAAGGTGATCGAACTCGAGTCTCCTGATTCGGGAGCATACCTTGCTATCGTAGCTGTAATATTTGATAATGGTATTGTAGAGGTACAGATTCTTCAAGGCGCGAGACCTTAGCCTCTAGAAGTCCCTTAACCTAAAGTAACCGTTCGTTGTCCCCACGGCGGAAGAAAACTACGAAAAATAAAGGAAAGTAAAACGTTTTTTTAAAGTATATTTACTATTTATTATTAAGGGTTTTACTATTTCGTTTATATTTACTGAAGACTTTTAATTCTTAGGTATGTTTATACGATATGTTTTAAGAGTTTCACCGATTACGATTTAGTTGTCTTCAGATTTATTAAAAGTTTGTAGAGGCATTGATTATGTTGTTTAATACTGTATTAGGCATTCTACTCCATTAGGTCGTCCTTGTCTCATAATTAACCCCAACAGAACAGGGACGGAGGAATTTACTTTGACAAGCATATTCTCCTTCCAACTTGTGAAGATTAAGGAAAGTTTTATGCTTGTTGAATTGGGTCGAGGTAAGTGTCGTAGAGAGAGGGTTTTAACTGCGTAATCCGAAAGATAAGGTTGTAAATTTTTAATTTCATAAGTCACTTTAGGGATTAATAAAACATTTTGAGTTTTAAATATTCTGTTACAGCATAGAAACATAATGTTTTCAGATAAAATAATGTTTCCTAATTAAAACAATTGTAATATTCTCGCAGCGTAACATAGTTTGTAGGGTCGCTACGCTAAGCGTCGAGGTGTATTCGCGACGACTCTATATTTACTCCATACTACCAACTTTATATCTTAACGACATTTCTTTATAAAGCCTAAAAGCTTATACTCATGACTGTGCACAATTGTATTTATAAGTTTTATATTTACGTGTGCACGATTACTCGTATATAATTTAAGTCGTGCGTCGATCCGTCTGTCGTCCGTCATGGCACTAAATGCCGTTAGGATCGGCAAGCTGAAGTAGCAATAGACCGGCCACATAGCTCGCAGAACTAGTAACCGTTGAGAAAGAAATGTTCTAGAGTGGCAACCACGCACCGGCAAACATAGTGTGGCACAAGATGGAGTAGCGACCTGCACAGTGTTGGGGGAAGTCGAAGGTGCATCCTTCGTCTTCCCGTAACACTGCGCGGTGGCTCAGGACCGTGCTTAGTGCAATCTTTGGGAGAGGCCTATGATGATGATAAATTACATAATAATAATATAAACCTGAAATAAAAAAATGTCTCTCCTATCTAATCGAAAGTAGTAAGAAGATCGTAGCTTAGAGTAAAATATATCTTTGCCAATGAGCAGAACACTGATTCCCAGTTATCATTATAACCTAGATACCAACTATAAATAAAAAAAACTAGGTACTTACAACAAATTATTTATTGTTGCAAACAAAACGATTTCTGCAAAACATTGCAAATTTATTTTGGCAGAGAATATTTTTAATAAACAAACATAAATAAAAAAGAATTCTCATTTGTTACTTATCCTGTACAAATATTGATACTTATTGGCGCGTACGAGAACAAAGTCAATACTGTGTGTACTCAATAAACAATCAACATAAAATTGAATTTGGAGCTTTAAAACGTTTTAACGGTATTTCCAGATGCGTGGGCAGAATATTTTTTTTTCAAGGAATATTTTATAAAACCTGACTAGTATACAGTACTGAAATTGGGTAACGCGAAATTAATTAAATTGAATATATTTTTTTTCTCGACGTTACCTTTTCTACGTTTAAATATATGTTAATGTTACTAATAGGAAAGAAAATAATCCTAGGTCATCCCTTAATCCCGTCACTCTAAGGGATAGGCAGAGATTACGGATTTCCATTTGGCATGTTTCAGCGTAGCTTCCGCGAAATACTCTAGGCTTCTCCGGAAGATAGAACATGAAGGGTTGAGAACCTCGTTGCCGGTTTCTTCAGGAGATTTTAATTTTTTCAAAGTTTTTAATTTAGTAATCTCTTACGAGACCCACAGGAAGAAATGCTGTGGTAGATTCTTACATCGCTACCACACGGCAAAAAATAGCAGCTACAAATGTTCAAGTGCTGCCGAAAGGTCTCAGCTCATGTTATAAAAGGGCTTAGGAGACTTCTGCCTTTTAAAATGTTGCCAGCACAGGTAATCGAACCTACATAATTCAGCATCGCGTACATTTAATAAACTTTAAAGTAATTTAATGACATTAAAGTGGTAAGCTAGGCTTACGTCGCGGAGACTGCTTCCGTTTGACCAGTTTTACAACCTTTGGCGATTGCTTAATGACTCTTTTATCGGAGTACAAACAGGCAAAGACACTCCATCTTTTTGTAATTTCCAACTATGCTTGTTGGGAATAATTCACTCCACAATTCTTTTCTTTAAGTACAATGTACGCTCAGTGAAATGAAAATGGGACACGTCGCTCTCCAACAATTCATACATCTTTTAAACATAATATCTGCATCTCGTTTTTATACGTAAACGTAAATATAAAACGTTGGAATGCTTTTGGCATTTTGGATCAAGCAATTTGGATCGAGAATAGGACATGTAAGACGTGACACATGTCTACTATGTAAGGGGTTTCACAACGGAAAATAATTGAATTTCTGTCTTTATTTTTTTTTCATGTTATTTTTTGTTATAGTTTTGACAAATTAATGATATATTTTATACTATTCCCTAACGGACTTCACAAAGCTATTGATTTAGATTTTGTTTCATGAAAATAAATATTAAATTACATTATACAAGAATATTATTAAAACTAATATAATGATAATATCTTTCTATAGAAATACAACGCGAACGGGTTACATTTCACGATAGATTTTTTTATCACAGTCCTATGTAAATAGTAACAAATGAAAACCGAATGAAGTGATAAATAGTCTCAATGGCAGATGAACTTACTTGTGGGATTTACTTAAACCATTACACAATATAGATTAAACCATTTACACAATGGATTTGTAATGCATTTGGATACATTAACCTTATTACACATACACAAATTGATATTTCGAAGAGAGAAGTTTTCGAAGTATAAACCAAACGGCTGGTCTTTCTGAAAATAACTTTGTGTGCTCCTAATGAGATTTGTTGTTGTTATGTCTTATTATAACTTTTTCTCGGCCCGTTAAGTATTTTGTGGCCGGGACTTTGCATTTGAACTCGGACAATCGCTTTGTAATAAAAGTAATTATAATGTATATAATTACACTTTCATTAAAGAACTACCTACTTATTTCTAATTAAGTATACTCGACTTTGACTATGTTTACAAAAGAGTAAAAGTGTCGCGTCATACCAAGAACATCGAATATTAATTTAAAGTAAAAAAAAATGCAATATTTTTGTTTGTATCAAGAGCGTTTTTATCATAATAAAGTGAGCGGTCGGTTATAGCAGCCAGACCGTGTATTGTCATAGTGCGCTCGGTTGCCGCCGCCGGAATCACTGAAGTTCTCAATTGAAATTTGGAGCGCAGTATTTACCACGAGCTCGACAAAAACGTTGTTAGGAACCCTGCATGTCTAAGGAATAATAAAACATTCAAGGATTTTTTCACTTTCGTACTCTTCGCGCCTCACAACTTCAAAATCGAGGTGGTGGCCTTTGTCCAGCTGTGGTACATTTATAGACACTTTACATGACGCTGTCTTTGTGGCTATACCGGAGTACTAGTACCGGAGTGTTAAGCCACGGATCCTGGGTTCGAATGCCAGCTGAAGTTAATATTTGTTGAAAACGTAAATTGTTTATCAGGAGGTCGTCCAGGAGGATATCGACATAATCATAGGTACTTTAACATTTCTTTCTGTATCATGTTAATATCACTGTAGTTATAATGTCCACGAACGCCCGGGGAAGAAATAAGTATCCACGCGTTACATACCCAGAATACTTACCGATGGGCAGAAACAAACTAGACCGAATATTCCACGAGGCATTTTGAATTGCTGCAACAAGATCCTGATAATTTTTGGTGCGATTTATGACATTAGTTAAACGTTCGGCTTTGCCATTACGATCCCGAAATAAACAAAATTACTGTATGCAAGTCATACCAACTCCTATTAAATACAAGGTTATAATATCATGAGCTCTCTTTTTTGGGATAGTCAAGGGGGATAGGTACTAATGATTGAATATCACGAGCAGTATACTTTGTATGAAAAAAAAATAAAAAAAAATCATAACGCAATTCGCACACGGCGTGGCAAACTCGCAAAGAATGTTTTGTTTCACCAAGATAACGCCCCGGTGCACAACTTCACCGTTGTGATGGCTGCGATTTGAGATGCTTGCTTTGAAATACTTCAGAATCGTCAATATTCACTGGATCTTGCACCTAGTGATTTCTATCTGTTTCTGAGATTGGATAAGTATCTAAGAGAACAAAGATTTGAACACAATGAAGCAGTTACTGCAGTAGAGGAATCTTTAGGTGCACAGGATGAAGATTGAAGGGAATTTAAAGCTTAGAAATAATACATCATAAAAAGACATCACGCAGTGGGGGAAATTAATTATTGCGAAACATGAAAGATAGCTCGGGCCCTCGGTAAATGCTGGTTCATTTATGTGGGTCCAGCTCCAATAGCTGCGTTGTGGTCGTCTCCGGCTGTTGAGGTTGATTTCACGCACAGTGTCCAGCAGTTCGTGGGTTCACTAGAATATTTTTATACGCGTGGGACGCAAAATGCGTGTCGCATGTAGCGGAAAAGGCGAGAGGTCCTCTGCGCGCCGAAGCTCGCACGCAGCCTCGCGCATAATCGCTCTTTTCAGAGCGGTGGCGCCTGACGCTCTTCTATCGCTTAGGCCAGGCTCAGGTACGTTACACACAACTGCCGCTGCGATGTAGACTATGATATACATACAGAAAAATTGAAATGATATACATACAGCGATCCTGATGTGTTCAATAACATTTAATACAAGTTACTTGTAACATATTCTTATTCACATTTTTTAAACGCTTCTTGGTGTAACCGTATAATGTTTATCAACTCTACAACTCTAAACTACTTAAAAAAAGTTTGTTAAACGCGATAAAAATAGTATCAATCTAATGTGCAGTATTCCCATAAATATTAGAAATCATTATTTGAAAGTTTAAGATTTTTGAGCTAAAATTCGCTAAATCTTGACTTGAAAATTTTAAAGTGTTTCACGAAACTTATATATAAAGAGCTTCAGATGTCCATGAAAATACTCAAATTGGCAAGAAAACTATGTCTAAATTTATCCTGATCTTGATGTATTTATCGAAATGAGATAGAGATTACGAACTATATTCTTATTAATTTTTTTTAAACCTATGCAACATAAACACCAAAACCGTTTTTTAATTGTTTAAACAATTACTTGTTTGTATGATCTTCATGTACTACGGGACCAGAGAGTTTATTAATAAGAAACGTGTATTACTCGTACATACCTGAAAATTTAATGAAGCGGGTTTAGTACTTCTTGAGCTTTAACAAGTGAAATATCAAATATTAACAGTTTATTAATTAATGTCGTTGCAAAATACTCTGGAGACGAGTGATTTGATCAGAAGTGCTCTGTTCCTAACGAAACGATCAAACCCACAGCACTATATCATAATGGTAATAACAGTTTCAAGTTAACTTTAGTATTCTTATAATTGCATCCAACACGCCACTTGCATAATAATTTGAGAACGTGCAGATTACATTTGATTTTTTTGCATCAAAAACAGTTTGGTTAGGTGAAGGTTTTATTTAACTTCGAACGGTTGCCTGCCTTGTAGTGGCGGGAAGGTTTAATAGCCGTGGCTTGGCCACCTATGTGAAGCTAGGAGGAACATAAATGGCCGGCCTGAAGCTGTGGCCCTGCTCAGGGTGGCCACTCTCGTCAACACGGATGCGAGTTGCAAGGGCGATGCTCTCGCCAAGCTACGCGATCGAAGTGTTGTCTAGTGGATGTGGTTCCGAGTGCTTGAAAAGGTGTCTTAGGATGAAGCGGCCGAGACTATATTGACGTTCCACCTACCGATGAGATTTCAGTTGGCGTATGGCCTGACACAACTCATTCCTTTATGGATGCTGAAGCCAAAACTCAGAGACTAGTAATGGGAAGTAGCATCTCTCACCTTTTCTGATTTTTGCCACTGAGCTGACCAACCCGCCTGCCCAGTATGCTGAGTATGAAAAAATCTTCAATTTATAGCACGTCAAGTTCTGTTAGCGCATTAAAGAAAAGGTCTAGTCCAGTAATGGACTTACATATATTTTTATATATATATTTTTTTTGGTTTCAAAATCGGTGACAGGCGTGACTAGAATTAAACGTGACTGAAACTAATGTATTTCTATAGAAACAAATAAATATTTAAATAGCTGTATTATACGAGTATTATATTAGTCAGAAGCTTGACTGCATTAGTTATAAGTGATCTTTTAATAGAAATATACTTCAGAATTCAGTATGATTTAGTTTCAGCATTTATAAATTGTAATAATACTGGAAATTGGAATAGACAGTCGGGTAATAGTAATAGCATTGAAACGGAGAATGTTCAAACAATTCTGAAACAGGTAAAAGTTTTGCACTTGTCCTGGGTAATGCTCGAAGCAAAATTTTATCGCTGTTATTGTCAAAATGGCTACAAAAGTTACTGGAATAACTTTTGAAGTTTTATCAAGGCCGTTCCTTGACAAAAATAAAAATTCAGCAAAACATAAACTTTGCCTGTCCTCTCCAAATGTCCTGTCCTGTCCAAATCTATCCTCGGTTCGTGGTCAGTAAATGTGTCTCCCGGTTTATACACCATACGAAACATGACGTCACCGGTGAGTGTTAGAAGCCCGAGAGCCCGAAAATAAGAGAGAGTACGTTTAATACAGTTTTAATTTAGATTTTTGTTTTATAGCTTAACTTAATTATGTCACCATTAACTTACATCTACTTATTTTTTTTAAACTTGCTATCTTGTTGGAATTTTAGTACGGTTATACGGGTACATCTTACAAGGAATGCAGGTCCAAATAGTGCAGTGGTCTTTGAAGGCTGAAAAAGGCTTTTGCTGTCAATTATGATTCTGCAAGCCAGTTATTAAATGATCTTGTTATTTATAACTCATACCAGTGAGTTAGTGTAGATATATATCTACCAACGTCACGATGCGAGAGTATTATAGACGTGTTAATAGTAATAATAAATCTAAATTTGAAATTTTAAGTGACTACTGCAGCCTATGGGCACCTGTAAACAACTTCAATCGAAGAAGATTGTAGATAGATTGTCACCCCTAAATACTAAGAAAGCACACCTCACAGCCTGTAATTAAACTGGCTATATATACCTTTCAAACCGAAACACAACAGTGTTTCCACTGCTGCATAATGACAGAAATTGATAAGAGGTATAATTAATTTTTTATGTGATAAATTTATAAAGAACAGTCAATCATTGTACATCATTAAAACACCTCAAAACTTTAACATGATTTACTGAGAACAACTGCAATAGAATGCAACATCTCGTAAAAGCTTATGGCTTGATCAACATTTACGACGGTCGGTCTGTCCTATTCTAAAATGTAATCTTCTTGATCTTATTATACTGAAAATGATGTCCCTAAAATTACTGTTTCTTTGCATATATTCAAAATATAAATATTAAGGACATTATTTGTAATTTGTTCTTAATATATAAAGAGAAGTGAGTGAGAAGTAATTAAGTTGAAGAAAGTAATAAAATGACTTTCAAATCATAATTAAGTCACTAACATCTTAAGTTTTGTTCATAAAATCAAAAAGAATCATGTTCCTTTTCACTTGTCATACTTATTCGTCATCTACATATTTATATATATATATATATATATATACAAAATGCACGCTTAAAGTATTACGATAAGTTTAAGCGCTGTACTTTTTATACTATAGTGATGGAGTTTCCATTTAAGTGTTTCATGCTGCACAAAATCTAAGTACCCTGGAGAAATCACAAAATACACTCAAGGCATCCTGTGAATATGCTTAATCACACGAGTATCTACTTGTTGTACATGATAGTGCCAAGTGGCGGCTTTTGTTGGTGTTCGAATGGGCCGGCTCGACCAGGGTAGTACCACGGGCTCGTAGACTACCGGCGTGAAGTAGAGACATCTTGTGCTTCTGCCTTTTATTCGGTAGGTGAGGTAACCGAAGGCCCACTCCTCCTCCCCCTTCACACCGGCCCCGTTCCTACTGCCTCATACCCAAATATCCTTGTGTATACAAAGTGGTTGTAACAATATACAGTTTAAGTCCGTCAGATAAAAGATTCGAGTTTACTTTGTATTTTTATCAATTCTTTGTTAGCCTGATTAAATAAAAAAAAATGAAAATTACAATTAACAATTTCTGTGGTGCCGATACCCCAATGTCAGTGAATCCCATTTCGAACCTAGGTACTATCAATAAAATGAAAGCAAGCGCCCTGTTCTCTGAGTTATCATGACTTTAATTAATTTATGCTTGGTCATAAAGGTCATTTGTTCGTCAAAAGTTTTTAAAAAAAAGAGTAGGCGAACTTTCATTGCGTACTTTGTCCTTCAATATTTAACAAAGGCGGTGCGAATGATTAATAATCGATCGGGAGAGACGTGTCTTATCTTGAAACTTAGTCTGTGATTTATATTGTTTAGATATACAACGAATTTGGCTAATTTTGTATCGTCTCATATTGAAGTGTAAGTGTGTTTTATGTCTCACAGCATACTTTTAAAGGGGCTTACAGTTCATAAACGATTGAAATAACGCCGCTAGATTATTTTTTGGAGCACCTTCATAATTCACGATATAACACAATAAAGAAATAAATGGTATTATTTAAAGCATTCACCACATTTATTTGTCAATGGTGTGTCCACGAGGGACATCACGCGATGGGTGCAATTAATAATTGTGGAATACCAAAGATAGCTCAGCTCCTCGGTCTATCGAGCCTCTATAATTGATTCAATTATTTGTTAAATTACAGTTTTTATGACATGGGACCAGCAAGGATGTATCGTGCATATCTGCGCTTTTCTCCTGTCACTTGAACGAAAGTTGGTTCAGCTCCAACAGCTGCGTTGCGGTTGTCTGCGACGAATAGCACATCGTGCCCACAGTGTTCAGCAGTTCGTGGGTTCATGGACAAAGAGCATTGTATCCAACAGAATAGGCGAGAGGTCCGCTGCGCGCATCAAGTTACTCTATATAAGTTTTACTTGATGATAGTTATTGAACAAAAAAAGCAATATCGCACTCACATCGGTCGTTGGAACCATCTGTTAATAGTAATTTATCATATTGCGTATGTGCGAGCAAATAAAATTAAAATGGAAGCGCAGTTTCTATGCGTTGCTAAATATTTACTATAATGATCATACACGCTACACGCTTTTTCATTTATTATGTTCCGATACATGTCTAGCTTACGTTTAGTAAACCTAACGGTCAATATCTCACTCCACATGTTCAACAGCCACTTATGAGTTATTATAGTGATTTTATATAGATAAGCACTGTGACGACTTTTTCTCAAACACCTCTCGTCACAGTGCTTAAGTTAAGTATAAACTTTTTTACGTTTTAACTTAACTTAAGCACATTTAAAAGTACATTTTTTGCAAATTTGTGGTCGTGGGTATAAGGCCCGCCTAATTTCCGCTTACTTAGTCCGGTAGTCTCCTGGTGCTCTGCGTATCCGTGGAACGTCAACCCTGATGGTTGTTGCCGGCGAAGTTGTAAGTCACGAGGACGTCATGAGTCTCGCGGCACGTACTGCTCCGGAGTTTGTATGGTAAGGCGACTTAGAACCCTGAAATGTTCGTCGCAGTAATGAATTCCTGTTCTCGTGATCTTCCAGAATGTAAGTACCTCAAGTGAAACGGAATGGTAATAGCAAAGTGAAGAAAATGAAGTAGTCGTTAAAGGCAACAAGGAGTCAAGAATTTGAAATTTGTACTTATGTAAAGAAGTATAACTTCTTACGTGCAGAAGTTATACTTCTTTAGCGTAACTAAACAAATAAAAAAAATACATACCGACAGTTAACCTCAAATCTTTAAACCTACTTAAAAAAGTTTATTACAGAAAAAAACACTTTCATCACGTATACTCACAATAAATTATCATTCACCACCATATATATTTTAAAATCACACTCAATTACACATGTATATTTATGTATGAATATATTTTTTCATCTCCACTGATGCAAAACACGTGTGTTAAAGATTCATAAATATTTGAATAACCACTTTGAATATAGTTACTATGGAGACTATATACTCCATAATAGTGTATAGTTACCAAGATTACTTACACTTTGCAAAAATTATTTACACATTATGATAATATTTTATGAATTTTAAAACTATATTTTTATTGATGCACTAAAGCAAATGCGTTTATCAAAAAATCTACTACGTAATTCTCAATAGTAAAAATACAATAACTTTCAACGCTTACCCAATATGGAGTAAAGATAAACTTATAAATTACATGTTAAAAATTGCCACTGTCCACATTTCCTATTATCAAGATAGATGTCGAAGAAGCCGAGCCGGTAGTGGGATACCCAGAAGACCAAAAGGAGAGGTGTGTGCAATCTCATGCTTTGCGGCTCGTGGACCGTGGAATGGGCTGTTCGCGGCCACCTCTGTTGCTCCGAGGTTACAATGATGTAATTTTAATGTAGGTATCTTACCTTTAATTTACTAGTTTAAATATTGATAAATTATGTAACTACAACGATACAACTAACTCCTGTCACTTATCGGGGGAGGCAGAGATTACGGATTTTCATTTGGTACGCAGAGTTACGCAACACACTTTCCACCTCTTAAAATGACATTCAAGAATATCTCTAAATTAACTTTGGGTTATTTTGAACAGTGTTCGGAAATTTTCTGGCCAAAGAATATAATTATGAGTAGAAGAAAACGAGGGTATAAGCCGCAAGCTGTGAACAGATTTATCTTACAGACCGACAGATAATCCTTAAGAAGACGAATGGGCGGATTCGTGAGCAGTTTCTTGAAATTCATAGATTTTTTTGTTCCGATGCTAAGTACAATGTAAAGGTTTGATTGCGGTACCTCATAAAATAATAAATGATTTAAATTTAATCAAGATTAAGAACATTTCAACAGAGGAAAGTTTCACCGGTCGCAATGGAAATTTTACTGAAAATTTAGATGGACAGCAGTAACTTTGACGAAAGAGACCTAATTATAAAGTTATATCTTTTTTAGGGGGAATCCTACAGCGTTTCTCCTACTGCCACTTCACTAGTGCCTCATGTAACCTGCGGGCAAATAAATAAAATTCGGGCGATCGTCTGTTGCCGAATTTTAACACGCAGCAACATTATTAAGGGTCCATAATCCATAGCCATCGACGTCCGCTGCCAAGGGTGATTTGGATTAACATTGCATGGAATGTTAGCAATCTTCCATGCACAGCTTGCTAGCTTTGTTGATGCTTTCTTGGAAATGTTCAGCAATGGTTTTACACAGGCTAATAACATGATATGCTGCGATAATGATAATCTTATTGTAATAACATGTGATGGGACATTGATGATGAAATTTTTTCGAACTGTCACAATAAAATGTACAAATTAACTAAAATAAAATTCTTAACCCGCTGGCATTAGACCCTTTTCTAGAATGTTCATCCATGTAACATTCATTTTATACGTACTTGTTAAAACTCACTTACAAAGTTCAAATTACTTTACAGGTCCCACTGGAAATTAGAGGAAATTTAAATGCACCTACGTCGTCTAGTTTTCAGCGAATTTGTTTGAGTTTTACAAGGACAGTGTAACGTGACGTAATGGTATGGTTTTTTTAAGTTATACTTTTATAATGAATGTTCGTTACAATATAAAAGGATACAAAAATGAAAAAAAGATTGCAAGATATTTTTAATCCGATTTTCTAAATACAAGGGGTAGTTCTCAACAGATCTTTATTTATTTTTTTAATTGAAGTAGAAGAAAACCTTTATTCTGTTGATATGAGGATTATATAACTTGCGTGGAATTGGCCGTTCGCCAATTACGAAGATCGCAAAGAAATAAATACATTTTGTAAAGGAATCATATTATTTTATAGCACGTCATGGAATAACTTTTGTAATTATATGTTAATAAATGTAGATTATCTGCGCCTGACGGTTAAGGAATTATACACTGGCCTTAAATTTAGGAAGCCATATTCCATCGCCGAGAATCGCACTGCAAAAGTTTATACTATACTGATCGATTATGATTGATGAATACCAAGAGCGTAGTAAACGCTCTCGTGATGGAATCTACCCGAGTAGAAGAAGAAACATGTCAGTTTGTTTATTGCAATTTAATATATATGCTACCTTAAATGATCATGTCCTTCTCGCCGATTTCGACCACGGCGACCAATTCCTAATAGTATTCGGAAGTTGACAACTGTAGCATTGAAGCATGTAATGCCACAACTGTACATGCAGTTGTGGCATTACATGCATTACGTCCTTTATAGATGGGTTTCTATCCCTCAACTTAACAGTAAGGTTGTGTGGGAGACCATTAACCAACGTGGTCATCAAATCCAAGTCGCATCATATATTTGCGATATTGAAATATTTTTCGGGATATTATATTGTAAAAATAGGGAAGCATCACTAGTGTGTGAGATTTGTGTTCAACAAATTCGGATGAATTTTGCGCCATTATTCCGTCGCCGGAGCCTCGTTTAATAGTTAGGAGGGTGCATTTGGAAAAGGAGATATTTCCCTTACCCTGCCTTAACAGCCTATACAAATTCCACTGTAGATCATAGACCTCTCCTATAAGGACGATTTCCCATAATCGCCTCGCTCGGCAACCGGATTGGCGATCACAGTATGAGATACCTCGCACCTTAGACCCAGCCCGTCATCGGTCTGAGTATTTTTGCTCTGGTATATTTAGAGATGGTTGTCCCGCCATCTGTCGGTAGTCATTGCGATTAGTAGCCCCTTAGTTTTCTCCCTTACTATTATTTTGAGATATTTCACACTTTTATTGTTTTGAAATATTTCTATAGCATTCTTGTTGGTTAGCATACAAAAAAATAGTTATATGTGTATATTTCATTCTGTATAGTATTTTATAATAAAATTAGTTTAGTATAAACCAAAAAGTTGCCAGACCAACTAGAGGGAAGGACGGGATAGCGACATGTACTAATCTATCCGATTTTAGTGGTTTTAATGACCAGATCATGTATCCCACAAAACAAAACTCACAGTTTCCCTAAAATAGACACGGAAACTCTGATGAAACTATTTCTTCTTGCATACAGTCTCTTGGTCGGAGGGGGACTGTACTCCTGGGTTCTGCTCTTGCTCGATGGCAATGGATACAGAGGAATCTTTATCAAACAAAATGATGTCAGCACAGAATTAATCATCTGATCTCGTAAGGAAGTACGAGTAAGTATGGTGTTCTTGTGTATGACTACGAATAAAGAGGAACATGGAGTTAAATGCAAGTTTTTTCACATTTTATTGTGTACTAATTTCGTGAAGTTCTAGTTACCACAATAAGAACGTGAATTGAACTAAAACTATTAATTCAAGAAAGCGGGATCAGCTTCGAGTGATTAATTTGCTCAAGCTTTACGTTCATCCCTAGCAATCAGTTCAGGACGAATAATTGTATCATTAAGCCGATTGTATAAACTGTTTTTAAAATATTAAAATTCTATTCTAAAACTTCTATTTCTTTCAATCTATTATGAATGTTTCCTTATAATATGTTCCATGTTTTCCTTTGAGCTATATAAATGTTTTGTACTTTCTAGGGCACTTATCTTCACGGTCCTCCAGAGACTTATACACTGATCGATCGTCCGACAATGCCAAACATCTGGCAAATATAAACGGGGGTTTAGTTTTTGCTTATATTTTCATACTGAAAGCGCAATATAATTTATTAGAAATGTTAAACGTACCTACGGATAAGGCGTAGAAATATATACCACATAAAAGAATTTGTGAAACTTTTTCGATGTTTATTATTTTATATATATAATTAATTTGTCTACTTTTTTAACAAATTTTGCAAAGAAAAATAAACCTATTCCCTTCCCTCGGTAGATTGTTTTAATAAGAATATAATTGAAGTTATGATGACATTAACTCATTTTTGTTTTATGACAGCACAAGCAGATAATCTGCCACGCATTTTTTTCCCTTGAATGTTGTAGAAGACGACGGAAGAGAAAAGCCTTAATAATGTCATGACAATCTAACTTAATCTAATCTTCCAATATTCGGAAGCGAACCTGATGACGAGGCTCACCACCGATTACTTCATTATTTCGTTCTTATTTTATCCGGAGAGGCTATCTAATTGGTAGCATGTGAATATGATAATCTCTACCTACCTATTATACCCACAAGCGTCAGTGCTTAACCCTTAACTTTGAAATAATTGAAATTCTTTTGTTATGTGTCATATAAGGATTTATAACACGAGAAGGTTCATAGTTATAGTTTTTATAAAAAAAAAATATATAAAGCACCAAGGTCGAATAGTTAATTGTAGGTATAGAATATATTTTTATTTTTGTTAGAATGTCTGCTTAAGTAGTATTTTTTAGATAGAAATTTAACATTCACGATATAGTAAGATAATAAATAATAAACTAATAATAAATGAGACACAAAATGACACTCATTTAAACGGCTTTCGCAATTGTAGCGTGCCGCGAGACAATACGCCGCGGCGGCACGGCTCGAGTGGTTATTTCGTGAACGAAATTTAGGCAAAAACTAGTTCATTCGAACGAAATTGAATAAAAACCTTACCCCACTTTACCACCGCGTTTGTGTACGGCGGGTACGCCGCAAGTGTGAAAGGAAACAAATATTTCTTTCTCTATTTCATATGATACTAAAATGTGTTTGTCTAATATCTAATTCAACTAATAACAGGTAGAGGTTATAATTTTTTGTAAAAGCTTACACTCCAAAACTAGAACGCCTAAACCCGTTCAGTGCATTCTCATTTTTTCAATCAAATATAAATCCTATTACGTTACGAATGGTGTTGCCATAGTCACGTAGTAAAACACTTTGATATGTAGTAACGTAGTCTCTTTGTAACACTACATCAAAGCCATTTGTGCAACTCTCAACAAATAAAGTCTTCATCTATATTTGAACCACAGACTCACTGAGTTTACATTAACCGAAAATAACACTCATCATTACCCTGTGACTGCTCGCTAGTGATATATTCTGAATAGTTATTATCTTTTTACCAAATTCTCTTTTAGATTGAGACTCTTATATTTTAATTATTTCTATGATATAATGTCATATGCTGATTAACGAAAAGCTCTGGCGATCGATTAGTGACGGAAAATTCATCTGGATATACTGAACCCGGATATCACAGACTATGATGGGGAGCACTATTACTGGTGCTACGATGAGCATTAAACCCACCCACTCGCCTGCCCCGCGTGGTGAGTGATGGGCAAATCATACATGCATGGTGTTTTTCTCAATAAATCTTGATCCAGCAGTGCTTTTTATAGGCGTATCAGCAGTCAGAAAGAAGAAGAAAGTTGTCAGAGAGCATGCTTTGGATAAATGCGACTGATGTTAGTTTTTGTTATAAAAGCAATTGAGAATAAAAGCTTGAGTGCAGGTTTTGATTGTTAGATAATGTGTTATTTACTTTGATCTCATCCCGTATTAGTTGTAAGAGAAATAGAAATTGGCAAATAACAAATAAATAAATAAAGGGAAATTTCAGTAAAATCTTTGACACGGCATTTGACTTTTTATCATTGCGTGCATAATTTTTATATAAAAAACGGGATCAGGAAGAGAGTAAAACTCCCAATGTTTGCGATTTCACTGTCATTCGGAAGACGTATCGGTCGAAGTATAAAAAAATTAACAGAAATATAAAATAATAAGAAAGGATCTATTGCTAATGACCATAAGTAGCATTTCAATCGAAATCTGTCACGAAATGCCTCTGCGAGGTTCCTTAATTTGAACAATGTCTTCGCAAACATATCAATCACTCTGTATGGGCGACATTGTGTAAACTATCGTCTATCATGTCTTCATATATGTGCTAAATGCCTTTTGTGATAAAGATCTTGTTTTACAAAATAACAAACATACGCGGAAATTCGACATTCATACATAATTCGATCTTTGCACTCCCACCCATCTAAGGGATGGTAAGTGTCCATTTTTCCCCTTTCCGGGAGATGGAACATAACAAGTTGCGAGCATTTGATTTGCTCCAAACGATTAGAAGCTGTCTTTTAGTCACCTTTAACGAAACCAACGGCAATAAAGGCTCTGACAGATTCTTGCGCCGCTGCCACAATGTAATATTTATAATAACTACCAATAATATTAACTTATGACATTCTATCAGTATACTGGTGGACATAGGGACACAGTTCAAGAACACAAGCCTCCTGAACGTTCTATCGTCATGGAGCATTACGAAGGTCATCTCTCACTATCTTTTACCAAATTCTCTTTTAGATTGAGACTCTTATATTTTAATTATTTCTATGATATAATGTCATATGCTGATTAACGAAAAGCTCTGGCGATCGATTAGTGACGGAAAATTCATCTGGATATACTGAACCCGGATATCACAGACTATGATGGGGAGCACTATTACTGGTGCTACGATGAGCATTAAACCCACCCACTCGCCTGCCCCGCGTGGTGAGTGATGGGCAAATCATACATGCATGGTGTTTTTCTCAATAAATCTTGATCCAGCACTGCTTTTTATAGGCGTATCAGCAGTCAGAAAGAAGAAGAAAGTTGTCAGAGAGCATGCTTTGGATAAATGCGACTGATGTTAGTTTTTGTTATAAAAGCAATTGAGAATAAAAGCTTGAGTGCAGGTTTTGATTGTTAGATAATGTGTTATTTACTTTGATCTCATCCCGTATTAGTTGTAAGAGAAATAGAAATTGGCAAATAACAAATAAATAAATAAAGGGAAATTTCAGTAAAATCTTTGACACGGCATTTGACTCTTTATCATTGCGTGCATAATTTTTATATAAAAAACGGGATCAGGAAGAGAGTAAAACTCCCAATGTTTGCGATTTCACTGTCATTCGGAAGACGTATCGGTCGAAGTATAAAAAAATTAACAGAAATATAAAATAATAAGAAAGGATCTATTGCTAATGACCATAAGTAGCATTTCAATCGAAATCTGTCACGAAATGCCTCTGCGAGGTTCCTTAATTTGAACAATGTCTTCGCAAACATATCAATCACTCTGTATGGGCGACATTGTGTAAACTATCGTCTATCATGTCTTCATATATGTGCTAAATGCCTTTTGTGATAAAGATCTTGTTTTACAAAATAACAAACATACGCGGAAATTCGACATTCATACATAATTCGATCTTTGCACTCCCACCCATCTAAGGGATGGTAAGTGTCCATTTTTCCCCTTTCCGGGAGATGGAACATAACAAGTTGCGAGCATTTGATTTGCTCCAAACGATTAGAAGCTGTCTTTTAGTCACCTTTAACGAAACCAACGGCAATAAAGGCTCTGACAGATTCTTGCGCCGCTGCCACAAGGTAATATTTATATACCAATAATATTAACTTATGACATTCTATCAGTATACTGGTGGACATAGGGACACAGTTCAAGAACACAAGCCTCCTGAACGTTCTATCGTCATGGAGCATTACGAAGGTCATCTCTCACTATCTTTACCTAATGTGGGCTCAATTTAAGGACTCGTTTATGACTTCGTTTTCCAGACCCGCCTGCGCTACCATTCATTCTATCGAACTTCAGTTCTTTTTATGCGTAATCTTGAGTTTACAACAATTTAAAATATTTTATCTTCTTCTTTCATTCTGATTTTTTTAAAGATACGTATGCCATTTTACATAATATAAACAATGGCGATATCTTTCTCTAAAATACTTTACATAAACTATATTTTGTGACTTTACTTTGTAAGCTTAGGCTTAAAGTTTGCATAACAAAACAGTGCTTTTAATTTAATATTTCACGAACGCTGAATGTAAACGGACAACCTCCGTACCACACAATAGGGTTGTTATGCAAATAACTGTGTACGTCTACTCGTACCTTATGTTATTTCACATCGGATAAAATGTGAGTTTTATGAAAACATATTTAAATGGAATAAATATGCGATTTTAATGATCGCATAGTTATATTCCTCGTTTCCTCAAACATAAAATGTTTGTTTCAAAGTTAAAATGATCATGGAATCATTTTCCTAGTGGCAAATATCAAGACTATAACCATTGAGAGAGAAAATGCAGAATCTAAAGATTGTAATTGCATTAAAAATGGCGTGGTGGTTAAATAAAATGTTTACCTTTTTTAATAATCAAAGACAGCGGGAAGTTTAATCGATAACTACATATTTATACCACGGTAGCGATAAATAATCTCTAAATTTCTATATTCTCTATTATTTTAGTATATTATTTAGTATTGTATATATTATATTTAGTGTATTATTACAGTTCACTTACTCGCTATTCGGATTTTTTAGTTCAAAGATTCGATGTTACTATTGGAATCTATAAAATAGTACCACTACTTTGTGATCTAAGACGTTCCCTAACTGTAAACAGATATATATATATATATATATATATATATATATATATATATATATATATAGAAGCACTCAGACCTGTCATCCATAGGGGTAGGCAGAGATAACGGATTGCCACTTGGAACGAATGATCTTTGCCAAACGGGCTCGCACAACCCTCTTTTCACCTCTCTGGGAGATCAAACGTGACGGGTGGCGAGAGCCGTCGCCAGAGTGCTCCCGTAGATTGCAATGAGGTTTTCAAGTAAAAGGGGCAAAGACCTTCTCTTAAAAAAGTTTTAAAGGCTTTTCTCTTAGTCACATGTTACGACTAGCCATGTGGTACTTACATGGCAAGTAGACGACGGCAAGTAAAATACTAAATATTATGGGCGCAATGTCAAAGGCAGCCATGGTCTGACAACCTAATGCGATATATGACCTTGTAAAATGTGGTTGCTCCAACTGGCAACATTTAAATCGTCCGTGGGCCGTTGATGATTTTGTCGTATCTGCTTACAGTCATGTTTGTGATGTGAGATTTGTTATTGTGTTAATTCTCGAGACCTTTACTAAAAAAGGTATAGCTAAGTATTAACAAACCAGAGATTAGGAAACAGTATCATTTCGCAGTCACTCTGTTAAGTTAACCTGTTAAAAATCTGAATTATAAGGAGTAATTTATAGGATTTAAGTCATGCCAAAGTTCCGTGTTGCCAATTATGACATACGGAATTCTATTGTGGTTCTTTACTGCAAACTTAAACTCCCCTAGCGACCTATAAAAATATCACTCTATTGCTTCAGGTGCCGCTCCGTCTAGATAAATACAAGCAATCTCTAGCAATTTTATTTATCCATTCCGAAAATACGGGAGCTCAAATGACATAATTCAGCACTCAGCAACTTAATTGTAGATAAATATAAATTAATTACTTGTTCAATGCTGCCGTTACTTTCGTAAATAAATAACAATCTTTCAATGAAGTTTCTCCATTAAACATTGAACCTATTGTTTAAAATAACGAGGCACCATTGAAAGTGAAATGAAAATAAACAAATAGAATAAGTAATGAATTCATATTATAATGATTTAGAAAGGTAATATTTAATTATAGATATTACAAACTGTAATAATAATAAATAATTAATATAGAATGTAATCTAGTTTACAATCCGGAAACAATGTCGGTCGCAGTTTTTTTGTGTTTAAGTGAAATATAAAATGAAAAACTACATTTAACTCTCTGTATAGAAGCTTAAGACCTGTTACTACTCGAAGCATTAGTATATTAGTACTGAATGGGAATATAACAAATATAGGAATTAAACTATAAGACCAAGGCGCAAAATAACTACTATTGCAATAAAAAAACTGCCTACTGATTAATAAGTAATATTAATAAAATGAAATAAGTGCCATTTGAAAGAATAATATCTTCTCTTTTGTCTTTCTATGTTTTATTGCGGCTACTGCCTGAATAATCTAATCCGTTTTGCCCGATATATATATATATATATATATATATATATATATATATATATATATATATATATATATATATATATATATATATATATATATATATATATATATATATATATATATATATATATATATATATATATATATATATATATATATATATATATATATATATATATATATATATATATATATATATATATATATATATATATATATATATATATATATATATATATATATATATATATATATATATATATATATATATATATATATATATATATATATATATATATATATATATATATATATATATATATATATATATATATATATATATATATATATATATATATATATATATATATATATATATATATATATATATATATATATATATATATATATATATATATATATATATATATATATATATATATATATATATATATATATATATATATATATATATATATATATATATATATATATATATATATATATATATATATATATATATATATATATATATATATATATATATATATATATATATATATATATATAGAAGCACTCAGACCTGTCATCCA
Organism: Bhutanitis thaidina; assembly: GCA_029286595.1. Classification (NCBI taxonomy): domain Eukaryota; kingdom Metazoa; phylum Arthropoda; class Insecta; order Lepidoptera; family Papilionidae; genus Bhutanitis; species Bhutanitis thaidina. The sequence continues at coordinate 5,522,802 of JAGSMS010000009.1, read as the reverse complement.
TAGGGGTAGGCAGAGATAACGGATTGCCACTTGAACGAATGATCTTTGCCAAACGGGCTCGCACAACCCTCTTTTCACCTCTCTGGGAGATCAAACGTGACGGGTGGCGAGAGCCGTCGCCAGAGTGCTCCCGTAGATTGCAATGAGGTTTTCAAGTAAAAGGGGCAAAGACCTTCTCTTAAAAAAGTTTTAAAGGCTTTTCTCTTAGTCACATGTTACGACTAGCCATGTGGTACTTACATGGCAAGTAGACGACGGCAAGTAAAATACTAAATATTATGGGCGCAATGTCAAAGGCAGCCATGGTCTGACAACCTAATGCGATATATGACCTTGTAAAATGTGGTTGCTCCAACTGGCAACATTTAAATCGTCCGTGGGCCGTTGATGATTTTGTCGTATCTGCTTACAGTCATGTTTGTGATGTGAGATTTGTTATTGTGTTAATTCTCGAGACCTTTACTAAAAAAGGTATAGCTAAGTATTAACAAACCAGAGATTAGGAAACAGTATCATTTCGCAGTCACTCTGTTAAGTTAACCTGTTAAAAATCTGAATTATAAGGGAGTAATTTATAGGATTTAAGTCATGCCAAAGTTCCGTGTTGCCAATTATGACATACGGAATTCTATTGTGGTTCTTTACTGCAAACTTAAACTCCCCTAGCGACCTATAAAAATATCACTCTATTGCTTCAGGTGCCGCTCCGTCTAGATAAATACAAGCAATCTCTAGCAATTTTATTTATCCATTCCGAAAATACGGGAGCTCAAATGACATAATTCAGCACTCAGCAACTTAATTGTAGATAAATATAAATTAATTACTTGTTCAATGCTGCCGTTACTTTCGTAAATAAATAACAATCTTTCAATGAAGTTTCTCCATTAAACATTGAACCTATTGTTTAAAATAACGAGGCACCATTGAAAGTGAAATGAAAATAAACAAATAGAATAAGTAATGAATTCATATTATAATGATTTAGAAAGGTAATATTTAATTATAGATATCGGACAAACTGTAATAATAATAAATAATTAATATAGAATGTAATCTAGTTTACAATCCGGAAACAATGTCGGTCGCAGTTTTTTTGTGTTTAAGTAAACTATAAAATGAAAAACTACATTTAACTCTCTGTATAGAAGCTTAAGACCTGTTACTACTCGAAGCATTAGTATATTAGTACTGAATGGGAATATAACAAATATAGGAATTAAACTATAAGACCAAGGCGCAAAATAACTACTATTGCAATAAAAAAACTGCCTACTGATTAATAAGTAATATTAATAAAATGAAATAAGTGCCATTTGAAAGAATAATATCTTCTCTTTTGTCTTTCTATGTTTTATTGCGGCTACTGCCTGAATAATCTAATCCGTTTTGCCCGAAATGTAAGTTTTATCGATTTAGCCGGCACAGTTAGGGCCCATATCGTGGCCGCGGGTACGGAACTTTAAATGCCAGATTGTTCGCAACGTGGAGTACGTTCGTGTGGTCTACGCCATACGTGCACGTAGATGATTGGCCGCCATTTTAATTTTCTTTTCTCCATGGCCTGCGGGTTGCGGGTTCCATTGCCTACGTGGGATCGGAGCCCGTAAAGGAAGACGCGTTCGTATTCCGGCGCGCCTTGCCAGGAAGGAAAGAGAGAGTAAGAGTAGTCATCTGAGAAAGTGCTACCCAATCGGGTCTCGGAAGTATGCGCGAGCTTTCTTGTGGCCGTACTGATATGCGGCGAAGCTAGAACGAGGGGTTTTGGTTGGTGTTAGATTTCCAGCCAGGCGCAATAACGAGGCCGGACGGTGTGCAGAGGCATCTTTACTGAAATGAAATGAAATGAAAATAAACCACTTTGCTAAGAATTCACAATGATAACAAACACATAAAAATAAAACTATTATTTGAATTACTTCAAACTCCGCGTATTTATAACCAGCATGAATTTCAGTCAATTGGCAGTGAACCAAAATGAATTAATTATTCTTGCTAACACCGAGTCAGCTGGTATCTAGACAAATACCGCTATTTTTATGACCTGTGTAACTTATAATAATAATTAACTAACTAACATGATTTGATCATCATTTTTGGCCGTACCTACTCGTGGTGTCCGGCCACTTCGGTATTCTGCGCAACCATGGTACTAGTCCAGGCAAGCCGGCCCATTCCAGCAGCAGCGAAAGCCGCCGCTTGGCTCTACCATGCGGTCAGGTCAATCATCTAAAATATATTCATATTTGTTTGGTGATATGATCACCGACTCCGAATTGTGTTTTCAAGCTTATATTTGTATTTTATTTATTAAATCGCAGGAAGTCACCCTTTTCAAATAAATACATTATTAGTTTATTTTGCAAATCTTTGTTAATTATTTTCTTCATTTCTTAATGCTAATGCTTTCGAAATTAGGTGCATTTGGTTTGCATTTCCTGATACGAAAAGGCGGCCTCTGTGTTTGCGCCAGAACTTCATCTCCTTCATCGACCTGTCTGTTCACTACAGAATCTACCTTAGTAATATGGTAAGACTTTCGTGAATTTGTGATAAAAGAAGTGATTAAGATTACACCTACACTCTCATAAGGTATGCAGTATGTACCCAGTTCAATTACGTGTTACGAAGAACATTATTTTGCAAAAAAGGTGGTTCTTGTTTTACGTTTCATGAATAATAATGATAATAAATGACATAATAAAAATGTGACACTTCATTTCGACGAGTTTTTGAATTCATCAGTATGACAGTTAGGCAACAAAATCTTGTAATTAGCAAGTTTTAAAAACACAGGTAAAAGATACATCAAAGCGACGTCAAAACCTTTCAAACGTTCTGATAACAGGATAATTACGGTCTTTCTAAGCTGTCTAGAGCAGCGTTTATTTACTTGAAAGGTATCTTCAGTACTTATTTATGTCAAAAGCTGCGAATGCCATCTAATTATTAAATATCCAAAAAAGATTTTCAAAGTATACATTTGTCATAGTTTGTGTAACACACACATGTCCGATGCATTGTAGGTAAATAATAGAAAATTAAAGCACTGTACAAAAATTAGTTCTTATATCAGTTACTTGACTTAATATAAAGAGCCAATAAATCGTTTATGTGGTAATGTGCAAATATAAATGTTTCAGCAACAAAAATCCTAATAATATGCCAAAAGGTTCACAAAATGAAAATAAAGACTTTAAAAAGGATTATTAATAAGTTTTTTGAAAATTAAAGGTTGTAGAACTTCTTGAACGCACATGATAAAGTAATTACGGCAAGTCATTTTTTTAGTTGTAATATATTTATTTTCTTTCTATTTGTATGTCATCATAGATGACAGGCTTGTTGCGAATGGTGGTTGTAAACCGTTTGAAGATCTAAAGTTATATTTATTATGCCTAAGTGTATATTCCATTTTATTTTACTGAAGGATGGAATATTTTATCATAGCTGATTTAAAATTCAAATTTTAATTTTTCATTTAAATTTTCGGTGTACTGCCGGAATTAATATATTTGCATAGGCTCGCATTCTCTTTTTTCCTTCAAGCAATCTTTTATTTAATTTTTTACGCTGGAAGACAGAAATGGGCTCTTTTCATATTAAAAAATACGATTTAAAAGTGTTCATGACAATGTTGGTGACAATGCTCATAGCTCCAAAGAAGCCACGAGACTTTACTTGGAGGTAAAGTTAAAAGTGGTCATCATCCTGCATTAAATTCTGCTTTGCTGAGAACTTTGGCTTCGGTCAAAGTTTATCAAGAGACTGTCTTGGGTCATGTAGTGAAGCTTCTCAGTGAAAAACTTTTCAAAAATGTACCGTGGACTTTACAGCAGTACGAATGCTGGTCACAACTCGATCTGAATCCGTTGAACTACAAATTGTAGTCAGTACTAGAGGACGTTACCTGCACGAAACGTAATACTGACATCAAATCTCTCAACAAATCTTTCGAGCCAGCCAGTGGCTAAATTCCCCATGAAGACAGTGCGTAAATCGATAGAGCCGTGGTCGGAGAGATTATAGGCCTGTATCAAAGTCCTAGGTGGCCACTTCGAATAAAAACTTTGTAATTAATCGCCAAGACATCGATAAATATCTACACAGAAGTTTTATAACTATTACTACAATGTTTCTATAATAAAGTTATTAATTTAAATGTGGAACGAAACTTATGGCCCTGCTACGTATAGGGCCTTAGATGCTTAGGCTTATAGACCCTTAAGTGTTATTTTAATTGAAACGTACAATGGTAGTAAATTGTTTTTGAGATTTTAACAATGGTTTCTTTGGTAACTTTTGTCGCTGCGGTTTGTGTTTAAGTGCATATTTTAACGGTATAGGCTGTTCTATCTGTCATCTCCATTGTCAATAAGCAACCTTAGGGACCCAACACGACGATAATAAACAGACATCAAAACCCTTTGATTTGGCGCACTCTACGTGTGTTCGTAGTGAAAACAATTTTCCTAAATGTGCCCGCTTTGGGATGTAGTCCTTTGTAGTTTACATGTTGATGGCGTTTTAACGTCGAACGTTTGTAGCAATTTGAATGCGTGTCGGGATGAGCGGGAAATAACCGTAGCCATTGTCGAAACGTTTTTCGCATTTCACTAATCGCAAAGAGCTAACTAACAAATAATGAAACAAATAAGATAATTGAACAGAAAACAAAGTTAATTTACAATAATTATCAAAACATCCGCAATTGTTTCAATACTTAATCTCTGTTTTATTGGCGTGCCAAGGGTCTCAGAATAGGCCAAGCCACAAGAATATAGGGCCACCACAAGCAGTGGCCTATAAGCGAGCAAGACATACTCAATTACCATACACATAGATAAGATAGCAAACACATTCCCAAAGAACTTTACTTAGTCGGACAATTTGTCCCTGGTATACATACTCGTCGACAACGTCGTCCATAGTGTTCCCACCTACAAATGTTATTGGCATGGACGTTAGACATGATTTTCGCACATCTTACGGCTAACCAGTTTGGTGACATTGTTGAGGTCATTGAACTCTGTGCTAAGCTCTTCTAGCGATCCTGCTATAAGAACGAAGTCGTCGTCAAATCGAAGGTGAGTAACGTATTTCATCAGTCATGTTCATACCGTACCCTTTCCAGTTCAGCAGTTTAAAAATATCTTCCAATGCAAAGGTGAACAGTTTCCGGGGTAATACATCACGTTACACCTATCCTAAATTGTATGGGTTTCGTACAACGCTTCGATGTACGGACAGTCTATCTGGCAATAGCACCGCCCAAATTTCGACTGAATCGAAGGTTTTCTCATAGTCCATATACTCCAGACTTAATGGTAAATTGTAGTCCTCGGTCTGGGTTTTGCATAATTTATACGGTTCATGGTACTATACACTTTTCAGAAGCCAGTTGGCTAGGGAAGTTGGAAGTCGTCAAGTCTGCTTGCTGGACTATTTCTGATGATTCTCAAAAACAGCACGTGGGCGCAGCTTAGTGGCGATATCGGTCTATAGTTCTTTAATAGACAATTATCCCCTTTCTTGAATAATAGGAGATCCACGCTCTACATCACGCTTTTAGCGTAACACCGCCATGAATAGTGGCATTGCAATAGCTTCTGAAGGACTATAAATACCGGGTTTCTAGAAGCTCAGCTGTAATTCACACTAGTGCGTGGTTTCAAGGACGAGAATTGTACCGTAAAATCTCACAGTCTCACTCAAAATCACAGCTCCAGGGGAAATAAGTGCGCCGCTTTCGCTCTTCAACTTGGTCAGTTGGCTCTTTCCGATAGACAAATCTCTAGCTTTTTCTTTTTCTTCTTTACTGGGATACGGGCTGTATTGATTTTACGTATGTCTTGCCTCATAAATTTGAAAACCTGTATATTCAGTTGCCGATATGGCTACGTATCAGTCGAAGACAGTCGGAAAGCTTTAGAGACTTTTTTTATTCGGCGGGTCTTGCAAAACTTAGCTCCTACCGAATGGACAGTTGCCACTAGCCTGCTATTTGAAACACCCAATTATCTAGGCGCTGAAAGCGATTTTGTAAATTAAGCTGAAATCTGTCGGGGTTTTGAATAAAGACACGCGGTGGGCGGAGAATCCTAGTGTATTTAAATAGGCTTATTACATAAAATAAATGTGAAAAATTAAATAACTATAGCAGGAATTCTTCGTATATTTCGAAGACACCGTAAAATTTTACTAGGAATTACATACAAGTTCTAATTCCAATTAATGTGTAATTTATTATATGAAATTTTATACAATGCTTGCAAATAAAACGAAAAAAAAATGTCACTTAATATATAATTTTAATGAAAATAGTTAAAACTAACAAAATATGTCATCTGTTTAAGACACTTCGTGACCCAAATAATTAATTAATAATGTTAAGTACGTTACTTTAGACAGGAACTGTCAAGTTTTTCGAATAACCATTTATCATAACCTAAAACCGGTGCAACTTAAGTGTCCAATATGATGAACTAACTAACAGTATAAATCTTAATTTATAACAATTTCTAAATATAAATTTTGGAAATGTCATTGTAAAATGTAGTATAATAGTTTGGAATAAGTTACAAAATAAGAGATAGAGAAAAAAAATGGGATTTTAATTGATATTTTATTATTATATTCTTATTCATCATCATCATCATTTCAGCCTATCACAAGTCCACTGCTGAACATAGCCTCCCCCAAGGATTGCGATATTCTTATTAATCCGCATCAATACATAATTATTGTAATGGTTTTCACAACCGAATAAGTAATATATTTAGCATGAAATAAGCAATTCTATTTAATAATATGTACATACCTAGAAAATTTCGAAACAGTGCACGTTCTCATGATCAGCATCATATTATAATACATTTTTTATATTTAATATTATCACGGCGTACAGCGAAACTGACGACATAAATTTTTCCCCTCAATTGTTTTTCATAATAATCTAAATTAAATGTTTTGGTTTACACCAGGTGTGTTAATTATAGTATTCTCTCAATATACGACAGAAGCAATATACGACAGGTAAATTGCGTGATCTTGAAAATTCGATAATAATGCCCTTCGACAAACACTTTCGCATTATGAGGCGTGTAATAAAAACTAAACTAAGCACTGTGCTCGTGAAGAGACATGGCGAGAATGTGAAAAATAATAAGTCAATTCGTAGCAGCACGTTCTACTCCAAAATCTTTTGACAAACGTGAGAAAGTCCTTCCTAAGAAGTATGATATTACTAAGCTGCTACCGCGTAGTTTAGTGGTTAACATACCTGACCGCTATGTGTCGTGGGTTGGAGTCCCCAAAAATTACTAGTTGGAATCGTCCAGGAGGACACGACATATTATAGCAGCAAACATGCATTTGTCACCAAATACAAACGAGGTTCTGGGAATCCGAATTAAATAATTGCACAACCTCCATCTGATCACAAGTATTGTAAAGACAATTGGCAAAATTTATAGTCTTTAATTTATAGTTTTTTCAAAAGTGGATGCTCTAACTGTTAACCAATAATCAACTATGTCCGTCAACGGTTGGAAGTGGTGGGTCCTCTGCTTACTCCGTTAGGGATTACAGGCATGAGTTTGTGATATGTTTCACAGAATAAATAATAGAACCTTGATACTGTGGGTACTAAAAGGAAACCCACACTTTGCCGCCATTATCAAGAGAGAGTCAATGTAAATAACATTATGATCAACTCATTTGTTTCTTTTATTTTGCTTCCATAATTATGTATATATAACCTAGAACATAAATATGCGTAACGCAAACACTGCATAATGATAATAGTTTACTTTAATTCTACAGTACGTAATATACGAGTATAATATGTTATTCTGCCATTACAAGGAGATGGCACAGAGCGCGCAAAAGCAAGTTATTTCCTGCTCCTAGTGAAAAACTAAATGGCCACAACCCTGAGCTCTCTAATTGATTTGCACATTTACGTCACTGTTCACGTACGCAATCTTATGGACGTGGGCGTTTTAAGTGATTTGTTTCATACATTTTATCGAGAGTGTCGGCGGTGCGACTTAAGTGTCAAATATGATGAACTAACTACTCTCCGCGGGTTTGCCTGCGTGGCCTTAAATTTTAATCCAAGGGAAACCGTAAGATGAAATGTATCCTAAGTCTTATTTTATAACAAAATCTCAATTTCATTGAAATCCGTTCTTTCGACATGTATTCGACTGATCAGCATTGTGACAAACATCAAAACATACAAACTTTTATATTTAGGACTATGTTTACTTTATTAAAAAAGAAACATTGATTTTTATATATAACCAGCTGAATCCTGTCGTGCTTCATAGTGATCATTTTTGTAAGTACTCAATTAATAGTTTTTATTTCTTTTGTTCTAAGCTTTTCTATTGTAATGCGTCAAATATAACCTATGAATGTGAGCTTAGTAGTCCGACTACTTTTCGAGTTTTGCGAGTACAAACATACGCGGCCTGAATTTTTGTACATAGAGATATACAAGACAATAGCGTCATATAAGCACATTTTTAGTTAATAGAATTTTCCTCTTATCCTTGTTCTTGCCGCACATTAAGGCGATGAAAATGATATTAGATGCAATAAAAATAATGGTTCGAGAATGCTCTGTGGAAAACAAAACTACAAACACATGAATTATGTGCATAAAGTTCTGAACTAACACGTAAATTTAAAACTGATTTGAAGAAAACATTCCACCCTGGAAGAGTATGGGTAAGGACCCTGGAGGTATACAATAAGCTATACTATACTCTATACAATAAACATCATCAAAATCGATTGACAATCGTCGAAGATATCGCGAAATATGATACACTATATCTTACAAAAAATATACAAACGAACTCTTTTGTATATTTTTTATAATTATCTATTACCAATATATGAATTTGGTGGCGAACTCGTACCTTTATAGACTTAGTAACCAGGGAAAATTAAAACTAGCTCTACCTGTAGGTAAAGTAAAAGTAAAGTAGCGGCCTGTAAATACCCACAGCTGGGCAAAAGCCTAAGGCATAAATGGCCTTAATGTTTTTAATAGTTTTATTCGATCGATGGAATCAAAAAATTGGTTCAACAATACATTTTATTTTGTGTTTCTGACTCTCTCTCTCTCTCTCTCTCTGCATACTTTTAGAAATATACATTTCAAATTCCAAGTTTTGTTTTATTTCGTATTTAAGGAAAGTTGGAAAGATTACGTTTCTACAATTGTTTACAGATTGGTTATAAAAAAACCCATTTAGGATATTGATAATGGAAAGGCGTAATCTGTAAAAAATATCAATTACTTCATACAATAAATATTGTTTAAAAAATTGACTAATATTTTTTTCAAACCGCATCAGAAGTACACACAGGGATGGTGGAAAAAAATCCTCTGGGATTATAGACTGTATTCTATTACAAACATTTTCCATTTAGATTAGCAGGCCGGCTTTTAACATTTAATCCTAAACACAGAGTTACTTTACCTTTCAATTTAAATGAACACTGTTATTTTTAAGCATTTTTAAGGGAATTCTAAACAATGGATAAATACAGCTCTTTTATAACTTTAGCAAAATATGACTCGTCAATAATAATATTGGATACTCACATATGTTGGCCGGTAAAAAACTAAGATTCCTAGAGTAGGCGCTACGCTACTGGTACCTTTGTACTAGTGATGCTACTGCCCATCACTAGTCTGTAGGATTTGAATTCGGCAAATTCGAATAGATATTACGCCATCATACGGTCGCCAGAGCCTCCTATGTTTACTAACTGCAACCACACAACAAAATAAATATCCAATGTATAGTTGCGAAATATTGGCATCTTCAGAGTAATTAATTATAATTATAACTGAATACCCTGAAGATGCCGTAAGGCGAAACCGGTCGGTTACTTATATAAAATAATAATATGTGTTGTGAAACTAGTATAAGAAATAATAATAATGGTCAATATATAATAATAGTTTTAAAGAGCTGGTTTTAATGTCATTCCTCAAGAACACGAACACCATTAAAAACCTGATAGACTTGAAGCTAGTGACCCAGCTTTCGAAGTGAAGAGTAGCGGATGCGAATCCTACTAGAGGAAAACATTTATATGTAATGAATAATAAAGTTTGAAGAATAAAAACTACTACTACTAGATTTCTATGTCTTAGAAACAGAACGGTGAAGTTATTCAAACTTGAACAATAATATTTGCAAAGTAACGCAAGTGTTTTAATAAACATTCGATCTCTAAAATACTTGTAAGTTGAGTGTTACAAGATACTTGTACACTTTCAAATACTCTACAAGACATAACAATTATACTCATTACAGGTCATTGGCCTTTTCTAATTAAGACAGTATTTTGGAGTTTAGCTTACCCCCTGCGTTTGCTACCACGCGGATTGAACTTTATTTAAATGTACAACAACTACAAGTTAATGGGTACGCCTCGCCCAGAGCTTTTTGGTTTACGTACACGTCTACATACATATCACAACAGTTTCTTGAGTAAGAATCGATATTCGCATCTGACTGTTACAATCAGTTTGGTGGACTAATAGATTCATCACAAGTCTTTACCGTAGAGCACGAGGTAGGTAAACCTGTATTTCTTTTCTTTTACGACATATGATACACTCTGTCCAGAGTGATGATCTCAAAGAAAAAATAAACAGACATTTTTGTAAACAAAAACATTACTTGCAACGAAATACGTCGTTCCTTGCAGCGAAAAAGCAAAACTTTTATGTCAAAGGAAAATACACAACCTTAAAACTTTGTGTATTCCTTCATTGTTATGAGTAAGTGGTTACACTAAAAATTGATTTTGAATGAAATTCGACAGTGCGATGAAGTGAGTTTACATGAGTATGAATATGAACTCATGAAGTGTTCGGAAATTAAAGTAGGCAGAATATAATAATAACGATGAGTAATATACAGTGAAATATAATAAATAAATAGAAGCAAAATATTAATGATATTTAAACGCTTATTTTATGCTATTGTAATTTGATTATTATTTCATCATTATCAGAAAAAAAAGTAACGATCCTTTTTCCAGATGCCAGAATAGCATCATGCCGAAAGTAGGGGTGGTATAAGGCTTTGGCCGATGGATGTGGAGCCGGGATGCAAAAACGATTCTCAACCTTCTTGTCAAGCGTAGTTCACAGCAAATCCTCCTTATGGTAAAAGACTATATCCAGCATTGGAATGATTACAGGCTGTTAAAGATAAAGTTTAACTGTATATTGTCTGTTGCAACAATATATAATAGAATATATATTGTTACAGACAACACTCACGTCATGAACTACTCACTACATTTTGAGTTAATATTAATTCTTAGTTTGCAATTCTTAAATTGGGACATAGTAGAGTATTTTGCCATTGCAACTGAATGCCTGCTTAAAAAATATTTTTACTACAATCTTTTGAAAGTACTAAAAGAAAGCCGCTTGAATATGAACAGAGTCTGTAAAGTCAATGTCTCAACTTTATCATTTCAGTCAATTCAATTAGTCCGATAAGTACACGTCGAGTTGCACTTAAAGAAATATATCAAAGAAAAGGTGTTTGAAAGTAATTCAATTAATAAAGTCTTAGCATTCTGGAGTGGTCTGTAAGTATTTTTTATTCTACTAAATTAAAGTAGAAAGCGACAAGACGTCTGAAGAACTTTGATTTAATTCAATTTATTGAACAACTCAAGCGTGAACGCTTGCGAGTTTTTTACGATCATTTCAAAATCTTAGATTAATTAACTCATAAAACCACTTATTATCTCTTTTAAATACACAAAAATTTGATCGATTTTCCTCTTTGTCCAACGTGGGTGACCAAAGCAAGGCTGCTAAGTCCCACCAGCACGACAAAACTGTAACGACACCCAGACCCGGGGGTCAACAATAACCTGTAACAACTTTTAGGACAGCCACAAAAAGAAACAGAATAATTAATTGATATTAGTGCTAAAATACGTATTAATATACAAAAACTAAAGCCGTAGTTTTCTTTTCTTTCTTATTAATGAATTAACTTTATATCAATGTTGATTAAGAGAAGACATAAATATATAGATATATAAATCATATGGGGGAAGCTGCTGGCTCCTGAAACACAGTTTTCACTAGTTCGGGGGCCTATGGATTCATTGAACATAATTTGGCACTTTTTTATGTCAATTAAATTTATTATTGTAATTGTTTTTGTTATTGTAGTCGATAAGATAAATTTTAATGGTAGAGTCAGTTTGTTACCTTTATACAGATGATTTATTGAAAATACATATATTAATTATTTTGCACTTACAAATGAATGATGATGGTACGGGCTAAGATGGAATGCCGCACAGCCTGTAATTATACTGGCTGAGAAAATGGATAATTCTGCCAAACTGTGGTTGATTATCATATTTTTACATAGACAATAAAAATAAATGGTTAATGCGCAAACAAGACAATAATTTTATGGTTGGGCAGAACGACCGCCATAAATGTTGATGAACGCCTAAGCTTTTATGATGCTTTTATGAGATGGGACATGTAACGTTATAACGCTGTGGTTAACTCTGTATTATATGAACTGGTCTCAGTTACAACAGTATTTCGAAGGCTTTGTATTTTGATCGTCTTTATCCTTACAGGAATTTAAACATGAATTATGATATTGACGAAATTCTTTTGAATAGCTACAACCTAAGTAAGTATTTCGGCGATTAAGTGGTAAGTTTTGCAGGCATAATCGTGATTACGTCCGCACAAAGAGACCAATTGATGGCCGTTGCCTTTTATCTATTTTTTTATATTAATATAAATTAAATGTTGCTAAAAACATAAGGTTTGTGTTCTGTTAATAATAAAATATTTTTATTATACTCTAATTCAATATAAAATTCGAACTAGCGATTTAAGCAAGGTAAACCACGTGACAATGAAAAGTCCTCCTTCAAACGCTACTAGTCAACCAATTTTCTTCGTGAATCAGTTATATAAACTAATAGCCATTATAAATCATTGAACGAAGACAGCGTTATCCACGACAAATGAAACAATTTTCATTAAAGGTTCAACCTTTAAATTACTTACTATATAATATACTTAAATACTTCGTTCCTACTAATGTTAAATGCTTTTACTAAAACACAGAGGGAACAGTAGGCTCGATTAATCTGCCCTATTCTTGCTGGTTCGTAATAATGGAATAACGTGCAGAGTGTGTTAATGTGCGATTATATGCAACGAATGAAAAGATAAAATAAGTACATTTACACCATTTCACATTCTCTTACAAACATCTGTACCAAGGAGTTGCCTGGGAAGGTACCACCCTCTTACCCATTTCTAGTGTTTCGGTTTGAGACGTATACAGAGTCAGTACAACAATTTAGAAGCTGTGAGACGATCCAGTTTAGTCCACAGACGTGACAATACATCTCTGTAACCTATTTTGGAAGAAATTGTATGCAGGTTGCCATGAGCTGTGGTAGACAATTACCATCAGGTAAAGTTTGTCTTCCCAATCGAATCAAAAATAGTGTGTTACTTAGTCTGCTGAGTTGAGATCGCTATGCTTAGCAGGCGTATTAGCGATTGTAACCTTCAAGCTATTTAAGTCTACAGCTGAACAGAGTCCTCTCCAAGAAAGCGGCAGGAAATCCCTCTCGATCTTAGTGAACGAACGCACTCGGAGCTGATATATTGACTTATCCCATCACGCTGAGTTAAGCCGGCTATTTAGGCACCTCTTTGTTCACCGTGGGTGACCAAATCACAGCTGCTAAGACCCACCGATACGACAAAAGTGGAACACGTTCTGGTGGGTTTTTAACAATAACCAGAGATAAATTCTAGGACTCCCACAAAAAGTAGTCGCATATTTGAAGTAAAACCATTATTTAATTTTTAAAGGATTTAAAAAATATATGACTATACAAATAATAAATTTTTTGTATATAAGACTAATTTTTACTGGTAGAGAAAGTTTATTACCATAATCAATTCGCTCCCCAAAGCTTGTACATCAAACGGTCTACAGACAAAAGAGTAAAACTATTCAAGCAACTTTCGAAGCTATCTAGACTGAAATGAAAGTACTTACGAGAAAACTCTCCCGAGATTGTTTAGACAAAACAACTTTTCATTATTCAAATTAAATTCGACTTTATTTATCCGATAAATTACAAAATATTTTTCATTTGTTTGTTATACTTTATAGAAATCTAAAACTTTAAATTTAACAATAAATGTCAAGTAAGTTTGTTTTAAAGTTACATTTAAAATTCACGCATTCCTTTTTAATATGTAAATTACGATTGATTTGCCGCCATTTCACATTTAATTTGCATTAGTGTACAATTGTTTTGCACGTAGTGGGTATAGTCAGATATTTTTAGAAGCTTCAAAAGCTTGGCATCAGATGTATGCTTGTATATCGAACTATCGAAATGTGTACCAACAATTCCTCTGTTCGAAAAATGTTTATCAAAACACTGTCATAGACCATGTAGTGAAGCCTCTCAAGGATGCGCTTTTCAAAAATGTACCGTATGTGTATAAAGATAAGTGGTTATTGTGTGGGGTGTGTGGTGTGAGCTGTTTTCGTACAAGTAATGAAAGGCATGCTGCTCCGCGCTCTTCTACTGCACGAGTGCCAGCACTGCGCTCAAAAACAAAGCATCGTGTTAATGTAGTCTTAGCCTATATTAGGTATATCATCATCATCATCATTTCACTGCTGAACATAGGCCTCCCCCAAAGATTGCCACGAAGCTCGGTCCTGAGCCACCTGCATCCATCGACTTCCCGGAACACTGCGCAGGTCGTCACTCCATCTTGTGGGGGGTCGTCCTACACTGCGTTTGCCTGTACGTGGCTGCCACTCGAGAACCTTTTTTCCCCAGCGGTTGTCAGTTCTGCGAGCTATGTGGCCGGCCCATTGCCACTTCAGCTTGTTGATCTTTATATAGCATCTGAAATCTTCCACTGCTATATATTAGGTATATAGCAGTGGAAGATTTCACAAGTACCTCAAAAGCATTTAAATGACCGATACTCTTTACGAGGGTAGGGAGAAACTTTAAAATATTACACGTTAAGCTCGTTTCACAAAGGCTTCATATTTATTCATGAATTGACTTTCGCCCACTTACGATGTCGTGATCTCGTAGTTACGAGGGCTACAGAAGCTCATTGGCTTTAACCGTTTGAAACTAATCTAACGATACCATTGCCAGTACTGTGGATATTCATGAGAAACTTCAGCTAACGCTGGCTTGATGTTATCTACCGAAAAAGTATGAAGTAACAAAAATAATGTCATTTAATTTATTTGAAAGTGATATATTTTCTTGGAATTATGATTACTGCTTTTCTTCTATCTTTTATCTTCATTGTATCAGAGTGGGATACAAAGGCTAAATATTTTAAAAAGCTAACATGTTTTGCAAAACTTTTGATTAGATTTTATTAGACCACTCTTGTTTAAACATGTATGGTTATTCTGAAACTGGGTAATATATATATTATTAAGTAGCAGCCTGTAAGTGGCCAATGCTGGACAAAGGCCTCCTTCTTAAACATTTGAAAGGGTTTTGGATCCGAGAAAGGCCCGTCACCCTGAAATAATATTTTTTTATTATTTCTCAGGTTATTATTTGCAGGTTCACGATGTTTTCCTTCTCCGCCGAGCATGTGGTAAATACAGCACTCAAAATTGCTATTAACAAATTTTAGTGGTGCTGGTTCGAACCCTGGTCACTCGCGCCTTGTGAAACTAAAGTGAGCGCCCCGACCACTAGACTACACGGCTCTTTAATATAAAAATATGTAAAATTTATATAAAAATTACAGATGAACCTTGTGGAACATAAGAAATACATATACATAAGAAACCTTTGTACGTGCTTTTAATATGTATGTAAACAGCCATTGTGCTTCGAAAAATTCAAACACCTTTTTTTTTTAAGAAAAGTATGTTTATTTAATCGAAGCAATTATCATCACATCTCATCAACTACACATTTCTACCATCACGTGGGAAGATATATAGTATTCTGGGGATCGCTACTAAATTCAAATTGCGGATAAGTACGGAGATTTCGAACTGCAGATTTTGTAATGTTAAAACGGTGTGTCGAGGAGTGTGAGGTTTTTATACGTTAACCTGGAGCAACGAGTTTCTATGAGAGTTTCGCCACCATTGTTCGAATTCTTTACAATAGACACCTGCTGTGAGCAGTGTGAGGTTTTGCGTTATCCTGGAATAATCTCAAAGTCAATTGACGAGTTTGGGCTGTTTCTCTCAGAGTTTCGCCACCATTGTTCGAAGTTCTTCACAATAAACATCTGCTGTAATTGATACACCGGATCTCAAATACCTAAAGTGAATTACACCACGTAGTGATCAAAATGTTTCTTGCCAACAATAGTACTTGCATAAATAAACTTTTTATTAGTTTTTTTTAGTTTGCACAAAAAAATAACTGCGTATGGAACTAAAGAGCTTCAGATCCAAAGAGCCGCATGTGGCTCGCGAGCCGCCGGTTGCCGACCCCTGGTTTAGGGAATTGTTCCGGTATTTGAGTTAGCTCTTGCGATGGCTAACTCAAATTGTCGTAGGGAATTCTTTTTTCATCAAACGTCACAATTCTGTCAAAAATGTATAATCGATTGATAAATGGTAACAAAATAAAGGCATTAAATGATTTAGCATACAAAACAATACTTTTTCCGACAATGTCAATATTATGATGCGCAACATAAATTACAAATGTATTTTTAGAACATCCGCAAGATGCATTGCGGGTAAACTTTTATACGCCGAATGTATTCAAAATGTGACATCGTACAAGCATTAGGAAAATTTACGTATACGTATTTAAAAAAAATAATTTCCTAAAAAAGTCAAAAAATATGCTCTAACGACCGTACCCGTAGCTGAACATTTATTTCAGCCACTTTTTTCACCTGAGATTATTTAAAAAATGTGATAGGTGGCGAGCCAGTCGCGTTTCAGTGTTCAAACCAACGATACGAATCGAACATAAGTTTCTGCAATTAAAGACTAAAATGTCATGGATGTCGTGGCTAGTAATTACAAGTAGAAAATAAAGCAACAGCCTGTAAATGCTCACAGCTGAACAAAGACCTTCTCTCAAATATATTGCAAATAATTCTTTGAAAAATAGTACGTATTCTTCACACAATTCATCTCCCAGATCATACTTTTTCCACGTTTCCACACTCGGTGAGATAAAGCTATGCCATAGTATTATTAGTACGCTCTGAAAATAAAGTCAATACACGAGCGTACAATAAATAGAATACAATGCAATGAACGCATGAACACACCTACCCAGCATGGTGAGTTTTGAAAACCTCTATAAAAAGTACGCATGTTGCAATACTATCATAGTCTGCGACGCGCGCCCGTGCGGAGTGGACGTTCTCTCAAACAGCACCCATGTGCTCACGAGAAGCCAATTCAAGTGACAATAGTAATAGTGTCCAGTTTTCGCGGGAAACCGCTGTGAAAGTGTAGTGCTACGGAACTCCTGCCCTGTAAGTAGTTCGTACACAACTCTCGCCTCAGAGGCGGCTATTTTTTAAATTTCTGTGTCGCTTGTTGCGCTAGGCAACAGCTAGGTACTCATCCCTGCGCACCTAAAAGCGCGGGGTATAGAACCAGTAGGCACACACCTCCCTGCCTTTGGTAGGGAGGATTAGAATCTCTCTCACACACGCCATTCAATGGCCGACACGACCAAGATGGCCGACGCCGACAAGATGGCCGACGCCGACAAGATGGCCGACCATCGCGCAGATTCCGAACTAGCGAAGTTCGTTAAATTCGCATTCCCAGATATCTGGGAAAAATTCGAAGCCTTCCGGCTGGGCTCGAACACCGAGGTCGCCTCGCGCCCGGCGTTCGACACGGACAGCCCTCTCTCTCCGGACGCCTCCCCTGAGTCGCCCGTAGCCACGGAGGTTAGCCTTCCCGCGTCGCCCGCCGCCAACGGGCACGCCGCGTACCTGTCGGACTCCGGGTCCGACATGGAAGTTGAGGACGCCTCTCCGGACGACGGCTTCACGGTCGTCGTCAGGAGAAAGGCGAAAAAACGCGTCGCTAGAAACGAGGACGAGCCTAACTCGGACTCGTCGTTATCTCCGAAAGGCACGCCATCCAAAAAGGCTGCGTCGCAAACCCGCCAGCCAATAGCGAAGCGGGAACCCAAAACAAAACCGGCAAAGTCCGTTCAAACAACCCGACTCGCGTCAAAACCCAACGCCGCCGCGACCGCAGGGGCCCGCGCGCCCAAACCCCCGCCGCCGATCATACTCCAGGACAAAGGGCACTGGAACGACCTGTCAGTATGGCTGACTAAAAACAAAATTCTGTGCCCAAAAGCACAAACCACAGCTCAAGGAATCCGCGTATTCCTTACAAATATAGATGACTTTCGCACGGTGACTAGACACCTAAAAAGCAAAAACATTAGTTTCCACACCTACTCGCTAGAGGAGGACAGACGTCTCCGCGTAGTAATTCGCGGACTCCCTAAGGAGCTCCTCCTCGAAAATATTAAAAACGACCTAATCGAAAAATATTCCTGTGCAGGAGGTACACCGAATGTACCACCCACAGAAAAGTCACCATACGACTTGGTCCTAGCCATTCTCGACCTGTCCCCGGAAGGCAAGGCTATATTCAACATCCAAGCGATTTGTAAGCTTACGAATCTATCCATCGAGGCACCGCGGAACAAAGGCATCATAAATCAGTGCCACCGCTGCCAACTATACGGCCACTCGGCCAGAAATTGTTTCGCGCGTCCCCGCTGCGTCAAATGCCTCGGAGACCACGGCACTCCGGAGTGCGAGCGCACGCGCGACGCAACCGAACCGCCAAGCTGCGTCTTGTGCGGCGAACAGGGGCATCCCGCGAATTATCGCGGCTGCAACAGAGCGCCGCGAAAGAGACAGCGTGGCGGCACCCAAAAGAACGGTCGTAGGAAGGGCCCCGGGGCTCCACGGTCCCAACCTCCTGCGCCTGCCAAGCCAGCGCCTGCCAAGCCAGCGCCTGCCAAAACGGCATCTGCCAAACCAGCACCTGCCAAACCAGCGCCTGCCAAGCCAGCGCCTGCCAATCCCACTGCTGAACTCACGCAGAAAGCCAATGCCTGGGCTAAACCCCTAGGTTATACCCAAAAGAGCGCGGTCGCTTCACGACCTGCGGCCTCCACTCCGCGCCCCAAGGCGCCTCAAACTTCGCCGCCGACTTTCATTAGTATGCGGCTTCATCAACAACATCAACGTTGCTGATCTATCAATCCTAGCCCGCAAACTACGCGAGGCAACGACACCCCAGGACAAACTCATGGCCACCATTGAGCACATGCCCACTATCGACGCGATCTGGTCGTTTCAATGCGCCTAAACCCGCGTCATGCCCAATTTAACAAACACTAATTATTCCAATGGCTAACGCAGTAGGAAGATTAAAACCGCGCTCTCTGACTGTCGCTGCATTCAACGCAAACGGCCTCAAAACGCAGAAAGACGAAATCGCTACGTTTCTTCGCGATCACAACGTCGACATTATGCTAGTGCAAGAAACCTTCTTGAAGCCTAGCAATCGCGATCCTAAAATAGCAAATTACAATATCATCCGTAATGACAGGTTAACGTTCGCCAAAGGCGGCACCCTGATTTACTTCAAAGGTCCTTGCATTGCATACCGCTCGACCCTCCCGACCTAATAACAATCGAAGTTTCCGCGTGTAGAATAGCGCTAACCGGCCACAGGCCGCTTGTTCTAGTATCAGCCTATCTGCCGCCAAACAAAACCCTCCATTCGTCAGACATTAGGACGCTAACAGAGCTAGGCCCTCCGTCATCATAGGCGGCGACCCAAACAGCAAACACATCAGCTGGAACTCGCGCGTCAATAATACAAACGGCAACGTGCTCGCCGACATACGGGACCGCTACTTGTTAGACGTAATCGCACCCGACTCGCCTACGAGATATCCGACGTATCACACTCACGCGGCGGACGTACTCGATATCGCGATTCTTAAAGACGTAAGCCCAGCTATTAACTCGATAGATACGCTTCACGAACTCGACTCAGACCACAGACCGGTCTTACTCAAGCTGGGCCAGCCGCATGGTGAGGTCCTCAGACCAAAACCATCGTGGACTGGCGTACCGAAGTCAAACTCGAAGCTACGACATCACAGCACCTAGACAAAATACCGGACAAGATAGACTCGCCTGAAATAGCATGTAGGGCAATAAACTCACTAACAGACCATCTCAAGTCAGCCGTCGAAGAATCCAAAAGGACGGTCCCTGAGTCGAACGCTCGGCACATGGAGCTCCCGGCAGGTCTTAGACGCCTAATTAGGAGAAAAAACGCAGCTATTAGAGCACATGACCGTTATAGAACGGAACAAAACCGCGAAACCATGCGACGCCTACAGAGGCAAGTAAAAGAGCGCATCACTGAATTTAGGAACACTAGGTGGGATTCTCTCCTTGGAGACATCGAGCCATCGCATACTGCCTACTGGCAGCTGGCCCGATCTCTCAAAGTAGAGAACGTGGCAACAATGCCCCGCTATTACGCCCCGATTTAGACACGCTAGCCTTCGACGACAGCGAAAAGGCCGAATGCCTCGCGGACAGTCTAGAGAGCCAATGCACCCCTCGCGTGAACCAACGGATCCGGCCCACCTGCGGCAGGTGGACGAGGAAGTAACACGTAGGGACGCGTTACCACCAGTGGACGATCCACTAGAGCCAGTGACACCCAAAGAAGTCTCTGAGATAGTAAGCAACCTGAAAAACCGGTCAGCACCCGGAATGGATGGTATAAGCAACAGGGTATTTAAAACTCTCCCAGCCCCACTAATATGCCTACTGGCAAACATCTTCAACGTACTCCTCGCCAGCTGCTCCTTCCCGGATGCCTGGAAAGAGGCAGACGTCATAGGCATTCCGAAACCAGGCAAGCCCCGTAACCTCGCCTCCAGCTATCGCCCTATAAGTCTCCTCAACTCTATGGGGAAAATCTATGAAAGAATAATCCTGAAAAGACTCAGACAATTTGTGTTTGAGAACAACATAATTCCAGACGAGCAATTCGGCTTCCGTTCCGAACACTCGTGCGTCCAACAAGTGCACCGCTTAACGGAGCACATATTAAAAAAACCTAAACCTCTCCCCCCAAGCCCAATAGGACGGGAGCACTATTCTTCGATGTCGCAAAGGCATTCGACAAAGTCTGGCACAACGGTTTAATCTATAAACTGTATAACTTCAATATCCCAGACAGGCTCGTGCACATCCTACGAGCCTACTTGTCCAACCGCACCTTTCGCTATCGAGTAGAGGGCACGCGATCCTCAATCCGCCCTCTGAAAGCCGGAGTCCCTCAAGGCTCCTGCCTCTCCCCGATCCTCTTCTCACTGTACACGAGTGACATTCCAAAGGAGCCCCAGGTCAACCTCGCACTATTCGCGGACGACACGGCCCTATACTTCTCCGACCGCCACAAAGGTCGCATCACCTTAAGACTCCAAGCCGCTGCCAATCGTCTAGGCGAATGGTTCCGGAAATGGAGAATTGAGGTTAATCCTGAAAAAGCGTAGGAGTTCTCTTCACAAGGGGAACGAGCACGGCCAATCATAATTACGAATCTCGTAAATTAGGCACTATCACCCTATTCGATCGACCGATCCTGGGAAAGGAAGGCGAAATACTTAGGGTAACCTTAGACGCGGCGATGACATTCGCCCCCATATTAGGACAGTCAGGAACAGGGCCGCCTTCGTCGCAGGCCGCCTACACTCAATGATCTGCTCCTCAAGCAAGATGTCACTTAGACACAAATTACTCCTATACAAGGCTTGCATAAGACCTATCATGGCCTATGCCTCGGTAGCCTTCGCTCACGCGGCGAAAACACACATCGCCTCGCTACAGACCGTCCAAAATAAGTTTCTGCGTAGCGCCACCGGTGCAAGCTGGTACCAGCGTAACGACGACTTACACAAGGACTGTAAAATACCGACGATCAAAGCATTCTTCAGGGAAACGTCACGGCGCTACTGAATCGGCCGCCGTACACCCTAACCCGCTGGTGGTAAACGCCAACAAATATTCCCCGATATTAAACGCAACGGTGCGTCACCGTCGCCCGCGTAACGTATTAGACGACCCGGAAGACGTAACAGCACCAACAGACCGACAAACTGAACTAGTTTCGGTTAACACTACTCAACCTGAACACACTGTACATACAGTTAGAAGTAGAGTCACATACACAATCCCCCGCCGACGCGTAAGAGCGTATCGTGCAAATCAAACACCCGCGTACACACCTTGCACCCGGGATTCAGGGCGGTCCTTACCGCCCATTACTACCGAAACACCACGACCGTCCGAGACGAGGCCCTAACCTCCCTCGGACGGTCCTTAGATTGCTTACCATAAAGAGGTAAGCAGTAGATGTACTCCTGTACATCTATTTAAAGCATTAACGCCCGCGGCCTCAAGGCCGCAGGCGCAAACCTATGAAGCTGTAAAAGCCAAAACGGCTAACAGCAATAACTTCATCGAATACATACATATAATACATATAATACATATATATATACTATCATATTTCTCATCGCAAAAGATTTATAAATCAAATGGTTGACGGTTTTAATAATAATTCGTGGCGCTATGCTTACGAGTCTTTGATAGCGATGCTACTACGAATGGAATAGTAAATGACTTTTGGACGAGGCTTTGGCGGCATACTGATGGCAAGTTATCCATTCGAATATGCGGAGCCTAAATCTAAGAGACTGGTGATGAGGAGCGGCATCTCTAGTGCAGGGGCACTGCGCTCATCATCCCACTTGCCGTTTGGTTAGTATGGGAAATTCTTCCATGCATGGCAGCTTTCGTTGGTGCTTTCATTAAAGTCCTCTACCGGATATGTTAGTTATATCTCGTATATTAGGATATGTAAAAATCGAGTATTCGCCTAAATAATAATTGTTAATATAAAATACATACATACTGTACATAGATTTTGATAATATTAATTAATATTAATAAACTGCATTTATTCCGTAAATTCCAGTTAGAAGCAAAGTGTAGCGTCTGGGCAAAATACACTGAACTCCCTAAGCTATAATGATACTATATTGGGTCTGATATTAGAACAAAAATAATAATCGAATTGAAAAAGGAATAGAATTCCAGTTTCATTTTCAAATATCTGATAAGTATCAGTATTTGTAAAGGGTAGCCTACATAATATCAACAAAATGAGAGGTTGCTTGATAATCAAAAATGTTTTCATACTTTCACTGAGTTTCGCTCAAGATATTTTGTTTCTATTATGAGTTTTCTACTGATTTAGGATAAAACACAAATTATATCTAAAATGACAGACATAAGGTTCATTATAGCAACGAGCATTCAAAATTCACATTTGTTATAATTATAAATAAAGACTTGTGACCTTAAAAATACCGCTTGCCTGGCGTGGCGATTATCGTAAATCCTTTCATTGTGAGGAGCTTATGTTCTTGAGTCGGACCATTAATAATAGAGATCTAAATCTTAGAGAAACATTAAATGATCTAAAACTTTAATATTTTATGATTTTATTCAATCTTAAGGCTAATTTTATTTTTATTTAAGTTCGATTCGATACCTTCAGGAATGTTATATAAATTACGTGTATATTGCATGACTATCATAATGTTGTCGTATAAAAACTCTGTTCGTAATATGAATTGGAAGAGGATGTCATTTATCTAACTGGGTAACACAGAGTATAACATATAATACATTTTCCGAAACCTTTAACAACCGTATTGTGGGACATGAGTAATGGATTTTTTTTTTCAAATTGAATGTTCCGGAATAATATGGAGTATTATAACGATTTGCCGCATTACTTTTTAAATCGTAATTCGTCAAGTGCTCATAGGTGCAAGCTAATTTTGGTAAACGTTGTTGTTATTTCCGTAATGTTATAATAACTTGAGTGATTCAGACTCTAATTACTAAACCTATTTACAAGGTGGTAATGGAGTCCTCCATTCCCTTCCTGAGGAGCCATCTGGGTTCTGTCTCTAAGTAGCACTGCGACCACGTTGTATTCCTGTATGAAAATAACTGGCCGGTGAAATTAAAGGCTGTGAGACATTCGAACTTAGCCCACAGGGGTGCCAATACATCTGGAGTCTATGGACTGCAGTAGCCACTTACAATCAGGTGGACTGTTAGCTCAACTCGACATACACGACTTAACTGATAGCTATGTACTACTAATAAATGTACAAGAATTTATATAATAAATAATCGCGAAATCTTAGTGGTTAAATAATCTTTGATAATCGGTCTTTGTCATGCGCAGCACACACTACGTGTCTATGGATACGCGTAAACAGATTAAGAAGTAAAGCTTCCTGGGTTTTACTCGGGTAATCTAGGTACTTATCATTGGGAGGTCATCTCATGTAAGAAAATTAACCAAATAGTAATTAGAGTGAAAACTCTATCGTTGCAGAGACGCATGTTAAATATACTCATACTGAGTGCAATATTTAAATTCAAATAACTGGAATTTACTCCGAATGAAGATACAATATTTAAACGCAGAACTATTTTGTACCAAATCAGTTTACTTAATAATTACTTAACTCGTATGGTGAAAATTCTTTGTGCATTTGTATCTACATATATGTTACCACAGTTATTTTTCCAGTAACTACCATTGCTATCGACTTTGCATTGCCATGCCATGCACTTTCCCGTAAATAACTCATCGACGTGTAAATCATTCATCATTCGTATAATTTCAATTAAACAGAAAAAGTTTCAATTATCGAAGTCAGAATTTAACTAGTACTTTAGACAAGAGCTTTCCAAAATGCTTAAGCTCGTTACTACAAGAATAAAGATTAAACAAATTAGTGGACATTACAGAATCTTCCCACTTTACAAGAAAAGCTCAAAGCAATTAAAAATAATTGGAATCGAAAACTGTCATTGTTTAAGTAATTCACATCTTGCATTATTCGCGTAAAAGTGACTGCTCTACATGAATCTTTTAAATTTCGCACTAAAATGTTGAAGAGATTTCTATGCTTTAGAGGTCTGTTAATATACGAGTATTTCTACGTTATGACCCAAGCTACGGTTTTAGCTGCGGCTCAAAGGGCCCGCCTTAACCGCGAAAGTACCACGGACTCGCAGAAAGACGTATATTGTACGAATGATTCGTTCGGTGAGTGAGGTACTTGAAGCCCACTTCCCTTCACCCCCCTTCTGCCTTTCTCTTCCCCTCTCCCTAAATATCTTTAAAGACCGGCAATACACCTGAACCTCTAAAACAATCTATAAGGCAAGCCTATAAGCTATTTCTACTTATAATTATCTCTAAGAAACATATTACATAATATGCTTCATTCATCATCAAGAGCCTCTATAAGTCCACTGCCGGACATAGGTATTTCCATGAAAGATCCAACGAAAGCTCCCATGACATGCATCGATGGTTTGCTCACACTTCCATGTCGGGCCAGCCTGGTGAGCGCAGCGCTGGTACTCTCGCACTAGAGTTTCTGCTTCCGATCACCAGTCTGTGAAATCGGGGATCGGCATACACGGATGGACTTTTCATCATCTGTCGGTCGCCAAAGTCTCATCTGTCAGTCAGCTGGTGCACCGCGTGCAGGGGAGGTTGTCATTTGGAGAAAATATAGAATATTCCCCAGTTCAAAATTCAACAGACAAAATAGATTTTTACTATTACGTTGAAAGTTGAAAAAATTTACGGCTCAAAGGATTTGAAGCTCAAATCATTATGGCTTACGCTGGCCGAATACAATAGTCTATTGAAGATGCCGAAGAGACGTCGAGTCTTGATTACATCGATCGGTACATTATCATCAAAATTGGCTTTTTGTCATGATAATAATATCTTTTAAAATTCTGCTTGCTTATTTTCTCATTTGACAAAAATTCTAACTGTCTTCTTCATAAAATCTGTGTAAACCCTTGTAAGAGCTCAATATTTAAAACTTTCACTAAGCTAATATGTGTTATTGATAAACATTACGTGATCCTTTTAACTACGGGTACAATAGCTTTATCAAACGATTTTGCTTGTTATGTTGCAAACTTGAGAGTACTTTCGTATCCATGGCAGTAAAATGTCAAAGTTGATGGGAAATTAGATTGTTTTGAATGTTGGTTAACATTGAGTTTTAATAGTACGTATTCTTCACACAATTCATCTCCCAGATCATACTTTTTCCACGTTTCCACACGCGGTGAGATAAAGCTATGCCATAGTATTATTAGTACGCTCTGAAAATAAAGTCAATACACGAGCGTACAATAAATAGAATACAATGCAATGAACGCACGAACACACCTACCCAGCATGGTGAGTTTTGAAAACCTCTATAAAAAGTACGCATGTTGCAATACTATCATATTTCTCATCGCAAAAAGATTTATAAATCAAATGGTTGACGGTTTTTAATAATAATTCGTGGCGCTATGCTTACGAGTCTTTGATAGCGATGCTACTACGAATGGAATAGTAAATGACTTTTGGACGAGGCTTTGGCGGCATACTGATGGCAAGTTATCCATTCGAATATGCGGAGCCTAAATCTAAGAGACTGGTGATGAGGAGCGGCATCTCTAGTGCAGGGGCACTGCGCTCATCATCCCACTTGCCGTTTGGTTAGTATGGGAAATTCTTCCATGCATGGCAGCTTTCGTTGGTGCTTTCATTAAAGTCCTCTACCGGATATGTTAGTTATATCTCGTATATTAGGATATGTAAAAAATCGAGTATTCGCCTAAATATTAATTGTTAATATAAAATACATACATACTCGTACATAGAGTTTGATAACATTAATTAATATTAATAAACTGCATTTATTCCGTAAATTCCAGTTAGAAGCAAAGTGTAGCGTCTGGGCAAAATACACTGAACTCCCTAAGCTACAATGATACTATATTGGGTCTGATATTAGAACAAAAAATAATAATCGGGAATTGAAAAAAAGGAATAGAATTCCAGTTTCATTTTCAAATAAGTATCAGTATTTGTAAAGGGTAGCCTATATAATATCAACAAAATGAGAGGTTGCTTGATAATCAAAAATGTTTTTCATACTTTCACTGAGTTTCTCTCAAGATATTTTGTTTCTATTATGAGTTTTGTACTGATTTTACGATAAAACACAAATTATATCTAAAATGATAGACATAAGGTTCATTATAGCAACGAGCATTCAAAAATTCACATTTGTTATAATTATAAATAAAGACTTGTGACCTTAAAAATACCGCTTGCCTGGTGTGGCGATTATCGTAAATTCTTTCATTGTGAGGAGCTTATGTTCTTGAGTCGGACCATTAATAATAGAGATCTAAATCGAAGAGAAACATTAAATGAACTAAAACTTTAATATTTTATGATTTTATTCAATCTTAAGGCTAATTTTATTTTTATTTAAGTTTGATTCGATACCTTCAGGAATGTTGTATAAATTACGTGTATATTGCATGACTATCATAATGTTGTCGTATAAAAACACTCTGTTCGTAATATGAATTGCAAGAGGATGTCATTTATCTAACTGGGTAACACAGAGTATAACATATAATACATTTTCCGAATCCCTTAATAACCGTATTGTGGGACATGAGTAATGGATTTTTTTTTTGAAATTGAATGTTCCGGAATAATATGGAGTATTATAACGATTTGCCGCATTACTTTTTAAATCTTTATTCGTCAAGTGCTCATAGGTGCAAGCTAATTTTGGTAAACGTTTTTGTTATTTGCGTAATGTTATAATAACATAAGTGATTCAGAGTCTAATTACTAAACCTATTTACAAGGTGGTAATGGAGTCCTCCATTCCCTTCCTGAGGAGCCATCTGGGTTCTGTCTCTAAGTAGCACTGCGACCACGTTGTATTCCTGTATGAAAATAACTGGCCGGTGAAATTAAAGGCTGTGAGACATTCGAACTTAGCCCACAGGGGTGGCAATACATCTGGAGTCTATGGACTGCAGTAGCCACTTACAATCAGGTGGACTGTTAGCTCAACTCGACATACACGACTTAACTGATAGCTATGTACTACTAATAAATGTACAAGAATTTATATAATAAATTATCGCTAAATCTTAGTGATTAAATAATCTTTGATAATCGGTTTTTGTCATGCGCAGGCCACACTACGTGTCTATGGATACGCGTAAACAGATTTAGAAGTAAAGCTCCTGGTTTTTACTCGGCTAATCTAGGTACGTATAATTGGGAGGTCATCTTATATAAGAAAATTAACCAAATAGTAATTAGATTGAAAACTCTATAGTTGCAGAGACGAATGTTAAATATACTCATATTGAGTGCAATATTTAAATTCAAATAACTGGAATTTACTCCGAATGAAGATACAATATTTAAACGCAGAACTATTTTGTACCAAATCAGTTTACTTAATAATTACTTAACTCGTATGGTGAAAATTATTTGTGCATTTGTATCTACATCCTCCAGTAACTACCATTGCTATCGACTTTGCATTACCATGCCATGCACTTTCCCGTAAATTACTCATCGACGTGTAAATCATTCATCATTCGTATAATTTCAATTAAACAGAAAAGTTTCAATTATCGAAGTCAGAATTTAACTAGTACTTTAGACAAGAGCTTTCCAAAATGCTTAAGCTCGTTACTACAAGAATAAAGATTAAACAAATTAGTGGACATTACAGAATCTTCCCACTTTACAAGAAAAGCTCAAAGCAATTAAAAATAATTGGAATCGAAAACTGTCATTGTTTAAATAATTCACATCTTGCATTATTCGCGTAAAAGTGACTGCTCTGCATGAATCTTTTAAATTTCGCACTAAAATGTTGAAGAGATTTCTATGCTTTAGAGGCCAAGCTACGGTTTTAGCTGCGGCTCAAAGGGCCCACCTTAACCGCGAAAGTACCACGGCCTCGCAGAACACCGCGAGAAGTAGACGTATATTGTACGTATGATTCGTTCGGTGAGTGAGGTACTTGAAGCCCACTTCCCCTTCACCCTCCTTCTCCCTTTCTCTTCCCCCCTCCTTAAATATCTTTAAAGACCGGCAATACACCTGAACCTCTGAAACAATCTATACGGCAGGCTATTTCTACTTATAATTATCACTAAGAATCATATTACATAATATGCTTCATTCATCATCAAGAGCCTCTATAAGTCCACTGCAGGACATAGGTATTTCCATGAAAGATCCAACAAAAGCTGCCATAACATGCATCGATGGTTTGCTCACACTTCCATGTCGGGCCAGCCTGGTGAGCGCAGCGCTGGTACTCTCGCACTAGAGTTTCTGCTTCCGATCACCAGTCTGTGAAATCGGGGATCGGCATACACGGATGGACTTTTCATCATCTGTCGGTCGCCAAAGTCTCATCTGTCAGTCAGCTGGTGCACCGCGTGCAGGGGAGGTTGTCATTTGGAGAAAATATAGAATATTCCCCAGTTCAAAATTCAACAGACAAAATAGATTTTTACTATTACGTTGAAAGTTGAAAAAAAATTTACGGCTCAAAGGATTTGAAGCTCAAATCATTATGGCTTACGCTGGCCGAATACAATAGTCTATTGAAGATGCCGAAGAGACGTCGAGTCTTGATTACATCGATCGGTACATTATCATCAAAATTGGCTTTTTTGTCATGATAATAATATCTTTTTAAAATTCTGCTTGCTTATTTTTCTCATTTGACAAAAAATTCTAACTGTCTTCTTCATAAAAATCTGTGTAAACCCCTTGTAAGAGCTCAATATTTAAAATTTTCACTAAGCTAATATGTGTTATTGATAAACATTACGTGATCCTTTTAACTACGGGTACAATAGCTTTATCAAACGATTTTGCTTGTTATGTTGCAAACTTGAGAGTACTTTCGTATCCATGGCAGTAAAAATGTCAAAGTTGATGGGAAATTAGATTGTTTTGAATGTTGGTTAACATTGAGTTTTTAATCTATTACAAGTATATATAGTTGTTTGCTTTCACTGTTTAATCAAAAAGTGAAATACTGCACTTTATTACCCACTTAGTCAAATTAACCCACATGACGAAACATCAGAATGGTTTTCTCTCCATCGTTTTTCTCAGTTATTATAAATTTTTATCCACTTTAAGTTGTGCAGTTATAGGAAAAAATTCTTGCATTGATTTAGAAAGTTTTTATTTAAATGTAATTGAAATATAATAAGTTTTATGAATAATACCGTAAGATATTATAATTCTCCTTTATCAACTGTTTTATTTTAAATTTGCTATACCGCAGGATGCACATCCCTGTGATATGTATGTATATAGAATGAGACCAAAGATATTAAGTTATCTATTATTTGATCCCGATGATCGAGACTTATGTAAATTACAGGGTAAAATCATTAATATTTAAGATCCATACTCGTACATACAAACCTACATATAAAAGTATAGGTATCTAACACTGTTATAGCATAAGACTTACTTACACTTTTGGAAAATAAAAACGTGTATCAATATTTACGTATACGTACTTTAATTTTAAGCATTTCACAATAATATCTTTTTCCTACACTTGATTCATTGCTGTTTTTCGAAATAAAGCCGCAATTAAAGAAAATTTATACAGAAGATACGCAAAAAACGTACGATTGTGATCATAAAAAATGATATATATTTATTGGTTATTTCACACTACTATAGTTTGTTAGAAAAACCGTTAAGCATAATAAGGTTCTTTTATTCCACGTGGCGTAACTGTACAACCAAATAGTGAAGTTACTTATAATGTAAATAATGTAATAATTGTTCTTAAATATTATGAAGAGATAATGTGACTTTTTGTGATGTACGATTTTGTATATCGTAAGCTCTAACTTTTCTTTAAAGAATAATTTTTTAGTAATAAAGTTGCTTTATTTCAGATAGATATATCGGCTCAGTTCCAATATTAAAAAAATTATCGTCAGATATGGTGGTGGTGGCGTAAGAGAATCTGCCACCTATCTCCAGTCATGAGTGTCGTAAAAGTAATTTAAAGTGAATTCAACATCGCCAGAAAAAAATTGTGGCTTTCTGTCTGATGACGGCATACTGCTTTGCCAACCCTTTCGTTATGATTAACCTCTTTATGGGCGAGGGCCATTTTCAACAGTTCATATTCTGTTAAAGACGAGAAGAAAAAGAAGTGAAGCTAATATTTAGTTCCAAAATAGAATTAAAACATTCTTGGATCTGGATAAATATTCTATTGTAAAAACCGTCTTGAGAAAACCTAAAATAATTATAAGACATGTGAAGTCCCCCAACCCGTAGTCGAGCAAAGTGGCTGACTCTCCCCAGCTCTACAACCCTCTTAAATATTGAGCGGAGGCCTTTGCTGTATTGGGACATTTACTGGCTGCTACATTACTACTTTTACACACTATATAAACTCAAACCAATAATCCCGGACGCGATAGACAGAGAAACTATTATTTTCTACGTAACGTACAGATTTTATTTTTAATTTAACATTTTTATTTAGTCACAGTTATAAAAGGTAGGTACTGGTACAGAATTGTAGCCATTTATTTACATCTTACGGTATGCAAATTTCACAACAACAATACAACGGCCATAACTAGCGTTGTGAATACTTAACGAAGTCCATGCCGAGATTTGTATGTAAACAACGAAATAAGCAGAGCTATATCAAAATACCGAAATGCGGTGCATAGTTTAACTTTAATATTAAATCTCAGAAAGATTTAAGATGAAAAATACTTCCAGTTCTTTTTGCTTTTATTTTGGGGTGCAACGGGGAACGTATCAGCTGTTTCTCCTAACACCACCATTACGCGAACCGGAGTCATTATATTGGCTGATTGTCAAGGTCAATCTGGTAAATAAAGTGTAGACGGCAAAGCCATGAAATGCCGAACCCATAGCCAACAGACTAGTGATGGGAAGCAGAATTAATAGTGCAATAATCTCGACACTACTAACCACCACGACTGATCCATCTGCCCCGTGCAGTGAGTACGGGCCGTATGACAACCGTTTTATTTTTCTATTATTAGATTGGGGTGAAAAATGAGTTAACTATCCACCCGATGGTAAGTAGCTACTCCAGCTCATAAACACTTGCGAACAACTTCACTCGGTGAAGGTTACAAATACGTTTTCACCCCTGAGGATTAAGATGTAATGCTGGCTCTCTATATCTTGCCAACCGAAACACAGCAGTAATTGCGCTGCTGTTGCGTGTATACGACAGAAATGGGTAAGAGGCTAGGCAGAGAAGGAAGCCTATGGGTGACATGCGAGAGTGCTTAGGTATATGTCTGTGCATAACCACTACTGGACAAGGGCATTCCCATGAAAGTCCCAACAAAAGCAGGCAAGCTATGCACAAAGGATTTGCCCATACTCACTGTATTAGTTAGGTGAGTTGGTGAGCGCTGAGCCTCTCATTTAAGGAGATACTCCACTTCACTATTCTGCAGCATGTTTTGCGGTATAGTCGGATGGATTTTGCTCTATCATTCGGTCGTCAGACTTGACATATGGATGAAAAGTTTATATATTCCTTTTTACACTCATTTAAGTACTTGTTTCATATAAAATAAAAATTTTAACTCAATGTTTATTATTTTATTTAAATTCATTTATTAAGTATTAATCTAGACGTAGTATACATTGATGATTCACTTAAAGAATTCTTATACGAAAATAGTTTATGCGAAGAATTGAAAAACATCTAAAGAGAAGAAAGTTATAAAAATAACAGAAATAGAAACAGTAAGTAGCCAAGTACCATGTTTTTCCACAAAATGACACGAACAAAATGTTTTCTTCTTTTGCAAAGGTCTCGTTTGCAAAAGTTATCACAAAAATAAATCTCCTTAAACAAGTTTCCATCAAAACTCCTTTAAGGATCAAATGGTGCTGGAAGTCTTCAACTTTTTAATATCATTCAATCCATTAAGTTCACGTCAAGACACAAGAAACTAATTTAAAGAAAAAGTGTCTTAGAATATTTATTTATTTATTCTTTATTGTTAGCCTTAAGCTTAAGGTTATAATGGGCGGACTTAATGCCAAGTGGCATTCTCTACCAGTCAACCCTTGTTATGGTGAAAGGTCAAAACAATGAAAAAAAAAATATAGAATATTTTTATCATTAAATTATTATCTTCCTGTCAATAGCTACATGTTTTTCTTTGACAAATTGTTTACAAGTCTTGTTAAAAACTAGTTTCTTAACTTTTTGGTTCACGTAAACGAGGGGATAAAAACGAACCGAGGGTGTAACAATAAACGTATACACATACGAGTACCTCATGTCTGATGTACCTAATGGATGGATGTCTGCACTGACATTACTCTTACTGTCATAACGACGGGCAGACTTATTACAGGTAGACTACCCCATTCAACATCGAATAAATATACCTCAATACCGACCTTCTCTCATGGCAGCAGTTCTGACAATGTGCATAATATATAAATCTCTGAAGCATACTTCTTGGTAGCCTTTTTGGAGCCCCATGATCATATTTATAGGTGGCGCATTTTTTTTATTCCACAAGCCATAATTAGGTTATTATAATTAGGTTAGGTATATCATAAGAATAATGATGCATCGTGATTTTTTAAAAATTAAATATGATATTTAATATTTACGATACTATGTTTGAAGTGAATTTCAGTAATTCCGATTTCCACAGCCACACGGAATACGTAACAATGATTTATTGATATATTTCATTACATCATCTTTATTGACGTTAAAATAAATTGTGTTGGACCTTTTTTACGAAAATAGAACTGAAGATTTATATTTGCCAGATGTTGGGGGATTGTCAGACTATCCATCAAGTCATACTATCTACAATACGGGGATCTACAATATGTACCCTAGAGAGCAGAAAATATTTTTATTTCGCAAAGGAAAAGAAGTGTATCAAATTGTTAGGAAGTAAATAGAAACGATTCAGCCCAATAATGTTTGAACTTAATTTTCTTACAACGATATTATTTTATATCGAACTTGTGACAAAGCACGGCTCCACAAAAATGTGTAAATAAGTCCTATTAAAAGGAAATGTTCCTGTGTTATATGTGAACGCTCATATTCATCACGTAAAAGTTTGCCCCGAACGGAATTCGAACCCGCAATCCTCAGCTTCGAAAGCACGCACTACTCTTGGTTACCGGGTTGTACTACTTCAACTTAAGTCTGGCACTCTTGAGGTGTTTGGGATGTGTCAGAGGTACATTTTATCGAAATTTCCTATAAATGTCTTTCAGGTACGGTTACGGTCAGGCACTGCAAACTCTTGGTTACCGTGTGTCCACCGCGCTTACCGAGTAACCCACTCAGGTTACTGTGTAGCCACTAAGCGTGCCGTGTACCAACTAAGCTTACCAAGTTACCACTAAGGTTACGTTGCCTGATGACAGCGTGGTGTTGTGGTTAGCGTACCTGAACGCCGAGTGGTTTTCAGGCCTGGTAGTGTTGTGTTCGTCCCGTGTCTCTGACACTACATCGGACCCTTTGTGTGATGTTATTGCAAAAGCGCTATATTAGATATAGGCAAGACCAGTGAGCGCCTCTGTGTTTGCGCATACACTTAGAGCACAACAATTAACTCCTACGCAGTTGACAACTGCTGATAGTATTCGGAAGTTGTCACCGTGGTCGAAATAGGCCAGGAGGACATTCTCCTCACCATTCCTATCCACTAAGTGCCGAGCCTGAGTTTCCTGCCAAAACAAATGGTTGATAATTTTAAAATCTCAAACATACTTTGATAACTTCACAGTGGTATACTGTACAAGATCTTGGTTGTATGCCAATGCTCTCAGTTGGTACCCGCAAGTCATGGAGGTCATCAAAAAAGCTACTAACACACTGCATTTCTTGTACCGGCTCTAACATTTTCTGGCCACAAAGACAAAGAGAATGCTAGTTCAAACACTGGTTCTACCTTTATTGGATTACGCAGATGTATGCTACACTGATTCATCTCAAGAACTTCTAAACAAACTGTTTGGTCAATAATTTTATTCGCTTTTTTCGGCTTACGGGAATTCGATCACGTTTTTTCTTTTCGTTCTCAGCTTAAATGGTTGCCTGTCCGACTCTGTAGATCCCACTGATACTCACAGATGGCACACTGTTCCTTATTTACTATCTTACACTGTCTATTTGTCCGTGTATTTTTAAGTGCAAATTTCAATATGAGGCAGATTCACACGACCGTTTCTCCGTTCCACGGATAATCCTACTCTACATGTTCCCTTCTACCGTACTGGCTTTACAAACAACTCTTTTACCTCTGACGCTGTTAGCGAATACATATAAGCAGCAAAAAGCAAGGTATCGTTTAAATGTTTGCTCTGGTATCACTATTTAACAATTTAGTGTTCGTTTGGAGAGCAGTAATAATTACTTTTAGGTGCTTAAAAAGAAACTGTCATCATCTATATATGTATGCTTATATTTGTGTAGTATGTATGTATTTATGGATGATATATAATTATGTATATTATGTACGTATCTTTAAATTAATGGACAAATATGGGTAAAAAGGAAAGGAAAAAGGATTGGATATCCTTTTGCCTTTTCTTTTTACCTATGACAATTTTCTGCTCAATCCTCTCTCTGAATTCCTCTTAGCATTCATTTAGCATTTTGTACATTGTACATATAAAGAATAGATAAATAAATAAATTAAGCAAATATCCCACCATTAAGAATAAGCCTCCTCACCTGACAAGCGGTTCACCTGATAGAAAGTTGTAACCCTTAGGGTTCCGGATATATGAAGGAAATAACATCTCAAATATATCAAACCAGTCTCAAACAGTCGGGCAGCTTCTAAGGTGCGAGATATCTGGTACCGAAATTGCAAATCAAATTGTGTCGTTCTATATATTAAGATGCATTTGCTGAAACAATAGTCAAAAGAATTGATTTGGTATATCGATTTTATAATATTTTTTATA
Source organism: Bhutanitis thaidina (assembly GCA_029286595.1). Taxonomy (NCBI): domain Eukaryota; kingdom Metazoa; phylum Arthropoda; class Insecta; order Lepidoptera; family Papilionidae; genus Bhutanitis; species Bhutanitis thaidina. The sequence continues at coordinate 5,486,677 of JAGSMS010000009.1, read as the reverse complement.
CATAAAATAATATTTAACAATACCCAAGGTTTGAATTTGTTTGATATTTTTGTATACAACAGAAAATATAGAAATTTCTAAAAAAGTAGCAGTTACACGTTCATATATAAAAACTAAAATTTCGTTCGGAGACATTTAGTCACCATATCTTTAAACTTGTACAATGCTATAATGAGAATATGTATAATTACTATAATTTAAGAGAAACGTAAGCTTTCTATATATTATGGACTGAAAATTATCTATATTGTTAGGAACATTTTATTATTTAAGTTACACAGTAGACCGGATGATTTTGCGTACAGTATATTATGCGATGCGAATATATCGACTCTCTTATTGATTATGAGAGAACATTTAAGACATTTACAAAATATTAAGAATTTACAAATTAGAATAATTAAATATTTAGTAAACAAGAAAATTTTAAAAACAATTCAAATAGACTATAATAATTTATTCACTATATGTAAAATATTGCCAATGTAAATTGATGAATTTAAACTACCTAAACTAACTAAACGATTAAGAGAGAGCAGATTCATGGAAGCTACTCCTAAATATTACTATGGAAAAAGATTATTTAGTTCCAAAAATAAATAGAATTCTAACGTGGAGCCTATAGAAATTGTGTAAAAACATAGTATAGGTTTAAACAAAAAGTTTGTAATTATCTTTAGCGTCAGGTAGGTTATGATTGTATATTGAGTCTAATTTCGCAAACAAATTGTTTGATGATATATAATTTATGTATGTATGTATATATTCACACCTTGTTCCCAACGGGGTAGGCAGAGACAATCTTTTTCCACTTGCTACGGTCTTGACATCTTTTGCTTCTCCCACTTTCATCAATCTTCGCATGCATGTTCGTTGGTTTAGAGTACTCTTGACCTGGCCTTTTTTCAGAACATCTCCGATATGATCGTGAAATGTTCACCTTGGTCTTCCTCTCCCGATTCTACCATTTACACTCGCCTCATATATTTGTTTCGTCAACCTACTTTCATTTATCCTATCCACATGTCCAAACCAGTTCAGCATCCCTTTCCCAATTCGTGTCACTAAAGACTGTAACTTTATTGTAAGATGGAAAAGAAATTAAAATTTTGGGATTTCAATATAGATATTGATTTTCGATCGTCTTTTTATTTTATAATAAACCAGAATATTCCTTTTTTTATTTCTTAATAACATAAAAGATGCTCTAATTACAACCAGTGTAAAGTAACTCTTATTTATCTACTGAAGTAAGTTAATATATTTACAATATCAATAGCTTTTACAGACAATACACTTGGTGAGGCCCGTGCTTGGGGCTATAGAACCTGCGAAAGCCGTGGTTAGCGATTAGCCGCGACACTTTGATACATGCACCGGGTCGCGGGTTCGACTCCCGCACGAAACAAGTATTTTTATTAATTACAAATAACTATTCCTGGTCCATGTGCAATGAATGCATGTAAAATTGGCACCGGGAAAATTCAATTACAGTGGAGATAACATTTTATTTAAATCTAATCATTCAGGTATATCGGACACTCACACACGGACATCCAGTTTTAAATTTGGAACAAAGAAACGTCAGTGATATTTGTATGATGAATGTTTTAATCATAAATTCATAATTATTCATAATTTTTATCCATTATAGAAATGTTTAAGCCTTGCGGGATTGATTTAATGGAAAAGATGTAGTGCTGTGTGTTACATAATTACGGTGCCGTTAAACTTTACACTTGGCTATTACATTCCGCTGAGAAAAGTATTGTTGTTTGCAATCTCGTTAAAGTGGACTACAAAGTCAGAGCAATAAAAGAGTTTTCGCGTTCAGACCTCTTCATTTGTAGTTTCAAACCTTGTTACCAATGGAATTAGAAAATTAATGAAACTTTACACGCTTTTCCTAATTCATTTTTTTTATTTTCAGTAGATTTAAAAGGTTGATTTGAATTATGCTTTCGATATTGTAATTCGATTACTGTACTTTACGGATCGATCAATTAATCGTAGATCAAATCGATAGTTAAGATTAAAGAAAATGAAGATGACGATACGTCTATAACATTATTATCAATATCTAAAAGCTGCAATACATTTTTATTGGGTTAGAGTAAAGAACCTGGTGGTAATTGGCTGCTGTGCTGCATCCCATGAATACGTGGAATCAACTTCAATTATCACCCCTGTTGAAAAAGATACAGCCCGTTATTACAGTACTGGCTCTCTCATCCCTTCAACCTGAAAGACAGCAGTGGCTGCATTGCCAATCAACGAAATAAATGAATAAGAGTGTGGTCCCTACCTAGACAGCTCCTAGGCAGAGAAAGACCACCACCCGATAAGCGATCTTCAAGAAGTAGCTAAAAACTAAAATGGTACTGAAGCCATGTTTTACGATAAATGTATGAAAAACCAAAGCCTTATAAGTGTCACTGTCTGTCTGGATGTCCGTCTGTCCGGCCGTATGTCACAGATCTCAAGATCGTATACGGAATGAGTTACAGACCTGAAATTTTAATATTTGGTACAGAATGTTGACCCAAAACCGAATATTGAATTAGAAATTCAATTAAATTATTTTACAGAAGGGGATCCCCCTCCCCTTGCATGAAAAAGGAGCTGAAGTTTTTTCCGAAAAGGAGGCTACATTATCTAGATGGAATTGAAAAAGGACAAATTTTTTTATTCTTTATTATGTTCAAAAATAAATAATTGAAGGGCCGTTTTTGTAACTTTAAAATTAGTAACCATAAAACCATAGTTGATATCGAATAGCCGGACATAAAACTGCTCTATGTTATATGGTACTAAAAATGTTTTAACTTTTAAGGCTTGATTGAAAGTATGTGCTGTAAGACATCCTTTGCATCTGAAGCCGTCTTACGATGTTCACTCAAACGTGAACTAATTATTTATCTTACGTATTGTATTTCTATTTTTATTACGGTGGTTTATAGTAAAATTTTCTATTCGCTAAATAATATCCAATAATACACTTTATATAGTCTAATAACCTATCGTTAGATCGAATCGTTACAAATTGCTTTGGCAATTATTTATGTGAAATAATAATGTTTTTCCTTTTATAAGTATATCTTTTTGTTATTTCGCTTGAAATTGGATAAAAATATTTTTTAAAATATATTGAATACAATTTTTAAATATGATTTAATTACATAAATTATTAATTATTATACATAAATGTCGAATTTCACAAGTACCAAGTTGCAATTAACAGCTTTTTTAATATAGTAAGTAACTTAATATCATAGTAATTCTTTCGATTTAATTATCTCTGGATGTGGAATCAGTTTCAGTTTCAGTGTAGACGTACGCGACATATTTACGTTTACTTTATTATATTTAACAGGAAATGTAACATTTCACTTTAGTTCCTAGATTTACTTTTGTTATCAATGCAAGGTGAACATGCTTATAGGTGTCCGCGGGGTGGTGATCAGAGGGTCTCTATGCACGATGGTTGTGCTTCCTAGCTTTGAAGAGAACTTTCGGAGAGTGAAATATTTTAAAATAAGATTTGCGGCGCTTGTCAGCGGGCCAACGATTTCTAAACCAGGCACCTCGCACCTTCGACGCTTACCGTTCTGAATAATTTGTGTTTGGAATATTTGCGGTGATAAATACTGCTTCTCATTGGAATTAAGTTTTTGCGGTATGGAATTTTGTCAATTTGTACTGCCCGTCGGACGCAATAATTTATTCAGAGCTTTACCTAGTGTATAGTATATCATAATAACATAAAGCCCGAAGCATATTATTTCAGTACACGATTTCCAATTTAATTAAACACGTGATCCTAACCTTAATGGAATTCTTGTCCTCACAATTAATTCTAAACACTCCCGCTAAAAGGTGGTTCAAGTGAACAGACCACGGACTCGATTAATGTACCCTGCTGTCGCTCGTTGACACTAATGGATTTCCGGCTATTACATGCGTAATAAGTAGGTTCTGATTTATGCTATAATATAATATCATAAATGAAATTAGTCGAATAAAGAACCTATATAATACACGACATATTAAAGAATGAGTCTTTAACGATTTAAGTTTCTCGTTGTGATAGAATATGCAATGTTGTTATTGGCAGCGTAAGGATAGGGCTCGCCACATAGCGCCAAAATTGACAACCGTTGGGGACGAAAGGTTCTTGAGTGGCGGCCTCATACAATCAAATGCAGTGCAATGAACTGCACAATATTGCAGAAGTCGATGGATGCAGGAGGTTCGGGAACTTACTTTGTGGCAATCATTCGGGCCTATGTTTAGCAGTGGACGTGCGAAAAGAAAAAAGAAGAAGAAAGAAAGAATATTGTACAGTGATCTGATATCAAGATCGTAACAATAGAAAACAAATCTTTTTACAATTACACTACACTACATACTATAATAATTTAGAAAAAGTAAAACGGGGTAAGTGTTAATTAAATGAAATCCAATGACACAAGTTTAACGATGCTCTGTACAATTTTGGCAAAATGTTCTATAGCAATGGTTTACCAACCTCCAAGAACCAACTAGAATGGTGAAAATGTACTGCATTGCGGTACATTGGGGCTGATATAAGTGAAAATTAATTTGTACCTGGTCAAAGCTCTAAAATGCGTCTATAATACACACGTAAGACAGACGGATTACCTCTTAGTCATTTTCTTAAATAGTGTGCATAATTAGAATATGACATATTTCATTCAATTCAAATCAAATCATTTATTCAAGATAGGAAACATACTTTTCACATTTCACATCGAACGTATTTTTTAAATCTACCACTGTTTCCTAAGGAGGTTTCTCTGACTTTGAAGAAACTGGCGAAAGAAACTCCGTAGGAAAATCTAATATTTCAATTCTAGAAACGACTTGGGTTCGATCAACTCATTCACCGGGGTTATTATCATCCAAATATTCCTTTACATTATAGTAATCCTTTTAAAAGTCTTTATTTAACAATTTTTAAATATGATTTAATTACATAAATTATTAATTATTATACATAAATGTCGAATTTCACAAGTACCAAGTTGCAATTAACAGCTTTTTTAATATAGTAAGTACCTTAATAACATAGTAATTCATTCGATTTAATTATCTATGGACGTGGAATCAGTTGCATTTCAGTGTAGACGTACGCGACAAATTCACGTTTACTTTATTATATTTAACAGGAAATGTAACATTTCACTTTAGTTCCTAGATTTACTTTTGTTATCAATGCAAGGTGAACATGCTTATAGGTGTCCGCGGGGTGGTGATCAGATGGTCTGTATGCACGATGGTTGTGCTTCCTAGCTTTGAAGAGAACTTTCGGAGAGTGAAATATTTTAATATAAGATTTGCGGCGCTTGTCAGGCGGCCCAACGATTTCTGAACCAGACACCTCGCACCTTTGACGCTTACCGTTCTGAATAATTTGTGTTTGGAATATTTGCGGTGATAAATCTGCTTCTCATTGGAATTAAGTTTTTGCGGTATGGAATTTTGTCAATTTGTACTGCCCGTCGGACGCAATAATTTATTCAGAGCTTTACCTAGTGTATAGTATATCATAATAACATAAAGCCCGAAGCATATTATTTCAGTACACGATTTCCAATTTAATTAAACACGTGATCCTAATGGATCACGTGTTTAATTAAATTGATCCCTTAATGGAATTCTTGTCCTCACAATTAATTCTAAACACTCCCGCTAAAAGGTGGTTCAAGTGAACAGACCACGGACTCGATTAATGTACCCTGCTGTCGCTCGTTGACACTAATGGATTTCCGGCTATTACATGCGTAATAAGTAGGTTCTGATTTATGCTATAATATAATATCATAAATGAAATTAGTCGAATAAAGAACCTATATAATACACGACATATTAAAGAATGAGTCTTTAACGATTTAAGTTTCTCGTTGTGATAGAATATGCAATGTTGTTATTGGCAGCGTAAGTATAGGGCTCGCCACATAGCGCCAAAATTGACAACCGTTGGGGACGAAAGGTTCTTGAGTGGCGGCCTCATACAATCAAATGCAGTGCAATGAACTGCACAATATTGCAGAAGTCGATGGATGCAGGAGGTTCGGGAACTTACTTTGTGGCAATCATTCGGGCCTATGTTTAGCAGTGGACGTGCGAAAAGAAAAAAGAAGAAGAAAGAAAGAATATTGTACAGTGATCTGATATCAAGATCGTAACAATAGAAAACAAATCTTTTACAATTACACTACACTACATACTATAATAATTTAGAAAAAGAAAAACGGGGTAAGTGTTAATTAAATGAAATCCAATGACACAAGTTTAACGATGCTCTGTACAATTTTGGCAAAATGTTCTATAGCAATGGTTTACCAACCTCCAAGAACCAACTAGAATGGTGAAAATGTACTGCATTGCGGTACATTGGGGCTGATATAAGTGAAAATTAATTTGTACCTGGTCAAAGCTCTAAAATGCGTCTATAATACACACGTAAGACAGACGGATTACCTCTTAGTCATTTTCTTAAATAGTGTGCATAATTAGAATATGACATATTTCATTCAATTCAAATCAAATCATTTATTCAAGATAGGAAACATACTTTTCACATTTCACATCGAACGTATTTTTTTTTATTTCTTAATGTAGTGGCTTCCTTCCACCACATTAGCGATTATCTAAAACAATAAAATTTTATGAAAACTGACGATTTTTTAGCGAACGGGAAGAAGGTGCTGCCGGTGCGTTGCCGGTCTTCAAGGATATTTGGGGAGGAGGACGCAGGAGGATCAAGGGCTACCTGATTCACCCAATGAATCACAGAAGCACAAGATGCCTCTTCTTCACGTCTGTATTCTGCGAGGCTGTGGTACTACCGCGGTCGAACTGTCACATTCGAGCAGAGTCAAAGCCGCCGCCTGGCTCTAATAGGTGCAAAGAACATGATGCGAAAAATCGAAATAAATCGAAGTGTACGCTTTGGCATGTAGTATCAGTCCCTATTGTTCCCATGAGTGACGTAAGAGTCGACTAAGGGAAAATCGTTAACAATCTCACTCACTATGGCAGATTAACAATCACAAAAAGACTCGAACTGATCACGGACAGCGTCGTCTTAGGTGCGAGATATATTGTCCAGCATCGGCTCGACACGTTAAGGGTTACGACTGACGTTAGAAACTGTGTATAATACGTGTCGTGAACGCACGTAGAAACCCTCGCTTTTTACACGTAATTTTTTTCAGTCGATGCATATTCTCACATACCAGTCTTATTTCATTCACATTATGCCATAAAATGAGATGCGGTCCGGATATATATAGTCAGATGCATACACCGTTAGAGAGCGACGTGCTCCATTTTCGGACTGACATTCTCATGAGAAGTATTCCGCCATTTGTTGAAAGCTACGACGTTTTGCAGGCATTTGCCGTAGTCGTCTCTTACTACACAGAAGATTTTATTATTACATGCGTAATAAGTAGGTTCTGATTTATGCTATAATATAATATCATAAATGAAATTAGTCGAATAAAGAACCTATATAATACACGACATATTAAATAATGAGTCTTTAACGATTTAAGTTTCTCGTTGTGATAGAATATGCAATGTTGTTATTGGCAGCGTAAGTATAGGGCTCGCCACATAGCGCCAAAATTGACAACCGTTGGGGACGAAAGGTTCTTGAGTGGCGGCCTCATACAATCAAATGCAGTGCAATGAACTGCACAATATTGCAGAAGTCGATGGATGCAGGAGGTTCGGGAACTTACTTTGTGGCAATCATTCGGGCCTATGTTTAGCAGTGGACGTGCGAAAAGAAAAAAGAAGAAGAAAGAAAGAGTATTTTACAGTGATCTGATATCAAGATCGTAACAATAGAAAACAAATCTTTTTACAATTACACTACACTACATACTATAATAATTTAGAAAAAGAAAAACGGGGTAAGTGTTAATTAAATGAAATCCAATGACACAAGTTTAACGATGCTCTGTACAATTTTGGCAAAATGTTCTATAGCAATGGTTTACCAACCCTCCAAGAACCAACTAGAATGGTGAAAAATGTACTGCATTGCGGTACATTGGGGCTGATATAAGTGAAAATTAATTTGTACCTGGGCAAAAGCTCTAAAATACGTCTATAATACACACGTAAGACAGACGGATTACCTCTTAGTCATTTTCTTAAATAGTGCGCATAATTAGAATATGACATATTTCATTCAATTCAAATCAAATCATTTATTCAAGATAGGAAACATACTTTTCACATTTCACATCGAACGTATTTTTTTTAAATCTACCACTGTTTCCTAATGAGGTTTCTCTGACTTTGAAGAAACCGCCGAAAGAAACTCCGTAGGGAAAATCTAATATTTCAATTCTAGAAACGACTTGGGTTCGATCAACTCATTCACCGGGGTTATTATCATCCAAATATTCCTTTACATTATAGTAATCCTTTTTAAAAGTCTTTATTTAACAATTTTTTTAAACCAATTGATACTTTGCGCACTTTTATATTGAAAGCACGTATAAATCTGTACATAAAAAACATGTTATGTTGTTTATTGTTGAGTGTTCAGTGTTGATGATATAATAAGTTAATAAAAGCCGTCTTTAAGTAATGTGTTGTGTCACTCTCCATCACCACCATGAACAACCAAATATTACAATCGCGATCCTAATATGGAGACGAGAGAGACTAATAGCTAGAGTTTATGTACAACAGTGGATTACTTATAGGATTCAGCTTACTAATTTCTGCCACCAATGCAACTACTGTTGTCTTCGAGTTTGAGGGGTGAAGAGACACGGTTTAATAACAGGTCCTGTGTATTTTCGGACTGACATTCTCATGAGAAGTATTCCGCCATTTGTTGAAAGCTACGACGTTTTGCAGGCATTTGCCGTAGTCGTCTCTTACTACACAGAAGATTTTATTTATTACGCCGCCACCACACGTTATAAAAGAAGTAACGTATTTTTTTTTTTATTTCTTAATGTAGTGGCTACCTTCCACCACATTAGCGATTATCTAAAAACAATAAAATTTTATGAAAACTGTCGATTTTTTTAGCGAACGGGAAGAAGGTGCTGCCGGTGCGTTGCCGGTCTTCAAGGATATTTGGGGAGGAGGACGCAGGAGGATCAAGGGCTACCTGATTCACCCAATGAATCACAGAAGCACAAGATGCCTCTTCTTCACGTCTGTATTCTGCGAGGCTGTGGTACTACCGCGGTCGAACTGTCACATTCGAGCAGAGTCAAAGCCGCCGCCTGGCTCTAATAGGTGCAAAGAACATGATGCGAAAAATCGAAATAAATCGAAGTGTACGCTTTGGCATGTAGTATCAGTCCCTATTGTTCCCATGAGTGACGTAAGAGTCGACTAAGGGAAAATCGTTAACAATCTCACTCACTATGGCAGATTAACAATCACAAAAAGACTCGAACTGATCACGGACAGCGTCGTCTTAGGTGCGAGATATAATGTCCAGCATCGGCTCTCGACACGTTAAGAGTTACGACTGACGTTAGAAACTGTGTATAATACGTGTCGTGAACGCACGTACAAACCCTCGCTTTTTACACGTAATTTTTTTCAGTCGATGCATATTCTCACATACCAGTCTTATTTCATTCACATTATGCCATAAAAATGAGATGCGGTCCGGATATATATAGTCAGATGCATACACCGTTAGAGAGCGACGTGCTCCATTTTAGCAAAACGTGAGCATTCAATATATAGAAATGCTGTTCGAAGTACGCTATTTAATTAAATAGTTTTTCAGGTTACTTATATATTTGTAATTTTTTTTATTGTTATACACTTCTTTATATGTCATGTAAGAGGCAACTAAGGAATAAAACATGAAAATCTCATCGCAATCTTCATGAGTAAAGCTGAAGAAGTTCGCAACCCTTTATCCTTCATCTTCAACCCTCTTCTGGCGGAAAGCGGATTACGCAGTCCCGTATGGCTGGCTACCCTTATGGGTGACAGGGGTGAGTACAAGGGTGTCGTTCTAATATTATAAATGTTAAGCTTTATATATATTAAGCGAGCTTTCATCCGCGGGTTTTGCAGGATAACAGTAACCTATGTCCGTTTCCGTGTCTCAAGGTATCTCTGTACCAAAATTAGTTCAGCTGCTTATGAGTGAATGATAAACATTAAAACACACAAATATGAATAGCACACATGGTATGGATCGGTGAATACATCTGTAGCCCTTAGCCGGATTTTTTATGGGATTTCCTTTACTTGTCTTTGAAGACTATTACGTTGGTATTATTAGGTTGAGACGGGGTATGAAGTGGTAGGTTTTATTTCATCTCTAGCACGCATCAGACGCTACTACACATAAAATATTAGTAACTAATTTAATAATATAATAGACTTATCGCTGGCATGTTCCAATTATCTACTTAACTCTCGAGCCGAAGTGTCTATGTCATCTTTGTGATCACACTTAGAAATTCTAAGTATGTTAAAGTAAACAACGTCTTGACTTAAGTAGTATAATGGACTTAGTGTTGATCAGCTTAGCGAAAAGCGTTGTTACAATCATTTAAAAATCACATTGAACTTGTTAGCGAATTCTTTTACAGATATATTTTTGAATGTGTGATAAGTAATGACGTCATGATCACCAGCAATACCTTTGATGCGGCAGATGTTTTTGGGCGTTGATGATTAACAACTTTTGAAAAGGAAAATAATTTAATTTTAGAACATATACAATTAATCCATTGCATCATTTAAAAGTTAATAGATACCGAGTTACCACGTGCTCGGCGGTGAACAGTTTAGTATTTCAATGTTAGTGGATTTCAATACTATTCCTTTATAATTAAGGCCTAAAATGTATATGACATTATTTTGTATCCTACTTTATAATATATGTTGCTGCGTGTAGCGTTGCTGATCCTTGAGCTAATTCTTAATCTCTACGTAAATATAGATATAATGTGACGCAGCATACGCAAAAACGTTTGTTTTCCCAAAGGATCCCTAAGCGACTCATTAATCTTTCATTCAGGATCTGTCTCTGTCTTTACGAATGTCGCATTTATGCAGGGTTGTTTTCGGAGCGCCTAAAATGTATGAATAGTAGTATGACTTTCAACTAGTCGATTAATATTCAGTTCTGTATTTGTCCAAAACTAATTTGTGCTTATTCCATAAGTGTACAACTAACAAAACTTTTTTAAAAGGATATCGCAATTAATCCATCGTAAAAATATTTATAGAAGTAGTAATAGTAGTATAAAAGTAGTAGCAGAGACAACATAACAGCTTTTTATCCAAATGAAAACCTTATCTGCATGTTATTAGCTAACAAACGAGACTATGGCAATCGAATGATGCAGGAAATGCACCCCAAATACTTTTGATAGGCAGAAGGATCACTCGTGAGAGGGTACCGTATATTTTTCTCGCTAACATTTTAAGTATGGCCTTTATGATATAGGCAAGCCTTCCCTGAAAGGTATGAAAGCTTTTGTTGGCGAAAAATACAGCAATGGATTTAGACAGGATGATGATGAAGAAAATTCATCACAAAATCTCCAGAGGCGATCTATCTAAATTACGCACGCCTAGCGTGACAATTAAGACAAATTGGGACAGGATTATGGCCAGCGGAAAACTTAAATAGACAATTAATGAAGAAGAAGGAAGAAAGGTCGTGACGTCGTACCATACCAAAAATCTTATTACCAGATACCACCTTAAACCACCATAAGGCCCCTGGAATGACGTTGTGGTTTCATTTCTTACAGTAAAAGATATTTTGAAATCCATTAGGAATTTTCTTGTAATTTCTTTCTAATAATGACTTGCATTTTTTTCCTAATGCAAGCAATCTTCCTATTGTCGGAAATTGTGTTATTACGGAAATTGTCATCGTCGATATTGTCAGGTTATATTTTCAGATGCTATGTTGCCAAAAGTGATTTCCAAAAGGCTGCAAGTTTTTTCTTCTTTAATATAATATTACGAGCTACGGTTATAGTTCACGCACAGAGATTGAAAATAAAGATAAAATATCAGAACGAACAAATTTGCAGACCCGTGACGTGCAGCATCGTCTAAGGAGCGAGATGTATAGTGCTGCGATGGCCTACCCGCATGCCAAACGTGGCTATTATGGCAAATCGTCCTTGTGGGTGGATTGGCGATGCCCTTTTACCGTTAACCACGTGTTAAACAGATTTTTTTGGTTCCCGGGAAACGTGCTCCTCATGCTTATGCAAATGAAAAGCGAACGCTCCGGCAGTCCGCCACTGAGCTATAAAGGCTCTCATCGATACAAATATCGATAAATTATTACGGATGAAAACTAAAAAAAATAGCAAAAAGTAACTGCGTGCAAATGCTCACTGCTGGGCAAAGTCCTTCTCACAAATATTTTGAGAGAGTTTATTTGATATGTATTTTAGCTTCTATATCTATTTATGAAATTAGTCCATAGATATAGAACTGTATACAGGAAATAAATTCAAGTAATTTATACACGAAACTCTAAGCGACCAGAAATAATTGGAATCGCAAATTGTCTCTAAAGTGTCTATTATTCAAACAATTCACGTTCTGCCATTCCCTGATTTGAATAATAGCGCCACCGCTGCGTTAAATTATCTTTTTAACTTTGTGGGATTTATTTAAGTATTGAATGGAAGAAAGGGTTAACAGCGTTTGTTAAATTTGTTGCATTAACGTTGCGTAAACATTTAAAAACTCCTCTCACGTGTTAAATATGTTTTGAAACATATAAAATACAATTATCTAAAACAAGAATTGAGTAAGAATAAGATGTAAGAATATATGAATAGGTGAGTGTATATACTTACATATTTATACACTTACTGTTTAACGCAGAAACCATATTTATATGGCTTAAAATGGCGATTACAAAAATATCTGGCGACCAAATTTCTATAGAATGCACTTAAAAACCGTCTGGTTCATTTTCACCATTTCCACATTAATATTATAAATCATTCTAATTATAACAATCATTTATTTCATTGGAATTGCTACAAATAATGAAGATGAATAGGTGAATACGTGAGGTATTCACACATAATTCATATTAATGTGTTTGTATGTATGTATGTATATATCTGTGTTGGTATTTCTGTAAATATTATAGTATGTATTTGTACATCTATGTGTATGTGTAGATACGTATGGTTATAAATTTATATATGTTTTAATTATGTAGTATATTTCTCAATTAGCCTTTTCATATTTATATTATTTTTAATTTGATGCACCTATCACCACATTATTATTAAGATAAATTATTAGTTCACCTAATAATTTATCCTTCACAATAGTAGTACGCGAACATTACTTAAACTCGTTGAGGCTATTAACTTTTTTTTTTAAAGAAAAAGCGGCAAGAAACGCCTGAATAGTTTTCTGTAACTGTTGTTTGTTCTTAATAGTTTGAGATAATCTTTACTATATAATTAAGATGTTTTTCTTAAATGATCTTTAAACGGTGTTTTAGGGTTTATACCAGTTTTATACGTGGTAGAACTAAGCGGCGGCTTTAGCCACTGCTCGAATGGGCAGGCTCGAACGGGGTTGTACCATGGTCTCGCACAACCAGCGTTTTGTGCTTCTACGTTTGGTCAGTGTGATAACCGAAGGCCCACTATTTTATGGGACCTAATGCGTGACCAAATACTTTCGATAAGGAATCAAGGTTATGATTAGCTTAGCTTTCAGTTATGAAGAACTTATCAAAAGTAATACTAGCTAATGTTTAAAATATGACTCGGGGTAGATCTAGCTAATACTTTCGGAAGTTATGAATATGATTATAAAATTATAAATTAAACAATATTACTGAAATTAACATTCAGTTCTCATAGTCGTCGATTACTATACTCTCGAGATGAAGTGGGTTGGCAGATTCCTTTATGCTGCCGCTACATAGCTTATGTTTACATATAAATGGTTTATTCAGAGTTTTTTGTGTTGTTCAGAATTTAAATAAATGACTGTCATTGTAAAATCGTTTGAATAAGTTCTCGAAGCTTAGAGACATTTTAGCAAGTATCATTTTAGTCGCCTCGAGCATGCTTCTTGCTTAAAATGCGACATTTGTAAAGTCAGAACCTGAATGAGAGATTAATGAGGTGCTTAATACGTCTACAGAAACAAACATTTCTGAATTATGTTTTATTCAGTTTGTGTTGCAGTTATTTAGCTAAAGCAGTGTATTTATTCGGAAGTTGTGGTGTTTTGTCTTCGTAAATCATTAATAAATGTGTTACCCAGTAATATAAAGACAGTGAAAACGATTAATCGATCGAATATGATATCCTTGACAAATCATATTCTTTAGTTTACATTTATTATATTATAAATAATTTTATATTGCGGTTCTGGAACCGCAACTCTGAGTAACTTGCGGTTCATACTGAACTCCTCATGTAGTACGTAAGTAAACATAGATAGCAGTGAAATAGTGATTCTAGTCCATATCACTGTAATTACATACATATGTTTGATATTTTCGGTTTCCGATAATTTTTAGGAAGCTTTAAATACAATTTTTTTTTTTTAAATTTAAAAAAACTTTATTGCTTACATTACTTATAATTTGAGGTGACAAAGGGCGGACTTAATGCCAATTGGCATTCTCTTCCAGTCAACCCATGGGTTGGTGAGATAGCCGTAGCATTTATTTGGTAAATTAATTAAGTAATAAAATTATTTTATAATAACTATAAACAAATAGGATAACTATAACTTTAGGGAGGCCTATGTTCAGCAGTGGACTTCTGATAGGCTGAAATGATGATGATGATAAACAAATATAAATAAATATAATAAAATTAATGAATAAAAGTATGAAATACAAATGAACACGAACAAACCGTAATCAACATTTGTTTCCCTTCTCAATGTAAATCACTATTTATGACGTAAAAATAAGCCATTTATAAGGCTTTATTATGTGTATTGTAATAGTGTCGCTATCTGTTTTCATGTTACCTGAGAAGTAAATAAAGAAAAGAATATTGTCTATAGAAAAATAATAAATACACAACAATTAATTTCTTTAAACTAATCTTGAGCCATAGTAATTTAACTTTATCTATCGTTATCGGTAAATGCCTTATAAAACTAAAAATCTTTGTAACTAATACAGAAATCATTCTTTAAGAGGCTCGTCACTGTTACTCGTCACGTTTTATTTCCCGATAAGGCGAAAACTGGTTCATGGAAAGCTCGTTTGGTAACGTTAAGTTGTGCCAAATGGGAATCCATAACCTTTGCCTGTCTTTATGGGTAACAGGCGTCTACAGGGTATATGTATATTCATAATTGTTTTCAAAATAATCAGTAAATATAGCAGTTTGCAGCCACTCTCTAGTTGGAGAGGAAAAAAATTACATATATAGATAGATAGATATATATATTCGAGAAACACATATAACCACAAGACCACACCCAGAACTGACAGACATCGTTTTTAGATACAAAATTATATTCCCAAACAGATCTTTTAAATAACAGGACAAGACTGGCAGTAACAAATATTTTCAAGTGTGATTAAACGTAAAAGCTTCTTTACTTTCAGTTGAACATTTTTTTGTGAAAAAACATTATTGCTTCCAAAAATGGGCAAAATAAATTTTGTATGTCACTTGTAATAAATGTCGGCCTCATCTTGTTAACCTTGAGGATCAGCCTTTGTAATTTAAACATTCAAATAGCGAGAATTTTTGTTATTACTAATAATACATCGTTTCATACAATTCGATTATGCATCGTTTAAAATATTATAAGTGCTTGCACTATTAAATAATAAATGAAATGTTTTTGCAACTGAGTCATTACGATTCATCATCGCGAGGTAATCATGGTTGCTATCTAGTCTCTATAAATTTTATTCTAACTACATCATTTTGAAGAAGACTTCTTTGTTCCCGGGCTATGTAACTGCCATCCCGAGATTTAGTTCTTAACCGGAAGTTACGAAAGTGACATACACGTAGATGGTAATTTTTGTTTTTAATAAAAAGAATACTTGCAATGCTATTTATTAAGTAACATTACTAATATTCCTCTTAACCCTCCAACTAAGCTTACAGCTTGTATCTGGAGTGGTTCACGACAATATCGAATGGCGGGCTCGAACTTACGACATCATGTTTCGTAGTCCTCGACCTAACCCATTTGGCTATTCCCGCTTAAATTAGATAGCTTATATCTTATTGAGCTGAGTTACCTTAATTTAAAAATAGGAAAATTTTCTTCTTCTTTCTCAATTTATAGCTTCTCTTCAAAAATTTTATTTTCGGTGTTCGGAACATCTATTCGCACAATCAACAAAATGTAGTTATGTGGTCCTAATAAGCCTAAAATCTAGGCTTGGGAAGTGATTATAGACAATAATCGAACGGTAGACTCGAACCTGTGACATAATGTTTTCCAATCCGCACTATATCCGCACATGGTTTACCATTAGACTCTAGAAAAGTTTACGTGAATATAACACGAAATAGAATACTTTACCCTATTACTTTTGTTATGATTATTTATAGCAGACAATCTGTCTAGATATCTTATTTATTTTATTTTAGTAACTTTTAATGAGATAATAATTTCAATATATAGTTTATATTTCAGATTTTTATCTCTTTTGGAATTCTTTTTGTGTTAACCAACTTAATCAATCATTTTATTCATTTCGTACATAGAAGTCTTTCATATTTCATTTTCATATACCAATGTACAGGTATTGGTATATATACCTATAACTGTACATAAGTATATGAAAAGATTATAAATTTTAATTAATTTTATGTGCAGTATTCCACGTAGTTAACAGGATTAAGCGGACACTCGTTGCGTGTTACGGATGCAAAATATTTAATCCTTTTTCTCATTTTAGATACCATTTTTTGCCCTCTCATATGATATGAAGAGTTTATGCACCTGTAAAGAATCACGTATATCTGTCACTTTTATGGTATTACCATACCACATTTTACAGAATATTGTATTTTATTTGAGTGCTTTCACTGATTTCAAGTACAAAATTAAAAATGTTTTTTTTTTATTTAAATGTGTCGTATATAGACATAATAAATGACACTACAGGCCTTCCTGTAGTCTATCCAGACGGCAGACGTGTTCCGACGGTTGCGTTTCTTGGTCCTTCCACCGTCACCCCGACATTCAATCTGAGTATGCGACATGAGCCGATTTGAGTTATAGTGTCGGGTGTTTCTCATGCTTGAAACAGATATCAGGGTCTTATGTATAACAGACAGACAAGTGTTGGCGCGGTACTTGCTCGGGTTCGTGTTGACCTGATCTCTGGGAAGCTATTTTACGCTTGGGAGTGACATCTGTCCGAGAACCGCTTGGAAAAGTCGGGCGAGCACAGCGCGATATTTCACGAACCAGTTAACTAATAGTGAAAGCAGCTCGTCGAGTCCCGGACTCTTCCAGTTCAGGCCTCTACGGACCGCCACAACTACGTCATTCGTTGTTATGGCGAAGATATCCATGAGTGTGATATCTGCACAATGACTCGCCATAACCTCCCTCCAAGGGCCCTCGCTGAAGGCTCTGTCCAATGATTACGCTAAAAGGAGACAGTGTCGGCCTGATTGAGTCCTTGGCCATTCCACGTATTCCTAGTCGCTCCAATATTTTGAAGAGCTTCTTCTGGTCACTCTAGAAGAGACGATTCTGGTTGAACCGTGTTGAACTCTCGTTATATCGTCGAGTCCGCTTCCCACATCACAGGCCATCATTTGCTACAGGTCGTCTATGCACTCCGTTAGTTTTTGAGTAATATCCAGCTGTGACAAGTTAATATTTATTGCAAACGCCAACGCCAACCTGACGGTGAGTAAATTTTCCGACTTATTATTGCCCGACCTGAAGCTTATCAGTCTATCTATGAGGTTCCTTGCCTTTGTGATAGGGTCCTCAATCCTCGTATTGCGAATAGTAGGTCTAGCAGTTAACTATCAACGACACCGCTGACGTAGAAGGCATAGTAAATAAGCCTGAAAAATTTTGATAAAGTTTTCCCCAAAGTGCATAAGTATTTTTAACTTTTAAAAAAAAATGGCTGACGTAGTAGACCAAAGAACACACAGTTTAACCGCTCATGGTAAATATCTACAAAGGTACTTATTGATCAACGTCTATCCTCAGTGAAGAGTAATGTTCAAATTGGTCACTTTTAATATTCGTATCTCCAATTCACCTTACAAAACAGCAGTGCTGTGTTTTGTGCAGAGATACACAACATCGGCGTCAATGATGCGAGCTTATTATTTTAATATAGATGAGGGGTTGCCGAGAAAGTGGTTCTTCTGAACTGCGATTTGGTAATGCGATCGCTATCCTGCGTGGTGATTTTGGCAAATTCTTCTCTCGGCCTCTACCTCGGCCATGTCAATCAGTATGAAAGTTGTTATCTGGATCTGCTGTTCTGCTTACATTATTTTTTAGTGAAATGTTCAATTCAAGTCCTTTTTTTGTTTTTTATATGAAAGATACTTTTTTTTAAATACAAGTTCAACGAACTTCAACGTTAATTAAAATACTCAAAAAAAAAAAACCACCCATGAATGGTTCACTTGATTGCAGGCGACTTTCCTTTTTGGATTGGCTCCAAATTGCGTTCTTACAAATGTGTAGCCTTGTCAAGATAGTTTTGCAATAAATTGGCCCACTTAAAATCCTGTTCAATGGAACACTAACGACGGTTACAAGAAGTGTATTTAACATACAATGAAATTAAAGTATCGACAGAATAATAAGTAAATGTGGTATAAAATCGCAGAAAATCTATTAATACGCCGTAAATGCTTTGGTGTAGTGGTGGTGTAAAATTCTATTAAATTAATTACAAGAATAATCATAGCAATAGAATTTAAATTCTTTCAATACCTTTATATTATCGTATCTTCCGATAGAGTGCAGAAATAAGAAAAAAGTCTAAAAAAAAAAAACAACGAAAAAGGTCACTTTCAAAGTCTGATTTGTCCTGTGGCGAGGTAGTTTACACACGAACATATATATAAATTTATAAAAACAGTTTGCACACGGACAAACATCCAGATCCTAAAGCAATTATTTGCAGTTTATACAAATACTTGTACCCACGACCCGCAGCGCCGAACTTCGCCACCGAACTGGCAATTTAAGTATTTAAATATTTTTTTCTAAATCATTTGATTATTTCTACTTCAAACTGTGGTGGTGGCCTGAGGAAGATTAATGATATAATATCTATTTATAGTGTTTAATAAAGAGAATCAAAAAGAAGCCCTTTGAAACTTAATGTTAGTTCCACTTTGGGTCATTATATTTGGGTTCATCGCCAAAATAAGCACAAAGATGAGTGTTTTCTTTCATTTTTCCCGAGACGCGTTTGACCTGCCCTACTGCATAAATTAATTCTGCGCCCTGAATATGTAAGCCCTTTATAAGACCTCAGTATTTTTAGCTTAAGGAGACTAACGAGGTATTAACATAGGATTTAATGTTATTTATTATTAGTTTTAAAAACAATTGTAGAAATTCTCAAGCGGTTTAGGATTTTTTTTAAAGGCTAATAAATACTAGACAGTTGTTTAATTATCATCATACTATGGTTTCCAATAAAAGCAAAGGAACTTTTAACTATCTGTTGATTTGGCTGTGGGTGGAGTCGTAGCGGGGCTGTGATGAAACGGTGTGATTGTTTCCACCAAAGCTGTACAAGGAAGCTGAGCGGTGTAAGAATAAGTAGCGGACTCTATTCATTGATGCTGCGCGAGGAAGCGGTGTGCTACGATTATATATTATTGACAGGGAGTTTAGTAGCCCGCTTAGACACATGGGCTCGCACAAATCCCTCGCATACATTCCTCGCACGCATTCCTCGTACGCCTCTCTCGGACACACCTCTCGCTTTTTTTATATAAAGACCTTGCTCCGCTAGGCTTTTTTCCACCAGTGCTGCACTGAGCGAGGCTAGGAAAATTAAGTGATCTTTTTGGTGTTTGATTTTTCTCGCGCACAGCTTAGCTACCTAGTGTAGCTCCCACATCTCACACAACAGGGCGTATGAATATTACTGAATCGCTATCATTAATCACTTACAATGTAGACAAAAAATAAATCTTGTCTCTAAACAATTGAATTAATTTCATTTTGTTTGAACAAGCTAAAAAGTAAAAATTATTTGAGTATGTGATGGGATTACGCAGGGAACCAAAATCTCGAATGCGCCACGTTTTCAGAAATTTTGTTTGAGTTTTACGAGGATGGATTTACGTAACTGTGCACTAGTTTCATTAAAAACGAACTAAGCATTTATAAAAAACAGTTGTAAGTTTTGAAAACTTTTTGATTAAAATTTTAATTAAAAATTAATTCTAATTTCCAAGGCGCTACAAACAATTGTGAGACTTGACCTCATTAAAAATATTTCTTCATTGGTGTCAGCTTTTCGCGTCATTTTAAATGTCGTTTTATTCATAGCACTGGCGAAACGTCCATGATATTTACAAGCTAGCGTGTCATAATAATAGACTTTACAGTGTTTTAACATTTAATGAAATATAATAGAATATTATGTAATGTTTAAAAACGTATCTTTTTTGTTTGAAACCTTTATAGGTAATATTATTATGTACCTTTAAATCTGAATACAAAAGTCTTCCTTGAGCATGTTTCTTACGGAACAGAGATGTTGACTTTTAGTTTAAAAAAAAACTCTTCTGACCGGCTCTTAATCTCTCGTTTTGTTAATTGACAATAAATGTAAAATGTCACAATAGCATTACGCTGTTCGTAATGTGCTGCTAATTCTGTACGCTGAACTCGGCATCAAGTTTGCGGAAGTCATGTAACTGTCAATGTCATTTGAAGAATCGCAAAGGCAACTAGTGAGATAATAAAAAAAAAAATATTGTTTGTCAGACATGTAGCTCACTATGTTTTCCTTCACCGAATACGTGGTTAATTGAGCACTTAAATTACTATTAACAATTTTAGTGGGGTTATTCGCGCTCTGTGAAATTAAAGCGACTCATGTGTGAGGCTGTGATGGTAATGTTATGCAAAAATGTATATGTATAGGTATAGTACAATGGCGGATTAGCAGTGATCACTAAGCTTGGTATACGAATTAGCGCCTAGCACCTTAAACGCTGCTGCGCAACATTTATCAGTGTATTTTGGATGATTAATCCGCCATCTGTCGGATGCTTTGAGGTTTAAAAGTATTTTCGCTTAGACCAGTCTTAAGAGTTACGAAAGTGGGTGGCTGATTCTCTTACGCCGGCATTAATATAAGTATAGTATATGAATCAGTAAATATCAATTTGACAGTCTTGAATTTTCAAACAGTAATATTGATAAGAACTTTCTACAACATGTGAATAAAATGTGCTGGAAGTATTCCAAGAAAATATAAAAGCTTTGTGTTTGCTTTTTGCTTGAATCTCCATCACATATTTGACCAAATCAGTAATTGCTGAATATGTATCCTGTTTTTTTTTTATAAGTTATATTAGATGGCTTTATGTCAGTACGCAGATTTACAATAAGGTAACATAATGTGACTACCTACTATTTCTTCATCAGCCTGTTTAAGCCCACTGCTGAACAATGGCCTCTTCAAGAAAGCACCAGAAAAAGCATTGAATTTCATGGAAGGTTTGCCCACACTAACACGACGCTGGTTGAGCGCAGTAGAGGTTTAGAACCCACGCATTAGTAATGCTGCTTCACATCATTAGTCTGTGGAAATCTGTGGAACTTCGTTTTTCGTTTCTTGGCTAGCTGCTTATATCAAGTGCAGGTGAGTCTGACATTTGGAGAAAGGGATAGTAAATTTATCTCTAAGTCACCATAGTTTAACCACCTCAGTTATAATAACTATAAGACAAAAATAGACAGATATGCACCTGAAATTATAATCGGCAGTAATGTAATAGGCCACGACAGCCGAATGGTTATGGCATCTGCCACACAATCCGGAGACACGACTGCGATCCTCTAAGTCCAGAGCTCGTAACAATTAGTTTTTCCAAACGTTTTGTATCGATGGGCTTAACGCTGAGACGGCAGCAGGCTCGCCACCTGTCACGTTTAGCTCTGGTGAACAATAGGTCGAAATGACAATAATAAATACTACATATTTTATATATATAGAGCTAATATTACATATTTAACATTTTTTTATTTATAATATCGAAACTGGTGTATAAACTAAAATTTTGAAGAATTCGATCCAATCCTCCAACATTTGAATGATCAGAACATTTAATTAAATTTGAAATGATTTCAAATAAACTATACCCAGCTTACGTAAAACTTTAAAACCGATTTACAAATTGTTCCACAAAATATTGTTTTCTTGAATTCAAAACGATAAACTTAAAATTGTTTATAGGTTGTATAAAATTACGTTACGAAAATTTATTTGTAGAGATTATTTTACCGCGTACGAGGTACGTAGTTTGTATTTGTCATTTTAAAAAATGTTTTAAATTAAATGTAGACATCAGATTTATGTTGAAACTTGGCCTGTTATAACACATTCTATCTAACGAATGCACAGTTTCGTACTTAGCTCACCTGAGTCGTAGTCCTTGAGCTGAAGTGAAGACGAAGGAATCTTGTATAGGCTTTGTGTTTTTCGCCACAATATATGTACATAGGGTACAAAAACAAATTACATATTTACATGCAATACTTGGTTTGGGTAAACAGCATATTACAAATATTTGAAGTACAAAGTAGTAAGTACATAAGTACATAGTAGCAGCAAGTTAATGCCCGCTGTTGGCCAAATGCCTCATTCTCAAATAGCAGAGAGGGTTTTTATAGTCAGGAAGGGTGGGTCTGCCACGCTGCTCCAATGCGGGTTGGCGGACTTCACATGTCCTCGAAATATTATTTTTTTCATTATTTTGCAGACATGTAAGTTTTCGCACGATGTAGATGTAGATGTTCGCCGAGCAGGTGGTAAATTGACCACACAATATAACTATTTTCGTAGTGACGGCATCAGGTTTCAAATCCAGCTCACTTGCGCTCTATGAAACTAAGGCGAGCGCCCTGACCACTAAGCTACCAATAGGTACCTTTATCACTAATACAATTATAAAACATGAGAGACATCATAATTGATTTAAAGTTCAGATCTGTGTTTCTAAATACGAATTGTAATGTTTTCGTTACGTTTATTTATTCATAAAAATTATAAATTTGTGAACGGAAACCATCGTTTAATAATTATGGAGCTTCACAAAGAGGCTATAATGCCAAGTAAAAATAACAAGTATTAGAATAAACGTTTTTGCTGTCATGTCGGAAACATTGACGTAGATATTATCAGAAGCCAATTTATTGAATCCTTTGACGGAGGTCTGAGGGGTTCGACGTCTTTTACCGCGAATTGAATGAGATGGAAACATATTGCAAGAGATATATGAAAATATCTTTTCCAGGTACACGTATATTTAACTTTGGGACATTATGACATTTTCATCGAATCGAATTGTTAATACATTCCTGGGTTGCTATTATTATTGACTTAGACACAACTAAATACAGAACTAATAGACATACATTTTTACTAACACACTCTCAAAAAAAGATGTAATACACATTTTAGGTGCACTGTGCCGAAAATATATGGAGGATCACTAAAAAGAAAATTCATCTATTTCGCCGAATTTAACCGCTGGCCCGGCATGGTATGTAAAAAACAACCAATATTTTTAAAAGATTTTTTTGTACGATTATAACAACGCCGACAATGAAACACAAGAACAATACAAACACCAGAGGTGTTGCAGGTGCGTTTCCGGCCCTTAAGGGTATTTAGGAGATGGAATGGAGGATGAGGAGAGGGAGTGGGCCTTCAGTTACCTCACTCACTGAACGAAACGCAGAAGCCTAAGATGCCTCTACTTTACGCCGATATTCTGCGCGGCCGTGGTACCAACTCGGTCGAGCCGGCCCTTACGAGCAGTAAGTAGCAAAAGCCGCTGCTTGGCTCTACCACGTATAAAATATTCCGACGTAAAACAATTTTTAAATATCCCTTTGGCATGAACATAACCAATGAAAACCACTTATCGCCTCTTCGGGTGATATAGAACGTGATTTGTGGCGAGTTGCGTCGCCGTGTATCGAGAGATCCCAACATTGAAAACTTGGGGGCTACTGTTATCGGCATCCGGTCCAAGGAGCGTTTTTGTGTTATACACAAAAGTTACTAAGACTGCCAGGTGGTAGGCTCCTTTTTTGCCTATAAGTCGTCTGAGTGGTGGTAGAAAAGGGTGGTACCTTTCAGCAGTGTTTCCGATGTTGATTTCCGATTTTAAGGGCATAATAAGAAGTAGGCATTTAATCTTAGTCCACATGGATGACAACGCATTTGTAACCTTCACTGATTGAAGTTAAATGCATAAAGAGCTTCAATAACTACTTTCCATCAGGTGGTATGTTACCTAACAGTTGATGTTGTATAGGAACTCGTTTGTCATCATAATTCAATAAAAAGGCACGCTGCCGGCAATAGAACACCTCCGGTGAGGAACCCAGACATATAAAAACCCCGCATTTGTTTTACTTATATTTTCTTAATTAAATATATCTGTATGAATAACTCCATATCAGTGTTATCTTTCATTTTAGCAAACATCGTAGGAAAATGAAAAGTGTCTGAAATTCTGTAACTTCAAAGAGGAGATTTTCCCTTTGATAAAAGTTTTTGTTGTTGCAAGAAATATCTTTATTTGTGGACAGACATGTCTGCTTGAGGTTGAACGGTATGCTTAGGAGCATACCGTTAAACAAAAATGCCATGTACAGTTGTACAATGCCATTGTATGTGTAAGAAAAATGAATTACATATTATTTATAGCCTTTTAAATTAAACAAACGCGTAGTTTTGCAGGCATTTATCAGTAAATTTTATTCACGTGTATCTCTATGCATATTTTGTGGAATGATATTAGCGCCTTAATTTTTCCAGGATTATGATTTTAGTAATCTATGTATGTAGAGGTATGTCATTATGTTCATCTGTTCCCTTGTATCTCCTAAGCTATTTATTTCTTATATCTTGTTAAATGAGGCATCGTTAGCTTTGAGGGGACTTGGACACACGGAGCATCAAGCTCAAGGCTATGTGATGTCATTATAACCCACTTCTTATCGAAGGATTAACTTGAATACGTACTTTTCCGTAGTACAGTTTTAGTTTATTTTATACTTATATATAACAGTTCTTGTGACTTGTCTTTTAGTGTCCCCTTATTACCTCAATTCCATAATTGCTATGAACACATTGTGACACAGATTTAAGCATAAGCGCATAATTATAATTATGATAGGTCACTTACATAAATTTAATCTCTTCCAATGACTGTAACAGAAAATTTATCATCAGCATAAACTAACAAACAACCTTTATTCAAAATATAATAATACGGTTCTCAAATATATCATTTGAATTGCGTTCGACTGCTAACATACGTTTAAATGTGTTGGGTTAGTAATAATTAATATTTTTTGCGCGCCAATTGAATTCACTTTTTACCAGTTTTGTTCCAACGATAAGTATTAACGATAGTGTACCAATAAACATAATAAAACACATTTTCTCTAATAATACTGATATAATAAACGCGAAAGTAAGTCTGTTATGTTCACGACTAAACCGCAGAACCGATTTCAGCGTGGAGATAACTTGAACTCCGATGAAGGACATAAGCTACTTTTATCTCGAATAAGCAGCAATACAGCAGTGTACAAAGGCTAGTTGAAAAGCTATTATCAATATAATGAGTGTTGGTTCGAAACGATTATGCTATTGAATCGTCTTGTTACGTATTGCAAGAATTCATAAGTTTTAATTATGCCACTATAGCCTATAACTTAAATAACTTTCATCATCATTACCATCACCAGATTTTTTTTGTTTTACGTGGTGAAGGTGCTAACACCTACCAATCACCGAAGGCGGTGACTAATTATGTCGTGATCAACATTGAAGATGTTGGACCGACTTTAACCCCTACGTTTATACACCTTTGGCCCGCTGGCCTTCACAGCTTCGGCAGTAGAGACTCGCGAGCAGAAGGCACACAAGTTAGGTAAATCATCACAGCTTATATAAGCCCACTATTGAATATAGGCCTCTCCAAGAAAACGTTAGATAGACCAGCAGTGATCTTAAAAAGTCTGATAAAAATAAAGATAAACTTTCCGAAAAAAAAACTGTTCTATTAAAAATAGTTATATTTAATAAATCAGAATTAAATTTAATTAAATTAAAGTTAATTTTAGTCTTTAATTATACTTCTAACGTTTTTATATGTGTTCATGTATTGACTCGAATATGAAATCCATAGCCAAATTTTAATTAATCCCAAGATTAATAAAGATAAGGGGTATTTATGAGCACAACGGATCTATAATTATACGTGTTTATGGATATTGTTTAGTCAATTATGTCTTTTATAATTTAGCTCTAGATCGGACATATTAAATTAGTACTTACTCGTACTTAATTGGCTACGAGTGAGTTTATTACAATGACGTCGCTATGCCAAAAAAAAATTCATGTGACATCTTTCCCCCGTAAAATATTTTTTCGTTTATTGATAATATGAATGGTATGGTTTTCTCAAGGGATAACATCGCATAGAATTTAAGCGAAATATGTTGTGGCATAGGGGATAAAGCGCCTGAACGATTTCGATTTCTGTGTCATTCTTCGGGTAAGAAGTCATCCGAGGAGGACAATTTACAGTGATGTAAATGTAACGGTAAACACTCGAACATCATAACGTTTCAGTTACATCTTAAAAATCACTAATAAACATACTGTACACTGAAACAAACAAAAAAAAACTTAAACCATACACAAACTATAACATAGAATATCGATACTACGTTAGCATTTAATTAATTTGGTTAATCCATTTGGATAATCTCTAATGTTGTGCACTAAGTCCCCACAGTGAAAACAAAGACGTTTTATGTGGCAATTAAGAACTTACAGACACTAATAACACTGACAAAAAGCCATGGTGCTTTAAGTTTAAAAATATTAAAATTATTTTTATTATTGCGTAATTATTAGTCGGAGTTATATCTAACTAAGATGGATGAGTACCAGAGAAAATTAAACATGATAAAATCCGTAAATAATAGTTTCAATTCAACTGTGAAGTGTTCTCCTAAATACATGAAATCGGAAGTAGTTCAATTGAACTCAGTCACAAAACATCGTATTGCAACATCTGAATTAGAAGAACATCTATCTTCACAAATACATCAATCACTATGTGAAAGCGATGTTAAGTAACTATTACGTTACACTTACGCTAATGCCATTTGAGATTAAGTTCTTGCGTACGTGTACAGCATTTCTTTTTTTTTATATTGCATAAATATTTTTAGAGATTTATTTTACGACATTTAAATTTATAAGCAGTTAACAAAATAACAACGTATCGATTGTCTTATTGTTTTTTGATAAGTTAATTTAAGGAGAGTTTTTGTTATTTATTTTATTTATATCTATTTTATTTTATTATGATATTTTCTATAAAATTTTATGTCATTAGTTTCTGTCATATCAATCAATGGCCAATTTCTATATCTCTAAATCCTATCTACGGCTAGTTTTGCTAACTAAAGATAAATACTTGACTTTACATGCATTAAATATCTCTCTCTTCTTCTTAAATTCTTACTATTATTCTATTAATTACATACAATATACATTCAAAACATGTACAAAACCAGCGATAGATTGAATATTGAGCTCGACCGCTAACAAGTTTCCGAAGTATTATTCAACTTAAAACAGAAATAAATGTAATTCGGTTGTCTTACTGTAATACAGAAATAATTGAAATTGGAAATGGTTTTAAAATATTAAATTTGTAGCGAATTTTTTTTATTGAATAAAGGTGATAATCCTGCCACCAGTCAGTGACTCTAACAGCACATGGACATCTGCAAACAACTTCAATTTAAGAAGAAGAAGAGATCTAAGATGGAATGCCTCCTCTATTGCTTCCGCTAGGGAAGTGTATTCTTTTATTTCAAATGCCTACCATACCTGTTTTTAAAAGTGGGGAAATACTTAACGCATATCCGTCCTCTCACGCTCTCGCACACAAGGCGGTAGCCACTCTCGGGCAAGGACTACTCTTTTCCCTCTATTTCCAGGCAAGACGCACCAGAAGACAGACGCGCCGTCCTATTCGACCTCCATTTTGATACGAGTTGGTTACCCGGAGGTGAAAGGGAACAAGTAGGCAAGCACTCGTTCCTCGACGTCGCGGAGGATAGAAAGAATGGCGGGGCGCAATACCAAAACTCGTCTTACACCTCGATTGCACCACGGTTGCGCAGGGCAGACATAGCGATGCAAAGCAACGACGACAATCTCTCACAGTTTACCAACGCGCATCCGAAGTTGGCTTCTCAGGTCCACTCGGAGCGGCTTCCTCAAGGCTAGTCTGTCCCGCGAAATGAGGCTGGCCGTGTAGGTTTTTGGTTCAACTTGGGAAACCTAGCCACGGCTACTAAGCCCCTTCGCCACAACAAGGCGGGAACCCGTTCGTAACCGTTGGACCCTACTTGCTACCAAACCAGACTATGGCGACCGACTGATGGCGGAAAATTGTTCCGAAACAAGGGCAGCTTCAATAGTGCAAGGGTAACGGAACTGCGCTCATCGACCGATCTGTCCAGCGTGGCAAATATCAGTACATCCACTAAGAAGTTAATGCTATTTTTTAATAGTGAACAAGTCAAGGCAAAAATGCTCCAATCCCTCAACCCATAGCTCACAGCAGTATATATATGCGATACCTACATATTTATTTATTTATTTATTCTTTATTGCCTTCAGTTTAAGGTTACAATGGGCGGACTTAATGCCAAGTGGCATTCTCTACCAGTCAACCCTTGTTATGGTGAAAGGTAGTTGGCAGGTATAAAACAAAGAATAAAAAAAAAAAATAAAAAATAAAAAACTCCAATAAAAATAACTTGATTAGTACATATAAATAAACTATATAATTAAATAAATATTTATAACATAATATACACAAATACGTATACAAGTATATAAAAGGATATATAAATAAATATATAAGATAATCTAAAATAGATAAGCCGAATATTGTCAATGATCTATTATTCTATTAGGTAATTACGAAGTAGACTCTTAAACAGTTTCTTGCTAGGAGCTGCTTTTATCTTATCGGGCAGGGCGTTCCAGAGGAGTGTAGCTTGAACAGTAAAAGAAGAGTTATAGTATCCTGTATTATGTTGTGGTTTATGGAACGAGGCTCTCTGTCATGAGCAGAATAAAGATATTGGAAATTATTCTTAAGATAAGAAGGAGAATTAGGATCAGTTAATACAGAATACAATAAACACAGAATTCTAGAGCTACGCCTTTGACGAATAGGAAGCCAATTAAGCTTGGAACGATAAAAAGAGACGTGATCATATTTACGTAAACCAAAGATAAATCTAATGCAGTTGTTAAGAAGGCGCTCCAACTTATCGAGACGTGATTGGGATAGGTCCGGGTAACACACATCTGCATAGTCGATAATGGGTAAAATTAATTCAGTGAGCAAAAGCTTAGTTTTAAAGGGTAAGAAATTTTTCAAACGATATAGAGAACGTAAGGTGGCAATGACTTTCCGGCTGACTTCAGCAACCTGAGTCTCCCAACACTGACTGGTCCAGATGAATGCCTAGATTTTTCACAGTTTTAGAGAAAGGAATTAATGTTCCATTGAAATAAACTGGAGTAAGGTTACCATAATCAATCCCGGCAAGCATCCTAGGACCACCCACTATGATTGCTTGACATTTTAATGGGTTGACAGTAACCCCAAATCTGTGCGACCCATCTCTAATAGAGACAAGATTGTTATTTAGCTTCATTATGCAGTTATTGAGGTCGTTAGTGGCTGATTGTGCATAAAGCTGAAGATCGTCTGCATACAGATGATACGAACAGTCGACAGCGGAGGTGATAGAATTAATAAATAACGAAAACATTATGGGAGAAAGTATACCGCCTTGCGGCACACCTGTACCAACATCCGCCCAGGCAGAACACTGCTGTCCTAGACGAACTGACTGTTGGCGGCCGCGAAGATAGGATGAAATCCAGTCCAAGGCTGGGGTTGAAAATCTAAGATAAGTAAGGTAGGATATGAGGATATCGTGGTCAACTGTGTTAAAAGCGTTTGAAAAGTCAACAAGCACCATCACTGTTAACTTTTGTTTATCCATACCCTTTCTTATATCATCGGTGACTTTGATAAGGGCAGTGGTGGTACTGTAACTTGGACGAAACCCAGATTGAAAAACGTTCAATAGGTTATATTTTGTTATAAACACGGAGATTTGCTTATGCACACAGGCTTCAAGAACTTTAGAAAGGAAAGGAAGTATAGAAAATGATTGGGCAAGGAGGGATTGGAGATTTTAGGGAGTGGTAGTACAAAAGCCCTTTTCCACAGGGTCGGATAAATACCGGAGTCCAAGGAGAAATTAATTATGTGAGTAATTGCTGGTAAAAGGTACTCGAGCATCATGGATACCATTTGCTTACTAACCTCGTCACTCCCCACAGCCTTAGATTTGATTGCTAAAACAGCATTTTTAACTTCATTGAAAACTACCGGTGTGAATTGAAAATCGGGGATTACAAGAGGAGACATACAACCAATAGAAGCTATTGTTTGAGAGCGGACTAAAACATATTCTATTTCAGCTTCATTTCTTTTGTAAGTACTCTACTTGTCTCCATGAGAGGTAGGTAGAGATTACGGATTCCCATTTGACACAACCAGCTAAACGGTTAACGTATCAGAAAGTATAGTCTTCAATCACTTTTCGCCTTTTCGGGAGCTAAAACGCGATAACTGCTTCCTGAGGACGCCATAAGATTTTCACTACTACTTTTGTCTTTTTGCCTTTTGCCATGGAAATTAAAAAAAATTCCACTCCTTGGAAAATTTTCTTAAGGCGTTCCATGCGGTAAATTTTTATAGTTTTCAATTTCTCAATTTAAGACTTGATCTTATTCTTCTAGAGATTCAAGCCTAAAAGCTTTTTCTCGTTATCGTTGAAGAATTATATTTCTATTTTAAAGCGTAGTGCTTTTTATTACTTCATCTGCTTATCTTGCATATTAATAGGTGAGACTTCTACAGTTCAGAACAATAGACAAAGTGTTGTCTTTGGTGTTTCTAAAAAATATTGTAAAATTACTGTCTAAAGTCGGACTGCTTTCTTGGTTAACGTAGACTAACCCTTAATGAAAAAACAAATAATTTATCGCATTATATCATGAGATTATCTAACTAATTATCTGGAAACTTTGAACTCCTAGTAAACTTGAAAATTAATACTCCTACCCTAGAAGTTTTGCGTGTAATAACAAAATTAGGGAGTAGGAATTTCGTTAGAGTTTGCAATCGTAAACGCAAATATTTTGAAGTGTTTCGCAGTAGCTATAAGCACTGCTGTCTTAACTAATTTGGCACTTGACTTAGTACAGACAGTAGTAGTGTAGAACTAGTTATTAGCTATATACATATATGGGTAGTTAAATCCAGTAGAACACTACTCAACCTACTACAATGAAACAAAATAAAAAGCTGAGGCAGAATAATAGTTTTGCATGCATTCTCATTTCACCGCAATTCTGATGCCAAAAAATTAAGGCAAAAGTATAATGAAAAAAGTTAAAATTATACGCAATCAAATCCGTAAAAATTGTTTTACATCAATGTTATAGTGGTATTAGCATAAATATAAGAAATCATTATATGAATTATTTTCGGTTAACAATTTATAGACTTATTTTTATAAATAAAAAAAAATATGTTGAATTATGATAGTTTTAAGTCGTCATTCGTTTAACAACATTTTCACCACAGATACTAAAGGTATGTATTAAAATCAATCCTTTCTTAGTCTATTCTATTACATATTAAGAAAATGTAAAGCGTATCAAACGAGCGTGTAAGAGAGTCGACTTTGGACCATCGCATTGCTGTAAAATCTCGTTGTTGTAACAGATGGTGCAATACCCATCTCAAAAATTGGCACAATAACAGCCAGATGCTGCGCCGCGGCGTTAACATTGCTAGGTGTCTGGTTACTGCAATTACCAAATTACCTGCCAAGCATAGCGAGTACCGCATCTTATTACAGTGAATTGTTTACAAGCTATTAAAGAAAAAAAAACCATTACAACTATGTTTGATAAATTTCGGCCAATTGCTTGGACCTTCTGATGACAACTGATCTAGACCGATATCAAGTTGCAGTCTCCTCCCCGTTAGGTAGCTCCGACCACTGTCTGGTGAAATCTGTGTCTGTCTACTCGCCACCTGAACCCGAATACATGGGGACTAGGCGTGTATGGCGATACAAGTCAGCTGATTGGGATGAGATGCGGCATTTCTTTGCATCCTAGCCATGGCAGCACTTATGCTTCTCTTCAGACGACCCGGCGTGCTGCGCGGATGCTGTTTCTGGAGTGATATATCAGGCTATGGAATATTTTGTTCCATATTCTGATATCTCACTCCATGTGAGAGCCCGCCCTTGGTTCAACTCTGAGTGTGATAGTGCCGAAGCACTTAAGCACTTAGCTTACCAAGAGTGGGCGGATGCTCGAGCCCGTAAAGCACCGAATGTCCCGAAACTGAAAAGAGCCTACAATAGTGCTGCTAAGTCCTGCAAACGTGCTCTCCGCAAGGCCCACTTCGACCATATTGGCCGTATTGGAGCCAAACTAGCGTCTTACCCATCCGGGAGTAAAGCTTTCTGGTCTCTTGCCAAATCGGTCGAAGCCAATTTCTGCCGGTCTTCTTTCCCGCCATTGCAGAAGTCTGATGGCTCATTAGCTCACACCGCCAAAGAGAAAGCAGACATGTTTGCCTCTCTATTTGCGAAGAATTCACAACTAGATGCAGCTGATAACTGCCCACCTTTGCTACCTCGTTGTGACTCTGCAATGCCTGAGGTACACATTCGGCAAAAAGAGGTACTCAAAATACTCAGAACTCTAGATGTGAATAAGGCTAGTGGGCCTGACGGCATTCCTGCCATTGTCTTGCGGTCATGTGCGCCTGAGTTGTCTCCTGTTCTGACTCGCCTCTATCGCTTGTCCCTGAGGACTGGTCAAGTTCCGAAGTCCTGGAAGATTGCCAATGTCCAACCTGTACCTAAGAAAGGAAGTCGTGCCGACCCTGCCAACTACCGACCTATCGCAATCACCTCCATACTCTGTAAGGTTATGGAGCGCGTTTTAAACAACCGCCTCCTTGCATACCTGGAGGACAACGACCTCCTCAGTGACAGTCAATTCGGGTTTCGTCGAGGCCGATCTACTGGGGATCTTCTTGTGTATGCTATTCACCACTGGAGCGAAGCCATTGAGAGACACGGTGAAGCTCTTGCCATGTCTCTTGATATCTCTAAGGCTTTCGACAGGGTCTGGCACGCAAGTCTCATTGGCAAGCTTCAGGCATATGGTATTGCTCCCGAGCTTTGCATCTGGATCGAGGATTTCCTGAGGAACAGATCGATTCGGGTTGTTGTTAATGGCGCCTCGTCCGATCTCCATGATATTAATGCCGGTGTGCCTCAGGGGTCTGTGCTCTCCGCGACTCTTTTTTTGCTGCACATCAACGACCTGCTGGTAACACCCGATATCTTTGGGTATGCAGATGACAGCACAGTCTCGGGGAGATACTTGTCCGATGCGAAGTCTGGGGCAAAAGTCCAGTCTTTCAGAAAATCGATGATTGAGGGGTGAACTCGACTTTGGAGGCTGTTTCCCAATGGGGTGATGCCAATTTGTCGAGTTTAACCTCTAAAACACAGGCTTGTCTTTTTCGGCGAAACGGAGTCCATTCCAACTGACTCCGACTTTCCGGAATGTCTCCGTTCCGGTAAATGACCGTCTTGCGCTCTTAGGTCTAGATCTCTTCTAACCTAAATTTCGGTCGTTACATCGAGTCCATAGCAAACACTGCCGCCAAAAACTTAGTATCCTTTCGGGGTGAGACGGTACTTCACATCGGAGCAGCTCTTAAATCTATACAAAGCTCAAGTCCGCTCTTGCATGGAATACTGTTCCCACCTCTGGGATGGTTCGGCTAAACATCAGCTTGATGCTTTGGACTCGTTGGAGCGCCGAGCGAAGAGGATCATAGGCAGTGACTCACTAGTAGAGGCAAAACTTCAAAGCCTCGAACACCGTAGACGAGTGGCCTGCCTCTCGGTTTTTTATCGAATTCATTTCGGAGAGTGTGCGGAGGTTTTGCATAACCTAATACCCTCTTCCCCGTTCCATCACCGAACGACTAGACGCGGCGAGAAGTTCCACCCTTATGTTGTAGACATTCCTCCATTACGCACGAGGCGGTTTGCCTCTTCTTTCTTTGTGCGGACGGCTAAGGAGTGGAACTCTCTGCCGGGGTCGGTTTTTCCGGAGGCCTATAACCTGGATATCTTCAAGGACAAAGTGAACAGACATCTAGGCAAGCGTGTACCATCCTAGGCCTCATCTTCGCTTTCCATCGGGCAATATTGAGGTCAAACGCAGGCCTATTTTTTCATAAAAAAAAAATAAATAAATTAATGTTACTTAATATATACTTCAATATCTTACGGCAATGCAATGCGTCATTGGCCACTCTTTGATATGCTTCTCTTCTTCTAAAATACCTTAAGATGACAGTTTATAGGCTAAATTATTAAATAATTCATATCCAAACGGGTAAGCGTCATTATGAAAATCTAAAAATTTTTCTTCGAAACCAACACCTAACACCTAAAACTTTCAATTCGAAGCACAGAAGTGTGTTTGCCAATGAGTCACCTCTGATTAACTTATTATGATAAGATTACTTTTAACAAGCTTGAATCTCTGGCTATTGGGAGGTTTCCAAATGAATTGATCCTCTTCACTTATGCCGATTTAGATTTCCATACCTGTACCTATTCTATTAATATTTACTAGATATTTCTATTTATTTCTAGATTGCCGACGTGTGGTGTCGGACAGTATCGATTAAGGCGCGAGAAACTCGTAATGCTATCGTTAACCCGCATTACATACCCCAACCCAAATTAAATACATCAATCTTGGATCAAAGATGCATGAAATTCACACCACGCAACGAGGTCACTGCCACTTGGCGAGTTAATTTCCTAAACATTGATATTTTTGAATACTATTTTGAATTTTTTAAAAGCATTACTTAGAATATCTAAGAATAATAACACCTAGAAATTCATTACGGGCACAAAGCGTCTAATAGATATTGATGAGTAAGCCGATCTACACCTCTCTACACCTCCCATGATCGTCCTCTGACATAATTCTATAATTCAGTCAGCTATGAGGAATTCTTTTATAGAACATTGCAAGGCTAACCTTCGTACGGCAAATCTACGTACGTTAATAGACTGAAAGTATATGAGTGTATTATAATATCATTATTGAGCTTAATGTATCATGTTTGTCTAATTACTCACGGATGTACCAGATTCACGCTCCTGAGTGAATTAATATAATAATTAAATTAAAGAACTCTTTTTATTCTTTTTTCCTATTTAGTAGTGGCATCAAGCCAATATACGAGTAGTATAATGATAGTAAACAACAACTGAGGCCCATAGATTCAAGCGTCCTTTTCAAAAAGTGGGTTTATTTCGTTGATTGCAAAAATGTTGTGTATGGGAGTGATTAGTATAGTGCAGGATATGTTGTAGAGTTTATAATAAATAAAGTAATCTTCACGAACCACTAGTTTAGTATGTGTATCAAGCCGGATTTCAATTGTAAATCCTACTTTCCAATTCAAATTCTTCATTCGCTTGCACAGTACGTGCGAATAATCCAGCATAGGATTTATTTCTCTCTTTTTAAGTGCAATGAATATGTCCTGTCACTTTTTATTTTTATAAATGAAAGCGTTAATTTTCTTTTGTTAAGTGTCTCACAAATTGCTCGCCCTTCTTAGGTTCATAGCACGGTAGACAACCCGAGTTCAGTTTTTAATTATTAATTTTCGCCCGATCTACGCAGAACGTGCTCGTGTAGCTTTATGGTTGATTTTAGATTTATATTTATTTATTACTGGATCCCAAGCCTGTGGTAGCACCCAGCCATCTTCTCTATTGAAATTAGTATGTTTTTGATTTCAATAGACTGGCGAATCATCCTTGGCAGAAATCGATCTTCATTTGCGAGGATTTGGAGCCTATCAATTCTGATGGTTGAGACGACCGAGAATATGATCACAGACTGCAAACTTCCTAGAGCGTTGATTGGGACAGGCTGTAATGATGATATTAATGTTGAAATCGTGGCTTTAAGCGATGAAGAAAATAATTATCATTGGCATAAAGCTTATAGATTTTTATCTAAATCTTCTTTGACGAAACGGCTTATACGGAAAAAGACCACACTTGAATAAATAGCAAAGTAATATAGCAATATAATGCTGCTGTTACTTAGATTAAAGCGCTATTAAAGGGACCTAATATCGACATTTTGTTGGCAGCAGTACGGTTTTTTTTATTAATATACGATACTCTACAAACAGAATTTGATACTAAGTAGACTGGATAAATAATGTTACAAATTAAAATATTTTTTTATTTTTTCTCTATTCTAATTTAGAATGGGTATTTTCATGTAAAAACATTTTAAGCCATTTAACGTATTATTTTTCACTGTAATTGTTAAATTACTTTATTTGGTCGAGTATTGAAGAACATAAAATTGCAGTGATTGCTTAAGACTCCGATAAATATATACACATGCATTTTATCATTATTACATTGTTCGTTTAAAGAAGATATGCAATAATGCACACATATAAATGTGCAACAAAACTTATGGCCATACTAGGTCAATACACATTTGTAGCAATTTGCACATTTTATGTATTTTGCTTTATACACCAAAAACAATTAACAAAAAGGCATGGTAACATTTATGTCATCGAGGCTTGCGCAGTTTTAATTAAATTCCCTCGCTTTCCATTGCTTTTACATTTGTCGCTTCAAAATCCGTTTAATTAATTAAATTGAAAGTTTGATACGATAGGGTTATAGATAAATAATATTTAAAATTAATTTATTTATAAAGTATATTTTCAAAACCCCATAGGAAATTATAAGCTTTAATAAAATCTTTATAATTATATACTAAAAATTGTGCGTGGTGACTATATTTTTTAAACACATTATGCTCAAAACCCACAAAAGCTTTCTGACTGTATTATAATTTTTTTTACTAATTTTAAATTTAAGTTGTGCGTATTAAAAATTATGTAACGAAAATAATAACAATATAATTAACGTTTCTAATTAATCGGCGTGACAGGTGTCAGTGAATAAACAATTTAAAACCTCTGTTCACTGAAATCTGTTAGATAGTCCGACAGTTGCCGCTTAATATAAAGTCGATCGAATTTACTTGTAGTGTTCTGCGCATAAGAATCTGTTACCGCCTTTCTTCATTTGGGTGAGACTCATTTAGAGGCGACGAAGGGAGAAGCCTTCAAACACGGTATGGCTATCGTCAGATGGCGGGATAACCATTTCGAAAATACCAGACCAAACATAAGTAGGCCGATGACGGGCAGCAACGCCGGCAATGCGCTTGCCGAGCGTAGCAATTGTGGAAAATCTTCCTTGTAGGAGAGGCCTATGTTTTGCAGTGGACTATTTACAGACTGTTAAGGCAAGGAAGGATAATATCACAAGTGGCTGCTCCTGCGTGATAGAATAATAAAACATATGTCAAGTATTTTATTTTATCAAGAATTAATCAACTAACTTTATCCTTCATTAAACATTTTTGACGGCTCGGTTGGTGCAGTTTTGCGTCGTCGCTGAGGGTGTCCGGCTCGATTCGAACACCGCAGTAGTTTGAATGACCTATAAATTTTCTTCCAGGCCTAATTGTTTGTTGATTTGTTTATATCTACTAAATGAATACAAGAACTCTCTGGTGACGTTGTAATTTAAAAATAAAAATCAAAGAAAAAATAAGAAATGCAAACTTTACCAACCAAGTGATAAAAAGTTGTTACGACTCCGAAAATATTCTCTGGCGCTACGTTTTTTTTAGCAGCGGTTGTAAATATTTAATAGGGGAAAAAAGGGTATAAGATATATAAAATTTATAAATCTTAAAGATTTATTTATTCTTAGTGCCCTGTGGCGGCAGCATTACAAATCTGACACTTCTTTATTTCCATAGTTATCATAGGATTTTCCAGCCCTGGAAATCTCCCGATAGATTGCGGATTAACCTATGTCAAGATATGCCCGGAGAAGCCTTCACTCAGCTTGCGGCCGGGAAAACTAGTGCTCCTGACAGTGACGTGCATAGGGTTAGACCCAGTAGGTACAAAAAGCAAAGTATTTGTATCTCAACAAACAAAGTTATGCTATCATTAGAAATTAGTTAGGGTCGGCACTGCCTTTTCGCAGTGTTGGAAAGCGTTAGTCGAAATCAGCCAGGACCGCAAGGTTAATACTATTACTATATGATTATCATCGTTACTGTAATGTACGTTGATTAATTTAGTGAAAAAAAATATATGGTGTATTTCACTTTCTAAATTGTAACGCCCGGAACAAGTGTCGGAATTAGTGTTTATGTACGTTTCTGTTCACGGTCAGTTAAGCCGGGAGTTAGCCTCCGTCATTTGAAACAAGCTAAGCCGTTGTGACAGCTTTCATAAGTAACTAACACATATATGTAGCACACAGTAATACTTTGATACTTTCAGCCCTAAAGGTGAGCCCTTATGGTAAAAATAACAAAAAAAATTTGAAATATTTCTTTTATTTCAGACTAATTATTATATATTTCAAAATAATGTCCATATACCTGTAACGCAACAATATTTAAAAAATCGTTTACAACCACTATATTATACTCTCAAAAAGTATCTACTGGAATGAAACAATTAGACCTTAATGAAATTGTACAGAATATGATTGCAAGAAATCAATCTATACATGCTTAGCGAAACATTAGTAATATTAGCAAATAAATAAAAACCCCATAACGATTTACTTTTGCCTCATATTGGGAAGGCTACGGGAACGCTTGCGCACACATCTGCGGTCTGAACATTACCGGCCGCCGAAATGCAAACGCGGCTTCCTGCACGGCCTCCAATCCCACGTAAGCAAAGGACCTTCACGATTCCAGCGAGTCCAGAAAAGAGAGCGCTCCTCGGAAGAATACAGGTGTGGCGCAAAGCAATAACAGTCATCAGGTCCAATAATAACAACTAGACTTCCGCCATTCCCCGCAACGACAAGTCAAGAATTACTAGTAAGTAGTTCTTCTCCTCTACTTTTCAACAGAGCATATTTGGGACTAAGAGCCTGTCACCGTCTTAGTGCACTGGACAACAATACAATAATTTTCAAAAAAATATTTGCTACGTGCCTTTCAAACATAGGGGAACTCGGGTCTCCCAATTCAGCAGATCTCCTTACCACTCGGCTATCGAGGCTTCCATATCGGTAATTTAAAGTAAATTTTGAGTAGAATAGACATTTGATTAAAATTAATAAAATTGTACTTACTTACGAGGTTTTTTTTTTATGGAAGAGACGGCAAACGAGCAAGCGGTTCACCTGATGTTAAGTGAATACCGTCGCCCATATACATCTGCAACATCATAGATGCTGCTGGTGGGTTGCCGGTCTGTTTTGTTGCCGATATTTGGGAGATGGGAGGGAAGAGGAGGGGAATAGGGAGAGGGTGTGGGCTTCCGGTTACCTCACTCACCGGACGAAACGATGCCTCTACTTCACGCCGGTATTCCGCGAGGCCGTGGTATCAATCCGGTCGAGCCGGCCTATTCGAGCAGCAGCTAAAGCCGCCGCTTGGCTCTACCATGTTTAAAAGTCTTAGTTACTACTATGGTCTAAGTTAGTCTACTATGGTCTAAACCAAGTATTGTAAAACCAACGCCTTCAAAGTTCTCCAAATGCTTTCACGTTTTACGTCGCTCTACTATTCCGACCCTTCCAGTATCAGGAGTAATCCCAAAAGACGCATAACACGTATCGCATCGTATCAGTGCGAACGCAAAAGGTTCAAATAACACATTATATATGGACAGATGGGACTACCATTAAGTTTCACTACATCATCAATTGGAAAAAGGGTAAACCAGTTTGAAGAAGGCTGTAGATTTTGTTACGTTAGTATAAGATTTAGATAAAATGGTCACGATATAAGATGTCTTCTGTTAATTAATGAAACAGCAACGTGAATACTTAACAACACAAATATTACAAATATTTTTACACGCTTTTTATTAGCATGACTTGTATGTGTGATAATTTAATTGTAAGATTGTGGTACATCTTACAATTAAATTATCACCTACTTCCAGACGTCCGAATAATACGAAATTTCGTACACGCTTTAAGAAAATCGATGACAATACAGTAATATGTTATCATCGAACTGGTTTGATGATGAAGCTGAAAGGTGGGTAACGGAAACCTTAAATGACTAATATTAAAGTAGCAGCCTGTAAGTGCCCACTGCTGGGCAAAGGCCTCCCTCTCAAATACGAGTATCAGAGAGGGTTTAGGAGCCGGGAAGGGCCTGCCACGATGCTCCAGTGCGGGTTGGCGGGCTTCACATATCCTCGAAATAATATTTTTATTATTTCTCAGACATGCAGGTTTCCTCACGATGTTTTCCTTCACGGCTGAGCACGTGGTAAATACAGCACTTAAAATTTTCATATCAACTTTAAATCTTTTATACAACGTTTGCAAAACGATATATGTGAAATAGAAATACCCACAACAGAAAATAAATATTAATCAAGTAATTTAATTATTACTACATAATCAAAAATAGAGGCGACCTGCAAGCCTGCCAAAACATTCACTCCAGTTTATCGCCATGGATATATTTTAATAAAAGTTTTTTATGGATTATAGTTAAGATGTCTTAAAATTTCATAAATCCACCTTATCTAAAATCAAAAAATATTACAATACAAAATACGTTACATTTGTTGTTAATTTTATATTAATCCTACGAATATTAAATAACATCGCTGTAAAATGGACAACGACACAATTAAAATTCCTTCCATTTCCTGGAAAGCTTCGCTGTTAAAAGTTATTTTAACTTGCAAGTGTATTTTTATTCATGTTCCCATAGAACGAGAAAATAATTGGATGTAGTCCTTATATAAGTATATTTTATAACAGACAAAAAAAAGTTTAAATATTTTTTTACAAAGTTTCTATTCTTAACGTACTAGTTTTGAATAAGCTGCTTCGCCCGCGTGGATTCGAATTTTTGATTGCTGTGCTGCTCCTCTTTCACATAGCGCTATGATAGGTACATCGGATTTTATGTTTAACCATAAGTATTGGATAAGTTTAACTTTTTTTTTTTTTTTATAGAAGAAGGGGGCAAACGAGCGTGCGGCTCACCTGATGGTAAGTGATCACCGACGCCCACGAACATCCACAACACCAGAGGAGCTACAGATGCGCTGCCGGCCTTTAAGGAAGGAATAAGCTCTTTTCTTGAAGGTCCCTAAGTCGTAACTTCCACCTAATATATTTTTTTTAATAAATGTTGAGGACATTTTTCAGTTTCAACCAACTTTATTTAATAGAAATGGCGCAGATCTACGTTTTAAAATAGTTAAAATTTTATTCAGCTACACATCGTGTACATTTGGTTATATTTCGAAATTACATACAGCTTATAGATAAATTCAAACGCCACATACATTTTTATGTTTGACTTCGTAAATAAATGTACCACAGGCATGAAACCAAATGTGGAGAAGATTTCGAATTTACTACTCCAAAAACTTTTAACAAAGATTTAAGTTCGAATTTAGGAATTACATTTGTATATAACTTGTTTATTTTATTATTCCATTTGATTTCAATATTTTTTAATCATCTTTAAGTAGTAATTTCACGAGCCCTGCTTATAGGTTCCGCATTTACAAAAGGGAATATTAACAAACCTTAAAACTGTAGAAGGTTCTTTAGAGCGAAAGGTTAATTCAGACTGGCATCGTGAAAACATCTCTGGGGAATTGAAAGAAAACATCATCTTTGTAGCACAAAAACATCTATTTTGACTCGCATATTGTCGAATTGGTATTTTGAAGGGCGTTTTAGTAGGCTTGAAATAAATGATAAAAAACAAATTTATTTCTTTAAAAGTTTGGAAGTAAGAAACTTAAAATAGGTTTTTATTCTTTATTAGTCATCGAAGCACCATCATAAAGACATTTAAGTACCTTAGAAAGAAATACGTCAACAAGCCGTGGTACCTAAGGCGCTAGGTGTTCGCTTTTTAGTGCACATTATTAAAATACCTGGGTTCGATTCTCGGTGCCGGCACCACAAACAATTTTTTATTTGAATTTTGTTCAATTGTTGTCAATGTTGATTTACCTTAGTACTCAGCGGTGAACGACAACATCACAGGTGAGGAAGCTTGCATATCTGAGAAAAATATTTCCCCGTACTAGAGCAGCGGGGTGGTATCTTCCTGGGTGAATCTTTTTAACCTTAACTCTCTCGAAAAATCCTCCTTTGGTCAGGTGTGGGATATGTATTGGCCGCTATTTAATATAACGCCGGTAGTATTCTTAAAAATATATAAAATTAAAGTAAACATATAACATAGTTAATACTTGCGATTGTTCTGTCTTGGTGGAATTACCTAATATATTTAAAAGTGACATAAACACTTGTACTTATTCCACTTAATTAAATATTAACATATCATTTAGTTAGCATAAACGCAAAGCAAAACTATATGTGATCCTACTAACTACGAGTATATAATGTACATGACGTTTAAAAACCTATATTTATATTTTGGAACAGGTCAATTTACATGTACATCGGACTTAGTCCAATAGATTTCTGTCAAAGCTAACAGATAAAAAATCACCCGTCTTCGTTATAAATCACCGAAGAGCAAAAGATATATACCCGGCTACCCTATGTAACATCTCTTATCTATGCTTTATATGTTTTAACTAGATGTTACGAATAGAAAAATTACAAAGCATTCTTGTAAAGTTTCCTAATAATATGCTAAGTGAAGTCGGCTCGGAGGCGCAGTGGCTAACAATTTGGCAACGACACTGCGGGACGTGGGTTCGCAAGAGACAAGTATTTGTATGGACTGTAATTATCGGTCTGGGTGTTGTCCATGTACAATTGATATTCCTCACAGGAGAAATTGCTACAGTTTCACTATATTGTATAAAATAAAATCATTTAAAATGAAATTATTATTTTCCGGATTTTATGGCGTTTAATTAGATAAACGTGATAAAATCCGTAAATAATAATTTCATTTTAAACTACTGAACTTACTTGATTGATGTTTGAAACGGGAGGTAGAAATATTTCTATCTAGGTGGTAGGACTCCTTCTTACCTATTTCTGCCGATAATCAGCAATGCCACCACTACTGCGTTCCGGTTTGAAGGCATATAGAGATCCACTGTAATTACTGGTTGTGCCCCACTA
This sequence comes from Bhutanitis thaidina, assembly GCA_029286595.1. Taxonomy (NCBI): domain Eukaryota; kingdom Metazoa; phylum Arthropoda; class Insecta; order Lepidoptera; family Papilionidae; genus Bhutanitis; species Bhutanitis thaidina. The sequence goes on along the minus strand of JAGSMS010000009.1, from coordinate 5,443,006 downwards.
TTTTATCAGCACTTAGGGGTGACATCGCATTTGTAACCTCCTGGAAATTATTTGCAGATTTCCATGGGCTGCAGTAGCCGCTTCAATAACCAATTGTCGTTTAATTTAATGTCGTACCATCGCATCGCATATGCTCTCACTTTATTTTTTCCATAGAGGTGTGAAAAGGTAAAGAGGTTGTGGAAATACAAGTGACTAACTGACTGTAATTAACCAACGTACTGGCTGTTTCAACTCGAGACTACTAATGAAACAATTACATTAAGGCCGGACGTACCTGCATATACGAAGGCGAATGCTCATGTTTCCATGTATTTTCTTCTTCAGGGCCCACAGCAGTACCATGTTACTAGTACTCCCAGTGTTTCAACGCGACACAATGTTGGGAAAACGATTTCTTTTAAGGCGCAGTAATTATGGGTGTTGGCCCGCTAGTGTCAAGATTTTTTTCTTTCTCGATGACGTGTGCCGGATTGGTGTCCACAAATCAAACAGCCAAATGGTGAGCAAGGGTAACATCATCCTGCGAAATATATACAGACATCTAAACACAGCACAGCAACATTGCCATAGCAATCACGAGCATGTATTAAATATAAAATTAAAAACAAAATAAAATGAATTACCACAAAGTCAATTTAAAATATTTTAATAATGCTTTAATGATTCTTTATGTAAACTGTACATTTAATTTTTATTAATAAATTATGCTAATTAAATGAAATGAATGTAATTGGAGCAAGTCAGACGAGGATAACTGTATAAATTAATAACGAATTAGGCGACGGCAATGTTTTCAGATTTACGTAAATATACACTCATTTAGAGGCAAAATGTCATCCGTTAGCGACATTGTAGCCGACGTTTTTATGAAAGGACATCAAACAATATTTATTTTTAAACATAAACTCATACTTTATGCGTATTTAAATTATGTTTTAATTAGTTATGTGTATTTAAATTATACGAGATACGAATGTCTGACTTTATTTTATTTGTGTTAAAAGCCAAACATAGCAAGTATTTTAATTTTGACTTTTCTGTTAGTTCTCTGCAGCCAGTCTCAAAGGCTGATGTTGATGAATTTTCGATGTTTCTTTGCAGAATATCCACCCAATTCACGGATGCATGATCACAGTGCTGATAAATGTATAACTTATGCCCACTGAGTGTGAGTATTACGGCTGCGCAAAAACAAAGATAGTATCTCGTCCTCTCCTTTTTGTATCAGACGCAAAGCTTACGTAACATAGTTTACAACTTGGAACCAAAATACAAATATTCTTGATTATATTTTGGCTTCGGCCAATCTATGGTAGGGTCATTATCTAATCAGTGCCAAAACGTGTTATTCAGCTGTGTCACCGATTACTGACTGCTGACTAATATGTGAAGGAATAGAATATTTCAAGTTTCAAATAGAATACTTATCAGACGGAGAGTATAGATTTATGTACTGACTCAGAGTAGCCAAACACCACACCACTGAAAAGCTTAAGAATTATGAAAAAGGATCTAAATATTTTTGTAAGAAGTAATTCTACAATAAAAGTAATAATTCAACAGTTAAAGTAAGTAATATTACACTATCAAATATAACAAACGGAACTGGGATTTCTGGATGGTAATAAATATTAATTTAATCGTACAAAACATCCAATTAACGCCCATTACAAATAACTTGAAATGTTATAATTTAAAACTAACTAACAATACATTTTAGTGTGTCATACTTTAGCAAATGCACTGAAAACAAACATAATGTGAGCAAATTTATGAAAACTGAAACATTCAATAGAAAACAGTCTGTGTCTCCTAGGCATACCAATTAAAATAAAATACATTGGCGTTGTTTTCAAGCTGCGTTGTAGTTACAGGTTTCCATTGCGGGCTCAATTACTGTATCCCACTTAACCAAGCAATAAGATAAAGTAAGGATGTTATCAATTACATTATTGTTATTTTCATTCTGTTTGTACAAATATATTAATTGTCATTTTTACGACAAAATGCCAACCTAATGATAAACGTATCGTAGTCATTTAAGCTAAGAGAAGTACATACATGAACACCCAGATTCCGAACAATCAATTATGTAGCGGACCCGAAAAAGACCCGGAACAAATAATAAAATATAATGAAACTTTTTAAACCTTACTTTAAGTTTTATATATTTTTTTTGCTTTTAAGTTTTATTTTATTTGAAATAATTTTTGGCCATAGAAGTGTTTGTACCGCGGGGGAATTGAATTTGCGTCCCATAGAGTTGTAGCTAATCTCATACGATATACTATTGTTTCCAGATGTGAAAATAATCTGTATATTCTTCTGTATGCTGTGCCACTATTGCTATATGCTGTATGCTACAATTGTGGTTGCTTTTAGAAATTGAGGGTTGCGGCGAATTTATATACAAAGAGTGCCGTCAGCGTTCACGTATATTCGTTAGAATGTCTGCCACCCGCAGTATATGCTATAATAATCCCCAATCTCTGCTTACCCCTGTGCTTAAGAGCTTATGTGCACAACTCTTCTCTAACTTCTTGTATCTGGTAATACACGAATGAATACACTATTAAAATACAAGGATATTACAATCACTTATGAGTTATACAAATGGCTCCTTCAGAGATAGGCCAGTGCCTCGGACTTAAAGCAACATATTTTTAAAGTATTGGCTGTTTTGAAACATAGAATGTAAAATAAAGTATTTAGAATAAAGTTTGTTAAGAGTGTTATTCCACTAACATGACTAAACAGAACCAAGACTTGTCCATAAGTTAATCGGGCGAGGAAATTACACAAATACTAACTGAATGAATCGCAAATAATTCAGGCAGCGATTCGTACCTTTCGACGTACTTTATTCTAATTAAAGACAGAAAAAGCAATTAAATCTATGGCTGCGTCATTCACTGGCATTCGGCATTTCATTTGGTAGATAGCGCGTTCGGCGAGCATCGGTAGGGAAGAATGATGTAGCAGCTCCGCAGGGGTGGCTTGCTGTCTGTTCACAACTAACCGCGTGTCTTTACAACATAATAAAAAAAAGTCGATTCAAAATTTTACTTCAAATATTTTGTACTAGCCCTAATTAGTACTATCGCCTGTTGATGTCTTAGTGACGATCGGATAAATATATCAACTGTATAATTAAAATCAGTGACATTAGACAGATTATTTAATATATCCATTCCGCAAAAACAAGGTTTTAGAGAGATTGGAGTTTCGACTCGGTCAAATAAAATAAAATTCGACACTTGATAGTAAAACCCATGTCCCATGTGTGCGCTAGTCCGAGAATTGAATAAGTTTAAATTGATCACCCGAGTATTTGAATTCCTAAGAAATGCAATAGCCATAAAATTTGATTTGGACTATGGGGATCGTTGCATGCGAGAGAGTAAGTAAGAGCAGCTATCTTCGTTGGCCTGTTGATACTCCATAACATATACTTCTTGCAATAGAAGAATTTAATTAGGCCAATGATTAATTTGATGGCCACGCTTGGTTAGCGGGTTGGCATTGGCAATCGCAGTAGCAGACGCCGCGCACTTTAAACGCTGCTCCCCGTCATCGGTTTATTTTTGGTCAGGTATTTTTCGAGATGTTTATCACGTCATCTTTATGGCTACACATAGTGATTTTCAAAACTTTCCCTTAGTCGCCTCTTACGTCACCACACGGGAAGTAATTAAAAGTACTTATTTTTATTTATTGATACATAAAAAAATAAACTGTTACAGTTTTGCGAAACATAGTTATACAGATCAAATTTTTATCTATGGTCTATATAACAAAAGATTTTTCTATCCTTCTGGAAATTCAAAAATATTATTCTTCAAACCACATCACAAAGACATATTTATCTCTTACAGTAGGATGATCCTATTCAGTTTGTTAAAAGGAATGTCTAAGGATCGTAACCTTTGGTAACAGATTTCATTTTTCTTTTGATATCTTCAACTCCGATACCTACTGAAAGAACTAATTAGTAATTCAGAATTTCAAAAACATATATTCAATATGTATGTAATAAATAGCGTTTATTAAAAATTTTAGCCCAGCCGTAGAATAGATAGATGCTTAGCTATGTAACTTCACATTTAAATTTTTTTTTTAATTGGGGTGACAAACATGCTAATACACCCCCTGATGGTAAATGGTTACTATTGACCATTGACACTTGCATGTCCGTTAATAATATATAAAAAAACTACACAGATTAGGATACGAAAACAGAATTTCACATGTATGTTAAAATTATAATGTAATTTAAACTTTTATATTTGATTGCGGTTGGAATACTTCACCTTTATTCGTTATTGTGGTAACTGCAAACAATTTAAACTCGTATCGTTTGAGGTAAAATTTTTCAGGTATTTCATGAATGAATGAATTAATTAATATACTTTATTGTACACAAAAACAAAAGTACACATATTAGAAGGTAAAATTTTAGCGGCCATTTTGTATTATTGCAAAAAAACACTCACATTATTTAAGGCACAGTACCAAAAAAGACTATGAAAATGGATAAAAGCGCGTTCACATACGAGTATTACCAGTGTTATCTTTGGTTCACATCAACAACAAACCAAAAACGTCAAAAAATATTCCAACATGTTGCTTCGATACAAGATAGGTTAGAAGTTTCATTTTGTATTTGGTAGTTGATGAAGTGAATTGATATCAACAAACAAATTTCTTGATAATATATATAATACAAACATTTTTCTCCATGACAATTTGTAAAATTTAATCATATTTCATAAAAATGATTTACGCCTCGAAGCGAATTTTCTGAAGGGAAGGCTAAAAAAGTTGATTGCTGACTTGTTCATCTTCTCAGAATGGAAAGAGCTAATTGAATAGGTCATAAAACTGGCACCGCCTTCGAGAACCTATCCAAAGATTGCCTTTAGTCTCATCCTTCATGTAGTATATATATTATATTACATAATTTATTGACCTATAATGTTTTAAACTGTTTAAGTTTAAAATAAAATAAGTATACAAAGGGCTGAATTACTGCGTTCTCTGTCAGTCAACCCGTGGCGTGTTGAGATACAGTAGCATGTTATATATTACAATTGGTCGTTCGGTGAGTGGGCCTCCGACTATCTCACTCACCGAACGAAACACGCAGAAGCACTACTCACCTCTAATTCACGCTGGTATTTTGCAGAGCTCGTGACACAACCCCGGTCGAGCCGGCTCATTTGAGCAGCAGCAAGAGCCGCCGCTTGACTCTACCACGTATAAAAACCTAAACAATCTCTATTAAGCAGGCGAACGTAATTTTATCATGTAAGATTCTAATACGACGATTGGGGTGATAATAGTGATAACAAAATGAATATCATTCATATTTCAGTTAGTTAAAATATTATATATTTTATATGAAATAAAGAGAACCATGGAACCGGAGGGGAATACATTATTCTGATTGGAACTACTGTATAATATTTCTCGAAGTGTAGCAACAATAGATATTCTTTTGTTGTGACTGTGAAAGGATATAATGTTTATCTATACTAATATAGTAAGAGAGAGTGTATGAATGAATTAATAAAATTCATTATTATCCGACGTAAATCACCATTGATTTTGTTGGTCAAATGTCAAATCTTATTTTTTACAATCTAGCAACGTTTCGTAATGAGGCTCCTCTGACGAAAAAGTAACATATGTATGTTTGTATATATGTGTGGAGTGATTTCCGGAAATAGGTATAGATTGATCCTCTCACTGTTTGTAAGCTACTTTATCCCAGAAGGTCTTAGGCTGCGATTGATTTGAAAATAATATTGTGATGCGTATGGAAATTTGATGCTTAAGTTACAGTTCTCGGCAAAAAATTACTTACTACAATACTTTATTATCGTGAACTGACACGCAGTGACTGTTAACTTACCAAAAAAAAGTTCGCTTGTAACCATTCCAGGTGGCTGGCGGGATAAAAGAAAATTAAGTTCGGTATTACAGACGATAGCTGTTATGTTATACCAATATTTCATAGTCTGGTACAAAAGATTGAACCAATTCTTTTATTAAGCCAACCACCACAGGGAATCGCCAGAACCTCGCTTATCAGGCAGCTTATCAAATCAATGGTATAGTCCCTGTTTCAATGTCTCCGGATCATTTTATAGTGCAAACAGTCATAACTAATAATTTAAAAGAAGTGTTAGCGTCGCGTTTAACTAGAGCTATTATTGGTTCTAATTTAGGTAATTAAAATTGCAAATGTGTATTTGATATCAGTTCGTTACTAACCGTAGTATCATTAATTGTTACTAAAAATAAAATAGTAACCCTCCTTTTTTCATGAGCGTAGTTGAATAAAAAGCCTATATGTTAACTAGGGTAATAAACTACTTGCTTACCAAATTTCAAGTAAATTCGTCCAGAACATTTTGTGTGAAACGCGAACAGAACCGACAGACAGACAACAATTCTAAAGTCACTTATCTAGCTTCGGTATCATATTATATCAAATAACCTTCAGCATTTATTTTTTCCCCAAAAATATTATTATGTTGGAAATAACTTCCTACACGTTTATTGTATAAATTAGCGGTAAGCAATGGCCTGTCAATCGTTGTGATATGTATCAGTGTTTTACATTTTCTATAATACTGGCTGCGAGATCATTTGCGCAGATGACACCTTCTGCTTGTACACATATCACAATGGTGTAATTGCTCTAAGTCTGGTACATTCGAGAAAAATACAAAGGAATTATAAAAAAATTTACGCGCTTAATGTTAATAAAAACATAAATAATATACCGGAGAGATATTTTAAAAAACTATCTCAATCTATTATTTCTTACTACCTCACTTTTTGGACAAACGCACACGTTATCCATTCCCAAACTAGGATTCCCTATGTCTTGGCAACTGTATGGTGATAAGATTGATATACATGCACGTCTACATATACCAATCTTGACAAATACTCACATACATAAACAACCATGACTCATACAAACATCATACAAATATTTGCGCCTAACTGGATTCGAAACAGCAACTCTCAGTTGGTGACTTTGTAGAATTTAGACCAACTAGGCTATCGGGCTGTAATTACCATGGGACACATTATTTTCGATTAATTATTATTATCATTTGGAAAATTAAAAATGATAGTTTTGTAAAACGTTTATGAGTTGTAAACAACTTTGATAATTGATCCCAGAAAAAGTTAAATTAGATCGCTGTAACATGGATAAGTACGCACTTAAATATCCACTCACTTCCAGCGTGGCTGTTAAAAGTAATTTTAACTTGAAAGTGACTTTTTATCGTGTCGTCCTAAAATGAGAAATTAATTTAAACAAACTTACTCCGTATAAATATAATTTAACTGCATCCTTTACGTTTATTTATTAATGTTAACATGAAACTTACATATAACATAATAAATGAAACAGACCATTATTAAAATAGTATGCCTATTATAAGCCTATTTACTTAACAATGATCATGTAGTTTACGTAATTACAATTTAAAAAAATCATACGTTTAGTATTTATGCGAATATACAGTATTGAAATGAAACTATTAATTTTGCTTTGCTTCTGCACATTAATAAAATACCAAGCATATCACTGCCAGACCTCAAGATACAGTGAGCTCATTCTGTGTAGATCGGACCAAACATTAATAATTAGAATGCTGACGTTAACAGGGTTAATATGACATCAGGACAACAAACACAGTGACCACCGGTTACTGTAAGATATCTGAAACATCGGGAATATAATAAAAAAGTAATTAAATGCTATAAAATCCGTAAATAATAATTTAATTTCAATATACGTTAAGTAACTACAATAAGTACGTTATACGGTTTGTAAAACAAAACAATAAAATTAAAACACTAAACAGTAAAAATGTATACGACTTCGATCACGTGGAATTTAGTAATTTTAAGCATTAATTTTATCAACAGACGAACTGTTCACGTAATCTGAACTTAATCTCTAAAAAAAGCCTTATGTTCATCCATTTCGTCATAAGTCAGTTTTTTAACACTCAATTTCGTATTGAAAAATATTTATATTACATAGGAAAAGAAAGAACATTAAAATATGTTAACGAGCACAAAACAAATAAGGTTTATACATTTGTAAGTTAGTATAATAACAAACTTCAATCACTCATGATCAGTCGTGCAATATTCCTAAAAGGATTGCCACTCAGGATGCAAGAATTCGGCAACATGAGTATACTTTACCGGAGTCCTACGTATCATTTCGCTTACGAAGAATATTTTACGACCACTATATTTAGGCAGGTTCTCGAGTGGCAACTTCGTACAGGCAAACGTAGTGTAGGTTGACCCCCACAAAATGGAGTGACAACACTGCACGGTATGTCGATGGATGCAGGTGGTTCAGGTCCGAGGTCTGTGACATTCTTTAGAGATAGCCTGTGTTCAATTGTAAACATGTAGAATGCTGAAATGATGATCATGATTATGATTGCATTATGAATGGTTCTCGTTACAAATAGATTAATATAATAAAAAAAAATAGGAGTTGTTCTAAACATTCAATAAAAAAAAATTATAAAGTTTTTTATTCACTATAAAATCAAATTAGAAACCAACAGCAAGTAAAAGCAACAGCGTTGCATAAATTAATTTATTGGTTCGTTGAAAATCACAAGCACCGCTGGTGACCTTGTGGCTTAGTGGTTAGCGTAGCGTACCGAAACTCCAGGATTCTGGCTTTGAATTCTAGCCGTAACCGTCATTTCTGCAAAAATACTATTTTTATTTGGGTCTGCTACTACTACTTTTGGATTACTCGCGTACACTGAAATTAAAATGATTGGCCTTACTTCTGTCCTACCACGGCACAATTCAGCTAGTTTAAAAAACTAAGGTTTTGTAATAAAAAGTAATAGAATTAAAGAGAGTACACGTATTTTCTTAATATTCAATTTTTGGCGGAATGCCAGCGTCTATCTAACCCACATTTCGTTGCATCAGCTGATATGAAGATTCTTTTGTGCACGTAAGAGGCCTTTGACCAAAAGAATTAATCTATTAAGCACATCTCATTAAGCCCTAAATTTAAGCCAATGATCCTTATGAATCTCAATTTATTAAAAATTAATCATCACTAGCAATTTTTAATCCAATGTTGTGGTTGGTTAAGCTAAGGCATATGCAATTCCAACAGATCGTTGGTACTCTGCAGTAGTACACTATAGTAGAAGTACACCAGTAGTACAGCTGTAGATAGAATTATGTTACTATGTAGTAATTTATATATCAATATATATTACTGGATACGTTTTTATGCAACACACACGCACACACCCAAATAATCACACACATTGACACAACTTTGGGATAGTTTTAAGTATTAAATTAATAGTAATAGTCTCTTTTTTGCATTTTATATTTGTTTCAAACTCTGACCGATAGTAACATAATTTTTATGATCATAGAAATATTACCTTTGTTCAGCGATTTTAATTCGACTTGAATTCGTCGTAACATAGACTAGAGAATATTGAAACGTATCGGCCTCCAAATCTTTCTTATCCGTATTCTTTTTGTAAAGACAATCCTCTATGATTCTGACAATTTCATCGTACGGATTACTTTCTGATGTCAGAACTTAACTAGTGCCCTTTTTGGAATACCTTTATGGTCGGTGCATATTTTGTCTAGACTAGACCGATGTGCTGTAAAGCACCCGCAATGTCGGGAATACAAACGTAAATGTCAACGAGATAAAATCTTAACTTATTATATAAATGTCTTTATTGTAGTAACAGTTATTTATTGTGCGAGTATTTATTCTATTTTTGTATGGGTCTAATACATACAATTATGTATACAATTGTTATAAAATAAATAAATATATTCTTCATTGCAATATACATGCATTTATAATACAATTTTTCGCAGAACACTTAAAAATAACACGTTTTTATTATAACAGTAGTCCTCTATGCAAACTGCTATTAGCCATAGGCTTCACCAAGTCGTGAGGGATTGGCGTCATCCCCATTCTGACGCCAATTCGTCTAGATTGGTGTCGCAGTACAAGATAGTAACAGAAACATATGATGGTGCAAGGCCTTACGTTACATCCGCTAGAGCAAGTTATGCGATTAAATTGGATAAAGGTCCGTATGTAAGTAAGTAAGATGTAGTATAGCAAAACTCTGGTTTAGGCTAGGAGTTGTGTCTAGAAATTCTCAGTAGTTCTAAGAATTGATATTAGTAAAGTGATTTTGTACTATAGCTAACTATAAAAGAATTAAAAACCTAACTGCCAGCGTAGTATTTACGGTCATCAATAAAAACTCCCAAAATCATTCACAAGTTCTCGAACATAGTTGAAGGGACGATAAATTCGGCGCCGGTCTGTTGAAAGCTTCGGCCTTATAAAAATTTATCGATGCTGGAAAAAGAATGTAGATTTTGGTAAATAGACCTGTACAATATATATTTATAGCCGTAATTTTAATTTTTTTTTTATTTAATCTGTCTTGGTAGAGCTCAACAGGTTCAGTTATTGTGGTGACAAGCGATAATGCATAAAACTGCCCAGAAAAGTTGGTGAATTTATTAAGCATTTGAATTCTAATATCTGTTGACATAAGGTATCGGTGTCCTGCGTTCGAATCCCAGATGAAGTCAATATTTGTGCTAAAACACAAATTTATGGTCTTTTGTGTTGTGTTCGTCTCGTGTCTCTGACTCGGCAACTGACTCTTTTACCGATCTTATCGCATAAACGTTACATCGGATTTGGGAAGGTAAGGAAGAGTGAGTGCCTCTATGTTTGCTCATACTTTTCCGGCACTATAATACCTCCTGCGTAGTTGACGACTGCCGTTAGTATTCGGAAGTTGTCGCCGTGGTCGAAATTGGCCAGGAGAACATCAACATATCACATCAAACATATTGGTATTAAATGCAGACACAGAGCGTCAGGGTACCACATAAGCTTAACATGGGCTGTTTTATCGTAAACACATTCTGATAATAATTATTTTATGCACCTAATGTATGTATATAATTCACATGTTAATGCAAAGTTAAGAGAAAGCAGGCAAACGAGCAAGCGGAGCCTAGTGGAAAGTGATTACTGTCGCCCATGTACTTCTGCTACACCAGAGGACCTGCAGGTGCGTTGTCGACCTTTAAGGATATTTGGGGGCTAGAAGAGAGAATGAGAAGGGGGGATTGGGGAGGGGAAGCGGGCCTCTGGATACCTTACTCACCGAAAAAACGCAGACGGGTACACAAGGGTCTGGTACTAAATGGGTCGCTTTACAAGATCATTTTACATAACTGCCTAAATAGATAGAATTTTGAACATAATTATATTAGCCGTAAACGTAATCTATATTACATTTCGTACACACTTAACAAAATAGTTAAATTAAACGACAAAAATTTATTATTGGAATGGGGTGAAAAAGAGCTAGCAGTTCACCTGATGGTAAATAGCTGCTGCAGCTCATGAACATCTGCACACAATATTTGCAAACTTAATCGAAGAAGGTCACAGATGCATTGTCACCCTCGAAGTTTATGATGAAATGTCTCACAGTCTGTAACTGTACTGACTCTCTAGACCTTTCAAAGCGAAACACAACCTGCTGTTTGGCGGCAGAAATGGGTAAGAGTGTGGTACCTACCCAGACTTCTAGGTAGAATAGAATCACCAGTAGACTACCACTTGTTAAATACTTATATGCTGTGCGGCTTCAGCTGGTATTTGAATCTCAGAAACTAAGATTTTACGTACAATGGCTGTGTTTATGTTCGAAATGTTTTAATAAAACAATAACTTAGAGATATTCTGTTCACGTTATGTGTATATTTGGCTTCTCAATCGAAGTGAACCAAATCAAGTGAAACAAGGCACCCAATTGCTATCACTTTCAGTAGACGGGGAAAAACAAAATATCATTTGTCTTTACTCCATTTGTTTCTCCGAAAATAGGTCAAGGATAGTACGGATCACAATTCATCTGTGAAATGCGAATAGGATTCTAACAATTGTTTTGCCAGATGACAAATTTTAATCTTAATATGGTAACGGACTCAATATATAACGGATAATGGCAAATGATCACGTCGTTTTTCAGATTCAGATTACTGAATACGTAAGGTACTAGCATCCGACCTCTTTATTACTCGACGGTCTTAACATAGGTAACAGTAACTTTACGGGAGCTATGTTGATAAGTAGTTAATACTTTTAAGAATTTTAAATTAATTTTAATACGCTATTACTTTCAAATAATTTTATCAGTAAGTATAAAACACTAAGATTTAAAGTTTAATTTGAGATGTAACTTAGGCCACAATTGCTGAGTGAATAGAGGATCCACATGAATCCCGAGACCCGATTTCAATCAATGTCCTCCAGGTCTTTTACCAATGAGTTTTTCGAAATTATATACGATTTGGATCGTTGGTCTGAACCTTAAGACGACGACACGGTTGCCACCTGTTACATTGTTGCAAACAGCCCCTGGCGAACAGTAGGTTGAAATTACTAATATAAATGTCGTGAAAGCTTTATTTTGACATGGATATCACATCTTTTCGCACGCACGAGGGGTAATGCGCGCCGCACTCACCGTCACAAAAACATGCACCTCGCTTTGCACCGCCACTCAGTCCCCGTTTGCACACCGGAACGCGCAGACATACCTATACGCAAATTAAGACTTCATTGTTTTATAACGTTCGCCTTATTATTTCAGGCGATGCGTCGTTGCTCTTAACTCAAATTTCAGCTCACTATACAGCTCCTAAATTATTTCGAGCGCCATTGCTCTATAAATACGAGTGTCACCGACGTGAGCGAATTCGCAACCCAAAAGGGCTTAAAAGGGTCCTCCTTTTAACGTAACAACCATAGACATATCCTGAAAGTTATCGAAGCTGCTCGTGAAATAGCGTCATGCTGGGTAGAAAAGAGCAAGGAACCGTGTCGATGCCGATGTCGATCCGCCACAAAACCAACAACCGCTGTTAATGTCGGCAGAGCGAATCAGATCATCAGGAAAGAAATTATGGATTCGTGGTGAACAGCAGACACGTCGCTTTTCCGCAGCACTGGGTACATCGGTAGTGCCACCGAATTGATCGAGCACATCGCATATGATTTGATTAATCTAGACGAAGCTGGCGATACCACAGATGGCTTTTCCTAGAAACCCAGACCCCTCAATGATATTAGTAAATGAACCAGCGCCGTCGTCGCGTTACTTCGGAAGAGAAACAAAAAAATATGATTGTGTGATATGAAGATCCCCACATTTTTATTAGTTACTAGAAGTCTAAATTATTGTCTAGATTCTAGAGTCATTGGATATTTAATTTCCAACAACGAAGAGACGGGTCTGACGAAACGTGTGATTTGACAAAATTTGTAACAACAAATTTTGAACAAAACTTTTTAAAAAAAATTTCCTTCTTATAAAAAGACCTTCTCTCTCTTTTCAGATTCTCCATATCTTAAACTAATCACTTAATACGGTGGCTGCGGTTCGGTGACGAATGTAAATCCTCGATACGTTAGCATCGGAATCGATAAGGGTGCCAGTAAATAGTGCCAGGTCTCCTCCTACTCTTACTCATGTTATTATGTTCAGCAGAAGTTAAAGGTTGCTTGTGAAGAGTCCCGATTTGAAAGGTTTTATGAGCCGGTATAATAACAGGCTGTGAGGTATTCCACCTTAGTCCTCAGCGGTGACAACGCATCTGTAATCGCCTTCGATTGAAGTTGTTTGCAGGTGAAACGGGCTACTGCAACCACTTACCATCAGTGGGACTGTTAGTTCGTTTTTCACGCCAAACTAATAAAAAAATAGAGTATGTACGAGTATGTACATACTACAAGATATTAAAAACTTTCTGCAATGTTAACCCACCCGTGTAATAGTACACGGTTGGGTTAACAACACATAAATATTTCAAACAATTTCTCTCTTGGCTTCATAAATATTACTTTTTCCTCAGTTAAGTGCTTATGTGGGTAATTTTTAAGAAAGTTACAAAATTGTCTTGAGTGTCGCTGTAAGAGCTTTTATTCTTAGGCATAGATAAAAAATTATCTTTTCTGTTTTAGCTCGCTTGAAAATTGATACAAAAAATGATATCTGAGTCAAAAACTCAACTGTATCATCCACATATTTTGAACACATATTTGAAATATTTTTCAGTAATAAACTTCAGTCAAGCTGAAATGTTTTCTATAATGATTAATAGATGTTTAGTTATAGTGTTCTTGTTGTTGATGTTTAATAATTGATGATACGGAAAAGTATTCGGAAATACTTATGATTCGCAAACTTTAGTTTGCGATATATTTCAGAATAAATTTTACACAATATATTACAGTTCATATTCGTAATATGTTATCGTTAATTACGTCATACAATAAAATGGAATAGAAAACAGCAGTCACCAGGGTTTGAACCCCGATGCCATCACAAAACCTTTAAGTGCAGATTTGCCATCTCTATAGCAATAAAAAAAATATTTAATTCGTATTCATGCCAACAGCCCACCCGATGGTAAATTATTACTGTAGTCCCATGAACACCTTCAAATAAACTTCAAACGAAGAAGGTGACAGATGCGTGGTCATCCCTAAGGACTAAGATGGGATACCTTACCGCTTGTAATTATACTGGGTCTGCATACCTTACCAAAACCAAACCAAAACACAACAGTCGTTTCACTGTGAGAACTTAGCTCAGGGTGGTACATACTCAAACGGGTTTTGGAGCTGAGCAGAGTGTGCTACGCTGCGCCATTGTGGGTTGGCGATCTTCATGTCCTCGCAATACATTTTTACCATTCCTAAGACAAATTTCCTTATGATGTTTTTGCCTTCATCAATGTATAAATTCAGTTCTTGAAATTGCAATTAGGGTTGCCGAGGACAGGAATTTAATATAATAATAGTTCAATCACGTCTTAGCTTGAAAAGGCTTTCCCTTTATTGCCTCTCCATGATACTCATGGGTGGCATATTCTTACGTAACCACCACACGGCCAAGAAACCTATATGGCTGGTACGAGTAAGACAATAAAATGTCAAACACAATAATTTTAACAAAGAAAAGTTTGTTTTATTGTTACTTTGTCAACGATATAAAAGTTTTACGTTCACGAGATTCACAGCAAGCGCACTATTAAAATAGTATTACTAGATTAAAAAAAAGTTGTATCCGGTATTCGGCTTAATTAGTAAAGTAGCTCGATGCAGGGGTTCGATTTCCGTATGGGACAAGTACCTGCAAGTATGTACTCGTATATCCATGCGCAATTAATTTGTTGCACAAAAAAAATTGTCCAAACGTAATGGATTTATTAGTAACCATCAAGGGTAGAGTAACCCATCTTATGCTCCATCGTTAGACCAGTATGATGGTACCATATTAGTGTATTGTCATCGATACATACATTAGTACTAGAAGTAAGTAAAATTAAGATTTTTGATAACCCTAACCCACATTCAGGTTTGTACATGGTAGAGCCAAGCGGCGGCTTCTGCTGCTGCTTGAATAGGCCGGCTCGACCGGTGTAGTATCCTCTCATTAGTGATTCTGCTTCCTACCTCCTCCCCTACAGTATAATATCCCTAAAGGCCGGTAATACACCTGCAGCCCCTCTGTTGTTGCTGATGTTGCTGTTGTTGCAGATGTACGTGGACGTCGTTAATCACTTACCATTAGGTGCGCCGCTTGCTCGTTTGCCCCATTTCCCATTACCAGGTTGATTTATAGGTGAGCATAAGCGGGTTAAATATTTTGCTGTGAGGTTAACGTTTTAATTTTTTTTAAGAAAAGAAAGAGACATGCTCTTATCATGATCTTTCCTTTTCTTATTAAATCACTCCCGCGTTGTATGTCGGACTGTTTAGCTGTTACAGCAGCAGGGTCGATCCCAGGACAATCGCGCTTTATGAAATTATAGCGAGCGATCTGACCACAAGGCTACCACGGCTATGGGCAAACGTCTCAAGAAATGTATGCTTTCTGGCGCTCTTGGAGAGGGCTATGTTCTGCAGTGGACTTAAATAGACTACTGAAGAAGAAGCAAACTGTTAAGAGGCCGTTAAAGCATAAGAAGAATATAGTGGTAAAAGTAATTTACCATATGGACTTATCCGAATAGGAGAAAGGCCCTAAAAAAGAAAAGAAAAAAAACTTGGAGTATGGTAAATAAAACCTTCATTATAAGTTCCTAATTTTACATTAACAAAATTCTGTATTTGGAAGAGAATAAACGACTTTCATACCAAGAATACAAGTTATAAGTTATGAATTATTCATACGTTGCTGATGAAGATGTAGCAAGTTCTTACAAAACTCAATAAATAAATGTACAACTTTTGAAAAGATTCTTTGATAAATAAATTTCGTAAGAGATGAAAAGTTGTGCTCTTACGCCGAGAAACGTTGCGAGGAAAATTTTATAGCATGCAATCTCATTTCAGCGGTCTAGAAATCAGGAGATCCACTAAAACAAATTTCGTTTCTCTTATAGAAATATTGGGAAACAGGCTTTTTCGTTAGTTCCCATATTTGTTTGATATGTTAATTTGATCAATTGATGAAATAAAAAATATTTTACCTTATTTTTTAAACAAAGAGCCGTTGGAGCTCCAGAGTCTGGGCGCTCGCTTTTTCACAGAACTTCTATAGTTCTCTCCAGGGGATAAAATGTGACGGCTGGCAAGCAGATTGTTCCTTAGTCGCCTTTCACAACACCCATGGGAAGAAAGGAGGTGGAATATTCTTCCGCCAATACCACACGCCATACATATGTTGTTACATATTAATATATTTGTAATAAATAGTGTGTTTATACAATAATGCATTTTTATAAAATATCAACGGAAACAAAAGATATATAACATTTAATAAAAATGTAATAGATACCTACTTCGCATTAGTTCGAATTAGTTATTATGATGCACTTTATATAAATAAGTGTAATTTATATGCTTCATACAATTATAATCAATCCAAACAATCATGTCATAAACAATAGTTTACACTATCAGATTTGTTTGCATTCGCAAATAGCTAGAGCTAATCCGTGATGTAACTAATCACAAAACATATCGTAAATCGTCATAAAGCTTGTGAATTATTGTTGGCTTTAATGTTACATAGTTTCCCGATTTGGACATATGTATCAGTACTTCTGTATAATTAAAAAAAGTTTTGAGAATTGATCTATAAAACTTACTTACTTTTTCGCTGTGTACATTTATTTAACTAGCCAGTTAGATACTGTGTTTTCAACTTAAATGCATTTGGTAGTACTTTCACCGTCATCAATCTATTCTAGTCTGTTACTAAACATTTGACGCGTGGTAGAGCCAAGCAGTGGCTTTTACTGCTGCTCGAATGAGCCGACTCCACCGAGATAGTACCACGACCTCGCAGAATAGCGGCGTGAAGTAGACGTATCTTGTCCTTCTGCAATTCGTTTGGTGAGTGAGGTACCCGGAGGTCTACTCCCACTGCCCATTCCTCATCCTCATCCTCCGTCTCAACATTTTAATATCTCTAAAGGCTGGCAAATACACTTGCAGCCCCTGAGTTGTTGCAGATGTACGTGGGCTACGGTAATCACTTACCATCAGGTAAGCCGCTATATCCTTTGTCAACATTTCCATAAAAAAACTAAGGCCTCGCCAAGAAATGTCGAAACGCGAAACGAAATTAATGCGAAATGATGTGAATCAAGCTTTCAGTTCACCTGAGCTGAAAGCTCGTTTCTACTGCAATCAAAAAAATGTTTTACTTCGATATATATATTATTTTATAACATAACTAATTTATAACATTAGACACAGACAAATGGTTCATATGAACATGAAAACCAACATTTACAATAACTCATTTCTTAACGTTACCTTGGGAGTCGATAAACAAACCCAATCAAACACGCATACCTCAAAGGAATTCATAACGTTTCTAACAGACTTGAACAAACGGAAAATCTGGCGCCGGTCAGTTGAAAGCTAACAGAATTTATAGGGAAAATAAATCGAATTCTAATTTATTGCAAGACGACCTACGTGAATTTCGAGAAGTCGGGGTGATGACATTTTTAATATATAGCCTCTTTGCCGGAATTATAAATTGAATCGACATTGATTTTGACCGTACGACTTGTTAAAAGAAATACTGCGCACGTACTGTCGATTCTCTTGTTCGTAAAAAGTAACGTAAGTAAAGTTAATAATAATATAAATGTTGTTACTCTAAGCTTTTTGAATAATCTTCATCACAGACTATCACAACTCCACTACAGAAAAAAGACTAACCGTGGCCTTTTTCAATGACCTCAGTAAAATTGTAAAGTGAACCTGACTTTAAAAAATCATAGTTACAAAGCTTTCGCAGTATAGTTGCTCCATGGTCTCTTAATTAGGTATATGCGGCAGGTGGTTTTAAACAATTGTCCATTTTAACAAAAAAATATATAAAAATATTATACTTGACTTCATTCTATAAAACCTACACTTTTCCTACATTTTTTAACAGATATTTTGAAATGCATTAGGTAGATCAAAAATATGATTAGCCGATGTTTATAATTACACATCACGTTAAATTAAAATTTAACCACTGTTTAAACGACCGCCTAGCTTTATGGTAAGTGTAACTGATACTTGAGGTATCCAGTCGTGAGTTCGAATTGCACATCACGTTAAATTAAAATTTAACCACTGTTTAAACGGCCGCCTAGCTTTATGGTAAGTGTAACTGATACTTGAGGTATCCAGTCGTGAGTTCGAATTGCACATCACGTTAAATTAAAATTTAACCACTGTTTAAACGACCGCCTAGCTTTATGGTAAGTGTAACTGATACTTGAGGTATCCAGTAGTGAGTTCGAATTGCACATCTCGTTAAATTAAAATTTAACCACTGTTTAAACGGCCGCCTAGCTTTATGGTAAGTGTAACTGATACTTGAGGTATCCAGTCGTGGGTTCGAATTGTGGCGACATCTTGTATACAAGATCCAAATAACACTCTAACACCCTGGAGGAGGAGACGGTCCCTGGTCCGAACACCCAACCTGGGTAGCTACACTTTTCCTTAACACCTTCATCTGCCATAGAGAGTCCTGGCTGGAGTCGGTATTTGTGTAGCACATACATTAATAGATCTGGTGGTGTTGTGTTGGGTCAAGTGTTTCTGACATTGCATCTGTACCTTCCACCGGTCCTATCGCATAAGTGAGTTACATCGGATACGGTATTTGAACAAATACTTGCGACACTATACTATATTCTACGCAGTCGACAACTGCCAAAGGATATCAAATTTAAACACAGCCAAGGCTCGCACTTTTATTTTGTGTCCTTCTGACACATTTCAACCATAGCGATAACTTCCGAATATTATCGTTGTGCCACACTGCAATAAGACGAAACAATTGAAATCGGACCAACTTGGAGCTAAGTTTAATTTTAATATATATAAGTATATAAATAAAAAAAAGGGAAAAAAGGTTCTCCAGAGGCAGCCACGTACAGGCAAACGCAGTGAGGACGACCCCCGCAAGATAGACGACCTGCGCAGTGTTGCGGGAAGGCGATGGATGCAGGTGGCTCAGGACCGAGCTTCGTGGCAATCTTTGGGGAGGCCTATGTTCAGCAGTGGACTTCAGATAGGCTGAAATGATGATGATGATGATGAAGTATATAGGTATATATAATCCACAAAAGAGCGATGGAGACATTCAGTCTGTCTTGGAGATATTACCCAAACACTAGAGGATACAATTTCTTAAGTTTAAGTACCGACGAAGAAAAAACCCTGAGGAAACTTGCGTGTTTCAGAAATAATAAAAATGTATATATTTATATTGTGCACACGTAATTCTGCCACTCTACATTAAACCAGCTTAGCGGGAAGTGTTTTCCGAATCCAAAACCTTCTCATAAATGAGGGCCTTTGTACCGCAGGGGAACATTTGCATAGGTTGCTACTTAACTTTTTTATATGCATCTTGTTTGGTACTAAACAGTTTTAATTTTATTACGCAACAATACAAACTTGGTATTACAAACTTGGTAAAAAAAAACTTAACTGTTTTTTTTTATGATAAATATTTTTGAAATTTGATTTTAAATTTGCAAATATAAACACTCTTGCGGAAATTGCTCACGAAATTCTCTCACGACTTACAAAAATGAAACGAGTTGAGTACATACGAAACAAAAAAAGTCCATTTTTATAATAACATATACAATGGTAATGAAACGTCTTGATCTTTATGTGAAAATGTGTGTCAGAACTTTCATCTCACAATAATTTATTCCCTAACAAAAGGGTAACTAACTAGTCACCACCTTTTGTATACATGTTTTATCATTTATATGTATCCACCGTATGCTTTTCAAAATTGAAGTACCTGTATTATATATTAAGAAATTTTAGTACGCCTAATGTTTCGAAGATTTCATTGGTACGAACCCTCCACATAGGGGATTGAACTCGAGTCTTCTGATTCGGAGGCATATCCTCTGACCACTCAGTTACAGTTACTATAATCCTTGAAACTACTAGACCGATATATTTAATAAAATTAACAAAAAATTTTTAATTTATTATATTATATAAAAGCTTGATTAAGATCCATAAGAAAATTTGATACACTTTCGAGTATTCGTGTACTGAAAAAGCTGTTCAACTAATGTATAATATTTTTTCATGATTAGATGACCACATAGTTCCAGATAGCTAATGACTACGTTTACGTGCTAAATAAACAATGGACCAAATTGCGATATTTAATATGAAAAGTAGTTGAAAAAGTTTTATGACGATTACGATACGTACGGTTAAATTTACTATAGACAAAGCCGTGCGAAGTTGGCGCGGTTCGCTTGTTAATGATGGAGGTGAAAGCTTTCTCTAAGTACTACTAAAATACTTCGTAAAAATATTTCTTTTACTCGTACTTAATCTTGTGATATCTTGTCATAAGCGGCCATATGGCGGTAATATATTGTGTTTTTTCGTGGACCGAAACATTAAGGTTGAAGACAGTAGAGATTATAAAATATTGAGTGCTCTGTTTTCCATGATGCCTTGGTAGTTGTTACCAAAAAGTAACAAGAGTAAAAACCATCAATGCACACTATTTCTATCTTAAAGTCATTATAATACAATGCTTGCATTTTAAATTTCAATACAAATTATAAACAAAAACAGTATACTTAACTAATATAACAGCAGAATTTAAACGATCAGTATTTTCAGGCAATATTTTAGTGACAATTATTACTTAAATAAATGTTGAATTTTAAGATACGTATTTGTTGTTTTTCGAATTGGCTTAATCTAATTTTATGAATAAGTAAATTTGCTCTCGCTAGACGCTAACGCAGGGCACGTAACCTTATCAAGGCGTGAGACAAGATTTAATTAAGTACCGTGGGTCTTAGAGCTTGGATTAATGTTATGCGTCTGGGTTAAATAACATTTGCATTTTCAACGGTCTCTTCATTGGGTACAATTATTCGGCTCTCTTATTATAAGGAAATTTTAATCCTAAAGAAGAAAGATACATAAGGTTAATATGTATAATGCATAAAAAGTTATTTTTGTTTTATATATGTTTGTATGGGACGACATTTGTGACCACGCGGGCGAAGCCACAAAGCAACCGCTTGAAGTATAAATAGAACATATCCCTGATCCACTTGTATTTACAGTTCCTCTACTGTACATAGGTCACTCCTAGAAAGCTCTAGCGTGCTACCACAGAAAAACGACTATTTGCTTGTATTTTTTGGAGGGAAAGGGGGCAAACTGGCAAGCGGCTCACCTGATGGTAAATGGTTACCGTCGCCCACGTACATCTGATACACCAGAGCAGCAGCAGATGCGTTGGAGGCCCTTAAATATGTTTGGGGGACAGGAGGGATAATGGAGACGGGGAGGGGAGGTGAAAGTGGGCCTCCAGTTACCTCACTCAGCGAAAGAAAGGCAGAAGCCAAAGATACCTTTACTTCACGCCCGTATACTACGAGGCCGTGGTACTACCGCGGTCGAGACGGTCCATTCGAGCAGCAGCAAAAGCCGCCACTTGGCTTTACCACGTACTTTCTTACTTTGGGCTGGTGGGTTGGAAACGCTTCGCACTAGAAATACGGCTTCCGATCATAAATCAAATTGTGCCAATATTGTGTGTAGTGTATCTTTTATGCAAGTAAAATAATTTGGTAAGTAGATTTTAAAGCTTTGCGGAAGTGCATTACTTCTGAAATGGTACTAAAGGAACTGAAGGTAAGAATATATGCCTTCGCACTCGCGCTTGTCATCGCTGAGTTCGCTTCCGGAGACAGCCAGGAGATTTTTATGGTTTATCCCATAGTCGACTCGAATTACAATGGAGACAACTCTAAAATTTTCTCCTGCGAGATGTTTTAGATATATAAGCAGGAACATTTAATTTTAGCAAGCCGTTAAATACTTAGTTAACGCTCCACCTTAGTCAACAAGGTTAAAGATAAAAAGTTTAGGGGTACCGTTTAGAATATTTTTCATGCAGGTCAATTATATGCATAACAATCCTTAATTCTTAGTATATCATTTACAACGACTAATGAATAAACAATCAATAAAATCAACATTTGATTGTACGATATTTATTTCAACTTAGTTTTTCCATTTTAATCTGAAACTTTAATTAATTTTGCCAAGTTGCGTAACATCCTACAGCTACTTATTTCCAAAGTTTACAGAAAATTATGTCATTAAAATATGGCGCAAAAGTTATTTTATTAGCTGTCGCAGACTTTTAAAACGATTAAACTAATTATAAACAAATTTTATTAAACGACCAGAAACTCGTATAATTTGTGGTTTACTTTTATATAATATTATACTTGATAGGGATATATTAATTTATATTGGAAATTAACGCAATTTATGCACAATATGTTAAACATTTTGCATATTGTATTTTATTACTTCTAATAAATAAATGCGACTATTTTGTACACATAGCTTTTCACTCGTCCACTTTTTCTCATCCTTGTACAATATAACTAACTACCAAACGCGGCTTCCTGGGATAAAAAAATACTAATGTCCATCCCCAGGTTTCAAGGTTATTTAGTTATTTGTGTAATTGAATTGCAAACATTCCAACAAACAAACTTTGACATTTACTATTATATCAGTGCACAAAGTAGTCAACTACGTACTCCTGACATTATTTTTATTTTTACCGCCAAAAATTTATATTTTCGCGCAATAAAAAGTAGACTAAGCTTATGTCCATCTTCATTCCCTGTACTATCTTTCTGTGCCAAAATACAGATTGATCGGTTGATTCGTTGCGGCGTAGACAAACAATAATACACTTGCAATTTCCTAGTATTTGATGTAAATATGCAGCTATAACACATTCCATATTTTCAGAACCCTTATTTAATTATTTTTATTGCTTACAGGCCATAGTCGTATTAGTGCCTAGTTGTAGTCATAATTAATTAAGACTACAACAAATTGTATCAGTATATTCTGTCTCAGCAGGCATGCAAACATTGAATGTTTGGGGGACAGGAGGGATAATGGAGACGGGGAGGGGAGGTGAAAATGGGCCTCCAGTTACCTCACTCAGCGAAAGAAAGGCAGAAGCCAAAGATACCTTTACTTCACGCCCGTATACTACGAGGCCGTGGTACTACCGCGGTCGAGACGGTCCATTCGAGCAGCAGCAAAAGCCGCCACTTGGCTTTACCACGTACTTTCTTACTTTGGGCTGGTGGGTTGGAAACGCTTCGCACTAGAAATACGGCTTCCGATCATAAATCAAATTGTGCCAATATTGTGTGTAGTGTATCTTTTATGCAAGTAAAATAATTTGGTAAGTAGATTTTAAAGCTTTGCGGAAGTGCATTACTTCTGAAATGGTACTAAAGGAACTGAAGGTAAGAATATATGCCTTCGCACTCGCGCTTGTCATCGCTGAGTTCGCTTCCGGAGACAGCCAGGAGATTTTTATGGTTTATCCCATAGTCGACTCGAATTACAATGGAGACAACTCTAAAATTTTCTCCTGCGAGATGTTTTAGATATATAAGCAGGAATATTTAATTTTAGCAAGCCTTTAAATACTTAGTTAACGCCCCACCTTAGTCAACAAGGTTAAAGATAAAAAGTTTAGGGGTACCGTTGAGAATATTTTTCATGCAGGTCAATTATATGCATAACAATCCTTAATTCTTAGTATATCATTTACAACGACTAATGAATAAATAATCAATAAAATCAACATTTGATTGTACGATATTTATTTCAACTTAGTTTTTCCATTTTAATCTGAAACTTTAATTAATTTTGCCAAGCTTCGTAACATCCTACAGCTACTTATTTCCAAAGTTTACAGAAAATTATGTCATTAAAATATGGCGCAAAAGTAATTTTATTAGCTGTCGCAGACTTTTAAAACGATTAAACTAATTATAAACAAATTTTATTAAACGACCAGAAACTCGTATAATTTGTGGTTTACTTTTATATAATGTTATACTTGATAGGGATATATTAATTTATATTGGAAATTAACGCAATTTATGCACAATATGTTAAATATTTTGCATATTGTATTTTATTACTTCTAATAAATAAATGCGACTATTTTGTACACATAGCTTTTCACTCGTCCACTTTTTCTCATCCTTGTACAATATAACTAACTACCAAACGCTGCTTCCTGGGATAAAAAAATACTAATGTCCATCCCCAGGTTTCAAGGTTATTTAGTTATTTGTGTAATTGAATTGCAAACATTCCAACAAACAAACTTTGACATTTACTATTATATCAGTGCACAAAGTAGTCAACTACGTACTCCTGACATTATTTTTATTTCTACCGCCAAAAAATTAAATTTTCGCGCAATAAAAAGTAGACTAAGCTTATGTCCATCTTCATTCCCCTGTACTATCTTTCTCTATGCCAAAATACAGATTGATCGGTTGATTCATTGCGGCGTAGAAAAACAATAATACACTTGCAATTTCCTAGTATTTGATGTAAATATGCAGCTATAACACATTCCATATTTTCAGAACCCTTATTTAATTATTTTTATTGCTTACAGGCCATAGTCGTAGTAGTGCCTAGTTGTAGTCATAATTAATTAAGACTACAACAAATTGTATCAGTATATTCTGTCTCAGCAGGCATGCAAACATTGAACGTTTATGGTACAGAGACAGCCCGATATCTTAGTTGGTACTGACTCTGTACTGAAATATACATTTTTGTTTTTGTATATTGCGTATTTAATATAATTAATGAATGAAATCTATGTATATATATTTAGCTATATACAGTAAGATGTATATAGCTTAATAGAGATAAATCACCATCTAGTTACTAAGAAACTGGTTCTGGTTTAGACTAGACTGGATGATGTGTCTGATAAAAAAATGACACCGTCTATTGATTGCTAAGATAGTCCTATAATTAGGTTGGTTACGGCCCAATTGCAGCCGAAATTACGAATATTTGATTACCTCCAACTTGTTGTCATTTTTATCTACATGCTTGTTTATTTATCCACGTCTCCAATATAAAAAGTAGTACTCCTAAATTATCAGGCTTAAAGTCTAACAGTCTTTACTAAAGTAATATATTAAAACAATGTTTAAAATAAGCAGTGCTTTGTCACCTTCGATCGAAAAATACAAAACACTGCTTAACTTAATGTTTTCGCTGGTAAACCCCTTTACATTTTAAAAACAAAACCTTAAAGGATCCTCGATGGAAAGTTTTTGGATGTGATTTTATTCATCTTAATGTAACACGTTCGTACATTTAAAAATTCAAAAAAATGATGCTTTGTTCTGTTATTGCTGTGAAATCTTTTATATTTTTTACGAATGTACAACAGTGAAAATGTCGTCGTTAGCAATCTCATTAAAGTCGTTCTACAAAAATGGACGTTTATAAGAATTTTACTTTCCTAGCTTCATGTTCACAATCACATTAGAAATGCAGTTTGAAAACAAAAAAGTCAAAGAAGGTTTTAAGTTGATATGATTTTTTGTTATTTCCTAAATTAGAGTGTTTAATGAGATGGAATAATTAAAATATAGGGATAATCCCAAACTCCAATTACGTTTTTGCTTAAGTCAGTATCCCGTTTAAAAATTTGAGATTGTTACATTTAACGAAATACTAGTGAAGGACCCATGGGATTAGAATATTGGAAATCGAATATAATCTTATTGATATGCTGGTGTCTATATTTACTTGCGACGTTCTATTTCCATATTACAATAGAGTTTATAGTGACAAATATAATTGGACACACACTGGGGAATATGAACTTTACAATCAGGAATGTAAAGTTTATCTTCTGCTGCCAGTATAGCTAGACAAATGTCGGATGTCTATTAACCGCCATTGATACCAATCGCCGAATACGCGTACCACCGCCACTCAAGCTCCGAGGACAGGACATAGATTGGAGTAGTACCGTAACTTCCCATCGATGCCGGATAGACCTACCACTGCCCCTTGAACTTCAACTAGATCACGTAATCTGCAAAGCCAGCAAGAGCAGCAAGAGCGGTTTTATATCCGATTCTGACATCCAAACTACCAACTAACATCAAGATAGGTATCTAAAAAACCTATGTCTGCTCGCGTCTAACATACGCAGCGCCTGCGTGATACGCACTAACATCTTACACAAATCGAAGGGGATTACAGGCCTAGCAAAAAAGGCACTAAGCGTGATTGTGGGAGCGGGTCGCTGTGTAAGGACTGACGTCATCGCCAGGCCCCTGAAAATAGAAAATAATCTAGATTTCGTGGTCCGATTGGCGCGGAGAATGTACGACCGCGCCGATAATAAACCACACGAGTGGCAACCCCTTCTAAGGGATATAATATAGTCGTCGCCCGGCCAGAGTGTAGCCGGGGACACGCGGAAAGGCCCGACCTAAAACGTAAAATATGTACACTCCCGTCGAACTCTGCGGTATGCGAAATAATGCAGTATCCAGGACTGGGGAGCAGCAGAGTAAGGAGAACAGCCTCGAGAATAGTAACCTGCGAGGGTCTTATCATCATCATAATCATCATTTCAGCCTATCAGAAGTCCACTGCTGTACATAGGCCTCCCCCAAAGATTGCCACGAAGCTCGGTCCTGAGCCACCTGCATCCATCGACTTATACACCCCCATAAACCAGAATAATGTTTACAATGGTATCGCCGAGCCATTTTTGAGCTGGCTCGGATTATCTATCGTATAGTGAATTCTCAGTTAGATCAGGTAGATTAGACTTCTACTCTGATCCCTATTCAAAGTGCTCCCTCAGGGATCACATGACAGACACAGCTCTTACTTATAAACATTTTTATCTATGACATTAAAGACATAAAGACATAAAGACATTTATTCCTTCACTTACATCTAAACACAGCACATGATATGGCGATACATAACAATTATAAAATAACAAATCAAGAAAAAATAAATAAAACAAACTATGAATATGAAAGAGAAAATGAAAACAGGAAATTAAAAACAAATAAATTGCGCTATAAAAAAAAAAGTGAATACATCACAAGGAATTTGTGTGTGTTGTGATGAAGCGGCGGAAAGGACCGTCTCAGCATGAGCCACGAGGTGTCGTCATTAGTGTAATGATTACTTGTATTTACCATTACATTTGAAATGACCATTATTTACGGATCTTATCGCGATTAATTTTATGTTTCAGGTTCCCATCGCTTGGAGTGCTTTACAGCCACCCGTGGGCACGGGGAGATTGAGGTGTTAGACGTCTTGATGTCATAGTTAACTAGAGCTACCTTCAGCTTTTAGCTTCAGCTTAAGCATGTCAAGCAAGTGCTGCACGACCACAAGGTTCAGGTTCCGCGCCTCCGTCACCGTGACCGAGTGAAGCCGGCCACAGTTGCGCAGGTGCCTGCTGTATTACCATACGTCAGAGGCGTTACGGACAATATTGGCTATATCTTGAAAATGGCTTCCATTAAAAACGTTCTAGTGTGTGTTGATAGTGACGCGAGATAATTTCCGCTCCGCAGGGCTCAATACTCGGTGCAATTCTTTTTCCCACTATCATTAATGACTTACCTTTCTTGGTAAGGGATGAAATTACTATAGTATACTTCATAATGAGAATAAAACTAAATGTATTAACTTCTCAATATCTAATGTTAAACTTATTGGTACCAATGTACTTACAAATGGGGAAGAGCCGAGTCTTGTGGGTACCACTATTTTTCTTGAAATAATTCTTTGTACAAATTCCTTTTTTTTAAAATTTCAATATGTTTCCAAACTTGTAGTAGACTTAGAAAATAAGAAATCTGACTGTTGTAGAATCAACTATCTATAAATATTCATTATATAACACAAAACAGGGCATACGAGCTATTAATAATCTAAATTCAAATCTTATCTTAAAAATTAATCAAAGCTTCTTATAGAGGTAAATTTAAAGAAATAAATATTGGCCTCTCAATATATTCATGACATAGTTATGTATACACTTAAAAATATACATATAGACTTTATTTTATGATTCTGCACTGCTGTTTTAAATTACATGATAGGACAGGAATTGAAAGTATGGTGTATTTTGGCAACCAGTGCATTTACAGTCTCTGTCACACGTATGGTAAAGAACGCTGCCTACAGTAATTCTGTGAAAAAAATGGTGACTTTCAATACGCCTAGATAATTTTGTGTTGCATATAAAGAAAAGAGGACTCAATGATTAATATTTGCCGATAACGCTACGCTTGGCCGGCGCATATTTGTTTTAGTAAACTAATATGATTGTTATTGTTGTAACATAACAACATAAATTATATTATTAAGGAATTAAACATAGCCTTTGTCCACACATATAATGATCAAATTTATACTCTTTATTAATCTTTGTATAGACATATATTTCTAAACTAAATTAAAACTGACCAACACGCGTTACTTTGCCTTTTTAATTATCTCAATGTCGCATGCTATTAAGGGTAACCATTTACGTGTAATATCTTTAAAATAATCAAAATTATTTTGCCGTGGGTAATATTAGAAGTTATAAAACGAGAAAACCGAGAACTACTATAATATGTTTCTTTGATTTTTGATAAATTTATCATGGTTAGTATAAAATCGTAGTTTTCCTTTTTAATGGTATTATGATTAAATTATTATAACCTTACCTTACCGGCCTGTAAATAGTCCATTGCAGTTGCTGTAATTTTTCCCATTATCGCCTAGCTCGGCATTAGCGAACGCAGTACCAGGCACCTAGTACCTTGGGCGCTGCTGTCCATCATCGGTCTGCGAAATGTTAGTATTTTTCGAAATGGTTATCTGTCGGTCGCTATCGCTGTTAAATAACTTTGGCCTTAGAAGCCTGTTTCGAAACCCGCGCGAAGAAAGGGTGTGGCAAATTCTTACGCGGATACCACACGATAGAGTAAATTATTATTTTCAAATCTAAAAAGCCGCAAATATTTTACAAAATCCTTTTAATATTGTTACGGCCATTGTCAATTTCACTACCAGATGCATCCAAATTAAATATTTTATGAATTCGCGAAGTAGCTTGTTACAGTAGACGTAAACCTAGCAATTTATGTTGCTTCACTTTTTTATGCTTTTACGTGTAATATGGGTATATGGGTACTTTTACTTTTACTGCTTTTACTTCTCGTAACATTAAAAGATTACTTACACTAAAAATGTTACTTAGGTCTGTGATTTAAATGATAATAAAAACTATTAATAAAAATCATAATGATGTATTGTTCTTAATAGCACCTTTTAACTTTTTAGACGTTAACAAGAGAATTCGTGATGCAACCGGATTAGTAAATTCCGAAAACTAACTATGCGTAAAAATATAAATAATGCGTATAACGAAGCATGTTCAACAGTAGAATAGTGACAGGCTGTAATGATGAACAATAACGTAAAAATTGTACGTCTGATGCAATTGGCTGTTATTTTATATCCAACTCCTTATCTGATCTTATAGCATGGACGTTTGGATAAACAAAAGTGAGTACGTTAACTTCCAATGGGTTATCGAATGATGTCGAAATACAAAAGAAGTACAGAATCATCGTTAATTTAGTTAAGCGCCAATATCCCATGGGTTTTGGGTAGGCAAGGAAGGAAACATGGCCATGCAGGTTCGAGCCCATCGTTCGACTGTTTTCGTGAACCATGCTCTTAGACTTAGTTGGAGTAGTTAACTGGTATGTTAGTAATGTTAATAGCATTGCCAAAAATTAGCCAGTTTCATGCTTTTTTATTTTTCTTATTTATCGTTGATGTCTAATTGATAAACAAAAAGAATTCAATAATTATTTTGGTCAGAAGCCTCTCACAACCACAAAAGAAAATACTTTATGCTGATTTAACGAGATGTAGATTAGACGCTGGCTAACCGCCAACTATGATGACGTATTAAGAAACGTTTATGTGTGCGTGTTGAAAAATATTTTCGTACTCCTCTTTGAAATACCCCATTGAATACAAAAATAAATACACAAAAAAAATCAAGTTCCTAGGGCCGATGGCTTTTAACAGATTGACAAACGAGCACGTGAAACCTGAAGAGTTTGCCGTTTAAAATAACATAGAACGTTATATTTTCTATAGAGTCACCTCCATATGATAAAAATGCACTAGACATTCATAAATATATAAATCTGTACAAAGTGTTATCACCATCAAAAAGAACAAAACGTAAATATTAGAAAAAAATCGGTTTGGTTGGTGCAGTCGCTAAGCTTTAACGTTGAGAGTTAAGGGACAGGTTCGATTCTCGTTAGAGATAAGTGACCTACAAATAATAGTTCCGGCTCACTACTTCACGCCTGTATTCTGCTAGGCCGTGGCACTACCCCGGTCGCGCCGCAGTAAATGCCACCGCTAGGTTCTTCCACGTGTAAAGCGCTTCCACTATTTTTTTTTCAGGAAAAGGACTTAACCTATGGATTTTTTTTGGCATAGTTTAGTAGTCGATGGTTATAAAGAAAAAATATTTGCCGATATATATCAGGCGATATATCATTACCTTTGATTTATATATATTTAGATGCTTTAATTGCATTGGAAGCCTCACGCGCGGTGCGACGCCTCCAGTCTGCGCAATTATAGTTTGATCTATACAGAGATGGTTGAATAACCATAGGTTTAGTTGGATGGCGATCCTATCATGAGGTTTTCCAGGACGGCGCAGGGCAAAGTGGTAAATTTTCTCACGGCGCACACACGGTACTACATTGCTTATAAAACAAAGTCATGGCACACAAATGTAGTGTTAATCAATATTTACAATATGCGTTAGTGTGTGTTTAATCAAGAAATTTGCCGACTTATATAAAAGCGGGTAAAATTGATTTTACTCAAAATGGGAAAAAGAATTACGTTTGCGAAGCGTCATGCTTCGTCATTTCTAATCCATACGGCAAAGTACTTGAATAATTTGCCTTCGTCACTGTTTTCGTCTGAAGTCAACGGGCGAATGAGACGAGGGGATATTACTGAACCATCTAAAGCTTCATGATAACTTAACACACAGTAGACTTGTAGGGAAACATTATACCAGTTAAAAACCCGAAAGGAAGAGAAGGCGATACGAAACCTGTAAGGGCTAGAAAAGTTTGTGATTGAATTGAATTAAAAATATAAAAAGATAAAAAACGTACAATAAAATATTTTTATTTTTACTAAGCATTTCACATAAAATTTATACTCCGCAACTTATTTGCGAAAGCATTACGGATTTTCATCTTATTCTCGCATAGTTGGTCTACCGAAATGTCTGTTCGTAAATGGCCTGATTACGTCAAGTTGCGAAACCAAGTAAAATGCTTCTTAATTCCAGCATGACAAAGATGCAATTTGATACAGATTTGCTTTAATACATAAGTCACTTTATCGTTTAGCAATATTTCGTCTTTTCAGCCAGCTACATTTCTTTGTTACTCGTACCAAGTAGGTCACTTCTATGAAATCTTTTTAATTACAAAATAATGTCTGGAAATCTTCTCTCTGTTTAGTAAAAAAGATGGAATTCCTCAGTGTTACTGTGGATTTTCTCTAAAACATGTAGAATACATACGTACTTAGTATGTATCTTATTCTATGACTGTATATAGAATATATCTACGGCAGTGTTTTTATAAAACATCAGATGGTAAAGCTGTGGATTAAACAGTAGGTTAGGTATTTATCAAAACTATTTTGCTTGTGATAATGTCTAAACAATTACATGCTTTATTCCCAATAAAAAGTATACGCGTTCTCAATAATATTATTAAACCTGTGAGTTCTATAGTACGTACTATTCTTTCTACTATCCTTCGACTCTATCTATACTAAAGTAAACGTACATGCATAACGTACAGGGAAGGATAATTCAAACCATTTGCTATGTGTTAATTTTATCAGAATGTTGTCTCTGATAAAGGGATTACATGCCATAGTTAATATGAATAGTAATATAAGCAAAAACATCATTATGGGAAACCATGGTAAAAATATTTGGGCTATAACATAGAGCTAATGGATTACTTCTGAACAACAAATAACTGTATCGATAGAGTGTAATTTTTATTCCATAGTTTCAACTTTTGGCATTTTGGTTTCGAGACGTATAAGGTGCTGAGTTTTTTAATCTCAAATCTTTATAGTTTCCACCCAGGAGGGTCAAAGTATGAAGTTTAATGTTGTGGGCTTTTTTAAATAAAACTTTAAATACAAAAACCACAACATAGCAAATTCAACATTTTTGATATTCTGTTGTTTAATTTTCAATTGTTTAACATTTGAATTGAACATGGAGACCGAAAAAATCTGAGTAATTTTCGAATACGAGTAACGAACACACTGTAGGTTTTTGGTTTACTCGCTTACGTATTGACGAAAATTCGACTTGAAGAAAGAACCACGAGGAAGATCAGCCACTAAGGTGAATATCGATGAATTAAAAGTAATGGTGGAAGTCGATCCTTAATCAAAGAACCAGTGAATTAGCGTCATGGTTTAACTTGAGTTTCCCATAATATTGATGTATTTGCACCAAATGATTAAAAATAAAAGTTTTGTATAATCCAATATAACTTTTTGGGATCCGGTATGTCAATAACAATAGATGTCTATTGGAAAGAACTTCGAACAATGATGGCAAAACTCTTTGAGAAATAAACAACTCCGACACGTCAATCGATCTTCGCCATTATTGCTCCGTGATAACGAAAGACCTCCCACTGCTCGATAATCCGGTTTTAATATTACAAGACCGGCTGTTAGAAACCATACAGTGTTCTCCATACTCGCTAGACCAAGCCACAGACAAGTTTATTTTTTTTATGTGAAAGGGGGCAAACGAGCAAACGGTTTACATGGTGGCAACGGATAACCATCGCACACGTACATCTGATACACCAGAGCAGCAGCAGATGCATTGCTGGTCTTCCAGGAAGCGGAATATGGGAGGGGGTAAAGGGTTACCTCACTAACCAAACGAAATGCAGATGCTCAAGATTCTCCGCTTTGCTCTACCACGTACAAAACCACCACTTTTCACCACAATTAAAAACAGCAAAGAAAAAAGTTGTGTTCTCAGGAAGCGGTACAAAATGGCTTTATAGAGTATTCCCAAAGTACTACCACTATCTCAAAAGCATAAATGATCTTCCCTCGAGAAAGCCCTTTTTTATTGTAAGAAGAAAGGTCGCCACCTGGTTTCTGATAACTATTGGAAAGATATAGTTTTGTAATTTTTTACTCATGTTTAAGAGTTTTTTTCACTTATGGGATTCAATTATCACTTAAATATAGAAGTAAAAGTAAAGTAGCAGCGTATCAATATCTCACGGTGGGGCAAAGGACTTATATTCGAAGAGATTTTGGAGTGGGGAAAGTGCGCCAGAAGTACGGGTTGGCGTACTATAAAAAGTCATTGAAATGTATTGTTTTATTTCTCTCATACGCATTGTTTTATTCTTCAAAGTCGAACTCTTAGTTAATCAGCACCTTTAATTGCAAATCATAATTTTGATGGTAGTACAGGCGCCAGGAATTGAACCGAGGTCACTCGTGTACTCGCACTCGGTAATAAAATAACTAAAAGTAAAATATATAGAAGTTGTACTAAAGTAATTAAAAATAATCTTAAAATAATGTTTTTATGAACTGAAACCATTTCTATAGCAGGTCTACAAAATCTTCTAAACCCAAAAAAAACAAAAAGTTTATCAAGGATTTGATATCGAACGCGTCCGCATAACGTTCTGTTATTAATTGGGGACCCACAAAAAGGTGTTGGGGTCCAGTAGCTGTGACGCAGACTCCTGCCGCAAAGGCAGTACCCGCCCAACCGCCACCGCGGATGCTCGTATCTCTTTACCCCTCCGCGTTTCATAGGCGGATCAAACGCGCTCGAGCTTATTACAAACGTTTCGCACTGAAAACAAGAACATTATATACTCTTATTTCCACTAACCAGTGAATTAAACATTATTTTATTTAACAATTATATTTTTACCACATATGTGTAAATTGTTAAATAATTTCTATAAGACGAAATTCTTCTTAAGTTTCAACGAGTTTGCTTAGTGACATTTGTGGGTTTTCAGAGGATAAGATAATTCCTTTTATCAGTTGTGCCAATAAAATAAATTATAATGTTCCATCTACGTTCCTGTTTTTGGAAAGCTATGTACTCATAATTCAGTAAGTGTCATTATTTTATTTTATATTCATTGCGACTCATTTTTGCATTTACAAAAAAATACATGTTTCACATAATTTGCATTAACCTTAAAAAATTTTGTTCACGAGATATTAGAGCTTCACGTTATTCAATATTACAATCTATAAATTATTAAATTAAAATATAAATAGCACGAATGTAAGCAACTGAATGAAGACGACTTAACGATTATTCTATTTTAACAAATACGTTTACTAATTTTCGATATCATGGACGAATTAGTTTAATATCCGTATTATGTATTATATTCCCGGATAACCATGTTGCCAAAGATTTAAGTGAAGAAAATGATTACTTATTTGCTGCCTAAAATATAATGTATTTCGTATACATCACACACGCAATGTTTTATAATTTCATTCGAAAAGATAAGAGAACACGTCTGAAAAACAGACAAAATTGTATGCACATTAAGTTTGGTTACGGATCTCAGGATCTCAGTATTTGATGAACGAAAAAAACTAATAATTAATAATATGTATTGGATGCTAATAGTAATTATAAGCATTTATTACTTATTGATACTTATATTATTATAATACTTTTGGGATTCCGTATAATGGATACTAAGGATTAGATACATAATACGGATACGGATTAATTACATAAAACCATTGACGATAAAATTTGAAATGAAACTATTATTTATGGATTTGATCGCGTTCAATTTTAGTTTATAAGTTCCCGACGTTTCATGTGTTAATTAATAAATGATATAAGATTTTCAGCAAAGATAGTGAAATTAATGTTACTTTAACAATATGTGAACAATGAGCCGTGGTATTGCTCTGGGTTCAGTTCTCGTTGCCGGACCAATGAAACTGTTAATATCAACTGTAAGTGCCAAGTGCACGGCCTGCGGGTACATGTCTGAGAATAACGAAATATATGATTTGGAGGATACGTGAAGTTCGCATCCCGGACTGGAAAAGCGTAGAGGACTCTTCCCCTCTCGAAAATCCTCTCAAGTACTGAAAGGAGGCATTAGACCAGTAGTGGAAAATTTACGGCTGCCACTTTTATTTCAACAACATGTTAATGAGATTGTGGTATAGAATATTAAGCCAAAATTTATGAAGTAACATTTATACAGTTATAAAGTTAAAATCGAATTCTAGATCAAATGTAATTCCGTTGCGTCTAAGATTATATAATTTACTCTCACTTAATTTTATTCACATCTATGATGTTCATGAAGTTTTTATGTCTGTATAACATACGAACTTACTTATGCGGTCCGTTTACGGGGTTATTTAAAAATGTCGGAATTCTTTTAAATTTTAATTAATGTAATTTTAATTGCACAACGTTTTAAAATAAAATAATGAAAATAATTACTTCAGCATGTAGAGTCATAAAAATCTAGACCTATCATAATTTCCGTCAAAGAAACGGAAGAAACTGCGGAAAATAGTCGGTTGATCAAAATGTTACCAAGAATGCAGTGAAACTTCAACTTCTTTAACTTAATCGTTTAATTAATCATAGATTTATCTTAATGTAGTCAACACTTTTGTAATTGGTAAAGCCAAGCGGCGACTTAAGCTGCTGCTCGAATGGGCTTGTTCGACCGCGGTAATACGACGGCGTCGAAGAATACCTGCGTGGAGTAGAGACATCTTGTGCTTCTACTTTTCGTTCGGTGAGTGAGGTAACAGGAGGTCCATACCCGTTCTCTCCCTCCACCTCATCTCTCCCTCTCATCTCCTAAACATCCTTTAAGGTCGGCAACGTAGCTGCAGCTCCTCTGGTGTTGCAGATGTACGTGAGCGTCGGCACGTCGGCGTTGCAGGTAGGCACGTTTCGTTTTCATAATTCTAGCAAAATATCAAGCCAAGGATGAAGGGTGTCATCACACTCGATCAAGTCAAATAGAATTCACAACACTGATTCCTCAGTGACTGCTACTGACGGCTTCTTCTAATTTGAGTGAATTTAACTCGATCACCATGTTTAACAGGCCTTACTTCCCGCGCTCATTCTCTGATTATTGATGAGAAATTTCACTTGTTTACACCGTTCATTTATCTGATGCCATTAGCTTTTTTTACATCTCCTTTACTCGACTTTAAAACAAATTCAAGAGATACCGCTGCCATAGTGCATAATATATATATTATCCTTTTTTATTTATCACTCGGGGTGTACAATACCTACCTGTCGCTAAAGGCAGTGACTGGTTGTGACGGGAGCAGCATTAAGTGCCGGACTGACTAAAAGCCCCACGGATTAGAGATACGCTGTTGGCACTGCGGCCTATACAGCTTCGGTGGAAAAGACCCGCGAGCAGGAGGCTAGTAAGTAAAAAGTAATAAAGTGTTAACTGGACGCTGGCTTCTGCGGTTCTGCGCTCTGGTCCCTGTTAACGAAAGAGACTTTGGCAACCCAAGGGCCACTCTTAAGCAGGTAAGATGACCTCGGTGTGGATTACCATCGATAATGGTGGAATGGGTCGAATTTTAGAGACAACTTTGTACATGAGTAAATCTCGTATAGGTCATAGCTGTACTACGTGAACTGCACGCGATACGCGGTTTGTATGTGTTTGTTATAAATGAATGTGTACGAAAGGCGTGGTCTCGAACGGATTGTTAACTCTCTTCTAAAATTCTCTCGAAATAACTTGTTGAAGTTTCCTTGAACAGGGGTGCCATAGAAGGCAAGTTCATGTCGCGGTGTAAATCTACATTCCGCAGGTAAGGAGGAGTTCCGGTTACCCGGCGCATGAAGCGATTTTGTGTCACTTGAGTGATCTTAATTGTGCTTTAGAAACGTGTGTGAATAAGACGCTTGCATATGACACGATGCGTATGCATACTTCGTATAAGTGCATTTTATGTCTTTACAACAGTTTACTACGATTATTCATAAGGGCATATGAATGGCGCCTTATCACTCACGTTATTATATTTTTCTTGAAATCTAATTTGCGGTCTAGGATAACTCCAAAAGACGGGTCTGTTTAAAAGAGTGATATGGGAGAATTTATTCGTGGACGTTTTGAGACTTGTGTACAAGATCGCCTTACTCTTTTCAGGATTTACATTGATTTTCATGTCCTAAACCTATAATGCGCAATAGTCGCTTAATGCGTTGGCTGCAGTTTAAATTTATTGGAACTATTGATGCGTACGTACGTAAGAAGAAACATTGTTATTGGAGCAATGTTGCGTCTGAGTACCGGAGGTTTGGGCGTTAATAGCTGCAACACAATTTTGTGTTACAAAAGTATTACAAAATTTACACCTCAAGTTTTTGAATTGCTTAAGACAAGCGTTAATTAAATTTCATATTTCTGGTAATTTCACTAGCTTCATTAGTATTGACAGTGGCGATGCAGTACTGATATTGTTATTAATATTATTTTTTACGGGATAGCGGCCTGATCGTAAGCGACTACCGACGCCCACGAACATCTGCAACACCAGATCAGCTATGTATGTATGTATTCGGTGAAGTTAATACTTGTTGCTGTTTTGGATTTTACAGGCGTCATCTGTTTTTAGGACGCATTTTATAAAGTAAGTACATCTGCTGATTAT
Source organism: Bhutanitis thaidina (assembly GCA_029286595.1). Lineage (NCBI taxonomy): Eukaryota > Metazoa > Arthropoda > Insecta > Lepidoptera > Papilionidae > Bhutanitis > Bhutanitis thaidina. Next base: position 5,404,626 of record JAGSMS010000009.1, on the reverse strand, counting down.
CTTTATACGATAAGCTTTCTGTGGACCGTCCATGGGAGGTTAGGATCTCGTCTAGAACAGTCGAGCGGTATTGATCACTCTGGGCAGTGATAACCACCCTGATATACGGGTGTATTGTTAGCGCGATTAACTCTACGGCATCGGCGAGAGATTGTATCTGTGTTGCTCACTGTTAGTTTGTTCCGAATTTACCTAGCCTGGGTCGGCTGGTTGACCCAACGGTGTGACGTCGTCCGGTTTGAAGAGTACGTTGCGCAGGCGATGGAGTCGCAACGTTGCGTTAATCATCGAGTTATATTTATCGGAGTTAACCACCAGCTGGTTTTAATGTTCAGCGGCTGTCATAAAGTAGCTCCGGGACGTGACTCTGAAGAATATTTAAATTTTTGGTATTTTGCAATCGCCATGTAACGTTGAAACCAGTTTATACAGGTGGCGCTACGGAGTAATTTATTTTAGATAGTTTGTAGTGTGGCGATATGGGATAGCGCCACATGAAAGCAATACAACGGAAGCCTAGGCTATGATAGCTCTTGTGAAAGCCTTGTATAATAGAAGTTTAATTCTAAGTGACAATTTTCTAGATGAGCAAATCAATAGATGTAGGCGGCCTGTAACGTAAGCGGCCTTATTCATCTTTTTCTTCTTCGTCGCATTCTTGATTCCCGAAGGTCGCGCCTTTCTTGAAAAGCCCGTAACGAGATGGTGACAAGGTTTTTCCATCCTGTTCTATATTCGGCTTGTCTCAGAGCCGTCGGCCTTATTCATAACTGTCTTAATATGAGGATCGAATGTCATCGCTGTGTCGAGAGTTACCCTTAAGTAAAGGGATTTTGGGGCAAAGGCCTCCGGTTACTTCACTCGAGCGAAATACGGAAAAGCACAAGATACCTCTACTTCACTCCGTTACTCTGCTAGGCCCTGGAAATATCCTAGTCCAGGGGGCCATTCGAGCAAGAGCAAAAGCCGCCGCTTTGCTCTACCACTTACAGAATATAGGCTATAATAGTAGAGTAACTAAAACTACAATTAAGATTAAATGCCGTTATCCATAACATATACATTTACAACTAAAACACGTTTATATAATAAACACTAGACTAGTAATACATTATATATTACGAGTGTGCGTCTCAGATAACTCTCACTTGCCAATACTCCAAGCTTTCAGGGGAAGGTTTTATTGGCATTTAATAAAATAGGTGGTAATAAGTTAATATAAAGTACACAACTTTTCCTGCGAACTGATATAGTTGAAATAATAGTCTTTATCAAAAAGGCAGTTGCAACTTTTTGTGAAGGACTTCGTGAAGCCAACGAAGATAAGAACAATCCTGAATGTCGAATGAGGTTACAGATGTGTAGGGAAAATGTGCAGTCCACCGAAATACTTTCTTATCCAACAGATGAATCGCTGGATTCGACTGTGCGCTAGTAGCAAAAACGCAGAAGGCGAAGTCGATACGGACCGAATCGTCCGCTGTTTTTTTTCGCTAACCACACTATGCCACGCGGTCAACTGACATTTACTGTACCTTTGAATTTGGTATCCGCTGAAACACATGCGCTTATATTCAAGGTCGTTTTATATATTGTTAGATGGTTATAAATTACCTTCAATTACTGAAACATTTTTAATAGAACTCGCAAACGCATTAATTAACTTACTGCATTTACGTAAAGTTAATGTAACGCTAGCGAGCATTTATGACCCGTGGAGGGTTAAGAATAAATTTAAAAATTAAAAAGAAAGAATATAACATGCTATCCCCAGAGCGGAATGGGCAGATTGCATATATCCTCGATTTTTTTCCGATTCCATAGACATTCATGTTTTAATCGTCATTACAAATACTCAAGTTTTTGTGTAAAAGAATTTTAAGTTTACTATTCGGTAGTATCAAAAGATAAACTACACATTAGATCTTAGTTTATATGTTTTTTGAAGATATTTTAGTAGGTATTCGAAGGTGACATCCGATTTACAGGCAGCCGTATCACTGCTCTGAATTAAACTCGCTTACACGTCTGGCCCAGAAAGGTACAGATTTTCTAGTTTTTAATGGCGACTTCTTCGAAAAACTTATAGTCAGCAGTTGATATTTAAAGAAACCATTTAAGTATACACCATTTTTAAAGTAGTTCGGAGCGCCATACTACAGTTAGATTCCATCATAGCAAAGAAATGGTTTGACTTAAACAAGAAATTAACATAATTGCACACAATCCTAGCATAAAGTAGTAGTCAAAGCACTTTATTCCACTTTGTCTTAAGTCATTTGTAACATTTTAGTTGGCAGTATAAAGGATTCTTTCGACAAGTATAGTTTGTAATTTTGTTTTATTGTGTTTATAAACTGTGTGCGTTTTGTTCTTAAAAATAATGGAATAATGGAAGAGTGTATATATAGCAATAAACATGATAATATAAGTTCATACATTCAAATGCTTTGACCTTCTAAAGGTGCGACAAATTTCTACTTTAGCAGTTGAGAATCAATAAGTTATTATTCTGTTAAGAACTGAATAAAGACGCAGAATTCTGAGAAGTCACCTTGGTGCGACAGAGGGTGTTAGTCGTTGTATCAAGATAAGTATTGGATGTGAAACATTGCCTGGGTTTCGTAAAACTAAGTACGGCTTATTATATATCATATTAAGTAATTCTATAAACATATCTTTACTAATTAATACATTTTATTATAATAATGTTTGTTTGTCTTAAACTTTGTTTGTCTGTTGTTGTAATAGCTTTTATGTGTCAGACCGAACATAATAAATTATAAAACTTCACAGTAAGTACTGTATAATAGCTTGGATTTTTGTTTTTTAAAATTGTATAGATCACAAAATGGTCATAATAATAATAATTTTATCATTAAATTACCACGCAAGATTACGGTAGTATATGTGACAAAGTAATTTACTTATCGGCGTGAAAAAATACAAATATATATTGCATATTAAGGATTCATCTTTGGGTAAAAATTAAAGTGCATTTAGCAAGAGGTTTAAAATTTGAATACACATTTCAGTATTTAGTAGACTTCCTTTGATTTTAGAGATTATTTTTGTAAAAGATGTTTGGGCCCATCGACTGGTACCGTGAAATCGTTAGTCTCATTTCGATTCTTGGCACAGAAAAGTACAGTTTTCAAAAGTAAAAATAAACATTTCCTAAAGTAAAATAGGGCCTGTTCGTTTATCTCGCTCTATCTAGAAATGCCTCTTACATGTTTTTATAACCAGAAGTAGAGATTACTTCCGCAATCCACTTTTTACCTCTCCGGGATATAGGACGTGACTGGTTTTATGTTCTGCCATTTTTGACTGGTTACCTTATTGTTTAGCTCCCGGAATTTCCATAGTTTCAAGGATTTTGCCTGGGTGCTTTCTTACGACAGGTACGGAAAAGGGATTCGACTACCATACGACAAATAATTCGAAATCTTGTAATATTTCTCTTATACAAAAATTTGTATTTAAGTTCAAAGTCAAGTATTTTTAAATGTTTCATCTGCCCATTACAATGTTACGAGAAAAATATAAAAGACGCTGTGGAGAGTTTACTCTTCTAAAATACGACACACTCTTTACGCGACGGGCGCATTCTGAAATCATAATAAGGCGCTTTGTCTTTATTGTTTCGGAAGGCATTGTTATTTTACTCTAGTATGTCGAGGATATTGACCAAACAGTTTTAATGCTAAAACGAACAAACATACAATTATTTATATTATGACAGGCAATGGGTTATAACAAATCATAACATAGCACGCTAGACATTTTATTATAAATACTTCATTTATAACACAATAGTCATGAGAATAAGTTTTTTTTTTATTGTGACTCCAAGTGAAAATATAAGTGACACATCCGCGTAAGTCAAGAGTAATGATTAATAATACTCTACAGAAACTCTCGATTTTGACTTGCATTAACCGCCGACTTTGAACTGCTTACAACCGTCAAACCACTTATTACACATATTCTAGTCATTACAATTAATTACATAGGGTACTAATGAACATATAAACCACTATACAAATAAATTTTGGCCAGTTCAATACTCAAGTGCCATTTTGTCAGTAATGCATGTATCTTTTGCAGCTATTGCTTTTGTTGATAGGGCAATAAAAATTAATAATAATAAATCTTTGTTTGTTCCAAAAAGAAAAGGTACAATTTTTCTTAAAACTAGCCTGGACCTCGAAACTAGGATATCCCGTGACTTGGGGTCCGTCTCTTCCAATTTGTACAATGTAAACATAGAAAACGGGTAGCTGATATATTATGAACAAAAAGGTATACAACAAGAACAACCACTACAATATAGGGTGGTAAATTTCGGTTCGTGTGTGTATGTGAGTTAGTTTATGTTGGCCCACGCGCGCTGGTGCTTGGGTGTATGTTTGTGTACGTGTGTGATCTGGGGGCGTGTTTATTAGGTTTTTATATACATTATATAATTTATTTACGTATCTACATAGAAACATTAACGAATTAGTTTTTCAGTGGTTTCGTAATTTAGGTTACTCAAGATAGTGTTAAGAATTAACAATGAAAACAGTTATCTAATACATACGACATTTAGATTCCACTTAAGTAATTAAAAAAATTATAAATCTTAAAAACCTCTTAGATGTAAATAGACGGATGTGTAAGTAAACAAAAAAGTTTAGTTGCGTCCGCTGCGTTCGGCGTTTTTTTTCTGTTGGTTTGTCGGCAGATAAGATATTTTAACATAAATACTAACGAATTCGTAATGTTGCAGATGATCTTCATAACTCTTAAACCGAGAGCAAAACGTTACAAACAGCGGTATAGTGGCATCGGGTATTATGATAGTAGGATGTTCCTTTTTTATCTTCCCTTTATGATACAAAAATATTCTCTCTAATTTATTGTTATTTAAAGTTAAAAGAAATTATTTTACACTGGAAAGGCCCAACTAAAGCTGGATATTGTTTCCAAATGGTATTCAGCAAACAGTTTACTTGTAAACATTGAAAAACAAAATGTTTACAGTTTAGCATCGAAAATTCAAATCTAGATTTTGGAAGTTCCGCCATATTTTTCGGAATCTCTGTTGATACCTAGCTTCAGTGGGGTCTGTTGGTACCAAGTTCTGGAGATTTCGCTACAAGAAGGATCAGGCACTTGACTTATGAAGCAACAGCCTAATTAGTTTACTTTACATACTTTCACAGTATCATATCCAATACTGTAGGATTTGCAAAAAAAAAGCAGGATTGGAAAATCACACATGTGTAACAAACTTATATTTGTCAATACGTATAAATATTAGGAACTCCGGTTTCCCATGGGGTAGACATATCCTACGGACTCATATCAGTAAATGTAAGATGGCTTAAATCAATCTGCAATAGAGGACATTTTACATAACTATAAACGGTTTACTAATTGCTGTAAAGTAAAGGAAAGCAGCAGCCTATAAGTGCCTACTGTTAGCAAATGCCTCCTTCTCAAATACGAGTATTAGACAGGGTTTAGGAGCCGGGAAGAGCCCGCGACGCTGCTCCAGTGCGAGTTGGCGGGCTTCACATATACTCGAAATAATATTTTTTTATCATTTCTCAGACATGCAGGTTTCCTCGCGTTGTTTTCCTTCACCACTGAGCACGTGGTAAATACAAGAATTAAAATTGTTATTAATAATTTTAGTGGTGCTAGCATCGGGGATCGAACCCGGGTCACTTACGCTCTATGAAACTAAAGTGAGTGCCCTGACCACTAGGCTACCACGGCTCTTACTCACTAATTGGTGAGTTCATTCCATACATTAAAAACTGAGATACTTTTCAAAATACCTAGATTATCATTTACGGGATTCCTATCCAAAACCTACTGGACCCTTTGGAAATAAGTTTACATTCCTCGAAAGCTTATGATTGAAAACTTTTAATCTCGGAAAATTCCGGGATCGACCAGGATGAAATTTTTATACGCAAATAGCAATGAAGCGATTAATATAGCACGATAGCGAAGTACTGACAATAGTAACACAATTCAAAAGTAAGAAACTGCGATACATTTAATAAAGGAAAAATTGTGGAATTGATCAGAATGAAATCCATAACCAAAACATTTTATCGAAGCCTATGAATTAATGTGTTTATTTGTTAAGAAACAATATTATAAATCAAACTAGGCTATACCCATAGATTATAAAATTACTCTCAACTGGTTCTCACGACCCAATACTGGGATGGACAAAGGCTTAAACATTTTAGTTCTTTCATCCCACTTTTCACCAGAGCTTATTTTGGAGGTGGTGAGCCTGTCGCCGTATTTAATATATTGTCCAAGCCGACGATACAAATCGCACGTATGTTTCGAAAAATTCAATAGCACGATAGCGAAGTACTGACAATAGTAACACAATTCAAAAGTAAGAAACTGCGATACATTTAATAAAGGAAAAATTAATTTTATAATCTATGGGTATAGCCTAGTTTGATTTATAATATTGTTTCTTGACAAATAAACACATTAATTCATAGGCTTCGATAAAATGTTTTGGTTATGGATTTCAATAGTACGGGGCCTCCACATAGGGTATCCTAACCCGTGGTTAGATCTCGGCTATTGTGGCTTTTCATAGATTATATGTAGATGAGCTATTATTTAATGTTATAAATGCGAAAGTAACTTTGTCTGTGTTACGTGTTCACGGATAAACCGCTGAACTGATTTTGGTGAAATTCGTTACGGAGATGCCATTAACTCGGCGTAAAGGATACTTTAACAGCGTGAAAATGTTCTAGGCGGATGAAGTCGCGGGCGAATGCTACCGTAAAAAATATAAGCATGAAACACCTGCACATTTTGGGACGCCTAGACCGGGTTGGTACCACAGCCTCACAGAATATAGGCGGGAAGTAGAGGCATCTTGTGCCTCTGCGTTTCATTCGGTGAGTGAGGTAACCGGAGGCCCACTCCTCCTCTCCAACCCCCTTCTCATCCTTCCTTCTATTGCCCAAATAGCCTTAAAGGCCGGCAACATCTCTGGTGTTGCAGATGTACGTGAGCGACGGTAATCACTTATCATCAGGAGTGCCGCTTGCTCATTTGCCTCCTTTCATATAAAAAAAAAATATAATAAAGCACACTACATCTAAAATAAATGAATATTAATTTTTCATAAAATGTATGTTTATTTCGAAAAGGGGATTTCCAGTGGCTAGAGATAATCTGTTTGATAGAAACTGAGTTTTGAAACGTCGGCTGTTTTTAATAACCGAAATACTCCATTTAGGTTATTGTAGGGATGGGCAAAGGAGCAGGGGTTAGGGAAGGTTTATTGAATGTTAAGCCTACTTAAGCAACTGTGAATGAAGATTACCGCGGTCTTTATAATAAGAAATTGTTAAGCTTATTCGACCTTATAATCAATTTTAGTTCAAGCGTAATTAAAATTATCCCTTCGTACCCCTTTATAATCGATTTCGAGGATTAATGTAATTGACGCAATTACATTTAATTAAATATTGACTCATATCTCTGTTATTTCTTGTAAATTTTTTTTCGTACGAATGTATATTCTTAGAGCGCCCTTCAAAGTAAAGTTGGAGTTTTATATTTGTAACGATGTAGTTAAGAACTATCAATGCTCTTAATTGTCCACCGACAGTCCGAGTGGATAAATTTGTGAAAAGAGTAAATGAGTGAAAAGTGGAAAACTTTCACGGGATAAATAGTAGCCTATATTTTTCAGCGGTGACCGTGAAAAGAGAAAGACAGATTTACATTCCATTTATATAAAGTATTAGTATGGATATGAAGTCTACAAATATTTAAAATTTTACAGTACTAAAAACATAGTAAGTAAAAAATATATTTATCCTTCATTATGTATGAAGTAAAGTAGTAGACTGAGTGGTAGAGTAGTGAGGCAATACGGGTAACAGTAAGTACAGGTACGTTGTAAGACAAAACTTTTAAGAGATCAGATAGTGTTTGCACAAATCCTTTGCAAATTCTTTCACGTGTATGTATATCTCTCAAAACATTTGGTTAACTATGTAAATTTCAAACACATCTCACAATTTTTATTGGTCGGAAGTTCTGCTGTGAACCATTATGAGAATACAACAAAAAGAGCATTTGTCTTGATGGAAATTAGTTAAAAGAACCATGAGTTAGGTACTTTGCGGAAATCAATTAATTTAAAGATGACATAAATCAGTTATTCCCACTATTCCGCTATAAAAATATTAATCTTTTGTATATTATCTAGTTCTAAGCAGCCTTTCTGCTTACGGAACTAGGTAATATTTCTAATCCTAACTTCTTTGAAATTGAGCTAAGAGAATATTTTTTATTTAAAGTTTCGACGGTTACACTGATGATTCTTCTTTCTTTGGCAACCATGACATAATCTACTGCTCTGTAAATATGTTTTTTTTTTCATAATTGTCATGCTCGGAAAGCGGTTTAGCGATCACACTCATCCTTAGTATCATGCGGCACTAAAGCCTACGGCAGTATAATGACGATTTTTTTTTAATGGGAAAGGCGGGAAACGAGCAAGTGGTTCACCTGATGCTAAGTGATTACTGTCGCCCACGTACATCTACAACACCAGAGGTGCTGCAGGTGCGTTAACGGTCTTTAAGGATATTTAGGAGATGGAAGGGAGGGTGAGGATGGGGATGGGGATGGGGAGTGGGCTTTCGGATACCTCACTCACCGAACGAACACAACGCAGAAGCATAAGATGCCTCTAATTCACGCCGGTATTCAGCGAGGTAGTGGTACCTGGTCGAGCCGGCCCATTCGTTCAGCAACAAAAGCCGCCGCTTGGTTCTACCACGTTTAACGTTTGAATTGGTTGTAAAACGTAAAGTCTCCGCGACTGTTCTCATTCAGAATGTTCTAATCATCATTATCTTTTTCATGTTATAATAATAGTAATAATGCCACTGTATTTGTGTTACATTCACGGCATTATACCTGATATGTCCCGTTGTAAATCGGAGGATATCATGGTAATAGTAATAGATTTAAGCAATTTTACCATGTTCATATATAAACGTATACAAAAATACAGAAGTGACGTCATAAATGTATACGTATAAATAACATCAAAGTGTCTGTCTGTGATTTCAGAAACAACTGCTTTATCTGTGCTCATATAATTTTTAAAAACCTGTATTAAATTAGTTTGGCTGTACGTGGCTGTACGATGATTTCGGGACCATCACTAGTAGGTAGAGAGTCATTGTAAGGACACTATATGGATAAAAAAACCTTTAACATTAGTGGGGTAATATTTGTAACTACAACTGCCACTGCTGATATCTAATATTTTACTGGGGCCTTTTTTATCCGTGTGGACCTAATTACTTCTTCCTCCTAGCGAGGCGCATTGGAACAAGGTCCGCCTTCTTACAACCCCTCCACTCCTGCGTCGGCAACGAACCCATCCATGTTCTCCACCCGAAGGCCATATTGGTCAGTAAAGTACTTGCAACTTGGAAGCCCTAGGTCTCCTTGCTCCCAGCGGCAGATCAAGTCCTTGGCTCCACCACCGTGGAGGTAGAGCGGTGGAACGTAATTATGAAACTACCACACATACAAGACTAATTTAAATAATTAATTTTATCATACATTATTTCCAAACGTGACATTATTTACACTATAATTTGATTTTTAATATTACACAAAAAAGACCTATTAGCGAATACTAAAGTCAACGCGGACCAAGTCGCGTGTAACAGCTGGTACTTAATATAATCATATACTTTATTTTAATTTTTATAGTGTAGTTTAAATAGTTGTATGTGTATAATCTAATTTAAAAAAAACATCATTGACCACTAGTACTTGAAATAGTCTAGTACGCCTAGAAAGTCCTCGAAAATTTCAAGTGCATAAAGGAATTTTAGCGTGTGTAACATTGTGCATTTACTTGACAAGGCCAATACTAAAACATATTGTTTTATGCGCAAAACGAACTCGTAATGATACAAAATTAATGAAAATTACAAGCAGAAATCAATTTTTTTCTGTTCTCATAAGGCTTTGTCGTCAACAAAATACATTTTCCGCTTCTGATAGAGTACCTAAAAAACAAAAAATATTTTCTTAAAAATATATACATCACAGTCTTTATTTAATCGTTCTTTATAATAAAAAAAATGAATCACGCATTCATAAACCTGCCAAAAAAAAATTAAATACCTAAAAGTCTTGTTTTATTTGATCTGTAAAGGTGTGTACACACAAAATTCAAACCTCTTAACGATTGGAGATGGGAGAAGATGAAACGAATCAAAGGGAACGAAATACAAAGCTTCATGTGTTACTTGCTTAAGACAATACGTCCTTCTATGATTTGAGTGCTTCCCACATTGTTTTTTCTTTCAATTTATTTTAATAAAAATTCTTTACTCTGTCTGTAAGAATTTTTCCTGTGTTGTGAAGGCAGTTTAGATACAAAATATGCACACGGATCCACACCCAAACCCGGTTATTTAACCGGTCGGTCTACCGGAGAACCAAAAAGTGGACTACGAGAGCTTGATTTTCTTAGCTGAGTAGAGTGCTACATAGAAATATGTAATATCTACCTGCTCCTACCCATAGGATATACCCATAGGATATACCCATATACCCTGTTTTATGATAAATGGTTACCGTTGCCCACTTACTCATACCTGGAACACCAGAGGAGCTGCAGGTGCGTTGCTGGCCTTTAAATGTTTATATAATGGGAGACTATGACGAGGAGGGGGATGGGGAGAGTGGGCCTTCAGTTACCTCACTCATTGAACGAAACTCAAATGCCCAAGATCCCTCTACGTCATTCCGGAATTCTACGAATTCGTTGCGAGTCGATTGACTCAACCACGTATCTACTCTATATCACTACTGCAACTATATTATATTCTACTAGAATATATATGTATGTGTTCCACTAGCTGGTGTTCTATGGTTAGTATTTGGTTTTGAGTTCAAATCCTATGCTTCCTTTGCCTCCTTCCCTCAGTATGTAAGGGTTTTGAAGAGGGGTTAGGGTCCGCCACGCTGCACCTTGTGGGTTGGCGAACTTACGTCGTCTTCGAAATATACGTTTTCTGTTATTTCTCACCGGATTTTCTCTCGATATTTTCTTTCACCACGACATAAGTTAAAGTTAGCACTTTAAATTGCAATTAACTTTGCATTGCATCAAACTCCTAACATATTGGAGTCTACTGAGCACCCGCTATGGAGAGCTGTAATGGACTTTGCTCTTAGAACCAATCAAAAAAGGAAAGAAAAATTTGTAATGAAACTATTATTTACGGATTTTTCATATTTATTGTATTCTCGTAAATACCAGCAATCATTATAGGAAATTAAAAGGTGCGTGCTACTCAGAGACTGCTTATTTAGTATAGTAGATAATAGAGGAAATCTTCAGTAAAATAAATGAAAACGTCCATTTTCTTTGAACAATATCGTGGCAGCTGTATAAAGAATAGCGCTTTTTCAAATAAAATCCGCAGGATAAAAACTATTAACCTGATTTCGCCTTTTTTTTAACTTTTATTAGCCAGGTGCAACTTTCTGCGGGCGAGGGCCGCTATTGTGCAGGCTTGTGCTTGAACACCGCAATTTCGTTTACCAGCAGGCTATTTTCACAACGTCAAGTATTTACACTTAAAGTGTTGAAACTCAATTGTTACTGACCCAGATTCCATATAATTTTTGACTACTATAAAGGCTACACTTGTGTATTTCCTTATCATATTTCGTATGTGGTAGAACCAAGCGGCAGCTTTTGCTGCTGCTCGAATGTGCTCGACCGGGGTAGTACCACGTCCTTGCAAAATACCGACGTGAAGTACAGGCATCTTGTGCTTCTGCGTTTCTATCGATGGGTAAGGTAAACGGAGGCTTATTCTCCCCTCTCCCATGTCCTCACAATTTTGAGTGGATTTTGGAACCAGAATATTTTGTACCATTTCCTAGACGTGCAGGATTTTACAAGTTTAAAGCCGAACACATAATAAATTCACGTAAATAATTAACAATTTTAGTGGTACAGGATTCAAACCCAACCTGGGTTCGAATCTTCTTTAGCTTACTATGAAAGTAGAATTAGCGCTCTTACACCTGAGCTATAACAGCTCTTCAAGTAAATAATAAATAACTACGAATAGATTTTTTCCCCACATCTCCAATCTCCGGTGCCTGACCAAAAGTAAAGAAAATCTACTTATACTATATATTTACTCGGTTTTACCTTCCCGTACCTTACCTCATAAAGTTCAGGTACGGGAAGGTAAAACCGAGTAAATACCTCTGTGTAAAGTAATGTAGTAAATTTCCATAAACGTAGCATCCAGTGAATGGCCCATCTCCTTTATCAGCCTGGGCAGATCTACTGCTAGAAATATACCTTTCCATGAAACCACCAACGAAAGCTGGTATACACGCTCTAGAGATGCTGCTAGCTATCACTAATCTGTGGAGTTTGTGTTTGGATTTTTTGCTATCATACTGTCGCCTAAACTTCGTGTGTCACTTAACAATGTGCACCGCGTGCAAAAGTTGTTTATATTCCCTCTTCCACCCTTAGAGACCCATGACCCATCCCACCTTGAATAAAAAGAAACCTTCTAAGTTTCACAAAGAAAACAAAAGAGATTGTGCAAAAAATTGAAAAAGCTCTGTTTATGAGGCGCTCTGTGAAATCTATAGTTTCATATCACTTTATTATAAGTAATTGGAAGAATCCGCAAGGCTCACCTTTTCACTTTTTCTTTTTATTTCCTTGGTTTATATTTCGCTTTTCTATTTTTATACTTTTTTCTATGTAAAGAATGCTAAGTAAAATAGGTATAAAGTAGCATAGGTATATAAATACCGTAGCATATACCTATGCTACAATTTACACAACGGATACAGTTAAATTGCAATATTCTCATATTACATATTGTTCTAATGTTCTTATTTATTTTTATTGCTATGTCCGAATGTGACACGGGACCTTGATCAAAAGAATGTCGGTACGCCTGTCACAGTCAATTTTCTGAGAATCTGCCACCTAAACTTGGCATAGAAAAACAGATTTGCTATTTTGTACTCATATATATAACAAAAGTTTCATTCACCACTAAGATTTATGTATCTTCAGAACTTAAAATTAATGACAATTTTTTATAATAAATGTCTCAAAAAATCATTTCCAGAAATTAATAATACAAAAATATTATTTGCGTTAAGCCGCATTGGATAACATACATTTAAAAATAATAAATTGATTCTAAAATGTTTTACTTTTCACTATCGGCGATAACCACGAATTTGTATGGTCGGTGAATCTTACCTATGTAAAATTTAATATTAAAATCTTAGTCTGAATATCTGTCACTACCAGAATCATGTTCATGTCAATTAGAATCGTGACTTTCACTGGCGTTTTTATTAGCTGTACGCGCGAGTTCACTGCGTTTACTATAGAATCCACTTATAGTAATAATTTTCTGAAGTATTCAATATTATAATCAAAATTATGTCAAGGAAAGTTTGACAGAATGAATATTTGAGTCATTTTAACTATAATATTAATTCGCAAGGAGTCTTCTGGGTAGGTACCACACTCTTACCCATTGCTATCGCCAAACAGCAATGCAATCACTTCTATTGTGTTCTGGTTTACCTTTCAGTATAAGTAACCAGTATAGTTACGGGCTGTGAGGCATTCCAGGGTGACAATGCATTTGTAATCTTTTTCGATTAAGGTTGCTTGCTGTTGTCTATGGACACTTACACATACGATACAATTTTGAAAAAAAAAGGTAGTTTATTTAAGTAACAAAATATAACTATTAAAAACTTATTTTCTTTTTTTTTGTTAATTACTCAACTTCTTACTTTGTCAACTAGTAAATTTTACTAAAAATCATGAGTTACAGAAATGAGAGACAGAGCCAACAAAAATGTGGTCACGGTTAAATAGAGTCCGTAAAAATATAAGCTCTATAATCTGTTAAATCTATGAGTTATATTTTCAATTGATTATTGGTGCTACATGGATAGGATCTAAATATAACTACTCAAATACCTCAGATCTTCGATTACAAATCTTGTGTGCGTTTAATCAGTCTAAAATTTTAATTACGACAGATTAGGATTCTTCTTCTTCATCATATGCTTGTCCAAATCCAATGTTGGACAGAGGCCTTTCTAAGAAGTCGGAACCATAACAAGCCAGTCGTAATACATGGTAGAGATACTTACTGCGCTAGGCAGGCGGTTACGTAGTTTACTTGAAGGAGCTCAGAGCTCTTTAATGCGGTTTTTGTTAAATTCTTTCATAGTAAATAATCTTCAGAAATAGAAAGCTTTTGTTTTTAACCAATTTTTTTTTTGTAGCTGCATCTATAACAACTGTACCTACATTTATAGAATTTAATAACATCAAACTACTATTACAAACATGCAGAGGTTAATTATTTCTCTAAGAAACATTAACAACGATTAAGATGAATGACTCATCTCTGTGTACTCAAAACTTTAAGGACTACCATAAACCGTACTGAGTTAAAATAACCTTAAAGTTTCTGATGACGAGATAAAAGGAGCTGTTATCCCCTCCAGTGTCATAATAATCTACTGTTGCAACACGTCTGGAATTGTTGAATCTAATGAAGTCGCTGCACGAAATAACGAGGTCAACTAGAACAAACATAAGTATATCAAAGTAAATGTAAAAATATTATTTTTATTATTTTATAGTAATATATGAGGTAACAGTCCACCGGATATGCATTAACAGGTTACTCTATAGATACCTACAAGTATCTTCAACCAAGGAAGACTACCGGTCCGTTGTCACCTTTGAATATTACCAATGCCTGCCTGTCTGTAATTAAACTGGTGCTCCATACTCTTCAAACCAGAATACAACAGTGGTTGCACTGCTGCTTAGCTGTAGAAATCGGCAGGAGGGTGATGCCTACCCTGACGGGTCCTAGATAAGTAAAGGAGTTCTAACAGCACGTAAAAATATAAATTTAAGATCACTTAGAACCACGACTATTAGTTCTTCCTACTACTTAAGATCGCCCATGCAGGTTCCTCTTAGTTTGACATATTATTTTTATATAGTGAAAGAGGGCCAACAATTAAACGGTTCACCTGGTGGTAATTGATTACCGCCGCCCACGAACATCTGCGATACCTTACGAGCTGCAAGTGGATTGCCGGTCTTTAAAGATATTTGGGAGATAGGAGGGAGGATGAGATGAGTGACTGACCTATGGCTGTGTAACTAACAAATAATTAGTTTATCGATAAATGATTTATATCTTTAGGGTTTTTTTTTTAAGAATCTAATACCTAAGGGAGCACTGGAAAACACATCGCAGAGTGCATTAATTAATAAAGTAGTACTATCAATCGAATCGTATGATTTTAATAGAACATTCAGAAAATTACTCTCTGAGTAAAGACAATAGTAAAAAAAACCTTTGAAAAAAAGTCCTAGTTGCACTGCAATTAAAAAATAAAAAATACAATCGCACTGGTTATGGTATGTTTTTCACTTATCGGAACTACTACACGGAAACGTTGCTTGCTTTGAAAACTGAAATATTTAAATTGGTTTTATGATTTTTTTAACCGATTTTCTGTTATCGAGCATATCGAGATATGCATGAAGTGCAAACCGAGTAAAACTCCGCGGATACGTAAAACTGTAGGCCCGGGCGGCCTTAACGGCTCGGCGGCAGACATTTAAATTTATGCTCAAGCATAAACAATACTATATACATGCATTCATTCGAGCACAGATATTTATTTCCAAAATTAATGAAGCTTAGATGTATCTTTGAAATGACAAAACAATACAAAAATTATGTTTTCTTTTTTGAAGCGCGAAGGCAGTCTCAAGAGACGCACAAAGAAATTTACGGAAAGCGCGAAGGGCCCGGTAGTGAGCGTTTCACTGAAATTATAATGAGGCCGTTATTCTTAGCATTCGCGTAGTATTTGTACAACACTTCGTAATGTTTTCATTGCTTTTTGTATTATTGATATAAATTTTAAATTATTTTCGCTTCTTTTATTTTCCACTTCGTTAAGCATCTAAACTTTGGTATCTGGTAAACATATATGAAAGGCACACCGCCATCACCACATGCTATATTCGTTGTCTCCACTTGCTGTATACGGCCCACATTAATCAGTCAGCGATACCAGCTTTTGTGCGCAGGATCGAGTTTTGGACTCGATCAATCCTTTATTCTCTTAAGACACTGCGCTCCAATGCAAGTGGACAGATCTGGACCTTTGGCCACAGTGTCTTGGCTCAAATACCGGGAACATCACTAAAATATACCTGTAAAAATAACTGCAAGTAAGCATCGTGCTGAGTGTACTGTCTGTTAGACTCTGCAAAGATGTATTTTAGGTAAAACTGACTAGTACAGTAAAGTAAAGCAACCTGTAAACGCCCACTGATATACAAAGCCTTCCTTCTCAAATATTTTAGGGGTTTTTGGAGCCAGGAAGAGTCCACTACGCTGCTCCAGTGCGTCACATGTACTCGAAGTAATAATTTTTATTATTTCTCTTACATGCAGGTTTCCACGCGATGTTTTTCTTTATTGCCAAATAAACAGCTGACCAACGTCCACGGTGATCGAAGAAGGTTACTGGCGTTGTATCAAACTAATGCGCCCTGACCACATGGCTACCACGGATTTTTTGGAGGTTTACTTTTGTAGGAGACCGTTAGAAGACGAAGCTAGGAACAGCTGGAACAGCGACGTGAACTGTAACAAAACAAAACACGTCCTCACAATCTTAGTTACCACAATAAAGGTTTTACGAAGGAGTGCGACACTCCGCTCGGCAGTTTTCGTAAGACATACAATATACACGTATGCGATAACCTTGGGGTCGGCTTTGTCGTCTTAAAGCGACAGAAATGCATGAGATGGTTTGTACTCATCATCACGACCGCATGGTTCAACGGTCAACGTAACGTGAGATTTGGGCACTTCATTCGAATCCAAGTCGACGCCAGTATTCTTTTAAATGATACTAAGATAATATTTGTACATCCCTTGATTGGATTCGGGTCTCCAGATTTGGAGGCAGATCCTATAACCAATAGGTAATCGTGGGTTTTGTTAGTATGATTTAGTGTAATAAAAAAAATATTAAACGTAATATCGCTATGCACGAAACTCTTTGAATCCGAATTTTTTAATCTAGGTTTGACATTATGCTCGAGAATTTTTGCATTCGGATTTTTTGATGGGTTTTTTTTAACTAAATATACACTATTTACCTTGTCGAATTTAATTTTAAAGTCATATTGTATTGTTCTTCTCTCATATGTATGTGTTAACAGCTGGACTTCCATTCCATGAAAGCGTCTAGATGCCGGCAGTGTCAAACATGGAAGGTGGGTAGGTGAGGGTTGTGCCGGTACTCTCGCACTAGAGATGCTGTTCCCCATCACTAGACTCTGGGATTTGAAATCCAAATTTCTGAAAATTTGGATCAATTCCGTCATCGAACGGTCGCAAATGAGATTAACCTTGGATATTTTTTCATTCCCCCTTACACTCTTAATTAATATAACAAGACTAAAATATGATGAAATACATTGAAAACATTCAAAATGCAATTTTTGGTTCACGTGACACAAAGTGTAGAAATTAAAATTGTCCGAACATTGTTTCGGAACAAAAAATTTGAAACAGAATTTAGACCGCGATTAATTTTAGCAATTTTAATTTCGTATTCTCATGAATTTTATTAACAAAATACTCGCGGGGTGTTTAATATTAAAAACGCAATGTTTAAATGTAGCGTTTAAGATAGAGATCTTGCATCATGTGGGTGACGTCAATGTCAACTCCTTGATACCCGCGGGAAGAAAGTGGGTGACATTGACGGAATAATTATGTCAAATTGCTGCTGCGGAAGCAATTCGCCCTACATGGTGGGTATTATGACAAATCCTCCCAAATTTTCCCTGCCTAGTATATAATGAGGTTGGCATTTGGAGAAAAAGATGTTGTTGTCCTCGTTACACCCCAAAAAGTATTTATAAATCCGATTTCACTTGGTCATACTGTACCGTATCCTACATACCCTAGACTTTGGCTACTAACATCAGTCAGGGTTTGTTAGGGTTAATTGTTAGGGTTTTTCTACAGAAAAACTCTAGAAAAACCTAACAATTTGCCAAATCAAATATGACCGCTCGCCCAGCATGTTAAATAATGGCAAACCCTTCAAGAAATATATAGCGGCTATTTTGCCCTTTCTCGAAGAGATTTATGTTCAACACAGGATAACGTGTAATAAATAAATTTTAAGACTTCTAAAGTACTCTTAGTAAACTCAAATATAACTTCTTCATAAACTCGATATTAAAATGTCTGAACTTAATAAAATTAAGTAAACCTCAAAAATCTATAAATATCCGCTATTAATTTTATAGCTGGGTTATTAACGTCCTCGGCTGCTGTAAACCAATCGAAACGTCAGAATTATAAAAAGATAATTTTAAACGCGATAATATCAATAAATAATAGTTTAGTTTCTAATGTGTAGTGTTCTCGTAAATACAAGAAATAATTAATAGTGATTAATAAAATTAATGTGTTTTTCTTTTTGTTTCAGGCAACAATGCTCTCTCAACTCAACAACTCAAATGGATTTCGTATAGAATTTTAAAGTTATTTAGTTCTTTTTCAAACTGAACACAAATTGGCTTCAGATTTCAATCAGATACTAACCCACAAAAAGACTCTTACTTTGTGTTTTTGATACATGAACGAATATATAATTATTTAATTAGTTTATATGATATAAAGTGTAGTTATTGTAAAAATGAAATGGGCCGGTGGATAGCAAACTGGTGTTAGTTCCTATACGGATTCGCTTTTTATGTCAATTCCAATGCATTGAGATCACTAATTTCTAAACAAGTTGAAACACAAAATCAACAATGTCGGCAGGTAAGTAATTAATTTCTGCACTATCTCATTTTATCAAATAAACAAAAATATCTATCCGAAACACGCCTCTTCATGTAGTACATTTATGTATGTATGTAAGTAATTTATGTTCAGATATATTTTATTCCTTTAATTTTTTTAATCGGATTGAGATGATAAACGAGCTAACAGTCCATCTGATGGGCTACTGCAGCCCGACAAGATGACACCTACAAGCAACTTCGACTGAAGAAGGTTGCGTTGTCAGCCCTGAGGGCCAAGATGGGATGCCTCACATCCCCTAACAATACTGGCACTCCATACTTTTCAAATCGGAACAATAGTGAACAGCAGTGACACTGCCGTTGAGCGGCAGAAATGGGTAAGAGGATGGTACCTACCTTGACAACTCCTAGACAGAGAAGGAGCCTACCACCTTAGGCTAGCTTCATATCACGTTACTTTCCAAAATAACCGGCTAAAATAAACATTCTATTTATTTTTTATTAAACTAAGTTTTAAATGGAGAGTAGGTTAAATTGAAAGTAGTTAAAAAAATAAAAATGGAACAAAAAACTTACATGGCCAAAAGACAAGGCATGAACATTTACTATTGATATCTGCTCAAAATTTTTTGTGCTATATTAGATTAGATTCATAATCAGTTAGTGAGTGGTACTTGACTTTGCATACAGCAAACTATATTTACAATACATATGACCATTACATCGTTCAAGTAAAATAAAAAAAAATTGTCAGTTCGTCAGTGAGGTGTGATACCGAAGTAAATACCGACTTAACAAATGTTGTTGCAAAGTTGGATGGACATTGCTGTTCAGCAGTTATATCGGTGGTTAACCAAAACTTTATGTGCTGGTTTTTGCACCAGCACATAAAATTTTGGTTAGGAAGGATTACATGAATGACGTCATACCGTTACCCACACAACCCAATGCTACTATAGCACAATCACATCAAACACCAAGTTCACTGCTTGGATTGTTGAGTCAAAGGCGATATATAATAAAAATAATAAAGACAAGCTCTCACGACGAGACCAATAGCGGGGTGGTCAGAGTCTAAACATTTTAAACCCAGTTTTTACCGGAACTTTTTTGGGGACAAAGTGACAGGTAAGCCTGTCCTTGATGTGTCCAATGTACGACCAACGATACAAATCATATACAAGTTTTGAAAAACTCATTGGTTAGAGCCCTCCAGATAGGGGATGATTCAGAGACAAATCCCCTAGCCACTTGGCTGTCAAGGCTCTATTGTGAGTACCATTAAAAATAACTTGAATATATGAATTAGTTACTTCTGTTGTGTTACATTGAAAAAATATTTACAGAACAGCGAACACAACATAATGCACCATATCAGCCTTCTCGATTCTCGTTCTATAGAAACATTAGTGATCCGTGTCATCTTGTCGTTCTCGCACGCACAACGTACGCAATTTTTATTTGAATTAATTTGAAACACTTCCTTTTTTTTATTGTAAAAATGTTGCGGCTGAACCGAAATACTCTGTCCATAACTGAAAATGTGTGCAAATTACTGTCTGGATTCACTGAAAATCAGCGCCAAGGCTGTTATAACAGCCGCGGCCATAGCATAGCGAGACGCTTTTCACAGCAACGTAGCAGCACAGATAAATCGTGGCATAGACAAGATAAAACATTTAAAGTAGACAAGATTTTTTATTTTTGGTGTGTTTATTTTATTTTCAGTTTGAGAATATTTCATTTTTTTTTGATTTATGCATCTATTTTTTTTTTCATACAGTGTGTTTTTTTCTTCCGATAACAAGCGTTGTGCTGTACATGTGCCGTGAATAAATTGTTTTTCTTTCTTTCTTTTAACAGTACAAAATACAAAGTACTATTTATGATGATTATATAATAACATGAATGGTACCCTATACCTAGTATCTCATGACGTGTGAAATAATATTATGTTTCACAAAGTAAACTGTAAAGATGCATGTGGCTTTTGATGTAATTTATTTAGCAGGCTCAGCAGTTGCCATGATTGGTGCAAACCTCCGTTTCGGATCTGCAGGAGCAAACAACGCATCAATTATTCACAATACAAAACATTGCCCGCCAGGCGGCGCCGCTAGTGCTGCAGCACTTTTAGCTCTTGCGGGTCTGGGTATATCAGCTAACATTGCTCTTATGACTGTCATACTCAGCAAAAAGCAATTGAGAAGGTAAGTGGAAAATATACGATACCATAAAACTATTAAAAATAGACTAGAATCTTCGTTATCTCGATAATTTCCAAGAATAAATACAGACGTCCTGTCAACCCACGTGATCATTTACTATTTTTGTGTCATGCTGCATTTATCGATACGAGAATAGTTTGAACTACAGATGTAATTTTGTAGAATATTATTCTTCTAACAGCAGCTTCGTAAGAAAATAGACCAATATATAATTCATTCACAATGTTGTCAAAGTTAACCATGTCAATTAGGCTATTTTCATCGGTCACACTTTGAGTTTTCAATTAAGAAACAGTTAGAACATAGTTTTTTGTTCAATTTGAATTATTACATAGTAAACTACTGAAATCAAAATAAAGTAGAATATGTGAGTCGAACGAAACTGTCTACATTTTGCTGAAACACCGTACCAACTATAGACAAGGTAAAGGAAATAATTTTTAGACAGACTATTTTTACCGTCGTAACTTTCAGCATCGTCTGCGATCCACTTGAACTAGAGCAACTCAACTCAGCTTTTATTAGCTTTCATTTTAAATACTTTATTGAAACAAAAATAAAATTGACTCCACATTGAATACACAATGAAAATTTAGTACCAATGGAGTAACTAAATTGATTCTGTACTTATAGTACGAGTTAACACTAATAAACTGGATATTTTACGATACCATACAAATAAAGTTTAATTATATTCTTAATCAGTCTAGTTATTCTCCAGTGCTGAACATTGGCCTGTACTAAAAAGTGCCAACAATTTATTACATATATTAAAAGTTAGTCATGTTTATTTTTATTCTACTTGGTAGCCGAATTAGTAGCCACAGTGTCGCTACTAGATTTAATTAAGTGGAAAAACTTATTATATTACATTATACTATACAAGACTGTATTACTGTTTAACAGCAGTGTAAAAGTTTTACTATGTTTAACTTCGAAAGGTGCTGAAGCTAGTGAAATTACGGAGTAAAAAACAAGAAACTTAATAACTGACGTCTCATCATTATTGTAGTGCTACCTGCCCTTTGTGGGTCTGCTTTTGTAATAGGACAAGCGTAACTCTTATTATTAGGACATCATGAAGGACTAAAACGTTTCATCACTATTCATACGAACAACTTGTGTGAGATTGTAAGTGCATTTGATTGACCATGACCATGAGATTGTAAATGGTAGTTTTTGCACCCATACACTTGCAACATTGCTATGTTACATGCGAGCGAGTGCCTGCGTATACCAAAGCTTCCTTGAATACCACATGTAACGTATACTACCTTTGTTCGTGTTTTTTTGCCTTTATCTTGGGACAAAAATAAATAAAAGCCTCAATAAAGCGTTAAAATTATACGTAAAGTCAATATTATACTTACTTACAGGTGGTCACACGGACTTCTTTTCCACCAGGCAGTTGTGGATTGCGCTCGTGCTGCTATTCTCCTACCTCTAGGCATTGCTGTGTTTCGATGCCAACCCGTTTATAAATGTTCCCTTGTAGAAACCGCCTTCTTATTACTTGTGAGTTAAATTTCTGATTGTTCCTAAAATAATAATGGAAAGATATTATCAAGATGCACTAACACTTTAATTCACTTACGTTATGGCTGTCTATATTTAACGGAAATAATTTTATAAGCTTTAATAAAAAATCTATCTGGAATAATTTTATTATCCTTTTTCTTTATTAGAAATTATTTTCACAAACAAATAAACTCTCAATTTTTTCGTCTTCATGAAATTAAAAGTATAATAAATAATAATTTAAACATAAATTAGTAGTTTCCATTCATATACATTATATATGAAACAACATTTCTCCTAGTTTTGTACTTTTCTCTGTAAGTTATTTCATTGTTTTTGCGATTTAACATAAAGTCAAAAATATATTGTTATGGAAGTAGAGAATAACTGATATTATAATGTAGTGATTTCATTCGTTGTTGTTGAGATTTTACTTCGGTAAGGGTGAGATAATTTTTCATATCCCGTTATTAGGGAAAAAAGACCAACGAAGCGGATAATCTAATGCTAACCACATCCGTACCGTAATGAGAGGATAGGGAAAATTAATAGGTAGGTCTAATAGACCTGAATGAATGCAAAGGAACGTTTGGCATTTTGTAATTGAATTTTTTATGAGAAATATACTTTTTATGTCAGTTTTAGTCAGTTGTCCATACCAGACAGTAACAATTAATGAAAATGAATAAGTCATTATAATGAGTCAATTACTAAATAATTATAATTTATATGAAGCCAAATTAAAATATCTCAGGTAACAACTTACGTAAATAGCCATGGTAGTAATGGCTTTGGGCTGGTCTTAGATTTCATTGTATACGTATCAGTTTTGATCAGTTTTGAACATTAGTTAATTTTGTCAAAACTCTTTTAATATATAGATAGCCTATATACCCCAGTTATTACTGAATTCGAATATAGTTCTTGTTGACATTTGTCAATTCTGTATTCGAATAGACTCAATTATTAAAACGAACCTGTAGTGAACAGTAAATCCATACGTATAGGAATGTATTCATAGCGAAGTTCAGAATCTTTTAATCAAACTAAAATATGAGATTTCATTTAACTGACATAGAATATTAATTTCAGGTTACCGTATCTACTGTAAACATGCTAACAACAGTCTTAAACGATAGTCCAATATTTCCTGAAAATGAAGAAGAACAGGCAGATTTATCTGCACCATTACTTATGGATAGTCCTCAAGTAAGATTAAAAAGAAATATCTCATCTTAATGATACATTATATGCGGTAGCTTTCCCGTTCTTAGAACTTGAAAAATCATAAAAAAGCGACACAAGCCCTAAGGATAACGATTTTTTTTAAAATACACACATACAATGGCGTAAAAGTAAAGAAAAGTAGCCTGTAAGTGCACACTGCGGCGTAAAGACCTCCTTCTCAAACACGGCGATCAAAATCCTTTCAAATAACGGATAAGCAAATAGCCAGCAATTTTTTAGAAGCTGATGATGACGATAATGATGATGATGATATATTTTTTTATAACTTTAGTGAATTTATATCACTTCATCGGAAATAAGTAGAAATGTTTTATATTTTTCTTACAGTGTGTCCTCTTTGGAACATTCATGATATGGTTTGCATCAATAACAATAAACCTTGGACCGACATTCCTATCCGGAGCTTTAGCGGCAAGTGCAGGTTCTTACAGTTCTTACGGTCCATCACCTTCATGTCCGTTAGTGCGTGGACCTTTCAGACATTACGTACTCAACGCTCTTTGGATTGGAGTGAATGCTGTCTGTGTCGGACTAACTTTATTCCATCTGAGGAAGTTACATCGAGATCTTACAAAGGTTCGTATTATTTTTTTAAATTAAAATGTTATACAGCACACAGCATGGAGAAGTTCAACATAATACATGAGTGGCGCTTCCTATAATATCTTGCTTGTGGTTTATATCATCGCTTAGATTCAATGCTATCATTAATCTACCACTTCTTAATGATCATTTGATTAACATATAAATATATATATTAATCATTTCACGTATCGCCTCCATTGCGCCGAAAAATTACCATATATTTAGGAACTGTAATGTGTGTTATCAGTAAATAGTAGTTACATTTTGATAGTGCACACAGATACCAGAGAGATGATTGTGGTTAAAGTTTTGTGGAGTTTTAAGAAAGTTCTATATGTAACAAACAAGTTGTTGAAAATATAGTATCAAAACTCGCGTTGGCACTTTGCCGATTCCACCACGTATTTAATAAGCAAATAAGATTTAAATTTTCGGCTATCGATTTAATATGATTGGATTCTTATGATACTGACATGCTTACTGCATACGAAAATTAGACTGTCAACGACAAAATCGCCAGCCATAGGAACGAGATATTTAAGGTATCGATAATTTAAATCTTATGGCATGCAGGCTAACGTAGAAGCTGTTCGAGTAGCTGGTCTAGTGACCACGCTTGTCAGCATGGCTGGAGACAACAGACGCATGGATTCACTACCGAACAGCGTTGGACCACGGGTAAGTATTGCGCATGCCCGGAATTCAGAAAAACAATTTCTCGCTGTTTGTGTCCTGTTGTCACTGTAAAATAGTTTGTATGCACTTAACTGTCAACATTACTTTTGTTTTTAGTTTACTTTCCTGAAATCTTGAAAGGGTTGGTCTTTTTTAATTTTTATTAAATTTTACTCTTATTATGGTCAGTGAGTACCTGTGAAATGAAGGCATGTGAATGAAAATTACAAATATTTTAATTCAGGTATATAAAAAGTAACACTACAGAGGGTTCAAAAAAACATTCTGGCGCCGTAAATATTTATTAAACTAACAATTTTGTTACTAATACTTCTATTTAAAAATTAGAACTATTGAATATAATTTTTGTCAATGGAAATGGCCGTTATGCAGGTTTACTCTGGCCCAATAAATTACATAACAAAAGATACATTAATTCAATTAATATCTATTCTTAATCTAATATCTCTGTAAAAAATAATTATTTGACACTTCTAAATAGATTTAGAAATCTCCTTTCAACATTTATAATAAATAAAACCAAATAGTGATTGGAATCTCCTTTTAGACAGTAGACGGTGCAATAGCTGATGGTCGATGCGGTCCTACTGGTAGTGCCAATTTACCTCTTGGTGGTGGACGTCGTCTACGAGGATATCTTGCACGAGTCGAGCGGGAAGGTGTTCGTCGAGTTCGCATGTTCCTTGTCATCACCGCTGCATACGTTCTCTTCTGGGGTCCTTTGTTTATTATAACTCTTTTACATCATCCAGCTCTAACGTCGCATGTTGCGTACGAAGTAAGTATTAATTATTAGTAAAGTTCATATTACTTATTCTAGGTTACCTTAAAGAAACATGCATCCCTTTAGGCCTGCATACTAACATATTTTATACAAATTGGATGCGACGTAACAACATTAAAAAAAGTTAACCTTATATTCGACACGCTATTTCTTCATACACCAAATATCCATTATAAATAAGTTTAGTCGGAGGATAATTTTTTTAGTTTTTGCTATTTTACATGAAGATATGTTTGCGCTACTGGCTAACTAGACGAACGTAATCAAGATCAAAGATTTTATAGATCGTCCGCGTCCGCACTGGCGTCCGTTGCCCGCGGTTGAAGTCGGCGATGCACCATCAATGAAATCCTTCGAAGTCTTTAAACTATTGGTTATGACGAGTAGCGTTTGCATTTTATTAGAAATGATAGATTCTTGAATTTGTTTGAACAGATGCTTTTGTGTATTTGTTTTGTTAAATAAGTTTTTCACTATTTCAAAATAATTATGACGACTAGTAATAATCTATTTTTCACTAAATATCAATCGCATCCAGCCTGTATGACAATTATTGATCTAAACTAAAACATTTCCAGATTTTTATGTATTTATAAATAATTAATCAATGTTTCGTATTATTTAATCGCTAGAGGTACCCTGATACAATAGTAGTAATTCTTAAACAACTCGGACCCATAGAGTTTGGTTTTTAAAAGTAACAATGTCTAATATGAATAAATGTGATACAGTGTGTCGACCTATGCTCGTTATGTTATCCGGTCAATATTGAGGCTCTCTAACCATTACCTCAATATTAAGGGTCTGTTACAAAGATCTGTTACCTTTGTCCAGTAGTCCAGTTTATATGTAAGAACTTTTTAAATTGTTTTTTTTTATTACATCGACCAAAAACAAAAATTTATATATTGCGGAAATTTTACTAAATACCTAAAAGTTTTCTATAAAACTTTTACTCTGCACTTTGAAATCTCCTGGCTACTACTGTATATATGTCAAGTTGTAATCCATTTGCCCGACCTACCGTCCGTAATAGGTACCCGGGTGAAATATTCTCAAAATAGGTGTTATTAAGCCAGATATCCTAAGAATCAATAAAAAAACAAAAAGTTAAAAATAAATTTCAAGATTATCTTAATAATCGAACAAAGAACACAACACAGTTCACACAGGACAACCATGGCCAGATTTCAATCTCAGCCCTCTTGCAGACAGGCTATTTAGGTATATTAAAAAAGTAATGCTTTTTGCAAGATTTGGGCCTAAACAATCCTCAGCCTAATTACACCTTTTTGAATTTTAAACTATTATTTACGGATTTTATCGCGTTTATTTTAAGTTTTTTGTTCACGTTCGTGAATAATACCCTAGCTCACGGGGAAACTGAGGTGTGAGACGTTTTGATGTCAAAGTAAACTCAGGCTACTTACAGATTTTGTTTAGTGTATTTTGGGCAACCCGTGTACAACTTCGGTGGAGTGACACACGGTGACTAATATTATCATAAATCAGAGGCGTTACGGTACAAGTCGGTGAAAAATTCAAGGCGGTAAGTAAATTTTTTCCATATGCTAAGCTAATGGTAAAAAACGCTTTCAGAACCAAAATTAAACGCGATGTAATCCGTAAATAATAATTTAATTTCACAAGTGTAGTGTTCGAGTAAATACAAGAAATTATTATAAAACATAACACAGACATTCTGGGTAGTTATAATAGTTCAACTTGCATTTGAGCGGTTTTTACGAGTCTTTGTAGATTTTTACATTCGAAAGAACTTGAAACAACATGCATTTAATTAAAACGTTTAAATTGTCTTTTCTTTTCGCCCTTAGATGTATTTTCAAATAACACTGCACATCTCATACGTCCACGCAGCTGTGAATCCTCTCTTATTCATGGCTCTGCATCGTGCACTCCGACGAGCAACTTTGCAACTGTGCTGTGGATGTTGCGTTCACTGGAGTCAGTTTGTTCTCGCTCTTACTGCTGCAGGTAACTTGAACATACATAACATAACTTGACGACTATTTCGTCTTGGTTAATTAGTAATTTTTTTTGCTTTGTTGTACACATATTAGGTAAATTAGCTAGAAAGAAATAATTCATATTATTCAAATATTATTCGACTCTTATTCAGAATTTTAATGACAATAACATTATTAATTACTGGGACTAATTTTATATATTAATAAATTTTTATTACAACATCCATATTTATTTACATACTGCTAAAACTGTATCAAAATTACAGATAAAATATTATTTTCACAGCTCAATCACCCCTTGCCCCTTCATCGTTTTCTCCTGCAGCCGCATCCCCCGAGCCACCACCAGCTCCTCCACCACCCCTGGTGCCACCAGCACCACCATTGTCGCACCCAGCGACGACAACGCCTCACACGATGATGGTAATTACCTCTTATATGTAAGTGTTAACACCGTTATACGTGATTTAAATTTCTGGCCCCAAACCTGCACGCGTATGACTAGAATAGACTAGCGTGTTCTCTATTATTATTGTCTTCATCTTTGGAAAGCGACGGTATTTTTGGCTATTTTGTTTATCCTTAGAAATGCATGAATATTTAAAGTTCATTAAAACGTGTATGCTACAAACTTTATAAAAGACTTCTTAACTTTCTTATGTTCAAATACATATTTATCTTTCTATTTATCTCGACGTATTTTTAGATGATAATCAATCAAATAGTAAAAAAAAATTAATTATATTCGGAACGGTAACGTAAAATTAAGAACACAGACAGCATCATTATGTTGTTCTCCTCTAAAAATTCTCAAAATCTCGATCTCAGAGTTGGGAAGTTGAGGAGTATGATGCTGAGAGTATGTCGAGTGCGCGTGTGCAGGGAGACGAGGATATGATGGAGTGGAGTGGCAGCGTACGGCGCCAGGCGCGATCGCCGAGATCTCCGCAGTCTTCGCGCTCGCCCAGCCCGTTGCTGCCCACGATTTGAGTGCAACGACCCCGCACCCTACACATCGTCACGCACCACAAACAAGTTGCGAAACATATCCGTGATCTACCTAATAACTCTATTCATAAAAATAATTCTTTGCAGGTATAAGAGAATTTACAAAAGTATAGTTGTTTTATATTATGTCAAAGTGTAATAGATTAAAACTATTATGAAATGAAAACAATTGTAAATGATATCTATTAAAAGAAATTTAGAAATTCTGTGTCTAATATATTGTTAAAACAATGCCACATTTAATAAATTGTATGTAAATAATTCAATATTATCTATAAATTAATGTCATGAAAAATTATATATATATATATTTAAAAATAAAGATAAAAAATGGAAAGCTCAATTTTAAATAACAAAAAAAGTTGGTTATTAAAAGCAACTCGAACATTGCACTGTTACAGTATACAGTATAAAAAGATATATAATAAAGATTTTTAAATATATTTTGTGAAATACATTAAATGGCACCTTTTGAAACACCAAGTAGATATTATAAAATTACGAAATATAAAGTATTTTTAATTAATAAATAAAAAAGTAAGCGAAGCCTGATTGCTATTAAATTAAGAACTCTATCTATAAAGGACTTAAAGCTATTCTTTGACTGTCCTCATGACGTGTGATAGCAGAATGCGCATGTAACAACACATCAGCTCTTCTTTATTCTACATACTTTTATTCGGGATGGTTATTTTCTGGTGCTTTCTCATCTGTACATAAACATATAACCGATATAATATTATTTTATGATCCATACAATAAACTGAGAACGAGATATACTTTTGCAAAAACCCGAATCACTTGATTATTTTTTCGAATTACTCTACAAAAATGTTTCGAGAGGTGTAAAGCTATTTCCCTAAAATCGAACTAATAACCTTGTTACCGCTGGTACTGTGAGATTTCTACTTATTAAATTAATTTATTTGTTTACATTAGGATACAAACCACAATTAAAAAAAATGGTTTTTTGTGTGGGAAGTGATAACTTTCATTTAATGTTACTATTTAAATGGCGCATTATGTGTATTTTTAATTTTTCGGACTTTACAGCATTTATTATCAAATTGTCATATTTGCAATTTCAATGTGACTTACATTTCTAGTCTTTTATATGTGTGTTAATATGTATATCGGAGGGGTAGGCAGAGATTGGGCATTTGGCACAAAGCGTAAAGCAAATGAGCTTCCGTAAGCCACTTCGGGATACAGAACGCGTCAGCTGGCAAGTCTTGTCACCGTCGTCCTTTATACTTAACAATATTTATTATTAGAATTTTTATAGTATGATTAACGTTACATATTATGTTCCTAAAAACGTTCATGCTATATTGATTCTATTAAAAGTAATGTAGGCATTTTCCTTACAATATTATTAGTTATAAGCTAATATTACTTCAATAAAATAACTACTAAAGTGGGTAGTAATCACAAATTTTTGTAATAATAAGTATTTCGTCTCATTAGAATATTATTCTCATAAGATCATTATTTTTTTCATTAAATTACAAATAAGGCACATTAGGTAAATGCACTGCTAGTAAATATTTATAATTATTTTTATTATGTAATAGAAATATTAACTATTTCAAACAGTGTAGATTCTTGTATAATATATATTAGTAATAAGTAAATGTAACAGAATTAATGTTAAAAATATGCCATTAAATAGGTAAATAACGAAATAAAATAATTAGAAATTAATAAAATATGTTTCTAAACCGTCTTTGTATACAAAGGTTGTAAATATTATAAATGATTGTGAAATTAGCAATCAGCAAACTAAAAAACTGTGTTCTTAATGAAGACCATAAATAAATGTTTTAAATAAAAACTAAAGCAAATATCTAAGCATTTTTCTTGTCAACCGATTTATTTTTTACCAAGAGTTGCTATAACAAAGTAAAACATATAATAATGTGCCGTAAAGGTGGGGCTTAAGGAAAAGCTGTGAACATCGCCTGGTATCATATAGATTATAGGTATGTACCATGATACCAAACAAACGGATGTGTATGGGAGAATTTACCGTATGTTTGCCCAAATGCCAACCAACGTATGCGCTCCATTAGCTAACTAATGAGGCTCTAGTGATTGAAAGAATATCCACACGCTATATACGCTAATAACCCAAATCTCACAGACTCACGGCAATATCGCTAATGCGAAAATACCAGATATCACTGCTGTGCTTGTCAACCCGTCTGCCCATCGTGGTGAGTAAGGGCAATTCGTCTAAGGAATACATGCTGGATTACTTGCGATTTTGTGGTTAGACCTATGTCACCATAAAAGTCAGCAAAAGAAGGTGATGGGATTACTTAATATAAGCCTCAATAAGAGACGCCATAGTCGTGACCAGCACCTTATAATGCCTCAGTAGTTTGAAATCAGAATGTATAGTTTCTATGCATTTTATGAGCAAGCGTAACGATTAACATGACCGTATGTTAATCGTTACGCTACTACTTACTACTTATTCATAGTTAACTCCTTCAATACTGCTGCTGACCCAAAATTGGGTACAAAGATAATGACGAAACTTACTTGGTACTCGCTGGACAAAATAATATGTGGGAAAAAGTGATCCCTCTAGAAAATATTAAATTACTCTTACCTTTTCTTAATTTTTATATTTATGAATCTGAGCATCAAAAACTTTAATTAGAGTTTTAAGTTATCAATCTTACATTACTTCGAATTAAACTTCCTTTTTTATTTATAGATCTATTTTTAAATGCTTGATTTAATAACACTTAAATCCAAATCAAGTTATGCATAAATTAAAATCTAATTTACAAAGTTTTCGTATGTGGTCTAAAATAATTAAAGGAATTAGAAGTTCGTGAGAAATCCACCAAAAACTACTTGTTTAATACAATTATGCCAGCATTTGGTACACCTTACAGGTTTATGTACCTATAGTCTTTGCTGAAGAAATAAAATCCTTTTTGCGATCGTACAATCAGCACATTTATGTACAGCTGGCTACTTCACAATCACAACAAATCGCTGATTTTCATTGTAAATAAATACAATTAAAAATAATTTTTGAATAGGAACGTTCTTGGTATTGGAGGGGATTTTTGACCCCAACAATGTAGGTTCAGCTTCCAATGATTTCTTAGCGTTTCCAAGCTGTCGCCTGCCGTACCTCACGACGTACTGAAATTACGTGAAGGTAAAACAATCTACAAAGTAATGACCAAAACCTCGTTATACTGTAGTAATGTTCTTCCTCTAATACCACTTAGGGATACCCTGCGAAGTCAACGCTCTTGCAGAGGTAAGTAAGCTTCGAGTATTATTAATGGTAAATAGTATTTGTATTTTATTTCCATTATCAGACGATTTACAGTAAGTGAAAAAAAAATATTCAGTATTTTCAAATAATTCTGTCCTCTAGTTCATCCATGTTCGCATTAAACTTCAATAAGTTTGCATCCAACCTGTATATCTTATCAATTAGTAATAAATTGCAGGGCGTAAGTTGAAAAATCTTCACTTTTTCCAAATACCAGTCTCGTCTGCAAGTGGTACGTGTACAATCTGTACACACGAGTATGAGCAATGGGAAAAATATATTTTGTTCGCTTTTGTTGTCGCTTTCATGGAAAAGCTAATGTGGGCTTTTACAGACAGTAGTAATTAATTCACATTCGCATCGCACTATGCAAAATTTTTTGTACAAATAAAACTAAGTAGTAACATCAGTTTTTTTTAAATGAGGTTTTGTACGTAAGGAACGACGTCCTACTTAAGTTTTACACAAAATATGGCGACTCTATTAAAGGCGTTCAAAAGCGTTTTCAGCGCGTTCTTTTGATTAGGCCTTACTAAGGAGCGTCTCAATTTTAGTGGTGTTCAAAAAATGCTAATTTGCATTTCCTAGTATAAATTTACGAGTACGTACGTTCCGGCGACGCGTACTTACGCGTTCTCACAGGTAGATTACGATAAAACATCGCCTTTCTTCATCGGGAATGAAATTTTACAGCAATGAGAGATTTGTTTGAAATTACTTTAGTACTTTCAGAGATTAGCTTATACAAACAATCAAATAAACTTCAAACTTCTCCAATTTGTGATACCGCCAACATTAACCTATTGAATTATATTATCGAGAACCAGTTCTTTAATTTTTGACGTGTTAAGGCCATATCATATATTTTAAATTTTAATAAAGTAAAATGAAAGTTTAATCTCTTATCGTTTATAACATAATGAAGATTTAAAAAAGTTCTTGTTCATCTATTCAACTCAAAAGAAAATCGTTTACTTAAAAACTTTCTAAAAGTACACCAAGGTTATTTTGGCCATATAATATCTGTGTACTAAAGAATTTATTTTCGCCGCCGTGAAAAGCGTATGCTGTCAAATTTCGTCACCCCATAAACCAGAAGTTTATACCCTTATAAAATGTTGTTTCGAACCCACGGCGAAGCAAATAAACGTTAGGTATTTTGTTAATATTTTTGCTATCTTTTAAACATCCCACAGCAGACCAAGGCCTCTGGTGTGTATTTTGCAATTGCTAAGGGAAATAGGTTTTAAGGTAAAGGATTAAGGTGCACTTCGTGTACTATGAACCTCGTGGGCTGATAGATTTTTTTTGCAGTTTTCCTGTATCACGATGCAGGTGGGTTTTCTTCTTTGCGCTACACGATAACAGAAACACGGCACACAGTATGAGTGTGTTGTTATGAGTTGAAAGCGATATTATATGTTTATGTTTGTATTCGTGTTTACCGCAAAATCTACTGGATGGAGTTGGTATGCAGATAGTTTATGACCCCGATAAACATATAGGCTACTGTTATCCGACTACCCAGATGTAAAAATTGGAGTTACGACTTTACTTTTTTTAAAGTAACTACTTCCTGACAGTTGATAAATAATTTACCGTAATGTTAATGTTAAAAATAATGACGCATAGAAATCAAATACGCATTTCCAATTTTAATGAACTAAATCATTACTTACTTATTCAAATTAATATTTTTTAAATTATTTGTTTGCCACAACAAATCCTTTTAAACTGACGGTCAAGCGTTACGACTGTTTTTTGTATCAGTCGGTTACACTACTATTAAGTTTAACAAATAAACGAACTGGGAAGTCTTCACATAACCGCGCTTATAAGCAAAGTAAGCTCAACTTTCAACTTTTTATTTTCTATAATCATAATCGTTATTTGACATTAAACTGGTGTTTTACAAGATTGTAATATTTAGCTTCCGCTCTCCGAGTTTAGCCTTTAATAATATCATGTAAATTTACTTATCTAAGAGCACAATTAGCTAATTAAGTTTAATAAGATAATTAACCAAAATGAGAATATAATTAACTTACATTTACAATCCTTAAAAGTTATTAAATATGTATACGATTAAATTACATTCAAGAAAATTTTCTATCGATACTTGTAGTCTAAGAATTGTTTAACAGTGTAAAAGATTTACTCTAAAAGCCACATATAAGTATTTTTATTTCAAAAATGTGAGGTAAAGGCTTCTATGATTTATACCTTAGTTACTATTATGAAGATTATCTTGATTCTGCTTCACAAATTTTGCACTTTCTTAAACATATATACATGGCAGGGAATGATCTTGTAGAGTTTGAAACAGTGCTCTACATGATACAGGGGTAATACTATAAATAGCACGAAGAAAGTTTTTTGTTCAATGTTACCTTATTTATTACTTTAATACTAAAGTAGAAGTCCATACTCCATACATACATAGATTCTGTATATGCAAAATATGCTATAATTGCTATTAGCTTAGTTGCGACTTAAATTAATTTATATAGAGCGAAGATAAATTGATTTACTTTGTTACAAACTGAATCAATTTGTTCTTTCCATTTTAGTTTTTTGTCACGGATAGATAGATATTAAGCATAAGCATATACAGCACCATACAGACTTTTACGACACCTATGATCACCTCCTGGTACTTACAACAGCTAAACGGGATCGACACGCTATACTCTTTTTTTATCTATTTACATAGTACACTAAGAATATTTTCTTTCTTATTTAGCAGTACCTATCAAAGTAGTCCACTACTGGATATTATACGAAACTACCCGTCGCCGGTTACGATTTTATTTTCTCAAATGCAAGTTTGTAACTCCGGAAGCCATAGAGACAACATGGCACGGATTAACGGCAGATCTTCTTAAACCACCATACGGCGAAACTTTCTTTTTGATTCCAAAGTTCCCCACTGAGGGATGGGTCCTCCCGAATCAACCCGAGCGAAGTCTCGAGGAAACGTTAGTAGTGATACTTCTATGTATAACAATTTTTGGAAAAATGTCAAATTGGTCCTTGTTAGTAAATTTTAGAAGTAAGAGCTTTGGAATTTTTTATTAATACAAGAAACAAAACAATATTTTAACATTTTTAAATAATATAAGTCATTGTATCCATTTAAATATTGAAATAATATTGTAACCGGCTAGCTTTAATGTTAAATACAAATAAGTGAGAGCGACGAAGTGCTTAACCCTCTCCTAGAATAACGAGAATGAAAAAAGTTTTATATTAGTTTATTACACTTAAAACTGAAAAGTGCTAATATTTGAAAAGTAATGTTAAAGTGCTAATATTAAAAAAGTTGGTAGCTTTTGTTCATATTATTTAATTAGAGTTCATTGTTTTGAGATCCATTGAATTTAAAAGACCAAGAACAAGACCAAAAGAGTTAAGCGCACATTGGCAGAATTGGCGAGAGAATCGCTTCTCTTCGGGAACCAGGGCATTCTTGTCTCTCATGCATGCATCACTCCAATCTCTGCACAGGCAGGATGACTTATTGTCTCACGCCGCAAACATGAAAGCAGTTATTTTAGGCTCTCTTTTTACATTTAACTCGACTCTTGAGGACAGTAGGGACTCACCAATTGACACACGGGTGATTATTATAACTTGGTATGAGCTCAGTGCGCCTTCTTGCACTTCTTCTCTTCTTTCCCTGGACATCTACAAGTCAAATAACCCTGATGGAA
Source organism: Bhutanitis thaidina (assembly GCA_029286595.1). Lineage (NCBI taxonomy): Eukaryota > Metazoa > Arthropoda > Insecta > Lepidoptera > Papilionidae > Bhutanitis > Bhutanitis thaidina. The sequence continues at coordinate 5,368,572 of JAGSMS010000009.1, read as the reverse complement.
TCCCTCCAGTTGTACTAAAGGACACATACTGGAGTTGGGACCGGTTATCTCACGGTTTTTTTTTGGGTACTCTATTACTTCTCTAATAAAATACTGGCGTTCGTCAACAACAGTCAGCTCTCGATCTCAAGAGTTGGCTGTTGTTGACTACTGGGCTACCAAGATATACCGACCCATAAATCTTAGTCTAGTGTGGCCACTCTGCAGCTTATTGCTTCAACATAAATGAGTTAGCTCCACCGAGTAGGAACCACACTCACATAGAACATCAGCGCTGAATAGCAGCATCATATTGTTTGTTTCATTTTTTTTATGGTAAATGGGGCAAATGGGCAAGTGGCTCACCTGATGAAAAGTAAGGGAAATCTACCCACGTACATCTGCAACCCCAGAGGTAGTTGCAAGAGCGTTGCCGGCCTAATGATGGGAGGGATGATAGGGTTGGGGAGGGCCTCCAGCACCTGACTAACCGAACGAAACCCAGAAGCACAAGATGCCTATGCTTCATGCCGGTATTCTGCGAGGCCGTGGTACCACCCAGGTCGATCTGGCCCGTTCAAACAGTAGCAAAAGTTACCGCTTGGCTCTACCACGTACAAATATAAATATATATGGTAAGTAATATAATCAGAGATATATTTACTGGTAACGAGGCATTTCACCTAAGTCTATCAACAGCTGTAATGATGACATTTGGGGTCTTTCAATTATACAAAACGTAAGTGCGGCCTCAAATGAAATATTCATCTGGGCCGAGGTACCCTAGTACCACCTTCTTCTAGTTGACCAACGAAGATTGACTTAAAATCATCAATGACCAAGTTCCTTCGGATCGGCTTGGTCCTCTTTGCGAAGAGACGTAGTATATATAATTGTATAATGTGACATAATTTAAAATTTCAACGAAATCTTGATGGTTGTCAATCCGCCACCGTGCTTAGTCTGGGATCGACTATTGCCAGAAGTATTTCTGAACTTCAACAAAAGATCCTTTGCGTGTTTGAAAGGTAGGCAACGCACATGCAACTCCTCGGGGATAGTGAATATTCGAGGATGTCGGTGACTTACAGATGCCGCTTGCTCCTTTTGCTCTTTCTTCTTTCCTTTTTTTTTTTATGAATTTTACGAGCATTCCTTTTTCGTTCGGCTTAAAGTAACTTCAGAATTTACACTATATAAATGATATAGAGCTTCAAATACCGACAGCAACTACATCGCAATCCAATTTCGATAATGAAATTTCTGCTGCAACTCGTTAGTACATTTTAATGTGAGATCGTGTATTCGAAATATACAAAATAAAATAATTTGAAAATGAAGTCTGCTGCGTATATGAAATGAAAGTATTATTTGCTGATTTTACTGTAAAGCACCCGGTACGACGGGATTAATTAAAAATCTAATTAAACGCGATAAAATCCGTAAAGAATAGTTTAATTTCAAATGTGTAGTATTCGCATAAATACAAGAAGTTATTACATCTACTGCGTGATGTCAGATCTGGTTTGAGTATCGAAATGTACTTTACAATATATAGCTTAAGACTCTGCCACTCTGGCCGTGAATATCATAAGAAGCGATGTTCAGCGACCCTTAGGAAAACGTTCGAAATATTTGAATTTAATGGCTTTCTCGGAGAATTAACCCTGATACTGTGTTTCAGAAAAGTGGAGTGTGGTAGCAAAGAGATAAGAACCCCAGTCCCCACTGGTTCTAGCTATGGCTACGGCCATAGCAATGGCGGAGTAGGAGATGTTCTTAGGAGGCAGAATATTTTTATTGAGATTTTGCTGCCAATATACAACAACTGAACCTACCAACGCACAAGGCACGAACGATGAGTACCGACGGGAACCTCCTGAAACTGAAAGAAGAAGTGAACAACTTACTGGAGTATTATAGTGTTATGTGAAATCCAAAGATAGGGAGATGCCTAGATAATCCTTAAATCCGGTAACTTGTTTTACCACAGGGAGGGCTACCATCTGTCCCAAGGAAGTGTCGGGTTAATCCACAAGTCTAATTAACAACGAGATATCGGGAATATGTCAAGTAGCATTGTGTTGCGTACTTTATACTCAGATAAACTAAACGGTATTCTCCGAAGATCATACAGGTATACGCACTAACCTTGACACAACCTGATGTAGCTGAGACTTCAACGCAAAACTAGGCTTTAATACATACATTATATCAGTATAGGATAAGTATAAAATAAGACAGAGTATAACAATAAGACCTCTCTGGGGTAGAGCAATTGACGAATTGTATACAACCCTGCCGCCTAACCTTACAGAGCTATTTCGAAAATGTTCCCCTTCAGCGATTTTTCGAAAAAAAAGGAATAATACACAAAGTCAGTGATCGAAAAGTTTGTGTTTCATATCAAAAATTCCTCTTCCCATTCTCACTATCCGGCAAGTGAACAGTGTCCTTCCGTCAATTACATAAATTAGTCCTTCGTGCCGAACTACCAGGAAAAGGAATCGTCGTGAAAAAGACTTGGGTCTACTTTTTATATTTTGTTTTCTTAATAATGTTTCAAACTATTTACTTCTATATATTTATATACATATAATAAGCGTTACCACCTGACTCACCAAATTCAACCACATAACGGGATTTCCAACGACGTCGAACTGAAATACGTACTCCCCAAACAAACAGTGCATTTACACAAGGCCAATTTAGCTATTTGTGTAAATTTATATAAAAGACCATGATTAATATACTAGACCTTAAAAATAAACTTAATTGTATGCTGAGAAACTTAAATTACGAAACTATTGAAAAACTAATTCATCGTACACAGTCTCGTACCGTAATTATCAAAATATTTAATGTTAGTTATCCACCCTATTTAACCTTATAACGTTTTCTTTATAATGTTAAGAGACTGCGTCCCAAGTCACGAGCTGTCTTAATTTCTGGGTCCAGGGTAATTTAAAGAAAAATTGTACCTTTTCTTTTGGAACAAATAAAGAATTTATTATTATATTATTATTACTCCGTCCTTTATATTCTGAACTATTTTAATTTCAAAAGTCAACTGTGTAATGTTTTACAACTTGAGAGTTAGATTGAAAAGGGTTTTACCCATTTCATTTCTACGGTCAACAATCAAGAACATGTATTGAAACAATTAAAAGTATTTTCACAATAAAATGAATAGCTCGAGTACATTAATTCAGCATAACTTTAGTTATTAATTATGAATGTTCTGATTAATTTACTAACAAGCAAATACTGTTTTGAGATTAGGATAACTAGATTTCCCATGAGGCTTAATTCTAACTATGTCGTGTGATTAAATGGCAGTGTTACGAAAATTCAACGTAGCCATTTATGAAAAGTGCTCATAAGTTATTATCAAGTGACAAATTCTAAATTTATAATAATAAATATGTTAGCAATCAGTAAGCAAAAGGATTCTGCGTAAATTTTATAAGGTTAGCCTACAAAAAAAGCCCAGTTGAAGGTAGTTGATTATTCGGTCAAATAAATAGTCCATATACGACGAGAGAAAAAATTGCAAGATCCGATGCGATTTTTAATTAGTCCCAAAAAAAATATCTCTGAGTAACAGAGTCACAATTATGTACATGTTCAGCTTGAAATCTGTTGCACTTTTCCTTAGAGACCAACAAGTAATAATAATGCTCCTGGTTTTCAAAGTAAAGTCAAATCATATTTACTTTTTTCTATACATCGCATCAATTTTCGAATTGATTTTGGTCTCTGATTCCGCAATCTTGCACCATTGCCGTTTGATGTACGTTAGATATTCACAATAAATTTTTTTTAAAAGTCGGTTTCGACATGATGTATTCCTTTACAAACAAGGACGTTCTAAATCTGTACTTAAGGATGTAATTTAAAATTTTGGTTATCTTGCTGTCAAGAATTAAATTGTAATCTGAGGACAATGAGCAGTTATTCGCGATGTTGTTTTGTTGTTACAACCCAATATTAATCACTCTGTCCATAAATAACATTACAGTTTAAAGAGGTTCTCAATTTTCTTCTTCCCTAAATTAAAATTTGGAATGCGTTTATTAATGTGAGAAACTTCCATCGGTTTGCCTCCATTTCACATCTTATTTTTCAGCGTCATTTTAAATAGCATTATGAAGTGGGCTTACAGAAAACAGAATAGCAGTTAAATTAATAGATATTTAAGTCGCTTCAAATGCAAATAGGCATCATACGTTTGTTTGTATATCGCACTATCGACCGGTACACCGACAATTCCTCGGGGCTAAACGGCGGCTTTTGTTGTTTGAATGGCCCGGCTCGACCGGGGTAGTAAGAGTATCACGGCCTCGTGGAATTCCAGTTTGAAGTAGAGGCATCAGGTAACGAAACGGAGAATGTGCTTCTTTGTGAATGAGGTAACTGGAGGCCACTCCCCCTCCTCCAATACCCCTCTTCCTCTCTCCTCCCCCAGTCCCCTCTCTCTCTCCCCCTCCCCAAATATTCTTAACGTCTGGTATCGCACCTGCTCCGCACCTGTCCGTTATCACTTACCATCAGGTGAGCCGTTTGCATGTTTTCCCCCCAATAAAAAAATACTTAATGAACATTTGTATCTCTGCCTACAGAACAGCGTTGCCTTCAGTGGCAGACGACCCCCGCGGTAGCTTCGGGCGTCATGGCCAAAGGGCGCCGTACTAACTTCAGGTCTTGGAGTGAATAAACATTTATTTTGGATCAGTTATTTTACGTAATTGTTCAATAAACTTTTATCTGACTGTTACGGTACTGTGTTAAGTTCAATACGTTATTTGTACTTGAACTGAATCGTTGTTAAAATGCTGACCAATTAATACTGATCAATTATTCATCAGAGTAAAAGTTAGTTTGACGAGGGACGTGACAACATTTTTGAATTTTGGTAAATTTAATAAAAATTTTACTTTTACCATTGGGTTAAATTATAGTCAAATTACTTTAAATGTAGAAAATACATTTTACTTGGCTAGAAAAATATTATAAAAGCTTTCTGGTTCCGGAAATCAAAAAAGTAAAGCTCAATACGATAAACTCTGAATATAATAATAATATAAGTAATTAAGTAATAATATAATATACGAAAAAGTCTCATCCTCACATATTGATTCAGAAATCCATACTTCATAGTATCAGTCATATTGACTTTCTTTAGATTCTATGCAGTTAGACACTAACGAGACACTATTCAAAAGAAATTAAAATTAATTAAAGCCTTCTTGCTATCAACAATGTCCCAAATTTGACTAAGGAGCCTAGCCACGCTGATCATTGAAAAAAAGAATGCAGAAAATGTAGATTTCTCTAGTTTAAGTTCCATACAGCTCAACTCTAGAAAAGTCACAAATTAATATTTTAAATAATATAAAGTAAATAATTTTATTTTGATCTTATTTTATTCGATAAGAATAATTCAGTGACATAGCAGCTATGTTTTTTTTTAATTCAATTATAATTTCAACAATAAAATGCTGGGATATTTCAGTTTTCAGAATTTTAATGATTATCACAATTTTTATAACAAATTTCTTGTATGTATGATTAAATTAATTTATATGTTAAAATTAAAATTTTCTAATAATAATATAATATACGAAAAAGTCTCATCCTCACATATTGATTCAGAAATCCATACTTCATAGTATCAGTCATATTGACTTTCTTTAGATTCTATGCAGTTAGACACTAACGAGACACTATTCAAAAGAAATTAAAATTAATTAAAGCCTTCTTGCTATCAACAATGTCCCAAATTTGACTAAGGAGCCTAGCCACGCTGATCATTGAAAAAAAGAATGCAGAAAATGTAGATTTCTCTAGTTTAAGTTCCATACAGCTCAACTCTAGAAAAGTCACAAATTAATATTTTAAATAATATAAAGTAAATAATTTTATTTTGATCTTATTTTATTCGATAAGAATAATTCAGTGACATAGCAGCTATGTTTTTTTTTAATTCAATTATAATTTCAACAATAAAATGCTGGGATATTTCAGTTTTCAGAATTTTAATGATTATCACAATTTTTATAACAAATTTCTTGTATGTATGATTAAATTAATTTATATGTTAAAATTAAAATTTTCTAATAATAATATAATTATAATTTGATAATCCACGGAAAATAATACGTTTACTAACTTTAAAAGATATGATAAAATAATGATTAAGACATGATCACTTTCTTTTTATTCGACTTTCTGTGAATTTAGAACCGTAATTTTGCCTTTTAGTCGCAGACAGAATATAAACGAATAGTAAAAAATATAAGCGCTAAAAATATCTCGCCCGAGGCGCCTGCATCGCTAAAGCCGGCGCTGTTTTTTTTTTAGTTGACAAATGAGATCAACAGTCCATTTAATGGTAAGTGGGTGAAGTTGTTTGCAAATGTCTGCAGCTCTTAGACATCTGCAAACAACGCCAATCGAAGAATACTACAAATGCTTGTGGACCTGTGTCCACCCCTGTGGATTAAGACACATGCCTCACAGCCCGTAAATATATTGGCTCTCTACCTTCCAATTTCAAACTGGAATCCAACAGTTGGTAAATTACTGATTGGAGGCAGAGTATCACCTAGTAAAATGGCTACTCCTATGGGTGACACGGGTAAGTAGTACTTAGTTCAGTAAACTGATCCTTTGTCCTGTGCCACGCCAGATCAATATTTTACACAAACATTTTAATAAGTCTAAGAATTATTTTCCATATTTTATTAGTTTTAATAGTTTCTACCACCATACGCAAAAAATAAACTAAATATTACTCATTTTTATTTTGCAAACTAATTTGGTACAGGCAGGTGATATAAACATACAAAATATCTGTGTTATGCATTTACCAAAAACCTATTTGACAGAATATCTTCCATAATAATACATATTCTATGAAAATCTCTACCAACTTCAAAGAAGACGGACGGACAGACGGCGTAGTCTTAGCAATCGGGTTCCGTACGAACGGTCCACATTGATATAGATAGACCCTAAAGAGTAATAATAATTAATACTACGCAATAAATTCTTATTCTTAGCCTACACATTTTTATACTTCGTTCAGAATAATTATTTAAATTTTTCGTCGTTTTCTTTTTAATTACAATCTACGATACGAGAGATAAATTGCTGAAATAGGCGCCTTTCGCTAAAAAGGCACTACTTTCAGAAATAAAAGCATTAATGTCCATTTACTGATGAAATCAACATTTATTAGAGTGAAGATCTTCAGAATTAAAATATAATAATTTAGACAATCTTCAATTGTAAGAAAAATATGTATGTGTTTATATTGAAAACGCACAGGTCATCTGCACCTTATAGTGCACCATGCTATCTAATAGAAGAGGGTCTGGCGACATTTAGCCGTATTTGTCGAATCCTTATTCCACACACTAGTAATAGACAGTAGACTAAGACAGCAACACTATTACTTGGATTTCAGTATTGCGCTCACTAACCCCTACGCACACCGTGGTGATTATGGGTAAAAACTTCGGATACATAAATAAATGCCAGCTCCCTGCCTCTTCCTCGAAGAGGGATATGTTCACCGGTGGATTTAAAAAAATCAGATAATGGTGATGATAATGATGAAACCTTAATCAATTTTCATTTACCGGCTTAAAAAATTTAGTTGAAGACTAAATAAATCTCTCTTGGTAGTACTTACAAAAATAAAAATGACAAGGCGTAAAATCGACAGCGAAGGTTGTGTGAAAGAGTATTCTGAGTGCTCATGAATATGGCCAGTGATTGAAAAATTCAAGACTGGAGATAAATTATTTTCGTTTATGTTCTATCGATTAAATAAATCTTCAGTTTTTACTTAGTTTTTATTAACAATGATTTTTGATGCCGGCACTAGCGACACTGCTCCTCATCACTGGTCTGTGGAATTTGTGTTCGGCATATTCGGTTGCATATGTTGCCAGAGCTGGTTCGTTAGTCAGCAAGGTGCACTCCGTGCAGGTGAGGTTAATATTTGGGGAAAGGGATGGTATATTTAGAAAAAGATCTTAAAATACAATATTATGGGATTTTATACATAGATAAATGTAGATATGGCAGAGCCAAGCGGCGGCTTATACTGCTACTCGAATGGACCGGCTCGACTGGAGTACCACGGCCATGCAGAATAGTAATGGCTTGAAGTAGAAACATCTTGTGCTTCTGCGTTTCCTTCGGAGAATAAGGTAATCGAAGCGCTTCTCCCCCTCTCCTCTCCGCAAATATCCTTAAACGTTGGTAATGCACCTGCAACACCTCTGTTGTTGCAGATGTTCGTGGACGTCGGTAATCACTTGCCAAGAGGTCAGCCGCTTGAACTTGCGTAATAGACTGTTAAAACTATTCAATATGTCTAAATGAGTTTATCTTATTACGTGACAAAATATTTAATAAAACTTTTTAATATTATTAGTGACAATCACTGAAATTACATCAGATTGTTGAAATTAAATTACAAGAACTTAATGAACGGAGTAAAGGCTGTAAGAAATTAAAATTTTGCGAGAGCTCTTTTGTCCAATTTTTTCTTAATTACGTAGGATAGGCTAAAATGTTATATCTTTATGTAGTCTTCTTTAGACTTATTAAAAAATTCCTTTACCAGTAATATTTTGTCGTACTCCAAGTAGATTTAAATAAGGTTGAAGATGAAATAAATAATAGAATTAAATATTAATAAAATTTTGTTTAAATACCATCTATACCATTCTTAAGTAAGTAACATAACGTGCTTCTAAATCAAAAAGTGTACAACTTATATGATACGTACAAAGGTAATTGATCCTAGTTAAGAGTACCTTTAAACAGAGTTGACAAATTCTTGTCAAAAGCCTTAGTCATAATAACAAACGATTTGATCACACATGTCTATACTAATTCTTAATTTGAAAAATCGATGTCAATGTTGGGTATGCGTAGTGGAATGGCAACACAGATTTAAGAAAGTACATTCGCTGTAAAGATATTGTGTTTTTTCGGAATCATTAAAATTAACTATTATTAAGACGTTATTTAAAAATGGCATTGATTTAAATAATTGTCGTAAATAACTTTATTACCCATATTGTCAAAGGTATTAGTAAAATACCTTTGATAATATGATTCAAAAGACTGGTTGAGTTTTGCACTAAATTTAGAATATTAATAAAGAATCAATCCAATTTCCAAAAAGGAAAATCCACAAGAGCTACTTACAAGCCCGTTGGCACTATTTTTACAATTGCTTAACTAAAGGACTATTCGTTGATTTAACGAAAGCTTTTGACTTCGTAGCGTTACGAAAGCTAGGAAGGGTTGGTATTAAAGGGATTTGATTAAAATGGATATCTTCCGACTTGGCAAATCGACAACAATGTTTTGAAATTAATAAAATTGTTGCTTATGAAATGTCATCTTTCTCATTTGCCTATAGAGATAACGAAATGGCATACCGCAGGGAAGTCTACTGGGTCCAATCTTATTCTTTCTTTATACAAATAACAATACTCTAGTCACCAAAGCTAAATGTATTTTTTTTGCGGATGATATCTCAGTAATTATAACTGCTGATAAAAAACAGAATATCTCAAAACTTAATCATGAAAATGATATTAATAATATAAGTGACTATTTTATTGAATGGTTCAATACCAATAATCCAAAAATTTATTTAAATTAGACAAATTACATCTAATTTAATATATCTAAACTTAAAAAATACAATTTTATCTGAACATTCAAAAAATAAAGGCCCACACCCTCATCATCATCATCATCATCATCATCATCATCATCATCATCATCATCATCATCATCATCATCATCATCATCATCATCATCATCATCATCATCATCATCATCATCATCATCATCATCATCATCATCATCATCATCATCATCATCATCATCATCATCATCATCATCATCATCATCATCATCATCATCATCATCATCATCATCATCATCATCATCATCATCATCATCATCATCATCATCATCATCATCATCATCATCATCATCATCATCATCATCATCATCATCATCATCATCATCATCATCATCATCATCATCATCATCATCATCATCATCATCATCATCATCATCATCATCATCATCATCATCATCATCATCATCATCATCATCATCATCATCATCATCATCATCATCATCATCATCATCATCATCATCATCATCATCATCATCATCATCATCATCATCATCATCATCATCATCATCATCATCATCATCATCATCATCATCATCATCATCATCATCATCATCATCATCATCATCATCATCATCATCATCATCATCATCATCATCATCATCATCATCATCATCATCATCATCATCATCATCATCATCATCATCATCATCATCATCATCATCATCATCATCATCATCATCATCATCATCATCATCATCATCATCATCATCATCATCATCATCATCATCATCATCATCATCATCATCATCATCATCATCATCATCATCATCATCATCATCATCATCATCATCATCATCATCATCATCATCATCATCATCATCATCATCATCATCATCATCATCATCATCATCATCATCATCATCATCATCATCATCATCATCATCATCATCATCATCATCATCATCATCATCATCATCATCATCATCATCATCATCATCATCATCATCATCATCATCATCATCATCATCATCATCATCATCATCATCATCATCATCATCATCATCATCATCATCATCATCATCATCATCATCATCATCATCATCATCATCATCATCATCATCATCATCATCATCATCATCATCATCATCATCATCATCATCATCATCATCATCATCATCATCATCATCATCATCATCATCATCATCATCATCATCATCATCATCATCATCATCATCATCATCATCATCATCATCATCATCATCATCATCATCATCATCATCATCATCATCATCATCATCATCATCATCATCATCATCATCATCATCATCATCATCATCATCATCATCATCATCATCATCATCATCATCATCATCATCATCATCATCATCATCATCATCATCATCATCATCATCATCATCATCATCATCATCATCATCATCATCATCATCATCATCATCATCATCATCATCATCATCATCATCATCATCATCATCATCATCATCATCATCATCATCATCATCATCATCATCATCATCATCATCATCATCATCATCATCATCATCATCATCATCATCATCATCATCATCATCATCATCATCATCATCATCATCATCATCATCATCATCATCATCATCATCATCATCATCATCATCATCATCATCATCATCATCATCATCATCATCATCATTTCAGCCTATTAGAAGTCCACTGCTGAACATAGGCCTCCCCAAAGATTGTCACGAAGCACGGTCCTGAGCCACCTGCATCCATCGACTTCCCGCAACACTGCGCAGGTCGTCACTCCATCTTGTGGGGTCGTCCCACACTGCGTTTGCCTGCACGTGGCTGCCACTGAGAACCTTTTCCTCAAAGGGTCATTTATGAGCTGCGGGCCGGCTCCATACCAGCTTGCTGATCTTTACGGCTATGTCAGTTACCTTAGTTCTGCTGCGGATATTATCGTTACAGACTCTATCACGCAGAGAAACACCGAGCATAGCCCTTTCCATAGCGCGCTGAGCAACTTTGAGCTTCCTCATACGGGCTGCAGTGAAGGACCAAGTCTCGGATCCGTATGTCATCACTGGCAACACGCACTGATTGTATACTTTCGTCTTGAGGCTTTGCGGTATACTCGACGAGAAGATATGACGTAGTTTCCCGAACGCAGCCCAGCCGAGTTGGATTCGTCGATTGACCTCTGAGTCGAAGTTGGACTTACCTAATCGGACAATTTGTCCCAGGTATACGTACTCGTCTACAACTTCGAGCCTATTGTTCCCAACAACAACAATACCGGTTGTGACATGGACGTTTGACATGAACTTCGTCTTGTCCATGTTCATCTTAAGACCAACCTGTTGGGAGACGTTATTGAGGTCATTGAGCATTGTACTAAGCTCCCCCAGCGATCCTGCCATAAGAACTATGTCGTCGGCAAATCGAAGGTGAGTGATGTATTCGCCATTGATGTTGATACCGTATCCTTTCCAGTTCAGCTGCTTGAAAACATCTTCCAATGCAGCGGTGAAGAGTTTCGGGGATATGACATCACCCTGTCTTACACCTTTCTGCAGTTGGATTGGTTTCGTACTCTGTGGATAGTGGATAGACATCGTAGCCTCATTGTACAAACACCTCAGCACTTCGATATACCGAGAGTCTATCTGGCACCGCTGGAGAGACTGTAGCACCGCCCAAATTTCGACTGAATCGAAGGCTTTCTCATAGTCCACATACGCCAGACATAATGGCAAATTGTACTCCTCGGCCTTCTGTACAATCTGGCGAAGAGTATGTATGTGGTCTATGGTACTATAGCCTTTTCGGAATCCGGCTTGTTCAGGAGGCTGGAAGTCGTCAAGTCTGTTCACTAGACGATTTGAGATGACTCTCGAAAACAGCACGTAGACGCGGCTTAGAAGCGATATCGGTCTATAATTCTTCAAAAGGCAGTTATCCCCTTTCTTGAAGAATAGGACAACCACGCTTCTACTCCACGCTTTCGGCGTAACACCGCCATGAATGACGGAATTAAACAGCTTCTGAAGGACAACAAGTATCGATTTTCCACCCGCTTTCAGAAGCTCAGCTGTAATTCCGTCCTCACCCGGCGCCTTGCCGTTTTTAAGCTGTTTGAGAGCCATCTTAATCTCGCTCAGACTGACGTCCGGGATGTTATCGGAGTAATGTCGGATAAGCTTGGCTCTGGGTCGTTACTCACATCAGTGTGTGGTTTCAACGACGTTGTGTACAGTTGTCTGTAAAATCTCTCGATCTCACTCAAAATCTCGGCTCCAGCGGAAATGACTGCGCCGCTTTCGGTCTTCAGCTTGGTCAGTTGGTTTTCCGATAGACAGATCTTTGGCGAAGACTTTGGAGCCTTGGTTCCGCTTCTATCGCTTTTTCAATACAGGCTGTATTGAATTTGCGTAAGTCTTGCCTCATACATTTGGAGATCTGTCTATTCAGTAGCCGATACGCTGACGCATCCGTTGTAGACTGCAGCTTTATCTCACGCCTGGCTTTCATGAGTTTAAGAGTGTGATCAGAGAGCTTTGGGGCTTGTTCGTGCGGCGGGTTCTGCAAAACTTAGCTCCTACCGCATGGACAGTTTCCACTAGCCTGCTATTCGTATCGTCCACTGTAACGCAATCGTCTAGGCACTGAAAGCGATTATGCACCCGAGCTGAAAGCTCGGGGTTCTGGATAAGGGCGGGTGGGCGGAGCGTAGACTTCACCAGACGAGACCGCTCGAGCTTAATGTTGTTCCGCGCCTTCTTACCATAAGAGTATTCTGAGTGCTCATGAATATGGCCAGTGATTGAAAAATTCAAGACTGGAGATAAATTATTTTCGTTTAGTTTCTATCGATTAAATAAATCTTCAGTTTTACTTAGTTTTTATTAACAATGATTTTGATGGCGGCACTAGCGACACTGCTCCTCATCACTGGTCTGTGGAATTTGTGTTCGGCATATTCGGTTGCATATGTTGCCAGAGCTGGTCTGTTGTCATGTACAGCACTCCGTGCAGGTGAGGTTAATATTTGGGGAAAGGGATGGTATATTTAGAAAAAGATCATAAAATACAATATTATGGGATTTTATACATAGATAAATGTAGATATGGCAGAGCCAAGCGGCGGCTTATACTGCTACTCGAATGGACCGGCTCGACTGGAGTACCACGGCCATGCAGAATAGTAATGGCTTGAAGTAGAAACATCTTGTGCTTCTGCGTTTCCTTCGGAGAATAAGGTAATCGAAGGCTTCTCCCCTCTCCTCTCCGCAAATATCCTTAAACGTTGGTAATGCACCTGCAACACCTCTGTTGTTGCAGATGTTCGTGGACGTCGGTAATCACTTGCCAAGAGGTCAGCCGCTTGAACTTGCGTAATAGACTGTTAAAACTATTCAATATGTCTAAATGAGTTTATCTTATTACGTGACTAAATATTTAATAAAACTTTTTAATATTATTAGTGACAATCACTGAAATTACATCAGATTGTTGAAATTAAATTACAAGGAACTTAATGAACGGAGTAAAGGCTGTAAGAAATTAAAATTTTGCGAGAGCTCTTTGTCCAATTTTTTCTTAATTACGTAGGATAGGCTAAAATGTTATATCTTTGGGTAGTCTTCTTTAGACTTATTAAAAATTCCTTTACCAGTAATATTTTGTCGTACTCCAAGTAGATTTAAATAAGGTTGAAGATGAAATAAATAATAGAATTAAATATTAATAAAATTTTGTTTAAATACCATCTATACCATTCTTAAGTAAGTAACATAACGTGCTTCTAAATCAAAAGTGTATAACTTATATGATACGTACAAAGGTAATTGATCCTAGTTAAGAGTACCTTTAAACAGAGTTGACAAATTCTTGTCAAAAGCCTTAGTCATAATAACAAACGATTTGATCACACATGTCTATACTAATTCTTAATTTGAAAAATCGATGTCAATGTTGGGTATGCGTAGTGGAATGGCAACACAGATTTAAGAAAGTACATTCGCTGTAAAGATATTGTGTTTTTTCGGAATCATTAAAATTAACTATTATTAAGACGTTATTTAAAAATGGCATTGATTTAAATAATTGTCGTAAATAACTTTATTACCCATATTGTCAAAGGTATTAGTAAAATACCTTTGATAATATGATTCAAAAGACTGGTTGAGTTTTGCACTAAATTTAGAATATTAATAAAGAATCAATCCAATTTCCAAAAAGGAAAATCCACAAGAGCTACTTATGCTTCCGTTAGCACTATTTTAACAATTGCTTAACTAAAGGACTATTCGTTGATTTAACGAAAGCTTTTGACTTCGTAGCGTTACGAAAGCTAGGAAGGGTTGGTATTAAAGGGATTTGATTAAAATGGATATCTTCCGACTTGGCAAATCGACAACAATGTTTTGAAATTAATAAAATTGTTGCATATGAAATGTCATCTTTCTCATTTGCCTATAAAGATAACGAAATGGCATACCGCAGGGAAGTCTACTGGGTCCAATCTTATTCTTTCTTTATACAAATAACAATACTCTAGTCACCAAAGCTAAATGTATTTTTTTTGCGGATGATATCTCAGTAATTATAACTGCTGATAAAAAACAGAATATCTCAAAACTTAATCATGAAAATGATATTAATAATATAAGTGACTATTTTATTGAATGGTTCAATACCAATAATCCAAAAATTTATTTAAATTAGACAAATTACATCTAATTTAATATATCTAAACTTAAAAAATACAATTTTATCTGAACATTCAAAAAATAAAGGCCCACACCCTCATCATCCCTCCCATCTCCCTAATACCCTTAAAGGCTGGCAACGCACCTCTGGTGTTGCGGATGTACGTGGGCGACGGTAATCACTTACCATCAGCTGAACCGCTTGCTCGTTTGCCGCTTTTCAAATAAAAAAAAAATCTCGATCAAGATTTCCCTTAGGACAAAATTTACAATCACGCGGATGTGGCCGTGGGTAATAGCTACTTTAAGTTTGCAAAGTTTGCAAATAACTTACGCTAGAAAAATTAGACACGAAATACTTAACCTGTTATATCATAGTCGTATGCTTATGGTTCATAAAAGAAACTACAATTGTTTAATAACATAAAACCGGCGATTTTTATTAGAAAAAAGCAAGTTATTGGCTGATGGAAGTCGATGAAGAAAAATAAAATTTTCAAAAATTAACGAAAATTTGAGAATGATAATATTTGTAATTATTAAGGTCTTTCAATAAAAAGAGAGAATGATTATGTTACAGTAGGTAACGGTAAATTAATTTTTTTTTAGGTAGCTTACAGATATTCCTTCATCAGAAAGTATTTACTTGTTTGAATTCCAAAAAGTTTGTATCGCAGTTTCACTTTTTTTTAACGCTTCTCATATGCCAAATTTTTAACAATATTTTGGTCAAAAACCGTGAAATACGTTGGAAATATAAAGTTGGGCACATAAAGCCCAAGTTCCAGTTAAGAGCTATTCTTTTAGCAAGTAGCATGGAAACAATTATGACATAAGCTTTTGTTTGAAGCTTAAGCCTGAGGTTTCATAATAGCGATCTTTTGTTTAAAAATGTTGAAATTGCTTCTAATGATTTTCCTCAAAATACATCGCATTTATAGTCTGGATATAAATAACACAATATGAGCTACATTTAATTTCCATTTCTAATATATTCCTTAAATACTTGTTTTCGGGCCAATTCTTAATTTGCTACTAAGCTGGTTCACTCTACTGCTCCACTTACCTATTCTTATAAATGAACCTCTGGTGACCGAGTGATGGAAATGATCAAACAATACCAGACCTAAAATGCCACAGATTAGTAACAAGGGGGAGCGGCATCAAAAAGGCGTGTGTTGGCACTGCGCTTTACAATCCGCTTACCCAGCGTGTTAGTATAGTATCTCGGAATATATAAGTATATTATACATAGATTTTCCCCGCGGCTTTTACTACTACTACTACTACCACTACCTTTGCCTATATTAGTCTGACTACTGATGAACATAGGCCTCTCTATGAAAGCGCTAGAAAAACCAGACATCCATATCTTGGAATTTTGCCCGTACTTACTACGCAGGGCAAGCGGGTTGGTGGGAGCAGTGTCGATACCCTCGCACTAGTGATGCTGCTCCCCATCACTGGTCTGTGAGATTAGGCTTCAGCAAATTCTGATGGATATTTCGCCATCTTTCGTGTGTGATATAGTGAGTGAGGTAACCGGAGGCCCACTCTCCCTCCTCATCCCTCCTCATCATCCCTCTTATTTCCCAAATACCCTTATAGGCTGGCAATGCACCTGCAGCACCTCTTTTGTTGCAGATGTCCGTGGGCGACGGTAATCACTTACCGTCAGGTAACCCCTTGCTCGTTTGCCGCCTTTCCCATAAAGAAAACCGAGATTGCTGACGTAACATTAAAAAGCTTATTCTGTCACTTTATCTGAGGTATTTTTTCCTACACCTATGACGTTTACAAGAAGGTTAGAAGGTGAGGAAAAACGATGCTTGGTCACAGTGTAATATACCACGTTATGTTTGGATAGTTTTTGGATTCAACACTTCAAGCAATGCCACCATGGATAGCAAAACAATGTTCACATTCTGATTTGAAACGGTACGATTGTATCTTCAGAGTCAGGGGAGGCAGTGGTTAAACTAGAAACCTCACTAGAAGGAGCTAGCTTATGCAGGAGAGTATTATACCTGCTGTTGCTAGGCGGCATGGACCGATTCGACAGTAACGTACCCAGACCTCAACAGTTCGTACGTAATTTGAATTTATGTGTTTCGGCTATGCAATTTTCCCCGCTCTTGGCCTACTGTCGCTATAACAATGTATCCTTGTCACCAGATCGAAATTCGGAGTATCTACAATGTTTATTAAACATACGGCTAGTTTTCAAGAACCTAAATTCATCATATCGTCTTAATAAAGTACGTTAAATATGTAGTAGCAATATTTTAAATCATCAATATGTTGAAATAAGCAAAAATCGTGCAGTGTCACTGGGGTTAATAAGCGACAAATTAATTTGCCATTCACGAAGTTAAACAAATTATGAAGTGAAAATTTGCTTGCTGAATATCTTTTTAATCATGTTTGCGTATTTAATAAATTGTAGTGAATAAAAATAAAATCATGCATTACATTAAAATAATTGGTTCGTACACTAAACCCTCCAACGGCACCATCGTGCACTAACCCTGACCAGACCTGGATGTGGTGGTCAAGCCAAGGTCTATGAAGTTATTTCTGGTGCTAGAGGCGAATCGCATATGCGAGATCGTCGTTCTATCGCGATCGAATTATGAGGCAATATTTTTTTTTCCATAACACTGTATTTCCCTGGCACGCACTCGCGTGCCGACAGTTGTTAATAATAATTTTCACTTAATATTTTCAATTATATGTAGTATAATTTCAAGTATATACAAAAAAGGGTATATGTACATAAAATATTACAAAATAGCTGTAATTCATACGACAAACAAACATTATATAATAAACAAAGCTGGTGTAGCCATAATATCGCGATAATTTATGAGATAAATCCTTTTAATCCGTCTAATATAATCGCAATTAGGTTTCCACTAACGCTTTAAAAACCCTTATATATAAGCGTGCCAATTTGTGGTTACGATTCTGTTAAACGTCAATCAGTGTAATAATAAAGGGTATTAAATGTTCATCGATTCCCGCCATTAAAGACGAAGGAGGATGATTTAAACATAATTTGATAAATTTTGTTACAGATATTAATGAAATAATTTGAACTTCGAACATTAATTTTTTCTCAAAATTTCGATCTCACATGTCTGCAGGGCAGTCACTCCTTCTGGCTAACGGACAAGGTTCTGGTGATAGACTGAATGAAATCTTATTTGATAATGCCGGCACCAAACCCCACACACATATAGACTAATGACGGGGACAGAAGTCACAGAATCTCTAGTGCGGGAGTACCACCAATGCTTTAACCAACCCGCTTGCAGAGTGTGGTGAGTAAGGGTAAGTATTCTATGAATGAAAAGTTTATGAATTTGTTTCAATTAATAATTTTTTTTTACTCCAAAAAAATACAGAACGTTATCTACTCTCCATTCTTTGTCAGAGCTTTTAGTAACTCAATAATAACCTACCAAAATACAAAGTCAATAGAAATCAACGCTACCTTTATTCATACGCGTTTAAACTTACCGCGCTTCAACTTTTAGACGAGTACTTCAGCAGAATTTCATCTCGAGCTCTTTCACTTTTCTGTTGAAGCGTTATGGTAATTATGCCCTCATGGCGTAGTATCTAGTACACCTGACTCTCGGTTCTAAGTCAGAATCATAGCCGAAGTAAATATTTATTCGAATTCGAGTTTTCGAAGCCTCTGAGTGCCCTGTATTTGCACGTTCACTTGCAGCGCTATAATAATTAATGATTCTATAATAAATAATTTCTATAATAATTGGAACCCCGTATATTATTTGGAAGTTATCACCGAGGTAGAAATAGGCCTGAATGTAATTCATTTTTATTACATACACATCTATAGATACAGTCAATAATAATTATCAGGCGGGGAACATTTGCCCATTACCACAAAGCTTGGCAATTGGGATGTTTAGTACATAGATCCACTTTTTTTTAAGGCTTTAAACTTTACTCATCAACTATACTGTGATTACTATTTCTTCTGTTATTAACTAAATCATATACGTAAGTGATTTTTAAATAATTCCATTTAAAAAAAAATATTCAGATAGAAAGCTCGTAACATAAAATCGCTTGGAGCGCATACCGCTTAGTTCGTGTTGGCAGACAGCCAACAAAACAAAACCTCTGTCATGTCAGTGACCTCTGAACGTATATATTTATTTTCAGATATATAACTACTCTTTTGTTTTCACAGATATAGTTATAAGTAGTCTGTCCATAAAAAGTGTTACAGTTAAATTATAAACGATATCTTCTTCCAGCATCGGTCGTGGTTTGACGGGAGATGTCTTACCAAGGAGTCACGATGCTTTATAATCATGAAAAATTAGTAAAGTCTTTACTAAAATGACAGTCATCGCCCTCCTCAACCATATTGAATGGAAGTGGACGACCCGCTATACAACGCCACCGCGATCAAAGATTTTTAAGTGAGCATGACACACTAAAGTCCACCACCCACAACGTTCATTCAACCGTGTTCCCGTAACATTGTTACGCCTCAGCATACTTGTAATTTCTATGAGACTTTATAATCTTATTCATAATCAAAAACACTTGAACGTAATTCATTCGAACAATAGTATCGACACATTGGCAATACTTTGTGTCAAACGTAGTAGTACCACGCCTTTATTCAGATTATAGTGGTACCTTTTAACTTTTTACTAAACTTTTTACGTTTCATTTCAATAATTTGAATTTTGTCGCGGATTATTTTTGGAAAAAATTAACTTTCAAAATGTAAATTACTTCATTAGTGTTATGGTATCATTTGATTTGCTTTAACTTTCGTATCGAATATAGAATTCATAGACTATGTTCAGCGAATTTGTTAATTGTTTGTTCAAGTGCTATTCGAATACCAATTAAAATTTAACAAAATTTAAATTGGCGAAATTTGTAAGGATGTTACTGACTAATAATGTAACACTAATAAAAAACATACTCTAAGGGGTTTATTCACCTTTTTTTTACTTTCCTTATAAGCATGAAAGCGCCCACCAAAGCCGGAATGCCATTCATGAAAGATTCGCCCATACTCACCACACTGGGCCATTTGCCAACCCATTTTGTGGACTTTGTACCTACACAATTGCACTAAAAATGCTGAAATAGGAAATACTCGTGTAAGGATCAGTATCATCATCATCATTTCAGCCCATCAGGATAGCATAACAGTATAACAATCAGTAATGTTTTAGTGATATTATAACATGGTTAAGAAGACGACGAACACAGTTTAATGATCAAAAATAATATTGAAAAACGTCCGTCCTCTACGACTAAACAGGCTCCGCTCCATATCTTTTCTTAATGAGACAAAACCTGCAATAAAGAATAATAAAGAGGTATTACTTCAGTTATAGCGTTTAAATGAAAGCTACTAATTAGAACAGATTAATTTAAACATAGACATAAGAATTTCATAACGTACTTTTATATTATATTTATCGTAGAAATATTAAAGTCTAAAATGACTATTAAAGTTTTCACACATAATAGAGATTTAAGATGATTTTCTTTTACACGTCATTAAATGATAAATTTATAGCGAAATAAAGGCAACCTTTCGTCCGCAACACAACAACGTTGTTATTTTATTTACGAAACAACCTCAATGATACACTTAAGAGCAGTCACGAAGAAGAACCTCTATTACCTGAGCAATTTGCCACTGCTTTTAGATGCCCGCAAGGCTTGCGAGCGTGAAATTTGCAATCTCCATGGGCAGTCTTGTGTGATTTTATTTGTTATAAATATAACTGAAGAAGAAACTTATTTAAATGTGTACATTTTTAACAAACTGTCAATCAGATGTTCTCTTGAAAGTTGAACCTGAAGACAGCTTTCAACTCCCTTGGCAACAATCAATAATGCTGATAGAGCTGGTTGGCCATGTTCCAGAAATGCGTCCTTTGGTTATTCAATGTTCTAGTCAAAAAAACATACTTAGTTTACGAATGTAATTATATTGACTCAGCTGTCGGAGTTTAGTAGGGTGATACACTAGGCCCAGAATTGTTAAGTTTGGTGATTCAACCGACCATTTTGAAATTGAAATCCAACCCCACTACCTGGATGACGGAACTTTAGGAAATAAAGCTGATGGCGCCCTTTATTTTTTATTCAAATATTGGTCTTAAGTGAAATAACACTTAATGTGAACTCTTTATTTCTGATCGTTTGTCTACTTCTGGTCACTATAATATTTTATTGAAATAATTTTAACAATATCTCTTCGGGCATAAAACTTATCGGTGTTGATTATCTTCACCTGTTTGGGACTACGTTATTTATCGTCAGTATGAAACATCTTCTAAAAATAAAATTCAATAATTTTTTTGAAAATGAAGAGAAGTGAGAGGGAGAGGGGGAGTGGGCCTCCGGTTACCTCACTCACCAAAAGAAAAACAGAAGCACAAGATGCCATTACTTCACGCCGGTATTCTGCGAGGCTGTGGGAACCACGGCCGCCAAAAAGCCGCCGCTTGGCTCTACCACGTTTAAAAGTAATCTTGGTAGATTACTGGATGGCGAAAGCTCACACATAGCTGCAGGAATCCTACAAAGAGCACCGATCTGTCAACAACAAATTTACCAACAACCAACAGAATCCAACAGAATGAAAAGGGGAACTAATTTCCTTCGTTATGTTTAGTTATTAGTAAAGCGAAGTGATCGAAAATGGAACACAGACGACCAGCTTAGTTGGTAGTGACCCTGCAGGAAGATGAGGGTTGCGGGTTTCAATCCCGCAAGTTACAAACATTTGTGTGACGAATCTACTCGTAGATGAGAACATAAGTAATACATAGGAATATAGGTATATCTGTCTTGTCTCCATCTACTTACCAAGACAGGGAATTCTAGTTTGGGATTGGATGACGTGAGTAATCAATATTTGTAAAAATATATTTAAAAAAACATATTTTAAAGTCATCGTAATATGTTTTCATTTCTACCGCTGTCGTCTCGCACATGGCCGGTTTTATTATGCTCTTAATCAGGCTCTACACTTTAATCTAGAAGATAGCCCATAAAAAATCTGTAGAAAAAATGAGTACAATAATGGTGCACACGATCACTAGGCGCTCGACGGAACTCGGCATGAAACGTCGTGATAGGGGAGGAATTGATTTAGAAGTATATCTCGTCTAGACCGTGCGCCTATGACCTCACGGACGCGGTGTAATTGAGTAGTATTACTAATTTCTTAGAGGGTTTCGTTGCTAGGATGAGATCGCTACGGTGCGATTGCGAGTCGGCGGACTTCACAAACTCGTCCTCAACAAAATATTTTTTTTATTAATATTTCTCAGACATGCAGGTTTCCTTCGCCGCCGAGTAGGTTGCAAATTGAGCACTTAAAATAGCAATTAATATTAGTACAGATCATTCAGCTATTATGACTAAACTTAAAGCAAGTGCTTATTTCCACTTATTGGCGAGTATAATTGCGAATACAATGTATATGTGTTGATCGAGGTCCATCATTTGAGACTGATGGTGGCCTTATCAGTGGACAGATCTTAGATGAGTTAACGATCTTGGAGAATCAGAATAAGAAATCTTCTAGATAGTTATTTAAAATGTTACGCCATCTCAGTTATTTTAGGGTAACGATACACCGCTATATATGTACGTATCTACATTCCGCAAATAACGTGCGGCGCCGAAGGCAAGGAGTGAGAATTAATTTTAGGCCGTCTGAAGTGATCTCAATTGGCTAAGAGGTGCGTGACGACTACACATGTTATACATTAAAATTCATATCTTTTTTAAAGAAACATTGTAATAAATATACAACTTATGTGTACACACAGAACACATCGAAGTTTAAACAATCAATAAAAAAACAATTTCATTCAATGTGGCTGCCTTTGGCTTTGAGACAGACCTTTTATCTCCCTAGTCACGAATCTATGGATTAACGTACTGTCTTCATAGGGAATTGTTCCACTGCTACCTCAAATAAATTCACGAGAAACTCATTGTCGGAGTAACATTTTGTCCATTTCCTAATGTGATCGACTAACATTTCTGATCCAAAAGGATATATCTGGCCTGGACGGGCTAGGTTTGAATTGTTCGTGCCTTGTGACCAGGAGCAGTCTTGCTGGAAAGTCTACGGCACATTTTTAAAAGTGCATCACTGAGAGGTCACACGATACAGTCTCTTAACAAACTTTGGCCGTATTCTTTACTCCCTTTTCACAAAAATAAAACTTCGTGACTTCTTGATAGGACACGCCCTACCAAAGCATAATTGATTCAGAGTGGTGATCCCGTTGAACTTTTCTGACAAGCAAGGCTTCTCTTAAAAATGCTTACAGTTCTTAAGCTGTGTGCATAATTTACATAGAACATATTTTACATCAAGCATATACAATCAAGCGTATTGATCGATCCAATCTCTTAAGCTGCAGGGACTGATTTAGGGCATGTCTTGTGTGTTGACGGTAAGCTTCAGGTCTTATTTAATTATTCGCGACAGAATCACAGTGGGAATTTTCACTTCACGCGATAATTTGATGATTGATTTAGGTCTAGCAGTGGAGTATTTACAGACTATTAAGGTAACGTAAGGTCAGGTTGATAATAAATTTTCCAACAAAAAGATTTTTCGTCTACAAATGCTACATAAGGAGCCTCGTGGTGTCAATTTTTGTGTGCATTTTGAGGAAGCGTGCATCCTCACGATGTCACACTTTAGACGTTATTTACATATCGCCATTAGATCCTGCCCCCCACCTCGAAGTGGAGCTACGTGGCCAACTACTTCTGGATTCAAATCTCTTTCCAATTGAGAGAAGAACTTGGTTAGTAGTGGGATATTCAAAAGCCGTTATTTTACATTTTTATACACAGGATACTTAAGACAGAGTATACTTTTCTATTTACGATATTTGAACAATTTATTCTATAATCTCGATAAATTATTAACATGAAAATCCCATGATTTCCTTTCCTACATAACTTTTAAAACACTGCTATAAACTTTAACCGGCTTCTAACAGCTACAGTTGTTAAAAATATGTCGTAATTTTAAGGGATTTCCCTTTATAATAGCACTTTTTTCTCGAAATGGCAACCTCCCCTGTGCAAGATACCCATCCTACCCTGCTAGTTAAGTCAGCGTGGTGAGTTAGTTAAGTCAACCTTCCACGATATGTACTGGCGCTTTTTAAAGCAGGCCTATCCTTTACTTCTTATTTTTATTTTTTTAAGCAAACATACCAACTATGTACGAATTTCTCCTTTGTGGCGGAAGTAATTTGCATAATAAATTTAACATGGATAAACGCCCAAACCCGAAACAATTACTTGTTGTTCATACAAATACTTGTCCCATCCCACCCGCAGCGCCGCTGCTAAACGCGCCAAGTACGCCTATCCTAGTCATATTAAAAGTTAACTGAAATAGGCATACGAAGAAAAAAATTAAGGAGTATTAGGTAAAAACTTTTTTTGATTTGTTGTCTTCGAGTAATCAATAGTACAACTTAATGTATCTAATTGTGTTACGAGTACCGTGAAAGGACATTGTTGTAAATGGTCTACGAATCGCGTGCACCCTCTACAATAATTCCAAGTTTATTTTATGTTTTCAATATCTATTATTAAAATCGGAAATGTCCATTTAAGAATTTAGTAAACGTTTTACATTGTTGTGTGACGACTTTAATCTCCGTCTTATTATCCAGCATTTGAACGTATAGAATAATAAAACTCAGTAATTTCAGCGCTAGATCAAAGGATTTATCGTTTACTTTTAATCGTGCTAGAGCTTCTTTAGCTATTTTCCCATAGAAAATAATATTAATTTCTAACTGACTTACCTATTTAACGTCAAAGCGTCCGAAAGCGCTGAATATGGTGAAGTCGAGTGATTCTGACACGTCCGCGTGGATCAAAACTTTATGCCTAATTATAACCACAAAATCAGGAAGAATTTAGGATAAAATTAACAAGTAAGAAAAAGTTTCGGTTGGCTTATTATTACATATATGAAGAAATAGTAAGGGCAGGGACTGATTTTCGAGATTTAGGCGTTACAGTTGACATCTCTCTGTCTAACCCTCCTTTAAATAAAGATTTAAAAAAAAATCTCTCTGTCTTTTCGCTATTGATGACATAATTAAGAAGTCATCGCTACTTCTTCAGGTTTCATAACCAGTCAAATGAGTATGTTTAAAAATAGTAGATTATCTATTAACACATACAACTCGCTTGTCAGAAGTAATTTAGAATACTGTAGGTATGGAATCCTGGCTATACTATGCACACAGAAAGAACAGAGCGCGTACAAAAACGATTCCTTTATTACCTTTCGTACGCTGAAAGTAAATGCCGTAACGTGGTCCTTGACGTGGTAGAGCCAAGTAGCAGCTGCTGCACGAATGGGTCGGCTCGACCGGGGTACTACCACGGCCTCGCAGAATACCGGCGTGAAGTAGAAACATCTTGTGCTTATGCGTTCGGTGAGTGAGGTAACCAGAGGCCCACTTCCCTCCTTCCCTGCCCGCTCTCCTCATCGTCTCTCCCAAATATTCTTAAATGCCGACAACGCACCTGTAGTTCCTCTGGTGTTGCAGATGTTTACGTGGGACGATAATCACTTAACATCAGGTGAGCCGCTAGCTAAATTTCCCCTAAAAAAAACCCGTCATTCTTACGACGAGCGTTTAAAGTAATTTAAAATGATTCCATTCAAAACACGTTTTTACACGTGGTAGAGCCAAGTGGCAGCTTTTGCTGTTCCTCAAATAGGCCGGCTCGACCGGGTTGGTACCACGGCCACGCAGAATACCGGCGTGAAGTAGAGGCATCTTGTGCTTCTGCGTTTCGTTCGGTGAGTGAGGTAACCGGAGGCGCCCTCGCTCTCCCCATCCCCCTCCTCGTCCTCCCACCCATCTCCCAAATACTCTTAAAGGCCGGCAACGCACCTGCAACACCTCTGGTATTGCAGATGAACTTAGGTGACGGTATTCACTTACCATCAGGTGAACCGCTTGCTCGTTTGCCGCCTTTACCATAGAAAAACGTAGGAAAATTTACCTGACATGTTAAGCCGCTTTCCAATTTCAGTACCTCGTCCTAATAGCCGACTTCAAAATCGTAAAACTGGCTACGTCTTCTCTGTGAAGCGGTTCTTGGACAACATGCACCAATGTACCGCATGTGTTCCTCAACTAATGCAGTAAGTTTTCAATGGTTCTCCATAAGATATATAGTTTAAGATTTCATGTTCCTAATTTAAAAGATTGTAATTTAACTTTGGGCATATCGTTTATCCTATCTTTAACGAGTAGGAGTCTTTGAAAAATTGTTGATTAAAGTTTTTGCTATTTAAGTATCAAATAAGTTTTCATACGATATGCACGCTGTATCTACATTTATCTGAATGCAATTTAAAGGTTTTTTTTTCATTTTTTTATACGTATGCATTACTGTGCAACGCATCCAGTATAGTAGATCTTAAAAAAATATACAATTCGCAGTAGATTAACTGAATTTTAGTCAAAAGTATGAGTTATTAATATCGACCTACGATCCTTTAAAAAATGTTATTGAGCATTAGATCTAAATGATTATACTTCTGCCTAAGAGACGTCTGGGCCGTATGGCTGGGCATTTAACTAGGAGGTCTGAGTTGGATTCCACTCTTACCCATTTCTGCCTCCAGCAACTATGGAGTGATGACGCATCTGTAACCTTCTTACATTAAAGTTGTTTCCAGGTGTCCATGATGTGCAGTAGCCGCATACCATCAGATGGCCTGTTAGCTCGTTTTCCCCCCCAATCCAATAAAAATCATCCATTTTATGAATTAAAAATAATTCTAATTTAACTCAATAAAAAAAGCACGGTTGTTACCGTTTATTTTTATGGGTTAATTTAAGATTTGCTTTGACGTCTATAATCATTAAATTTTATCGTTGCGAAGGATTTTCCCTGTCGAGATCATGCATTTAGAAACATTTCGAGTCACCGCCACCACGACAATTCAAAATAAACAACTTTACCATCTCCAAAAAAAGATCATGAGCGTTTAACGGTTTTGTGATTATTTTCAACTATAATTCAATTTGCTTTGAATAAAACCTGGGACAAGGTCCTAATGAGAAATACGCTGGCCTATTTTTTATGGGGTCATAGTTTGCGATCCGCTGAGGATAACGACTTCCTCATTTATCGTCCGTAGTCTCTGCCTGTACTGCCTGTCTTTGTATTGATGACAGGCGGAAGAGGTTATAATGCACGTGGCCACACGTTTTGTCTCAGGAGAACTATTACTTGAGACAAGTATCCAATATCATATTCCATTGCAAAACCTACATAATCTACTAAATTTCGTTCAAAACCATTGCGTCGTTTAATATTGACTGAACGACAAACAGAAAATCTTTATATGAAGTAGGAAAAACATAGCTAATAGTATTCCTGAAATGATTAGGAACAGTTAAAAAGTTACCATCAAAATCCATGAAATAGCTTTTATGTTAAACCCTTTTAAACATACATAATATTACACAAACACAAAAAAAAAATTCTACTGCTACTCAAATAATACATACTTTGAAATTTCTCTGAAATGCAACCCATGAAAATGACATAGATATATATGTATAGGATAAAAGTGGCTCTATATTTGCATCGACATTGCGACATCTTGTACTGTTAATAATTTTCTTACAGTACTTAAAGAGACGCCAGAATATTATCAACACACAATGATTTTGGATTAACTAATGTTGAAGATAGTTATTTCATTAGCCAGACTAAATTTGTTTTATTCAAATTTCGTTCCATTTTCGTCTTGAAATTAGTCAGTCTTAATTTCTTACAGCATTAGAAGACAGAATATCAAAAGAGTCACCTTGCGTAACGTCCCAGATCAAGGCTAATTAGTGCAGCTCTTTTATGCTATGCGACACTGAAAGTTTCTTATGAATTACAGGAATAGCTAGGCTGCTTAGTAGAAACTTTGGACCTTTTTAAATTTAACACACACTAAAATAAAACTATTTAAAAGATACATATTCACAATTTAGGAAATTAAAACAAATTGACCTTTACAGACAAAGAACACGTACACAACATTATGTAAAACGCAGTACACTGTGCGAAGAAGCATAACTATTTTATAACCCTATAAATGGTATTAAATAATGCGACGCCTTTGATATTATCAAGAGAAAATTTTCACTTAAGAATTTAATTAAAGAAAATGTCACACTGTCTACAAAACTCGAAAAATTGTAGAAACTTAATGTACTTTTCTCGATAATTAAATTGATATCCTAATTGTATTGTCTCATATCCAATAAAAACGAAATTCGATGAAAAATGATAAATGTTGCTCAGACCTTTAGAGGCCATTTGCAAAATTTTCGTTATTTTCTCAGGTGGCCTTTTTATAGGTCAGAGGTGGCTAATCCCGCGCCCGCGGGCGCAAGTGCGCACACGTACAGACAGCCCGATTCCGCTTGCTTAAGGGTATGCGGGGGAGTCGTGGTTGGCACTCGAGCGGTGTTTCGCGCATTTTCATAATCGCTTCTTCTAACAAGCTCCTCATCTACTCCGTTTCCTGGGCGACCATTCCATTAATATTGTTACCATTTACCATGCACTATATTAATTTTATTATTATAGTGTATTATTAAATTATTGTAACGTGTTTATTTTTGTGCGTATTGTGTCTCCTACCCACCTAAAAAAAAAAACATGCGCCCACGCTGTAAAAAAAATTAATTTCGCACTAGCTTTGAAAAAGGTTGACCACCGCTGTTCTAGTTCATGGGTACGAGATGGTGTCTAGATGATTCAACAACTAGACAAAATTGTGGTACACATTCACGCAAATTCTTATGTCTCATGAGAGTCTTGGGAAGTGATTAGACATGTATGCAATATATGTTATATCTGCCGCTAAGCAGCAGTGCAACTTCTGGTGGTACAGCTACGCTTCCGGTACGCAAGGTATGAATAGCCAGTATAATTAAGGACTGTGGTGCATTCCATTGTACTGGTCACGGGTGACAACACACTGCAGCCTTCTTTGTTCGAAGTTGGTTGCTGATGCCCATGGGTTGGAGTAACCATTTGCCATCAGATGGACTGTTAGATCTAATATTACAAAAATATTATGTAAAAAAAACTCAATAAAAATTCTGCCTCTTTATATTTATTTTGCAGATTTAAATTTTAAAGTAAATAAATAAAATAAGACTTCTCACCGTCATATCGTATTAATATTATCCCTGTGAGAAGAGTGTCCTGAAAATTTTGTCAAAGGCTTTTGAGCTTCAAGGTATTAACGGATATTCATATTCGTAGACGCTGCGTAATGCATTATGCAAATGCATTGCAACGTGTCTCCGCTATAACCCGCAAATTCAAAAGAAATGGAAAAAAATGGGACAAACTTTAACGTTTACTCAACACGACAATTTTTTTTTTTATTAACCTTGTAGATAAATATAAAAAGTGTGTAACGGTGGCTGATGAGAATGACGATTTTTTTATCTTTAGTCATTATGTATGTATGTATATATTCACGCCTTGTTCCAAACGGGGTAGGCAGAGACAATCTTCTTCCACTTGCTATGGTCCTGACATATGTCTTTCGCTTCTCCCACTTTCATCAATCTTCGCTATGCATGCTCGTCGGTTTAGAGTACTCTTGACCTGGCCTTTTTTCAGAACGTCTCCGATTTGATCGTGAAATGTTCGCCTAGGTCTTCCTTTCCCGACTCTACTATTTACACTCGCCTCATACATAGTATATCATAGTCATTATCATTTTAATATTATATTGACGCTAATTAAATACATAAATATATTTTTTTATTTTATTACACAAAAATTATAACTGTAAAGGAAAACAATAGACATGAATTGAAATCAGAGTTATAACACAGAACAACATAATTTATGTTTTTGGTTATAATTACTTCACGCTCGCAGTCATAAGCGCTTTATTCAAATCGTACTATTGGGAGCTTTTAGAAAATGAACTTGCACATGCGCTAAATAGTTGTAATTCCTACGTTCACCCACGTAGGAATCCCACCTGGAATCGATTTGACAACGACTCAAAATTACCACATGCTTGGTGGTTAAGAAAATATTGTGAGGAAAACTGCATGTCTGAGAAATAATAAAAAATATCATTACATTATCATTACGAGGACATGTCCAACCAACCTCTACCCGCAGTAAGCAGTGCCCATCCCGTCTCCAAAACCTCTCTCGAATACTGGAGGCCTATGTCCAATTGTGGGATATTCATAAGCTGCTATTCTATTTACTTAATTCTAGTACTTTAGCACAAACTTTGACTTCGGCTGGGATTAGACCCCCGTGTCTAATTACTTGAATTTGTCTTTTATGATCATTTGAAAATCTCGAAAATAAAATTGAAAAAAATTAGGCGCGAAACATAGAAGTGTAGGCGGCTACAGCGATGATCACAAACTATAGGATTATGAATTTATTTATTTCTATTTATAGAAGTAAAGATAATTAGCCTGTCAAATCGAACCGATCGAATTTATTCATCAACATAAGAACCATAGATTTTACTTAAATCTATAAACATAATTTATTTAAATCTACCACGTCGTAATGAGATTCTTCTGACAGGGAAGAAACGCGAAACAAACTCCATAGAGTCATTGGCGATTATAACAAAACGTCATAAAGGAAAAGAAGAAGAGCTCCGTAGGTATCCTCTATTTTGTAATTTTTTTTTTAAATCCTTCTTGTACACTATTACAAATAAATGTTGAGAAATAGTTTGGGAGCTATCAACTCATTCTCATGTATGCTTTTATTTTATAATAACCCTTTTTACAAAGTCATTGTTAAATATTTTATTAAAACTATTGATAAGAACACTTTGCGCATTAACTGGGATTTTGTAGTGGAATCGTGTACATTTGCACTATGCACTATCTACTAACGATTAGTCTCTATAGAGTCTAGTAACTAGTATTTCAAGTATGTGTTCCTAGTATTTACATTATAAATATCATTATTCTTATTAAATGTATTTATGTTTTATGTACATACAATACATTTTTAAAAATGCCAAGCCAAGGTTTTAATATTAATTTCTATAAATTTATCCCTAAGAGATGTTCTAGAATAAAGATTATAAATAGCTCTTAAAGGCACTCTTTTGTAAAACGGTTAGATTTTTTTTTTATTATATATTTAATCAATCGAGTTATGTAAGATATATGTATATATGCACTTTCGCCATTTTTTAGGTAGTTCATTGACTTCATTGCTGAAAAATTTTTCGGATCGAGAATCAATAAAATCTTTGGAAGCGGTTTGGACTCCCTCATTGGAATTGAATTTATTACCTTGCAAGAAATTGTCCAAATTCCAAAAAGTAGTATCCTAGGTTCAACCACTGTGATGAGCGTTTTCGATTGACGTACAGTATTCATTTCTCATCACAAGTAAAAATACAAATGGCACTAAATTAAATGAATTACTAAATTCGAAACAACAACAATACACATGGCAAAAATTTTAAATACATTTGAATTTGGAATTCCTAACCAAACTCCAGTTTATTTAAGATCAAAGTGGCCAGTTCGTCAAAACGACAATTTCATATGTAAGGACCTAATAGTTTCTATATCAGACTCATGTCAGCAAAATACCATAAGACGTATGGACAAATAAAATAAACTATCCTAACATTATTAAGATATCTTATTTTTGTTTCAGCTCAAGCTGCAGAAGTACGTCTTTTTTTTTAAAGGAAAGGCGGTAAAAGAGCAAGCAGTTCACCTGATGGTGAGTAATTACCATCGCCTACGTATATCTGCAACACCAGAGGCGCTGCAGGTGCGTTGTGGGCCTTTAAGGATATTTGGGAGATGAGAGGGAAGAAGAGAGGTGGGGAGGGGGAAGGGGAAGTGTCCATTCGGTTACCTCACTCACCTAACGAAACGCAGAAGCACAAGATGCCACTACTTCACGCCGCTATTCTGCGAGGACATGGTACAACCCCGGTCGTGCCGGCCCATTCGAACAGCAGCAAAAGCCACTGCTTAGCTCTAAAACGTTCAAAACAACTCTCTGCTAACAACTGGATGTGTTGAGGCTCCATTGACTCTTTGCATCAAGAGTTATCCCAAAAAAAACTGTTGTATCCACATGGCCTAACTCTCCCCCATATAAATATCGAATTGCTGCGCAAAAGCCTCCTCTCAATATTGGAGAGGATTTTTAGCTCTCAGACATACCGGTTTCTCCACGAAGTTTTCTTTTCAAGCCCAGCACGTAGAAAAATCAGCGCCAAATATTACAATTAGCAATTTCAGTGCTAAGGGCACCGGGATTCGAATCCAGGGCACTTGCGAAAAAAGAATTTAAAACGAGTGCTCTGACCTGACACACCATGCCAAAACGTCATCGGTAAGCTGGTAAGTAGCACGGCCTGTTAAACTACAAACTTAACCTTCATTGTCAAGCGTAGGTAGATAATATGATAAAATATAAAACTATGGTTTTCATAAAGTTATTTAATTGATAAAAAGAACTGGAAAGCTCGTAATTTAATCTAACGCTATTTTGTACAAAATTTAGGTCACCTGAGATCTAAATGAAAGGAGCCTAGTTCATTACCTTTGTGTAAAATTGCAGAGCGCCGTTTAGATGACGCAACATGGAAGTCAGCTGGGAAGACAACTTATATTTTTTTTCACTCATATTTTACTTATGTAATTGAATTTTGTTTTGTTACAAATTACTTTTTTTAAAGAAAATAACTCTGCCATTATGTAACAAAAAATTTTGAAATCAGAATAGAAGTTGCAATCGAAACATTATTTTTCTCAATGTGTAAAAACCTGTATTTCATCTTATTTATACATATTTTTTTTGGTCTGCTATATTTAATTTATTTAAAACCCGAATGGACAAGTGATTTTCTTTCAATTGGTTACAAGCGTATAATATTCTTTGTTAGGTGATTCGTTAGAAAGTGAAGGATTCTTAGTGATAAAATATAAAAAACATCAATA
Source organism: Bhutanitis thaidina (assembly GCA_029286595.1). Classification (NCBI taxonomy): domain Eukaryota; kingdom Metazoa; phylum Arthropoda; class Insecta; order Lepidoptera; family Papilionidae; genus Bhutanitis; species Bhutanitis thaidina. The sequence continues at coordinate 5,335,117 of JAGSMS010000009.1, read as the reverse complement.
GTTATTACTTGATTTCCTCACCCGTAATGTGTATGGTTTGTTATATCCTCCGTAATCGGGGCGATCCCGTACTGTTAAGGCCAGAGAGGCAGAAGTCAACGAAACCCTATAAGGTATAAGCATCGACTACTATTACTATAAGGGAAAGAACAGGTTACCTAGCTTCGAAGTATTTTTGTGATCATACTTGTGGTGTCATCTATCCGTGGTGATGATGAACTAAAATGTACATCTCCGTTTATATATTATATTATGTTTTACTATTTTTGATGACATACTAGATAGAATATAGAAAAATACAAAATAACGAACATAATATTTATAAATACTTTATTCAAGGCTCATAAATACTGATTAAAAGAATACATCTAACACAAACATAAGTTTTAAAAGTCTATATCAATAATATACAAGTCTCTTCTCCTATGTGTTCGCAACAAATAGAAGAAGCTGCTCTTATCCATGTAGAATTTGGCAAAAAAATATTCAAGCACAGACACTTTATTTAGAAAAGTATACAAAAACAATTCCACACTTTTGTCAACCTTGTCATTAGTTCATCTTTAAGTGTTGCCATAAAGTTATAATATACATAAATAAAATTCATTAAAAACTTATATCTGGAATTATTTGTACCGGACATTTTTTTTTGCTTTTGTGTTGTAGTTTTCTTTACGTAGTAATTCCGTAATTACAGATTTTAACCATCTAAAAGTTCTTCATGTTAGGGGATGATAGCCTCGTTTCCAGGCAAAAGGTATGTTCGGATTTTTAATTATAGCATATTATAAAGAAACAAAAACTATTATCGGGTGAAATGAAGATTCCCACTAGGACCTTGACGCGAATTATTAAACAAGACATGAAGCTAGATCCTTACCGTCGATACTCAGGACATGCCCTAAATCAGTACCTGCAGCTTAAGATATGCTTGTAAAATATACTCACAGCAATAAACAAAAACCTTGCAACCTGTTGGAAAAGTTCAACGTGGTTATCACCCTGCATCAATCACGGTGATCTACTACCAAGGAGTCACAAAGTTTAATATTAAAAAAAAAAAAAAAGAGAAAATCCATTCCAGTCCATTCAAATACTGCCTGCCGTTTTATCGAGAAGTTAAATTTGTTCCGACATATTATAAACGAATTTTAAATGTTAGTATAGACTACTCACGCCTGTCTCCCATAGCGGTAGGCAAAGATTTCTATTTAGCGCGACTCGGCGTAACCAAAATGGCTAGAGGTAGATAAAGCCAGAAGAATCCCTCGTCGAGGGATTTGCTCCGATTTGCAAGTATTCATACCTTAGTAGCTTGTTAAAATGACAGGAAGAAGCGGGGTGACAGATTCATAAACCTCTACCACACACACATACCGCAAATACAGCCGCTTCCAAATATAGTCTATGGAAATGAATATTATCTCCATAAGCCTCTAGATAGTCTGTTGATTCTTAGCCCTTGGTTCAAATCCCTGCCGAGGAGAAACTCATGAATGGTTTACGTCTGTGCCGGTTTCACGTAACACTGTACATGACTCTTCCGCTATTATCACATAACCGTTACGTAAAATACCGGAAAGTGGAGACACAATCCATATAACCACACAATATTTCTGTTATATTTACTTACCAAAAATAGATCTGGTTGCTTTTCCAGTAACATCGAAAGAGGATTACCCGACTCACACTTCGCAAGTTTTGATTAATTGTTTTACTTTTAAGTTTGCACTATAATAACTCTTATATGTGTTCAAAGCAAACTAATAGTGCAACTTCATATTTGTTTTGCAGTAAAATGCAATGATTCATTTTTCACGCTTTGGTTAGTTTATTTTTACAAGTCCCGGGATATAGATCTTATTGTTTAGGTAACTTTACGCTTTCCAACAACACATGTCAAATAATTTAAAGCGAATTAATGATATTAATTCTTAGTTTTCTTTAGTATTAGTATAGTAAATTAAAATGTAGTATTCTAATGTGTTAGTCGTAGTCATCGGACCTTGTTTAAAAATTGTTCCTGTTCTTATTTTGCCGCTTATTAATTGCAGATGAGTTCTTTGAATTTTTGATTATATTTCAAACATCCAAAAGGAGATCAAATTCTCGTTAGCTATCGGCTCTTTAACGACTTGTGTGACACCTTCCAGTCTCAAGATTGTACAAGGTGATATTTATTAATAAAAATGCTGTGATGCTACCAACTCAAGAAATATATTTTAATAATAACATTATATTTATTTATTAGTCTGTAGAGTGGAATGGCGTAAGAGACTGTCACCCTTTTTTCCCGTGGGGATAGTAAGAGTCGACTAAGATCTCTAAGATTAAAACTAATTCTCTCGCGGCCGACAGATAGCGGAATATATAATGTATATCGCTAAAATGCCAGATTGAAAAAACAGACCGGTGGCAGTGGCGTCCAAAATGCGTGAAATTTGGTACTGCGCTCGCCAACCAGCGTGCCGAGCGTCTCGATCACAGCGAATCCTCCCTAACTGAACTATTCACATACTGTCATAGAATATTTTACACCATTTAAATTTTCTATGGATTCGGAAATAAAATATCCAATAGAATCAAATGAAACATCTGCATCAGCCTATGTATTATATCTACGATTATATGATGAATATAGGCCTCTCCATGAAAGCGCCGGTGAGCGCAGTACCGATCTTAGCACTAGTGATACTGATCTCCTCCAGAAGTATGTGAGGTTTGGGTTGGGCTAATTTAGATGGTCGCCAAAGCTTACTTTGTTACCCAACAAGGTTAGCATTTGGAGAAAAATATGTAATATTACCCATGACACCCCAGTAAAATATAAAATAAGTGCAAAGACGAACAAAATGTACCTTTATTTTAATGAAAATTTGTCCATTCTTTGGTTGATGCAAATGTTTAATGAATTAAAAAAGTTTACTTTAATTTTACATAAAAAATACAAGTGACCAAGTACATGGTATTACATAAACCAAAATAAAATCATTCTTTGTCCTTGGGCCTCACAACCACGGCAGTGGCGCCTATGGGAGAAAGCGGGCCGCCAATCTTTTTTAAAACCGTTTCTGTAACTGTTGACAGCGGTTTTCCAGCCTCGTTTGATCCTTGTCCTATAGCTGTGACTACAGTCTTTGCCACGTTTGAACCAAACACACTTGCAACGTAATCCATTATTGAAACTTGGCTTTGTTTGATGTGATTGTGATGCTCTGAAACTGCAGTTCGAACTCTGTGAACATTATAAAATAATCCTTAACACGTTAAGCTTTTCAATTTTATTTTTAAAAAGCTCAGGTAATCTCTAATTGAACTATATGGTAACAACACGGTTACCATGGCTCTTGTAAATATTGCAACATCATACGTGACATTATTTTAGCAATTAAACGTGTAGTCACAGACTGCCTGCCAGTTCAATATTGCTAAGTAGCGAAGTAACAAATATTTTGATGAGATCTGTCACAAACAACGAACAACGAACTCTTCTTACGGATCCAAATTTCTTTTAGAAATCAAACGTAGCTTTGACCACCAGGAGTAAGGTTGCGTTAATTTTTCCCTTACATATATGTATATATGTCTCTTTTGTAAATGTAATTAAAACAACGGTGGTGACTTATGTGGTTATCCATTGCAATCTGCACTAAGGAAAATAAACATTCTGGTAAAACTAATAATATAACTAAAACGAGCCAAATGGGCTTCCGCCTTTTGGTTTTCGCCAGGTACTGACTACACCACATTTGGTCGACGGTAATATGATTCTTTCTCTAGTGCAGCATATTATGCAATGTAATAGATTTACGACAATAATACCGTCTTGTCTAACTGTTGAGCCTTGGGTTCTGGTTTCGAATCCCATCGGAAAGCAATATTTTTGCAAAACACAAATTAATTATTTTTGAATTTGATTCATTTTACTCACCATGTCTTTGACACGGCATTGGATACCATTTGGAGATTTCGCATATTCTGGCGGCACTGTATTATAAGAAGTTCACTACTACTGATAGTACTTAAAAGTTGTCACCTTAGTCGGTCAAGAGCATAGTATATTGTAATATTATAAAGAAATCTGCAAAGATTTGTCATCCGCGATAGAGATTAACCGGGGGAAATGTATCTTTGTAAACACTTTTAATAGATTGTACATTAAGAGTTAAAAAATCATTGAACCGATTGGTCGGTGCAACGATTGGTTTAACGGAAAACAAAACGAAACGAAAAACGTAATGCACGAATAACTCTTAACGTGTTGAAACATTTGAAATTATTATAACTCGAAAAGGAATGACAGTGTATTTAAGAAAAATCCGTTTGTTAAGGATGTGATGTAAATCACACAACCAATAATGTTCACAACAAGCTCTGATAATATTAAATAACAAAAATAATAGGAAGGGTACCGTTCTCACTCCCAAAAAATGCGACTATCACCCAAACCAGCACTTATAATACTCAAAGGAAGTTTCTGGTTTTGGTATCTTAAGAATTATTAAAAGCCGATGCCCAGAGTATCGGCTTTTAATAATTCTTATACTCTGGGCATCGGCTGATGTGGCCTGAAGAACGCTTATGACATGTAATAATATCAAAAATAAAATTACTTACAGAGAGATGTAAATTTACATAAAATTCGATTCTCTTGAAAGTATATCAAAATATTTTTAATATTTTAATAATTTTATATTATGTAGCAAGCCGAGGTGTTGTTATTAAAATCACAAGTGCGATGCGAGTTCAGGCGCTTGAGCAGATACTTTTATTGTACAATATGCGTCATAATGTTTATCATTATTGCCATAGATTAAACACAAACGCAAACTAAACCTATCAAGATTGCATAAAAATCAATTAATGTTTTTATTAATTAATGTAATCTGCGTCCTCTGCGCTTCCCATTTTTTTGTTTTAATTTCATTAGTATATTGTATGCATTGTATTACTTACCTACTTACCATATAATCTAGGTATATGGATATTAATGTAATACTATCGTAATAAATGCAGTAGTAATTAAATAGCATTATTGAACTTAACAAATATTTACTTTATTCCGTACCATACAAAAACGATTAAATTTAATTGTAAAAGTCCAGTAGTCATCGATACGAAGAATGGTAATTTTTCATCTTCAATTTAGGAAGGGGACCTAAGTGGTAACCTAGGCCTGGAAACAAAAGCAAATCGTAGGCATATTATTAACATATGTCTTGTCTGTAATTATTTCAATCAATCTTTGATTTCAAGCTCTGTTGCAATTGGTAGTTATTTTGGAATAAAGTTTACACATACATCCAGTAACTATACTGCGCACTTATCGCAAATAGTGTTATTTCATGAAATGGCCAACTATGTAAGGCGCCTGGGTTTAGCGTTAATAACATTTTCTTTGAACTAAAGAAGTTGATTATGATGGATCCTGTCAGTACGATAATAATTTTATTTTGCAAGTGTAGTGAGATAGGTGATTAAATAAGGTCCACTGCTCACTGTTATGAAGTTTATTGTTTCTGACAACAGATTAATCACAAACTTTTGCACGATTTACAAATCACAGGGGAAGATTTTAAGGACATCGAAGAAAAAGGGTTATACAACTTTTTAACGATACACAAACAGTTTATCAGTTCACGGTAACAGTTTACTTTTACTACAAAGTTTGATACACAGCTTATCAGCAGAAGACGAACTCCAGATTTAACACGAACTATGACTTTTATTATTAATACTATTATGCGTAAGACAGCATACGTATTTATTTATTTACTCTTCATTGATCTTGGTCATGGTGAAAGGTAGTTGACCGGTGCTACACAAAGCATTAAAAAAACTCTTAAGAGAAAAACTCCTAAGGAAGAGACTCCAAAAAAACAATAAATTAATATATACATAATACATACACTACGTATTGAAATAGTATAAAAATATTTATAATACAAAATACACAAATGTGTACACAAATATATAAAAAGATACATATGTAAACGTATAATGAAAAAAGAAAATAGACAAGCCGAATATTATCAATGATCCATTAGGTAATCATGAACTAGTCTCTTAAATGAGTTGCTATTAGGAGCTGCTTTAATCTTATCGGGCAGGGTGTTTCAGAGGAGTGTACCTTGTAGAGTAAAAGAAGAGTTAAGTATCCTGTATTATGTTGTGGAATGCGAATTTTGGTTTATGGAACGAGGCTCTCTGTCGTGAGCAGAATAAAGATACTGAAAATTATTCTTGAGATATGAAGGAGAATTAGGATCAGTTAATACAAAATACAATAAACACAGAATTCTAGAGCTACGGATTTGACGAATAGAAAGCCGGTAAGAAGAGATGCAATCATATTTACGTAAACCGAAGATAAATCTAATGCAGTTGTTAAGAAGGCGCTTCAACTTGAGACGTGATTAGTATAGGGCCGGGTAACACACATCTGCATAGTCAATAATGGGTAAAATTAAGGATTGAGTGATCAAAAGCTTACTTCTATAGGGCAGGAAATTTTTCAGACGACATAGAGAACGTTAGGTGGCAATAACTTTTCGGCTAATTTCAGCAACCTGAGTTTCCCAACACAACGACTGGTCCAGAAGTAAGCCAAAATTTTTTACAGTGTTAGTGAAAGGAATTAAAGTTCCATTGTAATAAACTGGAGCAAGGTTACCATAATCAATCCCGGCAAGCATCGTAAGGCCACTCATTATAATTACTCGGCATTTCAATGGATTGATTGTAACCCAAAATCTGAGAGACCAATCTCTAATAGAACCAAGATTGTCATTGAGATTCATTATGCTATTATTGAGGTCTTTTATGCCTGATTATACATACCGCTAAAGATCGTCCGCATACAGATGATACGAACAGTTGACAACTGAGGTGATAGAGTTTATAAATAACGAAAACATTATAGGAGAAAGTATACCGCCCTGCGGCACTCCTGTATCACCTTCCCCCCAAGGAAGAACACTGTTGTCCTAAACGAACTGACTGTTGGCGGCGGCGAAGATAGGATGAAAACCAATCCAAAGCTGGGGTCGAATATCTAAGATAAGTAAGGCAGGATATAAGGACGTCGTGGTAAACTGTGTTAAAAGCGTTTGTAAAGTCAACAAGCACCATCACTGTCAACTTTTGTTCATCCATGACCTTTCTTATATCATCGGTGACTTTGATAAGTGCAGTGGTGGTACTATGACTCGGATGAAACCCAGATTGAAAAAAGTTCAATAGGTTATATTTTGCTACAAAAACGGAGATTTGTATATGTACACAGGCTTCTAGAACTTTAGAAAGGAAAGGAAGGATGGAAATTGGACTAAAATTATTAGGCATGGTGGGATTGGAGATTTTGGAGAGTGAGTACAAAAACCCTTTTCCACATACTCGGGTAAAGACCCGAGTTCAAGGAGAAATGAATTATGTGAGTAATTGCTGGTAAAAGGTACTCAAGGATCATTGATACCATTTCCTTACTAACCTCGTCACTTCCCACAGCCTTAGATTTGATTGTTAGAACTGTATTTTTAACTTCATTGAGAGCTACCGGTGTGAATTGAAAATCGGAGATTAGAAAAGGTGAGATACAACCAATAGAAGTTATTGTTTGTGCGCGGACTGAAGGGTCCATAGATGAAGTGGAAGTAAAATGCTGGTTTATGTCATTCAAAGTGAGAGAAGAGGCGTGGTCTAATGAAGTTGGCTTGGTAATGCCAAGAGATTTAAGAAACTTCCACACATCAGCGGTAGAAGAGTTAATAATATTTTCATGGAAATAACGGCGTTTAGTATTTCGTACCATCTGATTGGATCTGTTTCTGTTAAAATGTGACCAGTTCTCCTCCGTATGTTCCCTTTTAAATTTCCGAAAAACATGATCCCGTCTAGTAATTGCCATCCTTACGCCTCTAGACATCCACAAATCAGGATGGCGCTTTACTCTCGCGCGATGCACAGGTGCATGGATATTGTACAAATCGAGGACAATATTATTGAGTAGTCCCACTTTATCATCTATTATAGTCGCTGCTGTTAAAGGGGCTAGGTCTATGAGAGAAGCGTCTCTTCTGAGTTTGTCCAATTCCATTCTTGAAAAATTGCGTAAATTCAAAATAGTGGGAAAAAAGTGAAAATTCAAAATATTTATAGGAAAAATAAATCAAATTATGATGGGAAAAGCTAGGAGCCAACAGTGGACCGTTCTTTTTGACACTTTTAGGGGAAGTATTAATCATTATTACTAATAATGATTAATACTTAGTAGATGAGTCTTAGTACCTAGTAGATGAGTCACAAGTGTCAACATTGTGATGAGTAGCCGCTAACGGGAGAATGTGGAAATCGACCGACACAGTAATTGACCGAAGTTTTTGAGAACGAGACGTATTTCTTAATAAATCAGTGTTGAAATCACATATTATCATGCAATGTGTGTTCTCCGATCCAACAGAATCAAGAGCAGCTTCAAGAGCATAGAAGTAATCCACATTACTAGGACAGTACAATACCCCTAGAATCGCCCTTACATATAATATACTAGCTATAACATTAAGTTCTAGAAATAGAAATTCTGCGGAAGCTGAATAAGGAGAAGGTGATGCTAATACGACCTTATAAGTATATTCGCCTACAGATATATTGCAACCCCACCGCCACGTTTATCCAACCGGTCGTTGCGTATGAGCACAAAGTTAGTAAATTAACAACAACAAGACAAACTTATAATACTTAAATTTGAATTAATAACGATTATTAGTAAATCAACATCGCCTAGAAATATTAAATAATAAATGAAAATAAGACAGAAGTATAGAACATTGCTGAAAAAGTTACACATTACAAAGTAACAATAATTAGATATGTGCAATATCTGAGATAATGTTGAGAAACAAAATGAATTATAAAGGAAAAATTTAACTGAGACGGGAGGAAGATATTACCGCCACGGATTATTTTTTGGAAACAATTCGACGAGTTTTCTTGTTATCAACGTTCGACCCTGCAGAAAAACCTTTACCCCTCACCACTTCTTGTTGGCAGCTAGATTTTGATAAGCTTCTTGGGGAAGGCACATCAGTCGGGCTCTTTACAACTGCCAGTGAACTATCAACAGCACAAACAGAAGGCGAGCACACTGGAGACCATGCAGAAGCAAGATCATTAAACTCTTCTTCGGTGGAGATCTTACGAAGACTATTGTCAGGGAGCTTTATGTATATCCTTACATCGATAGTCCATACACCTTTCAGGCCAAAATGCTTGCGGGCCATCTTATGAATATTCTGGCACATTCTTGTAAGGAACTCACATACAGTAAAAGGTGTATTCTTTAACTTTGATTTGGACTTACAGACCTGTCTTTTAATGGTGTTCTGACGATATAGTAAGATCACAGAAATGAACTTAGTTTACAGCACTGCAACAGCTCTGCTCCGAGTACCACCATTGGCTCCCAGCCTATGATATCGTTGTAAAAATGAGCTGCTGACATGTGTGAGACATAGTTTATTTTGGATGAGTGAAGTTTAACTTATTATGTAAGTAGTACTTTAGGGCGGTGCAAGTAAGTTTTTAAATCTTCTTTATATAGATGTATCTATAAAATTAAAATCTTTTGGCACTTATAAACAAACTGATTATGGTAAATTATAATGTAAATATCACTTCAAAGTATTCAAAATTAAAATAATAAATCGCAGTTTATGAATCAGCTGTTACTTATTTCACACCTAGCCACAAAAAAAAATCGCGAACTTTACTCTTAAATCGCGGATACTTGCGACGGGCTTTTATCGAGGTTAATCTTAACCAGCAACGACACGACTACTTAACTGCGACGGGCGGGTAAGTAATATAAACTGTATTTCATTTTAGTGTTTAAGTAATTATATATTTATTCTCTATGTTATTTATAATTATTATTTATCTGAATAAGTCGCGGCCACACGAGTAGTTCGAGTGAGGAATATATAAAGTTTTAGTTACAGTGTTTGTATTTATTTCAATATCATTGTAATGTATGGTGTTAATGAGTCAATATTTTTATATATTTGTGAGATTTTTTTGAATATGCATGGTAACATAATCATATTATCTACCACCTAGAGTCCAGGGAACTTTTATATTTATAGGTATATTACGTACAAATATGAAAGTTCCCATAACTAAGTTTTATTAACAGTCACTTCACTTTACTTATTAATATTTTGTTTTTAATGATTTTTATCTTGTACATAGTATAATATAAATTAATGTGCTTATTTCATCTCGTTTAAATTCCCAAATACTTTGATATTTCAATAACTATGTATTTATTGCAATGCGCTCGTGTGTAAAATATCATATCTTTAATAACGCATTCGAACGCAGTGAGAGGTTAATAGTTAACTTCGTAATCTACGTTGAGTTCAAAATGCAACATATTAAGGTAATTAATTAAACCATGATATTTATGTCGCATCGCAATCATTAACCGGAACCCCAGGACGATGTACGCGGAACGCTAAACACGATAAAGGCGGCGCCTGCGTAATGAAAGCCCGTCAAAACAATTTAACAAAAAAAAATTAAAAACCGCGATGTTAGTAAAAATAATAAAACTAACTTTGTATTTGTTTTGTAGTGCAATTAATTTTTCACACATGGGTTAGTTTATTGTCACAAATCCTTGAAGAGAGATTTTATTGTTTTGGCAACTATACGATTTTTTTCCAACTATACGCTTTTTTGTGTTAAACAATAAAACATTGACGGCATCTTATGTGTTTATCTATTGATTTATAACTAATAGTATAAGTAAAACGAACCTATTTTTTTATGGGAAAGAGGGCAAACGAGGATTACCGCCATCCATATACATCTGGAACACCAGAGGAGCTGTAGTTGCATTGCCGGCCCTTAAAGATATTTGCGGAATGGGAGGGGAGTTGGGGAAGGGGCCTCCGGTTACCACACTCACCGAACGAAACGCAGAAGCAAGCACAAGATGCCTCTATTTCACGCCGGTATTCTGCGAGGCGGTGGTACTACCCAGGTCGTGCTGACCCATTCGAATTGGAGCAAAAACCGTAGCTTGACGCTATCACGCTCTACACGCCAAATGGTGAGCGTTGCGATAGTAAGGTGGGGAGGTTATATATTTAATGTCTTCTTTCCAACGGTCTCAAAATGGTCCTGTGAATGTGCCAGGGAACCCAAATCACTAATCATTTTTCGTTATTATGGTCTTTATAATGTTAATATCGTTTTATATTTACATTTTCCCTTTATTGTCTGATTATTACGATTATTAATATACTCTTTTATGTTTATTTTACATGTATACCTGCCTGCAGCTTCGTTCGTGCAAGACAATTCGCTGTGAATAAATGTTAAATGTCTCTGCAGAAATCCAGCACCACGGTTTGTCCGTAACACCCTGTGCTGAGTGGAGTCGATTTCGACTTCACAATACGTCGCATCACTTAACTTCTATATTTGTTGTTGTAACTTTCATATTCTTTATTTTTTTTAATTAAGTGGAACTTGATTGTACTGATGATGTCACGAATAATGTCTATGTCTCTATCTGTCTATTGATTTTTAGAACGCCACGCTGAGCAGACAGATCGGTAATTAGTGGTCGCTCTAGTTATGATGCTGAAAGCATCATTAATCTGTCTAATTTGGGCGCGGAATTTTCGGATATTTCAACCGGAATCAACCTGTACCAGAAAACACTAGTGAAACCACTGCTGTATTACACTATCATATAATATTGCAATATTCTAAAGAAAGATACAAATATTTATGTAGCACGTTAGAGATCAGGGTTTCCACATACGGATTTACCTTTTCCGGTATTTCTTGCTGACGGCGGCCTCCCGAGCTGCCTTATCTTTAGCCTTCCAAGACAGTAGTATCCCTCATACCTTTTACTGTCCACAATCCACAATTTTCCGTAAAACTTCCGACCCTTTCCTCTTTTCCCTTATTCTTTTTTCTCCGCCGATCCAATGTCTGCCGCGCCGAGGGATGCATGGCTACAGGCGAGTCTAGTAGAGAGCATGCCGATAGTCCTGGGACCAAGTAAACCCAGAACAAGGCTAACCCTATCCTGGCATGCGGGGCTCTGTCAGGACCGAACAATATTTCCCTAGCTACTCGTGGGAACACAATGATGCCTAAAAATAAAAACAAACTTAGGAATCAAAACGGCGGTGGTATTGCTCGCAACACGCCACGTCTCGTTCCCAACGGGCGCGAAAAGCGGATTTTTGACACTTTGCTTCCATGAATGTCAGAGGAGATAGAACGAGCAAATAGACGAAGTATGTCAGATTATGAGTGAAAGGAAGATTGATGTTCTGTGTGTAAATACGAAACGAAACAAAACGAAAGGGACGGGACCACACAAAACATGGAATCTACACAGAATATTGGTGTGGTGTATCCAGTAACAGCGTGGTTGACCAGGGTGTCGGCGTCATTCTGTCTGCGCGGATGGATACTGAATTTAAAGGCGTGAATTCTAGGCTCCTCTGGTTGAGGCTAAAGATTTGGCTTACCCGTATTTTTGTACTGTGCGTTTATGCGCCTACGAGCGTTGGTTCAAGCGGATCCACAATAGTAAAAAAGGAACGAGAGGAGTCTTGGCATAGTATGTGAGACATTATAAAGTTATGTAAAGGAAATTAAAGGGTTATAGAGGAGATTTAAATGAATGGGTGGGTGTAAAACGTGATGGATATGAAAATGTTCTTGGCAAATTTGGTGATGAAAGAGTGAATGAAAACGATAAAAGTTTGCTTGAAGTATGTTTGGAATGGAATCTTTTGTTGACAAACAGTATATTTGCTCACAAAAGAATTCATATCTATACAAGAGAAGAATTTGGTTCTAGATTTTCTAATTGTAGATGATGATTGAAGAGGCAAATTCTAGATACTCGGGTGCCTCACGGTACGAGAAGCATTGGTGAAACAGGTTGTTGGGAGAAGAAAAGAAGAGAATAAGGATAAAAACAAGCTCGATCAAATTCGATAGGCGCCTTTCTGATAACTTCCGTTCGAACATAAAAATGTTCTGAAATTCGATTAGATTAGCCCGAGGAAAGTCAACAATCTCAGAGCTTTCTAAAATTAGAAGTCAGGATAGTAATATTAATAAAGGAGAAGAATGTGTACTAAAGAAAGATGGAAGGAATATTTTGAAAGTCTATTTGAAAGATTTGAGACACCAGCAGATGCAAGAACGCCTCCTCAAGAAACAAATAACAGTGAATCAGACAGAGACATAAGTATGGATAAGATTATGAAAGCACTGAAGAGCAGGTCGAAATGCTGAGAGCTGGACAGGACGTGGTAGCTAGTCAGTTGTATCGCCTTTTCAACTTGTGTTGGACAATGGGCCTAGTACTAGGAGACTGATGCAAGGCTGTAATCGTACCACTGTACAAAGGAAAAGGGTCGCAACAAGATTGTAAAATTTACCGAGGTATTAGCCTACGCCTTGGGGGAGGCCTATGATCAGCAGTGGACTTCTGACAGGCTGAAATGATGATGATTAGCCTACTCAGTGACGTCGGCAAGTTGTATGCTAAAGTTTTGATTGAGTCATGGATGAAACTGATGAAAATATATGGGATGTACAAGCAGGATGACGAAAGGGGATGGGATGCTCGGATCAGGTATTCTGAGAATACCTGATCATTATGCTCCCTATTGCGCTTTTATAGATTTGAACAAGGCCTAAGACAAAGTGGTGAGGGATGAATTGTGATCGGCACTATCTCTGCATCGAGTGAGCAGTGATCTGAAACGAGCACTGAAATCCCTATATGAGGGTTCCAGAGCTTGTATTCGAATAAACGGGGCGTACACGGACTGGTTTGATATTCATACAGGTGTCAGACAGGGCTGTGTAGTATCCCCATGGCTGTATAATTTATTCATGATTATTTGTTTAACAGATTTGATGGAGAGTGATTGTGGACTAAGAATGAGTTGCTTGTTAAATGTTTACTCTACGCCGATGATCAAATCATAATTGCGTTATCGGCTGCAGGCAATGGTGACAATAATGAATGGGGCACTGGAAAGAAAGGGAATGAAAGTAAACGTTAATAAGACAAAGGTTATGGTGTTTGAAAGAGAGGAGAAGATGACGGAAGTATGTATCAAGATTAGGGAAGATAGTTTAGAGCAAATGAATGAGTTTGTTTACCTGGGAACAATGTTTACGAGAGATAGAAGGTACAAATGTGACATTGAAAGGAGACCCATGGCAGGTAATATGGTGAATGGGGCATTGCATACATATATAAACAGCCAGGGGATATCTCACAAAGCTCGTTTGGCTGTGCATAGAGGGGTATTAGAACCAACAATAACATATGGAAGCAAAAGCTGGGTATGGCAGAAGAGGCATGACAAATGAGAGCGTTAAGAACTATGATCTTCCGAAATAATGTGATTAGAGAGCGTTGTGGCGTGAAAAACGATGTTGAATTGAGAAAGGGATGCTGAGCTGGTTTGAAAATGTGGAGAGGATGAATGAAACTAGGTTATCGAAACAAATATATGAGGCAAGTGTAAATGGTAGAGTCGGGAGAGAAAGACCTAGGCGAACATTTCACGATCAAATCGGAGATGTTCTGGAAAAAGGCCAGGTCAAGAGTACTCTAAAACAACAAGCATGCAAGCGAAGATTGATGAAAGTGGAAGAAGCGAAAGACGTATGTCAGGACCGAAGAAGATTGTCTATGCCTACCCCGTTGGGAACAAGGCGTGAATATATACATACATACATACATACGTTAGAGATCAAAAGGAGGAAACTTTGTAAACACGTCATAACAGAGTGTACAATGAAATTCACCAACTGCACCTCGAAATAAACCACATCGTCTTACTGTTATTCTTGCGGTAAAGAACATAAATTAAGGCACTTTCTGTGTCTGATGGTTCTCAACATATTCGGTAAACGTAAATATTTATTTTCAAGTTGCCAAGTGTGCTCTCGTTTCAATTATTTCCGACGATATTAGTGGTTAAAGTAGGAAATTGCCGTTTTGTACTGAATATTATTTCATACATCTTTTTTTTTCTAAGAAAATACTTATTTAGTTATATGAAGTATGAGTCTCATTATCTATACATATATATATATATGCCATCTTGAGGGAAGATGATTTATGCTTTTGAGATAGAACTCTGTGGATCTGTCACTCTCACTCTGTATAAAGTCTACATAGGCATTTTGTATCGCTTCATGTGAAAAATATATGTAATAGAGAATCTACTTTTCGTCACGTGTCTCAATTCTGTCCAAAATCCTGTAATTTCTGTACCTACTCATCAAAGCAAGGCTAACTTCAAAGCGTGCTCCTTTATGTACGCACATCAGTTAATTCAAGAGGCACTTATTTCTGGAGTATTTTTTTTATTTTAACAATTTGTTGCAAATGAGACAATATTGTGAGTAAAATAACGTATACCATAACGATAATTCCTTGGTTGGAACACGTATACCCAAATTAGTCTAATTTTTGAGGTCTCCAAGTTTAAATCATATACTGAATGTTTAAAACAATTGTTAGTCAAAAAATAAAATGTAATGAAGTTTTTGAATTTAGAATATACTACTTTTTGTATAAAAAAATTTCTAGAATCTCACACCTTAAATTCATTGGCTATTATACCCTAGTCTATAACCTAATCTTACTAATGCCACTTTCAAACATAAAATTTTTTATTTTTAAATAGGGCCAGTTTTTCCGGATATTACGCCAGATACTCATTATCTTTAAATATTGGTATAGATAATATTATAAATTAACAATTTATACACCTCACATACAAACATGCGCGCGCACGTGCATTCTCAGACTATGTCCTCCATATTGATCCATGGAGCTTTAGGTACTTAGAACAGTCAATGTTTATAATGCTTGTTGGATATTATGCCTTTGATAATAATGTAACGTAGTTATGGCTTGTGGGTTTACGTACGAAATTTATTCTTATAAAAAAAAAAACGTATTTCGAAATTTACAAAATTAAATAAAAATTTGATAATAATGTATACCTTGAGTGAATTCTGAATGTATCAGAAGCTATCGCATGCTTCGTTCCCACTCTGATGCGTCTGCGTCTTAAATAATCAAAATTTGATGCTTACATGTATGTTTGTCTGTTAATTATTGGTGACACGATCGAAATGGCCTTATATTTTTTTACCTAATTTTGACATGAGAAATTGCTACTCTGTATGTTAAATCGAGCGTAAACTTGATCTAAGCTAATATAATTAACGAACATTGTCAAATTCCCTTTCAAAGAGCCACGTTTTGTAACGAGTTGTTTTACGGTCTACGCCAACATTCAAATGCAAAAGTAATAAAAAATTATTTAATAAATTATTTTAGTTCAAATATTAACGAAGCCGTTGCTTAATAATAAAATTTGTTGTTTGTTATTCACTAAATAAGATTCTGTCTGCAAAACATCCGGCTTGAAGGACCATTTTCCAGTCGCTGAACAGAATGCTTGTTGGATATTATATTTGTCCTTTGATTGTCTGTCTTGATTTATAGTGTAATTATTGTTCGAGGATTTGCAAATGAAATTGATTCCTAAACTGATGATAAAACGAATTTCATAGAATTAAAAATAATGTCAAAAATGTAATAACAATGTACGCCTTGAGGCCTTGCGTCTGAGTTAATACTGAATGTACTGGAAACCACCAGCCGCTTCGTCTTCATTCTAGTGCGTCAGACAAAAATTTTTGTCTATAAATTTTTTTTCTTTTTTCATGTTTTTATTTTTGGTTAAATTAATTTATGTTTTCTGAACAGTCATTGTAATAATTATTATATATATTACCCCTGTGCGATAACGTAAATCGTAAACTATATACAATGTTAATGAATGATTTGCATAACATAATCTGTAATGTGAAGTCGTTCTGTGAAATGATTTACAATTATCTGTTTAAGTGCAATAGGTATAACAAGAACACGCTTTGCGACATTTGGCTTTGATGTTCCTTAGTTCATAAGCTATTTATTAAAATCGATTGATACTCTACGACAGATATAATTATTATGATAATGTTCATCACAGAGAAACATTTTTTTAAAATGTCACATACAATACATACAACACATGGTACTATACCATTTGGCATTCATACTACTTCGATTTCGTAAAGGAATTGATGCCATAAACGCCACCAAAGTGAAAAAACTTTAGCGGTCAAATCTTCTATGCGCTTCTCGATCGTTTTACTTTGGTAGGCGTTGGTTCATTTTCAAACCGCCAAACCGTCCAATGGCGCTTCGTTCTTGGATCGTACTGATAAATCTAAGATACGTCACCTAGAATAATGTCGTAAACAGGTCGAGTCGAGACTCTTTCTTTAATTTCACACGGGCCTGCTTCTGGGTATCCGTGAGCTTTTTTATGGTAAGGGGAGCAAACGTGCTAGCGGTTCACCTGATGCCTGAAAGGAGCATGTGATTACCGTCGCCCACGTATATCTGCAACACCAGAGCTGGAGGTGCATTGCCGGCCATATTCTCTTCAATTAAACTCTTCACTGCTAGCACGTTTCCTTGCGTAAAAGTCGTTAAAATGCGAACACTTATTTATCTCTCAAAGTAAATATGTCGACCGTGTTGAAATTTATTTTACCAGCGGTACACAGTTGCCTTAGAGCCAGGCCAAACAAAGGCCTTTATCCTGAAACGTCATTTAAAGTCTTAACGATTCGTCCGATTTTAGGCGACATTTGAAATCGTAAAACAACATCGCAAATATACCTACTTACGGCACAATAATCTATCCTGCGCAGGTGCCAACTTCGGGCTATTAACCAAAAAAGAGTACCTGATTTACGACATGTCGCGAAGATGGGCGAATCTCCATTTTCAAGTAAAGGGGTTTCTTTTCCTTGTGTGTTTTTAAAAATAATAATCACTTATAAATTTGTTTTTTTCGTACAATAATAATGCGCACAAGATACGCTTTTATTGCAATCAGTTCCTTGTTTAAAGATGTTATGTTACATTTGACCTAATACTAGTGAAGGACCATTGGGATTACCATATTGGAAATCGAATATGCAGCCTCATTGACGTCCACCTTTACTAGTGACGTTCCATTTCCAAATGCGAGTATACTTGCCATTGTAATTTCGATTTTTATTAGTGCTATAGCAACATACAATACATGGTGGGAATTATGAATTTATCTGCACATAAAGACTATCGTTTTTTTTTCCGTTAACTTAGACATTTTAGGTATGATATTTGTTATCACTTAGTCAACATGGGTGAGGTTATTTATTCAAATACTACGATTCCCAGAGACAACTAAGGTACAGTAATACAGTTGTCTAACTATTTCAGCTCTATGCGACACTATAACTTTGGTTATATAGTCGCAAGTTTACAATCAAGAACAGAGGCACTTTTTTTTATCAAGAAAACACATTATTTGCTAAGCATTTGTAAGTCAGTTTTCTTTATTTATTCCAGAATGTTCTAATGTATTAAAGTGGTTGTTTCTAATTCAACTTTTTTGTAGTAAGGTAGTTTTTGTTTAAGTGTTAAATTGTTATTGTATTAAGTAAAGTATTAAAGAAATCATTAATTATGTCTAAAAGGCTATTATTTTGAGCCAATAGCATTATAGCCAGAAGTAGTCAACTGTTATAGTGCCGTAACTATTAGCGAAAACATAAAGTAACATAGTCTTCTTAACTTTCCCAAAGACATCCTGGAAGTTCATGATTCCTTTCTTTATCTGTATTCGTTCTCTATCATTAATAAACAATTAATCTTATTATTATATTTCTATGAAAGTGTACATTTATATTCGTCACATGTGATTTACATTTAACAATTATTTAATTATTTAATTTTATACCCATACCAAGTTTAAATATATCAAAGTTATTTTCATAGTTAGCACATGCCTTTTAATTCACTCCATCATGCGGGGTCGAGTGGCACAGAATGCCACGAGGCATTATGTCCGCCCATTGTGTTGCCCATCCACTCTTAACATAACATCAAAACCTGTGCATAGCATCAAAACGAGACACACAGCTTACACACAGTCAGCTTATTAATCGTAGATAAGCTTACGAGTATTTGCTATAAGTTGACTTCTATGATAATCAAAGCCAAATTCCGCCTGCCATATAGTTACAGTCTTTTATTGCATGACATGAGTAAATAACAAATGTAATTTTCCACATGAACCCTTAAATATCTAAGTATTTTGAAATTTTAACGAGATTAATTAAGTACAATCACATAAACAAGAAAAAAGTATACATATAATATTATCTACAAGATATATATAAATCATTAAAATATTAAAACAAAACACTAATAAGTAGTCGACGAATAGATATCGGACGTAGTGAAGTAACTTCTTTTAGCACACACAAAAATAATATCAACCGTCCGCTCAAACAAACCATAAAAATTATACAGTGGCATTATGCCGCTTTGATAGAATTGTCACAAAATGCATGCATTTATATTTCAATTATAGACAGACTGTCCAATATGTTAGGTAAGTAACATAGCGACCACACATGCATTCTAATACCAACCAGGAATACGTAAAGAGTTTATCGTTTTTAATTCATATAGCCACTTTAAACATGAAGCGAACTCTTGGAATCCGATGCTGCTTTTCCAATCAACGCTCCTTCTGTGTAGGTTTTGTAATGTTATTTTACTTTTGATAATAAATGGAGATAAGAAACCGCGAATATCATAAATCGACATAATAATACGCATTTTTGCTCTCGATGTAGGTTCGACGACATTTAAAATTTCCGGAGGTATCCGACCATAATCTGCGCGCGAGTGCGTTCGGTGGCTCGCTCTCCAAAACCTCTTTGCTGTTACTAGACCAACCTCTAATTACGAACGCATCTTTATGTATCGATGTTATATAAAGAGGGAAAAAGTTGCACTAAATATTAAACTTTTCATGTCACATATTTTAATGCGTCTTTCAGGTTGCTCTTGACTTAAAAATCTAAGTACCATTTGATACTCGGCGCAAATTTTCTTCTTGAAAACATTTCCTTAGTCCTCGGTCGACCGAGCTATTTCTTGTGACATCGTCGGTCGGGCGGGATCTTTGAAAGCCTTGATTACAAAAACCTACATTTCGTAGATTTAGCTGCATTTTTTGTTTGTTTTGGGGTTTACTTATTGACGGGAAAGATATATAATGAGAATAAATTATACTAATGTAAATAGCCACTTAATCTATTTATTTTTGCGACAAACATTTAAAAAAAATAGGGATATATTAAAATAAACACACGTTTTGCAACTTTGGCATAAAGAGTATGATAAAAATAGTAAAACAGAAGTATTCTTTGTACTTTAGAAAATATCAATTTAAGGCTTTATTAACCTATAAATCAAATAGAACCGATAGGAAAATAAAATCACTATATAAAAATCACTCCACATTTTGTCTCTTCGAACATTTGATGCTTCAAATTGAACAGACTCAAAATTGATGCTACATCACTGGGACATGACTACATGAAATGCATATGATCGAATATTTTCCGTCGGGGTTTCCTGGACAATGAACAAATTTTATGGTTGCAGTTCATCCAGGGGACATCCTTGCAAATTATTATTATATTAATGTCAGTGATGCGCTTTGTGTGCTATTGGAGTATTCGTGTAGTGTTGGAGTATTTCAAGTTGCAATAGTAAAGGAATAAGGTGCAAGTTTGAGAAACTGGTTTCGGCATATGCTACATTTCTAAAATATCTCTGATTGGAGCCAGTTTATCAAAATGAATAATTTCTTGGCTTGTAATAATGCTACCAAATCTCAAACAGAGCAAAAGGTATCGGAGTCTTTGAAGTAATATGACCACCCAAATATCTACACCAGTTCCATCAGCCGAGAAGGCGTCTTCACTTTTCACATGATGTGACTTTTTTTTGGACAATCAGGTATAAGAAGAGCAACAGTTATCTTTGGTACGTTAGTTGATCAAAGGCGTATAAAAAGGTTTTTTTTATTGAAAAGGGGGCCAACAAGCAAACAGTTCACCTAATGGTAAGTGATTACCGTCGCCCACGCATATCTGCAACTCCAAAGGAGCTGCAGTTGTTGACAGCATGAGATTATTCCTCTAGTAATATACTACAGGTAAGAAGGTTACGTGTTCGGACGCATGTGTTCTTTGACAGCTCGCGTTCAAAACAAACATTTTTTTCTTCTCAGGCTGGGTGTTCAAAGTGAGCCGTGCGTGCATCGCTAGATGCCTAGATAACTTTTAGGAAGCTTCTTTGTGATATAAGTTTCAAAACCCAAACAATACTTCGTAATAATTTGTCCTACGTCGGTGTCAGTATGTATAGATTGCGCGTGTCGCCTACACGTAGCAATACCGTATTCCGATCGTATAATACACAAATGTAGGACTACATACAAGTATAGCCACATACTACCACTGGAGTTTGGTTTCATCAAAACACTTTAATTAGAACTTTATATTCCTCACACAAAATACTTGCAAATTAAAAGCATTGTCGCATGCACGTCACGTAATTTATTCACACCGACAGGATCCCCCATAATCAACTTCTATAATTCAGAATATGTATGCAGTACTGACAATACTATGAAGGCACTAAAATAGTGCTTAGTGCACCAGCCACATAATTAAATTCTTAAATGTGGCGTATTGCAGTTACTAGATCTGGAAAAAGGTATGGAGAATCCATTGTAGCTGTATTATAGGACTAAAACTGGGTCGGCTCCACCGGAGAAAGATCAGTCTTACAAAATACCAACGTAAAATATGGTCATAATGTGAGCGATTGAACACTAGTAATGGAGATGCGACAAAAAATGGTATACCACCCCGGTGTCAGAAGGAGTATAACATGCTTTTCTACAATTGCATTCACTTGCGTGTGGTGTATCCTGCGAGCCAGCCCGCACTGCGTACATCAACTTGCTTACACAGTAAAGTAAATATGGACAAACATTAAAGGAAATGAGCGTTTTGGCTTTTTCTGGCGCTTTCTTGTAGAGGCCTATGTTGACAAAGACAAAGAAAATAGGCATTTGTGTGTGTGTGTGTGTGTACCTTATAAGTTTTAGTCTTACGGCCTATTATCACCAAAGCTTGTTTGCAACAACGTGACTACAGTTGAGCCTGTCACCGACAGGCCATCGACACTGACTAGCTCGAGCCCTCCACAAAGGGATCGAACACGGGTCACACATTGGAGCATCGTAAAGAGTATTCCGTTTTTTTCTCCGAATTTCTATAATTCGGCATTAAGCATAGTGCACAGGCACCAAGATTAGGGGAAGAACGCCCTCGGCATGTATAGAACTCAAATCCACTGTAGCCAATTCTTTGCAAGCGTGTATTATGTTTTAGATATTGTTTTTTTACTTACTTTTCGTTTTAATATTTATCATGTAAGTCATTTCATTTCATAATTTGAAACAAAGTCCTTAATTTTATCCTTACAAGAATAATAAATAATAATCAGATATTTTTAAATTTTTTACTGTATGTTTTATGGGCACCTTTCATTCACAATTTGGCCAGACGTGGATGTGCCATCGATAAACGTTAACGATTAAGCAATATGGCGTCTCCTTGTTGGCCATTTCATGAAAAGTCCAAACATTTAATGATGTGGGTATTTCTACAATCGGGACACGACATGTTAATGGATAACATATTGTATTTCAAAATACTAACACCGAAATATACCAGTATTCGTATCGACATAATTGGGATAAGTGCTCAGTAACTATGCACTGGATGTTCGTGTAAGTTTTATCCTGAAATAACCACCAATCGCAATAGAGCTTGAAATCATAGTATTTAATGGTTACAGACGAGACATATGTTAGTAATGTGCCTACGATTTTCTTTTGTTTCCAGGCCTAGGTTACCAGTTAGGTCCCCTTCCTACATTGAAGATGAATAATTACCATTCTTTGTATCAATGACTACAGGACTTTTTCATTAAAATTTTACCGTATAAAGGAATACGATGATATTCTTTTCTCCACATTAATTAAGTATTATACTAATAAAGTATGCATAAAAATATGGAAAAGCACAGAGAGACTATTTTTTCGATTGAATGAAAGCGATAATTAATTTTAACGCAATATTGACAGTTTGCGGTAATGTTTAATCTATGGCAATACTGATAAATATTATGACGCACAGTGTACAACAAAAGTAACTGCTCAAGCGTCTGACTTCGCATATCGAACTTGTGAGCTGATGCTATATGATGTTAATTTCTTACAATATTTTAATGTGAAAATTCATAAACAAAGAAATTGAATTTTATGTTAGCGAAAATTAAAATCTGTCCGTAAGTTATTTTATTTTGTTTTTGTTGTTTAGACCTCATCCCATTCGGTGGGTGTCTACCGATTTAAATCTAATAACCTATCGCATACTCTGGGTATCGTATAAGTCGACTAAGTAAACTAAGTAGATTGCTTTTAATAATACTTAAATTACCATAAACATGCTATTAAACTTTCGTGTGATGGCGATGCAAGGAAATCTCCCAAACCTCCTTCCTCCTCCTCCCAAAGGATTGGGTATCGTAAGAGTTGACTAGCGAAATATCATGGCCAATGCCTTGAATGTCTCATGGTGTCCGACAGATGGCGGGTTAATCATATCAATAACGTCTAAGATATGAACGCTAACCCGCCTACCAAGTGTTGACAAGTGGTCCTATCTATGTGCAGAGAACTACCAACAGCCCAATTAAAAAGAAGAAAAAATTGCTTGATATTTCAAGGAAAAGTAAATAACGAATTTTAAACACCTCACTGCTTTATATTATCTTTACTATTTTTTGAGAGAGTATAACTGAGGTTCATTTGTCCCGAATTTTTTTATTATAATTCTAGATACTTACAAGTTTTCTTGCAATGTTTCTAAACAAGTGTGTTTTTCAATTTATAGACTGGGATTAAGCTCGTACAAGGATATTTTAGTAAAACTTCTGGCGGTCGTACTTGTGGAGGGAGGAACTGTGGTGCTCTTCTTCGTATTTTATTATTTTTTGCATGGGGAATTGAGCAAAATAACAATTTTCTAACATATTTAAAATAATAAATTTCCGCAAAGTAACGCCTGATTCTATTAACTATCTTAAATTGTGAACATTTATGCGGTTATGTGATTTACATCACATCCTAACAAAGGAATTGAAATACGCTATTATCCCTTCTCGTGTCGTAACAACTTATTTCAACGTAAACTTATTCGTATAGTATGGTGTTTTTCTTTTAACCAATCCTTGCAGCGTCCAATCGGTTCTATATATTCTTTAAATAAAGAATTTACAAGAGCTCAAATTGGAGCGAAAAATTACATATATACTGGCAGAATAACATGAAAAAAAAGTAAATTAAATAATTTAATTTCACACAATTTAAAATGTAGTTTTAATATTAATATATTGTTTCGACAGCTCGCGATCGTCGGTTGCGAATACATTTCCCAAACGGACAAATATTTGTACGGACTGCAAAAAGTTATTCCCGGGTATTTTTAAAAAAAAAAAACAAACTATCTCTTCAGAGTATTGTAAAGTCCATCAAATACCTTATCTTTATTCTTGCTCCTATCAGTAAAAGTTTCTTATCAGTAATTCTCCATAAGAGAAAAAATTATGGACAGATGAATGAACGAAAAAAATAGCGTTGGACAGAATGAAAGTGCGACAAATCGTATATTGATAATTTATATGTTATGTTAATATTTCAGGGTTTTTACGCGTTGAGTGTAATGACGACTGAGATAGCAACACTTATCCAGTACTTAGAAGAACTAAAAAATGCTGAATATACATCTCTAGACGTTACACGACAATTCAATATAAAAGCGGAAGCCCTACTGTATTTAATATTTGACATAGGTAATCAAACTACTAAATTGAATTGTTCTGAAAAAGAAAAAATTGGTACTTTATTGTCGAAGGCTATTAAACCTATTCAAATAAACATCGAACGCGCTGGGTGTCTATATAGAAAAAAGTTAGATACTTCCATTTTAATAAAGAGATCTTCGCTGCAGTTTTTAATAAACGAATATGGAAATTTTCCTGTTGGACCAAACACTCTTGCGCATGAGCTGAATAAGGCAAATTTAAATGAGACTATCACAATCCTAGACGAGATTATCAATAAATTGCGTTACGTAAGTGACCCTGACGAGCCTGACTCCGATTCAGAGATACCTGACGTACCAACATCTCACACTTGGTGGTGGAAAAGAAAATTATAAAGTACTTTTTAGAAAGAATCAAAAATGTTTCAAAGTGCTTTGAATTTAGTTAATGGGGTTCCAATATTGGGTCATGCAAAAAGTATCATACATTTTGCCACGGGAGATATTGAGGAAGGGAATAAAGCATTATATGAATCTTCAAGATCAACACTTGTATTGGGTGGAGGTGTTATAGGAGCTATTGGAGGGCCAGCCGGAGCAATTGCAGGTGCTACTGGTGCTGGTTTAGTAACTGATGCCATGTGTTCTATTGTAACTCAAGAGCCCCATGGTGTCATTGATGGTTTTAGAGATGTAGGTAACGATCTTAAACGGGGAAAACTTCCTGTTGGGTCAGTCCTAAAAACCGGTATATTGGCAGCCTCTGACGCAGCTTGTGGATTAGGAGCGGGTGGAATATCTGTAGGTATAAAGTCAGCAGCAAAAACTGCAACAAAGAAAATAATCGTCACTGAAATATCTTCAAATACACTCCTGGCTACCGGTATGTATAGTCGATGTGTATTCGGTGCACGATCCGGAAATGAACCAAGACAATTCCGTAGTTCTAGCGGTAATAACAGTAGTAGCAGTAACTCCAATAACAAAGCATCCGAAAGTAAAAGCACAAAAAGTACAGAAACAAAACCAAAGAAAGATAATAATAAAAACTCTTCGTCAAATGGATCTAATGGTTCCGGCTCAGACCCACCAAAAGACAACAAAAATAATAAAAATCAACACACAACTACTGAACTAGAACCACCAGAGTTGACGCTACTACGATCTATGTTTAAAATGGTGGCATTAAATAAAATTCCACTTGGTAAACTGGCAAAACATATCTTTGAAAATCTTACTCCTAAGCAAATAGAATCTTTGGTATCCCTTATTAAAGAACTACAAAATACTGGTTATTTCGAAGTAATAATTCAAACGATTGAATTTGTATGTCAAAATATTGACCCTGATGAAGTTACTTTTCCAAATTTTCTTAGTCTAGCTGAATTTGTTTCTGTATATGTTTGCGAATTAATGGGAGACGTATATTCCTGGTTCCGAGGATCGGGCCAAATCAAAAAGGCAAATTCATATAGTGATCGTAAGCAAGAAGTAGCGGAAGAATTATTTAAGCATTGCTGCAATAATATTGTGAAAGTAATTAAGTCTCTACAGAAACAAATAGAAAAATATTCTTTTTCGAGATATTTCAGAGACATTTATTCTGCGCTTTACCATTACTATAAACATAGACTCGTACCTAAGACACTTCAAGAAATTGAAGTTGAGCAATATTTTAAGTTAGTTGAATCTTTGATGAAAAGAGTAGAATCTTTGCCTCAATATAAACAACTGACTAACCCACGCCACCCCAGAACACGGTTAATATTTGATAGATATTACAGCAATGTTTCAAGGAGGGCTAGAATAGTAATAAAATGTTATGATGGTAAAATAATTATATGTTCATGTTTTATTAGAGACAAGTATAACAAAAATGATAAAGATGGAGACGAAGAGGTAGTGGAATAAAACATTAGTGCGTAATTTTTGATAATATTTTCTAGTATATATTTTAAATATTTCTCAGCCAAGCTATTAAACTACATTTACCATTATATCGTATCATTAATTTCTATACTCTGTTATTTTAAGTCGGTGCTAATATAATAAATTCTTTTTAAAGATACTTTGTCACATTTCGGTACAGTATATTATTCAGGGAAAGAGTACCCAATTGTCAACCATTAACAACTCTGCTCGTTGATACAGATGGAAGTAACGGCACCCTAGCCTACCACATTTTGGATTACAGGCGTAAACTGTTATACTGTTGTAGTATCCGAAGAAATCACCAGAACCCTGTTTGTCCGCCAGGTATTTGCATTGGAGGTTATGGTGATATGTTTTCTCTGTTAAGGCCTCCTGATTTATAATCCTTTAGTAAAAAAAAGTGGATTCGTCGTCAGATGTACTTTGATTGTAAACTCACAAATTTAGTGGGGTCTCCATATAGCAAATTAACTCACTTTAGCTGCTTATGATGTTAGAAAAATACGTCAACTAACGTAATAAATCCACTGTCCGTGCAGTTTATTTTACTTAATTCCTCAGGATAATGTCTTATAGTATATTTCAGAAAAGATAGGTGTGTTGTGTTATTGATAATTTGCTCACTCGTAATTATTTAAATAATTCCCCAAGCGAATTACGGAGAGAGAATTGTCATTTTAACGTTTCACTGCCAATACACTTAAGAAATTTTAGTTCAGTTGTATTTTTTTAAATATAAAATTTGCTGTTAACGTGGCACATACACTACCTAAATACCAAATTTCATGTAAACTATGTTTTGTTTTGCGTGAAACGCGAACACAGACTGATACGTACACACGAAAGATGTAAAAATCTCTGATTTGGCTTCAGTATCACTCCTGCATCTATTTTCCTCGAAAGTATTAGAATTACCGAAACCAAACTTTGTGCGTGGTAGAGTCAAGCGGAGGTTATCGCTGCAGCTTTAATGGGTCGTTTCGACCGGGTTACCACGGCCTCGCAGAATACGGCCGGCGTGAATCTTGGGCTTCTGCGTTTCGTTCGGTGAATGAGGTAACCGGAGGCTCTCTCCCCCCCCCCCCTCCCTCCCTTCCCTTCTCCAAAATATTATTAAAGTTCGGCATTACGATCTTATGGTGTTCCAGATGTACGTGGGCGTACCACCATGTGACGGCTCGATTGCTAGTTTGCCCCATTACACATTGAAAAAAGTGTTATATATATATGACGTAGTCATTTTAAAGGTTTTAGTTAAGAAAATCGACGATCCCGTTTTTCGAATAACTTTCTTTTTTTACGACTTCAGGAATTCCAAGATTGGATCCTCCCAAACCTTGTTTTGTAAAGTATTCAACAAACGCCAGTTGATTTTTAGTAGAATTTATTCGCATGATTGCTTTACGAGTACTTGGCCCTTTGAGATATTTTATTCTTTCATGTACTTATGTATTAAGTAGC
The DNA here is from genome assembly GCA_029286595.1 of Bhutanitis thaidina. Lineage (NCBI taxonomy): Eukaryota > Metazoa > Arthropoda > Insecta > Lepidoptera > Papilionidae > Bhutanitis > Bhutanitis thaidina. The sequence goes on along the minus strand of JAGSMS010000009.1, from coordinate 5,306,782 downwards.
AAAAATCCTCTTTTTATTATAATACTTGATCATCGGAATGGCCTAGCTCACAGTTGGGCAAAGACCTCTCTCAAGTAAAATGTATTTACAATCGTCACAATGCTTGGGCATGGTGACGATTGTGAAGGTAAACAAGGGGTAAATTATATGCTCTAAATCGAAGCTCACACATAGAAAAGTAATGGTAATTGTTTGGTGGTCACTTCATAGTGTAATTCACTATAGTTTTTTGAGATCCGGTCCATAAATAATATTAGATGTCTACTGTAGAGAACTACGAACCACTCCGAGAAACTACCCCGACTCGTCAGTCAATATTCGTCATTATTCCTCCATGATGACGCAAGACCTCACTCTGCTCGTCAGACCGTTTTAATAAAGAACACCTGTACTATTCGCGGAAATACAAAAAATAATTATGAAGACCTGTTGTTAGAAAACGTACATCATTCGCTCGCCAGACGTTGATAATTTCCTGCATGGAAAAAGTTTTGTTCTCAGGAAGCGGTATATGATACCTTCATATCATAGCAAAGCAAAAACATAAATGATCTTCCTTCGAGAAGGCAGAAATGAATAGATAATGAGGGTAAATACTTCCATTAAAAGAAATATATTCTTTCTTAAAAAGATAGGTGTTTGAATTTTTCAATATAAAACGGCAATTTAATAGTTTAACCCCCTAATGTAATAAGTATAACATATCGTACGATCACACACGTCACCAAGTCCCAAACTAGCATTTCCTGTATTGTCGTAACTGGATGGATATATATGGACATAAACATACACTGCGATGGTCACATATACATATATAACTAGGGTACAAAAAATTTAATTCATTGTAACGCCTAGCTTTATTTAAGAGCAATAACACATTATTTACTCCATACAATGAAGTTACAAACTTAACCTTTAAAATTAAACACCAATTCTAGCAAAGTATTATAAACTATAACTAAATAAATAAAAATTCCATCTGTTTGAAATTTTACTTTTAGCCCGCCGAGCACGCACGTCTGTCGTCGCCGCTAGGTGTAAGCTATCATTTATTTTGAAGACGGAATGGACAAGTCAAGCCGTGTCATAAGTAATTTTTGTTTATATAATCACATCCTCTGTTTGCAACATCTTGACACGATATGAGCTAGCTGCACGTGTGTAATCAACGGCTGGTTAGTAAGTTTGCGATTCACTTACGATAGACGAACGAGCTCTGAAATGGCGATTTCAAAGTTCGCGTACTTATTCATACTTATTCGCGCGTCTATCACTCGTAATAATAAACCTACATATTATTTGCAGTACCTGCAACTATAGACCTACCAGGATCTGGTGGCAAAAAAGTTTAAAAAATAGCGATTTTCATATGGCAACAAAAAAAAATGTCATCTGTTAACTGAAATTTCGAGGAATTGTTTTTGGTTTGGCTTCAAATTTCCTTTAAAAAGTGGTGAAACTGTCGAAGAAACCTCTTCGATCGCAAGCAAGAAATATTGTTTTCAATGTTTATCAAAGAATACTTGATGAACAAGGTGCAGAACAAACACAATCATCGATATTGAGCTATGTGCAAGCGTTGACTGGTTAGTAGGAATGACACGTCTAGATACTTTGGTTTATTGCATTTTTCGTGTGTATTATATTATTTATAGTAAACTTTGGTTTATTTCAGGGGTTTCTATTACTACCATAAGACGAATTGTTGCTGAAGGCAGATCTAACAGAGGCGTATTTAGTACGCCCGGTAAAAAGGGAAAGGTGGCAAAAAAAAATAAACTTGGATAGTTTTGATTTAGTATTGATCAGTAACAAGATAAATGAGTTTTACACTGTATGAAAAGAAATACGCACTGTCATGAAATTGCTACAAATTCTTCGGGGGGAAATCAATTTCAATGGAGGAAGTGAATCATTAAGGTAACAAAAATGTATTTCATTTTCTTTCAGTTTAAATTATAATCTAAAAAGATAGTAATCTAAAATAACAATTTTATTTTGTCTTCAGACTTATTTTGAAAGACATCGGATTCGAATTCGTGAAGTGCCGATCAAAAAGGACTATTTTAATGGAGCGACATGACATAAAGATACACAGATTCAAGTATTTGGAGCGTATGCAAAAGAATCAAGAAGCCGATGATAAGCTAGATGTGGTTTATTTAGATGAAACCTACATACACGGTTCATGTTCAGTGAACAAATAGTCAAAAAAAAATATGGCAAAATAGTCTGAACCTAAATATCAGATAGATGAGATTTTAAAATCACACGGCCCCGAAGTCTTGAGACTCCCACCATATCATTGTACGTTAAACCCCATAGAATTAATCTGGGGAATAATGAAACAAAAAGTTGCGGGTAAAAACGTCAATAGACCTGCAAGTGATATAAAATCTTTAACAGAAGAAGCTTTCTCTCAAATAGGGATCGATGAATGGCGAAAATCTTGTGAACATGTTATAAAAATTGAAAATCAGTTCATAGAACAAGATCGATGAATTAATATGCAGGAGGAAAGGTTTATCTTATCATAAATACTGCTTCTTCCTCGTTTTCCTCTTCCGATGAAGACTTTTTTATGGATGTGCAGTATTTGGAACCATTTTCAAGTTATTATATTATATGTATAGCCTTTAATTAATCAATAAACTCATGAACAGAGTAATTGGAGTTTTCATCTAAATATCGAACCCCACATTCGCCACAGTAAGATTTTCAAAAATTATCCTTGATCATTGGATACATTTTCATATTTGCATGTATCACACACAGAATCAGCCACTATAAGGAAAAAAAGTATCAAAACGTTTTACTCCAATTTCCCCAGTATTGCTAGCGTCAATTTCTTTTTCCCATTTTTGCCATCAGATCCTGGTAGACATATATATACCGATACAGAGTAACGAGACGAAACAGAGGTGATATGTAATTACAGGAAGTGTAAGTTCCGCCAACTTTAGGAATGTGATGACCTTAAGAACTTGCATAGATATCCAATTAGTTTTTTTTTATAGAAGAAGGGGCAAAAAATCATGCATCTCACCTGATGGTAAGGGATCACCGACGCGCTGCCGGTTTATGAAACATAAGTAGAATGTCAACATTAGCGTGACAAAAAAATGAGTGTTCACAATCGTAAGCGGGGGTCCACCAAAATTTATTTGCTTTCGATAGAGAGGAACTAAAATGTTGTCTTGATTTCACGTATCAATGTGGGCAGATAATATTTTAAGAAGCTCAGCGACTGTTACTTGTAATTTCGAAAAGAAAAGTAAAGTAAAGTGAATCGATGTTAGTGTTCGCCAATGTCAGAAAAACTTGTTAATTCGTGGTTGGAACTCAGCCGCAAAGCAAATTTCGATAGTTAGATCTAATCTTCACATGATTTGTCGAGTTTTGGGAATATGCTGGAAATTTAGCTGCAGGGGGTCCACCGGAACCAGCTAAATTTTGAAAGTGGTCTATGAGAAAAAAAGTCTGGGAACCTCTGGTCTAGATGGTGTTGGTGAAACTTGGAATTCGGTCGCGAATGTAGTCATAGAAGTTTATTAGCTAGTGATTTGAACATTATAACTACGCTTAAACTTGTGTTTTCTGTCACACTTGCATATTCCTACATACTAGGTTAAGACATAGAAGAGCTTAACGAGCGACACGACATTAGCTTAATTACCCACTGCTCTCAATCAGAGTAATTTCACATCAAACGGTTTCTAAATATAGTAGCGGACTTTTGAAATGTATTTTATATTGATTCTGGCTTGGATATAAGCTTAATATTAATGAACTTATTAATATTAAGGTTAAACCATTTGTTTCTTTTTAGCTTATGTTGGCGCTTTCATGGAAAGGCTTATCTAATTATTAAATCCTTAATCATAGCCTGATATAGAATTAAAAGAAGACCTTATTAATATTTCTAGTAATTTTTCATTCAGATTGCAACGTTTCGTACACCCTAAGTCATTAAGCAATTTTATCTGCACTTTATGATCTAAGTTTAATAAAATTTCAACTTATGTTAGTTGAAATGTTATTAAACTGGTCTTCATGATTTATTATAGGATTATACATTTAGTTGTTTTCCTATCAATGGACCTCCTATTATAAAGAATCTTCTGCTGCTTGCTAGGGGTCAAGAGATTTTGATGCAGTATGTATTTGCTTCATTTCATCACAACTGGATTAATCTTTTATTTTTTAAACATTCAAATATTCTAAGGATTTCATACTATAGGCGTGTGTGCCTGGCGGTGTAGGCCTTCACTTAAAATTGCAACTCTAAATGTCATTAGTGTCGACGACTCATACCGAACCCAGTCACTAGGATAACTTAAAGAAGTTGAGAGCGTAAAACGGATAAACAATCTTTAACGTAATCTTAATCATAAACACGCTTGGCACTAAAATATATCATATAATATTATGAATTTTACTTTCGATTATCATGAATAAAATTACTTTAATTAAATAATTACCATAGCGATACGTTTCAACCATGACAATCTTTAATTATCCCCTATATCAATTCATCAGCTGCGTTTAAGACGATCAATGGAACGTTTACCGTACATTATTTTTTCATTCATACGTCGTAAATAAGTTGACTTAACAGGGAAAAGATTCCTTTATTTTTTATTGGAATAGGGAGGAAACGTGCAAACAGTCCACCAGATGTTAAGTGACTATTTTGCGGGTATCTATAAACTAACCTATACATACCGGCAAACATCTATAATCGAAGGTTACAATGTTGTCACCCCTGAGTCCTCAGGGAATACCTCACAGCCCATAATTATACTGGCTTACTGTACCTTTCAAACAGTTAAACAAACATATTAATCAGCTGTTTAGCGGCAGAAATGGGTAAGAGTGTGTTATCAATCCAGAGGGAGACGAGGCAAGAGAAGGAGTCTACCATTAACTTTCAACGATGCAATTCATTAGAGTCGCCAATAGTACTAACGAGGAGCCATCGCAGTACCAGACGTACACGCATCAGTATACTCACATAACAATTTTTTTTTTCATTATTAATTCGCTTTCTACCGGAAGCCATGATAACTTTAAAGATTTTCCCCTACTCGAAACTTACGATACTTAAAAGTTAGCAGAATCGAAGTTTTTTTACAGATACAATGAATAACAGAAAATATGATCTGTGTATCACAAGTATTAACATAGTTAACTAGTTTCCTTCATCTTCAAAATATGTAAAATTAGTGACTTTCTACTTTTTCATTTCCATAAGCGAATGCCAAAACTTTTTGATTTAACTAGCTTGGCTGAAGCTAAAGCTCATATAAACGTTAAAATTTACATCGGTTCGAGAAAGAATACATTCTCTTTTCCATGTTTCTCCGGCAAGGAACGTTTAGGTTACAAATACAATACAACGTGCAATACAAATTACACTACAATTTATAATTAATTCATTTTAATATGTCAATTTATTGAAATATATATCAATAACGCAAGAGTTATTTCCACGCATTGTCTTTATTAATATATTGGCCCTAAAACGGTCTGCAAGTTTTTTTTAAAAAAAAAGGTGTAAGGGCCGCGTCTAGCTTCTGTGACACGCAGCACTTCGATGTTCGCAAGTAATTCCAATCAATATCATTTTGTTATTCTGTAACTACTATACCAGTTATATCCATTTCCTATTCCAATTATACTGTACATCCAATTATATCAGATACACGTAGTTTTCATTCAAAATATATTAGTTCATTTCATAATAAGTTTACTTGGCACCTGTTTTAGGAAAACCAAACCATTGTCTAGCTTATTATAAATTCATACTAAAATGCCTTCAAACAACGTATTTATCATTTTATTGGTTTGTAACGCCATCCGGGTGAGTGATATTTACAGTTTTTGTAGTTTTAGGCTGTTCATCTGTAAATTAAATGAATGTTAAGATTATACATTGAAAGTTTTAACATTTTTGGTTATCGCTGCTGCTATCGCCTCACCTCAATAGGGTACTAAAGTTTTATTCTAAACTTAAGATAATACTCGTATAAGCCCTTGAATGTTTCGCTAGTCCGCAACAGCTTCATTATTACAAGACGATAATTGTTTTGCAATGTTCATGCATTTGAATAATATTCTAGTGAAAGCAATTTATGCACTGAAGTTTTCCTTCACCGTCGAGTATCTTGAGATGTAATAATACATACATACATAACTTTTTATAACATAATTTTTTATTCAGTACAAATCGTAGAGTTTAGTCACAGAATAAGTAATAAGTAATAGTCACAGTATAATAGTACCAATTACATAGTACTATGTCCTCTCTTGCAAGACTAACATTATAATTGCGAGAGTATCGGAACTACGCTCATCAAACACATTCAGCATGGTGATCCCGGTCGAAATCTCCAATTCAGGGTGGTTAGCATGGACCTAATAAATTTTAATTTTAATTGTGGATAAAATTCATTTAGCACTAAGACGGTGACAGGCTTACCACCTATCACATTGTCTCAAATAAGCTAAGGTGAAAAGTGGATTAAAAATACAAAAATGTGTACCCCAGTATTGGGTATACTCATCAGATCACGAAAGTTTTTTTATATAATAAATAATTAATGATTGAATATATTTTTTTCTTCCTACCTTCATAATACCATATAGTCTCAGTAATTTCCTCGACAATCGTACCATTAACATGAATGGTTTTTTTTGTATGCTTTTCAATTTTGGACTTCGATGGGATATCAAAAACATACACAAAACTGTAAGTATCGTCTTTATCTAACAGTTTTTCCCAAAAATCAGGGTCGCTGGTACTAATCCACGTTATTGGCTTGTCTGGTGTCAATGGATCTGTAAAAATATATAATTTGAAAAATAAATAATTACTCTTAAACATATTTTTTTCATTAAATTTTTTACTTTTACTTACCACAATCATTAACATCTGTACGATGATCAACTTGAAGGTTTTCTGAATATGACACGCGTTTAGCTTTGGAATTAGTATCGTTTTGTGTTATGTTTGAACTATTGTTTATCAATTTTACATTAGTAAAATTCACAGATTGAACAGGAGTGAAATCATTTACTTTTATGTCAAGTTCATCTTTTGATTCTACCAGTTCTGTTTTACAATCGGAAGACTGTTGAACTGGTGACAGTTTTTCTGTTTTATTTAAAGTATGAGTAACAATTTCTAACGAACCGGTTTCCATAGTTTTATTTAATGTCAAAGGAGCTATTTCCTTGGTCTTATTATAATCGTCACCATACATATCCGAAACCTTTGTATTTTGTAAAGAAGATACAGATTGATTGTTAGACAGATTTGTCTGCAAAGGTAAGGATTCTTGATTCTTTTTTATTGAAGTGTCTGTAACTGGTTTTTCTGTTAGATATTCAAAACGTTTATGGTTCATTTGTATTTTACTAGAATTTTCAATGTTTGGTATTTCCGAGTGATGAGTTTCATTTTTAGAAAAGAGGACATTTTTATCATCAATTGTCAATAGACTTTTTTTTTTTACTTGTAAATTTGATATGTTTTCTTCTGAAATAACTGTTGAGTTTTGAACATATTGATTTACTTTTAAAGGTGTTTCAACAACAGGTTTCACAGTTACTTGGTTAACCTGATTGACCTTTGATGTTTTATTTACCATTACATTATGTCGAATATTTGCTTTTTGATCTAACACATCTATTTTCGAATTACTTGTTGGCTTTCGTATTACTAATGGTTTAGCAATAGGAGGCGTTGTTATTGTCTGTTCCATAGGAAGTGCAGGTAGACGATTATCCACTGTACTAAAATTTGTATTCTGGGTAACTTTTGTTTGACGAATATTGGTTGGTAAAATAATATGTGGATATTTTTTAATAACAATTTCCAGGTTATCATAATATTCTACTGCCCCGTTTTTGCGAATAATAACATATCGTTTATTTTGAGCTGTTTTGCCGGTGTTCACATTTTTTTCCTGTGGTAAAAGGGTTCGGTCTGGCTGTATATTTCCTAAAATACATCTGTTAAATATATAGCTGTACAATAACACACTTTTTGATATTTTTTTAGATACTACAGATAGTACTTACCTCTATATGGCACTTTTTGTTGATTAGTGATAAAATACGGAGTAATAACTTTATTATCATGTATAACGGAGCTTGGATGTCTTTTTCCTTCTTCCCCACTGTCGTGGACAGCGTTTATGGTTGACTTGTAGCGTTGTAGTTGTTGATATGAATTTTCATTATTTGTCACAATCGATCCATGTTGTTGTATAAAAGAAGGGGCTGATCTTTTATTATAAATATTAGCTGAATCAAATACAGTATTTGTTTCCTTTGTTGAAATTTTGGGTTGTGTAAGTGATAATTTGAGTTCATTTCTATTCTTTAAAATAAAAGGGTTTGCTTGTAATTCTTTAACTTTCGATAATTGCTCATGGTTACTAGCTTGGTTACGACTTTCCGGCTGGGTTTTAGTACGTGGTTTTTGCTTTTCACTGCTTACCTGTGATGAGTAATTATTTTCGTTGGCATTGGCCGTACGTTTTCTTTCATTAAAAAATGGTTGAAAATTTTGAAGTTTTCTATTTTGAATTCTTTCTTGATTATTTATCGGACTGTTTAGGGTCACAATACTTTGTCTATTATGATATGGTACTTGATTGTCTAGGTATAGCCGTTGGTTAACCATTCCCTGCTTTAGATTCATTATTTTGTTTGGTTCATGTTTTATAAAAAAAGGCTGATGGTTCATTTTGGATACAGAATCATAACGTGGCGATGAATTTAATGATTTTTTTATATCAACGCCTTGACGAAGAGGTATTTCATGTACCCGGTTCATGACGTTAACTTCAGATCCTGAAAACAAATAAATCAAAAAACGTCAGCGTTGTTTACTCGCCTAACAATTGCATAAGGTAATTAATTTCTCTGAGACAATTTATATAAAAAAAATAGGTATATCATGGACAACAATATATAAAGAATTTCAAAGGCTCTAAGTTTCTAATCTATTTGTGTGTTGAATGATACAATATTATTAATTAAAAAAATTGTAGGGAACAGAATCCCATAAGAGACTAAGCCTTCACGCCTGGCAAGCGGATTAGTGAACGCAGTACGTCGTCGACGTCGTAGACCACCTTTGACTTTCCAGTTTGGCTTGTTTGAGATCAGACAGATACCTATACAGACAAATACCTACAACTATAACCTTTGGACATTGTCTAGTGTATTTGGATTTTTTTTCAAAATTAAAAGTATCGAATCAGAGATATTGTTTAAAGTGGATATTGAGAATTTATATTTAAAACGAATAAACATGAGCACTGTAAAAAAAAACTCACGAACTGGTTCCGAGAAAAATGCTACCATGTAAATTACAAAAAATTTAATTTCCATCTTTAGCCACACGTGAAATTATTAAAAAACCCAAAACTGTACTGTACATTTGGAGACCTACATTGATGAAAATAAGTATGTAAACAAATGTTTCTTTGTCGTCAGAAAAGCTGAGTACACACGAGCCAATTGTAATTTTGGGCTCCATATTACGTTCTTCTATAAACATACGTAAATTAATATCTACATCAATAACAATGGGAACTTAAATATTAAGAAACATCGATTATATCGGCATATTTCGGATATAGTAGTTGTATAAAATCCTTTAATATTTCTGTGATTTCTTTGTTTGATGAAAGTTTTTTTTATGGGTAAGTCGGCAAACGACGGAAGCGGTTCACATGATGGTAAGTTATTAACGTCGCCCAGGTACATCTGCAACACCAGAGATGATGTAGGTCTGTTGCCGGCCTTTGAGGATTATTTGGGAGATGGGAGGGTGGAAGAGGAGGGGGATGGGGAGGGGGAATGGGCCACCGGTTACTTCACTCACCGATCGAAACGCACAAGAAAAAAATCCCGTGATACTAACCCCATAGACCCGGCCCATTCGTACACCAGCAAAAGCTGCCGCTAGGCTCTGCTACGTTGAAAAGTGGTGCAGTTACAGAAATTATCTTGACTTTGTCACACGTATAAAAAAATGGTAGTGCATTATAAGTCATAAAAATTTTGAACGTATAAAACTCGTAAAAATAAGAGGTAACGGCTTATTGTCAACAAACGTCTATTTATTTTTAATATTAAGCATTCTAAACAGTAGGCTAAACTCTTATTATTTTTAAACGGTCTCTTTAATTTGTTTATAATGTCGAGTCTCAGAAAATTCCCTTATAAAATACAGTAAGGCATACGCCATCTTCACTTTCAGAGATATAACTTTTAGTATCACCCAATCTGTTGTCGTCCGGTGTCCTTTCTGCTTTTTAAGCGAATATATAGATGGCGCTATTTTTAGTTATAGTAGATAATTATTTTCGAGTTTTGCTATCACACTAAAGCAGTTTAAGGATACTAACAAAACATTGAGATTGTTTTAATTGTCTAATGACAAATGTCATTAATCGATGGAAATGGAATGGAATCAACTTATGATCGCTGTCAAGCAGTTTTTCAGTTTACATATATTGTGGTGTGTATAAACTTAAAAATTGTAGGTAAAGGTGTATATTTATGGTATTGTAATATTATTAAAAATAATAGAAATACTCAAAAACGGTAAAGGTCTATCTCTACCTGCGAAGTTTCTTTCTCCAGTTTTTTCTCTGCTTTAGGAACCTATATTTATATCTGTGCATGAGTATTTTGTTTAAAACAATATTGTTGTAATAACTTACATACTAGTTATTACGATAAGGTAACGTTAGCTTATTGCAATAATTATGTAGGTTTTTTTTTAAATAGAAGAAGGGGGCAAGCGGCTCACCTGATAGTAAGTGATCAGTGATCACCGACGCCCGCGAACATCCACAACACCAGGATGTGCGTTGCCGGCCTTTAAGGAATATGCTCTTTTCTTGAAAGTCCCTAAGTCGCAAATGTTCGGAAAAACCGCTGGCGACAGCTGATTCCACAAAGTCGAAATGCATGGCAGAAAGTTTCGACTAAAACTGTGGTAGAATACCAACAGGTCTAGGTGGTATTGATGTAACTTCGAATTCTATCGCGATGAAAATATATATATATGTGTAAAAAATAAAAGGCAGGAGAGAATATTAAGAGTAGTCAATATTTTTTTTTATATTTCTTTCTTAGTCTCACCATTATTTGCACCTAACTATATTATTTATCGCCAATCGAGGAATCAGTTATATACCTAAGTACGTATAATTATATTTAAAAGTAAAAAGTTGTATTAATTAAAGAAAAGGTTATTCATATAACTATTCATTCTTTAGTAATTTTCATCTGAATTAATCACCATTACTTTTGAATAATTAAAAAATATAATATAAATAAAATTATAACCTCGGTATCTCCACTAACTGATCACGTGCACAACAATCATTACAATCACTTACATACCTATATGAAACGTAAATATGTACATTCTGTTGCAATTACATTGTCACTGATAGTGGTCATAAGTAAATACCCACTATATATTTCGACATGTGTCGTACAATGTGGTATAATCTTTTTCCCGATTTATTAAGCGGACATTTTTTTTTAAAAGTAGATGTGATATTCCTGTCGGTTTTAACGTGCTAGAGCCAAGCGGCGGCTTTAGCTGCTGCTTGAATGGGCCGGCTGGACCGGGTTATTACCACGACCGCGCCGAACACCGGCGCGAAGTAGAGGCTTCTGCGTTTCGTTCGGTGAGTGAGGTAACCGGAGGCCCTCTCCCCTTCCCCACTCCCCTCGTCATTCTCCCTCCGATCTGTCAAATGCCCTTAAAGGCCGGCAACGCCCCTACAGCTCCTCTTGTCTTGCAGATGTACGTGGGCGACGGTAATCACTTATCATCAGGTGTACCAATTGCCCGTTAGCCGCCTTTAACATAAAAAATATTATTTAACATAATTCGTATAGTGCCTCTTCATGAAGTGGTCAACATAGTCTGGCAAGCCATGTACCCTGAACGCACACTAAAGATCTGACTTTTCCTTGATGACATATTTGAATGGATTTACCGCGGTCAGTCAATCGCCAGAGTCTAGTTCGTTATTCAGCAGGATTTATTATTATTTCTGTCATGCAGATATTCTCACGATGTTTTCCTTCACCGTCGAGCAATTAGTTTCAGTAGTGCCGTGGATCGAACCCTGGTGTTCACTCGCGCTCTGTGAAACTAAAGCCCTGACCACTAGGCTATCACGGCTCATATTATATATATTCTCCATTACCTACCACCAGTGATTAGGCAATAATAGTTATTTAATAACGATTCTGTTAGTAAACAAACAATGTCGTAATAGGTACTTATTGTTTTTTTACCCGAATACACCAATCTCCGAACAGACTCCTTATATTGGTAAAAGTGTATAAGTCGGACAATATTCATAATAAATTCAAATGTGTGGCTGTTAAAATTCTGAAATGGAAGGCAATACGAAGAAGGGGGTGAGGTAACGAGAAAAATAAGAATATGATGATTGATATCGTTATTGCGGATGAATTAGTTCATCAGACAGAGTAACTGTGGGTTAGATGCAGTACCAGCGACTCGGGGCCCAATACAAACATAACCAAACCCGAAAACCAATAATTCGGCTGGTATTCGAATCCCTAACTCATGGCTCAACTGTCACATATGCAAACCACTTAGCCACGCGGTCGCCTGAGTACCTGACTGCACTCGGTACCTACTCGACGAAATACCGACAAAAAACTTGATTCACGAAATGTATTTTTTCTTATTGCTTTCAAGATATCGTGGTTAGAACCGGACATAACAACCAAGACGCGAGTTCCCTTTTTCCAAAACAAACAAATGAACAGAAACGAACTAACCAACCCATTTTTTTACCATCTTTATTGTTTGAATAAAAAAATACAATTCATGCACGTTTACGTCATTTCATCATTAATTCCGTCATAGCTCCTCATAAGTGCGTCACGTTAAACATGGTTATATACTCGTGGGTATTACGCGAGTCACAAAACTGGTTGTTACGTAAGAAAGACGTTTACGTTTGGCGTTCTTATTGCACTTATTTTTAATTACAGTTTATTTTTGATAGCTAAATATACCTAACTCAAGAACTTCTTATGCGATCATCCAGATGCTTTAAAATATTTTTTTAATACTGTAAATCTATGTGAAGGCTAACTAGCAGACAACCACAACTTTAAATAACTACAAAAAAAATAACTAGCTAGGTATGTTTTTATTGGGTGCTATGCAGCATATTTACGCACTTAACACTTCTCCAACACCAGAGGAGCTGCAGGTGCTTTGCCGGTTTTCAAGAGAGTAGAGGGGAAGGAAGGAGTAGGCCTCCGATTACCTCTCTTACGGAACGAAATGCAGAAGCACAAGATGCTTTCAATTCTCGCCGGTATTCTGCTAAACCGTAGTACTACCCCGGTCGAGACACCCCTTTCGAGCAACAGCAAACACCGCCGCTTGGCTCTAACACGTATAAACCTAACCTATAGTATTTAAACTTGGCACTGTAAAGGGCAGAGCAAAGAGAAGGGAGGAACAGTGTGTGCTTCTGTGTCCTTTATCAGTGACCGTAAGGGAATGTCGGCGAGTGTTTCAACGCACCGTCTGTCAAATGTCACATAGTTGAAGTGGATCAGACAGGCATACATAAATATGGTAACTATTGTTCTTCTAACTCTAACATCACGTAACCGGAAATCTGTAACTAATATTCAGTCACGGAAAACCAATTCCTAGGTAAGGTTCGCTTTGTACAAACCCACATTTAGATAAATAGACAGCTCATAGGTTATCATTATGTCCCGCGTCACTGGAACGATAAGTACGAAACTCATTGTTGTATTAGAAATGGAGTGTGAGTACTACTCTATAATATTTCCTCCGCAGAATTCTTAGAATAATAAAGAATGATAGTTGGCGATCCAAGAAAATACACAAATGAAAGGACTTATTAAAGCTTGTATGTTCGCAATGGAAACAACGAGCTTACGCTTCTCGCATCAACAATTTGATGCCTGAGAAGGATTCTTAGAATTCTTTCATTATCGATTTCATTCTCTTACCTACCTTGAGGGCTTTCTACTCGCGATTCTCTACCGCCGAAGCTGTAAAGGCCACCGGGCCTCCACGTGTCTACCGTGGGAGTTTTAGTCGATCCGGTTGACCTTCAATGCTGATCCCGAAATAACCGGTCACCGTCTCCGGTGAATGGCGAGCATCTTTCCCCCACCTAAAAACTGTTTTAATGTAGTACGCGAGTGATCTGAATTCTAATTCCGGTGCCGGCTTGCTAAGCGGCTGCCTACTGATATATAGTAAAGCTTACACATGTTACTATTTGATATTGTATAGAACTTGTTATAAATTATAAATGACGTTGTAACATAGCATAAAAAAGGACCCCGGAATTCCTTGCCGGTTCGATTTGCGATTGATCTGGGTTTGAACCGCGGTGCCGGTCCCCTACAATTAATAAAAGCAATTTTAAATGGTAAATTTAACAAGTGCTCGGCGGCAAAGGAACACCTCATGAGGAAACCTGAATGTTTGAATAATAACGAATAAATCCGTAACATTTGTAATCCGCCAACCCGCTTCAGAGCAACGTGGCGAACCGTTCCCGGTTCGAAAACCCTTTTAAATATTCGGAGAAGGTATTTGTACGGGATATTAACAGGCTGCTTTGATTTTATTAAGCTGTCGACCACGTGCCTTAGTGGTTAGTATATCTGACTGCTGAGACGAATTCTGTGTTCGACTCCCAGCCGAACACAATATTTATACAAAATATAAATTATCGGTGTTGTAGCTGACGCCGGCGTTATCATTACATTTAGCAAGGGGATTGGCGCACGCTATTCTAATATCTTACACGATACCCACTGCTCCGCGTCACTGGTTTTAGGTATTTCAGGTTTCGAAGTCAGCGGCAGGCTATTCAGTTGAGCCGCATGCTTGTTTGCCCGCTTCTTCTATAAAAAAAAATAGCTGACAATATTGGTAAGCGCGAGGAATAATTATCAGACTTAACACATGTCTGTGAACTATTGGAAAAGTTAATTCATTCTAAGTCATTTTCAACGTTATTGTTTGATAAATAAGACGTCTCCCAAGTGACAATATCCAGGCATTAGGCAGATTGCCTTTCGCAGTACCAGACACATCGCTCGCACGCAAGCCTTGCACCTTTTATGTTCTGCATACTTTACAGCCACTACGCTATCTACCTTTCCTTAGTCGACTAAGGAGATGGGATGATAGATTAACTAAGACTGTCAATATACGGCGACATTTAATCTAATTATAGGTAATAATTGAGGGTGAAAACTAATTGAGCAAATTCGTATCCTTTTCGTTCGTATAATTTTATTATTGTTACTAATGTCTTTTTCTAAAATATAAACTTCAATATGTCTAATGGAGTATCTTATTGCTTACATTTTGAGAACTAGAGTGGGCAAAATAAAAATAGCAGTTGCCTTCGTTAAGAAATCTCGTTTACAGCGTTTTTTTTTATTTTTACTAAAGTTTTTAGTGGATATAAAAAATACATCAGTTTTATGCTGCAGTCCGATTCTAGTGGTACGCTTCGTTTTTGTTAGGCGTATAGATAGATCATTAGTTGTTTTAATTTCATCTCTAATAACGGCAAGAATATTAATAGAATGTTATGCTGCTTTACCCTTCTCGTGACATAACAATGCAATTTCAGGTGCACACAGACAGCCAAAATATTATTAATAAATTTCATATGGCTATCCTTACATCATTCATCATACAATTAATTGCATTTCGCTGTCACTTCATTACGGGTATCAACCCGACAGTGGAAACTTCCTCCTACATCCGCTACCCTTCAACAAACAAAACGTATTCGGTTGCTGGTGGCAACTTTAGATAGCATTTCAGTACCATCCATCACTTCCGGCTTAGTTCTGCATTAATTGTCTCAGTCAAGTGCAGCGACAAAATGACGCCAGTCAGATCCATCACGAACGAAAAAACGGACAAAGCATATCATAACAGAATAAAAATGTACTACCAGGCGGTAGCTACCAGGTGGTAGGACTTCTTCTTACCACCCCCTTCTCTATTTCTGTCGCTTATCACCAGTGTATAGACGTGTGACGATTTGAAGGGTATAGTGAGCCTGTATAATTATAGGCTTATTCCTCAGGCTGTCGGCGCATCTATAACCTGCTTTGATTGAAGTTCGTAGCATCTTGTTTTTCTGCGTTTCTTTCGGTGAGTGAAATAACCGGAGGCCCACTCTCCATCCCACTCCTCATCCTCCCCCATCTCCCAAATGCCCTCCCTTAAAAACCGGCAACGCACCTGCATCACCTCTGGTGTTGCAGATGTACGTGGGCGACGGTAATCACTTACCATTACCATACCATCAGGTGAGCGCTTGCTCCTAACCATAAAAAAAATTATGTGTTCATGGGCTGAGTAATTACTTTCCAACGGATGAACGGTTAGTCGTCCATTACTCCTTTGTAATGAAATACGCCAACAATATCTCAAATAACCTTTACAAATAAAAATAAAATAATAATTACAATATTTTTTTTTTATTTGTAAAGGTTTTTTAAATTGGCAACCCCAGCACATATCTGCATAAAGAACGAAGCGCTCGAATAGAACTCTGTAGACTGTGTTTTATTATATGCACATTTATTCGTGTGTAACGTGTGAAGTTAAATGCTAATTAGAGTATACAATACAAGTGTCATATACTCGCATGTCATATTTCTCGATAACTTCAGCCACAGTGATATTTAATATTATTCTTGTACAGTCTGTCAAGTTCTAGTCCTTCTTCAAGTCCACCGCAGGACTGACTTTTTCTGGAAAGAACTAGTTAATCTAGCATTAATATTATTCGCATAATATATAGCACAGCTGACAAAAGTCAGCATATTAAAAGTCAGTAAGACCTCGATTAGTCAATAACAAATCCACTACAACGATAAATTTGAACGAAAAATATTACTCTCTTATAAAATACAACAATACATTTAAATAACTTCCGTAAAAAAACTAATTTAACCTTGTCAAATGGTAAATCAATTCGTTACATACATTATTTTCTACAATAGTTTCAAACAGATTCGTTATTTTGTATTTCAAATTGTTACATAATCGCAATACACTGTAAGGTTCATCTTTGATTGTAGTGTCGATTGAAGGTTGTTTTAAACTTACATTTCTTATAAAACTATGTTGTTTAATTGGCATAAGCTAACAAGTATCTTGTCCTAAATTATTCTATACGTAGAGGTGATAATAAAGACTTTCTGAGCGATTTTATCATAACAGCAACAACTTTCGAACTGTACCACCTGCTCAGGAGATACAGTGCAGTGCATGTGGACGCGCAAACACGGAGGCTCTCACTCACCGATCCGATGTAACGCTTTGCTACAAAATCGGAGAGCGGGTCAAATGCAATGTCAGGGAAATTTCGCGATACAACATGACCGCAACACAAAAAGCCCATAATGTGTGTGTTACAAATGTTGGCTTTCCGCAGGCATTCGAATTCAGAACCCTGAATAGTCAGGCACGCCAACCTTTAATCCAATCGGTCGATTAATACATAATTTACCGTGCAGTAATGGCTCGCAGTATCTTTTGTAAATGCCTCTACACTGCAGTTTATACGACCATTATACCCCAATTGTATTCCCAATATTAACAAACTCTGCCAATTACCATCTATAAGGTGCTCTGTTATTTATAGAGGGTCATCCGTTAACTATAGGAACACCCCGTAAAGGTGAAAACTTTTTCAGCAAATGGTAACCTTTATCTGCACGTGGTGCATCCCGCTACTTGACCAAGTGACAGTCGGAAATAAAGAATTGCAATTTATAACTGCGTCTATTTTTTAGCGGCTGCACGAAACGGTCGGTTCTGTAATACATACACATACAGCATCATGCCGATATGTTTGCTGTTAAAACCCATTTCCTAATAACTAGGCATTCACAGTCATCAGGGGCGACACGCAAGATGCAGACATCTCTATTCATAATCGAGGATGAAGATGCATGACATGGGTCGCAGACATACTGGGACATGGTATTTATGTCTTTTATTTTTCCTATATTTGTTTATGTGTAACGAGACATTATGTTTTTTGAAACGAAAAGTTAATACATAGAAACATTATTTCCGTAAACTCTGCCTACTCCGTTAATAATAAACATTGAAATACATTAAACATGCAAAATGGATGACGGAAAAGCATTTGCTTCTTTTCTTGGTCATTAACAATATACGAAATCTTCGGATAAGGGGCTTAGTGCCTGTCACCCAACACGCACATACTCGTACGTTCATTTTTACCATTACTCATCAAAACCATTTATAGTTCACATATAACCTGTTTTAATTTGGGAAAAACACGCTTCGCCGCCAGCCCCGATGCCAGAAGTTCAGGAATAAGGTGAAAATACACAATATTCTGAGTATATGGGTATTGCGCCTCTACGACAATATTAGGAATGAGGGATTCCCTCTGAACGTCTAAAGCGTATACATATATACGTGTGTACTGTGAACATTTTTAATCTGCAACGCGATAGTCATACAGCTGGTTTATGTCGCTCTGTTAATAGTAAAGATCAGAAAGTTGCGGTAACAGAATTAAGAAGTGTTTAAATTTAATAAAAAAAAATTGCATTAAAATGTGGAGGCTATTCTTGTTCGCGACAGTTATTTCATTCTACACAGCATTCGCAGGTAATATTAATTGATATGATTTTGCAAAAGATTTATTTAGGTAAGACTCTCAACTCTCTGATAATAAAAATTAAAAATTATCAAGTGCACACAAGGCTGGACACTGAGCAGAAGTTTAATTTTTCATAACTAATAATAGTATTAGACCAGTGGTTACCTATAACTTATATAAGTCTTATATGTTTTATAACATAAAGAACACTGAATTATTTGTTAAATTGATATTAAATGTTTACTATATTAACACATCACTGTGACAACATCACTATGCTGTTTTGTAACATCGGTGTAGTTGCGTAATAGCTACGATTGTTGTGGTTACTATTTTCATACATTTTTGTAGTATTTAATTTATAATATCTTCACAATTTTGTGTATATAACAATTTTATAATACGCTGGACTCGAGACTGGTTTCTAAAGTTTCATTTTAAGAATTTATTTTTAATTGGCAATGCAGGCTCGTTTTATATTTACTTTTAGCTGGTTTTCTGGGAAAAAAAACTTTCGATCATCAAATTTTACAAAGCATTCTGAACTGTAAATTTACAAAGTTAGAAAATTATGGTCACAGTATTTTTTAATTTTAAAGGTACAGTACCTTCCTTAAAATGCGGAACCAATGAAGTGCTAGACGAATGCGCATCCAACTGCACCGATTCCTGTCCAACAAGAAATGGTGAATTCATAAATTGCAGACGTCCAAATCGCAAACACTGCCCACCTCCTAAGTGTACATGCCAGTTCAACTTCCGCCGGGCACAAAATGGAACCTGCATACCTACGAGAGAATGCCGTGAGTATATTTATCTGTTAAACGCGTGTACAACATTAACGCAACAATAATTAAAGTTGTGTTTCCAAACAACGTCCTGTGAATGTCCCAATTCTGGCCAAAGGCCTCTTCACAAAAGTTGAGTCTTGTGAGTGAAACCGTGGTAGCTCGGGGGTCAGTTCACGCTCACTTCAATTGCGTACAACTCGAGCGACTTGGGTTCGAATATCGGCACCACTAAAATTGTTTATAGCAATTCCAATTGCCGAATTCAGTGGAAAAAAACATTGTAAGGAAACCGGGACATGTCAAGTCTTATGCCAATAAGTTTTCCCGACTACAAATATTGAATGTGTGTATTATTTCTACGAAAATGATATCACAAAAAAAATCTATATATATTTTGGTAAAGTTTTGTGTATTTGGAGTTTTGGCTGGATACACGTTTTTGTACGTGGTCTCTACCACCACCAAGCGGTGGTTTTTGCTACTGCTCAAATGAGCCGGCTCCATCGGGGGAGTACCACGGCCTCCCAGATTACCATCGTGAAGTAGAGGCGTCTTGTGCTTCTGCGTTTTGTTCAGTGAGTGAAGAAACCGGAGACTTACACACCCTTCCCTCCCTAACTCATCTTGATCGTCTTAATTTTGTAACAAAAACAATATTCTACCTTGTTGCCTACAGTATAATGCATTGAGCTCTATAGTGTAAATTTAGCGACTTTTTCTCTTTTATTTTAAAGCTGCTTTCGAGTGCTCCAGACCCAACGAGGAATACAACCCATGTCCACAGTACTGTCCCACTGATGACTGCAGTCAAGCAACACCCAACGGGGAATGTCCAATATTTGGCTTATTCTTAATCCTTGTAGAATGTTCACCAACTTGTCGATGCTTACCAACATATTGGCGAAAAGACGGCGTCTGTGTGCCATACCAAAAATGCGATACCTTAAATGAGGCGAAGCACTAAAATCGACGTAAAAGATTTGAATATCGATTTTTCGATAACACGAATGGACATGGAAAAATAAATAAAACAATGGTCGACACACGCAATCAGCTAAATACTTACCAGGTCACTATTTCCAAGGACTGTGAATGATTGCATTTATTTGTTATATAATAAATAGTAAAAAAAAATATTACTATTGAATGATGAGGGCCTCCTGGCCGATTTCAACATACAACTTCCGAATACTACAGTAGAATAATACAGTTGTCAACAGCGCAGGAGATATTATAGTGCCGTAAATGTCAGCGCAAACACAGAGGCGCTCACTCGTCGTTTACCTTCCCACGTCCGGTGTAACGCTGATGCGATAAGATCCATGGTAATGTCAGAGATACGGAACGAACGCAACTAGACCCGAAAACAAATTATTTTTGTTTTTGCACAAACACTTACCTTGGCTGGGATTGGAACCCAGAACCCATGGCTATCAATCAGGTGCGCTAACCACTAACCCACACGATCGTCAAGAATAGAATAGTTAGTTATATAGATAATAAACATAGTAAGTCAATAAAAAGTTAAGGTAGAAAAAATAATGCGAAATTTTTTTACTGTCTACTTTAAGTAACTTGAAATCCTGGACTTTCGATTAACCTTTGTATTAAATAGTATTGTAATGAATAGTGTATTCAACGTGTGGCTTCGGCCTATTATTGTATGAATCATAGTAGGCTAGCGTTGGCTGCAACCCTAGTATTAAGTATTTGAACTAATACTGGCATAGACATAATAAAATTCATTACATAATTTGCAAAAAAGTTATATTTATTGTTATAACGGTTTACGTTTCTGAATCTTGTTCTCGCTATTAATGTTTAAGGAATTAAATAAATATTTTAAAGTACCTATTCTAATTTTGTTATTCTGCGTCCTTTTGTTACTTAAATTATGTCATCAAAAATAAGTATTTTATAACCACCTTTTTGTTAAGTATTAAAAAACGATGGATAATCCATACAAGAGTGAATCGGCTGGAAGCGAATAAGTGATTTGCACACTACAAAAATAAAAATCAATACAATAAGCTTTAATCAATTGTCATATTTTATTCTTCTGATTAATCTACTTGTATTGGCGCATGCAAAATCAATATGACATCCGATTATTATATAAACCTGAGTCGCTCTCTCAAAAACCTAATTATGTCAAATATTTTGAACATTTTAAATTGAATAGAAATAGACTCACCGATGGGCGATAGACTCGCCACTTGACACGTTGTTCCCAATAAGCACAGGTGTAAAGTGGGTTGAAATTATGAAAATAAAAGTGAAAATCTAGATCACTGAACACTGATTTTGTATTGGTAAATATTGTAGTATTGGTTACCTGTATAGGTATTTAATAAACATACTCAGATAACTAAATCTATTTTAAATGTAATCGGTCAATAAAAACAATTACTTTGAATTAATATTCAATTTTTAAGTAGCTCATGCCAGAGTGTCTGGTTACACGAATAAATTTTCGTACGCCGATCATACACCATCCGAAATTGCCCTATCTTTTGCAGTAGGCGTTTAGGGTTCCATGTGGAAGTGCAAACTGTAGATCAACTACTGCTACCTTGTAAATTGAGCGGTCACGGACCTCCTAAATGTAAGTCTCGGCAAATAGTTTCAATGTATCTAACATTTACATCACAGTGCTAGTTTGAGAAATAAGCAAGAATGAAGCAGCAAATGAAGATTAGACGAAATTATAATTTAAAAAATTTAAACTTAAATGCGGTCCCAATTAAATAACTCAAATTATATTTAATATCACACTCACGAAAACATGAACGTAAAGCCAAAAATAACAACTTGAAAGAATGCGCAGCCTTGTAATATATTTGTTTCACTCTCTACACCTTTTCTACCGTCTATTGTGTTAGGAAGACGTTTATCCTTAGTCAAGCCGGTCGGTATTGCCGCGTGGTATCTTTCTCCTAAGGGAAAAGCCTTGATATTTTAATTGTAATCTCCGATAGCAAACACGGTGACGAAGCCTGCCACCCCCGGGACATCTTATATGTCCCGGAGATGCGAGACGTGGTTGCTGCAGGCCATTTTGCTACGCTGAGTCGTGCCAAACGAAAATAGCTAATCTCTGTCTAGCTCTACACTAGAGCGATGGGTGTGCTTATATATCGAATCTTTTATAATGAAGAAAGGAGTTTTCAATATCTGTCAAATCTTTTTTTTAAACAATTAGCAACCATGATATCTTTCAACTACAACTACTGAATGATTTTATTTCAACAACTGAATGAGGTAGAAACTAGAAAATATACGAGTGCCAGACGGAGACAGGATGATATGCTAGTTTAATTATAATTAAATATATTGTAATCAACTTTATTAGCTCGAATGCACACGACATTAATGCACGAATAACACATAAAACAAAGTTTTAATACAAACATAATGCCACTTATTAATCAAAGTTCCAAATTACAGCACATGTGACAATGTTTAAACTCAGGTTTTTTTCAACCTTGACAATTAGTTTGTTGTTTTACGTATCATCGCAAGGTATTTATCATAATTATTTCAAAATAATACATAATGCTATTCTATAATAATAACTTTATAGGTACAAATACTGTTTAATCTACATTACGGCTATTCACATTTACCAACGGATTTTTACTTATAATATCATTAGGGATTGGCTACATTTGTCTAAACTACACTCTCTATTTTCAGAACCACTTTAGAAAGTTATGGGAATCGTCCGGGTAGGTGCCACACTCTTACCCATTTCTGCCGCCAATAAGTAGTGTATCGTTTTGTGTTCCGGTTTGAAAGGGATAGAAAGCCAGTATAATTACAGGCCCAATTCCATCTCAGTCTTCATGGGTGTCAATGCATACGTAACCATCTTCGATCGAAGCTGTTTGCAGATGACACCATCAGGTGGACTATTAAGTCATTTGTCACACCAATCCTATAAAAAAATCTATTACAGCTAATCTTCCTACACCTGCAATACTGAACATAAGCCATTCCAATAAAGTGTCAGCTCTTTATAGAAGATTTGCCCATTCTTACCACGCGTAGTGTCAGTACTATCGTACTAGTCATATCGTACTAGTCATACCTTACTAGTACTATCGTACTAGACAGCGAGAGATTGAGAGGGCTGAGAACTAAGATGGAATGCGTCACACTCTGCAATTATATTGATACTCTTCAACCCATCCAACCGAAACGCAATAGTGGTTGAATTGCTGATTAACAGCATTTGTAGGTATTTATGCTGTTCCAGACGGTTCCGAAGTAAAAAAAAAGGAGTCATACCCTCCAATGAAAATTTGTACAGCCTGTTTTAAACGATACTATATCAAATAAAATCGCATATACTACATAAATATCCATATAGACCAACAGCAGAGGATCTGAAGGTCTTTAAGGATATTTAGGAGATAGCACGAATGATCGAAAGGCGGAGTTGAGGGAGAGGTGTGGGCTTCTGACGCCTCTACTTCTACGTATTCTGCAAGATCTACTACCCCAGTCACGCCGGTCCATTTGAGCAGCAGTAAAAGCCACCGTACTCTACCACGTACAATAACACTTGCTGCTATCCTATCTTGCTTGTACATTATTTAACTTGAAGTTACGTGAATTACTGCATGTTGACTTTTAAGCTTGTAACAGCAGCTATATTAGAGACCAATGTATGTTACCAATGGCGCTTGTGTTGGATTATAAGACTATTTAATTTGTCTAAAAAACTCATCATAAGCCGGTTAGTTGCAATTAAAGCTGACTAATGTCACCTTTTTCTTTAGTAATATTAAATGAATTATTTACAGCATCATCCGAACAAAAATGCGGAAAGAACGAAGTGCTACAGGAGAATTCATCGCCATGTGGCGATCAGTACTGCCCTACAAGTAGACTGTCGATCCCGAGGACCTGCGGAGGGCTCCTTCCACCAGACGTTAAGCTTCCTCCACGTTGCGTATGCGGTTTTAATTACAGCCGTGCTAGAAACGGAAAGTGCATCCCCACCAATAAATGCCGTAAATATAATATTGTATCTATCATTTGTTGTCTCTTCTCGCTCAATTGGTGCATTGGCTGAGCGATTGGGTTATTCCTGCAACATGAGATACGATACCAGCACGAATTAAATATTTACATCATCATTTTTCGATTCATAAATGCATAGGTCATGACATTCATAAGCTATGATGAATGAAAATAAGTTCGCATGGGTACCCCAAGCCGTAACCGATATTAGTGCAAAACGCGTAATGTTTTTGGGTTGGCTTGGATCCCGTGTTTCCGACACCACTTCTGACCCTTCCTTCGCATTGTCCGTATTGCACGCATCCACTTACAGCACAGTATCTTCCGCGCAGTTGACAACAGCTGATAGTATACGGCTGTGGGAGAAATCGGCCCGGAGGTTTTCTATGATTCTCTTAGAGCGCAACCACGTAAGCGAAAATGGATTTACAAAAGCACCTGCTAAACGGCCGCCTGTCATTTATGAAGCGACCTGCGCAAGCGAATTGCCGCACTTTTGTATGCATTAGTATTTGAATGATTTCATGAGCAAATCTTTTTTTCCATTAATCAACAGTGTTTTAAGTTACGATGGTCAAGATCTGTCATATATTTATTTATTTAACTTTACGTAGGTATATTACCATTACCTTAATAAATATAGAAGATAAAAGGGTGGAATTAGGCAGTATTTGCCAGTCATGCCGGGGCTTGGTGATAATTCATGCTAGGTGCAGTAGTATAGATAAAATAATATCGTATTAAGAAGAATATACATGTACAAATACACATTTTCTTTAACACTGAGTAAAAATTAGAAAAAAGGTGCAAGTAATTTTCAAATGTCTCTTAAATTAACGATGAGATATTTTTTTCTGTTGACGTAAAATAATAACAATAAAATTAATTTATTTAACGCAGCACCTTTTCCTTGTGGCCTAAACGAGATTTTTGACGCTTGCCCTCCATACTGTCCCACTGATGACTGCAGCCAAGCGACGCCTTCCGGAAGATGCCCAATTGTTGGGCGTATCGGTATTGTAGTGCAATGTCGGCCAAAATGTCGATGCATTAAGAACTTTTGGCGCAAAAACAATGTCTGCGTTCCTTATGAGCAATGTAAACGTACGTATCCTAATTAATCGATTACAAATTTCATATAACGGTAATAATCTTTTTCTGGTCAATTGCAACAACGATGACATTAAGTTATTTCTGAAAAATAATTGCTGAAAGCACTGATAGCCGAATGGTTAGAGGATCTGCCTCCGAACAGTGCCTACCTACATTTCATATAGGTATAAAGGTAGTGCCGACTCTCGCTGATTGCTTAAAAAAGGTACTACGTTTATTGTGATACAAATACTTTCCTTTTTATTTTCTACTGCCTACTCAAGGTCAAAACGTATGCACATCATTGGCTCCGTATCGAAAGACCCAAGTTCCATCCTAAATGTTCAATCTCCTCTGTGGAGACTTTTATCAAAATTTGTGATCAATCGATGATGCAGCATGTGGTCGTCTATATATCGATGATGCGTTGGCCAGGACATTAAGACGCCGACAAGTTTACCATCCATCACGTTGTCCCAAATAAGCTCTAGTGAAAAGTGGGTTGAAAGTACTAAAATGTCTACAGCTGTAAGGTGGAAAAGGGACCGACTAAAGGCAGAAAATAATTCCGAAAATGCCGAACCTCACCTCAGCATCACTAGTGCAAGGGCAGGCATTGCTCTCATAAATCCGAATACCCTGCTTGGTGTTTACCAGGTACAGCATGCAAGCTTTTGTTGACGCCTTAATGGAAAAGCAATGGACTTGTACAAGCTGAAGAAGAAGAATTAGTCCATTTTAAACTATTTTCAATTTGACATTTAACTCAAAAAAAATATCTACCCTTTAAACAATTACTTTAAAAATTTAACTTCTTTCTGTTCCGAATTACAAAGCGAACAGCTATGCAAGTGGAAGATGGAATATACCATTTTATATTTCCAAACGCTGCACGTCCTGCACTCCGCTGACAGACAAACAAGGATGAGGACGAAAAATATATCGTAGTTAGCCGATATTAACCTTAATAATTTTTTTTTCAGCTACAAAAGTTCCGGTATGCAATGTAACCGTATTAGAATATTAAGCGATACTCCTTTCATAAATACACTATATTATCCCCACACTCTTTGTTAAATTCTTCATATAAGTTTTTCATACACATGCATTATCATAGCCAATTACCACAAAAACAAAATGAGTCACTAATAATAAATACAAATTAACAGTAACAAATACAAATTGGCCATCTTGTGAATAATTTAGCTTTAGCCATAGGCAATGTACGATACTGTCGCTAAATACCGGTACAGCACGTTTACTGGTAAGGAACAGGCTATAAATGTCGCACTGCTGAGAAACATACTAACATTTTCTACGAATGTTTTGTTATTTTGTTGATATGACTAATAAAAAACAAACGCATAAGTACTGTAATACATACAAAACTACTATAACTAGTAGTATTTTTCTAAAATAATACGGACAATATGTTACAAATGTTATGAAAATAATAAAGTCACTGAAAGTTACTAATTCGGTAGATTACGATCAAATTTAAATACTGCAGTAATGAAATTATACCGTTATTGACATATTTAATAAACCTCTCATTTGGCAATAGGTATTTCCGTGAAAATATTAAAATTCTCAATCATTAAGCATAAAAAGGATGATGTACCACTAGCAAGTAACAATCTATCCGAGTTTTTATTTATTAACTCAAATTAAATCGTGACATATGAATCAAATTTCATATACATATAAAAGATTTGGCTTATCAATGGGTAATGTACTTGGACCGCTTTTATTTCTATTTAATAGAAACGATCTTTCCGACGTGACGAATAAAAAACTATATAATTATTATTACTTGATTTTATTGATTTTATATATTCATTGTATGATTTATGGTTAGAAAGTAAAACTTAACTTGTCAACACTAGCAAGAATAAATTTATCCAGTTTATTAATAACAGGACAAGAAAAAATGTTAAACATTAATCACAATAAAGAAAAACTACACCGATTACATGAAACTGCCAGCAAAAGCAGCCGCCGCTTGGCTACCTCGTAAAAATCTTTACTTTTTATAGTACCTATAAATAAAATGGTTTGTGATTTCGAAATAAATCTTTTTTTCATCGTTCATATGGCTATTTGCAAGATATCAAAACTCAAAACCTGGATTTAAAATGTTTGTATACATAACATATTTTCACAAGAAAGACGGGACTTACACTGAAAGGATATTCGAAGGAGTAACTTAGGCTACTTTATTCGCGATAATTTTAAAACCTTAGATGTGATTTTCAAGTAGCTTTTCAGGACTTTATAGGCATTCATTAAGGATCTTTTTATCCCGGTAAACATTTATGTTCCAAAGAATAAAAAAGAGAAGTGAAGAAAACACTTTACACTAGTTGTTGTATGTATAAATATATAAAAAGCCAATAATATGCATTAAAATATATAATTAATGAAATACCTAAAGTAAAATAACGTCCCGGAGTTCCAGCCAACACATTTGTTCCGAGAGACTAACTGGGATTAACCCATTCGCCACCATACCACCTGTCGGTCACCACGTGAGTCAGGTCCAGATATTTTGTCTTCTTCTCTGTTTCGGCTTTTACGAAGTTCTCGTCCTATGGATCGTTTCTTTCGGTGAGTGAGGTAACCGGAGGCCCACTTTTCCTTTCTCAACTCCTCTCCCCATCATCTCTCCCATCTCCCATCTCCCAAATATCGTTAAAAGCCAACAAAGCACCTGCAGCTTCTCTAGTGTTGCAGATGTACGTGGGCGACGGTAATCACTTACCATCAGGTGAGTCACTTGCTCATTTGCCCCTTTAACATAAAAATATAATAAACATATCCTCGACCGTGTCCGGTCCATCAACACGATATCAGGCTTCGTCACAATAATCTTCCTGACTGTGATGATGGGCTGGTCCCAAAAGCGACTGGCGCGGTCATTTTTGAGCGTCGCTTCCGGCGAGTACTTATATTATGGTAGTAACCAATCCACGAGGCCGTATTTATTATTATTACTTTCTGAATGTGGTGCACTCTGCTCGGACAAGGCTCTGACGATTGAGTGAAAGCGAAATATCTATACGGCTATTAGGTGCCCAGATCCTAGTCTAGTATAAAAGTTAACATCCTTTGGTTTAGTGGTAGAGTGCAGCATCTCTAGAACTGTGGTACCAGTAAGGCCAAACCGCATGGTGAGTATGGCGTGCCGAGGAGTCTGGATATGCCGGCCCCAAATAGGCTTATGTAGTATGTAGTACGCCCTGTTACTACTCTTACCAATACTACACGTATTGATTGTAGTAATTAAAGAACCGAACTCTTAAATTATTAAAAATCCAAGTATAATAAGTACACTTTATTTAAATTTTATGAATCTGAAATTATAAATTAAAATAAAGCGAACATGTTTCGCTTGTAAGCATTTTTGAAATAAGTTGGCAAATCCACAGTAGCCAAACGTTAAATAATTTTGTTTTTCATCAATCTGCAAATTTATTGACGATATAGAAATAAAACTTAAAACAAATGTATGAAATTATAATAAGACACTTATGTATAAATAAATTAGATTATCTAGTTTTCCTCACCGCATTCATCTGCTGAAACACAATCAAATTCGTTATTTCTGTAAAATCCACTTTTACAAACACATTTAACTCTACAAATGTCTTCTTTATCTCTTAAGCAGTTATAATATATATCTCGATTTTGACAGGTTTTCTCTGGACAAGGTGACATGCAATCCAGTATCTCATTTGATCTAAAACATCTCATAGGATCTGAAAGTGAATAATTATGTATATCGCTTAAAGTATAAATAATATTGGTACGCACTGGCATCTAAGGGAAAAGCCTTGGAAATCTCATGGCACTATTCAGGAGCAAACCTGTTTGCCTACTCTGTATCCATAATCTCAGGCTACACATTTCACATTACATTAAGCAGTATATGTCAAACAGCGAATAGCGATGTGTTATATGTCAAACATCGAAACATGACAGCGATGTTGTCCAACGCCGATGTCTTTACTGTCGATATTTTTGTAACATCGAACGTGGTAGAGCCAAACGGCGGGTTTTGCTGCGGCTCTAAAGGGCAGACTTAACCGCAGTAGAGCCACGGCCTCGCAGAATACCGACGTGAAATAGATGCATCTGAAGCTTCTGCGTTTCATTTGGTGAGTGAGGTAATTTGTAGCCCGCATTCCTCTCCCTCTACTCTTCCCCCCACCCGAAATATCCTTAAATGTCGGCAACGCACCTGCAGCTCCTCTGGTATTGTAGATGTACGTGGACGTCGGTTATCACTTACCACCAATGCGTCTCACGGCATGCTCGTTTCCCCTTTTCGCGTAAAAACAAAAAATCACTACCCCACCTGCTCGTCGTAATTAGTATAGGCTAAATGTTTCATGGAAGGTATGCCAGCTTTGCCGGAGCTTTCTTGGATAAACCTATGTCCATTAGTGGACTTAGACTAAGAAGGAAGAAGCTTCAAAACTGACGAAGTGTGTATGGGATCAAAAATTGAGATAACTTTTTTTGAACTGACTGAAATCAAGCGTAAGACTTGATTTGGAATTTTTGTTGGAAGAATGGATTTAGAAATATTTATTTCCTCTTCGAAGTATTATTTAATACCACTGTTGGTTTTCCTTATTGAAACAAATTAACTGGACTATCTCATTAACCAACTTGTTTATTTCCTTTTATTTAAATCCTTGATTCACAGAAATTACTTTGTTACATATTACAAAATATAATGTATGTCCTGATGCGCGTTTGTCCAGCATTTAAATCGTTGTATCTTTGATCTAAAATTGTAAGAACCATTCTGCCTAATTAATTAATGGAAAGAAATACTCTATCAATTAGCTTATTTATTGATATTTATGTATATTATGTATTAGGAGTATTCCTAGTATAGTCATAAGTTCTGTTAGACATTAAAATTTATGTATTTATTTTAAAAAGATACAGTGTAATAATAATGAAACAGTACTTATCGAAGTTTAAGCGATTAATTAAAAACAATTATGTTCAAAGCTGCCGCTTTTGGCTTTGATACAGGCATTTAATCTCTTTGACCACATGTCTGGATTACGCACTGTTTTCCTGGCCAATATAGCCCCTGCTAGCTCTAACGACTTCTTGAGAGACTCACTATCGGAGTAACGTTTTGAGCTAGCCATGTCCTCTAGTACTGACCTCAACTTTTAGTCCAACGGGTTCAGATCTGGTCTGTACGAGGGCAAGTCTTCAGCTCTTATGAAGTTCGGAACATTGTTCTTTTTATCTAAATCCTTGATTCACAGAAATTACTTTGTTACATATTACAAAATATAATGTATGTCCTGATGCGCGTTTGTCCAGCATTTAAATCGTTGTATCTTTGATCTAAAATTGTAAGAACCATTCTGCCTAATTAATTAATGGAAAGAAATACTCTATCAATTAGCTTATTTATTGATATTTATGTATATTATGTATTAGGAGTATTCCTAGTATAGTCATAAGTTCTGTTAGACATTAAAATGTATGTATTTATTTTAAAAAGATACAGTGTAATAATAATGAAACAGTACTCATCGAAGTTTAAGCGATTAATTAAAATCAATTATGTTCAAAGCTGCCGCTTTTGGCTTTGATACAGGCATTTAATCTCTCCGACCACGTGTCTGGATTACGCACTGTTTTCCTGGCCAACATAGCCCCTGCTAGCTCTAACGACTTCTTGAGAGACTCACTATCGGAGTAACGATTTGAGCTAGCCATGTCCTCTAGTACTGACCTCAACTTTCAGTCCAACGGGTTCAGATCTGGTCTTTACGAGGGCAAGTCTTCAGCTCTTATGAAGTTCGGAACATTGTTCTTGAGCCAGGTTACAATTTAAATCGTGTCCCAAGACACAATCAATTGAAGTTTTGTTATTTTGCTGGAAAATCCTCGGTAGATTTTTGAAAAAGATGATACTCTTAGGTAGGCTTCTCTTGATAAACTTTGGCGAAAGTAAAACATTACTCCTTTTTCACAAAAATTAAGCTTCAGCGATACCTCTTTCCGAACCATGACTGGTGCAGGATGATGACCACGTTAAAATTTTAAAAATTGCAAAAGACATTTAACTTATAGTTTTAGATAAAGCAGGCATTGTAGATGAGGACTTGCCTTCCCACATAAGCTCACAAGTGGCCACCATCTTCCTGAGCACCTTGTATTCGGCGTAGCTTATGTTATTCACATAACCCCCGTCTATGTGGCAGCCGCACATGGTGCTGGTGAGCTCGCCGCGCAACTCGTTCACGTATACGTCGAAGAGCGTTGGTGAGCTCAATCCTTCCTGCCATGCCCCACTCGAGGGCCTTTTGCCTGCGAGTCTGTATCGCCGAGGCTGTCAAGGCCACCGGGCCTACAGCCTAATTTCCGTGGGGGTTTCGGTCGGTCCCACGTCTTAAATGTTGATAGTGACATAACCAGTCACCGCCTTCCGTGATTAGTAGGTGTTAGCACCTTGCCCCCGTGTAAAACTATATCCCCCCGTCTCACCCCGCACTCCAACACATATGGATGTGACTAGACAGCCCAACGCACATTGTTGACCTGGTTTCAATATTTATAAATATTGGTATGTCCTGATGGTATGAAGACTGCATCTATCTTTCTCTATAAGATATCAGATTAAATCAGGTCTAGAAAGCAGACATAAATTTTGAGTCTTACGCCTAGCATAGTATGCGACAGCATTCTCAAGACCCTGTACAGTACTCTCCGTGGACAATCCAGGTCGAAATTCAAACTGGTGGATATGTGGCCTAATGAACTTATTTAATTGTGTATTAAGCATGCTGTCAAATACCATCGAGATTACATCTTCCTTGTCATAAAACTATG
The DNA here is from genome assembly GCA_029286595.1 of Bhutanitis thaidina. Classification (NCBI taxonomy): domain Eukaryota; kingdom Metazoa; phylum Arthropoda; class Insecta; order Lepidoptera; family Papilionidae; genus Bhutanitis; species Bhutanitis thaidina. The sequence goes on along the minus strand of JAGSMS010000009.1, from coordinate 5,274,240 downwards.
GCTAATACAAATTTTGGTATATATTGTAGATGTTCAATACTAAGACCATCATGACTTGGATATTATACACCTCTGGTCATATGTTTAATAATATATGCAACTTCTTTACGCCTAAACTGAATTTCCAATTGGTTTCCTGTTGGTCCCAATATTTTCTTCCAATTGCTTCTTGCAAGGGTCAACAAAATATATTTTTGTTGAGCATATGTATTTACCATTAGTTACCTACTACGACAGCCACAGTCAGAAAATAACGGTATATTCTTAAATTCGTCCTAGAATGGGATTTAAATTAAGGATTCACGACTTTGCGTACTATAGACTCCAATAATTACAGTCATCGCGGACGTTAATAATACACAAAAATATAAATAAATTACTGACCTGACATGCTATATTCCACCAAAATTAAAAACGTACAGCAGAAAATAAAGGTCAGAGAAGAAGACATGTTGGTCGTTTCACTAACAAACGAATATTGTAATGATTTCACTTGTGATTGGTCTTATATAATGTACAGCTGATGCAAAGCTCTGTTGTTAACCTTTAATTGACGCTATGGGTCCCAGGGACCTATGGTGAATTTTCAATCGCATATTTCGAGGCCGTGTTTACGACTATATGCCAGTGTTCCAATACCTTCCCAAAACGTTGCACTTGCTAAATGAGAACGGTGCAAAGGTATGTTCCAAAACTCGAATGGGTATCCATCATCATCATCATCATCATTTCAGCCTATTAGAAGTCCACTGCTGAACATAGGCCTCCCCCAAAGATTGCCACGAAGCACGGTCCTGAGCCACCTGCATCCATCGACTTCCCGCAACACTGCGCAGGTCGTCACTCCATCTTGTGGGGGGTCGTCCTACACTGCGTTTGCCCGTACGTGGCTGCCACTCAAGAACCTTTTTTCCCCAGCGGTTGTCAGTTCTGCGAGCTATATGGCCGGCCCATTGCCACTTCAGCTTGCTGATCTTTACGGCTATGTCGGTTACCTTAGTTCTGCTGCGGATATTATCGTTGCAGACTCTATCACGCAGAGAAACACCGAGCATAGCCCTTTCCATAGCGCGCTGAGCAACTTTGAGCTTCCTCATACGGGTATCCACTGGCTCAGAATATATTTACGCTACTTTTTGTCATGTAGACAATTGAGGGTTAAAGAGAAACACTTGTATGACTGTAGATTCCGCACTAACACTTTAAATGTGTAATTAATACTAATTAAAAGACTTGAAATGTTTCCGGTAGTTACCATTAACTCGGTAGCTAAACGCATTATACTATCTTTGTGTGCCAAAGCGTTAACTCCATTTTTAATGAATCATTTTTTAATCAGCACCTTCGTTTATACCCCGCGCTAATTATTTAACATTTCCATGATTGTCTATTCTAGGATAATGATTACGAAACATTAAGAATACACCAGACGGTGTATATGTGTGGTTATATAAGACTTCTTAAGTAATATTAAGAAACAAATCAGTAATAACTCGCATTATTTTATAAAAGGCAACCGTTTAGTTAGTCACAACTTAATTAGTTGTTATCGCAACAAAGTCACGTTTACCAATTAGAGTAATCCCTGTTTTACTAACATAACTGCAAATTTCAAAGCAAAGTTTTTGCTCATCTTAATTAACGACATATTTGTATAATGATTTCTTGTATTTACGCGAACATTACACATTTGAAATGATACTATTATTTACTGATTTCATCGCGTTTAATTTTGTTTTTATCTTCCATACGTTTCCAGTGCTATACAGCAGCCGTGGTTGCGGGGGACTGAGATGTTAGACGTCCAGTTGCCATAGTTTAGTATCAGCGTTTATTTATTAATTTTGGTCTGATCTTTGCAGAATGTGCTCACAGTATCTTGAGATCGTGAAGTGATATGCGTGATTTAAGATTTAATTTTGTTTTGTTATTCGTTAAATTATACTTGTATTGTAGGCAGCATTGGGCATTTATAGGCCGCTATTAGTTTTAGTTTTTAAAGGATAAGATCGCAAAAAGTAACAGCGTGGGACAATAGATTTATTTTAAGCAGTATGCTAATAAGTCGTACTTCGACCTCTTCTGAGGTAAGAACTAAGCTCCAAAAAGATTGACAAGTGTAGTTGGTAGAAATACTGCTCACAAAGCTGGAGGTTGCGGGTTTGAATCCCACTAGGTGCAAACATTTGTTTGGCCCTAGTGGTTGTTTACATATGTATGTATAATAATTTATCTATGTAGGTATATTTATATCTATTTTTTTCACAATTTAGTTACCAGGACAAGGAGTGATTTTTCGGAAGTAAAACTCCGTGAGGGAATTATGGAGTAGACCCGGAGAACAATACGCTCAGTGTAACACTGTTAGAGCGGTAGAGGGTTATTAATGGTTTGAAGAGACATATTTATAGGGGTACGTATGAAACTACACGTTGTGTAAAACGGGTCCCTGACTGCAGTACAGTAATTAACTGACATTGTAGTACACAGATACTTTTCTTATGCATGATAATGCTTGGCCCCACACTGCAGTAATAGTTTCGGATATCTTAGAGAAGTTGAAATCAAAGTTTAAGAGTGGCCAGCCAGTACCAAGGCGAGGGTATCGGCACTACATTCATCAAACCACACCTGCCCAGCGGGCGAGTATGGCCAATGCCGGACCGACTAAAACCCTCACTGAATTAGAGATACGCTGTTGGCCTGGTGGCCTTGCCTGCTCCGGCGGAAGAGATTCGCGAGCAGAAGGCCCGCATTTAAAAACTCATCTTTTGATGATGTTGCTAATGGCAAGCCCTATGTTCAGAAGTGAACCTCAATAAATTCATGAAGAAGAAGACTATATAACCCTTTATTAACCAATAAATTAACCAATTAACAAATATATATGCCTGTGTGTGAGTTTCGTATGAAAGTACATCGCCTGCAAATGTGTATGGGATGAACGTGCATAATTTATGTATGTCCTTCCAGTAATATCACAATTTTAAACAAATGTGTCCCATAATTATTTTAAGTTCAAACACATTTAAGAGGTTTCATTTATTTATTTAAAGCAACACCTGAAAGAAGCAAAAATGTTGTATTTTAATATTATTCATTATAATAATAACGCGTGATAGGACGATAATAAATATATAGCCCGTTATAACACTTTTTAATTGTTTATTGTGCTAATCACAAGACTTCACTGGATAACACAATAACAGAAGGCAAGTAAGTAAAGAGTAAAATGATGGAAGGAATAAGCAGAAAATAATACAGAAATATACTAAAAGATGAAAAGCGCAAGCTTGAATATGAGAGCCAGGAAGTTAAGGTGGGTGCATCCCGCTTCGATGGATCGGGCGGAGTGCCGACTATTACTCGGAGTGCCGTGCACGATGCGCGGGCGCAGACTCCACAAAACTCAACTGTTCGTACAAACATATAAAACATTGCCCTTCCGTATATAATTTGAATGGGACATAACAGGTATGTTTATTAATGATAAATTAAATATTCTTTATAATATAATTCTATTACTATTTATATAAGTACTAAATAGATAGATAACTGTACTATTGACGTAATTTAACAAATATTACGTTGACAAACAAGGAGCATAGTAAAGTTACGTATCCCCATAATATAAACTTAACCTTTAAATAAGTTGAATCTTAAGACAATTTATCTCAAGAACAATCATCGGGTGAGTTAGCTAACTCCGGACACTGCTCTGTCGGTATACAAGTCGAGTTCAAATCCCTTCTTAAGTAACCTATTTTGCAGCCGCATCCCGGTTGTGCCTTTTCTTCGGGATCACATCTATGTAGTGCCAGAATTGATTGGCAAATTTCAGGTGGACATTTCTTTTTGTATGGTTTATACTCTTCATTGGGGCCCTTGCATTTTTTATCTGCAAAATGAAAAAGATTCTTTGTTATGCCTTATGCCTATATATACCTAATTGAAATAATACTATATTGCATTCTAACGCAACATAATATTATTCGCTATTGCTCAATCTCAATCTCTGTGCAACATAAAAAATATTGTTTCAGATACTCCATCTAACCCTCCTCTAATACGGGAAGATAAAGACGAGTGTTTGAGCCCACGATAGTGGCAATATTATGCGATAGAAAATTGTATTTGGAAGTTACCAAAGTAGTCGAAATCAGCATCCTAGAAGATCATGTCAATGAAAATGTAAAAAATAAAATAATCTTGGACGGGATTGTCAAGGCTTTTCTTTAGTCGTCTCGAGAATATAAAAGAACAATGAATATCCACCAAATCAGAATGTTTGTTTGTTAAGATGTTTGTCATTTTATCACGCATAAACAGGCAAATCGATTTTATTAAAATTTACACTTTAAGATATTACATTAAGTATAATTTGTTTTTTAATCTTGAACCTTTCCATTTTTTTTCAAGAACTTGTTCTGAACCCTTACAATCTGATGATTTTTGTCAAAAAAGATTTATTAGCTTAATGATTTATAAATGTCCGTAATTCTCCATTTTCAACTTTTAAACTTTCAACTTTCAACTTTGCAACTTTCGCCAACGGGCAAAATAAAAAAAAAGCTTGTAAAGTAGTACATTGCTGGAAATCGCCGTTTTCCCATTTGGAAAGATTTTTCGTAATCGCCACGTTTGGCAAGCGGTTTGGGGATCGCAAAACCAGATCTCACGCATCTTATATGCAAGTCCTGTTCACCAGTCTAGCCAAATTATATTTGGCATTCTTGAAGTGTAGGTAGGTGTAGGTGCAACAGCGGATATACTAACTTTTCTTCAATTGTCAACGTTACCGGCTTGAAGTGCATTGTGCAAATTAACGAACGACTCTCTAGCGACCGACTGAGGGCGAAAAATTAATCAGCTAACAAATGCCGGCATACCATGTAGTTTAACTAAAATATCTATGTCCAGCAGTGGACTTATATAGGCTATGGAAGAAGAAGAAGATTCTAGAGGTTACTCAACCAGGTTGTTTACTCAGTGGCCGCTTAATGGCATTTTCCTTAGGCGATTTTGCGACATACATGGTATGAGATGAGCAGGTGGTTACTCTAACGCCGTTAACACATGAAAAATATATAGTTTTAATGAAATACTCTTTACCACACAGTTCGCTTGTTACACAGAACCCATCATCATTTCTATAGAATCCATCGTCACAGACACATTTATTTTGGCAAACCTCCGTTTCGTTATTGTAGCAACTAAAGCAAATGCCACGGTTTCGGCACGTTCTAGGCGGCGGACATAACTTCACGCACTTCGACACCTCGTTAGGTCCTTTGCATTTTTTTGGATCTGTAAACAATAACATACTTCATTAGATGTTGCGTTTTATTATATTTAAGTTCTGCCTACCGCCGCCACTGTGGCATGCTTAGAGATTTCCAAGATTTTTCTTACGACAGCCACGGGAAGAAAACGGGTGGTAGAACTCTAAAAACTTCAGCTTATTTTTCGTAGGGTAAACCGAGAGAGTGCTCCACGGAGGCTTTGTGCGAACACTTGCGGCACTATAAAACACCCTGCGCAGTTAATAACTTCAGATAGAATTCGGAAGTTGGCGTTGTTGTCGAAAGACAGTAATCAGACAGTAGACAAACACACAAAAACCACTCACTGTAATCTGGTGAGTTTTGCAATTCGGGACATTCCTCTATCGGTATGCATGTTGAATTCAAATTCAATCTTAAAAACCCTGGCTTGCACACACAGCCCGGCTGCCCTTTCTCTTTAGAATCACATTTGTATCTAGCCACAATAGAGCGACAGATTTCAGGCGGGCATGACTTTTTATCTGCTTTATACTCTTCATTGGGACCAGTGCATTTTTTATCTGTAAAAGTACAAATTTCATCATGCTTATCATTTCGCTTAAGAAACACAAACTAATAAAAGAGTAAAACCACATTTGAAAATACTTAAAAAATATACTACAAATCGCTTTTCTAAGAATAGTTTGTACATTATAAAGATCCTAACATGATGTGTTCCTTACCAACTTCCCCCCAACTTTCTGCTATTATGTTACAAAACGCATTTATAGTTATTGATATAGCGTTCGAATACTTAGCAGATATTTGTGGACAAAACTTACTGAGTTTGTAGTGACTACATAATTTGATATTATCACACTTCGTTGATACTTCGATAATAACAGAAAAAGAATAATATATAAAAAAATAACTACTCGCTTACTGCCCGTCCGTTACACATGGACACCGGGGGCCTACTGAAAATCAGCGGCTTATGCTGAGACAGTCTTTTCCGTCGCTTCATCTCAACACTCAGAATTTCCTTGAGATACACATTAATTTATTTATTATAGCATTATTTTGAAATTTCTTATGTATATTTTTTTGTTTTGTTATTTTTATAATTATTATGTATCACCAGATTATGTACTATGTGTGTAAATGTAAGAGTAGGAATAAATGTCTTTATGTCTTATGTCTTTATTGACGAAATCAATTATAGTAGTGTCAAAAAACTACACAAAAAATAAGCTTTATGGAGGTTTTTAACTGTAACCATCCTAGGAACTGCAAGTCATCGAAAAGCAACGCATGCTCAAAAATACTGAGGTCTTACGTATATGAAAATCAATCAGACTCACCACATAAATCGCTTGTGACGCAAAACCCATCGGGATTCCTATAGAAGCCGTCGTCACACACGCATTCGTCCTTACAAACCTCAGTAGTCACATCCGGACATTTATAACGTAAGTTACGACCGAAGCACGTCCTTGTCCGCGGACACGACTTTACACATTTCAGACTCTCATTAGGCTTGCTGCATTTTTCTAAAAGAGACGAAAATTTTACTTGTTTTAGTATGTACATAACTACTAATATAACAATAAATATAATTACAATAAAAGAAATAAAGAAAAAATGAATGTTAAATTCGAGAAAAAGAAAACTTGAAAAACACAGCCAAAATTATTGCAGCAGTTGACGAGCTTCCGTCTCGGCAGAAAATTTAGAATTCTTAGAAGTCGTGCCAAAAGTCACGATAGTCGGACTCAATTAAAGAACAAATTTTCTATAACAATTTGTATAATAAATATCTTTCTATTACTTCTACTACATCAGCTTATTTTACCACTGCTGGACAAAGGCTTCTCCAAGAAAGCGCCAGCAAAAGCCACCATACATTTCTTCGAAGGTTTGCCAATTCTCACCACGCTGGGCAAACGGTTTGGTGAGCGCAGCGCCGCTAATGTACTAGTGATGCTGCTTCGTTAGCTTGTAGGGTGCACCAAGTGCAGGCAAGGTTGCCATTTGAAAAAAGAGATGGTTTATTCCTATTACACAAATTTACAATTATTTACAATAATACAATGACTAATAATGGTATGTTTTCGCTTATTAAATAGCAGAAGACTAAAAATAAATTACTTCTTTAGTAATCTAATAATTTACTTGATAATGAATTTATATTTAAGACTAAGATCTCGTGTTCTACGGTTCAGAAAAACGCAGAGACGAAACGATCAATATACCTACCCGAAAACATCGAAATTAATTAACGGTGTGTGTAAATCCGTTAACTAACTTTGAAGCTACATGATAGGCTAGTCTAAAGCACACTTGGCCTGTCATTATAGAAAAAGTACTTATAGACTGATAGACATTAAGTAAATATTATTTTTGTTATCTTAATTATGGGTTCATTACTTTGGATGTTGGGGCAGGTTTCATAGGGTACACAAATTTCGCCATCACGCCAATAGTTCTTTTTGCATCTACAAGATGGCCGACATTGCAATGGTATTCCTATGCGACCGATTCTCGGGCACCCTCCATCTGGTGTGGCGCGACTGCAATCATCACTTGGACACAGAGGACATGCGTCGAATTGTTCATTAGGTCCCGGACAATCGAATGGAGCTGTGGAGGAAGGAAACACATTAAAATAAAACTATTGTTTAAATTTGGTTTTTATATTTTTGACGTTTTGAGAGTTTTACAGCAGCCGTGGAGTCAGGGGTTGTCCCACGTTACTATAGGGGCAATAAGTAATGGAGGAGCAATGTAACTACTAAGTTTTGTAACATAAGTAACGATTGTCTATACCTATTTTAACATAAAAATCTAACTATGTAGAACCCGTACATAGTTTGCAGCATTTGATACTTTAGAACGCGCGTACTAAAATTTTAAAACAACTGAAATAAACATGACGCGTGATGGGCATATCCATATTCATATATATTATACAACAGTATCGGAGACTACAATAAATTCTGCATGTTTATTATTCGTTTCTCTACTATTATATAATAAGTTCAGGATCACTAACGACATTCCCTGGTGGGTATACAAGTGCCGTTGTCCGCTCGCCGGTAGTTGTTCCGGCACGTGCACCTCGCCGGCGGGCACGCGTCCGGCGCCGCGGGCACGCAGGCGCGCGTCTCCTCTTCGCACGTGGGACAATACTCGCAGCTGTCGGACGGACATTCGTTCCATATCTCGTCCGCGCCGCAAGTCTCTTTCTCTGTTTAAAACAAAATAAACATTTATCTACGTGTCGGTGTCAGAGTGTGAACGATTTATGTACATATGTAAACACATCCACGATCAGGAAAATTCAAAGGTTATAAGACTTTTTTTTATTAATAAACCAAAAGTTTTTCTTTTTTTTTACAGTACTTTGTATATTTACAATAATAGATTCTGCTAAGGTAGAGTTGTCATAATTTATGTCTCCATTCTTTATCGGCCTTTGTAAATCATTAAAACCGTCATACAAATAGAAAATTAAATTAGTAATTTTCCATATCTTGAAATTCTCAATTCTTCATCTCACTTAATGCAATTAAAATGGAAAACTAGGCCAGGCCTGATATAGACGAAAACCTGATGCCGTGTGATATCCCCCTTGGAATCTGCCAACCCTTTCAACCCGTGATTGTGGTATGGTTGCCGACAGATGGCGAGATATCCATCACGAAAAATACCAGACAAAAATAAGCAGACCAATGGCGGGCAGCACCGTCTAAGGTACGAGGTGTCTGTTACTGGGATCGCTAATCCGCTTGCGGCCTATGTCCTGCAGTGGATCATTTGCCGGTTATTAAGGTATGGTCCCAGATGGTATAACATAATTATGTGATTAAATGTTTCGGTTAGGCTGGGTTAGATATGCTTATATGGGGTTATGTTTTCCGACTTACCGTTACAAAAGTAAAAGTCTGTATGTTTGTCGTTCAATCACCCTCAAATGACGTTTCGGTGTGATCAGTGTTTTGAATGCTTCAATATAAAACGGCAACTTCATTCTTTTAACTATAAATCCTTCTAAATAAACATAACCATACATACAATAATTGCTTCAGAAATACGTACTGCATTCACTTATAGGCACGCAGACGTTGTTGTTGTTCCTGGCGTATCCCTCATCGCAATAGCACTTGTCGTTGCATCTGATGTTCACAATTTTACACGGTTCGTCAAGCCTATGACACTCTGTGTCGCAGGCGCTGCCGCACGCATAGTGTTCGTTCGCTCCAGTACATTTAACTAGGAAAGAAGATAAAAGTTAAATAACATCCTAATGTTCCACTAACGGACAAACATCTCCCCTTTCTGGCGGGATCGTCGGGAACGTGACAACTAAAATTTTAATTAAATCTCGAGGCTAAGTCCTAAGGAAATTAAAAGCAAGCACTTGGTTCAATAGACCAAAGTTTTTAGCTTGAAGTGCAATAAACTTACGAGATGTAGTTACTGAATAAGAGGCTGTGAGTGTATGTCATACGAACAGCAAAAAAATATGAGAACGGTTTTCATCGCTGTCTACGTCTACTATATATATTATCAATCGCCTATTTATTTATTTATTTATTCTCTATTGTTAGCCTTAAGCTTAAGGTTACAATGGGGGGACTTAATGCCAAGTGCCATTCTCTACCAGTCAACCCTTGTTATGGTGAAAGGTAGTCGGCAGCTACAAAACAAAGAATAAAAAATAAAATAAAAAAAACTCCAATAATAATGAGTTGATAAGTACATATAAACACACTATATAATTAAATAAATATTTATAACATAAAATACACAAATACGTATACAAGTATATAAAAGGATACATAAATAAATATATAAAAAAAATCGAAAATAGATATGCCGAATATTGTCAATAATCTATTAGGTAATCAGTAATCACGAACAAGACTCTTAAATGATTTCTTGCTAGGAGCTGCTTTTATCTTATCGGGCAGGGCGTTCCAGAGGAGTGTAGCTTGAACAGTAAAAGAAGAGTTATAGTATCCTGTATTATGTTGTAGAACGCGAATCTTAAGTTGGTTTATGGAACGAGGCTCTCTGTCATGAGCAGAATAAAGATATTGGAAATTATTCTTAAGATAAGAAGGAGAATTAGGACCAGTTAATACAGAACACAATAAACACAGAATTCTAGAGCTACGCCTTTGACGAATAGGAAGCCAATTAAGCTTGGAACGATAAGCCTATTGTTGAAGATTCTTGGAAATGAGAAAATAGTTTTGAATTATATAAGTATAGATAATGATTTGACATGTACTTTCATTCTTTATCGGCCTTTGTAAATCATTAAACTGTCATACAAATAGAAAATTAAATTAGTAATTTTCCATATCTTGAAATTCTCAATTCTTCATCTCACTTAATGCAATTAAATGGAAAACTAGGCCAGCCTGATAAAGACGAAAACCTGATGCCGTGTGATATCCCCTTTGAATCTGCCAACCCTTTCAACCCGTGATTGTGGTATGGTTGCCGACAGATGGCGAGATATCCATCACGAAAATACCAGACAAAAATAAGCAGACCAATGGCGGGCAGCACCGTCTAAGGTACGAGGTGTCTGTTACTGGGATCACATCCGCTTGCGGCCTATGTCCTGCAGTGGATAATTTGCCGGTTATTAAGGTATGGTCCCAGATGGTATAACATAATTATGTGATTAAATGTTTCGGTTAGGCTGGGTTAGATATGCTTATATGGGGTTATGTTTTCCGACTTACCGTTACAAAAGTAAAAGTCTGTATGTTTGTCGTTCAATCACCCTCAAATGACGTTTCGGTGTGATCAGTGTTTTGAATGCTTCAATATAAAACGGCAACTTCATTCTTTTAACTATAAATCCTTCTAAATAAACATAACCATACATACAATAATTGCTTCAGAAATACGTACTGCATTCACTTATAGGCACGCAGACGTTGTTGTTGTTCCTGGCGTATCCCTCATCGCAATAGCACTTGTCGTTGCATCTGATGTTCACAATTTTGCACGGTTCGTCAAGCCTATGACACTCTGTGTCGCAGGCGCTGCCGCACGCATAGTGTTCGTTCGCTCCAGTACATTTAACTAGGAAAGAAGATAAAAGTAAAATAACATCCTAATGTTCCACTAACGGACAAACATCTCCCCTTTCTAGCGTGATCGTCGGGAACGTGACAACTAAAATTTTAATTAAATCTCGAGGCTAAGTCCTAAGGAAATTAAAAGCAAGCACTTGGTTCAATAGACCAAAGTTTTTAGCTTGAAGTGCAATAAACTTACGAGATGTAGTTACTGAATAAGAGGCTGTGAGTGTATGTCATACGAACAGCAAAAAAATATGAGAACGGTTTTCATCGCTGTCTACGTCTACTATATATATTATCAATCGCCTATTTATTTATTTATTTATTCTCTATTGTTAGCCTTAAGCTTAAGGTTACAATGGGGGGACTTAATGCCAAGTGCCATTCTCTACCAGTCAACCCTTGTTATGGTGAAAGGTAGTCGGCAGCTACAAAACAAAGAATAAAAAATAAAATAAAAAAAACTCCAATAATAATGAGTTGATAAGTACATATAAACACACTATATAATTAAATAAATATTTATAACATAAAATACACAAATACGTATACAAGTATATAAAAAGATACATAAATAAATATATAAAAAAAATCGAAAATAGATAAGCCGAATATTGTCAATGATCTATTAGGTAATCAGTAATCACGAACAAGACTCTTAAATGATTTCTTGCTAGGAGCTGCTTTTATCTTATCGGGCAGGGCGTTCCAGAGGAGTGTAGCTTGAACAGTAAAAGAAGAGTTATAGTATCCTGTATTATGTTGTAGAACGCGAATCTTAAGTTGGTTTATGGAACGAGGCTCTCTGTCATGAGCAGAATAAAGATATTGGAAATTATTCTTAAGATAAGAAGGAGAATTAGGCCCAGTTAATACAGAACACAATAAACACAGAATTCTAGAGCTACGCCTTTGACGAATAGGAAGCCAATTAAGCTTGGAACGATAAGCCTATTGTTGAAGATTCTTGGAAATGAGAAAATAGTTTTTGAATTATATAAGTATAGATAATGATTTGACATGTACTTACTCTTATTTGATTCAGGACATTGTTCTATGGGTATGCAAGTTGAATTTAAATTCAATCTCAAAAACCCTGGCTTGCACACGCAGCCCGGTTGTCCTTCCTCTTTAGAATCACATTTGTATTTAGTCACAATAGAGCGACAGATTTCAGGCGGGCATGACTTTTTATCTGGTTTATACTCTTCATTGGGACCGGTGCATTTTTTATCTGTAAAAGTACAAATTTCAGGTTATGTAAGGCTAAAAAATAACAGCCTGTAAATGCCCTATCTCAATATTTGAAAAGGTTCTGTAGACTCAGCTTCGGTGCAGTTGGCTCACTTCACTTTCGAGAACTATTTATAATCTTTTCTATTCAATTTTCTTATTAAGCTACACTTCAGACTTTGCTTGCTAGGATTTAATATAAATAATCAGGATGAGTTGAAGTATTGTATTTTTCTACAGTCCATTATCTTATTCCACTATATCGAAATTATAATAAATGTTATTTAAAAATTATAGAGCAACTACGAGAATTATTTATCATTAGAATAAATATTATTTGGGTCGTCTTGAAATTAGAATCTAAGAGCTGTCACCTAACTAATACACTATGAGCACTTAGCAAAGATAATTGAATGAAAAACAAAAGATCAACACCCAAACATCTCTTACCACACAGTTCACTTGTGACGCAAAATCCATCGGGATTTCTGAAGAAGCCATTGTCACAAGCGCATTCATATTTACATGGTGCAGTTGAATTAACAAGGCAGTTGAAACGCTTATTACGATTATCACATGTCCTCAGGGGTGGGCACGGCCTGACACATTGCAGACTCTCGTTTAGGCCTGGACATGTACTAGTACCTAATATAAACCAAAAGAAAGGAATGTGAATAAAATTGAAAGTGTTACTATTAACCCCTATTTTAGTCCACTGCTGAACACAGGCCTCCCCAAGAAAGCGGTAGCAAAATACGGCATACAATTCTCTGAAGGTTTGTACATACCACACCAGGCAAGCGGGGTTGAGAGCGCAGAGCACTAGTGATACTGCTCCCCTAATCTGTGGGATTTGGGTTCGGCAAATTCGGATGGATATTCCGCCATCATTCCGTCACCAGAGCCCGAGTTTGTTAGCTAGCAGGGTGCACGACATGCAAGTGTAGTTTAAAAAAGAAAAAGCTGATTGCTCATTCCTCCTTACACCCGTATATAACATTAAGTCGCTTTTAAATCAATAACACTGACAGACTTGGAAGCACGTTTTGTAACTATAGTAGTCGGGTCCTGTGATGGCAGCCGAAGTCATTGTTGCTGTAATTGGAGAAGCCCGCTGTGTAATTTGGAACATGAAGTGCTAAAGTAAAGTACCTGCCAAATTGATAACTAAACAAGAGAGGACGTCTCCTTCTAACAACACTATGATACTAGTAATTAAACGGTTATTTTGCAATGTAAATTATTTTCCCTCGAGATATCAGAAATACTGAGAATATAATGAGGGTAATGAGGGTACTTTAATTAGGTATATATTTTTTTTTCTTAAAAAGAAAGGTGTTATGAATGTTTCAATATAAAACGGCAAATTCATTCTTTAACTCCTAAAACTATAAATGCGTCCAAATAAACATAACCATACATACTATAATTGCTTCAGAAATACGTACTGCATTCACTTATAGGCACGCAGACGTTGTTGTTGTTCCTGGCGTATCCCTCATCGCAATAGCATTTGTCGTTGCATCTGATGTTCACAATTTTGCACGGTTCTTTAAGCCTATGACACTCTGTGTCGCAGGCGCTGCCGCAGGCATAGTGTTCGTTCGCTCCAGTACATTTAACTAGAAAAGAAAATAAAAGTAAAATAACGGTCTAATGTTCCACAGGCGTTCAAAAACACCTCCCCTCTCTGGCGAGATCGTCGGGAACATGACAACTAAAATTTAAATTAAATTTCGAGGCTAAATCCTAAGGAAGTTAAAAGCAAGCACTTGGTTCAGTGGACCAAAGTTTCTAGCTCGAAGTGCAATAAACTTACAATATGTAGTTACTTAATAAGAGGTACAGCCTCTTATTCAGTATATGCTATACGAACGTAATAAACAAAATATGAGAAATATTTTCATGGTTGTCTACGTTGATATGTTATCTGTCGCCTATTGAGATTCATTTGAATTTCTTATATTAGTATAGATTATGATTTTACATGTACTTACTCTTATTTGATTCAGGACATTGTTCTATGGGTATGCAAGTTGAGTTTAAATTCAATCTCAAAAACCCTGGCTTGCACACGCAGCCCGGTTGTCCTTCCTCTTTAGAATCACATTTGTATTTAGTCACAATAGAGCGACAGATTTCAGGCGGGCATGACTTTTTATCTGGTTTATACTCTTCATTGGGACCGGTGCATTTTTTATCTGTAATAGTACAAATTTCATTAATGCTTATCATTTCTCCTATGAACAAAAACTACTAAGAGATTAAAAACACATTTAAACATACATTAAAACACTTTTCCTAAGAATGGTCTGAACATTATAATGTTTCTAGCATGTCTTGTTTCTTGCTAACCCCTCCTACCTTTCTGCACTTATCTAATGAAACGCATTTATTCAAAATTAGAGAAGAAATTAATTATACTTGTGACAAAACACGGCATAAATAAATAAGAAAAGGACTACTCTAACACTAAGTAAAAGACAGGTCACCAACCTAGGAACTGCAAGTCAAATAAAAATCAACGCGTGCTCCAAAATCTCACAGTCGTTCGTATATGAAAATCAATCAGACTCACCACATAAATCGCTTGTGACGCAAAACCCATCGGGATTCCTATAGAAGCCGTCGTCACACACGCATTCGTCCTTACAAAGCTCAGTAGTCACATCCGGACATTTATAACGTAAGTTGCGACCGAAGCACGTGCTTGTCCGCGGACACGACTTTACACATTTCAGAGTCTCATTAGGCTTGCTGCATTTTTCTACAAGAAACGAAAATTTTACGCATTTTATTATGTACTTAACTACGTATTATGACATAATTTAGTAGTGACCTACTGTCGCGTAAAAACTCACCATATTCTGACTTAGTATATTGCTACTACTTCATCAGCCTATTTCAGTCCACCCGCATAAATTTCTAGGAAAGTTTGCCCATACTCACTACGCTGGGCAAGCGGCTTATCTCCATTAACATGTGGGAAGCAAATTTGTATCGATATTTCACAATCCTCTAGTCTAGATGTTACACATATCACATATATCACATTTTACAAAATTACAATTTGAATGGTTGTTTCCCTTATTACATAGCATAAAGTGCTAATAATAAATAACATGTTTAATTATCTAATAATTTACTTGAACACAGAGACGAAACGATAAAAACACCGGAAAACAATTAAATTTATGACCGGCATGTGTATCCGTTAAAACCCTTTGGAACTACATAATGGACTAGTCTAGAACAAACTTACCCTGTCATTATAGGAAAAAACCTATAGACTGATAGACGTTAAGTAAGTATTATTTTCGGTATATTAATTATGGGTACATTACTTTGAATGTTGGGACAGGTTTCATAGGGAACACAAATTTCGCCATCACGCCAATAGTTCTTTTTGCATCTACAAGATGGCCGACATTGTAATGGTATTCCTATGCGACCGATTCTCGGGCACCCTCCATCTGGTGTGGCGCGACTGCAATCATCACTTGGACACAGAGGACATGCGTCGAACTGTTCTTTAGGTCCCGGACAATCGAATGGAGCTGTGGAGAAAGGAAACACATTAAAATAAAACTATTGTTTAAATTTTTGTTTTTATATTTCTATCGTTTTGACTGCTGTGAGTGTCGTTGCACACCAGCCGTGGTCCCGGGGAGAGGCTGAGGTGTTAGACGTCCAGTATGAAACCTTCAGCATTTAATTATTATTACCTTTCAGTAATATGGGAAAATTGTTGTCCCACGTTACTACTGGAGCAATTCGTAGTAACACGGCCAAAAAAATAACCGACGTTACTATAGATAGTAAGACCGAGTAGTAACATGTATAAGCAACGATATTTTTACATAAAAATTAAACTACATACGGGTTTTGCAGCAGTTGATAGGTAGTTTAGAATAACCCTCCTCGAGTCAGAACTCGCGTCACAGAACAGCTGAAATTCTATAGTTTTGAGCACATCAGTTCAGACAAACGTGTGCTCTAAATTGATAGTCTTTCTCACGAGGAGACTTATTGTAAAAACAAAATATTTTTTATCTAACTGCTTATATAATAATGTTCTGCTGAGTCCTGGGTATATTTGTTCATGTTGATTCGGTTTTCATTCATTCGTTTCATGTTTATGATTCATTTCTATTCTACAATATAAGGAGTTCAGATGATAACTTGTGGTGCTAATAATAAGTTCAGGATCACTAACGACATTCCCTGGTGGGTATACAAGTGCCGTTGTCCGCTCGCCGGTAGTTGTTCCGGCACGTGCACCTCGCCGGCGGGCACGCGTCCGGCGCCACGGGCACGCAGGCGCGCGCCTCCTCGTCGCACGTGGGACAATACTCGCAGCTGTCGGACGGACATTTGTTCCATACCTCGTCCGCGCCGCAAGTCTCTTTCTCTGTTTAAAACAAAATAAACATTTATCTACGTGTCGGTGTCAGAGTGTGAACGATTTATGTACATATGTAAACATATCCACGACCAGTTAAATTCAAAGGTTATAAGACTTTTTTTTATTAATAAACCAAAAGTTTTTCTTTTTTTTTACAGTACTTTGTATATTTACAATAATAGATACGGCTCAGGTAGAGTTGTCATAATTTATGTCTTCATTCTTTATCGGCCTATGTAAATTAATTAAAACCGTCATACAAATAGAAAATAAAATTAGTAATTGGACTTCTTTTTAAGCGTGGTAGAGCCAAGCGGTGGCTTTTGCTGCTGGCGGCATATTGTGCTTCTGCGTTTCGTTCGGTGAGTGAGGTAACCGGAGGTCGACATCCCCTTCTTATTCCCCTCCTCTTCCCTCCCATCTGCCAAATATCCTTAAAGACCGGCAACGCAACTGCAGCATCTATGGTGTTGCAGATGTATGTGGGCGACGGTTATCACTTACCATCAGGTGAACCGCTTGCTCGTTTGCCGTCTTTTCCATAAAAAAAAATACTTCTTGAAATTCTGAATTCTTCGTCTCACTCAATGCAATTAAAATGAAAACTAGGCCTGACATGGACGAAAACCTCATGCCGTGTTATATCGCAGTTGGAATCTGCCAACCCTTTCTTCCCGTGAGTGTCGCAATAGACGACTAAGGTTTCTCATAAAAAGTCTTGAAAATGTCAATGGTTGCCGACATCTGGCGAGATAACCATCTCGAAAAAATACCAGACCAAAATAAGCAGACCAATGACGGGCAGCAGCGTCTAAGGTACGAGGTTTCTGGTACTGCGATCGCCAATCCGCTTGCCTAGCGTGACGATTATGGCTGATCCTCCTTATGGGAGAGGCCTATTTGGCAGTGGACTATGTGCAGGCAATTAAGGTATTATTCCAGATGGTATAACATATTTATGTGATATTAAATGTTTATGTTAGGCTAGGTTACATATCCTTATCAGAGGTTATGTTTTTCCTACTTTCTATAACAAATGTGAAAGTTTGTAATTTTGTCGTTCCATCATGCTTAAAGTACATTTCCATAGCTTAATAAATTTCATTCACATCCGAAATTTTGTTACCATATCCCATTCCAAGGCATAATCTATATTTCTGCGAATTTTTGTTGAATGTTGAAAACCATTCAGTGCCCGAAGAGCGTTTATCCCTTACGCGTACAAACTTTCTAGTTGTAATGAATCAAAAGGCGTAAGGCGTTAACGCCCTTAACCATTGTCGTTTAAACAAACATAATAATTTTAACCTTTGTAATATTAAGATAAAACATTACCGTCTTACAGGATATGTTCTGGAATTATAGAAACGTTAAAAAAGTTCTATCAAAATCCGTCAAATCATTTTTAAAGTTCAATCCGTCCAAATTAACATAACCATACATACAATAATTGCTTTACAAATACGTACTGCATTCACTTAAAGGCACGCAGACGTTGTTGTTGTTCCTGGCGTATCCCTCATCGCAATAGCACTTGTCGTTGCATCTGATGTTCACAATTTTACACGGTTCGTCAAGCCTATGACACTCTGTGTCGCAGGCGCTGCCGCACGCATAGTGTTCGTTCGCTCCAGTACATTTAACTAGGAAAGAGGATAAAAGTAAAATAAGGGCCTAATGTTCCACTGGCGTTCAAAAACACCTCCCTTTTCTGGCGGGATCGCCGGGAACATGGAAACTAAAATTTTAATTAAATCTAAGTCCTAAGGAAAATAAAAAGCATGCACTTGATTCAACGGACCAAAGTTTTTAGATTGAAGTGTATACAATACAATAAACTTACAAGATGTAGTTACTGAATAAGAGGCTGTTGGTGGATGTCATACGAACGTAATAAACAAAGTATAGATAATGGTTTTACATGTACTTACTCTTATTTGATTCAGGGCATTGTTTTATGGGTATGCAAGTTGAATTAAAATTCAATCTCAAAAACCCTGGCTTGCACACGCAGCCCGGTTGCCCTTCCTCTTTAGAATCACATTTGTATTTAGTCACAATAGAGCGACAGATTTCAGGCGGGCATGACTTTTTATCTGGTTTATACTCTTCATTGGGACCGGTGCATTTTTTATCTGTAATAGTACAAATTTCATTAATGCTTATCATTTTTCCTACAAACCAAAACTACTAAAAGATTAAAAACACATTTAAACATACATTAAAATACAAATAAATAAGAAAAGGGCAACTGTAACTCTAAGTAAAGGACAGGTCAGCAACCTAGGAACGGCAAGTCAATAAAATCAACGCATGCTCCAAAATCTCACAGTCGTTCGTATATGAAAATCAATCAGACTCACCACATAAATCGCTTGTGACGCAAAACCCATCGGGATTCCTATAGAAGCCGTCGTCACACACGCATTCGTCCTTACAAACCTCAGTAGTCACATCCGGACATTTATAACGTAAGTTACGACCGAAGCACGTCCTTGTCCGCGGACACGACTTTACACATTTCAGACTCTCATTAGGCTTGCTGCATTTTTCTAAAAGAAACGAAAATTTTACATATTTTATCATGACGTATGACAACAACATTTAGTGGTTAGCTACCCAGGAGAAAAATACTTTAGATTCGAATCCAACTACTGCGACAACTTCCGAATACTATCGGCGGTAGTCAACTGCGCAGGAGAAATCACAGTGCCGCAAGTGCACACGAAAACACCAGAGACAAGAGTAGTCAATTAATATAACTGTGTGAATAACTGTGTCCATTAACGGTTGAAAAAATGTAGGTAGCCTACCTAGTCAGTAATTTATAAGCGTTAGTTAGTGTATGTTTATATATCAAGTTGATAGACGTACATTCTGGGCTAAGGATTATTGCATTTTGAAAAGAGAGAAGTTTTTCTTGAAAACAAGAATTCGGTAGTCAATTAATATTAACTGTGTCAGTAATTTATAAGCGTTAGTTAGTGTATGTTTATATATCAAGTTGATACACGTACATTCTGGGCTAAGGATTATTTCATTTTGAAAAGAGAGAAGTTTTTCTTGAAAAACAAGAATTTCGAAGCTAATTAACGACTTCATAACTCGCAAGTATTAGTATAAGGAATGTTAAAAAAATATATTACTTATATAAGTACTTGTTAAAACGATTATATTAGTACAACTTATTATTCTAATAACACTAGTAAATAAATCTATTGTAGGATAGCGCATCGGCTTGTCGGTGAAGTCACAAGGCTCCAACTGAAAATCAGCGCTGCAACCGCTATTTATTATTATTGTCACTTTTTTTTTCGTTCCTATTTTAATCTATGTATTTTGTATTCCTAATGTTTTAAATATGCGTACCGAATAAATCTTTCTTTCTTACAATGAAAATATTTTCTTTAGATCTGTACTTATTCCTACCCTAAGTAAATACGAGTACATTTAAATGGAACAAGTATGCGTGTACAGTAATGAATAATTTTTATCTAATTCTAAACAGCTCTTACATCGTCTTCGCCTCCTTCATATGAAAATCCTATAAATGTGCAACTAGCCGTGCTGGGCAATAGCCACCTCTCATTCTAGATGGCTTGGGAACGAAGAAGTCTGCTGTGCTGCTCCAGTGCGGGCAGAACACTGTATGCGTCAATTCCTCATGTCATCAAAGTTATTTACATATTATTTCACAGACATACAGATTTCCTCACGACGTTTTCATCGCATAGTAAATGTTCGATGATTTTTTACATCCTGCATTCAATATCGAAAGTTAAACTAAACATATGTTTAAACTTACGGTAATCTGGTGAATTAACTAGTTCAGGGCATTGCCGTGTTGGCATACATGTTGAATTTAAGTCCATTCTCAAAAAACCCGGTTTACAAACGCACCCCGGCTGACCTTCCTCTTTCGGATCGCAAGCGAATCTTGATACGATAGAGCTACACGTTTCAGATGGACACGTCTTTTTGTCAGGCTTATACTCTTCATTAGGTCCAGTACATTTCTTGTCTAAAATATACACAACAGCAATAAGCCTTATGCGATCTGGGTTATGTTAGCACGCAGCTTCAGTGCAATTTGGCTCGAATTATTTATAATCTTTTCTATCTAATATTCTTAGTACGCATCACCTCAGACTTTGCTAGGATTTTATATAAATAATCAGGAGAGGTTGAAGTATTGTACATATTCGGCTATTTCAAAATTACATTAAATGTTATTTAGAAATTAAACTGCAACTACGAGTATAAAATAAATGGTGTGTAGCATTTACAATTTAACAAGCTATGTATCACTGTATGTTTTCCGAATAAATAAAATAATTAGTTAAAATAACGAATAAATTAGAATCTAAGAGCTGTCACCTAACTAATATACTATGAGCACTTAGCAAAGATAATCAAATGAATAACTAAAGATCAACACCCAAACATCGCTTACCACATAGTTCACTTGTGACGCAATATCCATCGGGATTTCTGTAGAACCCATTGTCACAAGCGCATTCATATTTACATGGTGCAGTTGAATTAACAAGGCAGTGGTACCGCTTATTACGATTGTCACATGTTCTCAGTGGTGGGCACGGCCTGACACATTGCAGACTCTCGTTTAGGCCTGGAGATATACTAGATGAAGCCACCGGTAAAAAAGGCCAATGTTTTCAGAATTATTTAGTATTTTTCTAATTCTAAACAGCTTTTACATTGTCTTCGCCTCCTTCATATGAAAAACCTATAAATGCGCCACTAGCCGTGCTGGGCAATCGCCACCTCTCATTCTAGATGGCTTGGGAACGAAGAAGTCTGCTGTGCTGCTCCAGTGCGGGCAGAACAGTGTATACGTCGATTCCTCATGTCATCAAAGTTATTTACATATTATTTCACAGAGATACAGATTTCCTCACGACGTTTTCATCGCATAGTAAATGTTCGATGATTTTTTACATTCTGCATTGAATACCGAAAGTTAAACTAAACATATGTTTAAACTCACGGTTATCTGGTGAATTAGCTAGTTCAGGGCATTGCCGTGTTGGCATACATGTTGAATTTAAGTCCATTCTCAAAAAACCCGGTTTACAAACGCACCCCGGCTGACCTTCCTCTTTCGGATCGCAAGCGAATCTTGATACGATAGAGCTACACGTTTCAGATGGACACGTCTTTTTGTCAGGCTTATACTCTTCATTAGGTCCAGTACATTTCTTGTCTAAAATATACACAACAGCAATAAGCCTTATGCGATCTGGGTTATGTTAGCACGCAGCTTCAGTGCAATTTGGCTCGAATTATTTATAATCTTTTCTATCTAATATTCTTAGTACGCATCACCTCAGACTTTGCTAGGATTTTATATAAATAATCAGGAGAGGTTGAAGTATTGTACATATTCGGCTATTTCAAAATTACATTAAATGTTATTTAGAAATTAAACTGCAACTACGAGTATAAAATAAATGGTGTGTAGCATTTACAATTTAACAAGCTATGTATCACTGTATGTTTTCCGAATAAATAAAATAATTAGTTAAAATAACGAATAAATTAGAATCTAAGAGCTGTCACCTAACTAATATACTATAAGCACTTAGCAAAGATAATCAAATGAATAACAAACATCGCTTACCACATAGTTCACTTGTTACGCAATATCCATCGGGATTTCTGTAGAACCCATTGTCACAAGCGCATTCATATTTACATGGTGCAGTTGAATTAACAAGGCAGTGGTACCGCTTATTACGATTGTCACATGTTCTCAGTGGTGGGCACGGCCTGACACATTGCAGACTCTCGTTTAGGCCTGGACATGTACTAGTACCTAATATAAAACAAAAGAAAGGAATATGAATAAAATTTAAAGTGTTACTATTAACCCCTATTTTAGTCCACTGCTGAACACAGGCCTCCCTAAGAAAGCGGTAGCAAAATACGGCATACAGTTCTCTGAAGGTTTGTACATACCACACCAGGCAAGCGGGTTTGAGTGCGCAGTGCACTAGTGATACTGCTCCCCTAGTCTGTGGGATTTGGGTTCGGCAAATTCGGATGGATATTCCGCCATCATTCCATCGCCAGAGCCAGAGTTTGTTAGCTAGCAGGGTGCAACGACATAATCATACGTGTAACATAAAATGTTATATTTTATTACATGGCATTACAACACTATAATAAAATGAATCGTGAAAATAGCCAACATTAAATTTGAATTGCTTCCTATAAACATTATATGAACTCTTCACGTTTTTTTATATAGATGTACCAGCGGTTTAGATAATTAAAATTTTATTTTATCTAACGTTTTAAGTATAAGTCCTTACTCCATCGTCTGCATATTATAAGTCTAATTTAATGTAGGTACATGGAAAATTAAAAATTTTTGTTATAGGATACTGTTGCGCAATTCATTATCTACTAATTATTTTTACAGGGTATAATTAAACTATCGCCACGGAACAGTTTCTGTGATTTGAATAAAAAATAAGAAAAGAGTAAATCGAAATATTATTAAACTCTTTAGGTGGTAGAACTGGTGTTCACTATTTTGTTTTTTCTTTGATGATACAGGCCTCTTAAAACAACTATATACACACAACTTGAATGAGACCTCGAAATACCTAAACTAGTTGCAAGTTTAAGTTTCACAAGAAACGGGAACAATGAGGTTGCGGTTACCTGGTGGCAGATATACTAGATGAAGCCACCGGTAAAAAAAGGCCAATGTTTTCAGAATTATTTAGTATTTTTCTGACCATGTTTAGCAATATACCGTATAAGCCACGATGCGGAAAGTTCGCATTGGAAGGTATCCAGTATCCAATCGGCTCGAAGTTCTAACACTCCCATATCTATCTGTACCATAAATTTTTTCGAAATTTATGTGTATCATAGTACTATTTGTATCATAGTCCCAAATAAGCTCTGGTGAAAAGTGGGCTGAAAGGACTAAAATATCTACACGGTGGTGAGAGCTTATTTTTTTTATTTTCTACAAATGTCTAATTTAAAGAGATATTTTCATTAGACATTTGGACATAAGACAGGACTGCAAAAACAGCCGTGTAATCCTACTTAGTTGGCAGTAAACTAATGTTTGACTCATATAGTTATAATAGACGCCGAAGCAAGGATTTGGTGTGTACAACCTGGATTAAATTATTAATTAAAACAAATTATTAATAAATTATTGAAGCGGGTGGAGCTTTTTGGCCAAAAACCAAAAAGTTTCCTGTGCATATTTAGACTTGGAAGAGGCCTATGATAAAGCAGACAAGGAAGATTTATTGACAACGTTGACCAGGTTAGGATTAATAAATAAACTAAAAGTTTTTTTCAGGAATTCCAGAGCTTGTTTTGGGATTAACGAGGCCTGTATGGATTCGTTAGGGATCTTAAATGTGTCAAACAGGACTGTATAGATACCCCCGCGACCACAGGTCTTAACAGCGCCTAAGGTTCGAGGCGTCTGGTACTACGATCGCCAATACAGCAGTGGAAATCGGAGAAGGTAAAAATTTTAATAGTTATGTTATTTACATAATGCAAAAACAAATTTAAGTACAGTATTCAACATTGTCAAAAATATTTGAATATTCTTCGAAATTGGCATGCATGTTTTGTTATCATATAGATTCAGCTGGTTTGTGCTTGTTTACAATTTAAAGCTTATTAATCTACGTCATTGATAAATGAGTAATACAATGATGAAATTAAAAAGATAATGAGTATGTGAATAAACCGGTTTATGCACAGTTATACACATGGCTATTGTTATTACCGTTTTGATGTACGTTTTTTTTATGGGAAAGGCGGCAAACGAGCAAGCGGTTCATGATGGTAAGTGATTGCCGTCGCCCACGTACACCTCCAACACCAGAGGAGCTGCAGGTGCGTTGCCGACCTTTTAAGGGTATTAGTGGGATGGAAGGGAGGATGAGGAAGAGGATGGGGAACGAAGCGTAGAAGCACAAGATTCCTCTGGTATTCTGCGAGGCCCTGGTATAATCCTGGTGTAATCCGGTCGAGCCGGCCTATTCGAGCAGTAGCTAAAGCCGCCGCTTGGCTCTACCACGTTTAAAACGTATGTAGAGGTCTACATGAGCTCTTTACGCAAGCTTTCGTATGCAAGTTGGTGGACACTAGAGAATTAATTGGCATAGTTGCCTAGCACCACTCTTATTGCCCTTCCAGCAGAATTCTGAAGTTTTGGTATTGCGACATACTATTCTATCTACCTAAACGCGGCCTAAACAAGGTCAGCGGCGGCACCATGCAACCAAGGCGCCGCTGGGATGCGACGAGCGCGAATGCGACCGAATGCACAGTTTCCTGACCATTGATGCCTCCGGGCTCTGGCCTCGGGTGACTATGCGTATGCGTTAGATATTTTCCCACGTATTAAAAAAGATGTCCATCAAATTAAAAGTCACGTACAATCGCAAAGGTCTCATTATCATGGAATAATTTGCCATAATCGCACGTTTGACAGACGGAGTGGCGTCTGCAGTACCGGATGTCTGCCATATTAAATGATTATCACGCCATCTGTGTGATGCCTTCTGCATCTGCCTTTATATGTACGTATCAGTTAATCTAGAGTTTAACAGAAAAATCTAAGAAAGTATTTAAAAAATGTTTGTTCATATTATTCTAAATTAAATGTTTGTTTTAATGCGTTAGTGTTCTTTTGATAATGACATGTTTTTTATTATACATAAATGGAGTATTAAATTCGTAAACGCTGTTTAAATTAGACAAAAAGAACAAAGCGTTTAAGCGCTTTCGCGTTTTGAGCTTATTACGTACAAAATTATATTTAAACTAGCTGAACCCTGGCACGCTGCAAACTGGCTATTTTTCTGAGTACCGAGTAAAATTTTTTGTTCTTAACAGTGCAACATAAATTTGACCACAATCGAACGAGTGGTTTGCGTATCTATAAGGGACAAACAAATAAAGAAACATTGATTTTTAATGAGGCCTATTATCCCTGTCACCGATGCAATGCTGTCTACTGAAACTATAACATCTTTCTTACTATTACTATTTCCTAATAATTATGAACACTAGATAGCATCCGGCGTCCTCTCTGTATATTAATTTAGTATCTATTGTCGCAGAATCTATCTATTGTGACACAGGTTCGAGTCCAACGTTGAAATATTGACATAAAACACCTCAGATTTTCTTTCCTTGAATTTTCATTGCTTTCCTCGAGGTTAGCATAAATGTTAGTATCTTTAAATAAATATGACGACCTTTTTAATCTCAACGTGGCCAAATTAAGAGACGTAGTTTGTAAAAACCAGAATATAAATATATTATAAAACAAGCATTAACCCAACAAGAATCAAGTTTCTGAATGAAGTAAAAACCAATTTAATTGTGATTTTCCTTCCACGTAAACATTTAGTATTGCTTGAATGCTGATTTAGTAAATGGTAGGAACAATAAATAAAACTACTCATTGTTGTGAAATTGTTATGGCTGCGGCGTTCAACTCAACGTATCTGCACGCTGTGCTGGTGTTGAAACCGAACCGAAGCCAATATTTGCTGTACTGAATATTTGTAAACTGAATATACGGATAAAGAACAAACACATTAGGGAAGAATGAATCTCTCGATGACGGCCCTAACACTTCTTTACCTGTTAAGAACCCACTGCTGGACATAATTATGTGCATAATAATATTCATGGATATAATAAATTTATTCACCTGTATTCGCTCCTTGAAATATGCAAGTAAAAAATAACAACAAAAAAAACATTAACATCTTGAAAACATAACAGCGTCTGCCGGCATTAAACTCGTTCGTGCCATTATATAGCGATTTAATAACAGATACGTATACAATATATATATACTAAATTGATACAGCTGATAACTCTTTGTTTTTCAACTCCTTAACAAAACCCATAACGACCTGAAGTTAGGCATGTAATTCCTCGCGGAAATGACGGATTTGACAGTATTTTAAAATATTATATAGTATTTTTTGATGATTGCACGTATGCGTAGAAACCATACTCTTGAAAAAGTTTTTAACGATCCATCGACACAACAAACAATTGTCACGTCACATTGTAATCCTTAAACAAGAAATAATATATACAATATGTGTGGGGTACGCTGCCTGCCAAAAAAGTTACTTCATTCAACTTATCGATGTCCGACCCAGATGTTTCAACAATCGAACAAATCGCACTCGACTAAATTTACAATCCACTATTTACACGCTCTGCAACTAAACAATCAAAATGTTTTTCTTATCCTAAATTCATTATATTTATTTATATATATATTTGTGAAGGAACTAAATAGTAAAACTAAGTAGTTGTATCCTAATTCATATATAATTTAAGTAAATAGTATTGGAGATGTTTTAATAGCATAAAACTTTTTATCAATAAAAGTATTATCTATAAAAATGTCTAACTGCGGATATTATGTAATTTTTGAGAAGATTAGGAGTTTGGGATTCCGCCATGCTGCTCCTGTCCGATTCGACACTGGCAGACTTGAGTTGACATGTAGCAATTTAAAATATTTTTTATATCTCGGACATGTAAGTTTTCCCACGACGTATTACTTCACCGCCGTGTATATTGTTAATTAACACGGTGGTTTATTATTTGCTGCTCTTAGAGCTAGCTGATAGCGTGATTTAAACCAGTTTACGCTAAAAATTTAAGATACAATGTTTAAGCTAAGCTGGGCCTCCACAGCCTCTAGTGCAAGGAGAATATTCGGTGGGGGCACTTAATTATTGCGGAATGCCAGATGGTGTAGGCCAGAGGTTGGCAACTTGCGGCTCGCGAGCCCCATACGGCTCTTTGGATGTGAAGCTGCGGCTCTTTTGTTCCATACGCAATTAAATTTTTTTATCAAAAAAAAACTATTTATGCAAGAACTATTTATTGTTGGCAAGATACATTTTTGTAGCACTTTAAATTTTGTAAATTATAATTTTTAACTCTTCCGACTCAAAAGGTTGCCGACCCCTGGTGTATCCAAAATACGAAAGATAGGAAGAGACTCAGTAATTATGCGCTTTCAAAGATCTCACCTGGGAAACATCGAATGAAAGACGATCCTCCCTCCGATAGCTGCGATGCGGTAGTCTGTCCGGCGATATCACCAGGATTATGGCAATAATGCACGTGCGGGCTCGTTGCAAACAGTCCACAGTTCCTTTGATTCATTGGTTCATATGTCATACGCGTGGTATGCAAAAGATCAACTCAAAAGGCGAGCGTTACGGCCGCGCGCAGACATTCGTACATAAATACGCACAGTTGCGTAATGTGGCCGAGAGGTGGCATCACCTATGCCCTTAAAGGTAAGCTATGAAGCACAAGTTAATACTTTCGTTTTGAACAATTATATTATCGATCAAATCGAAAATAAAATAAAACCATGTTGAGTCCAAACACTTTTAAATTGGTTTATTTAATACGATTATATTATACAATTTATTTATACAATTATAACTTA
Organism: Bhutanitis thaidina; assembly: GCA_029286595.1. Classification (NCBI taxonomy): domain Eukaryota; kingdom Metazoa; phylum Arthropoda; class Insecta; order Lepidoptera; family Papilionidae; genus Bhutanitis; species Bhutanitis thaidina. The sequence goes on along the minus strand of JAGSMS010000009.1, from coordinate 5,245,722 downwards.
CTTTCTAAATATGAATTAAGTTTATTTTTAAAAGCTCACAGTATCTCATTTTTTTTTTATTATGGTAAGCTGTTATATTAATATTTGAGGGAGGCCTATGTTCAGGAGTGGACTTGTGATATGCTGAAATAATAAATGATGAAGCTGTTATACAGTTGAGCTCCAGTAAACTCTATACTGGTTTTTCCATATTGCGTCGTAGGTATCGGCAGGTTTAATTTATTTCTGCTCCTAGTGAAGTAATAAAAAGTGTTATTTTTGGTACCTTTAACTACGAAAATTGTTTTAATACAAAGTAGTTTAATACAAAATTGACACTAAACGACAACTATTAAGTAAATAATCGCGAGTCTCTTCCGCCGAAGCTGTAAAGGCCGCATAGGAACTATTGGATGTTCTATGCCGCAGGGCCAACAGCGTATCTTCGTTCACAGGAAGTTTTAGTCTAATATATCTATATATAAATATAAGCAATGAAGTTATTGTAAAAACTCAGTTGTGGGCCCTAACTTATTTAACATTTAAACAACATTTAAAGTTCTCTAAAATGATTTTTATTGAGCAGTTAATAGAATATATGATCTACCAATAATAGAAATGAAAATCGTGTTTTGTATTAGTCAAAATATAACTTGCAAATCATAAACTAAATTATATAGTATGTACACACAAAGCTTTTATATTATATTCAGGATTATTTGGAAAATACGTTTATATGTTATGCTCTTTTACGTTTGTTTCGTAAGTTCCTTAAAAATAACAACATAATATTATGTTCCACTTTCTTTTTTAAATTTCATGTTTGTCCTGGATTTTCATTATTCTACACAAGATGTCAATTATCGTATTATAACAAAGCTATTGACATACGCTTTGTTCGAACACGCGTTGATAAATAACATAAATAGTAACAGTAACGCAGTGCACGTTTGGAAAGACGCTTCATAAAGTAAAAATTCCAAAATTCAAAAATTAAACATAGTATATTTACTTAATCACGTGTTTACTTTGTAAGTATTTACTTTTTAGTGTCTCGTGTGGCGGGTCGTCGACCTCCGTTTAAAATGTCTATAAGAGGCCGATGGCTGCAACATGCGTCTTACTTGTGAGCAGGTGCCGCTTGTGGATGTGGAGTCTAGTCTGCTGGAAAGCGCAATGCACTTACGTGCACTTTACTTTTGTAAATCACTATATTCTTGTAGCATGCTTTCAGTTGCCCATGATATTTTATGACCTTGTATTCATTACAATCATTGAACAAAATCAAAAATGAGAATACCTACGGAGTTTCTTGCACCTGTTGCTTTTCCGTCAGAGAAAACACACCAGAAAGCTTACTAACTGAACTCTTTATTCCACCGTAAACAAGATTTTTCTACACCATGCTCTTATCATTTCAACCATTTTGCCATAAAAAAAATCAGATGTTTTAAAAAATAACGCGGACTTTCCTCGTATTTATACAAACGTCCGTACGCCACTCGACACAGACCCACTGAAAACCAGCACTGTAGTCTCGTCTCAACTGCAGCATTAAGCTGAGTGTGGTCTGTTTGCCCCATGCGCCACGCAGCGCGTCTAGAGGAGGCAACGTTAAACATTGTTTGTGTAAATAATTGTTTTATTAAATGTGTTGCAATGTTTATTTGTTATTGCGTGGCGTATTCGTGCTTGGCGTGGCTTACTTTCTTTCTTTCTAATACCCGTTATTATTAACGGGTCCTATGTTAAGCTAAATAACCTTTATTTAATATATTTACCTGCATTGGCTTTATGGAGTATAGAAACAACTATAAGCAGTAACAGTATCTTCCACATTTTAAAAAAATGCCTTTTGCTGAACATGTTGCAATTACTTTTATACTATCGTCTTTACCTATTCCAATTCAAATACCGTTACCGGATAAAGTTATCTATTGCACATTACTAAATATTTTACAGTATCATAATTTATTACTGCAAATACGGGTTGTAACCAAGTTATTCACAAGATATGGTAATGGCTCTGCGCGTTTGTTGGTAAATGATCTATTTAAAACACCTTCGGGTTCGACTGGGTAGATTAATACAAAATCGAAGAATAAGTACATTAATAGTGCGTAGTCGAATTATACGAAGAATAAGTACATTAATAGTGCGTAGTCGAATTATACGAAGAATAAGTACATTAATAGTGCGTAGTCGAATTATACGAAGAATAAGTACATTAATAGTGCGTAGTCGAATTATACGAAGAATAAGTACATTAATAGTGCGTAGTCGAATTATACGAAGAATAAGTACATTAATAGTGCGTAGTCGAATTATACGAAGAATAAGTACACACATAGTTTTAACCTTATAGAGCAACGGCTTTTGCTGCTACTCGAATGGGCCGGCTCGACCGGGTTAGAACTACGACCTCGCAGAATACCGGCGTGAAGTAGAGGCATCTTGTGCTTCTGCGTTTCGTTCGGTAAGTGAGGTAACCGGAGGCCCGCCCGCTCTCCCTCCCCATCCCGCTCCTCATCCTCCACCCCATCTCCCAAACACCCTTAAAGGCCGGCAACGCACCTGTACGATGCCGATGCATGCCGATGTACGTGGCCGACGGTAATCACGTACCATCAGGTGAACCTCTAGCTGTTTACCGCCTTTCCCATAAAAAAAAGTAGTAGTATAGTTTTGCCAATACTTGCGTTATCTAAAAATAAAATTAATAGTGAGCATTAATTGTAATATAGTTTGATCATGCAGTGTAGTAGCGGCGTGAACAAATCTAATCGACTTCTTCAAATGGATATCGTAAGGGTTTACTAAGAGATAAGGATGCCAGGAATATCGCGAGAACCATTTCGAGATAGCTGAAAAACCATTTCAAAAAATCTTTTGCCCAATTTTTCTAATTTTTTCATTTTATTATTGTTACTGATATTTCTTAAGGTAAGTAATATTTTTGAAAATAACGCGGACTTTCCTCGTATTTATACAAACGTCCGTACGCCACTCGACACAGACCCACTGAAAACCAGCACTGTAGTCTCGTCTCAACTGCAGCATTAAGCTGAGTGTGGTCTGTTTGCCCCATGCGCCACGCAGCGCGTCTAGAGGAGGCAACGTTAAACATTGTTTGTGTAAATAATTGTTTTATTAAATGTGTTGCAATGTTTATTTGTTATTGCGTGGCGTATTCGTGCTTGGCGTGGCTTTCTTTCTTTCTAATACCCGTTATTATTAACGGGTCCTATGTTAAGCTAAATAACCTTTATTTAATATATTTACCTGCATTGGCTTTATGGAGTATAGAAACAACTATAAGCAGTAACAGTATCTTCCACATTTTAAAAAAAAATGCCTTTTGCTGAACATGTTGCAATTACTTTTATACTATCGTCTTTTACCTATTCCAATTCAAATACCGTTACCGGATAAAGTTATCTATTGCACATTACTAAATATTTTACAGTATCATAATTTATTACTGCAAATACGGGTTGTAACCAAGTTATTCACAAGATATGGTAATGGCTCTGCGCGTTTGTTGGTAAATGATCTATTTAAAACACCTTCGGGTTCGACTGGGTAGATTAATACAAAATCGAAGAATAAGTACATTAATAGTGCGTAGTCGAATTATACGAAGAATAAGTACACACATAGTTTTAACCTTATAGAGCAACGGCTTTTGCTGCTACTCGAATGGGCCGGCTCGACCGGGTTAGAACTACGACCTCGCAGAATACCGGCGTGAAGTAGAGGCATCTTGTGCTTCTGCGTTTCGTTCGGTAAGTGAGGTAACCGGAGGCCCGCCCGCTCTCCCTCCCCATCCCGCTCCTCATCCTCCACCCCATCTCCCAAACACCCTTAAAGGCCGGCAACGCACCTGTACGATGCCGATGCATGCCGATGTACGTGGCCGACGGTAATCACGTACCATCAGGTGAACCTCTAGCTGTTTACCGCCTTTCCCATAAAAAAAAGTAGTAGTATAGTTTTGCCAATACTTGCGTTATCTAAAAAAATAAAACATTTTCTGTTTACCATAGGAAATTCTATTATTCTTTTTTTTTATATAATCTGGTGATATAAAATAATGTAACGAGCTTAGTGTCTTATAACCAGTCAACCCTTAAATTCATATCAACATTATTATTTCTTTTCTAAAAATTGTATGTCGCGAACGAATCTTTTAGGATAGAGAATGCTAGAGAATTCAAATAATACTGAAAAATGTTACGTGTATAAAACAGTCGCATTCCGCGTTAGTCTGTGTATTCGCTTACCACTTCGAATTGAATTTTAATTTCGCCATCATTTCGAACATTTAATAATGAAGGTTTATGTTATATATAAAACTTTCACATTTAGTTAATATATTACAGATAGCAAAGCCGTCGCGGTTCGCTTGTGCTGAATAAAACGAATTCGCAATCCGCGTTTATGTGTATTTGCTTATAATTTCGAAACTTCTAAGAGGATTTCTCTCACTTCGCATATATATTACATATCTGTTCTCCTCTGAAGACAAAGATGTATACCTTACAGTCCGTTATTATACTGGCTCTCTACAGCTTTCATACCGGAACTAAATGTTTGCCAGCAGAAACAGGTAAGAGCGTTATTCACAAGGCGTCTAATAATAAATAGTATAGGTTGTGATTACTTTACATATATAAGTATCTGCATTTTTATTTATTAACACTTACTATTATTATTTACACTTATTATTATTCAATTTATTTACTTACTTAATACTTAAACTTTTTACTACTACTTACTTCTACTTATTACTTTTTAAATTTAATCATGTCAAGACTATTGTCCTGACTCCGTTACTCAGTGCCCAGAATCAAATATGAGTACAAGACAGACCCAATAAAAATTACATGGAAAGAAAAAAAATTAATAATTTAAACGAATCACAGTATTTTGATCGAGCACCTAGGTTAGCCGTGGTAACCTAATGGTCAGGGTGCTCGTTTTAATTTCATGGAGCGCGAGTGACCTGGGTTCGATCCCCGGTGCCGGTTCGGTTCGGTTAGACAACATACACTCAAATACAACTTTCAGAAGAAAGTACCTACTGCAAAAATTTAATCAAACATTAAAATATTATAATTTATTGTCACTGTTCCATTAAAATGGCTACCAACTGTCTTAGTGATTCTTATTCACAAGCAGCTCGTTGTCTATATAACATAGAAAACAAACTAATAATTCCACATTTTGGCCGGCCACATACCGGCGTGCCAACTTTTCAAGGATAATGAAACATAATGGCCTATGCCAGAAATGGAAAAAACCCATTTAAATATCAAATTGTTACAAATCACAATATAATACGGTAATTCGTGTTACCGCATACCTATTAACATTTGTAAATAACTGTAAATCAATATTTTGTTTTTAATATTTGTTATTATTAAATAACCTAAAGAAGAGAACATTTCTACAGACAAATTATTAATAATAACACAATTGGACTCTTTTCCATTCGAGTTTCAATAATTGTCGAAACACTACCAGTTAAATACAAACTCTTCATTAAAATCTATTCTTAGATTTAGACAATATTATTTGTATGTGTGTAAAGATGGTAGTAAGTGCGGGCTTCTTCTTAACGATACTCGCTGTCTTAATTGACAGATTACTTGTGTAAAAGAAATTATAAAATAGGCGCCGCAAAGAACGAAAGTTCGTTAGACATCTAATTGGCCTCTTGAGCTAAGTGCAGAAGAGCACTACAGTACTTGTTCCGGTTATCGCGGCTTTGAGCTAGCACTTCGATTACAAATTTAATAAGTTCTTTTTAATACTAAACCTACGCAGTCTCTCCTACCTTTAAACCATAACTTTTGAACCGTTATAGGTACCCGGTATACATTGTGTTATTATGGCGCATGTCCTAGATAGAGTAAAAAAAGTAAAAATGAAGTGGAGAGTCCCCATAAAAGAAGCGTGTTATTTAACGTTTTTTTTTGTTTTGGTCTAGTAATAACGGTAATGCATAAAAGTGTCAAACTTGGTGTGAATAGTGCAAACTCGTAACGAATAACAACAAATATCTAATTAATACAGACTACCTATTACAGTTCAAAAGTTACAGCCTTTAAAAACCGGCCAACAATGAGCGGCGCCCGCGCAAACGAAACTGAAATGAAAGAAAGAAAACACATTTTTTTTTTAATAAATTATTGAATGTCCTTAACCCTGTATCATATGTTGGGTTATATTTATTTTTATAAATATTACTATATAATTCATGAAACACACTCTTTTTGGTAAGTATCTAAGACAGATATATTGTGCGCGGCTAGCACAGGGCCAGATATTCTTGTTTCTGAATTAATTAAAGAAATTTCAATCGATTTGACGCATTTTCCTATATTATTTTTCACCGTGATTGTTAAACGATGAGGTGGGGCGTTAATGAAAACTCAGTTTTAATAAAATGTAAATTGCATATATTTATTTTCGGCTATAATCACTTCGCTTAAAATGCAAAGATGCATCGCGAGTGGCTTGTTAAAAACATATCATGTTCTACGATTATATAGACCCTATTACAGACTATTACAAGAAATGACAAAATAAAATCATGCTTTACGCATTGTATGTTATTCTCTAACTATGACCTAATTTTCATTTCTCGTCGATGTAATGACTTATAATGATAAGCTAATTGTACTGTAATTTATGTACATAATTTCAAATGATTAATAAACATGAAAAAAACTCTTATTACAGGATACTTACATTAAATTTCGTTAATATACAATTTATACTATTTAAGGTCATTGTGCCAGTTTGTGACCACTTAGTGGAATTATCAACCTATCAAAGCAAAAAAAGTATGATTTCTTAATAATTTCAAATGAAACATATTAGAATATAATTCTTATATTGGTTATTGGAAATTTTCATACATAATTACCAATCGAAGAGAATGAAAATGATCATGGCAAAGGTGTGACTGAATGAACTGAAATCTGAATGTTCTACGAAATGGAATACAGTTTTCATCCATTTTATATTATATTATACTCATATACTAAACAAGTCAAAATTTAACTTAAAAATATAATATTGATAAAATTACAATATCAATTACAAAATCTCCATGAAAGTTGCGTCTTGCCAATATTTTTATTAGTATTGAATGGATTTTTACATATTTATTACACTCCACAAACTGCTTTGTAACCATTTTTTTTTTTTTTTTTATGAAAAAATAGGCCTGCGTTTGACCTCAATCTTGCCCGATGGAAAGCGAAGATGAGGCCTAGGATGGTACACGCTTGCCTAGATGTCTGTTCACTTTGGCCTTGAAGATATAGACATTTACATTCATGTTGCTTCTGGTACACTGTTATGGTTTCTCACTGTGTTAGTAATTCTATAATTTTTTAGGGACACTTGCATCAAATGGTCGAAAATGAAATGTGGATGGCAAACAGTCACTAATTACCCTAATTTACTTTACTTTACTATATCAATATGATAATACTTTTTGTCATCTTCGGTAATTAAATTTGGTGCACCAGACAAAGGGTCTTTACCTTCATGAGACTTAGGAAATGCAATGACATCCCTAATCGACTCAGTACCACAAGCTATTGACATTAAACGATCAATCCCCAAAGCAATTCCTGCATGAGGTGGACATCCGCTTCTTAAAGCATTCAAAAAATGAGTCAACTTTTCCACATCTATATCAAGCATTCTCAATAGCTTCTCTTGAAGATTTGCATCATGCACACGGACAGATCCACCTCCAACTTCATTACCATTTATAACAATATCATACGCCAGTGACCTGACCTTTAAAGGTTCCGAGTCTAACATCCCTAAATCATCAGGGTGTGGTGCTGTAAATGGATGGTGGCATGTTTGTAAACCATTGTCACCTTTCACAAACAGAGGAAAATCAACAATCCATAATGGTTCGATGTGTCTGTCAACCTTTATCAAATCTTTTGATTGTGATAGAACTGCTAATAATTCCCTAATTTCACCTAAACATAAACATACTTGCCTATTGTCACCTATTGCTATAACCGCTGAGTTATTTTCTCCTATAATATTCCGTATTTGACTATCTATGTCAGAGGAAAGTTCTTTGGAAATATTTTCACTAAAAATTATTTTTACTTTGTGCTTATTTTTCATCTCACTTACTTTATCCCTATATTTTGCAGTTAGTTTACCAACCTTATTGGGATATGGTAAAGCAAAAACATAAGAGTCTGTATTTTCATTGTTTTTGTTAAATAAATGTGTCAAATTCATTAATTTCATTTCATATGTAATATTAGGTTTATCAGTGCCATAGTTTTCTAAGGCATACTTGTAAGTAATTCTTTTGAAAGGTGGCTTTGGAAGCTCTTGTTTGATAAATGTTTCATAAAGTAACTGCTCAATCAAAGCAAGAACATTATCTAAATTTGTGAATGATTGCTCTATATCAAGTTGTGTAAACTCCGGTTGTCTGTCGGGCCTTGTGGTCTCATCCCTGTAACATCTAGCAACTTGAAAATACCTGTCAATGCCTCCTACCATCAACATTTGTTTAAACTGTTGTGGGCTTTGTACAAGTGAGTAAAACAATCCTGGATGATGGGTTGGAACAATAAATTCCCTCGCTCCTCCAGGAGTTCGACAAAAAAGTGTTGGCGTTTCAACTTCAACAAACCCATGCTTCTCTACAAGTAGTTTCCTCATGTTATGGAGTAATAAGGACCTTTTTCTTAAGATACCCTGCATTTCAGGAAATCTTAAATCTATGTAGCGATGCTGCAATCTCAGTTGTTCCTTAGGTTTTTGATAATCCCTTAAGTTAAATGGTATCTTATCAGCCTTGTTGAGTATTTCTAACTTATCTATAACTATCTCAATTTCTCCAGTAGCCATTTTATTATTAATCATGTTAGTAGGTCTTAAAGCTACTTTACCATCAATTTTCACCACTGTCTCCAAGGGAATATCACTAATATTTAGTTGTTCAATGTTATTTATACATTGTGTTATACCATATGAGTCTCTTAGTAGAAGAAATTTAGATAACCGCACATATTGCACCCAACCACAAAGTGTTACTCTCTCACCATTATGCATTGATCGAAGTTCACCGCATGTATGTGTCCTATACGTGAAAGAATTGTGATCTTCTACTTTTTGATCATCTTTAATTTTTTCTTGAAATTCATGAACTAAATGTGTGTGTTTACATTTGTAGGCTAACAAGCGGCCGTAGTTTAATTTATTTTCTTTTTTCATTGCTTTACCGTAAATAGTAAATAGGGTTATAAGCTTACGTCGCCACATTATAAAGTAAGAAAATAGTCTATGATTAAGATTAAGATTTTAAACTTAAAATAAATGCATTTATGCTCACATTATCTCAGATTTTATGCAATGAAACATCTAGCCTACCAAGGAATATACTGCTTCTGTATGTATAAATGTACTCTGTACTGCTCTCTTCTTTCGACAGGTATTTACCATAGATGATACAAATGTAACTGCTACTTACTATATTTTTATTATACTCTATATTAAACCAAATAACAATTGATAACTTTCAGATACATACAGATTCCTCTAGATAGATAACCTTTTTTGTTTCGTTAATGACACTTTAACTTTTTTAAAAATTAGTGACCATGACGTTAATTTCAGTGTTGCCCCGAGCGTCTCGCGAATGTTCAAACACGGATGTCGTAGTTGTGAGGAGTACAGAGTACATTATATTAGGTGTTTTTTAAAATGTTTTTATAAGAAACCAACTTGCGGGTATTCGCTCTCGCAAGTCTGCACAGATGAAGTATAAAACAAACAACAATAACAAAACTCCGGGCCATCAGCAAACGTTTCGTTTTTAGTCGGTATGTTCTGTCAGTCTGTAAAATCTCTTTGATTGTACTGTTTGGATCTTGTTGGTTTTGGTACCATTAAATATATGATATTTTAAAACAAACAAGTAAAAACGGTTTCCAGAAATTATTTTTTGTCCGACAAAATAAGTGAGTCTAACGAAGAAATTACACATTTGAAGTTTTTTGAAAAAATCTACACAAGCCAAAAAAATATTTGCGAAGTTTGTGGACTGAACTGAACGCAATATCAGTAAGTGTAGCACAAAATCAAGCGTTTTTAGCCCCAGAATTTTGATGTCAAAGATGAAGCACGCACTGGCACCTGTTACGGATATAGTGGATGCCATTTTTGAAAAAGTAAAGCAAGATCGTCATATTAAAAGTTACAACATAGCAAATGATCAAGGGATAGCCTACAAAACAATTTTGACCCATTTGAAAAAGTCCAGATATATAAATTGTTCGATATTTGGGCGCTAACCTAACCATTTTTGAAAAAAATGATCACTGGTGATAAAAAGTGGATTACCTATGACAAGAATATGCAAAATGATCATGGTCAAGGGGCATTCAAGCTCCACAGACTATAGCGAAACCCGCTTCAACTCGCAATAAGGTTATGCTGCTGGGTGGAATAAAAAGGGCAACGTCCATTATGAGATGAGCCTTTATCGCCGGGCAAAACCATCGATTCGGATCTCTACCAAGAGCTGTCAAGAGTAAAGCAAAAAATAGAGAAAAAGCGGCTGGAATTGATTAACAGAAAGGGTGTGGTTTTCCATCATGATAACGACAGACCACATACATCTTTGGCCGCCACACACAGTTTTTCGATCAGAAGTCCCAAAATTATTACAGCAATGGAATTATGACCTACAAAATGGCAACAAGTTATCGAACAAAATGGCCCATATATATTATAATCAAATGTAAATAAACTATGATAAAAAATATCTTGAATTTGTACATATCTTCGGGTACTCTCAAGTTGCTGACGCCTTTACACCGTACTGGTTACTTATCTAAGTGATTCGCTTTCATGGCTATAAGACTGGTACGAAATCCCTTTTAACATTAAAAAAAACTTCTAACAAGTTGGCCTTTAAAAATAAAATCCGCAAACACTACAAAGATGTTGCAAGTCTGTACTAGTGTTACTGATAGTCATTGAATCGCTTTAGTTGTTTATCCATTATGTTTCATATCATATTATGTTTCATTTTGTTTAGCTGCATCACCTCTGTTATATATATGTTTATCTCTGCTTAGCCTAATGGTTGACTGAGAGAGAATGCCTTTAGGCATTAAGTCCACCATGTGTACCACTTTGTGCATAAAGTTTAAATAAAGAAAAATATTTAAATAAAATACTAAATTTTTCACCGACCTATTATATGGTTACACGTAATTATTTCATGTTCAGAGAAATATATTTAATGATAGGAACTAAAACACCTCATTTTTTAAATTTTATTCATAAGTTTTATATAAATAAACGATTGGTTAGTTAATACAATTTTTTAATTAGGTACATAACGCTGTGAGATAGAGGATACCTACGGAGTCAAAGGAACCTCATTACGAGACGGAAGCAGATTTAAAAAAAAATGTCGTTTGATAAGTTAAATGAATTTTTCTTATGTTGGTTAATAAATTACTTTATTTGTTTTGTGGTTTACCACTAAAAATTATAGGCTATTTTAGGAAGTTTCAGTAAATTAAAAAATAACAAATTTGGGTGCAATTAGCGTCCTCTCCAATGGCAGTATACCATACTGGCTGACCATGAACCTAGGGCATGCAGTATTGGTAGCATTGCCCGGACAGATACCGGGACTTTTTTGAAATTAACCATCGCAAAAATTATGTCGGTAGGCATTGCCATTTTCAAGGCTTTTCCCTTAGTCGCCTCTTACGGCACCAACGGGATGAAAGGGGGGTGGCAGATTCTAACGCTGACGCGAGAATTGAGTTGAATAGAGATTAGATTGAAAAGAATAGATTATTAAAAAGAATATCGAAAAGTAAAAATATGAAAAAACAAATTAGCTTTTTTATATCTTAACCACATAACCATAAAATCACATTAACAGTCTCATAAAACCATGAATCTATATATATATATATATATATATATATAACATGAAATTAAACATCAAACACGCTGTTTTAGAGAATACTTGTGCCACTAGTTGTTGTTGTAGTAAAAAGGGAATTGGAATTCCCCGCGGTCAATTTTTATTAGAAATGTAAGGAAAATCCCATAAATGCCTTATTATAGAAACACGTGAAGTGACGTGACGTAATTATCTAAAGTCTGCGTTAAGATTTTGATATGAGCTACAATAATAACTCGGTTTATTAGTTAATTGTGTTCTAATCGTCACTCATCGTAGAATTTTCCAAAAATTCAGGTTTGGTTCATAGTTGATACAAGCCATGAAATATGTATTTACACTTTAATGAGTAAGTACGCAAAGAAAATTAATAAGGGGAGATTAACAGACAGGTTTGAGGGTTTTTTTACTATCACAGAAGAACAAAAAAGTCTAACCCTTCTTTCTTTCTCTTAATTGATCACTTTGATAGAGTAGAGGTAACCGCTATATATAGGAAAAACCAGATCGATGAGTTCAGAATTGTTTTCCTGTTGTCATATAACATGTGGTCACCTCTGATTATACTTGTTTTTTATTCAATCACGCTGTGTGTTACAGTATCTTCATCAGCAAGTAAGTTATAACAGTTATTTAAAGTAAAAAATATTTTGTGTAGATTTAGGCAAGGTTAGATTGGGTGTCGATCGGTAAAAAAATTATACGTATCTCTAATATGTGGTTTGTTATTCATTTGCAAGTTTGATGAATGAACTAATTAATGACGATTCAGTCCTTCCAACACACTTTTCACCAAAAGCTTATTTGCGATAACGTGACTGGTAATGAACGTACGTAGGTTTCGAAAACTCATTGGTGGAGCCCACCCACATAGGGTATTGAACCTGAGTCTCCTGATTCGGAGGCAAATCCTCTAACCGCTCGGTTATTGTAGCTATATCTTAACACTACAGTCCGATGATCAGTATAAGATATATGTACTATACATGGAGCCGAATCGACACTTAGTGAAAAAGTACTTAGCTTCAAGAATTTTAATAGCGATTTCGTTCAAAATCATTTCTCCCAATATTTTAATAATTTCCTCACAATTGTTCACAAGTAGAATGGTTTTCCAGCAAAAAATTGTCAAGTAAGTAGTAGCCACTACGTTTAGTTGATAAGAAGCTAGAAGTTCAATCTCAAGTAAAGTTCGTATTTAAGATTAACCTTAACCGGTCTAAATGAATACAATTATAATTAAAAAAATGTTGTATAAACAAAACTGCCAGAGGCGACGCTGGGCCTGCTTTGTCTTTAGATTAATCCGGCTCTTGTTGTTAGGTACTATTTTAGAGAACGTAAATATAAATGTCATGTACATAAATAAGTATTGTAGTTATACAACGGTATCCGTGTGTGTGTGTTCAAGGCAAAAGGGCTCCAAGCGAAGCGTTCCCCCGTCAGCAAGTAGCGCAACCCGATCGTCTAGTGGTGATCGGCGCGGGCTGTGTGCCATTTTCATACAGACGAATTCACAGCAGCTGTTATGATTTATTAGCGCGCATAGTATTATCTTCAAGTTCGCCATGGATAGCGTAGGCAAGTTGTATTGCAATTTATTGAATTAATATATCTATAAAGAAAAAAGTAAATATGTCTTCTCATTTCACATGTTAATCTTGGACATTCATTTGGCGGTTGCAGTGGTTTTTTACCACGCCAGTTTTTAACCAGTTGTTATGATAGGTTAATAGTTGCGTATGCTTAAAGGGGTCGATATGTTCTCGTAGTTTGGCTATGTTGATGTAATCTATGACGCAACATCAACATTCAAAGCAGATGATTGAATGTTGATGTTGCGTAAAATATTAGTATTAGAAAATTGCATTAGTAGGTTCCATCGATAAATGAGTTCGGCGGCGTTGTGACTTCTATCCGTGCGCATAACGGTAATGATTTTGTCATACAAACAACACTTAAAACAATGAGCAATGTGGGTAATTGTTAAATCCGTGATGAGATTTGTGATAAGAGAGACTGTTCGCCGGTAGAGCCGTGCGGCGGCTTTTGCTGCTGCACGAAAGGGCAGTCTCGTCCAGGGTAGCACCACGGCCTCGCTGAATACCGGCATGAAGCGTAGGTATCTAACGTTACATTCGGTGAGTGATATAACCGGAGGCCCACTGTCTCCTGTTGGTATCAGTCCAGCGGATGTTAAGTGGCTACTGCGGCCCATGCACACCAGCAAACTTCAATCAAGGTCACAGATGCGTTGTGGCGGAAATCGTTCCGAAGCTGTCAAACAAATCTCACACACACTACTGATCTCCCAGTCCAGCGTGGTAAATCCTCACAAGATATAGTGTCGTTGCGGCTTGCATAAGCTACTCGTATGTTGGAGAGATCTTTGTTCAAAATTATATAATCTTTTTCAGAGTAAAAGTATATAGGTTGTCTCTTGGTAAGAGCCTTATCTTAAGTAGTGGATGTTCGCCTCAAACTTCCTTCTTAGTATTTCAGTGACATGAGTCAGAGTACAGATAACGTTGCCACTTAACTGCAATGTAATTATTCAAAGTGCTAACTCACCACGTTCTCGACGTTGAAGAAATATATACAGAGGACTGCGTGCCGGGGAAATTAACTAGACGACATGAGAACCCACCAACCCGTGCTGATCCGATTAAAAAATCCTGCCAGAACGGGTCAGCCAGTGGAACATTAGGCTGTTAATTCATTTTATATCTTTTTTTCTAGTTACATGCGCTGGAGCGAACGAGCACTATGCCTGCGGCAGCGCCTGCGACACAGAGTGTCATAGACTTGACGAACCGTGCAAAATTGTGAACATCAGATGCAACGACAAGTGCTATTGCGATGAGGGATACGCCAGGAACAACAACGTCTGCGTGCCTATAAGTGAATGCAGTACGTATTTCTGAAGTAATTTATATTTAAGGGGAGCGGTGATTCGATTGAAACTATTTTGTTTTTCAGCACTCTCAATATAAACGAGATGTAGAGCCCTGTAAGTTGCTAAAATCATGTCTCTAGACTAACTTTAATAAAATCTAGAAACTTTTTTTAGCCCCTTTTCGCCCGCAATGCGTTCTGATTCATATCAGTCGTCCAGCGCATGCGGTGTAATCCATTAGAGGCGAATGCCGATTGCTGGGTCCTAGAGGGCCCTGCAGACACCAAGTCAGCTGATGGGGGATGTAGATACTTTAATTTTGTGTGTTCAAGCTTATTGGCGCACGCGTGTATCGTAATCATTATGCGTGAAACAAGACACTCGTACATCTCCATTGCTAATTCCACGATAAGTATCAGCCACAGACAACCGAACAAAGATTATAAAATAGTGCTCGTTTGTAAATACTGCAGTAGAACCTCGATAGACCAGTAGTGTTCATTGTAATATCATAGCACGCGTGTGACCCGGGTTCAAGCCCCGGGACCACAAATAGTTAATAGCAAATTTGAGTGCTGAATTTTCCACGTGCCGGGCGGTGAACGAAATCATAGTGAGGAAACCTGATGTCCGAGAAACAACTAAAAAATATTAATATAGTCTTTTATAGTCCGCCAAACCGCGCTGGAGCAGCGTGGAGGTCAATTTCCGGCTCCAATCTAATTCTCAAGCTATTATTGCGGCCCGAATGGTCCGCATCGACCGGGGTAGTACCACCTCGCACATTACCGGCGTGAAGTAGAAACATCTTTTGCTTTTGAGTTCGTTCGGTGGCAGCAGGCAGCTACAAACACTAGGGACTAATGTAATTACTTTGATTTTCAGATTACTACGGTGAAAATGAAGTATTTAAAAACGACAAAAAAAGCTGTCCTCCCGAAACGTGTATGTCTCTCGTAGCGAAGTTTAAATGCGATTCAAGAGAGTTGGACCGCCCAGGGTAAGTCTGTCTGGACGGTTTCCTTAGAAAAAATGTAGATTCGCCGTGCATGCTACTGCAAAATTGTCCGGAATTTACTAATTCGCCAGATTTTAATTAGAGCTTAAGAGATAATGGTAGCAAGCGCTTGATTTTGTATTTAAACTGATGCACAATTATACATGTATAGTTCTCGTAAGATTGAATGTGTTTGACGGAACGATAGTCTAGTTTTTAGTGACTCCGCCCTCGAAGCTGTGGGTTGCGGGTTCGAATATCGCTAGAGGCGAACATCTGTACAATGAATGTAAATGTTTGTAACAGAGTAATGGATATTTATATATTTATACATGGTTTTATACAGGTATTTATATCTATCTTATTACCAGCCAGTTACTGAGACATAGGGAATCCAAAGGAATTTGGTACTGGGTGACGTGTGCCATTTTTAAATACTTATATTTATTTATACTTGCGATTGTTGTCACTTCGTAAAACTTTATCATATGACAGTTATTATTTCTTGTACTAGTTCTAGTACCATATATACCTCATACTTGAATAGCCTGAAGATTTTATAATATGATTTATTTATATATCGCCGCAAGAGCCTCTTCTATTTAAATAGTCTAGTTTATCAGACGCCTTTAAGTTATTTTTATAATGATTGCAGTGTATTAATTACCTAATTTGTAATAGATTTATAGTCGGTGTAGGTCGTCTATTCTGTCACTGTTGTGTTAATCAATTTTTAAAGAGTGATGTGTGATTTAAAATTGTTAAAAGCGTAAAGTAAATAAATTAATAAGTAAAAAATGAGTTCCTCATTTGTAATGGATCAAGAGAAGGACAGCACTGCTGAGCCCTTGTCATATGGGGACTCCCCCAAAAAATACCCCAGGAACATTTACTTTGTCATATATATACCGCCAAACTATAAGAGTTTTTATGTAAATTACCCAGTTATAATAATAAAAAAAATTATTATAGTAGTTGTGTCCGATTTCGATCACGACACCTTTAGAATGGTAGTTGTCAACTGAATATCACCTGTCTGTCACCTCGCACATGATGTATTGCAACAACCAGACTCGCGAACCAATAATTAGCATTTTGCTCTAATATTGAAAACTGCCATTCAAACCTAGAATTTTTCCGCTGCAGTTTATCTACATTACAGCTTATAATAATATGGCGTGATATAATATTGAACGAGATTTATATCGAACATTCTAGTTAAACAATCTCGGAAATTGCACCACTAAATGAAATGGGAAATAACCTTAATTTTTTAAATTACCAACAACAATATATACGAAACTAAAAGACATCAGATTGAAAAATATTTTTGTTAAACTTAAATAGGTCAAACAAATAGTTATAATAGTAGACCTTAATATAAAATTAAGCGCATTATCTCTGAATATACTATAGTATAGACAAAAGGAAGCACTAACAGGCTGCTTTACTTATGTAAATAATGCCTTCAGGTGAATGGAAATAATTGTAATAATGATACAGAATTGAGCATGATCTCAATCTTGAGATTGTGTACTAGATATAAAAAAGAGAATTAAACTTATTTTAAAGTGATTTTTATAAAAATCGGTTTAATCAACATAACATGAGATCAATTATCGTTAACAAAAATTAAGGCCATTTTTTTTATTAATCACAATAATTTTGTTCAATCCTCTATAGTGAGAATATAAACTAATTAAGCTTTCTAGTATAAGGACAAGGAAGCACTAAGAGGCCAAATGCAATAATTGTAATGTCAGAATAAGCTGATAAAATTGATCTTTGGTTGGTATGTCGAGATCTAGTACTAGATATTAAATCTAAAGAAAATGATAAGCTAAATCATTATAAATTAAGGTAAGAAATACTAAACAAGTCTCAATTATGTTTAGTTATTGTAATTAAATAATTACTAAATATTATGAATGAAAAGCATAATTGCAAATCAAATTTTGTATATAATAAACATTATGTTTATATATTATTAATACACATAATGTTTGTATATGTATGTTTCCTACTATTCTTAAAGATACATTTAACAAATAACAATTTAATGCAATTTATATTGTACCAAATTGTTATGAAACTTTTCTATGCTAGAAACCAAAATCTTAACTTCACTGTATCCCCAATAAAGACATGATTTATATAAACTTGTCCATAGATCTCCAAAGTGGCTGTACAGTTGGCTGTCTTTGATATGGATTTATGTAGTCAAAAGAATATCCAACACAATTTGGAATCTGTGATAGAATAGGTGTGCAGGCAGGTTGGACAGGGGAAGGTGTAGGTGTAGACTGCTGAATGACATCTGCTCGCAACATCTGTCAAAAAAAAGGTGTAAACTCAAACAAACTGACAAAGTAAAAGTAGTAGGTATTATATAACATGCTCCCATACAGGTGATACCCCACATATGCTTTAATTTTTATGGATATATTTTATCAAGCGCACATTCCCCTTCACCATATTCATAGTCCTGCAACTCATTCACAAAGTACTTTTTCTGCTTTCTGAATCCCAATGTAGCTTTTTAAAAGCCGGCATCAGGAAAACTCATACCAAACCTAAGGTAACATTTGAACTTCTTGTAAAATGTCACCCAAAATATGAGGTTTATTTAAAAACAAAACCAAATAAAAAACTATATATCTAAAATACTGAAATTTGCAATAATAGTAGTAACAGTCAAAAGAATTTAAAGTTCCTAGTGGTGTAGTATAACTTTGAAAGTGGGACTATAACACCTCCAAATGCTAACCTCACCCGCAGGTCAACTATGCTAACTAGCAAATTAGGTTCTGGTGAGCAAATGATCCCATAGACCAGTGCTAGGTGAGCAGCATCAATAATGTGACTCTAAACTCACCACCATGCTGGCCAAGTGTGGCAAGTATGAGCTAATTTCCAATAAATAATAGACTTTGCTTGCTGGTGCTTTCTTGGAGTTGCCCATGTAAAGTAGTGAACTAAATATGCGAAAACAACTAACATGGTGTGTAGCATTTATAATAATTTTCAATTTATCAAGCTATGTATCATTGTATGTTTACCAAATAAAATAAAATAGGCCGATCTAGTGGTAAAGTACCTTTATTGAGTGAAGTGCAATCTCGGCTGCTTCAACATGTGCCTGTTGCATAGAGTAACAGGGCCTTGTCATTAAAGGTCCAAGTCTGCGAGGCATTGTCAATAATGGTAGTCCAACTTGGGGCAGTTCAATAGAACAAACCCATATTTCTACACCTGCCGAGTCAATATACTTCTGGTTCTCATAGATTGGAGACATCCACATGTATCTGTAGAACCAAAATGTTAACAATATCTATATATCTTAAATCACAAACTTTTAGAGCAAGATAATTGGCAAATCTAAAGGCACTTCTTTTAATTTCTGCATTCATTAAATTGTTTTTTTATCCAGACAGGATGATATACTAGCAAAATTTATTATTTATTAAGTCTTTATGGGAAGGATACCAATGGAGTGATCTTGTTGAAATAAATATCAAATTACCTCTCACACATTTCATCAAGCTTAGCTGGAGCCAATGTGTAATTTTGTTGTGGCCCCATGTAGAGATATCCAGAAGCCTTTGAATCCAATGGTAAACAACATGAAGACTCTCCTGCACAAGCTGACCCTATGCCTTCATCTTCCTTAGGAGAATTTGCATATTCTTTCTTTTCTAAGTGCTGTTTATAGAGCATGAGAGTTTGAGAAAGGTCAAGATTATTGTTGAACTTCGCATTGCCTCTACTTAGCTTCTGTATGCAGTACAGTTCTCTATCAACTGGCTTAGCCCAACATATCTCAATATTACTTCCATCAATATCAGCATTTTGTAATTTCGCCATTGCAAGCTCAGCATGATCTCTTTCATAGAAATGTACAAAAGCATAATCATAGATTTTTTGAATGTGTTCTATTTTGCTATTTATAGCACACTCCAATATAGTTTGTATTGTTTCAGGAGTTGTGCTTATTTGAAAATTACGCGCGTATAACACTTTCACCTGTAGATTTTAAGGTGTCTTTAAAATTAACACAAATTATGTGCTAGTTAAATTAAAAATAAGATTTACCCAAAGTCAGTATCTCGACTCTAGGTGTAACAATACACTAGTAAATATTGACGCAGGCGATACAATAATGTATACAATAATTCATACGCAATCGCAGTAAGAAGAGTAACATGATAATAAAACGCACAAGCAAATGTAGTCAAGTATAAAAAATCAACTTACCCTTTTCATTTGATCATCGTGAATATCAGGTTCTGGCTCTGCCCAATCTACCATCACGTCTTGGTCCCAGAGTTTTACGCTTCCCGGTATCAAAGCGCGCCGCGCCATCGCCGCCGCTCTATGACACGTGAACTCCACAAAAGCGAAACCTCTGTTCAATCTTTTATCATAAAAATTCTCATACAATATTACGTCAACAATTTCAGTCACACGTCGAGAGAGCTCCTGTAAGATATCTTCTTTAGTTTTTGTCTTCGGGATACCTCCTACGAAAAGACGGCAATTGTCAACAGATTTTACTACTCCTATGTGCCGTCGAGCTCTGATCTCATAGCCATTGAGCTGCTTCACAGCGGCAGTGGCTTCGCCTTTAGTAGCGTAGGTCACAAAAGCGTATCCTCGATTTGATCCAGAGAAATCCATCATGAGCCTCATCTCATAAATTTTCCCAACTCTTGAGAATATGGGAACTAGTTCATCTTCGAATATTTCCCTGGGTAGTTTTCCAATAAAGACTTCAGAGCCTTTCGGCGGCGGCGGACCAATCCAATCAGGAGGCGGTCCGAACTTCCTTTGTCCGTTGCGCTGAACAATCGGGTACGCGGTCTTTCTCATCAGGTCTAATAATTTATAAGTCATTTCGGGCCCTGGCTCCACCATTTTTATAAATCAATAGAATTTATGCACGCACCTAATCAACAGATTAACTGATCGAAGAATGAAGAAAGAGCGACCACACAAACGTGGCGGCTGTCTTTATACATTTGCCGATACCGACAAACGTTCGCCGCGGTTATGACGCCGCTCCGAATCATTTTACATCTCTTTTAAAATACCGATAATTGAAAATAATACATCACAGTAAATAAAACATACAATGTTATGTTTATTCTAATATCTAAAACGTGTGCTTCATTTATAAATAGTATAAGTATTATATATGCAAATGAAATAAGTTCGAAATTTGTGTTATAATATAAACTTACCTAAAAAGAGCCAAACCTAATCAATGAGTAAAATTTATTTAAAAGTTAACATATTATTTAATAACTCGCTTATGAAAAGAGGTAAGTGTTATATTAAGTGTTTTATTTGGAAGGTGCAGTAAAACTTGGATAAAAAAGGAAAGAACAATAAGCACAAAGTGTAACATTGTTAGGTATTAGTTGCAATGAAAGCTATTCAATATAGTTTAAAATATTAAAGATATTTATATTAAATCGGTAAATAGTAACTTAAATTTCACATTTCCTAAAAAATATAACTTATGAACATGAACAAGTTATATTTAATTACATAATTGTAAAAGCAGTCAAAAATATATAGCAGTATATTTGAAATGTTTTTTATTGTAATTATCCGCCAAAATTATTTTGTGGTCTTTGAAAACGAACATTGGTAGTACCTTTAATAAGAATTTACATAACACAACTATAGGTAGATTTGAATACAGGAAGGCCCGACGGTCCAATATCATGCGCTCTGGCTGACCGCTACACGAGTGTCGGTCGTGTGCTCCGCTCGGGCGGTGCATAATTGGTTCCATCGAATGCCGACAGGTGGCGCTTGCGTCCCGTGATAGATGGCGCTTGCGTCCCGTATCTCGCGTTGATAGCGACAAATATATACTACTTTACACTATTATCAATCTATTAAAATCTCCAGCAAAAGCATAAATGCATTTCTTGAATTGTTAGCCCGATCTCATCACACTGGGCAAGCTGGACTGTGAGTGCAATTCGGTACCCACGCATTAGTGATGCCGCTCTCCGTCTCTAGTCTATGAGACTTAGGTTTGGCAAATTTGAATGATATTTCGCCATCAATCGGGATTTGAATATAAAAATGAAACTTAATATTCATCCTTATACTTCCAGTTCTCTGCAATTAGGAAGATTTGCGTTAACAGCAATCCTCTATAGAGGGAATCGGGAATTTAGGGAAACTATTTTGGACAAGAAACTCCTTTTCCAAAATGAACTGATAGCCAAATTACTTAAAAAATCCTATCTCTAGTTTTTTTCCTATTGATCGAAAATACTATCCAATCCTATTGATAAAAATACTTACCAAATAATTTACCCACTTTGGGAATCCCTGCTCTTATACCTTTAAAACCGGAACACAACACTGGTGCGTAAAAGAATGGTACCTACCAAGACTCCCAGGTAGAGGAGTCTAGCATTGGTTATTCATATTAAGTAATTTTAAAGATAACAGATTGGAAATATGTTATTTTTATATATATTTAGATAGAAAGTAAAGTAGCGGTAACATTTGAGAAGGTTTTTGAGCCGGGAAGGGCCGTGGCAGGCACTTTCTCTTTGCTCCAGTGCGGGACGGTGAGCTTGAAATATTTTTAATTATTTCTCAGACATACTGGTTTCCTCACGGTATTTTTCTTCACCGCCGAGCACGTGGTAAATACAGCACCTAAAATTGTTATTCACAATTTTAGTGGTGCCAGGACCGGGGATCGAACCCAGGTCAGTGGCGCCCTGTGAAGCAAAAGTGAGTGCTCCCACCACTAGGCTACCACGGCTTTTTTTTATCATTTTTGTATGTATTAACAATTTATGTATCATAATCACCAAGTTCTACATGAGTTTACTTTAGAGCTTCATAGGTGGTGCTTTTCAAGAATAAAAAATAGGCTATTTTTAAAATCATGGGATTCGAAAACTACAATAAATCTGTGTTATAAACAAATTTAAATTTATGCTTTGTTTTATATGTATAGAATTGTGTCCTGTTAAAGACCTTGGGCTACACATCGACTTCGCTCTTAGCTGGCAAACCCAAGGCAGTCAGGGGTGTCAGTAGTCACAGGTACACTAAGAACTCTGCCGCCTGGAAATTTGGCTTCCATCCAAAACAGAAATGACTATATACCGAACTTAAATTTGTCCTCTTATAGACTATGGTGATGTGTGCTGTTTATAATCTTAGTAAGTATGATCATGTATCAACGTATCGTTAACACTTAAAACTGGTTAGCTATTCGTCAGCGCCGAAGTCTGCGTGCTCTCTCTAACATTTATTCTATCCTGCCTTGTCTTTCCACTTTAGTTACCTTTGCTCCGACCAGGAAAGAACCCTTCTCTAGCCTAATAATCTCCTAATCCAGTGTCCCTCAGATAACTCACGGGTTCTTTTCTCTTTAGATTGCTCTCTCTCGTGAAATCGAACGTTTAAAATGAAAGTTAAAGAACATATTTTAAACAAAATGGACAAAGCAGAAAACTAAACAATCCTCTCAGTCTCATAGTCTATTTGTATATCTTTTTAATATTTAAGTTATTTATATATGTAAATAAATATATATGCCTGTAAGTATGTATATGTATTTATATATTGTATCTGTATAAAGATTTACATTCACTTTTCTCTTTGGTACTCTCTATTTTATCACTTAATTACACACTCATTTACACTACTTTATTTCATCTCTGCATCGCCCAGAGGCTAACTGGTAGAGAATGCATTATACATTCTTCTGTATATGAAGTTAAATAAATAAATAAATATATTTGAAAAAAAATTTAAGCTTTTTTTACGAATAAATAAGTTTATATATAAATATTATAAATAAGTTAACTGTCACAGGAAGCGCGAAGGGACAAAGGTACAGAGACCTATCTATACACACGCATTGAAAAGCCACGATCTGTGCTCTTATAATAAAGATACGTAACTATTATTTATTTTACTTATTGTTTACTCTTATATATAATAACCACTAACCCTTAATCACTGGTTATTATATCCTCTGCAAAGTGGTTGCCTGGCCAGTGAAGACAGCTTTTAAGTGATAAGGTCGCCAATGGTACCTTTGTATATTTTACGTACTATTTTTTTGCTAATTGGTGTACATAAAAATATATTTCATTGATTCATATGCTCACAAGCCAACCGAAAAAGATGTTTTTAACGCAGCGGCAGCTCACATAGGCAGCATACATTTTGAGTTTACCGACATTATATACAATTAATGCATTTACGCATAACACAGGACGCATTTGAAGCTATAAAACGAAATCTAAACACTTAGCGGTAACTGGGATGCGCGTGTATATCGTATTCTTATTCGAAAGCGTCAGAGACCAGAGACCACAATAGTAGTCTTTTGTACGCTTCATTATCAGTGTGCTAGCACCATATCTACATCTTTTTGTAATATAAAATCATTGGCCTACGATATGTTACTGGTTAATCAACATGAAGCAATATAATGTGATTGTTCGCTATATAAATGTACTGTATATATAATGGCCTATACAAAAGGTTGGTAATCGGCGGTGCCGTATCTCGTTACGACCATAGTTCTTCAGTTTGCACTTTTCATTTGTTGTTGAAAAGAAAAATTTTATTGAGAATCAATATTAGAAAATCTTTCTGTTTCGGGTTTTTTTTTATCAAATGTAAAAGATGATTAAAAGAAGGATAATAACAAAGAATAGTAACCAGGAGCTGGCGTTACTTTGCCGTAAAGTTAGTTACGGTGGCATACAATACTTTCAGCAGTATAGACTATCGAATATTGTCTGATAAACAGGCGATTAATTAAATTTAATTAATGTGCCAGTATGAAATAATCAAGGTTAGCAGTAATTTATGAAATCAGTACGTTTCAAAGTTTACCTATTAAAAAAAACAAATATTCTAGCTTGCAAATACCCAATCATTTACAGAACAAAAGCTCTTAGCTAGAATAAAAATTAGTAAAATAATGTTTTGATTCTGGAACTATTTATAATAGGTTAGTCTTAGATATTGTCGTCTGTTGTTTGTATGCTGTTCTGAACACAAATTAAACTGTAACTTTCGTTTTATGCAAAGTCACAATTTTTGTTTGTTCAAAATCAAAGGTCAATTTAAGTAAGCCAGCTGGTAAACTCTGCGAGTCTTTATACTGATGTTGTAGTTTTACACAACTGCTTAAAAATTGCACAACCTAATGAAATGTGAAATAAAGAATCATAATTCCTTATACGCTAAGTTCTCTAATAAAATGTATGGAATAAAAAAATAAAAGAAACGTCAGATTGAAAAATATATTTGTGAAAATAAGAGGTCACAAAAAATATAGCTATAACAGTAGACCTAAACATAGAATTTAGTGCATTCTCTCTGAATATACTACGGTATAAGCACAAGGAAGCACTAAGAGGGTACTTTACATAAGTAAATGCTACCATGAGATCAAAATAATAGATATTGAAAAGAAATAATTTTAATAACAGCAAAATCAACAAAGGTGCAGAAATTACCATTATCAGTATCTCAAGATCTAGTACTAGACATAAGAAACTTTTAGAGTAAACTATGTTAAATCAACATGTACTTGAGATAAATTTCCCATGACTTAAAAAGATGTTAATCATTTTCAATAGTATCAATGATTTTGTTTAATCGTCTGGTCAGAATATAAACTAATATTAAACTTTTTGGTGTAAGCCCAAAAAGCACCAAGAGACTACCACAACTTACACATGTAAATAATATCTTCAGGTCAAATGAAATCATTGTAATGACAGAATTAACAAGACATGGCAACTCAACTGGTCAGTAACTCAAGATGTAGTAAGTATATATAATATTAAAATATCTAATGAAAATGATAAGCTAAATCACTAAAACTTAACAATATGTTTTCCTTAAAACAGTAAGTCAAAGAATATTAACTAATATTAAATATGGTTGAAAAGGATAATTAGAAATAAAAATTCGTCAATAACAATCATAACAAAATACACAAAACTAACAATTTTTTGCAATTTAATATTGCACCAAATTGTTAAAAAAAAATATCAACATTAGAAACAAAAATCTTAACTTCATTGTATCAACAATAAAGTCGTGATTTTATAAACAAGTTCATAAAAAAATTTACTTTATTTCAAATTGATCTCCAAAGTGGCGATACTGTAACAGGTAAGGTAGGCTGTCTTTGATACATAGGATTTATATAGTCAAAAGAATAACCAACACAATTTGGAATCTGGGGAATGGGTGTGTAAGCAGGTTGGACAGGGGGAGGTGTAGACTGCTGAATGAGGTCTGCACGCAACATCTGTAAAGAAATAGACCCATAATATACTGAAAGCACAAAGAAATTACAAGTTGGCAGTAGCACCTACACTCCCCTTCACATTAATTTTTAAGGATATCTTTTAGCATGCACATAATGCCCCTAAAATCTGGCACAGGGGATATGAAATTCATCCAGAAATGAGGCTCGGGTGAGCATAGAAACATTGGAGAAACATCATCCAAATTCATCAAGCCCCAATACCTCAAGACTAGTAATCGGAAGGGGGGCCACCATCGCCAATATTAGACACTGCTGCACTCACCACCTCTCTTGCCTAGAGTGGAAAGTATGAGCAAACTGTCAAGAAATATAAAACTTGCTTGTGCTTTCTTAGAGTGGGCTCTGTGGCATAAATTAGGCAGATGTAGTAAAGTACCTTTATTGCATGAAGTGCAATCTCAGCTGCTTCCACATGTGCCTGTTGCATAGAGTAACAGGGCCTTGTCATTAGAGGTCCAAGTCTGCGAGGTATTGTCAATAATGGTAGTCCAATTTGAGGCAGTTCAATAGAACAAACCCATAATTCTGCACCAGCTGGGTCAATATACTTTTGGTTGTTGTAGATTGGAGGCACCCACATGTATCTAGAAATGCAAAATGTGTCAACTATAAATGTATATATTATATTTAATATATAAATTCCATTTATCATACACCATCGTCATCTCAACATCAAAATGAGAGTGAAACTTCATTCTGATGCGTACTTCTGAAGTCAATGTCGTTTGAAAAAGTGTGAAAAACATTTGAATATTGTATACGTAATCATGGGGCAAGTTAATTGGCAAAAAATATTTTCTCAAAGAGTAATTTCACCCTACAAATCTAGGAAAACAAATCTTCAAGGTCTCAGTTGAATTTCAATAAACATGAACTCATTTTTTACAATATATAAAATCCATATAAACTTAACACAGCACTTAATAAGGATATTTCTGCACCTATACATTTGATGACAAAAATTGGTTTAAAAAACACAAAACAACAAATAGCAATTTAAAACGCGGAAGAGCCTAGCGGCGGCTTTAGCTGCCGTTCGAATGGGCCGGCTTGACCGGATTGATACCACAGCCTCGCAGAATATAGGTGTGGAGTAGAGGCATCTTGTGCTTCAGCGTTTCGTTCGGCAAACGAGGTAACCGGAGGCCCACACCCCCTCCATATTCCCCTCCTCTTCCCTCCCATCTCCCAAATACCCTTAAAGACTATGGTGTTGCAGATGTATGTGAGAGACGGTAATCACTTACCATTAGGTGAACAACAGCTTGCTCATTTGCAATCTCTTCCATAAAAAAAAAAAATGATGATCTACATGTCCAATGTAAGGGGCGGACAGGTTGATCATTATGACAGTATTATATTAGTAATTTGAGTATTGGATACAAATGGAGTAATTTGATGAAAAACATTTGTATATTGTATATGTAATCATGGGGCAAGTTAATTGGCAAAAATATTTTTCAAAGAGTAATTTCACCCTACAAATCTAGGAAAACAAATCTTCAAGGTCTCATTTGAATTTCAATAAACATTGAACTCATTTTTACAATATATAAATTCCATTTATCATACACCATCGTCATCTCAACATCAAAATGAGAGAAACTTCATTCTGATGTGTACTTCTGAAGTCAATGTCGTTTGAAAAGTGAAAAACATTTGTATATTGTATATGTAATCATGGGGCAAGTTAATTGGCAAAAATATTTTTCAAAGAGTAATTTCACCCTACAAATCTAGGAAAACAAATCTTCAAGGTCTCATTTGAATTTCAATAAACATTGAACTCATTTTTACAATATATAAATTCCATTTATCATACACCATCGTCATCTCAACATCAAAATGAGAGAAACTTCATTCTGATGTGTACTTCTGAAGTCAATGTCGTTTGAAAAAGTGTGAAAAACATTTGAATATTGTATACGTAATCATGGGGCAAGTTAATTGGCAAAAAATATTTTTTCAAAGAGTAATTTCACCCTACAAATCTAGGAAAACAAATCTTCAAGGTCTCAGTTGAATTTCAATAAACATGAACTCATTTTTTACAATATATAAAATCCATATAAACTTAACACAGCACTTAATAAGGATATTTCTGCACCTATACATTTGATGACAAAAATTGGTTTAAAAAACACAAAACAACAAATAGCAATTTAAAACGCGGTAGAGCCTAGCGGCGGCTTTAGCTGCCGTTCGAATGGGCCGGCTTGACCGGATTGATACCACAGCCTCGCAGAATATAGGTGTGGAGTAGAGGCATCTTGTGCTTCAGCGTTTCGTTCGGCAAACGAGGTAACCGGAGGCCCACACCCCCTCCATATTCCCCTCCTCTTCCCTCCCATCTCCCAAATACCCTTAAAGACCGACGATGCAACTGCAGCATCTATGGTGTTGCAGATGTATGTGAGAGACGGTAATCACTTACCATTAGGTGAACAACAGCTTGCTCATTTGCAATCTCTTCCATAAAAAAAAAAAAAAAAAAAAAAAAAAAAAAAAAAAAAAAAAAAAGAAAAAAAAATCAACTTACCCTTTTCATTTGATCATCGTCAATATCAGGTTCTGGCTCTGCCCAATCTACCATCACGTCTTGGTCCCAGAGTCTTACACTTCCCGGTATCAAAGCGCGCCGCGCCATCGCCGCCGCTCTATGACACGTGAACTCCACAAAAGCGAAACCTCTGTTCAATCTTTTATCATAACAATTCTTATACAATATTACGTCAACAATTTCAGTCACACGACGAGAGAGCTCCTGTAAGATATCTTCTTTAGTTTTTGTCTTCGGGATACCTCCTACGAAAAGACGGCAATTGTCAACAGATTTTACTACTCCTATGTGCCGTCGAGCTCTGATCTCATAGCCATTGAGCTGCTTCACAGCGGCAGTGGCTTCGCCTTTAGTAGCGTAGGTCACAAAAGCGTATCCTCGATTTGATCCAGAGAAATCCATCATGAGCCTCATCTCATAAATTTTCCCAACTCTTGAGAATATGGGAACTAGTTCGTCTTCGAATATTTCCCTGGGTAGTTTTCCAATAAAGACTTCAGAGCCTTTCGGCGGCGGCGGACCAATCCAATCAGGAGGCGGTCCGAACTTCCTTTGTCCGTTGCGCTGAACAATCGGGTACCCGGTCTTTCTCATCAGGTCTAATAATTTATAAGTCATTTCGGGCCCTTGCTCCACCATTTTTATAAATCAACAGAATTTATGTACGCACCTAATCAACAGATCAACTGATCGAAGAATGAAGAAAGAGCGGCCACACAAAAGTGGCGGCTGCCTTTATACATTTGCCGATACCGACAAACGTTCGCCGCGGTTATGACGTCGTATTTAGAATTGGCGGTGCTCTGGATCATTTTTCATCCTTTTAAAAATACAGTTAATTGAAAACAAGTTACAGTAAATTAAACAAACAATATTAAGTTAATTGAAATATTATAATGTGTGCCTACATATAAAAAGTATTGGATTATTTTACGCAAACGAAATAAGTTCGAAATTTGTGTTATAATATAAACTTACCGAAAGAACCCTT
Source organism: Bhutanitis thaidina (assembly GCA_029286595.1). Classification (NCBI taxonomy): domain Eukaryota; kingdom Metazoa; phylum Arthropoda; class Insecta; order Lepidoptera; family Papilionidae; genus Bhutanitis; species Bhutanitis thaidina. The sequence continues at coordinate 5,215,959 of JAGSMS010000009.1, read as the reverse complement.
AGAGGAGTCAAAACTATGTCAAAACTAATCAAGGAGTCAAATGAAATGTTTATTTTTAAATAATTCGCTTTTGAATAAAAGCAAGTAATTATTATATTAAACGTATGTATGTTTATTTGGTTTCCTACAGAGATTCTAATGCATAACTAGTAATTAAATTTGATTAAATTATTCCAAATCCGCTCTAAGATGTTTATTTGAAATGGTATTTACTGTAATTATCTTGCAAAATTATTTAACGTTCTTCGTAATTGAAAATAGGTACCTTGTTAATTATAGATAATGTTATTGTATACTTATTTACGATTCTTAAGAATTTTCTTGTAGGCTTTTCGCTTTAGGTAGATATTTTATGTAATGTTTCTTAGTGCTTGAAATAAAGATTAATGAAATATGTGTGTGTGTACATGTGTACGCGTTGAAGAAATTACAAGTACTTTTTAGAAGTGATTAATAAAATATTTTACAATTCGCATGCATAAAATAATTCATTATGACATATAAAATTATGAAGGAGTGGAGTGAGATAGCAATGATGTTGTCGTTCTTCTCCTACATGAGTAGATGTTAGTGTTTATTGGGTTTATAAAGTAATTTCAACATGTACATTTTGATGCCTGCCTATTAATTGTCTGATTTAGGTTTGGTAAATTCGGATGGATTTTTCGCTATCAATCAGTGACCAGAGCCACGTTTGTTTCATTGGATTGGGGTGTAAGCGAGCAAACAGCCTACCTGATGGTGTGAAGAAGTTTATAGATGTATTGTCACCCCCTGAGGACTAAGGTGGTATGGCCTCGATTTAATTGGCCTCTATACCGTTCAAACCGTAAAATAACAGTAGTTGGACTGCTTTTTATCGGTAGAAATGTGTAGGAGAGCGGTACCTACCCAGACGACTCCTAGGCAGCAAAGAAGTCTACCATAACAGTTTTAGTCATATTAAGTAATTTCAACAATATAGGATTTGAAAAATTTTGTTTTTAGATGTATTAGTATTTGCGAATCATAATTACGAAGTTCTACATGAGTTTACTGTAATGCTTCATAGGTGGCGGTATTCAAATAATAAAAAGGTAATTTTTATAGACATTGAGTAGGACATTTTAGTATAGACGTCGACATAATTAAGATAAACTTACAACGCGAATAATAACGTCGGGTTTTCATATTTCAAATATGTACATGCACGGTAAAGTTCAGTTTGCTTAATGTTAGTGAGAATAGCTTTTTTCTGCAGGACAAACATCTTGCACGTTTGTACAATATCACGCCGTAGTATAGTGATGTAGTGAGTAAGCATAGGCGTAGTAAGCGGTGACGACCGTAATGTTAGTTGAATTTTTAAATTTCTTGTCGTGTGACGTAAATCGAATGTGATTACGCTAGTACATAGTATCGCGGCACGAAATGCGGTCTTGTGGATCGGAGACAGCCTACAAGTACAAGGCGGAAGCCGAGCTTGGCACGGTCATTTGATCTTGCCAAGTTCAATCGGGATCTGCCTATCATCACGGAGAGGACGATTCTTGCAAACAAGATATATTTTATGGTAGTATATGTATCTATAGGTATTTATATATACAACCCAACCATGTGAGAATATATAAAAATACCCCAAAAAATACATTTGACATAAAACATGTGACAATTTATGTTTAATGAACCCATTGGTCCCCGAACTAGTAAAAACTGTGTTTCAGGAGCCAAATGGTGAAATAATATATAATAGGTAGATTATTTTAAACTCCTTTGAGTAAGTTAATTGTAGTCACACAGCCCCGTGTTGGGCGCCAGTGTTTCGGTACAAAACGGAAAATTAAACAACCCTGTCATGAACATAATTTTTTTTTTAATTATTAGTGGTTGTGGGTGCTCCCCTGGTGTACGTAATGTCATAAGATTCGATTGTCATAAGAAGAAACCTGTCACGGCACAGTCAGTTAAATGGTGTTGCTTTAATGGCTTTGTAGGGGGGAAGATTGGCGACGTAACTTGGCACCTCTCTCTCTGCTCTACGTAACCCACTCCCGACATTGAGGAGACCACATCGCTCATTGGAACCCTGGAAGAGCCCCAAGGACGCACCGCTATCCCTACCATAGTTGATGAAAATGTACTACGAAAAACTAATGTCAGATCAAAATGAAGCAATATGTTATTTTGTTACAATTACGCCTTTATTGTTCACAATTACAAAATATACCAATAATTCATTACCAAATCAAATCACGACACTAAAGCTTACATCTAAATTATCACATCGATTCAAATAAATAGAAGATCTCTGTTCCGATATTACGACACACAATTAAGCGCAGACAGTGAATTTATTAATTTAAAATTCAACACAAATACATCATTAGTAGGGTTCAGATCTACCGTTATAGGAACAAAAGGTTGACGCCCATTAGTATTTAACTAAGGGATTCGCCAAAGGAAATTCTGCTATCTCTGCCTATCCCTACGGGTGACAGGCGTAAATATTATAGACTAACTGAACTATTACAGACTGACTGACGGAAATGGCTAATGACTCTTAATGATGATAATTATACAGACATATACTAACGAAATTATCCCAGTACATTTTAATTTTAATATTCTTTTTAAGTATTAATAGAGTAATAAATAATATTTCTGACAACAACGGAACGGTATATCTGAAAGATATAAGTACTTTAAAAAAATATATTAATATTATAATTGTAACCAATGCATGAAAAGATCACATTAAGCGATTAAGCAAGTAACTTATTGACTAACGACATAAAAGTCACAAAAGTCATCAAATTGTTAGTAAATGTCTTTTCCTTTTTTATTTAATATAGTAATAGTTGAGTATATGGAAAGTTATAAGTTCATATTTCATACTTACCTTTTTTAATATTTGATAATTTGAAATAGTGGTTAGTAGATTCATAATTTTTTGATTAAATTAATTACAATTATTTTAGCATCGCATATCATGGATTTTATAGGTTATAAACAAAAGCAAAAAATCAATAGTTTTATTAACAATTTTAAAAACAACAGGAATTGATGAGGGCCGTCTGATATAGAATATATTTAAAAGCTGTTTAAAATTATGTGCAGCCTACTAGTGTCTGTTAACCCTGTTAAGTATATGTTTTATACTTTCTATTTTTAATACAGAAAATTAAAAATAAAATTTGAAACTTCACTTCCGATTCTGCGTATAAGAATATTATTTCCTGTCAAATCAAACGTCCAGTATGTATAATAGTTCCTATTATAAATTTTCTATAGTTTTGTCAATAGTTTTATTAAATTAATAGGTTTCATAATCATTTTGATAAGTATTTGTGACGTGTTATTTTCTCTACATTTCACTGTGTTCCACGGCCTTGTTGTCGTATCCCCTAGTTGTAGTGACGGAGGCGCCATCTGTGTCAAAACTGGCATCACTATCGTTTTCTATCACCCATGACTGTTTCTCACCGGAACATAACCAACCGTACACTATTGCACCGATAAGGTAGATGGCGCTGGAGATGAAGAACACAATGCGCCATTGCTCTGCGCTCTGTCGACAACCAAAATTCAAATTAGAACAAGGAATATAACACTATAGCCACGTTATCAGAGTGGTTATAGGTATGTACGATTGTATATATTATTATGACACCGTTGTATATAATTATGATACACTAACTCGTCGACAAACTTGTCAAGCACTTCTAGCCACGTTAAGTTAGCACTCAGCCACGAAAAGTGGGTTCTTGTGGACTAAAATACCACTGACCCCCCAGAATTGGGTATACTTGTTTTATTTTCTGTATATAAACTTCGAGCTGAGACCATTGAACGGTTATCGGTTAGTGATCGAGGGATACTATCAAGCATTATAAATGTGAAAACGGGGTAGGCTATACATACGACAAAGTATGACATTGAAACAATTGAAAAATTAAAATATCTCATATCAGAACTGATGAATAACCCTTTTATTAGAGTTATTAATTAACAGCTGATCAGACAGAGAGCGGAATTACCATCTCAAAAATGTACGACCTTAAATAACAGACCGGGACGAGCATTACAAACTCTGGTGGAAAATTCTTCCATTGGGAGAGGCTCAAGTATCGTCCAGTAGTAAACTGTTAGGCTAGAGAAGAAAAAGAAGCTTCAACCATGACACATGCATAAAACATGGCGGCATTTGAAGCTTTATAACTAAATCTATACACGAGTAGTGGGAACAGGAAAGCACGCGTATATCGCCTGCTTATGTGAAAGCGACCGAGGTCAGAGGCCACAATTGTAGTCATTTGTACGCTTCATTTTCGGTGTGCTAGTAACCTTTCTAGCTTTTTTTTTTTATATTACAAAATCATATACCTTACCTTATCTGTGACGATGGCTCCGGCGAGTGGCGGGCTTATAATGCCGGGCAATGTTGCCACAGTGTTGGATAGACCCATTAGTATACTGGCATGTGGAGGCGCGATGTCTAAATGGTTGACACTGAAATAGTAGTTGTTCACATTAATAATTTTGGACATATTAATTATTTTCGTTAGGATCAAAGGTGTTTATCTCGGTTTCTACGACATGATCAAGGAGTGATAGACAATATTCTCGACAAACGTTTTAAATTACAAACTGTTTATTTTAGTTTATATGAGAAAATATTTCATGTAATAATATTTAAACTATGCCTGAATGCTGCCTTATGGGTATCGGCGTAACAAACTGCCTCCCCTTCTTCTACCCGTGGGTTTAAGGGGCAACTAAGGGAAAAGCCTTAAAAGTAGCAATAGAGGCATCTTGTGCTTCTGCGTTTCGTTAGGTGAGTGAAATGAGTAAGTAAGGACTGCTCCCCCCCTCCCCCAAATATTGTTATTTGCCGGCAACGATCATGCAGTTCCTCTAGTGTTGCAGATGTACGTGGGTGACGGTAATCCCTTACCATCATCTGAAACCGCTTGCTCGTTTCTAGCAAATCCCGTAAAAAAAAAGAAAAGATATTACGACCAACTTGACCGATTTTGTGGCTAAAGGTTAGTTCACCGTCAGCTTCCACGAGGAGCCGTAATGTATCACTAGTAACATATAAAAGTGTAGACCGAATATTCACCTAAATCCGGACCACGCAAAACCGCCCAAGCCAACAGCGATTGTCAGGAAAACGACGCAGCCAACGACGGAAGTGGAGTATGCCGCAGCGACCATGAAAATTGTCTGCAAAAAAAAAACAAATTGTAGTGTTGCAGTTAAACAATCTGCTGGGCATAGTGGCAACTTTAATAACTTTACAAAAATTTATATCGGCATACTAATGCTTGCTCCTATTATTTACTGTAAATAGTACAATAAATTATATTAAAAAAAATTATCTGTTACCTGTGATAAGAAAGCGCCGCAGTTGAAAAGTTTTCTTATACTGGTCCTCGACAAAATTCTTCTCTTCAACAACCAATCGGCAATGTGTCCCGCAAACTGGAGAACTATGGCCATAGCGAGGTACGGCACCGCCGATAACCAGCCCGTTTGGGATGTTTCAAACTTGAAAACGTCTGAAAAGTTGTATACATTTATATAGTGTACAATCTATGTATTTACTGCATAAGCATTCTACAAAAAATATAAGTTTGCTTCTTTTAATACGAATATGCAAACAACGCCATCTAACGTCGAGTAGCTAAACAATAACAATGATAAAGCAAAGAAGCTAATCGTTCAAATATTGAACATAGATAAAAAGTTCTCCGAACGAAATTCAGTCGTTTTATTACTTATATTACGCTTAAGGAAGTTTACAATGGCACAATGGGGAATATCCTTTTTGTTCACTATTATTACGTAATAAAGGTAGATATTAATCGAACCTTGCATGAAAGTCGGCAGAAAAGTCAGAAGTGTGTAAAAGCCCCAATTTTCACTGAAATGTGCCACGACTATCGCCCAAACGGGGCCCGAGGTCAACATAGCGCACCAAGGGTGCCGGATTTTCGATCCTTCCACTGTCTGTGTTCCTCGGGAGTCCTGCAATAAATAATAAAAAATGCAAACATTTAACTAATATGAGCAATGCTCAAAGTCACCGATGCTGAGCGCGGGTAGAAACTGAAGATTTCCGGAAGACTGTAGGTGGTGTAAATAAACACTCGCCTGTCACCCATTTGAAAGGGTAAGCAGCGATTACACGCCAATGATCAGCAACTGTATGCATGTGGGAGGATCTGAGGGTTTAATTGCAGTGTCTTGTATATCTTTACTCATTTATTTTTAATGGATTGGTGTGACAAACGAGCTAACAGGTTCACCTGCTGGAAAGTGGCTACTGCAGCTCATGAACACCTGTAAAAAACTTCAATCGAAGGTTACAGAGAAGGCACTGTCACCCCTAAGGATTGAGATCGAATGCCTCATAGCGTATTACGTATGTATTCGGTAAAAGACATAAGACCTCTCTAATTTTGAACGAAAGTTTCGCTTGGTAAGCGCATTACAGAATGCTGTATGAGACGCTTATCATCATAAATGCTGTTGTGTTCTGTATAATTCAGATCTGGTATTATAAAAGAGTATAGCCTAGTACTCCTTTAGACAACTTGAAAATTAAGCTATTATAAATATTAAGGCCTGTTACCCATAGAGGTAGATACCGATCTACATTTGTCACGAATATGCGCAGCCACACGAACCGCTGCAACCCGTTTTACCCCTCTCCGAATGATAGAATGCGACGGGTGGCGAGCCTCGTACCTGGATTTCCAGGATCTTCATGAGATTTTAAACACTGTCCCGAGTCGCCTCTTACGATACACGGGAAGAAAGTCTCATTTGCAAGCATCGTTGATACACAACATTAATTTTAGTACACCAAATACCTTTACCTGTATATATTTGAGTTCAGCTGCAGAAATATGCGGATCTTTTTCAGGCGATTCCTTCACGACCAGCCACCAGACCGTCGTCCACACTAGCCCCATGATCCCTGAAGGTTAACAACTGTACGTTACGGACGTAAATTAAATATTTTTATAGTTTCCATCATATTTTACTCTGTTATCTTATACTATGTACTTATTATGATCTATTCTATATCAGTATAGACCGAGCAAAACCTTCGGCCCTTACAGGTCTATTGTTCATATATGTATCTATCTTATCACCGTCCAGTTACCGAGACACAGGAAATCCTAGTTTTGGGACTGTATGGCGTGTATCACATACGTTGTTAAATTAGTAGTATATATGTATTACAGACTACAGCTCGAGAAAGGCATTTCCTAGGATTGATTCTATTTTATATAAATCAATCGCAATATTGGTGAGGAAACCCCCAGCACTGGTGTGGTTGCCCTCGGGACACGAATACAACCGACGAATTGCAGTACACAAACACACAGAGAGTGTTATTCTGCTAGAACAAAATTTAAAAGCAACGAGATCTCAAGATAGTCATTAACATTTGTTTTATGACTTTTAAACAAAAATCTTGTTTCATTTATTTCCCGACGTTTCGGGTGTTTTATAGCACCCGTGGTCAATGTGGGACCGAGCTGATAGAGGTTCTGATGTCACGGTGTCACACCGACACCGACAGCTTTTTAATTATTAATTTTGGTCCGATCTATGCAGAAGGCGCGCACAATATCTTAAGCCCGTGCAGGGATATGCTTGAGTTTGGAGCTTAATTTTATTTAATACGGAATTTGCCTAGTGGTCAGGGCGCTTATTTGAGTTTCATAGAGCGCGTGTGATCTGGGTTGGATTCGCGGTGACGGCACCACTAAAACTGTTTAGCAATTTTAAGTCCTGTATTTACCATGTGTTCGGCGGTGAAGGACTACATCTTGAGGAAACCAGCATGTCGGAGAAAAAATAAAAACATCGAGAATGTGTGTAGCATCGATGTTTTTATTTACACGGGTTTTTATAGATCTTTTACTTGGCTCTATGTAAGAGAAACCACATTCACAATCAAGTGTGAGCACTCCTGCTACTTGTAACATTCCTTCTTCGCACTTCGGACTCTCGCACTGGAGACGCTGCTACCCATCACTAATCTATAGAATTTGGATTTTGAATGTACCGAAACTGCGTGTTTTACATATACATATTATATACAGACACAAAAGAAAGAATCTTACCAAAAACGTAGAATATGCTCGGCCAGCCGGTATAATGGGTGAGTAAGGAGCAGATAGGCATCGACACTACGGTACCAGCGTAGCTGCCGCTGAAGGCAAAGGTCGCTAACCGCGCTCGTTCCTCGCTCGGCGCCCAGCGCGACCACACCGCATGGATGCATGGATATGTCACGCCCTATGTAGGTAACATTCCTTATAGTTATTGAGCCGAATGTACAAAAGTTGCTCCATATGACGGCGAAATTTTCCACATCGTTTAAGGATATCCAAACAAAGGCTTGTTTTCCAGAAAATCTTCCTCTCTCACCTGCACATGTGCAAACATGTTAGCAAACAAACGAGGCCCTGGGGATCGTAATAATGGCGGAAAATCCATTCGAATTTGCTGGTCACAAATACACACAGACTAGGGATGAGGAGCAGCGTCACGAGTGTGAAGTGGCAGCGAAGGCGTCTCTAGCCCATGTAGCGCCCGTGTGCAATCATTACTCTAGCGACCTCTACTAAGTACTAGTCATAGGTAAAGCCTTCTCTGGCCAGTCCCAGTACTATGCGCACCAACCCGCGTGCATGCATAGTGAGTTCGAGCGATTCTTTAATAAGTGCATGCAACTTATGGCCTTTACCCGCGTTTTCTTGGAGAGAACTATGTTCATCAGTGGACTTGAAGAGACTGATGAAGAAGGAAAGCCTCGGATAGCGTAAATATCGACTCGACCAGGTTAGTACCACGCTCTCGTTGCTACTGCGTTTCATTCGGTGATGTAACTGAACCCCTCCCCCCTCTCCAAACATCTTTAAAGACCGACAATGCAGCTATAATGCCAGCAGCATTTAAAGTACTCAGTTCCTCTGGTGTTGCAGATGTACGTGAGCGTCGATAATCACTTACTTACGATAATTATCTTTCCCGTATTTTTTTTATTTTATTGAGGTGAACAACGAACCTAGCAGTCCACCTAATGATGATAAGTGGCTATTGCTGACCATGGACACCTGCAAACAATTAGTCGAAGGTATAGACGTAATGTCACACTGCCGTTATTATACTGGCTCTCTATACGTTTTAAACCGGAACATAACAGTTGTAACACTGCTTCTTGGCGGCGTAAATGGGTAAAACTGTGGTACCTACTCAGACGACTCCTGGGCAGAGAGTGCATAGACTATGACCTAGTAAAATCTGATACAATGTATTTCAACTTTCTTAATCTCGTAATCTAGGCCAGAGAAGGAGAACCTCTTACAATTCGTCAGTTAGTCGCCAGTGATGTAATATCAAATTACTCTATTGTGAAGCTTTTAAAAAAAATACTAATGGGAAAGTTATACATTACGTAACTATCGTCTAATCTGTGACATTACTGTTACTCTGTGACATTACAAATTTAACGCTGGTAAGGATTTAAGTTAATTGTAATAAGCGATTGCTGATACTTTCAATGTAGAAATAGAAAAATATAAACAGCAAACCTCGAAAAGGCCCTCGACTATTCTCACGGCGATTAAAAGAGCCGTGCTAGTGTGCGCTAGTGGGGGCGTAAACAGGGTCAGTAGTGACGTGGCGCCAATGCCGATCGCGAAAACCCTGTGAAAAAAGTAAAACTAGCTTAGTTTTGCGAATATTTTCGTGGCAACGAATATGACTTTATAACAAAGATGCCGAGTCTATCGATTTAAAGAAATTGTGTGGAGTTGCATATTTACGATTGATAGCTTTGACAGAGCTTTCTTTCTGTGTGAAAACGCTGTGCGTGTCTTACTTATGTTGTTTAACTAAAATAAAATTTCATTCATAATTGGCGATGTGAGAAAGCTCTTAACGAGTTTCTTAGAGTAATTATGTATATATATATATGGTTATATTTATATAATGGATTGGCCACGTAGCTCGAAGAACTTACAAACTTTAGGGAAGTAAGAGAGCGAGATACCTTGTAACGTTAGGTCGATCCGTTACTGATTCGATTGAAAGTGGCTGTTGCTAAGACACGCAATGGTGACGATGCTAGTTTGTTTTTGTTGGCCGGTAAAGCTTCCTAGGCACCTAGTGTCAATGTCGTTACATTAATGCGCCACTAGCGCACCTGTTCTCCCTGCTCCGGTCCGGCGCGGGTATGCGGAAAGCAGGATCGCAATCTATCTCGAACGGGTAGTAATTATCGTGTGTTTTAAAGAATGGAACGAACCTGTTACCTCCTATTTTAGCAGCGAGCCAGCCGCCCGGCAGCTGGGTCACAAGGTAGCCGTAGAAAAACGAGCTCAGCACTAGTCCCTTCGTCTGAGAACTCCAGTTGAACTCCGGAACCTGACGGTTTATTAAAACGCACATTTTTACCATCACATTAAGCATGTATCTGAAGCATAACATACAATGTACAAGAATAAAAAAATCATATGATAAGCAGGGATAAAGTAAAATTTTACTTTGAGTAATACAAATAGATAATAGATATGCGACGGCTCGGTGGCGTAGTGGCTGACCGTTTAGCTGCAGCGCTTTGGGTCGCGGGTTCGATTCCCGCACGGGAATAGTATTTGTCTGGTCTACAAATAATATGTCCCGGTCTGGGTGTTTGTCCATGTGCAATTCATGTATGTAAACTGCCTCCGCGACCCAGGAGAAATTCCTACAGCGGAAGGTAACGTTTTTTTAAAAACAAGAAAAATATATTTTAGATACAAACAGGTGTTGCAAGATAAGAAGAAGACCCATGGGTAAATCTTCAAAACGTTATGGCATCCGCCAGATGGCGAGAGCCGCGTCAAATGTGCGAGGCGTCCAGTACTGCGTGTTTTATGGCTAGGAGGCAAATGAGCAAGGGGCTGACCTAATGATAAGTGATTGCCGTTGCCCACGTACATGTGCAACACCAGTGGAGCTGCAGGTGCAATGCCGGCCTTTGAAGACATTGGGAAAATAAGAAGGTGGGTTGAGGGAGGAGAAGTAGGCCTCCGGTAACCCTTACTCACCTAGCGAAATGCAGAAGCACAAAGTGACTCTACTTCACGCATGTATTCTGCAAGGCCGTGGTACTTCCCCGGTCGAGCCGGCCAATTAGACAGCAGTAGCAAAAACCGGCGCTTGGCTCTACCACTTTAGGCAAACCTTCTAAGAAAGTCATGCTTTTGAACTAGCTATTCTAGTCGACGTTATGAAATGTTCTGCAGCTACATGAATTAAGAAATCTAATAGTTCAAAGACGTGGACAGTAGTTTTATGTACATTATATTATTAACATTAAAATTAGAGATTAGAGTCTCTGGGCAGAGACTTCTTCATGTATCTTTTTTTTGAGATTGCCGATCTGGGTAATGTACGCCACTCTTTTCCAGTGTATCCAGTGTCAGACTTCTCATTTCCTAAAATATTTCCTATATTTCCTTTATTCCCTATACTCCTATATTTCCTTTACCACAGAGTACCAGAAAGTTCCAGCACGTTGACATACTTCGCTTGGAGAGTTTGTTTGCACGGACAAACAGACAGACTTTTGGTATCATACATATAAACATATGTCCTTAGGAAAAGTTATTTATTTCAAAATTACAGACAACGCTTCAATTTAATTAGTATAACGTATAGATTCATTGTATCCGGTGACGTTAAAATTTAGATATATATTTTATTTAATGTTCTGTCAGACGCTGCATATGAACACAAAATCCAAAAGGGAATAATCTCATATAAAATTTCATTACCATAATCGTTCTCAATCTTGGTTTTTTGTCCCGTATAATATGCGAGAGTAAACATAATAAACTCAACGGAGACCGTCGAAACGACCGAACCCTTGTTGTAGACTTTAATATGCGTACGATAAGGTCAAACTTTATAGTCTTTCATATTAAAAAATTCTTTGCTTACATCAAAGAAAACTTTACAATAATAGCTGATAATATAAGATAAATAAGGCCAAAGTGAACAGACATCTAGGCAAGCGTGTACCATCCTGGGCCTCATATTCACTTTCCATCGGGCAAGATTGAGGTCAAACGTAAGCCTATTTTTCATAAAAAAAATAGATAAGTTTTATGTGTAATAGATAATAACCCTTTAAAACATGAACGATCTGTGCACAATAGTTGCACTTGTCATCCCTTGTATTACCTATTCATGTAAGTTAATTACGTAGTTCGAATGGTATCATATCAATAAGCTGCGACTGCTACCGGTTTGCAATAAGCAATAAGAACTGGACAGAAACCCTAGACACTCGGTTATCGAATATAAGGTAAACCGACTTACGTAAACAATGGTCCCGTTTTCGAGTTCTGTCTCGACGGGTTCCGTCATAGCCACCACGGCGACAGACAGATTCACACGGAGCGCGTAGACGTTGAAGAATCCAAAGAAAGCAAGGAGCGCCACCAGAAGCCTCCGTTTCTTCCAGAAACGCCATGACGTTTGCTCATTTGTCTTCTGCCTACAAAAAAAAAACCTTTAAGAAAAATTAAATATGTCCATTAAATTTCAGTCTCTGCTTCGAAGTAAATTTCAAAGTATGAGTTACAAACTTATAATAGAGGGATAAATTAGAGAACTTAAGAGTTTTTATCGATTCTTGTTTAAGGAGGCCTCTACTTTTTCGAAACAGTGTTACATGCTAAAAAGAGAAGACGGCTGATGCAACTTGATGTAAATTGCAATAAGGTTTATGTGGTTATATAATAGACAGCTTCGGAATTATCCCAGCCCCTAAGCTCCACCGTCGTACATCGCGACTGAGTTCTAAGTTCAACCGAGACATCATGTAGATCGTTGGCAATTTACCACAGTGCGGTTCCCACGAAACTTTTTGTCACGAACTTCGGCTTTGTGGAATCTGCGGGCGCTTGCGGTATTTTGGACCAGTTACGACACCATCAAAAGCCTTTTCTTTTCTCAAACGCCGGCAACGTACTTGCAACTCTTCTGGTGTAGCGGATGTTGAGGGGAGCAGGGCTCGTACGTTTGCCCCATTTTCTCTAAAAAAAAAAATGCTATAATCTACAATGTACGTTGTCACCCTTTTTGTATTTAAGCAAATTATATTATAATATATGGCTACGGTCAGGATTTGAACTGAATATTTGTAAGGGCTGACATCTTATTAATTGAGAAAATAACCGGGGAAAGAGACCAGTCAGGATTAGAACTCTGGCCCAAAGAAACTCAGCACGTACACTGACTCTTGATACATTCATTCTCCAATCAGCGGACAACTTTTCTCTACTAAGTTACAGTTTGATTCGAAATTCGGGCCTGTTGCATGACCCAGTTTTGTGTGTCACGGCTCACGCTATCCAGATATTAACCACGTAACAAATGCCGGACTATACAGTGACGCGTGAAATTTGTTAAAAATATAACCTCGCGACACAAGTAAAAAATATCTTGTGAAATGAATTACCTATTGTCGTAAGAAGTCGATTACTTTTATACTAAAGGTATCTGTCACGTGTTTTACCATGCCCGCGGCTTCGAACATGTAACAAACTGACAAAACTAATTCTCCATATTGCAGTCAGTGTAATAATATAGAAGACGTACTTCACATTACCATGGAGTGCATACGGAGTGAGACTCAGAAACGCCATAAATCGGGATTATAATGACGGTACATGTAACAGCATTCTGGCATTTCCTGAATCCGAGAATGCTGGAATACAGTACATGCAACAAGGACAGTGACATGTTCGGTACACACGAATATACCCTCCATTAAATAAAGATTAATAAAATAAGTTTCATCGGATTAACATGCTGTACCAAATTACAAGTCGAGCAGACAAGTAAAAGTAAAATAAATATCCAATGTATGGCCGAGATCTTTAATCGACGAGAAAAGAATAATGATATAAAAAGCTGATGATCTTCAATCGGTTAAACGGATTCTCGCTTTCACATAAAAAACATATTGAAATTGGTCCATTCGTTTGGCAGGTACACAGAGAGAAAGATTTCATAGTTATAATACCACTTTTTGCGTCGCAGGTTAAAATTGTTATCTTCCAATTTATGGTATTAATTATGTGTACATGAATGTATAGATCATTAAGTGTGCACGATATAATAAGTCGAGAAGGCGTAAGATTTAGCGTGCAACGAATTTCACGGCAATTGCCGCTTCAATATTTACTCACTCTGCAGGATTCAGCTGTTTCCAAAATTTTATATGCAAATTGTTATTGTCTATTATGAAAATTTGCATATGAAATGTACGAAATTGTGTAAATCTATGGATTTTTTCTAAACGTTATTACCACTGTACATGTTCAATTCTTGTACGCCGCCGAAGGTTATACGTCGTAATCTAATCTCTTGATAATGCCTTGTTACGAGGCGAAATCCGTAGTCCTGAGAGGGTTTATGAGAGGTTTGGCGGCTCACATATCCTCGAAATAATATTTTTATTATTTCTCAGACATGCAGGTTTACTCACGGTGTTTTCCTTCACTGCCGAGCACGTGGTAAAAACAGCCCTTAAAATTGCTATTAATAATATTAGTGGTGCCGGCACCCGAAATCGAACCCAGGTCACTTGCGCTCTATGAAACTAATGAGAGCGCCCTGATCACTAGGCTACCACGGGTCAGGTGTACTTTGCGGAAATCCAACATTTTAGAGATAGCGCAAGTCAAGACTTGGTCCTTCACTGTAGGCCGTATGAGGAAGTTCAAAGTAGCTCAGCGCGCTATGGAAATGGCTATGCTCGGTGTTTCTCTGCGTGATAGAGTCTGCAACGATGATATCCGCAACAGAACTAAGGTAACCGACCTAGCCGTAAGGATCAGCAAGCTGAAGTGGCAGTAGGCCGGCCACATAGCTCGCAGAACTGACAACCGTTGGGGAAGAAAAGTTCTCGAGTGGCAGCCACGTCCAGGCAAATACGGTGTGGGACGAACCCCCACAAGATGGAGTGACGACCTGCGCAGTGTTGGGAGAGGCCTATGTTCCGCAGTGGACTTGTGATAGGGTGAAATGATGACGACACGCTTATTTTCAGATATTTCATGGTAATTGTTGGTTATTAATAAGTAGTGATTTTGTAATTCCTTCCACTTAATTAGTAGTAATAGCACACGATTTATTGTTACTGAATTAGGGCATTAGGTTACTAATTAACTTATTTACCACGCTAAGTTACGTATACGTATATACATTTCTCAGTGGTGAGTTGTGATGGCGAAAGGGTCGATTTTGGTACTTCGTGTGATGATCCCACAAGGAAGGGTGGCGCTCCATAGAATTATATCACGTTCTCCGTCTTACGTAATATACTACCACTTTTTGCATTACATTGTGTGGATTAAATTCTCACGCTGGACTAGATTCAGACAGACAATGTAGACATCATATATTTTTTTAATGGAAGCTGAAGAATAGCAAATATAAAACTAAATTGTCCGTCACCGGAAACTAAAGAAGGCGCTAAGTGTGTATTATAACAATCGGCGCAGATTATATATTAAATATATGTATTGAACACTTTATGTCCTCTTTGCTACTTATAGCCACGGCGACCATCTTTAAATACTAACCACAGTTTCCAACTGCACAAGATATTTTCAGTGTCAGAGACACGGAAAGCTACACAACACCAGACACGAAAACGAATAATTTGTATGTTGGACAAACTTGATTCCGGCTGGGATTCAAAACCAAGACCAAAAGAATCAACGTACAGGTACGCTAACCACTAAACCACGCGGTCGTCAAAAGCAGACGTAACATTTGCAAAGCACTCGAAACGTCGGAAACAAAATTAAATGCTATAAAATCCATTAATAATCATTTCAATTGTGTCGTGTTCGCGTAACTACAAGAAATCATTATGTTTTTTATATATTGCGATCACCTCGGTGTGTTTTTTGGAATTATAAAAAGCTTGGAAGTTGTTGAACAATGTAATCTCATTTAAATATTATCCTTTATGCGATAAGCTAAGCCATCAGACACAATTTCGTTCATCTCTTAAATCTGTTGAATGAAGACTAATATCATTGAAAATTTTCTGAAATTAGACCAGAATTTAAACCTTTTGGAAATGGACTGGTAGTGTTTGCGCGTACACTCTGGACTATAATAAGTCTTATTATTGTGCTGTGTGTGAATATAATATAGTAAATAGTTGAACAACAAAATCGCAATATGCCTTTGTTTGTGTATTCTCTTATAACCTTTAAGAGGACTTCAATACAGTTTTCAATATGGCTGAGAAAATTTTATGAGTGTTTAAAAGTGTCTAGTTCTGCGATCGTCAACCCGACGGACGAGCGTGTCGATTAGCAGGTGGTTAAACCAGTACTTACAAGTGTAATTTGCTTACAAGTGTAATAGTCAAAGTTTGAGCACCTGAGGTCATCAGCTACCTCGGCTCTGATATTTAAATAATCAAAGTCAATTAGAGAAAATTGACCCTTTCAGCGATAGTCACAATTTACTGAATAGATATTCACTTTCGTAATAAGAAAGCAATAGCGTCAATGTAATTTAAACTTCTTTGATAAATCTTAATAAAAAACAATCAAAATGTTAAATGATACCTTGGAAATTAATAAATTATTGCAGTTTACCGTATCAAATAAGCTCATCAAAGAGATACTCACGTAAAGGAACGTGTAATTTAAGATTACAGATTTAAATGTTACATTTCAGAAAATATTTATATTATTAGTAGAGAATATGACTTATACAAAACCGAGACAACCGATGGGGAAGAAAGTTTCTGGAGTGGCAACCTCGTACAGGCAAAGCTATGTGGAACAAGCATCCGCAAGACGGAGTAACGACATGCGTAGTATTGCAGAAAGTTGTTCGATGCAGGTGGCGCAGGGTCGAGCTTCGTGGAAATTTTTGGGGGAGTCTAGTTCAACAGTGAACTTGTGATAGGCTGTAATGTAAAGTAGAGATGATCCTTGTGATGGCGGCATAAGAAAATTTGCCACCCCTAACTTCCCGTTGGTGTAAGAAGAATAGAGAAAACTAAGGGGAAAGCTTCAAAAATCTGATGTCATACGACAGATGACTGATCATCCGTCTAAAAATGCCCGATCGAAAACCTAGACTGGAACCGGGGAGCAACGTTTAAAAACCGAAGCGTCTGGTGCCAAGCGTTTAATTATTCTATTATATTCGGAGATGCCTATTACCCACAGGAGCCTATTAACAGGTTGTAACATTTTATCGGAGGGAAAATTAAAAAGTTTTAAATTTTAGGCTTACCGTGGATAGAGTGGGTAAAGTCCCATCAAAGTTAGTCGAGCCGTTTTAAATATTATGCATAATCATTCACGGCAGTTACCCATGAGGGTAGGCAGATTACAGATTTTCATTTGGCACATATCAGTATGCGCATTAAAGAGGCCTGTAAACCACTTGTTACAAAGACAGATGCGGACAAATAGAAAGACAGATACGTAGAATTTTTTTTTACGTAACGCGTTTTTGAGTTTTGGTATCATGCAAATAAGTTTATAAGCTTAGGAAGGTACTGTTAAGTTACATCGGAGTCACAGATAGACAATTATAGATAGAGTAAGCAGATACTAGAAAGTGTAAAGCGACCGTGGCTATAGACCACTACTGAGCCATCTGTGAACGAGAAAATGAACGTGGTTATGTTTACTAGTCCACGGTGGAGAGAACGTGAGAAATGGAGCGAAACTCGTGTAATGCGAGAATCATGCGCGAATTACTTTGTAAAACTATAAACTATATATATTACAAGTGCTGCTGCTGGAAAGCTTTAACATAACAATAAAAGATTGTAAAATTATTTAATCAAAAACCTATCTCCAAAGTTTAGATATGCACCAAATTTAGAAGGGACTTCTTTGTAAGTATAAGCTTACGGATCTAAAAAAGAATCATCTAAATCGGTTTAGAAAGGTCTGTGTAAGCGGTGAAAATTCATTAAAAAACAGTCCAATTGATAACTTCGTCATTTTCTATAAGTCACTTAAAAACTACTATAACAGCTAAATATATATAACTAGTAACAACAGCTAAACATAAGGAATCGCATTATTTTTGCGAGTGTAAGACATACATAATATATCCCGCATACCAGCAGTCGCTTGGGGTTACCATAAGGGGACGAAGGTATGAGCTTGTAACAAATGTTTAATGAGCCCTGCCAAGAGAGCAACAATTACTTTATGGCTAATATCTTTATGGCGAGTCTCGACTGTGCCGTTAAAGTCATATACAATGATCATTATATGATAATGGTTGAACTTCTCTTAAGCGTACTTTGCTAATGGCCATTTACAATAGCTCCAAATAGGCGTGAAGTTTAACGTATGGCATAATTTACAGTTGAGTAGGGTCGGTCAGTTTGTTTTGTGACTCTCTGTCAGCGGCAGTGAAGAATTTGCCACCGTCATCTAACGAGATGTCGAGAATGTCGACTAACAGAAATACCACACTTAATCAAATTGGTGACAAACAGCAGCCCGCTGTACTGCGATTGCCAATCCGCTAGCGCCGGTGTCCAGAAACGTCCGTGCTCGTGTTGTATCGTGTTATAAGGGACTAAGAGACAAGCCTTGAAAATAGCAATGGTTACCGACAGATGGCAGATTATTTGAGATGGCTAATCTCAAAAAATATCACACCGAAATTAGGCAGATCAACGAGGGGTAGCAGCGTTTAAGGTACACGGTGCCTGGTACTGTGATCACAAATCCCCGTTTCCCGAGCGTGACGAGTATAGCAATTCCTCCTTATGGGAGTAGCCAATGTCTTACAGTGGACTATTTACAGGCTGTTAAGGTAAGGAGGATCGTCTGGTCAGAAGAATCTCCGGAGGCCACCCGGCGACCAGATTCACCACCCATCATGTAGGTGTTTGGGTTTTCTCTGCCTACTCATCTTTTTAACCAGTCACGTCTTTTGTTGTTGTAGCTTAAATATATACTATGTATTATATGTATCACATGAAGTAAGCGTAATAATTAAGTAAACAGATTGTGGTAAGTGGCGACATATATTAGTGTAGCAGAAAGCGGCTAAGGGAACATCGCTGTTATCATATTGTATATTTGGCTTGGGTCCCTGATTAACATACGCTTCAGTTAATTTCCCCACATAATAGATAAGTATAATAATTCAGCCGTGATTCAGGCTGTAGATTTTGTGTGGTTGTTAGGATTAACAAAGGCGCTTGTTATCCATGGTTGTTTTAGAAGGCGACAAATGGAAAATAATCTTAAATATTGTGTGTATTGTGTTTAGGTTTCATAGTACCCGAGTGAACCTGAGTTTGATCCTGAATGCCGGTATAACTTAAATTGTAATATAATTTTTTATTAAAAAGTATGTTTGTTAATGGACTATAAAAATATAGTTCCCTTACTATATTTTTATAATGCTTTTATTAGCTTAGTACATATGTATGAATGTTATGGAATCTTTCAATTAAATTATCACCCACCCTCAGAGATCCGTGTTATTTGGAATCTTGAAAACGCATTAAAACCGATACCAATAAATTAATACGGCATCATTAGCTGGTCTGATGATGGAGTTGGAAGGTGGGTACCGGAACCCTGAAATTGGTACTAGTAATATCATCTAATTTGAGCTAATGAGCCCAATGAAGAATATCGTCTTAACGAATCCTATTAATTTCAGCTAATAAGGATCTCTTCCTTATTAGCTGAAATTAACCAAGCTAATTAAAGAGAAAAAGAAGAGCGTGTAAATAGTATAGTTTTTAAACTATTTTTTATGTGACTAGTATTTCATCACATCAGAGCAGTGTCAACTACTGACGAGCAGTGTCAGTAGTTGACACTTATTTCGCGATAGAGTGCTAATTAAGATGCTTAAGTTATAAAACGAAACATACTCGTATTATACAGGTGCATATAACCGTCGGTAGATTAGCAGGACAAATATTACAGGTTTTTAATGTATGTAGTTCTGTTTAATCGCTCCCACGAGATTAAATTTTTTTTACCGAGATTTTGGTTTGTTATTCCTCGTCCTTTTCTTAACCGTCCGCCTTACTGTCACCAGGATGACATAGGAAAGGCAATCCACGATTGATAAACTATCACATTTCCCTGTTTGTTTTTTTCAACTTATTTTATATTAAAAACACTGTTTTCCAAGCCTTTTAATAGTCAACTTCTGGACATTACCTCTACCAGTGGGAGGAAGAACTGAATTTATTAAATGAAAATAATTCTCTATTAGGGCATTTTCTTCTGTCTCGATTTTTCGAGCATAATTGCTCATGGACATACACCCGGAATAACTATTTGAAGGCCATACAAATAAGTATTCTGTGCGGGACGCGCGACCCGCAGCACCATGGCCTAATGCTTAGTCAATGACTCCATCGAGTCGATAGAGCCGTCACATCCATAAAACTTTCGCACCATGGATATATATAACTTTCTTTACAGAAATTCATGAGTATTGAATAATTGAAAATCGCTGCGCTTGGTAAAGGAATATCTGTGGAAACACAAGATCTGTGGTGGCGTAGCGGTTAGAGAGCTCGCTTTAATTTCATATTATGCGAGTTAAAACGGTCACAATAATTGTTAACAGTAATTTTAAGTACTAAATTTACTACGTGCTCGGCGGTAGAGGAATACGGGGAAGCATCTTGAGGAAACCGGCACGTCTGCTAAATAATAATATTTAGAGGACGTGTGAAATCCGCCAACCCGTCCTAAAGGAGTGTGGCGGAACCCTTCCGGTACCAAAACTCACTCATATATTTGAGAGGAGCCCTTTGCTCAGCAGTAGGCATTTGAAGGCTGTTCGTTACAATAGAAACAGATAGGGAACTTTTACGGCGACATGCGGTTCAGTTGTAGAAAAATTTAATTAAAAATGCACAAGCGATTTATCCATACATTTGACATACAATATTTCATTGTTGGTTACGATAGATGAGTGATTGGGAGATCTGCCTCCGGTTCAAGAGACCCCAGTTCGATGTGTTAAGAATTTGTTAAAATGAGTTTTTCGAAACTTATGTACGATTTCTATCATTAGTGGACACTAAGACGACCGGCACATCTTATGTCATTTTGGTCGGAATAAGTTTTAATGAAAATGACTAAATTAAATGTTTAGTTCTCTCACCAGCCCATTATTGAGTATGCGGTCGTGAAAGCTAATTTTTTATTATATGTACATTTGAAAATATTAATTATTTGATGCAATAAATGTCTCGAATAGCCGTATAGAATACAGAAGCGTTATCCGCTATTCCACAATAATATTTCTCAACAATGAATTCAAGATGGTTTCGTTTATAGGCGGATAAACGAAGCCATGTTAAAACATAACACGGTATGATTTTGTTAGGGAAAGATGTCACAATTTTTTGTGGCATAGCCGACACGGCGCTGTCAATAAATACGTAGAACGCTATTAAAAACACAAACCAAGCGAACGCCTTACAGTAAATAAACAATTCAATGAACTACCAATCCGAATCACAGACTCAACAACAAACGTAAACAATTAAACATCGTACGAACAAAGTGACTCTAAAACAATGAGGAGAGACGGAAGTGACAATCATTTGTAAACAGTCATTAGTCCACGGAAAGGTATCGCTCCGCTGCCGTCGCCCCGTCAGAGGGCGTCGCTAAACAAATCCCCGATGGTGCAATCAATTGTACGGGGGGACTGTAAGATGCCATGTCACTGGTGTCGGACAACCTAATTAGGTTGTGACCCAATTACAGTTTTAAATCTCACTTCCGCCTCATCCTTCAATTTAATCGCTCAATCGGAAAAGTTCATTACACAGAGATGTATTTAAAAGGACGTTAATTACTGACGGGAAAATTGAAACTTTCCGTCTTTGTCGAAAAAAAACCCTCACCCGAACCTCTTCGAACGAAACGCAGGCACACGAAAGGCACGGGATGCCTCTACTAACTAATCTTTTCATAAGACCAACCCTAATTTTTGAGTTACACATTTTTTTTAAACGAGTAAGAGTTAATTATTATTATTATGTGAAACCTTTTCTTCGCAACCTCGAATTTGGTTTTTGTTACACATCTTTTTCTCTAAATGAAAATGAAATGAAAAGCCCTCACTGGCTGACGAATCGGAGGTGGCGTAGAAAGCGACTAATGGCAACATAACATTTTTGCATATATGTATCAGTGATGGGCTGCCCTGCGCCAAAACACTGTTCTGTTCAATTCCAATTTACAGTTTTATGTAAAAACAAAACAAGGATAGTCGATTACAGAACTGTGTTTAATTGACGCAAACTGAGCACGATTTTGGCGGACATTTACAAATGCGTGCGGATTTCACGCAATCGATGTCTCGAATCGAACACGGAAAGGGTTACGCTTTATGCAAACTGGCCTCTACGTCACAGGAGAAATTCGTACAGAGGGTGATCTTTAAAAAAATAAATGTATTCTTTTCAACCCAACTAAATACTGGTCACTTTATAAAATATATAACGGAAACAAGCAGAAGCAGCAACAAAGAAGTAAACTTTGATGTCGTAAAAACGTTTAACTTTATATATATACTCAACGTCCACCGATCACTTTAAAGTCTAGGTAAATTCGTTCGTGTACCTCGCTAGATACTTTGATTGATGGCAGAGTACAATCGACTAAAACGTTGTTTTCCTTCGCAAAGTCGATTGGAAATGTATGGACCCTTTCATATTCAAGGTTGGTCAAGCAGTCACTGACGGAATTACATGCTTAAACGTAAAGCAATGTAATAGGAAACTTAGGTTAACCAATATTTCCTCGCAGTTAAATTAAACGTTAGATAATAAGTTAAATCTATTATTTATTCGTATCTTAATTATAGTTTTACTAAAAAAAAAATCTCGTTTAATAAATAACTGATGTTGATGATGTACTCCTGGCCGATTTCTGTAGTCCCACTTCGCCAGTTGTAAACTGTGCAGGAGACAATATAGTGCGCGAACATAGAGGCACTCACTCGTCTTTACCTTCCCGTATCCGATATGACGCATGTATACGATGGACATGTGGAGAGGATGAATGAATGTAGGTTGACGAAACAAATATATGAGGCGAGTGTAAATGGTAGAGTCCGGAGAGGAAGACCTAGGCGAACATTTCACGATCACGTACTCTAAACCAACGAGCGTGCATGGGAAGATTGATGAAAGTGGAAGAAGCAAAAGACGTATGTCAGGACCGTAGCAAGTGGAAGAAGATGGTCTCTGCCTACCCTGTTGGGAACAAGGCGTGAATATATACAACTTACATACATACGATAAGACCGGAAGAATGATCAGATGCAGTGTCAGATACAATCATTTTCAATCAAGACACAAACATTGCTTGGGGCTGGGATTCGAACCCAGAACCCATGTCTCAGCAGACTGGTACACTAATCATTAAGCAACGCGGTCATCATGTATAAAATGTAAATAATAAAATAAAGTTAATTAGCACATCTTTCAACATTTCAGCGGATTTTCGGAGCCGGGAAATGTCTGCGACGTTGCTCCAGACATGCAGGTTTTCTCTCTATGTTTTCTTCACCGACGAGTAATTACTTAACAATTTCGTTGTTGCAGGCACCAGGATTCGAGGTCACTTGTGTATTATTAAATTAAAGCGTGTGCTCCGACTCCTCAGCTACCACGGCTCAGAGCGCACGCTTCGTAGGTATAATATTTTTTTTAAATAAATCTTACATGCTTTTGAGCGTGCATGTTAATGTCGAATGCTTTATCTCCATTTTCTTAAAAAAAATATGTTAAGCAACTTTTTTGATACTGGCTAGTTTTAAAAATTAGCGACCTTTTAGATGCAAATGTTTTTATTTTAGAACAAAAATAAAACTATAGTTTTCGTGTTAACATATAAGATATCAAACTCTTCATCAAAATCGGTATCGATGCCCTGATTTAATACAGTATTAAGTTTTATCCTCTTCAATATAATCGGTACTGGTGCCCTGATTTAATACAATATTATAAGGTATTAGCATTATTTTAAGGAATTGGTTAAAGTTAAAGGGGTCAAACGCCAATGAATTATCAATTATAGCCCGTGAGTAAAGCTACTGGCGAAATAATAGCAAACTGAGAAATGGGTAACAGTGTAAAATAGTTCATAATGCCATATGTTTGTTTGGGCTTTCACCGTTACGGAAGCGTAACATGATGAAGTTAGTCGTCAAAAAAAGTGTAAATTTATCTTACTAAGTTCACTCGGAAATGGATCTTCCAAGACATCTTTTTTTAATTGTGTTAAAATAATTATAATGTGAAAAATAAATATAATTTTGTTTACATTTGGCTTTCTAATCAAACCTTTATTAATAGTATTTAATATCTTTCTTAGATTATTTTTCGGTCCTTACTACTTACGTAAAATAATTGCTGGATATTTTTTGTTTTGTTTCGCCAGAGAGAAGTAAGACTTCGAATACGCGTACATAAAGTACAGGCAAATTTCGGATATGTTATTGCAATTATTCGAGGACCGTAGCCCAAGCTCGTTAGCAATAACTAAGTCGTGGGTTCGAATCTCAGCTAAAAACAACTTATGTATATTTTATTTCGATCGAAGTACAGCAGGCATTCCATCAGCTATAGATATAAATAAAGGAAATGAATGTGAGATTAAAAAACAATAATATTGAGTTTTGAAAAGTAATGTTAATTGCTAACATGCGGAACTAGGAAAGAGAAACCAGTCTCCAATTTTGCATTTTATATTATGACCCGTAATGGTTACAAAGAACTCTCAATGACATAGAATGTAAACCTGTTATTCTAAGACCCTCGTCTATGCCGGGTACAGACCAAACGAATCAACGAAGACAACGAGAGCGTGCGAAGGCTAACGAACCGGTGCGGACAAGACATTAAAAGTAAGCGAACCCAAACTAGCACCTTCGTTCGCATTCGGCCGTGCTCCGCAATCTGTAAGTACATCAAAGAAAAATTGAACGAACGTGCGTACGCGGTGTGTACGAACGGGCGAATGCTCATTCGGTTGCAACGGTTTGAATGA
Organism: Bhutanitis thaidina; assembly: GCA_029286595.1. NCBI lineage: Eukaryota > Metazoa > Arthropoda > Insecta > Lepidoptera > Papilionidae > Bhutanitis > Bhutanitis thaidina. Next base: position 5,190,841 of record JAGSMS010000009.1, on the reverse strand, counting down.
AACGAACGCAGTTTGCTAACTATCGTCGGGTTTCACACGCGTTCACAGTGTAGACACAACAGTGAAAGCGAGCGAGCGTGCGGTACCGATCGACGAATCTCATTCGTTTGCTTTCGCACGCTTTCGTTCGCTTGTTCTGTACCCGGCATTTGAAGAATAATATTCTACATAAGTACGATTTACTTTTATCATGTCACCAACGCTTCATTAAGGACACACTATTTCGGCTCTTTTTATCCTGCTTTTACTAGAGAGAGTATAGTGTATAATAAAGAAAGAATTAGGTCAACCATTTGTGTCAGTGAGCCTTAACACCCACTGGAATAGCTCCAACGGAATTTCTAATAACAGTTGTTGTTAGAAACAGTAGGTCGGTGTGACGGCGTGTTGCATATTATGTAAACATTTTGTTAAATCGCAAGAAGTACGGCAAACCGTAAGAATAAGCAAAAAACTGACAGTTATAGCTACAACTGGGTTCACTAGCAGTGGTTGGCCTTCCACGATGAACTAAGAGACGCCTACATGGCCGGCCTGACTTACGGGTAGGGCTGGTCCGAATGGGGCTTGACTAGTCCTATTCGGATACGGGTTGGTGGACTGTGAGGGGGAGCGTTAACTTTACACCATTCTCCTGGCCCTCCATAGCCGAGGTGGAGTCGATAGGGACAGGAGGTGTTCTGCCCAGATGAGAGGTGCCTGTGGCCCCGCCGACGTGCGGCGAAGGTGGAACACCGTGGGGTTATGTTCGATATACTATATATATACATGATATATATCTATGTATATCTATGATAGGTTACGAAAAAAAGGATACTAAAATTTTCACAGTCTCATCTAA